>CM061538.1:308603095-310008095 GCA_030864215.1 Capsicum pubescens | reverse complement strand
TCTTCTTGTTTTTCTTCTTATTCAATGTCATAATAAATCATATGGAATTCACACAATAGGTAATCTTATCAAAATCAAATCAACAATTAATGTCCAAAAAATATTCAATTTTCACAAAATAGCATCAATCAATTTTCACAAAATAGTCACTATTTATCTGTAATTAGAACAAAATCCTTATTTGGACTTACTTAGGCTTTACATATACCCCATGTCATGTTGCTAATTACCTGTTTCAAGTAAATAATCAATTAAGCCGCAAGGCCAAATTCATCCATCATATCCATAAATCAATTTCCAGTTATCAAGAGAATTACTTTAATAGGAAATGGATGGACAAACACTTAAACATGCACTTTTTCCCTTTTCTCTTATCGTGGGATTCTCAAGATCCAACATATATACTAAACTTTGTATGTCAGTTTCCTTAATGTTGTCATAGACCGAATTCATTTTTTTTGATGAATTTCAGCATTCTCAACGTCAATCAATTTTTGGGGAGCTAAGGAATAATTCTAACTCAGAAATTAATTCGAATTTCCCAATCTGAATTGATTCAACATTCTCAACGTCAATCTGAGCTAGTTTTATAAAGCCGGAATAAGTCAATTTTGTGCATGGAGATGAGGAAGATGATAAATTAATCTTAAATGCCATTGAAGAAGAAATGCCATTGATGGGTTCTTGGATGCCATTGAAGAATTGAAGAAGAAGAAGATGAAGAATTGAAGAAGAAGAAATGAAGAAGAAGAAAGAAAAATAATAAGTGCCATTGATGGGTTCTTGGATGCCATTGAAGAAGGAGAAGAAGAATTGAAGAAGAAGAAATGAAGAAGAAGAGTTGAAGAAGAAGAAAGAAAAATAATAATTAAAATTATATATATTTATTTAAAGAAATATTAAAAATAAATTTTTAATAAATTATTTTCGTTCTCACTCTCTTTAAAGAGAGTGAAACACACTCTCTTACCATGTCAGCGTTGGGGGGGGGGGGTAATAATTTCATTTTAAAATAGTTCAGGGGGGTCATAGGACTCCCGCAAAGTATAAGTGTATTGTTGGGATTTGGGGTAAAGGTTGGGAGGGCTTTTGACCATTTTCTCAAAAATAAAATTGACTAAGGTTGCGGATTAATACAATAATAATAATAGTAAAATAAATAATATAATTATGCTTAGTCTAGTTATGAATAAATTGTGTAACTAAAAGTACGATATATAATATATTACTTTAAAATCAATGATAACAATAATATATATATTTTATTATATATATAAATTTTATATTTATATATATATATATATATAATATTTAGTATAAATAATATTTTTTATTATTGTCTAATTTCATGTTTTTTATTCTTCAAGTTTATCCTTTTCCTATTTAAATTCAAGTCACAAAATCCTACGTGAATCTCCAAGAAATAGTTTCAGCTAAATTCGAAGCAGCACAAATCCCCAATAATTTCCCAAGTAATAATTTCATAGGTAAATCTCCAAGAAATAATTTCAGCTAAATTTGTAGCAACACAATCCCCCAATAATTTCCCAAGTGAGTAAATAAATATATATGGATTTAAAAAATATATATATTTGTCCATATACCTGTGGATTTACCTAGAGATTAAATACCCGTCGATATATTTTTCCAGATAATGTCGCAAGAAATAATTTTGCAGGTAAATCTCTAAGAATAAATCCCCAGCAAAATTCGCAGCACAAAATTTCCAAATAATTTCTTAGGTAATAATATTCATTACATAAATTTCTACCAAAATATCTCTACGTAAATCCGCAGGATAAATTACCTAAGAATTTTTCTATGGATTTAATATATATATATATTTATCCATATACCTGCGGATTTACCTAGAGATAAAATACCCACCGATATATTTCCCCAAGTAATGTCGCAAGTAATAATTTCATAGGTAAATCCCCAAGAATAAATCCCCAGCAAAATTCACAGCACAAAATCCTCAAATAATTTCTCAGGTAATAAAATTCATTACATAAATTTCCACCAAAATATCTCTAAGTAAATCCGTAGGATAAGTTACCTAGGGATTTTTCTATGGATTTAAAAAATATATATATTTGTTCATATACCTGCAGATTTACCTAGAGATAAAATACCAGCCGATACATTTCCCCAGGTAATGTCGCAAGTAATAATTTTGCAGATAAATCCCCAAGAATAAATACCCAACAAAATTTGCAGCACAAAATCCCCAAATAATTTCCCAGGTAATAAAATTCATTACATAAATTTCCACCAAAATATCTCTAAGTAAATCCGTAGGATAAATTACCTGAGAATTTTTCTATGGATTTAAAAAATATATACATTTGTTCATATACCTGCGGATTTACCTAGATATAAAATACCCGCCGATATATTTTCCCAGGTAATGTCGCAAGTAATAATTTTGCAGGTAAATCCCCAAGAATAAATCCCCAGCAAAATTCGTAGCACAAAATCCCTAAATAATTTTCCAGGTAATAAAATCAATTACATAAATTTCCACCAAAATATCTCTAAGTAAATTCGTAGGATAAATTACCTGGGGATTTTTCTACGGATTTACAAAATATATATATTTGTCTATATGCCTGCGGATTTACCTAGAGATAAAATACCCGTCTATATATTTCCATAGGTAATGTCGCAAGTACAAAATTTGCGCAATATGGCGTCAAATTTACCTGCGGAATTTGTTGCAAATATATAGCTTGCAGGTAATATATTTTAATATTGATGAATTTAATAATTTCGTAGGTAAATCCGCATGTATTTTCTGCAATATTATTCCCTAGGTAAAATCCCCAAGTAATAAGTAGTTTTCTAGTAGTGTCTGCACATTCAAGTAAACTAACTATTGTCTAGTTAATTATTCCCCTGTTTTAATTTAGGCAAAATGATCTAGTGGACTCTTGTACTTATTTGAGTTTGTAAAGTAAACACCTCTACTTGTACTTTTGTCATCTGAACTTCTCAACTCATCAAAACACAATATTTTAAACTCTTTTAATGCGTATGTGGCATTAAATTTCTCAAGTGAAAAAGGCCAGTTTGCACGTGTTTTTAGGGCAAGTGAAACAAAAAGAAACATTAAGGATATTTTAAAAAATAGTATTTTTTTTAAAAAATCCAAGATCACACTTTATTCGCTTCGCCACACGTTTTTTGGGCAAGTGAAACAAAAAGAAACATTACAAATATTTTAAAAAATTTAAAATTAGTAAATTTTTAAAAAAAATCCAAGATCATACTTTCTTCGCTTCGCCCCCCCTCCAGCAAGCATTTCCCCCCCCCCCCCCCCCACCGCAAACCCACCCTGATACAAGAAAGGCAAGGAATACACGGAACAAACACTAAAACAGTCCACAAGTTCAAAGAATCGAGGACCTCTTTGATGACCACTCTCGGATTCAATAAGAAACCAACAAGACAAGATGAACAATGGATTTTAACACACCAAACAACCAGCCCAAACTAGATTAACACACAAGACGAAGAACAACAACAAGAGAATAATAACAACTCCACGGATTCAACAACACAAGAACAAAATGGGTACAAGAAAGTAAGATAGATAACTTGACATACAATGCATAAACACTTATGAACCAAAATGTATATTAAGCATGAAGAACCAAAGTTTTCATAAAAATAACACCAAGTTCTTAAGGGACCTCAAGGAAATTGGAATTCCCAAGCAACCACTGTTTCTATGATTGTTATCAACGCAAATGATGTCCACACTTGTCACAAGGAATCCACCTTACAAGACACTCTTTAGAGCTCTCAAAAATATATCATCAAAAGTTGTGGACAAAATGACCTATCATGTTCTATTTATAAGCTAGGTTATAACTTATTACAAAATGACTAAAATGCCCTTAATGAGCAATGGCAAAGGGGCGGCTTTGGAATGTAGAATTGGGCATCCTTGGAGTGTTTTGAAAGGCCTTCTTAACACTTCAAGGATTGTTGTCTTGGTTGGATAGCCCCCAAGATAGGGTCTCAACGTGTTGGTCTACAATCGCGATAGATCTTGTATCATCCTTCCCTTCTTGAAAAGGTTTTGACCTTAAATACGAACCTTACAAAATAATGAAAGAGACAAAAAACACATATTCCTTATGACATGAGGGTTAATGTTAGCACAATCAACAAAAGTATCAAACCACGAGTGTACATTCTACACATGTCGTGGGTCTTTAGGAAATATGATACCCTTCTAAACACCAAAGAAATAACTTATCTATCCACCCAAGTGTGACAAGAAACAAAACAAACAAAAAAAAATATAATCCCTTGGAGCAAGGACCATAGTGCCCTCGGGTTCTTTCATCATCAAGAGGTCAAAATGCAATCAAGACCTCACCTTCCTCGGGTGATGCATCATCATGAGGTGTCCTCCTCATCAATCTGCAAGGCACATTAACTTTCCCTTCTTCCACCACCCTCTCAACTTCACCATCATCTTCATCATCCTCTTGAGAGATTTTCTCACTAACAACATTTTTGGTCACTTTGTCCCCAACATAGTAAGGATCACCCCTCACCAACACAATGTTCCTCCAGTTCGGGCACTCACTAGCTTTGTGACCCCAACACTGACATTTAAAACAAACTATACCCTTAGGATTAAGAGTAGAAGAACTAGTACCTTCAAGCCGTGGAGTCCTTTGGAGTGTTTTATCAAATGGCTTCTTCTCTAAGGGCTTGTAGGGCTTGTTCCACCCAAAGTTCTTCTTGTCATGATTGTTCCTTTCAACTTCAATGGCCTCCTCTACAAGGTCCTCAATTCGGTCAAACTTGTGGACAACTAATTGATAAACAACTTCATAGCATAAGACACCCTTGAACCGAGCTAGGCAATGATTTGGAGGTTCGAAAATATCAAGACGTAGGATTAAGTTTTGGAACTCTTCATAATATTCCTCCACACTTTATCTTCTTTCCGCAAGTTGTAGAGCTTTGTTAGTTTCTCTTGTTTGTACCTTTTGCGTGACATATCTCTCCCTCATAAGAGCTTTCAATTCATCCTAATCTGTGAGGTCAAGATTAACATTCCTTCCCCATTTCAACCACTTTGTCTCCCACCAAGTAGAGGCATAACCTTTAAATTGAGCAATGGCATATGCGACTTTCTTTTGTGAAGTTAACTCATTGAGTTGGAAAATCCGATTACATTGTAACTCCCAATCAAGATAGAGAGATGGATTAATAGTCCCCTTGAAAGAAGGATGAGTGATCTTAATGGAATTTAGGCCCGTGTCTCTACCCATATATCCTCCTTGGTCCACTAAACCTTATTGAACATGAGGTTGGTGTCCCAAGTTACCCCTACCATGAGGAGTCAGACCAACTCTTCCCCCTCGACCTCTATGTCCCCCACTATAAGCTTCTCTTCTATTGCACATAAATTATGCAAAGAGAGTTTCTTCATCCAACCCCTCACCTCTATAAGGACCCTCACTTTCTACATCATCAATTTAGATTGGTTGGTTTTGGTTTAGTGGTGCTCTCGACTTATCAAAGGGGTCTCAGATTTTGGGAGCTTCTTGATGGACTTGACCTAGATTGTTTCGATAAGTAGGGACTTGGTGGATGGGTTCATGGGTTGTTCTAGGTGGATTGAGCAATTGGTGAAGTATATCCGGGGTGGTATCATGTCCACTAGTCGAGGCGTGGTAGTGTTTGGGACTTGAGTGTTTGGAATCTAAATGAACTTCCAATGTATCCATTCTCCTTGAAAAAGAACCCTCCATCCCGTCCATCCTTCCCTCCATCCTCTCCATTCGATCACTAAGATCATGTTTCACGCTCATTATGGTCGCCAACAAAGCATCCATGGTTACATCTCTCAAGACCCTTGGAATACCTTTACCCGAAGCCATCGTACCTAATAAGAAAGACTAAATAAAACATAAACAATAACAAGTTAAAGGTTAGCAAAATCAGTCCACCAACTATCAAGCTCACACTTTTGAAGTTTTCACTCTATTGGCCTCACAAGTGTGGAAAACACACTTATACTCCAATGAGGTCACTCGTTTACAATTGTTGCTTGAGGTCGGAGTAGATTCTTGTTTGAAACAACAAACAAAAAAAAGTAATGTACAAACTTGAACAAAAAAAAAGTTACTACGATTCAAAAATGAGAAAAGCACAAAAACAATGCTAACACGAAGAACGTACTCAAAAACTAATCTGCAACTTAGTAGGTATTTACTAGTTGTCAATTAGTATTAGAGTCAACAAAATTGGAAACCAATAGAAACAATAAAGTGAAACTAGGAAATCCCATGTTCTTGAGCTCTTTGATGACATGACACTTAACTATTGGACGTTGTAATGTTTATGAAGTTGAAAAATTTAGTTTCAAGAAACTAGTTGTTCAATTTCATGTGTGGAGGAATAGAATTTCGGCCAAGGCATGGGGCAAACAAGGTCTAGGCTCCACTTTCAAGATCCATGAAGTCTTTCACCTACTTGCACCAAATTGGCAAGACAACCTTTTTGGATGTCTTGTCCCCTTTCCTCTTTTGGACAATCCTTGAAAAGTGTTTTTCTTCTTTTTGGTAGTTTGGCTTTTGGAAAGTCTTTTTGTTTGTTTCCTTTTTGGTGAGGTATTGGAAGTGTTTCCAAGGAAAACAATACCAACACTCTCTTTCTTTTGAAATTTAGATCAAACAAGTCCCCTTTTTGAAGCTTCTTCTTCACCACATCAAGAACACAAGAATATCAACAACAAGAACACATAAGCCGTCCACCCCCACCACAATATTACTTGATTTTTAGCTCAAAACAATTGGATTTTAGACACTAAAAGTGTTAGTGACAAAGAAACCAATACTAGAAATGCTCAAAACAAGTAAAGGACTACCAAATCTAGACACACAACAAGCTTTTCGGCCAAGACATCAAGAACACCAAAACTATTTTTTTTTATTTTTTTTCACTCTCAAGCCCAAGATTGATCTTGTTAGAAAAAAATCAAAGATGATTCTGATACCAAATGATACAAGAAAGGCAAGGAACACATGGAACAAACACCAAAATAGTCCACAAGTTCAAAGAACCGAGGACCTCTTGGATGACCACTCTCGGATTCAACAAGAAACCAACAAAACAAGATGAACAATGGTGTTTAACACACCAAAAAGCCAACCCAAACTAGATTAAAACACAAGACGAAGAACAACAACAACTCCACGGATTCAACAACACAAGAACAAAATGGCTACAAGAAAGTAAGATAACTTGACATACAATGCATAAACACTTATGAACCAAAATGTATATTAAGCATTAAGACCCAAAGTTTTCATACAAATAACACCAAGTTCTTACGGGACCTTAATGGAATTGGAATTCCCAAGCAACCACCATTTCTAAGATTGTTATCAACACAAGTAATGTCCACACTTGTCACAAGGAATCCACTTTGCAAGACACTCTTTAGAGCTCTCAAAAATATTTCATCAAAAGTTGAGGACAAAATGACCTATCATGTTCTATTTATAAGCTAGGTTACAACTTATTACAAAATAACTAAAATTCCCTTAATGATCCATGGCAAAGGGGTGGCTTTGGCATGTAGAATTGGGCAGCCTTGGAGTGTTTTGAAAGGCCTTATTGACACTTCAAGATTTGTTGTCTTGGATGGGTAGTCCCCAAGCTCGGGTCTCAATGTGTTGGACTACAATCATGATCGATCTTGTATCACACACACCTCTCTAATTTTTCTTCTTCTTTGCACTCCCACCAGTCTCCCCCACTCCCAAACCCACCCCCCTCCAATTTTTTTGAGTCCGGAACAAAAATAGGCAATATTTTTCAAAAAGTACCAAAATATGCCATATTTTTAAAATGACACATAAATATGCTCAACTCACATTTTTTGTGAGTTATGCACTTTTACTTAAACAGTAGAACAACAAACGATGTTAACTTTTTGAAAGTGCATAACTCACAAAAAATGTGAGTTTTTCATTGTTTTATCCTTTTTTGAAATTTTTTTAAAAGAATGATTTAGACCTCTTTAAAACTATTTCAAAAGATTCAAAATAATTTTGAAAACAACAATTTACAGAGTCACTATTTGATTTTTTATTGAAAATATTAAGAAAACTTAAGAAAATTTCGAAGATTCAAAAATAAAAATAAATCTTTAAGTTTAGAGAAACTGAATAATGGTTCAATTAACGCCCGACGAAGGTTGAGAAAATTGAAGGAAATGTGTCATTTAATTCTTGAATGAAGGAATGGTGACATTGACCAACTTAAATGGTCAAACATAATTAGGAAACTTGATTAAGTTAATTCTGGACTTGATTAATATTTTTAAAACTTTCTAATCTTTTCAAAAACACATATAAACCTACACCCCTCCTCTCTAAATCAACCGTCTCTCCTCTCTCTCGACAGTTTCTCCCAACTAACAGTTTTGCAAATTTCTCCTTTCAATCTCTAGCGACTTCAACCTCTGGCGACAAATAGTTAGACTTCGAGTTGCTTTACGACTTTCAACCGTTAATCAACATGATAGCCTTTCTCTCCGGCCACAACAACTTTGAGTTCTTCATTGTTCCTTTTCCTCTTTCACAGGTAAAAAATTATGGCCTTTTGAGTTTTGAAGAAAAAGAGTAACTTGAGCCAACTTCTCTTCTAGTATATGTGAACAATTTTAATATTTATTTTTTAATCAGAAATGCGGTCTGAATAAAACCCTAATTTCTGGTATTTCTTCTCTTCTCTTTTTGGAGTGAAATATGATTTTTTGTTGTTTGTTGCATTTTTTGAAGTTTGATTTTTGTTGTTTGTGTTTGTACAAACAAAATAATTATGTTGGTGTTTTTGGTGTTGTGCCCGTTCCTAGGTTGATTTGTTCTTGTTCTTGGTAAAATGGTGATATTTCTGTTGTTTTATTGAAAAAAATCATGCCACCATTTTTTTTGCAACAGATTAACCTTCTAATGCAATAGATTAATCATCTAATACAATAGATTTACCATATGGTGCAATAGAGGAACCATCGGATAAAAATTTAATGCAATAAATTAACAATCTGATGCAACAGATTTACCATCAAATTAAAAATCAGATACAATAGATTAACAATATGATGCAATAGATTAACTATCAGATGCATCATAGGAACCATCCTATTAAAAATACTATGCAACAGATTAACCATCTGATGCAACATATTTACCATCTGAGGCAATAGAGGAACCATCAGATTAAAAATCTAATACAACAGATTAATCATCTGATACAATAGATGAACCTTCTGATGGATAAAATCCTATCAAATATTCCAACAGGACATATCCAAGATCTAATTTTTCTAGCTGATCATTTATCTGTCGTGATAGACGAACTTTTTGTTGGAAGAAATCTAAATAATATAGACCATTGATAACTATTCCAACAGATCACTCACATATTGGAATAAATGTGTGATCTATTACACAGACCAGTCATCTCTATTTCAATCATTGCAATAGATTACTCATCCATTACAATATGTTATTTATTTATTTATTACAACGAATTACCTACCTGGTGCAATAGATGTGTGATCTGTTGGAGTTGTTATTTTCCTATTGTAAATATTAGATATACTGCTATCCTTTTTAATGATATATTAATCAATTGTAGTCTATTTTATTTTCCTGTTAATTTTAGATTATATGGCTCCCAAAAGAATAGAAACTGAATCAAGTCCAAGTAAAGGAACAAGTGAAGCAACTAGGCTACATGCACCACTCTATGAGGTTGCTTTACAAGTGTTATCTTAATTAGAAATAGAAGATAATGAACGTGGTGTAATACCTCATACTTTCGTAAGTCAACTCAACCCTTAGTGTATGCTTAAGACACTTAGAACTTTAAAATAAAACTAAGTGTTGGAGACTTAGTCTCATTTTGATCCCTTAAACTTCAATGATTTTATTTTCAACCTTTTCAACATCGTATAGTTGATTCTTGATTGGGGTAGTAAGTAGTACATCTCGGGTGAGTTTCAAAGCTTTTATACAAGCGTAAGGCCATGTTTGGAAGTATAAAATAGTAGTTGTGTACGATTAGCGTGCGAAAGTTATCAATTCAAGATTCCAGGGTCAAGAACTTCAAGAACATCATTAAGAGTTCAAAAGTTCAAAGCTTTTACGTTTAATTAGTCAAATAAGGTATGTGGGGTTATGAACAAAGATACTCTTTTCGTCCTTGTTCCCAAAACTATCTTTTTAAAGATGAATTTACATGAAATTATATGAATTGCAATTAGTGTTCATACCCAAAGTATCTTGTTTTGAGTTATGGATTTATAAAGTGATTGAAGCATGAAATTCCATATTTCTCTTGATTTAGAGAACTCTCTTTTGTGATTTGAATACCTTGAGTTTGATTTGAGACATTGACAACAAATTATCAATTTGAGTTTAAGCATAATATTGTAATGTTGATCTCATTATATTGATATTGTGAAGCATCTCAAGAAGCATATTGAGAATGATGTTTTGCTATGAATTTACATGAGTTTAAAGCATGGGGTTTTAAGCCCCTTTAAAGCATGGGGTATTAATCCCCTAGTTTGAGTACTGAAATTCCAAGAAGATTTTGTTTAAAGCACCCTATGACTAGCATATATTAAGATTTTTAGAAAAATTTGATCTTTTGATCCTCATCTTAGATACGAAATCCATATTACAATTTTATTATAGTTTATAGAAAATAGATTAATTTTGATTACAGTTTAAAATAGATAGATGCATAACTGGTTTTCATTATAAACCCTTGTGCTAGTTTTAAAAGTGGATTTCCTATAAAATGAACATACATATTAGAGGGAGTAATATTTAGCACCGAGCGAGAAATATGGGTTTAACACATTCTACTTCCCCAGAACTATGAGCCAACATAGATATAAATTCAGATTATTCCCATTTATATGGACGACAGATACAAATTGTGATCGCTCAGCTCATGTTATACTCCCTGGCAAGAGTATGACACCTCTCCCCAACGTGAGTTTTTTCCCTTAGGGGAACAAGACGTTGGACTCCATGATAGCTCACATGGTTTTTGTCAATTAGAAGAACCTCCCTATAATCTAACATAAAATAATAATAGAAAAGCTTTTAGAAACTAAGTGTAAAGGCTCATGATCTTATTCAGATATTGATTTACATCAGACTTTAGTTATGAGATTTTAGATTTCAGTTTATAGATATAAAATTGAGTCCCTTCTACACTTAAATTGCATGATTTAAAGATAGAATACAAGTACAACTTTTAGAACAAAATATGATAGCTCACAAAATTTATACAGTATGTTTCCTTATTTATAACTTATGATTTTCATCTTTCAGTTATTCAAGCCAATGTTAGTCATTACACTTAGCATGTATTCTTTCATTAATTTTTATGAACAATGAGATGTTGTTTCACTTATGCATTCACCCCCACATGCTCAGTACTTTCCAAAAGTACTGATTCACATATAAGTCTATGTGCTACATTGTTTAATAAAGTTGGTCCAAGTTCTCAGTATCAGCAACGTGAGTAATTGCGAGCATCTCCATCTACATCCCGACAGTTAGTAAGTCCTCATAGTTTAGGGACCAATTATTCAGTTTTTATCCTATTACAGTAGTTTGATTAAGTTATTTTGCAGTCAGTTCGATTTCGCTGAGGGTCTATCCCAGTGACTCTCTAGTCAGTAGTGTTAGAGGCTTGTTCGACTATTATATGTGTTTCAGACTTATAGTATGGGTTGTTTAGACTTTCTAGTTTAAATATTCTCAGACATATGTTTAGTTAAATTCCAGATTTTTCCAGATAGAATTCAATATCTATTTTTGTTTGTATGCTTAAATTTCTTTGATATAAGTTTCAGGTTTAGTAGAAGGCTTACAGGGTTAGCTTGAGACTACTTGTAGTCTTAAGCACCGTGTGACATCTCGGGACCCATTTCCGAGGCATTACAAATTTGGTATGAAATCCTCAGGTTTAAAGAGTCCTAGGGAGTCATACAAGCCGTATTACGTAGAGTCTTGATCATGGGTGTAAACCACACCATATTTATGAGCAAGGGGATATAGGACATTTTAGGAAATCATCTCTTTTCTTTCATGATCCATCATAGTTATAGATGTCTCTATTTGCTTTTAACTCATGCTCTTACGTGACAGAATATGCCTCCTCGCAAAGCTAATGCCCGTAGAAATGATAACTATCCACCCTAGCCTACTGATCTTCTTAATAAGAATGTGTCTCATACTGAATTTTGGGTTGCCTTTCAGGCGTTGGCCTAAGATGTGATTGCCAATATTCAGGGAAACCATTAAGCTGCAATCTCACATTAGCAAGAGGGTGATTTAGTTATAGCCAGACTTTATGATTTTATGAGGATGAGTCTGCCTGAAGTCTTTGGGTCAAAAGTAGGTGAGGACCCACTATTGTACCTTGATGAGGTGAAGAAGATCACCCAATCTATTTATGTTACTAAAGAGGATAGTATAGAATTGGCATCCTACAGGCCGAAGGATATTGTTTATGATTGGGTGGTTATGTGAAAGAAAGGTAGGGGTGAGAATGCATCTCCTATGAGTTGACAGGTGTTTCAGGATGCATTTCTAGACAGTTTTTTTCTGCATGAATTATGAGAAGCAAGTATTAAGAAGTTCATAAACCTGAAGTAAGGCTCGATGAAAGTGAAAGCGTACTACTTTAAGTTCAATCAGTTGTCTAAGTATGCTCCTGATTTGATAGCAGACCCTAGATCTAGTATGAGTTTGTTACCGGAGTGTATGGTTTGGTAGTCAAGGAGTGTAGGACTACCATGCTTATTGGGGATATGGATCGTGCTATATTGATGACTCATGCCCAACAGATTGAGTCAAAAAAGTTAAAAGGAAGAGATAAAGGAAATAAGAAGTCTTTAACTGGGAAGTTTGAGTATGGCCAATCAAGATTTACAGGGAGAAATAATTCACTATTTTAGGGTTGCCCGTCTTTGCCGGAGCCATCTTCAACCAGTGTTCCCAAACCCAGAGCTAAGTAAGAGCAATAAGGTAGGATTTCTATGTCCAGGTCTCAGAATAGTATGGGTGGAAGGCCCAGTTATCCTACATGTGCTAGATGTGGTAAGACTTATCCTGGTGAGTGTTTATTGGGACAGAAAGGTTGTTTTGGATGTGGTAAGTTAGGTCATGGAATCAAAGACTGACCGTATACTAAGCAAGGAAACAGGGTTGTTCGTCCCCTAACTCAGGATACTAGTGTACCAGATCCTTCAAGTCGCCCAACCCTTTCTCAAGGTGCATTATCCAGTACTGGTGGGGGTCAGCACCAGAATTGGTTCTATGCTTTACCATACCACCAGGAGAAGGAGAGTTCACAAGATGTTGTTACCGGTATACTTCGTGTCTTTTATTTTGAAGTTTATGTGTTGTTAGACCCAAGGTCAAATATTTTTTATGTGACTTCGTTGGTTGTGGTAAATTTTGGAGTAGATCCTGAAAAGCTTTCTGAGCCCTTCTTAGTTTCTACCCTAGTAGGTGAGTCAGTTGTTGCTAAAAAGATCTATTAAAAGTGTCCTATCACTGTCCTCCGTAATATTATATTAGCAGACTTAATAGAACAAGATATCTGGGCAAGGATTGAATTCATTCATGTTATGCATCTATAGATTGTTTCTCCCAAGTGGTAAAATTTCAGTTTCCTAATAAGCTAGTATTTGAGTTGGAAGGTAGTTCAGTATCTCCCAAGAGTCATTTCTTATCCTATATTAAGACTATAAAGTTGATCTTAAAAGGGAGCATTTATCATTTAGTTTGAGTCAAAGACACTAAGTCTGAGGCTCCAACTGTTCATTCAGTTCGTGTAGTAAATAAGTTTCCGAAAGTTTTTCCTGAAGATTTTCCAGGGGTACCACCTGACAGACAAATAGAATTCGGTATTGATCTACTTCCTGATACTTAGCCCATCTCCATTCCTCCATATCATATGGCTCCAACCGAACTTAAAGAGTTAAAAGAGTAACTCAAAGATCTTTTAGATAAGGGTTTCATATTGCCAAGAGTTTCTCCATGGGGCTCTCCCATCCTATTCGTGCAAAAGAATGATGGTTCTCTATGAATGTGCATTGACTATCATCAGTTGAATAAAGTCACAGTTAAAAATAGATATCCTCTTACTAGAATTGCTAACTTATTTGATCAACTCAAAGGTGCAAGTTACTTCTCTAAGATAGACATTCGATCCGGCCATAACTAGCTTAGAGTACGAGAATGTGATATTTCCAAGATAACTTTCAAAACTCTTTATGGTCATTTTGAATTCCTAGTCATGTCTTTCCGGATAACAAATGCCCCACCAACCTTCATGGACTTGATGAACCGAGTGTTCAAAAAATACCAAAACGTGTTTGTCATAGTCTTTAACGATGATATTCTTGTTTATTCCTGTAGTGAGGATGACCATGCATAACATCTTATAATTGTGTTACAGACTCTTAGAGATCACCACGATAGTGCCGCGTCGCGGTGAAGTTTCAGTCCTCAATTGTCATTTTTCCAGTGTGCCAATGCGATAACGGCGCGTCGCGCCATAGTGTCACAGTTGTCACTTCCATTGAATCTCTACGATACCTATGCATCGCATCACAGTTCATTTTCACACTCGTCCTTGGACTACACTAGCCAACAAAATCTAGTGGCTCACAGTTATGGCACCACGTCACGGTGATGGCCAAAATTGGGATTTTTAGTGACCGAAATTTAATTCTTTCCAGGGGCACTTGGGTCTTTTTCCATGACCCTAATCAATCTAAAACATGAGATTAATTCCCTAATAGCCTAATTAGTTATTATTTTATTGAATTCCTTTCAAATTAAAAGCATTCTCTCTAAAATAGAAAATCCTAGCTTTCAAGATTCAAGATTAATTTCCAAGACAATTTCCAAGAAACCTCAAGAATTCAACTATTCAGGTATGTTAGGTATTCATCCTTGGGTTTTCTTCCACCCTTGGAGTCCAAGAACCCTTTTTAAAACTACAAGTTATAAAATTCATGATTTTCATGCTTAAATTGGATTGTATTCATGGTTGAGTTGTTGTATGGGTTTCAATTCAAGAGTTAATTATATGTTTCATGAACATGAGATAGAATGAATGTTTATTGATGTAATACCAATATCAAAACCCTTGAAATTATATGTTCAAGTTGTAGTCATGATGCTTATGTGTTGTTCATTATCATGTGCATTAATTCTGCTCCCCAAGTGTTTGATAAAATGCCCATGTGAATTGATTAGTGAAATCATGATATGTTAGCATGTGTTCTCATTCATATAAAAGTTCACGGCTTCCAAGTGTTTGACAAAATGTCTCAATGACTAAATTGTGAATAATTGATTATTGTTATACTTTCAAGATCGTTCTATGTTTTATTATGAATGCAATCGAGTCCTGGGGGTATTTAATACCCGAAATCTTGCTGTTTACTTAGATTATAGTAGTTATTGAATAGTCACAGTAAGGTCAAGAAAGTAACATTTAGTCGGTCTTCATGATCAGTATGAGTCCAGTCAAGCTAGTACAGTAATTATCAGTTCCAGTATCGTTTCAGTTGGAGTAGGATTCAACACCAAGTGAACCTAGAGATGGGGGCATTCCTGTCAGTATAGGGTTTGACCCTTAGTAGCAGTTCCTGTGTTATAAAACTACGCAGCCAGTGTAGGGTAAGTTGTCCTACTGCCAAACTAGGCTTGACGTAATCATATATATACATTTCATGTATCTTCCTGCTGGACTTAGAGTTGACACATCATTGTTTATATCCCATGGCAAGGTGCTAATACCCTTCCAACTGGGGTTACAAGTTGGATCCTAAAATAGTTTACATCGAGGTATGTCAATTAAATGAATACTCCCACAGTCTCAGTTTCAGTCTTCAGTTAAAATCTCTGTCTAATTTAATTTTCCCTTCCATTTATATAACATGCCTCTCAAAAGGACCAACGAAAGAAGAACTGGAAATAAGCCAGCACCTCTACCTATTCAAGAAGATCCCCTGTATGAGCACAACTCTCACACAAAATTTAGAGTAGCTTTCACCACTCTAGTTCATTTTGTAGTAGCCCAGAATAAATGCCCAACTGCTATTCAGGCCAACCCAGTGGCCAATACTACTGCAGCTAGAATTCGGGGCTTCACCTGAATGAAACCTCCTTTATTTTTAGGGATTAAGTTTGAGGAGGACCCATAGGAATTTTTAGAAATGGTGCAGAAGGTAACAGATATTATAAGGGTGATTTGTAGTGAGAGTGCTGAGTTGGATGATTACCAGTTGAAGGATGTAGCCCATACATGGTTTAAGCAGATGAAGGTAGATAGAGGCGCAGATGCAGGTCCTATAGAGTGGGAGGAGTTTGCTACTTCCTTCTTAGATAGGTTCTTTTCGTTGGAGTTGAGAAAGGCCAAAGTGTTAGAGTTTATCAACTTGAAGCAGGAAAACATGAGCGAGAATGAGTATTCCCTCAAGTTTACTTAGTTTGCTAAGTATGATCCTTATATGGTGGCTGATAACAGGTCTAGGATGAGCAAGTTCATGTCTGGGGTATCTGACAACGTAGTCAAATAGTGCAGGACTGCAATGTTAATTAAGCAGATGAACATATCTAGGCTTATGATCCATGCTCAACAGATTGAGGAACAGAACAATAAGGAGAAAGAGAGAGAAAACAAGTGGGCAAGAATGGGTAGATTTAATTTTACTCAAAGCCAAAGTCCGAAGGTGGAAATCGTCCTCAGTTTTGCCTAAAATCTTCAGTCCCAGCTCTGCTCTCAGCCATTGCTCTAGTGCAAAAATTCAGAATTTATAATAGGGATATAGTACCAGGCTATAAGTCCCAGGGTAGTGTGAACAGTGCTCACACAAATCGTCTTTGTCAGAAATATAGATGAAACCATCAGGGTATCTGTAGGGTCGACAGTGATGTATATTTTAGGTGTGGCAAGCCAGGCCATAGGAACAGGGAGTGCCCTCAGGTGGGTTAACAGATTCAGCATAATTGTCCCCCAGTTCAGTATGGTCGCCCATCTCAGTAGGGTGCCGCTTCCATTGCTACTAGTGGGCAGCGCCCAAACAGTCTCTATGCACTTCAGTCCAGGAAGGATCAGGAGAGTTCTCTTGTTGTGGGTACTGGTACATTGCAAATCTATCATTTACATATTTATTCTTTGATTGATCTAGGAGCTTCTTTGTCTTTTGTAACTCCTTACATATCCGTCAACTTCGAAGTCAGTCCCAAAATTTTAACAGAGCCTTTCTCAGTATCTACCCCAGTGGGTAAGTCTATCATAACCCGACGGGTATATAGGAATTGTCTAGTTATTGTGTCCCAAAAATTTAATTTTGTAGAACTTGTAGAGCTAGAGATGACGGTTTTTGACGTTATTCTCGACATGAACTGGCTTCATTCATGCTATGCTTCAGTTGATTGTAGAAATAGAGTAGTTCATTTTCAGATTCTAAATGAACTAGTTCTTGAATTGAGAGGTAGTACCATAGCGCTTAAGGGTCAACTTGTTTCGTACCTTAGAGTGAAAAGAATGATATCTAAGGGGTGTATTTACCATCTTGTCCGAGTCAAAGACTCAAATTATGAGACCACTAATTTTGAGTCAGTTTCAGTAGTGAGGGAATTTCCAGAAGTATTCCTTGAAGATCTTCTCGGAGTTTCTCCCGAAAGGGAAATTGACATCGAAATAGACCTTCTTCAAGATAATCATCCTATCTCTATTCGAACATATAGAATGGCTCTAGCTAAACTCAAAGAACTAAAGAAACAATTGAAAGATCTTCTAGATAAGGGATTCATCAGGTCAGTGTTCCCTGTGGGGTGCACTAGTTCTATTTATGCGTAAGAAAGATAGTTCTCTTAGAATATGTATTGACTACCGTCACTTGAACAAAGTCATAGTCAAGAATAAATATCCACTTCCCAGAATCGATGACTTGTTCGACCAACTTTAGGGTTCCCGTTATTTCTCTAAGATAGACCTCAGATACGACTATCATCAGCTCAGAGTCAGAGAATGTGACATTTCAAAAATAGCTTTCAGAACTTGAAATGGTCACTTCGAATTCCTAGTCATGTCATTTGGTCTTACCAATACCCCAACAGCCTTCATAGACTTGATGAACCGAGTGTTCAAGCAGTACTTGGAAATGTTCGTCATAGTCTTCATTGATGACATTCTTGTCTACTCCCGTAATGAAAATTTCCAACAATATAAATTTCATCTAAATTTGATATCCGGGTGAGAGTTATGACACTTTTTGTGAAACAGTATGTAAAATTGAGCAGTAACGCATCACGGTGGTAGTCAAAATGGCATTCGTCAGTTTCCATTACATCACTGTAATAGTGTTGCATCATGGTGAAGTTCCAGTTCCCAATTGTCATTTTTCTAGTGTACCAATGCGATAACGGCGCATTGCGCCATAGTGCCATTGCGCAGTTATCACTTTCCAGTGAGTCTCTGCGATACCTCTGCATCTCTTCAATGTGTATTTTTGCACTCGTCCTTGGACTACATTAGCCGACAAAATTTAGTGGCTCACCGCAATGGCGTCGACCAGTCATCTATTGTATATATGTTGCAATAGATCACTCATATGTTATAATAGATGTGTGATCTATTGCACAGACCAGTCATATCTATTTTTAATATTGTAATAGATTACTTATCCATTGCATCATGTTAGTTATGTATTGCAATGGATTACCTACCTTGTGCAATAGATATGTGATTTGTTGGAGTTGTTATTTTACTGTGGTACATATTAGATATACTGCTATCTTTTTTAATGATATATTAATAAATGATAGTCTATTATATTTTCCTATTATTTTTAGATTATATTGCTCCCAAAAGAATAGAAACTGAATCAAGTACAATTAAAGGAACTAGTGAAGCAGCTAGGCTACACCCACCACTCTATGAGCTTTCTTTACAAACGTTATCTTAATCAGAAGCAGAAGATAATGAACATGGTGTAATACCTCATACTTTCATAACTCAACTTAGCCCTTAGTGCGTTCTTATGACACTTAAAACCTTAAAATAAAACTAAGTGTTGGAGACTTAGTCTCATTTTGACCCCTTAAACTTCAATGATTTTATTTCTGACCTTTACGAGATCGTCTAGTTGATTTTAAAGTTGATTCTTGATCGGGCTAGTAAGTAGAAGATCTCGGGTGAGTTTTGGAGCTTTTATACAAGCGTAAGGCCATGTTTGGAAGTCCAAAATAGTAGTTGCATGTGATTAGCATGCGAAATTTATCAATCCAAGCTTCCAGGTTCAAGAACTTCAAAAAGAATCTTCAAGAACATCGTTAAGAGTTCAAAAGTTCAAAACTTTTACATTCAAATAGTAAAATAAGGTATGTGGGGTTATGAACAAAGAAACTCCTTTCGTCATTATTCTCAAAACTACCTTTTTAAAGATGAATTTATATGAAATTACATGAATTGCAACTAGTGTTCATGCCAAAGTATCTTGTTTTGAGTTAAGGATTTATAAAGTGATTGAATCATAAAAATCCATATTTTTCTTGATTTAGAGAAATCTCTTTTATGATTTGAATACCATGAGTTTGATTTGAGACATTGACTACAAATTTTCTATTTGAGTTTAAGGATGATATTGTAATGTTGATCTCATTATATTGATATTGCGAAGCATCTCGAGAGGCATATTGAGAATGATGTTTTGCTATGAATTTACATGAGTTTAAAGCATGGATTTTGAAGCCCTTAGTTTGAGTATTGAAATTCCAAGAAGATTTTGTTTTAAGCACCCTATGACTAGCATATATTATGATTTTTAGAAAGATTTGATCTTTTGATCCTCAGCTTAGATACGAAATCCACATTACAGTTTTATTAGAGTTTATGGAAAACAAATTAGTTTTGATTACAGTTTAAAACATATAGATACATAACTGTTTTTCATTATAAACCCTTATGCTATCTTTAAAAGTGGATTTCCTACAAAATAAGCATACATATTAGAGGGAGTAGTATTTAGCACTGAGCAAAAAGTATGGGTTAGCACATTCTACTTCCCCAGAACTATGAGCCAACGTAGGTATAGATTAAGATTATTCCCATTTATATGGATGACAAATACAAATTGTGATCACTCAGCTCAGGTTATACTCCCTGGCAAGAGTATGACACCTCTCCCCAACGTGAGGTTTTCCCCTTAGGGAAAAAGATGTTGGACTCCATGATAGCTCACATGGTTTATGTAGATTAGAAGAACCTCCCTACAGCCTAACAGAAAATAATAATAGAAAAGCTTTTAGAAACTAAGTGTAAAGGCTCACTATCTTATTCAGATATTGATTTACATCATACTTTAGTTATGAGATTTCAGCTTTCAGTTTATAGATATAAAATTGAGTCCCTTCTACACTTAACTAGCATGATTTAAAGATAGAATACAAGTACAAATTTTAGAACTAAATATGATGTCTCACCAGATTTATACAGTATATTTCCTTATTTATGACTTATGATTTTCAGCTTTCAGCAATGTGAGTCATTACACTTAGCATGCATTCTTACATGAATTTTTAAGAATATTGAGATATTTTTTCACTTATGAATTCACCCCCACATGCTCAGTACATTCCAAAAGTACTAATTCACATATAAGTCTATGTGCTACATTGTTTAATAAAGTAGGTTCAGGTGCTCAGTATCAGCAGCGTGAGTAATTGCTAGCATCTCCATCTACATCCCGATAGTTGGTGAGTTTTCATAGTTCAGGGACCAATTATTCAATTTTCAGCCTATTATAGTAGTTTGATTCAGTTATTTTGCAGTCAATTCAAGTCAGCTGAGGGTTTATCCCAGTGAATCTCTAGTCAGTAGTGTTAGAGGCTTGTTCGACTATTATATGTGTTTCAGACTTACAATATGAGTTGTTAAGACTTTCTAATTTAAATGTTCTCGGACATATGTTTAGTTAAATTCCAGATTTTTCCAGATAGAATTCAGTATCCAGTATTGTTTGTATTCTTAATTTCCTTTGATATGAGTTTCAAATTTAGTAGAAGGCTTACAGGGTTAGCTTGAGACTACTTGTAGTCTTGAGCACCGTGTGACGTATCGGGACCCATTTCCAGGGCATTGAGAACTTGGTATCAAAGCCTAAGGTTTAAAGAGTCTGAGGGAGTCATACAAGCCGTGTTACGTAGAGTCTTTATCATGGGTGGGAATCGCGCCATATTTATTAGCAAGAGGATATAGGACGTTTTAGGAAATCATCTCTTTTCTTTCATGATCCATCGTGCTTATAGCTGTCTCTATCTACTTTTTAAATCATTCTTTTACGTGAGAAAATATGCCTCCTCATAGAGCTAATGCCCGCAGAAATGATAACCATCTACCCCAGCCCACTGATCCTCTGAATGAGAATGTGTCTCATCTTAATTTTGGGTTGCCTTTTAGGCGTTGGCCTAAGATGTGACTACCAATATTTAGGGAAACCATTAGTCTGTAATCTCGCATTAGAAAGAGGGTGATTTAGCTGTAGCCAGACTTCATTATTTTATGAGAATGAATATGCCTGAATTCTTTGGGTCGAAAGTAGGTGAGGACCCACAGTTATACCTTGATAAGGTAAAGAAGATCACCCAATCAATGTATGTTACTAAAGAGGAGAGTGTAGAATTGGCATCCTACAGGTTGAAGGATATTTCTTATGATTGGACGGTTATGTGGAAGAAAGGTAGGGGTGAGAATGTAACTCTTATGAGTTTGCAAGTGTTTTAGGATGCATTTCTAGACAGGTTCTTTCCACATGAGTTACGAGAACAAAGATTGAGGAGTTCATGAACCTGAGGCTGGTCTCGATGACAGTGAAAGAGTACTGCCTTAAGTTCAATCAGTTATCTAAGTATGCTCCAGGTTTGATAACTTACCCTAGGTCTAGTATGAGTAAGTTTGTTACCAGAGTGTCTGGTTTGGTAGTCAAGGAGTGTAGGACTACCATGATTATTGGGTATATGTATCTTTTTAGATTGATGACTCATGCCTAACAGATTAAAGCAGAAAATTTAAAGGGAAGAGATAGAAGAAATAAGAAGTCTAGAACTGGGCAAATTGAGTATGGAAAAAGAGATTTGCAGGGGAAATCATTCACATTTTTAGGGTTTCCTGTCTTTGTCGGCGCCATCTTCAGCCAGTGTTCCCAACCCCTGAGCTAAGCAGAAGCAATGAGGTAGGATTTCTATGTCCAAGTCTCAGAATAGCATGGGTGGAAGGCCCAGATATCCTACATATGCTAGATGTGGTAAGAATTATCCTAGTGAGTGTTTGTTGGGACAAAAAGGTTTTTTTTATATGGTAAGTGGGGTCATGGAATCAAAGAGTGCTCGTATACTAAGAAAAAAAATAGGGTTGTTTGTCCCCAAACTCATTCTACTAGTGCACCAGCTCCTCCAGGTCGCCCAGCCCTTCCTCAGGGCACATTATCCAGTACCAAAGTCGGTCAGCACCGAAATCGATTCTATGCTTTACCATACCACAAGGAGAAGGATAGTTCACCAGATATTATTACCGGTATACTTCATGTCTTTCATTTTGATGTTTATGTTTTGTTAGACCCAGGGACAAATATCTTTTATGTGACTTCGTTGGTTGTGTTAAATTTTGGAGTAGATCCTAAAAATCTTTCTAAGCCCTTCTTAGTTTCTACCCCAGTGGGTGAGTCAGTTGTTCCCAAACAGATCTATAAAAAGTTTTCTATCACTATCCTTCATAATATCATGTTAGCAGATTTAATAGAACAAGATATGGTCAACTTTGACCTTATTTTGGGCATGGATTGACTTCATTCTTGTTATACATCTATAGATTGTCACACCTGAGTGGTGAGGTTTCAGCTCTCTAATGAACCAGTCTTTGAGTGGGAAGTTAGTTCAGTATCTCCCTAGAATCATTTCATATCCTATATTAAGGCCATAAAGTTGATCTCAAAAAGGTGCATTTACCATTTAGTTCAAGTCAAAGACACTAAGTCTGAGGATCCAACAGTTCAGTCAGTTTGTGTAGTAATTAAGTTTCCAAAAGTTTTTCCTGAAGATTTGCCAGGGGTACCATCTGACAGACAAATAGAATTTGGTATTGATCTACTTCCTGATACTCAGCCCATCTCTATTCCTCTATATCGTATGACTCCTACCAAACTTAAAGAGTTAAAGGAGCAAATCAAAGATCTTTTAATAAGGGTTTCATAAGGCCAAGTGTTTCTCCATGGGGCGCTCCCGTCCTATTCGTGCAAAAGAAAGATAGTTCTTTGCGAATGTGCATTGACTATCATCAGCTGAATAAAGTCACAGTTAAAAGTAAATATCCTCTTACTAGAATTGCTGACTTATTGATCAACTCCAAGGTGCAAGTTAATTCTCTAAGATATATCTTCGATTCGGCTATCACCAGCTTAGAGTGTGAGAATGTGATATTCCTAAGATAGCTTTCAGAACTTATTATGGTAATTTTGAATTCCGAGTCTTGTCTTTTGAGATAACAAATACCCCAGCAACCTTCATGGACTTAGTGAATCGAGTGTTCTAACAGTACCTAGACATGTTTGTCATAGTCTTTATCGATGATATTCTTATTTATTCCCATAGTGAGGATGACATGTATAATATCTTAGAATTATGTAACAGACTCTTAGAGATCACTAGTTGTTTGTCAAATTCAACAAGTATGAATTTTAGCTAAGGAAAACAACTTTCATCGGTCATATTATTTCCAGTGATGGAATTAGAGTTGATCTCCAAAAGACCAAAGCCGTGAGAAACTGTCCTAGACCCATTTCTCCATCAGACATCAGGAGTTTCTTGGGTTTAGATAGCTATTATAGAAGTTTTTTTGAGGTGTTTTCATCTATTGCGCCCACCAAACCAGATTAACTCAAAATAAAGTTATGTTTTAGTGGTCAGATTCCTATGAGAAGAGTTTTTAGGAGTTGAAGGCTCGACTCACTTTAGCCCCAGTCGTAGCATTACATGATGGTACAGATGGATTTTTTGTCTATTATAATGCTTATAGAGTTGGTTTGGATTGTGTTTTGATGTAGAGAGGTAAGGTAATAGCATATGCCTCTAGACAGCTTTAGCCTTTGGAAAAGAACTATCCTACCCATGATCTTGAATTAGCCGCTGTTGTGTTCGTTTTGTAAACCTGGAGGCACTATCTTTATGAGGTACATATTGATGTGTTTACGGACCACAAAAGTTTGCAGTATGTATTTACATAGAAAGAGATAAATCACCATCAGAGAAGGTGGTTAGAATTGTTGAATAATTATGATATGAGTGTTTTGTATCATTCGGGCAAGGCCAACATTGTGGAAGACGCCTGATACAAGAATAATCCTGTACATGGATTTATGAGAGTGAGTGTTGGATCCGAGACTTGGTGTGTTCAATTGAAGAGCCAAAGAGGACCTAATTATGCACCCAAAGCAGTCCAAACACTACACTTGTGCTACACTTGATAAGAGCCCATCACTTAAGGGTCTTTTGGTCATTTTTAGCTTTTATTTTGTAATAACTATATAAGTAACATGCTAGGGCTTCCATTAGGAGTTTTTGGGATATTATTGTAAGTCTTGTAAGACTTGGAACACCATAGTTAGGGCTTGGAAAAGCCACCAACCAAAACTAGGGCAAGATCTAGTATGGAATCACTAGTGATTGTGTTTGCTTGGAAACATTGATGCTTGGGAGGAGGAATCCGAACTTGTATCTTTGTAAGAGATAGGTTTATTGTTGTGTGTAGTGTTAAGGCTCCAAGATTGTCCATTCTTGGGTTCTTAAGATTATACCTTTATGTGGTCTATCTATCTATCCTTTTACCTTCATGTAATCTTATATATTGTTGTGTTGTAATCTTGTGTTCTTGTTGTTATTGTTAAATTCGAATCTTGTGTCTTATTTTTCATCATATATTGTGGTTAATCTTAGTTTGGACTGCTGATTTGGTGTCAAATACACCACTATATCTTGTAATCTGATTGTTGGTAGTGAATCCGAGAGTGGTCTCCATCTTGCTCCTCGAATCCTTAAGATTTGTGGACTGATTTGGAGTGTTTTTCGTTCCTTCCTTGTTAGTCTTATATCATTTGGTATCAAATCCATCTTTGGTTTTGTTCTTACAATACCAATCTTGGGCTTTCTTTCTAAGAAAATAAAATAAAAAAAAAGAAAGATGTGTTCTTGAGCTTGAGATCTTGGACGAGAAGTTGATCTTGTTGTTGTATCTTGGACGAATATTGTGTGTCTAGGTCTAGGATTTATTTTCCTTGTGTTTTTGTTGAAAGGGTTAGTATTCTTGTCCATTAACACTTTGAGTCGATATAGATGTGAGCTTTAAAAAAATTGATGTTGTTGTTGTGAACAAGACCATGGCCGTGTGTTGAAGTTGTTGTTCTTTGCCGTGTGAACTTGTTGTTATAGTCTTGGTTGGAAGTTGTTGGTGCTTTTGTTGCTCTTGATAAAGTTTTTGTAGAGTTCTTGACATTCATTACAACCTTCACCCTTGCTAAAATCGAAATACAACACCAAAAAGAACCTTGGCCGTGTGTTGACACTAAAATTGGCCGTGATGTGTGTTGATGTTTGCCGTGGGGTGGACATTGTTGCTCTGTGGTTGATGTGTTATTGAAGGATGTTGTGGTTTTCATCTTTTTCTTCATCTCATCTTACAACTTAAGACAACCAAAAGTGTAACATAGATTCAAAAAGGTGAACCTACTAGTTGTAAAGTTGTTTGTGAGAAGACTTGAGCCATAACTTTCTTGACATCTACTTTTCAACCACTTTCTTTCTTTAGGGACCTTTTTTTGTGGGAATTGTACAAATCCAAGTCTTTCCTTTTGAAGATTAGACTTAAAGGAGATTTAATACATATACTTTCCATCCAAAACCAATTGTTTCCATTACATAGTAACTAAAGTTTGTAAACTTCAACTAGTTACTAATTGTGGGGCCGTGACCAATGGTATGCTGCCATGTCACCCAAGTTACTATTCACAAGAAAATTTTAAGCTCAAAATTAGATCTTCTAGTTTCATTGTGTTGTTTCTTTAGTTTCCTTTGTTGATTCCATTACTAACTTACAAGCTAGTTTCAGATTGTAAGTTAGTTTTGAAACCGTCCTTCGTGTATATGTTCCTTTGTGTGTCTTATTATTTTGAGTCATTGTAATACTTGGTCCACCCCTCACTGCCTCATGGAGTACAAGCAAGGTTACGACACTTGTGAGACCAAAGTGAGAAAAAAAAATCTGAGAGACAAAACAATAGAGAGGGAGTGTGAGGACCATTCTTGTACAACCAACTTATTTGTGGTTTTGTAGGTAACTTCTTGGCCATAATGGAAACCATTTTGGCCCTCCTTGATGCTTTGTCCCGAGGCCTTGCTAGGGTAAATGCGGGTCTTGAAAAAATTGACTCGAATGTGGTAACTATGAGTGAGAGGTTGGATCTAATGGAGAGTCGAAGTAACTCTTATGCTTTTACTCCCAAAACTTTACTTTCAATGACCAATCCTCCAAGACCACCACATAATGCCACAAGCCAAGCTCCAAATACCCCTCAAAACCGAGAACAAGATAGACCGCTTCCCCCGCAAGTTGATCAAGTCCAACAAGGAGGACTTAGAAGCCAATTTCCTCCCATCCAAGCTCCACAACCGAAGCTCCACATTACCAAATCGAGCCTCTCAACCAAAACTTCCCTTTCCAAAAATCGACACATCCAAGAAGAGGAACATAGTAGAAAAAAATGTGAGGTACATGGAGTCTAAAATGATGCTTCTATGATGGAAGGAAAATTGAGTTGGGTGAGATTGAAGACAAGTCTTAAGATAGAGAGGAAACCGAGGTGCAAAATAAAGTTATTGACCGAGACTTGTTGTATTGAGCTCTCGAGTTCCTCCTATTTTGCAGACTGTTTTGTGCCGTTTCATATTTTTGCAGGCTGTTTTGTGCCGTGAATTTGTTGGCAAATTCCTCTCAAGATAGAGATGATGATACAAGAATAATCTCGGACATGGATTTATGAGAGTGCGTGTTGGATCCGAGACTTAGTGTGTTCAATTGAAGAGCCAAAGAGGACCTAATTATGCACCCAAAACAGTCCAAACACTACACTTGGGATACACTTGATGGGAGCCCATTACTTAAGGGTCTTTTGGTCATTTTTAGCTTTTATTTTGTAATAACTATATAAGTAACATGCTAGGGCTTCCGTTAGGAGTTTTTGGGATATTATTGTAAGTCTTGTAAGACTTGGAACACCATAGTTAGGGCTTGGAAAATCCATCAACCAAAACTAGGGCAAGATCTAGTGTGGAATCATTAGTGATTGTGTTTGCTTGGAAACATTGATGCTTGGGAGGAGAAATCTGAACTTGTATCTTTGTAAGAGATAGGTTTATTGTTGTGTGTAGTGTTAAGGGTCCAAGATTGTCCATTCTTGGGTTCTTAAGATTATACCTTCATGTGGTCTATCTATCTATCCTTTTACCTTTACGTAATCTTATATATTGTTGTGTTGTAATCTTGTGTTCTTGTTGTTATTGTTAAATTCGAATCTTGTGTCTTCTTGTTCATCATATATTGTGGTTAATCTTAGTTTGGACTGCTGATTTGGTGTCAAATACACCACTATATCTTGTAATCTTATTGTTGGTAGTGAATCCGAGAGTGGTCTCCATCTTGGTCCTCGAATCCTTAAGATTTGTGGACTGATTTTGAGTGTTTTTCGTGCCTTCCTTGTTAGTCTTGTATCAACGCCCTTAGTAGACTGTTGATGGGTAGTGTTGCTCATGTAGCGGGTGATAAGAAAGAGTTAGTTCGAGAGGTTCATCGGTTAACTAGATTGGGTATAAGGTTGGTTGACTCAGCTGAAGGGAATATTTGGGTCCAGAGTAGTACAAAATCTTCTTTAGTTTCTGAGGTAATGGAGAAACAAGATAAGGATCCCAGTCTAGTTAAGTTGAAGGAGTCAGTTAGAGATCAGAAGGTAGAGGTTTTTTCCAAGGAGAAGATGATGTGTTGAGACACTAGAGTAGGTTATGTATGCCGTGCATTGATAGTTTGAGGAATCGGATTATGGATGAAGAAAATGGTGCACGTTACTCTATTCACCCAGGCGCTACTAAGATGTACTGAAATTTGCGGGAAATCTTTGGTGGAGTAGTATGAAAAAAGATACTGCGGAGTTTGTGGCTAAGTGTTCTGTTTGTCAATAGGTTAGAATGGATGTAATTCCCCACACTTTCTAACTTAGTTCCACTCTTAGTTAATGAGAGTTTCTATGTTAAACTTTTAATACACTTGGAATTTTTCAGATTAAGACCACCAAATGGTATGAAATTGAATTCTCTTTCCAACAATATAAATTTTTCCCAAATCCTATATCCGGGTGAGAAGTTATGGAACTTTTAGTAAAACAGTATGTCAAATTGAGCAGTACCGCATCGCGGTGGCGGAAAAATGTCATTCATTAGTTTCCAGTACATCACCGTGATATTGCCGCATCGCAGTGAAGTTTTAGTTCCTTATTGTCATTTTTTCAGTGTGTCAACGCGATAGCGGCGTGTCGCGCCATAGTTCCATGTTGCAGTTGTCACTTCCAGTGAGTCTCTGTGATACCTCCATATTGCGGCAAAGTGCATTTTTGCACTTGTCCTTGGACTACACTAGCCGACAAAATATAGTGGATCACCGCAATAGCACGTATCGCGGTGATGGCCAAAATTGGGATTTTCAGTGACCAAAATTTAATTCTTTCCAAGGGCACATGGGTCTTTTTCCGTGAACCTAATCAATCCAAAACATGAGATTAATTCCCTAATAGCCTAATTAGTTATTATTTTATTCAATTTCTCTCAAATTAAAAGCATTCTCTCTCAAATAAAAAACCCTAGCTTTCAAGATTCAAGATTAATTTCTAAGAAACCTCAAGAATTTAACTATTCAGGTATGTTAGGTGTTCATCCTTGGGTTTTCTTACACCCTTGGAGTCTAAGAACCTTTTTTAAAATTACAAGTTATTAAATTCATGATTTTTCTACTCAAATTGGATTGTATTCATGGTTGAGTTATTGTATGGGTTTTAATTCAGGAGTTAATTATAAGTTTCGTGAACATGAGATAACATGCATGTTGATTGATGTAATTCCCATGTCAAAACCCTTGAAATTGCATGTTCAAGTTGTAGTCATGATGATTATGTGTTGTTCATTATCATGTGCATTAATTCTGCTCCCCAAGTGTTTGATAAAATGCCCATGTGAATTGAATAGTGAAATCATGATATGTTAGCATGTGTTCTCATTTATATACAAGTTCATGGCTTCCAAGTGTTTGACAAAATTTCTTAGTGACTGAATTGTGAATAATTGATTATTGTTATTCTTTCAAGATCGTGCTATATTATATTATGGATGCTATCGAGTCTTGGGGATATTTATTACCTGAAATCTAGTTGTTTACTTAGATTATAGTAGTTATAGAATAGTCACATTAAGGTTAAGAAAGTAATATTTAGTCGGTCTTCACGATTTGCGTGAGTTCAGTCAAGCTAGTCCAGTAATTATTAGTTCCAGTGTCGTTTCAGTTGGGAGTAGGATTCAACATCGAATGAACCCAGGGATAGCGGCATTCCTGTCAGTATAAGGTTTGACCCTTAGTAGCAGTTCCTATGTTATAAAACTAAGTAGCTAGTGTAGGGTAAGTCATTCTCCTGCCAGACTAGGGTTGACACAATCATATATATACATTTCATGAGTCTTCCTGCTAGACTTAGGGTTGACACAACATCATTAGTATCTTGTGGCAAGATGCTAACACCCTTCCAAGTGGGGTTATAGGTTGGACCCCAAATCAATTTACATTGGGTATGTCGATTAAATGAACACTCCCACAGTCTCAGTTTTAGACTTTGGTTAAAATTTCTATCTAATTTAATTTTCCCTTCCGTTTATAGAACATGCCTCTCAAAAGGACCAATCGAAGAAGAACTGGAAATCAGCCAGTACCTCTTCCTATTCAGGAAGATCCCCTGTATGAGCACGTCTCTTATGAAAAATTTAGAGTAGTTTTCACCACTCTATCTCATTCTATAGCAGCCTAAAATAAATGCTTAGCTGCTATTCAGGCCAACCCAGTGACCAATACTACTGCAACTAGAATTTAGGACTTCACCTGAATGAACCCTCCTTCATTTTTGGGTTTGAGTTTGAGGAGGACCCACATGAATTTTTAGACATGGTGTAGAAGGTAACATATATTATGGGGGTGACTTCTAGTGAGAATGCTGAGTTGTCTGCTTACCAGTTGCAGGATGTATCCCATACATGGTTTAAGAAGTGGAAGAAAAATAGAGGTCCAGATGCAGGGCCTTTAGAGTGGGAGGAGTTTGCTACTTCCTTCTTAGATAGGTTATTTCCATTGGAGTTGAGAGAGGCCAAATTATTAGAGTTTATCAACTTGAAGTAGGGTAACATAAGCATGAAGGAGTATTCCCTCAAGTTTACTTAGTTAGCTAGGTATGCTCCTCATGTGGTGGCTGATAATAGGTCTAGGATGAGCAAGTTCATGTCTGGGGTATCTGACAACGTGGTCAAAGAGTGTAGTAATACGATGTTAATTAAGGAGATGGACATATCTAGGTTTATGGTCCATGCTCAATAGATTGAGAAATAGAAGAATAAGGATAAAAAGAGAGAAAGTAAGAGGGTGAGAATGCGTAGCTTTAATTTTATTTAGAGCCAAAGTCCGAAGGTGGAAATCATCCTCAGTTTTGCCTAAAATCAGGAGTACTAGCTTCGTTCTTAGCCATTGCTCTAGTGCTAAAATTCAGAAATGATAATAGGGATAGAGCTCTAAGCTCTAAGTCCCAGGGTAGTATGAACAGTGCTCGCATAAATCCTTTTTGTCAGAAATGTGGTAGAAACCATCAGGGTGTCTGTAGGGCTGACAACGATGTCTATTTTGGGTATGGCAAGCCAGGACATAGGACCAGGGAGTGTCCTCAAGTGTGTTCACAGAGTCAGCATAATCGTCCCCTAGTTTAGTCTGGTAGCCTATCTCTGTAGGGTGTCGCTTCCATTACCACTAGTGGACAGTGCCCAAACAGGCTCTATGCATTTCAGTCAGGATCAGGAGAGCTTTCCTATTGTGGTTACTGGTACGTTGCAAATCTATCATTTATATTTTTATACTTTGCTAGATCTAGGAGCTTCTCTATCTTTTGTAACTCCTTACATAGCCGTTAACTTCAAAGTTAGTCCCAAAATCTTAACATCGCCTTTCTCAGTCTCTACCCCAGTGGGTAAGTCTATCATATCCCGATGGGAATATAGGAACTGTCCAGTTATTGTGTCCTAGAAAGTTACTTCTGTAGACCTTGTAGAGGTAGAGATTATGGTTTTGACGTCATTCTCAGCATGGATTGGCTCCATTCATGCTATGCTTCAGTTGATTATAGAAATAAAGTAGTTCATTTTTAGTTTCCAAATGAAGCAGTCCTTGAATTGAGGGGTAGTACCACAACACTTAAGGGTCAACTTATTTTGTACCTTAGAGCGAGAAGAATGATATCTAAGAGGTGTATTTACTATCTTGTCTGAGTCAAAGAATCAAATTCTGAGGCCCCTAATCTTGAGTCAGTTTCACTAGTGAGGGAATTTCCAGATGTGTTCCCTAAAGATCTTCTCGGAGTTCCTCTCGAAAGGGAAATTGACTTCGGAATAGGTCTTCTTCCAGATACTCAGCCTATCTCTATTCTGCCATACAGAATGGCTCCATCTAAACTTAAAGAATTAAAGAAACAATTAAAAGATTGCCTATATAAGGGATTCAATAGGCCAGTATTCCCCGTGGGGCGCACCAATTCTATTCGTGCGTAAGAAAGATGGTTCTCTTAGAATGTGTATTGACTACCGTCAATTGAACAAAGTCACAGACAAGAATAAATATCCACTTCCCAGAATCGATGACTTGTTCGACCAACTTCAGGGTGATAGTTATTTCTCTAAGATAAACCTCAGATCCGGCTATCATCAGCTCAGACTCAGAGAATGTGACATTTCAAAAACTACGTTCAGAACTTGAAATGGTCACTTTGAATTCCTAGTCATGTTATTTGGTCTTACCAATGCCCCAACAACCTTCATAGACTTGATGAATCGAGTGTTCAAGCAGTACTTGGACATGTTCATCATAGTCTTCATTGATGACATTCTTGTCTACTCCCGTACCAAAAATGATCATGCATACCACCTCAAAATAGTATTGTAGGCTCTTAGAGCCCATTAGTTGTTCACTAAATTTAGTAAGTGCAAATTTTGGATAGGATTTATAGCTTTCCTTGGCCATATTATTTCCAGTGATGCCATTAGAGTTGATCCTCAAAAGACTGAGGTGGTGAGAATTTGGCCCAGACCCATCTCTCCATCTGATATCAGGAGTTTCTTGGGTTTGGCTAGCTATTACTGATAATTTTTTGAAGGGTTTTCATCTATTGCATCTCTCATGTCCAGATTAACTCAGAAGAAAGTTAAGTTTTAGTGGTCTGATTCTTGTGAGAAGAGTTTTCAAGAGTTGAAGACACGACTCACCACAACTCCAATTTTGATATTGCCAGATGGTTTAGATGGGTTTGTTGTGTATTGTGATGCTTCCATAGTTTGTTTGGGTTGTGTTTTGATGCATAGGGGTAAGTTTGTGGCCTATGCCTCTAGATAGCTTAAACCCCATGAAAAGAATTACCCTACCCATGATCTTGATTAGCAACTGTTGTTTTTGCCTTTAAAATTTAGAGGCATTATTTGTATGGGGTACATGTAGATGTGTTCATAGATCATGAAAACTTACAGTATATGTTTTTGCAGAATGATTTGAATCTGTTAGAGGAAATGGTTGGAATTATTGAAAGATTATGATATGAGCATTTTGTACCATCTAGGGAAGGCCAATGTAGTGGCAGATGCCCTTAGTAGATTGTCCACGGGGAGTGTTGCACATGTGGAGGATGATAAGAAGAAGTTTATTCAAGAAGTTCATCAGCTTTGCAGATTAGGTGTCCATTTAGTTTACTCAGTTGAGGGTAGTGTGTGGGTGAAGAATAGTTTGGAATCATCTTTGGTTTTCGAAGTGAAAGAAAAATATGACAAATATCCCAGTCTAGTCAAGTTAAAAGAGTCGGTCAGAGATTAGAAAGTGGAGGTTTTCTTCCTAGGGAGAGATGGTGTATTGTTTTGTCAAGGTTGATTGTGAGTTCCATAAATTGATGAGTTAAAACAGTGAATTCTTGTAAAAGTGCATGGTGCGTTTTACTCTATTCATCCAGGGGCCACTAAGATGTGCTGCAATTTGCGGGAGATCTATTGATGGAGTGGGATAAAAAGAGACATTGCAGAGTTTGTAGCTAAGTACTCTACTTGTCAGTAGGTTAAGATTGAGCGTCAGAAGCCTAGTGGGTCTATGCAGGAGTTCAGTATTCCCACTTAGAAGTGGAAGGAAGTGAACATGGATTTTATGATAGGTTTGCCTTGTACTCGTCATCAACATGATTTGATTTGGGTCATTGTTGACAGGATGACCAAATCAGCCCATTTATTGCCAGTCCATACTTCTTATTCAACCGACGACTACGCTAAACTCTATCTCAAAGAGTTGGTTAGGTTGCACGGTGTTCCTCTATCTATCATCTCAGATAGAGGTACCTAGTTCACCTCTCAATTTTGGAAGGCTTTTCAGAAGGGTCTTGGTACCTAAGTTCACCTCAGTACAACCTTCCACCCTTAGACATATGGTCAAGCAGAAAGGACGATTCAAACCCTTGAGGATATGTTGAGAGAGTGTGTAGTCGACTTTAAGGGCAGTTAGGATGATTATTTGCCTTTGATTGAGTTTGTGTATAATAACAACTATCATTCCAGTATTCAGATGGCTCCATTTGAGGCTTTATATAGAATGAGATATAGATCTCCAATTGGTTGGTTTGAAGTAGGTGAGGCCACGGTAGTAGGGCCTGACTTGGTGTTTAATACTTTAGAGAAAGTACAGTTGATCATAGAGAGACTTAGGAAAGCTCAGAGTCGACAGAAATTGTATGTAGATGTGAGAAGAAAAGATCTTGAGTATGAGATTGGAGATTTTATGTATCTGAAGATCTCTCCTATGAAAGGAGTAAAGAGGTTTGGAAAAAAGGGGAAGTTTAGTCCCCGGTGTGTTGTTCCTTATAGGATCTTGAGTCATTTCATAAAGGTAGCTTACTAGCTTGGGCTGCCTGCAGACCTAGCTTCAGAACACCCAGTGTTCTACGTCTCCTTGCTAAAGAAGTGTATTAGTGACCCAAAAGTTGTAGTCCCCTTACAGAGTGTAGATATTCAGAATGATCTCTCTTCCGAAGAGGTCCCAGTCTAAATCCTTGATCACCAGATTCACAGACTAAGGAACAAAGAAGTTCCCCTAGTCAAAGTTCTTTGACGGAATCAGTCCTTTGAGAGAGACACTTGGGAAGCAGAAGCGGATATGCAGACCAACTACCCTCATCTCTTCTCCGCAAACTTAGACTCAACTTAAGGAAACAATATTCTTATAATTTCTCTGTCTCATACTTAATCCCAGTTTCATATTATTTTCATGGCAGTCATGCATTCATAAATTAGTTCAGTCATTTAATCATGTTTCAACTATTCATGTTCAGTGTGTAAACTTAGTTCCTCAGTATTTCCAGTTTAAATTACACTCATTCAAGGATGAATGTACCCAGGGGGGAGATATTGTAATACCCCACACTTTCCTAACTCAGTTCCACTCTTAGTGTACTAGAGTTTCTATGTAGAACCTTCAGTACACTTGGAATTTTTCAAATTAAGATGAACCAAATGGTAGGAAATTGAATTAGCTTTCCAACAATATAAATTTCATCCAAATTCAATATCCGGGTAAGAGTTATGGCACTTTTAGTGAAACAGTATGTCAAATTGAGTAGTACCGCGTTGCGGTGGGGGTCAAAATGGAATTCGTTAGTTTCCAGTACATCACTGTAATAGTGTCGTATTGTGGTAAAGTTTCAATTCCCAATTGTCATTTTTCTAGTATACCAACATGATAACGATGCATTGTGCCATAGTGCCATTTTGTAGTTGTCACTTTCCAGTGAATCTCCGCGATACCTCCGCATCACTCCAAAGTGTATTTTTACACTCATCCTTGGACTACACTAGCCGATAAAATCTAGTGGCTCACCGCGATGGCACCGACCAGTCATCTATTGCACATATGCTCTGATAGATCACTCATATGTTGCAACAGATGTGTGATCTATTGTACAGACCAGTCATATTTGTTTTTATTATTGCAATAGATTACTCATTCATTACAACATGTTAGTTATATATTGCAATATATTACCTACCTGGTGTAATAGAAGTGTGATCTGTTGGAGTTGTTATTTTACTGTTGTACATATTAGATATACTGTAATCCTTTTTAATGATATATTAATCAATTATAGCCTATTTTATTTTCCTGTTATTTTTAGATTATATGGCTCCCAAAAGAATAGAAACTGAATCAAGTCCAAGTAAAGGAACAAGTGAAGCAGCTAGGCTACATCCACCGCTCTATGAGCTTGCTTTACAAGCATTATCTTAACCAGAAGCAGAAGTTAATGAACATGGTGTAATACCCCATACTTTCATAACTCAACTCAGCCCTTAGTGCGTGCTTAAGACACTTAGAACCTTAAAATAAAACTAAGTGTTGGAGACTTAGTCTCATTTTGACCCCTTAAACTTCGATGATTTTATTTCCAACCTTTTCGAGATTGTATAGTTGATTTTAAAGTTGATTCTTGATCGGGGTAGTAAGTAGTACATCTCAAGTGAGTTTCGAAGTTTCTAGACAAGCGTAAGGCCATGTTTGGAAGTCTAAAATAGTAGTTGCGTGCGATTAGCATGCGAAAGTTATCAATCTAAGCTTCCAGGTTCAAGAACTACAAGAAGAAGCTTCAAGAACATCATTAAGAGTTCAAAAGTTCAAAGCCTTTATGTTCAATTAGTCAAGTAAGGTACGTGGGGTTATGAACAAAGATACTCCTTTCGTCCTTGTTCCCAAAACTATCTTTTTAAAAACAAATTTACATGAAATTAGGTGAATTGCATTTAGTGTTCATACCCAAAGTATCTTGTTTTGAGTTATGGGTTTATAAAGTGATTGAAGCATGAAATTCCATATTTCTCTTGATTTAGAGAACTCTCTTTTGTGATTTGAATACCATGAGTATGATTTGAGACATTGATTACAAATTTTCAATTTGAGTTTAAACATGATATTGTAATGTTGATCTCATTATATTGATGTTGTGAAGCATCTCAAGAAGCATATTAAGAATGATGTTTTGCTATGAATTTACATGAGTTTAAAGCATGGGTTTTTAAGCCCCTAGTTTAAGTACTGAAATACCAAGAATATTTTATTTTAACCACCCTATGACTAGCATATTTTTGGATTTTTAGAAAGATTTGATCTTTTGATCCTAATCTTAGATACGAAATCCACATTATAGTTTTATTACAGTTTACAGAAAATAGATTAGTTTTGATTACAATTTAAAACAGATAGATGCATAACTGGTTTTTATTATAAACCCTTATGCTAGTTTTAAAAGTGGATTTCCTACATAATGAGCATACATTTTAGAGGGAGTAGTATTTAGCACCGAGCAGGAAGTGTGGGTTTAGCGCATTCTACTTCCCCAGAACTATGAGCCAACATAGGTATATAATCAGATTATTCCCATTTATATGGATGATAGATACAAATTGTGATCACTCAACTCAGGTTATACTCTCTGTCAAGAGTATGACACCTCTCCCCAACGTAAGGTTTTCCCCTTAGGGGAATAAGACGTTGGACTCCATGATAGATCACATGATTTATGTCGGTTAGAAGACCCTCTCTACAACCTAACAAAAAATAATAATAGAAAATATTTTAGAAACTAAGTGTAAAGGCTTACGATCCTATTCAGATAGTGATTTACATCAGACTTTAGTTATTAGATTTCAGCTTTCAGTTTATAGATATAAAATTGAGTTCCTTCTACACTTAACTTGCATAATTTAAAGATAGAATACAAGTAAAACTTTTAGAACTAAATATGATGGATCACCAGATTTATACAGTATGCTTCCTTATTTATGACTTATGATTTTCAGCATTCAGTTATTCAAGCCTATGTGAGTCATAACACTTAGCATGTATTCTTTCATGAATTTTTATGAACAATGAGATGTTGTTTCACTTATTCATTCATCCCCACGTGCTCAGTACATTCCAAAAGTACTGATTCATATATAAGTCTATGTTCTACATTGTTTAATAAAGTAGGTCCAGGTGCTCAGTATCTACAGCGTGAGTAATTATGAGCATCTTCATCTACATCCCGACAGTTGTTGAGTGCTTATAGTTCAGGACTCAATTATTCAGTTTTCAGTCTATTACTGTAGTTTGATTTAGTAATTTTGCAGTCAGTTCAAGTCAGCTGAGGGTCTATCCCAGTGACTCTCTAGTCAGTAGTCTTAGAGGCTTTTCTGACTATTATATGTATTTCAGACTTACAGTATACGTTGTTCAGACTTTCTAGTTTAAATGTTCTCAGACATATGTTTAGTTAAATTCTAGATTTGTCTAGATAGAATTCAGTATCCAGTATTATTTGTATGCTTAAATTCCTTTGATATGAGTTTCAGATTTAGCAGAAGGCTTACAGGGTTAGCTTTAGACTACTTATAGTCTTAAGCACAGTATAATGTCTCGGGACTCATTTTTGAGGCATTAAAAACTTGGTATCAAAGCCTAAGGTTTAAAGAGTCCTAGGGAGTCAGACAAGCCATGTTACGTAGAGTCTTGATCATGGGTGTGAACTGCGCCATATTTATGAGCAAGAGGATATAAGATGTTTTAGGAAATCTTCTCTTTTCTTTCATGATCCATCGTTCTTATAGCTATCTTTATCTGCTTTTAACTTGTGATCTTATATGAAAAAATATGCCTCCTCGTAGAGCTACTACATATAGAAATGATAACCATTCACCCCAGCCTGCTGATCCTCTGAATGAGAATGTGTCTCATGTGAATTTCGGGTGGCCTTTCAGGCGTTGGCCTAAGATATGACTGCCAATATTTAGGGAAACCATTAAGCTGTAATCTCATATCAGTAAGAAGGTGATTTAGCTGTAGCCAGACTTCATGATTTTATGGTGATGAATCTTCCTGAAGTCTTTGGTTCAAAACTAGGTGAGGAACCACAGTTGTACTTTAATGAAGTGAAGAAGATCACCCAATCTATGCATGTTACTAAAGAGGAGAGTGCAGAATTGGCATCCTATAGGCTGAAAGATGTTACTTATGATTGGGTGGTTATGTGGAAGAAAGTTAGGGGTGAGAATGCAGCTCCTATAAGTTTGCAGGTGTTTCAGAATATATTTTCAAATAGGTTCTTTTCGCATGAGTTACGAGAAGCAAATATTGAGGAGTTCATGAACCTGAGGCAGGGCTCGATGACAGTGAAAGATTACTGCCTTAAGTTCAATCAGTTGTCTAAGTATGCTCCTGATTTAATAGCTGACCCTAGCTCTAGTATAAGTGAGTTTGTTATCCGAGTGTCTGGTTTGGTAGTCAAGGAGTGTAGGACTACCATGCTTATTGGGGAGATTGATCTTGCTAGATTGATGACTCATGCCTAACAGATTGAAGTAGAAAAGTTGAAGGGAAGAGATAGAGGAAATAAGAAGTCTAGGACTAGGCAGTTTGAGTATGGCCAATCAAGATTTGCAGGGGAAATCATTCACAATTTTAGGGTTTCTCGTCTTTGTCGACGCCATCTTCAGCTAGTGTTCCCGCACCCAGAGCTAAGCAGGAGCAATGGGGTAGGACTTCTATTTCTAGGACTCAGAATAGTGTAGGTGGAAGGCCCAATTTTCTTGTATGTTCTATATTTGATAAGAATTATCCTGGTAAGCATTTGTTAGGATAGAAAGGTTGTTTTGGATGTGGTAAATTTGGTCGTGGAATCAAAGAGTGCCCGTATACTAAGCAAGAAAATAGGGTTGCTCATCTCCAAACTCAGGCTACTAGTGCACCAGCTCCTCCAGGTCGCCCAACCCCTTCTTAGGGGGCATTATCCAGTACTGGAGGTGGTCAGCACTAGAATCAGTTCTATGCTTTACCATACCACCAGGAGAAGGAGAGTTCACCAGATGTTGTTACCGATATACTTTGTGTCTTTTATTTTGATGTTTATGTGATGTTGACCTAGGGTCAAATCTATTTTATGTGACTATGTTAGTTGTGGTAAATTTTGGAGTAGATCCTGAAAAGCTTTCTAAGCCCTTCTTAGTTTCTACCCCAGTGGGTGAGTCAGTTGTAGCCAAACAGATCTATAGAAAGTTTCCTATACTGTCCTTCATAATATCATGTTAGCAGATTTATTAGAACAAGATATGGTCGACTTTGACCTTATTCTACGCATGGATTGACTTCATTCCTGTTATGCATCTATAGATTGTCGCACCCGAGTGGTGAAGTTTCAGTTTCCTTATGATCCAGTCTTTGAGTGGGAAGGTAGTTCAGTATATCCCAAGAGTCATTTCATATACTATATTAAGGCCAAAAAGTTGATCTCAAAAGGGTGTATTTATCATTTAGTTAGATTCAAAGACACTAAGTCTGAGGCTCCAACAGTTCAATCAGTTTGTGTAGTAAATTAGTTTTTGGAAGTTTTTCCTGAAGATTTTCCAGGGGTACCTCCTGATAGACAAATAGAATTTGGTATTGATCTACTTGCTAATACTCAACCCATCTCCATTCCTCTATATCATATGGCTTCAGCCGATCTTAAAGAGTTAAATGAGCAACTCAAATATATTTTTGATAGGGGTTTCATAAGGCCAAGTGTTTCTCCATGGGGATCTCTCGTCCTATTCGTGCAAAAGAATGATGGTTTTCTGCGAATTTGCATTGACTATCATTAGCTGAATAAGGTCACAGTTAAAAATAAATATCCTCATACTAGAATTGCTAACTTATTTGATCAACTCCAAGGTGCAAGTTACTTCTCTAAGATAAACCTTTGATCCTCCTATCACCATCTTAGAGTACGAGAATGTGATATACCCAAGATAGCTTTCAGAACTCGTTATCGTTATTTTGAATTTGTAGTCATGTCTTTTGATGACAAATGCCCCAATAGCCTTCATGGACTTGATAAACCAAGTGTTCAAAAAGTACCTAGAGATGTTTTTCATAGTCTTTATCGATAATATTCTTGTTTATTCCCGTAGTGAGGATGACCATGTATAACATCTTAGAATTGTGTAACAGACTCTTAGAGATCACTAGTTGTTCGCCAAATTCAACAAGTATGAATTTGGATAAGGACAACAACTTTCATCGATCATATTATTTCTGGTGATGGCATTAGAGTAGATCCGCAAAAGACCGAAGCCGTAAGAAACTGGCCTAGACCTATTTCTCCATCAGGCATCAGGAGTTTCTTGGGTTTAGCTAGCTATTATAGATGGTTTTTTGAGTTTTTTTCATCTATTGCGTACCACATGACCAGATTAACTCAGTAGAAAGTTATGTTTGAGTGGTCAGATTCCTGTGAGAAGAGTTTTCAGGAGTTGAAGGCTCGACTCACTTCAACCCTAGTCTTAGCATTACCAGATGGTACAAATGGATTTGTTTTCTATTATAATCGATCTGGAGTTGGTTTGGGTTGTGTTTTAATGCAAAGAGGTAAGGTAATAACATATGCCTCTAGACAACTTAAGCCTTTGGAAAAGAACTATCCTACCTATGATCTTGATTTAGCTGCTATTGTGTTTGTTTTGTAAACCCGGAGGCACTATCTTTATGAGGTGTATGTTGATATGTTTACATTCCACAAAAGTTTGCAGTATGTGTTTACACAGAAAGAGTTAAATCTCCGTCAGAGAAGGTGGTTAGAATTGTTGAAAAATTATGATATGAGTGTTTTGTAGCATCCAGGCAAGGCCAACGTTGTGGCATATGCCTTTAGTAGACTGCTGATGGGTAGTGTTACTCATGTAGAGGGTGATAAGAAAGATTTAGTTTGAGAGGTTCATCGGTTAACTAGATTGGGTGTAAGGCTTGTTGACTCAGCTAGAGGGAGTGTTTGGGTCTAGAGTGGTGCATAATCTTCTTTAGTTTTTGAGGTAATGGAGAAACAAGATAAGGATCCCAGTCTAGTTAAGTTGAAAGAGTCAGTTAGAGATCAGAAGGTAGAGGTTATTTCCAAGGAGGAGATGGTGTGATGAGACACTAGAGTAGATTATGTATGTCGTGCCTTGATGGTTTGAGGCAGCGGATTATGGCTGAAGCGCATGGTGCACGTTACTCCATTTACCCAAGCACTACTAAGATGTACTGAGATTTGTAGGAAATCTATTGGTGGAGTGGTATGAAGAAAGATATTGTGGAGTTTGTGGCTAAGTGTTCTGTTTGACAATAGGTTAAGATAGATGTAATACACCACACTTTCCTAACTCAGTTCCACTCTTAGTTTACAAGAGTTTCTATGTAGAACCTTCAATACACTTGGAATTTTTCAGATTAAGATCCACCAAATGGTATGAAATTGAATTCTCTTTCCAACAATATAAATTTTGCCTAAATCCCATATCCGGGTGAGAAGTTATGCCACTTTTAGTGAAATAGTATGTCAAATTGAGCAGTACCGCATCATGGTGGGGGTCAAAATGGCATTCGTCAGTTTCCAGTACAACACTGCGATAGTGCCGCATCGCGGGGAAGTTCTAGTTCCCAATTGTCATTTTTTCATTATGCCAACGCGATAGCTTCGCGTCCGATCGCGCCATAGTCCTATGTCACAGTTGTCACTTCCAGTGAGTCTCTGCATACCTTTGCATTGGGCCAAAGTGAATTTTCGTATTCGTCCTTGGACTACACTAGCTGACAAATTCCAGTGGCTCACTGCAATGGCACGGCATCGTGGTGATGGCCAAAATTGAGACTTTCAGTGACCAAAATTTAATTCTTTCCAGTGGCACTTGGGTCTTTTTCCATGACCCTAATCAATCCAAAACACGGTATTAATGCCCTAATAGCCTAATTAGTTATTATTTTATTCAATTCCTCTCAAATTAAAAGCATTCTCTCTCAAATAGAAAACCCTAGCTTTCAAGATTCAAGATCAATTTCCAAGAAACCTCAAGAATTTAACTATTCAGGTATGTTAGGTGTTCATCCTTGGGTTTTCTTCCACCCTTGGAGTCTAAGAACCATTTTTAAAATTACAAGTTATTAAATTCATGATTTTTCTGCTCAAATTGGATTGTATTCATGGTTGAGTTATTGTATGGGTTTTAATTCAGGAGTTAATTATAAGTTTCGTGAACATGAGATAACATGCATGTTGATTGATGTAATTCCCATGTCAAAACCCTTGAAATTGCATGTTCAAGTTGTAGTCATGATGATTATGTGTTGTTCATTATCATATACATTAATTCTTCTCCCCAAGTGTTTGATAAAATGCCCATGTGAATTGAATAGTGAAATCATGATATGTTAGTATATGTTCTCATTTATATACAAGTTCATGGCTTCCAAGTGTTTGACAAAATTTCTCAGTGACTGAATTGTGAATAATTGATTATTGTTATGCTTTCAAGATCGTGCTATATTATATTATGGATGCTATCGAGTCTTGGGGGTATTTATTACCTGAAATCTAGCTGTTTACTTAGATTATAGTAGTTATAGAATAGTCATATTTAGGTTAAGAAAGTAATATTTAGTCGGTCTTCACGATTTAGGTGAGTTCAGTCAAGCTAGTCCAGTAATTATTAGTTCCAGTGTCGTTTCATTTGGGAGTAGAATTCAACTCCGAATGAACCCAGGGATGGGGGTATTCCTGTCAGTATAGGGTTTGACCCTTAGTAGCAGTTCCTGTGTTATAAAACTACATAGCCAGTGTAGGGTAAGTCAACCTCCTGCCAGACTAGGGTCAACGCAATCATATATATACATTTCATGAGTCTTCCTACTAGACTTAGGGTTGACACATCATTGTTTGTATCCCGTGGCAAGGTGCTAACACCCTTACAATTGGGGTTACATATTGGACCCCAAATCAATTTACATCGGGGTATGACGATTAAATGAACAATCCCACAGTCTCAGTTTCAGTCTTCAGTATAGAACTCAGTTCTGTTCCATAGAATCATGACTCAATCATCAGTAACTCAACTATCAGATTCCAGTATTCAGTCTCAGTATAATACAAATTCATGATGTACATCTACATGCGCAGTATTGCATGCTCAGTGTTTATAGTAGTTTCTGTTCTCCATGTACTCTCATTCAGTTACTTCATATCATTCAGTCAGTTACTATTTATGCACATGAGCCCATGCATAATAGCCTTACCTCACTTAGCATACCAGTACATTCCATGTGATGATCGCATACTCTCTTTTGCACTATGATGTCTCACATCATAGGTTCGAAAGCTTAGGTTCCTGACCATATTTAGCAGTCCAAGATATTAGCAGCAGATCCAGTGGTGAGTCCTTATATTTTAAGGGCAGAGTTATTATTTGTAATACCTTGTACTTTTTTTTAGTTTGAAATTGTCCCAAGAATGTTAGAAGATTTCTTTGAAAGAAGAATCCACTTTAGTACATGTGGTATTTTTAAGATTTCCAGTTTTTTTCATGTGGGAAATTGAATTATCTTTCCAACGATACAAATTTCATTCAAATACGATATCGGAGTAAAAAGTTATGGACGTTTTCCTTTGAGCTGTCAGAATCGACCAGGTGCGACGACCAGGTTGAAGAACCATCGATCTAGCGACGGACTGTCTCCTTGACCGTTGCAGCCAAGGCAGTGAGGCAACCTTCTAGATAAGGTACAACAGACAGGTTGACGGACCGTCGAACTTGCGACGGACCGTCGAACTTGCGACGGACCATCGAACTTGCGACGGACCGTCGAATTTGCGACGGACCGTCGAACTTGCGACGGACCGTCGAACTTGCGATGGACCGTCGAACTTGCGACGGACCATCGAACTTGCGATGGACCATATCCTAGGCCGTCGCTACTTAAGCAGTGAGTCCCCATTTTGTTCCACGTGCGACAGTCAAAACAACGGACCATTGAGCCAGTGATGGACCATTGCATGAGCCATCACAGGTCCCTTTCATCAAATTTAAGTCATTTTTAAAAGGGTTTTTGGGTCTTTTCCACCCGTTTTAACCCCAAATAATATCATATCAAGACTCATAATGTCATTATCCATTTACAACATCAAATTAGGATTTTCTCCCTAAGAGCAATCCTTAAGAAACAAAATCCAAATTTTCTTCAAGAAACAAAGTGATTCAAATTCTTCAAGTTCAAGAACTTCAAGAAAACTCAACCCAAGTACGCATAGTGTTCATTCATGGACTCCTTTCATCCATTAAGCCCAAGAATCTCTTTTTAATGTTCAATTATATGGATTTTCATGAATTCCATGTTGGGTTTGCTTTTTTTCATGTTGATAATGACCAATTGAATTCTAATACATGTTTTGCTGATAAATCTTAAGTGGAATTAATTATTATAGGTGTAGCTTCATGTGAATCCATGATTAAACCCTTGAATGGTGAGATTAGAGTTGAATCATCATGTTTACTTGTTGTGTAATGTTGTCTACATATACTATGTTCACCATGTGTTTGATTAAATGCCTATGTGAAGGAAAAGTGCCCTACTAGTATGATAATATGAAATTCCCATTCATGTACAAGCTTATGCAAGACAAGTGTTTGATGAAATATCTTAGTCAATGAATTATGGATTATGATGTTGATTATGTATTCAAGAAATTCATGCTTTGTTAGTTTCTTTCCATCGAGTCCTGGGGGTACTTGTACCCGACACTATAGCTGTAAGCCTAGAGCTAATGTTATGTTTTCAAGATACTCTCAGCCAAGCCATGTTTAGTAGAATTTAGTCAGTCTCATGACTCAGGAAAACTCAGTAATCTCAGTAATATTCCATCAGTCAATGAAACTCAGTTAACTCAGTCCATTCAGTTAAGTTAATCATGTTCAGTGTCTATTCAGATGGGAATAGGAGTTAGCACCGAGTGAACCCAAGGATGGGAACTCACCTGTTATATGAGGGTTTGATTCTTAGCAGCAATCCTTACATTCCAGAACTATGTATCCAGCATAGGTTGAAATATCATAGCCTTCTATATGAGGGTAGATAAGGTGGCTTAACCTATTATATGAGGGTTCCCACCGTTCTCACTAGAGTTACCTGCTATATGAGGGTTGCTCACAGATTGTCCTTACCAGTGGCTTGGTATTGACATCCTTCCAATTGGGGTTACAGATTGGACCCCAACTCAGCTATATTATGTTATTTGGGGCATGTCGATTAGATGACTACTTCCCACAGTTTCAGTATCAATAAAAGAACTCAGATAGTTCTTCAAATTTCAGGACTATCAGATACAGTCAACTCAGATACAGTACGGAACTCAGCTAGTTCTATCAAATTCAGGACTGTTAGATACAGTCACTCATGTTATCAGTTATATCAATTATCAGTATGTCATGTTATCAGTATTCAGATTCAGTAATCATGTTATCACGACATCAATGTTAGTTATTATGTCTCATGCATGTATTCTGATGCTCATGATAGTCAGTTTGTTTTTATTATTGTTCATGTATATGAACCCCATGCATTCAGCCTACCTCACATGTATACTAGTACATTCAATCGTACTGATGTATTTGCACTATGATGTCTTATACCATAGGTTCAGAGACACGAGCTCCAGAGCATCAGTAGCATTCCAGTCTCGACAGTCAGAGTTAGAACTGATTCCTTATCTTTCTAGGACACGATCATTACTTTATTATCTCATTAATTAATTTATTAGTTGGAGTTAGTTAGGGACATATCCCATTAACTCCTTATTCAGACAGTCATGTTTTAGAGGCTTTTCAGACTACAACATATTCAAATAGCTTATTTCAGTTTTGTTTAGGGTATTTCATACCCCACCCAGATGTTATATTTTTATCAGATATTATGTCTCAGTTTTGATCCTTATGGACTTTCAGTTCATGTTTCTGCATTATACAGTATATTATGCAGTATATAGGTACAAATATTAGTCATGGGTTGGCTCGTGGTCCTTCGGGGGCATGAGCACCGTGTAACATTCCGGGTACCAGATTCGAAGCGTTACATTATTTTAGTAGATTCAGTATTTTTCTTAGACGGAGTTAGTTGGGGACTTGTCCCATCAACTCCACATTCAGACAATTAGAGACTTTCAGACTAGCATAGTCAGTTATTCTATTTTTTAGATGTTGTTATAAGTATTATCCTCAGTATTCAGTATTTGTTTTCAGTTTCTGAACCTTATGGCATTTTCAGATTACTTCTACATATATTTTTGTATTATTATTCAGTGCTCACAGCAGGTACCAGTCATGGGTTAGCTTGTGATCTTTTGGGGTTGTAAGAACTGTGTGACGTCCAGGGTGCAGACTTGGGGAGTTACAGTGGAGCACCAAAGGCTTGGTGTCACCTTGCAGGAGTTTAGTATTCCTACTTAGAAGTAGGAAGAGATGAACATAGACCCTGTGACAGGATTACCCCGTTCGTATCATCAGCATGATTTGATTTGGGTTATTATAGATAGGTTGACTAAATCAGCCCATTTCCTGCCAGTTCATACATGCTTCTCAGCCGAAGATTATGCCAAGTTGTTTATGAGAGAATTAGTCAAATTTCAAAGAGTTCCTTTGTCCATTATTTCAGATAAGGGTATTTAGTTTACCTCTCACTTTTGGAAAGCTTTTCAGAAGGGTCTTGTTACCCAAGTTCACCTAGTGCATATATTAGAATGATGAATTTTTGAATGATCTAATTATCATTCTAATATATACACTGATTTATATTATATTGTGCATCCGTCGCTTATTTCGACCAATCGAGAGTTAAAAATGCCATTTTTTCTTACTTTACGATGTATGAAAACTTTATCGAACCCTAAAGACATTGACAGAATAAAAAAGAAATTATTTAAAGCAACAACCATCACAAGAAAAATAATTTTGGAGGGTAGGCTTGGTGTTATTGATGATGGCAGTGGTAGTGGCGCTGCTGTTGGGGCTAATGATGCTCCTCTTACAGTTTTTGAAACCACAAACCAATTAATTATGATCATACTGGTTATACGGATTTTGCCCATTTTAGCGAATGTTCTACATGCAAATGTCAAGACTGCAAAGTGAAACATGATGGAGTGATTAATACTGTGAATGTATTAGCTGCTTCTGTAAAAGAATTGACATCTAAGAGAGGTGGCATTCCATCAAAGAGGATATCATATCCATACACTCAACTAGAGATTAAGGTGGCTAAGAGAAGATGGAAAGAAATTCCCAAGGCATCATCAAGCATCAAAAAAAGCAAAATCGCAACTTCTCTATCTTTGTCTTGAACCTTTGATCAATGTACAAGGGCCACAGGAGAGCAGCATGAGTTGAAGAAGGTGAATGTATATCATCTGTTCCAATAAACAAACAGACACATATCTGTTTTGACACATGATACATCTGCTGAAAATTATCAAGAAGATATATACATTTGTTGAACCAGTTGTCTAACCTGTTGATAACGCTCAATCTACAGCTCTCGTAGGAGTGTAAAGCGGTCGTTAGCAAATATAGAACCCAACCTGGGTTGGGTGTCGATCCCACAGGGAATAGCTTGGTCAACAAGTAAATAAAGATTACTAGACTTTTAGTGCAAGTCTCGTAAAAAAGGGGGGAGTCTTGTCGTGCAAGTAATGTAACCAAAATAAGATCTAAAAACGGCAATAGCAAAGTAAAAAGAGAAAGAATGTTTTAGTGAGATGTAAACAATGAGAATTTAGAAGTTGGGGTTATGTCCACCTTCTGAGGTATATGTCTCTATTGGCTATGAGTGTGTAGAATTCTGACATGCAATTGCTTATAGAGGATTGTAGTCGATGGTAAATCCAAGCGTCTCTCGACCTAAACAAGGACTATTTCACTTTAACTCTCTCGAGCTTAAAGCGTGTCTAACGGTACGAATACTCCAAGAGGTTAGTCCAGTTACGGCACTAGCTTTTTAGTAGGAAAGGGTGTCCTACTACCTTGACATTATCTCTTTTCCAGACAAATAACTTTTCTCTCGAACAAGTTAAATGTTAGACTGGCGTATTCTTGCATTTGCAACCGCAAAGAATGTAGATTAAGATGAAGAGAATAATGATATAAGCAATATACGTGCCTCGAACTCACAAACTCACAGCAATAGATAGTAACTCATTCGGCTTCCATAACCCCAACAGAGAGGTTTAGTTACCCATGAATGCGAAGAAAACCACAATTGTCATTGTTATTATACCACAATAATGATCAATTTCGTGTAGCACAAGAGTGGTAGGCGTTAGGTGTGATTTCTTGCAGAGTAACGTTTCTCTTGTTGCAGAATTTAAGAATAGAAGAATAGACGAAAATAGAATTGATGGAAAGATTAGAAGAGTTGTAGAATTGTTTGTAGTGTAGAATAATAGAGGCGTAGAAGATGTCTCTAAATCTCTAGCATGATAGGGTATTTATAATACCCATATCCTAATCCTACTAAGCTAATGAAATAAATAACCAAATCCTACTAGACTAATGAAATCCTTAACCCATATGTACTAGGTTAAGGTAACATTATCATAATCCACTTAAAATAATGAAATACATAACCTAATTGTACTAGGTTAATGTATCATTGTCAAAATCCAGCTTTGTGTCTGTAAGTCCCCAAAGTCTTCAGAATTGCTGTTTTAGCCCGGGACAGATTTTCCATACAGCAGTTTTGGTCCCCCAAAGTCTTCAGAAATGCTGTTTTAGCCCGGGACAGATTTTCCATGCAGCAGTTTTGGTCCTTAGGCGTGTAAACTCCCTTCCCTTCCTTCGTGAGCTTTCTTTAGCGTCAAGTAAGCCATAAAATGCTGAATTATGCATCATTTATACCTGAAACTTTACTAATCATGTTCGTTAGCTCACTTACAGGAAAAAGGACTAAAAGTGCATGAAATATATAATTTGTTCTCAAAACTAGGCTAAAATATGGGCAAAATATATTGATATAGGCGTGTAAATCCGCCTATCATCAACACCCCACACTTAGAGCTTTGTTCGTCCTCGAACAACATATCATGTCCTTCTAAGCATCAACTTAAGGTTCTTACAGCAACAACACAAAACATTTATTAAGACAAGCACAACGATTATCGACCAAGAGTAGCTTTCCGATTTTAAGTAGAAATAATTTAACCTCAAGTATAGACTCGTGATGGTGATCAACTCGCATGCAAACGTTAAAGTGCATAGAATCATATACAACTATCCAAAACTCATCAACCACGTGTGTCTCACACTATAGTACCCATAATCATTCACAAGTATAGCATATTTTTCAAGCATGGGTATCAAGATGTCCTTGATCTCACTCTCACAAAGAATTCATATGTAGCAACTGATGACCATAGGCTTGCCCTTAATGTAATACTTTACTAAATGTTGGAATGTTAAGATTAGGATCAAGTAGGTCTTTTGATGGTTGTAATGTAGGCTAAGGGACGGGTAGGACTATTTTGGCCAGGAATAGTGACTAAGTTCCTAAGCGCTTTAATACATCACTTTGTATCATTGACACTTTTTTTTTCTTTCAACCTTTCTTCTTTCTTTTGTTATACCACCCTTGTTCTGCTCTTTTGTTTTTCAATTTTAAGCACAACTCGCTTTTCAGCTTTCTTTTCCTTTTTCTTTTCACAACATACCTCTTATGATAGCACTTTCTTTTTCATAACACATTTAAGCACCATTACAATTTATAGCATCATACTCAACCAATTTCCTCTTATGTTGTCACATGACTTTTTCACTTTAAAGCACTTAGGAGTTTGGATCAAATTACGGTCTTGAAAGAAATGGATTAGGCTTACATACAAGGTTGTCAAAGAAATAGGCTAAAGGCTCAAAAGGGTTTAACTAGGATGATGTCCATGGGTAGGTAAAACTGAAGGTACACAAATATAGGTTGCCAAAGAAATGCCTAAATCATATCCTAAACTTACACTCCTTATTTTCGCTTTGCATACATACCAGGCAAGTTCTAGCATCAGCTACACACATAGAATATACGATTATCTCACACACACAAGGCACATGGTCGACTTGCTTGGAAGTAATATAGACTCTCGATCCAACAAGTGAAGGAATTGAACCACACAATATCACATAATGAGTCACAACTAGAGCCTAAACGTCTCAATAGTCACAATTGTAGCACATACTCTTGTTATAATCTCATGCTGCCTATCAAAATAATTTCATGCGAAGCTAGAAAAAAATTTACTACTAAAAAAATGAAAAAAAAACAAAGCAAGCAAACATAGATGCAATAGAGAAGTATAGCATACGATACCACCACCCCACACTTAAACGGGACACTGCCCTCAGTGGAAAATAAATACGAGGAACCTGGTTAGTCGGACTCTTCCTCATTGTCGGGGGTCATACCCCCTTCGTCGGAATCATCATAAGAGTCGTCGTCAGAGTTCTCCTCCTCGCCAGAGTCTGGTAAGCGTCGATCGTCATCAGTCGGCACATCATCATCTAGAGGTTCCTCAAAGTATACGCCCACTCCACACATCTCCCGTGCATGCATGTTCATGGGATAATCGTGGTCCAGTTGTTGGAGCTCTGCAGCAGTTGGAACACGACCTCCGCTCATCATTGTAAACCTCATCATGCCATACATATGGCGGGAGAAACTCTCATCCCGAGCATGTCTCTCTGCCGTAGTAAGGTTGATGCCATGTGTTGATTCAGCATCTTTGACCTTTGTGAGGTCAACCTTCTTCGGATTGTGTGGGAGTTTATGATCAGCTGGTTCCTCTTCGATATCCTCCTTCCGCAAGATTGCTGTCAACAAATTTCCAAATGTGAAATGGGACCTTTTGTGTAGTCTGGCCTTCCTCATGGTGGATCGAATGATTTCCCCAAAGTTGATTGGGACATTCGTCATCAAAGCATAGACCAAACACACTCTATCTCTCGATATCTTGGTGTATTGAGTCCCAGGAATAAGACATGAGTTGACAATGCGCATCCAGATTCTTGCTTCCCTATTTAGTGGAGCATAGGGGAAGGTGTTGTGTCGGCCAGTTTCTTTATGTCTGCCCCACCTTGCCATTGATCTACTTACACAAAGCGTGTGTCGTATTGCTCTATAAGGAGGCCTGCTGTACAGCTCTTTGAATGGTGCTGCGTCGATTGAAGGTAAGCCAAGAAAAGAGTTGATCCACTCCGCGGTGAGCTGTAACACCTGGCCCCGAATTTTGACTTCATTGCCTGTTGTGTTTGGCGACCAGTTGGCATAAAAATCTCTTGTTAGATCAAGATTACACTCTCCCATGTCGCGGAAGATGAAATCTAACTTCAAAGCCATTATTTTTGCCAACATACGCGGCTCCTTCTTTGCTAAGGTATCCTTGTTGATCAAGTCGACGTGCACATATTTTCTTTCTTTGTTGCTGCTGTACCATGCTTTGGCTTCTTCCTCAAGAACCCATTTTATTCCGAACATTCTGCGTGGTGGTTGTGCTGAGGATGATTCTCCTTGGTCTTTTCGACTTCTCTTCTTGCCCTTTTGGGAAGTGGTCGCCTTCTCCTTGCCTTGCCTCGCTTTAGGTGCCATTGTACCTGAGACTAGAAATAGTTTTAGTTGCAGCACAGTCTCACTTGATACAATCTATAAGCAAGCATTAGGGGTACCACCCCACACTTAGTTTTGTTAACACAAATCAGTGAGGTGAAAGTAGTTGATTTACTCAGATTTCGTTGACATACGTTTAAGGATTGTATTCCGGAAAGAAAATCAGCAATGCATCACTTACTTGCAGCCATTGGACTACTTTCATGGTAGATATAGCAACACTACTACATGGGGGTTATCGTTATTCTTACAACAATCACAACCTCCTAAGTCGGTAGGCACTATAAGTCTTATTCCGATGGCCGGGATAGTCTAACATGTAAGTATCCAAACAACAATCTTAAGCAATATTCATAGCCATAGCAATTCCGCAAATATCATAATAATGCTATTGAAACCAAATTCAAGTCGAAAACAAGTCAAGATTTTCCTACGTATATGTTCACTCACATGATTTTGCAACAACAATCCAAACACATGAACATCACCAACAATCTTATATAATTTAGCAATTAATAATAGCCATAGCAACGTAGTACTTACGAGAAATAAATGAAGAATAAGAGAGCACTTACTTGCTTGAAGCTTGTGGAGATGGTTTTGTGAATTGGAAGAGCAAAAGAAGAAAAATTTTAGAGGATTTGGAAGAGTATGCGGCGCCTTTAGGGTATTTTCTATGGTGGTTGTGTTATAAGACTAAGTCCCCTTTATATAGGAAGAGTATGGGTCGGGTTATGACCCATTTACAATCGGTTTTGGAGACAAAATTCCTACATATGCGACGCATTGTCTATGGCATAATGGGACATATGCGCCGCATAGTCTATGGCATTTGTAGACATATGCGGCGCATTGTCTATGGCATAATGGGACATATGCGCCGCATAGTCTATGGCATATGAGATACTGAGACCAAATGCCATAGCATAGGCGGCGCATAGTCAAAAGCATACCTAGGAATAGGCGGCGTATAGTGTATAGCACACTAGATTCCGAGACCTTAGGCTATAGGATAGGTTGTGCATCGTTTGTGGCCTAGTTTTACCAAGGCCTAGCCTTCCTCGAAGCCTATTTTGGCGTGGGAAAGGCTCAATCCATAGCCTTATGCATCACCCTTCCTAATTTACCAACTTTACCATACAATGCGTCCAAATCGTCAATTGAAATCAATCTCCTCGTTGAAAACTTCTTGCACCTATATTCGCTCAAACAAATGAAAACGATTAGTACGATGGGTTGCCTCCCACCAAGCGCCTTAGTTTTGGTCGTGGCACGACTCTTATTTTTGGATTTTTATTTATCAAAAGCAAAACACATACTGAAATGAAAAATGAAAAATGATAAACGATAAACGATAAACGATGGGTTGCCTCCCATCTAGCGCCTTATTTATTGTCGTGGCTCGACGTAGTAATCTCGAGTACTTAGACTTCGTCGAGATAAGTGATGGCCATGTCATTCATCGAGTCAAGAGGACCGATATACGGCTTAACACGTTGGCCATTCACTTTGAAGACAACACCCTTATTGTCTTCCAATTCGACTACTCCAGACGAGTAGACTTGGATAACTTTAAATGGACCAGACCACTTAGATTTTAACTTACCTGGGAAGAGCTTAAATCTGGAGTTGAAGAGTAGTACCATATCACCCTTTTGGAAGTTTCGTCGAACAATCCGCTGATCATGATACTTCTTCATCCGCTCCTTGTATAAATCCGATCTTTCATATGCATGGAGACGGAACTCATCTAATTCGTTCAGCTGCTCCAACCTCAGATTCTTCACATCATTCCAATTCAGATTCAAGTGCTTCAATGCCCACAATGCCTTGTATTCAAGCTCGATGGGTAGATGACAAGCCTTCCCATAAACTAGTTGATAAGGAGACATGCCAATGGGTGTCTTGAATGCAGTCCTATATGCCCATAGTGCATCATCTAGCTTTCGAGACCAATCCTTCCTATTTGCATTAACCGTCTTTGCAAGGATTTGCTTAATCTCGCGATTGGAAACCTCTACTTGTCCACTAGTTTGGGGATGATAAGGCGTAGCTACCTTGTGTTGCTTGACACCATACTTGGCCAATACAGATTTGAATAGCTTGTTGCAAAAGTGAGATCCTCCATCACTTATGATAGTACGAGGTACCCCAAAGCGAGAGAAGATATTCTTCTTTAAGAACGCTACAACACGCTTTCCTTCGTTGTCGGCCAATGCTACAGCTTCAACCCATTTCGAAACATAATCCACAGCAACCAAGATGTACTTCATTCCAAACGAATTCACGAATGGACCCATGAAATCAATACCCCACACATCAAAAAGTTCTACCTCCATAATTTTGGACATGGGCATTTCATGGTGTTTTGAAATAGTACCTTGACGTTGGCATTGGTCACACTTTCTCACATAGTCGTATGCATCTCTGAATATCGAGGGCCAATAATAACCACTTTGCAATACTTTTCTTGCCGTTCGATTCCCTGCATGATGTCCTCCAACTTGTGAAGTGTGGCATGCTTCCAATATAGCAGGTACTTCTTCATGGGATATACATCGTCGAATGATCCCATCCGCGCATCTTCGAAACAAATAAGGTTCATCCCAATAGTAGTGCTGAACGTCATGCATAAACTTCCTCCTTTGGTGGTAAGATAAGTTGGCAGGTATCACATTACTCTCTACGAAATTTGCAAAGTCGGCATACCATGGTACTTTCTCCATTTTTGTCGCTAATATCTCCTCGTCAGGGAATGCATCATCAATCTGAATTTCAGGTTGCGCCATATGTTCATTCTCAAGTCTAGATAGGTAATCAGCCACTTGGTTCTCGCAACCTCTTCTATCTTTGACTTCGAAATCAAACTCTTGCAGCAGCAGTACCCATCGAATCAACCTTGGTTTGGCATCCTTCTTCGTTATTAGATACTTAAGAGCTGCATGGTCTGTATGGACGATCACATTGGTACCCAATATATAGGCACGAAACTTCTCAAACGCATATACAACCGCTAGGAGCTCTTGTTCAGTAATAGTGTAGTTCCTTTGGGCTTCATTTAGGACCTTACTCGCATAGTAGATAGGATGAAATAGTTTCTCCTTTCTTTGTCCAAGAACAGCACCAACGGCTACACCACTAGCATCGCACATGACCTCAAACGGGAGCGTCCAATCTGGTGCTACCATGATAGGGGCTTCAATGAGTTTTCCTTTAAGGCATTCGAATGCCTTTAAGCAATTGTCATTGAAGTCAAACTTCGCATCTTTCTCCAGTAGTTTGCACAATGGACTAGAAATTTTGGAAAAGTCTTTGATGAATCTACGATAGAAACCAGCATGGCCAAGAAAACTACGGACTCCCTTCACCGAAATTGGAGGCGGTAGCTTCTCAATTACCTCTATTTTTGCTCGATCAACCTCTATTCCTCTTTCAGAGATCTTGTGCCCAAGAACGATTCCTTCTTTTACCATGAAGTGGCACTTCTCCCAATTCAGCACAAGGTTGAACTCTACACATCTTTGCAATGCCATGCTCAAGTTTGCCAAACATGCTTCAAAAGACTCACCAACAACTGAAAAGTCATCCATAAATACCTCCAAAGTGTCTTCAACCATATCAGAGAAAATAGACATCATACAACGTTGAAAGGTGGCTGGTGCATTACACAACCCGAATGGCATGCGTTTGAAGGCAAACGTACCATATGGGCATGTGAACGTTGTCTTCTCTTGATCTTCGGGAGCAATACAAATCTGATTATAACCTGAATAACCATCCAAGAAGCAAAACCATCCTTTCCCCGCTAATCGATCTAGCATTTGGTCCATAAATGGCATGGGGAAGTGATCCTTGAGTGTCCACAAATTCAGCTTGCGGTAGTCCATGCATATTCTCCATCCAGTAACGGGCCTGAGTGGAATAAGTTCATTCTTTGCATTTGCGACCACCGTCATTCCTCCTTTCTTGGGAACACATTGTACAGGACTTACCCACGTACTATCAGAGATAGGATATACAACTCCTGCGTCTAACCACTTTATAATCTCCTTCTTCACCACTTCTTGCATAGGTGGGTTTAAACGCCTTTGATGTTCAATGGTGGGTGTGCACTTTTCTTGAAGCTGAATTTTATGTGTGCAAATCCCAGGTGGAATACCAATAATATCCGCAATGGTCCATCCAATGGCTCTAATATACTTTTGTAAGATCGAAATAAGAGCTGCAACTTGTTGCTCACCCAAATCGGCTGCCACTATGACTGGAAGTGTGTTTTCGCTTCCTAAGAATGCGTACTTCAGATGACTTGGCAGCTCCTTCAATTCTAGTGTGGGTGGTTCTTCAATAGATGGCTTGGCTGGTGGTGTGGGTCGATTCTTGAGATCAAGATCCATCTTCTTGGGAGTATAGCGATATGTCCCTAATCCCGATAGCGCACAAACAACTTCTTCAGAAATTTCAGCATCCTCATTCTCTCCTTTCATGAGAAAAACCTCCAAAGGATCATCAAGAATTTGCTCTTCTTCAAGGAGTTCTTTCTCATCGTCGAGGACAACATCAGCCACAGAAAATACACTCAGATCTTTGGGTTGCTTCATTGATTTGCAAACATCAAATCGAACCACTTCGTCATTTATTCGGAATGAAAGTTCATTAGCTCTCAAATCAATGAGCACACTTCCTGTAGCAAGGAAAGGGCGTCCCAACATTATGGGAACCTCTGAATCTGCTTCACAATCCAAGATGACAAAGTCTTCTGGAAAGATAAATGAAGAAACCTTTACCAAGACATCACATAGAATACCAACCGGTCGTTTTACCGACCTATCTGCCATAACAAGCCTCATGTTAGTTGGTGTAGGATCTCCTAACCCCAACTTCTTGTAGATCGATAATGGCATCAAGTTGATGCTGGCTCCTAGGTCACATAATGCTTTGGCAAAGTTCAAAGATCCGACAGTGCAAGGAATAGTGAAAGCTCCGGGGTCGGCCTTCTTCTGAACTATTGATCGGGTAGCAATTGCACTACAATGATGCACATCATCCTTCAGCTCATAACTTGCTGCCCTCTTCTTAGTCAAAAGATCTTTCATAAACTTCGCATACCCAGGCATTTTTTCAAGTGCCTCCACCAATGGAACATTAATGGTCAGCTGCTTTAACATAGTCATGAATTTGCTGAACTTCGTGTCCTCAGCCACCTTCTTCAATCTTTGAGGAAAAGGTGGTGCTGGGTATGGAAGTGTTCTCTCCATGGCTTTCTTCTCCTCTTTCTTCTGTTCTTCTATTTTTTCAGGCTGCACGTCACTGGGCATGATGTCCTTGACGTCAGGACTGGTTGTTGCGGCATCTTCTCCTTTTGCGTTATCATCCATGTCCGCAACTTCTTCAACCACTTGCTTGACTTTTGCTGAAGGTTCCAGCACCTTACCACTTATGGTAGTGATGGCCATGCATGACCCATCATTCCTTGGGTTTTGTACAGTATCGCTAGGTAAAGTGCCAGCCTTTCTTTGATTGAGTGCTGCTGAAAGTTGGCTTAGTTGCTGCTCTATTTGCTTGATTGAAGTGGAATGAGAATCAACTAGTTGTTTCATGGAAGACAAATCATTGATTACCTCAGTAACTCCCGCGCTTGTTGTTTCCACTCCTTTCAATAATTTAGCCATCATGTCTTCCATACTTCCAGAATTAGATGTGGTGGTATCACGTCTACCAGGGGGAACATAAACACCACTCTTTTCATTGTTTTTTCTCCAACTACCTTGGTCCTTGTTTCCAGAATTATCATAATAGTTCCGACCTTGGTTTCCTTGGGCATTCCCTCGGAAACCCCCCTGATTGTTCAAGTAGTTGGCTTCTTCTTCTGAATCAGATTCGTCTCTTCCTTTTAGAGCCACAACTTTCACTTTTTCGGCCTTCCCTGATAATAAATGCTTTGTAAGAAGATCCATTTGTGTTTTCATGTGCGCCATATCTTGATCACGTTCTTCTTGTCTTCTTCTTTGGTCTGCAGTCATGCCTATAGAATAAGTGGGGCTTGCTACCTCAGAATCCCTGGTATGCCAAGCTCTACTTTGTTTCGTCATGCGATCTAGCATATTGCTTGCTTGACCAAAGGTGAGATCCATAAAGGATCCTCCAGCTGCGTTATCCACCACTGGCTTAGTTATTGAATTCAAGGCTCTATACAATATCTCCATGAGGTGAACATTAGTCATGTGATGGTTTGGGCATCTCGCTAGCTTTGTCTTGAACCTCTCCCATGTTTCATGAAGAGCTTCAGTGGGAAGCTGACGAAAGTTGCTGATTTCATCTCTCAATTGTGCCCTTTTGGAAGGCGGAAAGAATCTTTCTAGAAAAGCGTCTCTCAATTGCCTCCAATTTGTAATTGAATCAGGAGTCAGCCCATTCAACCATAGTGTTGCCTCCCCAGACAGAGACAATGGAAATAGACGTAATCGAATTGCATTCTGACCAACACCAGGATTGTCAAAAGACTTGCATGTAGAAATAAAGTTGATGAGATGCATATTCGGATCATCGCCTGCTAGTCCACCAAATAATCCCTTGAGTTGCAATAACTGAATCATGGTGCTTGTGATGTTGAACTTGGCTCCGGGCGCTAATGGTGGAAGAATAATGGCTCCTGTGGTTCCGGCTCCATCAAGATCATCATCATCATCATCGAACGGTATCTCACATTGTGCATCCATTGATGCACTGAACAAAAACCTGCAGTAAACAAAAACAAAAACTAAAAGTAAAAGTACGAGAGTCTTCGACCAAAGGGTCTAGTAATTATTACGAACTTGATTGACACTTGTATTCCCCGACAACGACGCCAATTTTTGATAACGCTCAATCTACAGCTCTCGTAGGAGTGTAAAACGGTCGTTAGCAAATATAGAACCCAACCTGGGTTGGGTGTCGATCCCACAGGGAATAGCTTGGTCAACAAGTAAATAAAGATTACTAGACTTTTAGTGCAAGTCTCGTAAAAAAGGGGGGCGTCTTGTTGTGCAAGTAATGTAACCAAAATAAGATCTAAAAACGGCAATAGCAAAGTAAAAAGAGAAAGAATGTTTTAGTGAGATGTAAACAATGAGAATTTAGAAGTTGGGGTTATGTCCACCTTCTGAGGTATACGTCTCTATTGGCTATGAGTGTGTAGAATTCTGACATGCAATTGCTTATAGAGGATTGTAGTCGATGGTAAATCCAAGCGTCTCTCGACCTAAACAAGGACTATTTCACTTTAACCCTCTCGAGCTTAAAGCGTGTCTAACGGTACGAATACTCCAAGAGGTTAGTCCAGTTACGGCACTAGCTTTTTAGTAGGAAAGGGTGTCCTACTACCTTGACATTATCTCTTTTCCAGACAAATAACTTTTCTCTCGAACAAGTTAAATGTTAGACTGGCGTATTCTTGCGTTTGCAACCGCAAAGAATGTAGATTAAGATGAAGAGAATAATGATATAAGCAATATACGTGCCTCGAACTCACAAACTCACAGCAATAGATAGTAACTTATTCGGCTTCCATAACCCCAACAGAGAGGTTTAGTTACCCATGAATGCGAAGAAAACCACAATTGTCATTGTTATTATACCACAATAATGATCAATTTCGTGTAGCACAAGAGTGGTAGGCGTTAGGTGTGATTTCTTGCAGAGTAACGTTTCTCTTGTTGCAGAATTTAAGAATAGAAGAATAGACGAAAATAGAATTGATGGAAAGATTAGAAGAGTTGTAGAATTGTTTGTAGTGTAGAATAATAGAGGCGTAGAAGATGTCTCTAAATCTCTAGCATGATAGGGTATTTATAATACCCATATCCTAATCCTACTAAGCTAATGAAATAAATAACCAAATCCTACTAGACTAATGAAATCCTTAACCCATATGTACTAGGTTAAGGTAACATTATCATAATCCACTTAAAATAATGAAATACATAACCTAATTGTACTAGGTTAATGTATCATTGTCAAAATCCAGTTTTGTGTCTGTGAGTCCCCAAAGTCTTCAGAATTGCTGTTTTAGCCCGGGACAGATTTTCCATACAGCAGTTTTGGTCCCCCAAAGTCTTCAGAAATGCTGTTTTAGCCCGAGACAGATTTTCCATGCAGCAGTTCTACTAAAAAAAACCGAAACAAAAATGAAACAAAAGAAAACAAACATAGATGCGAATAGAGAAGTATAGCATGCAATACCACCACCCGACTAAGTGTGGGGTGGTGGTATTGCATGCTATACTTCTCTATTCGCATCTATGTTTGTTTGCTTTTGTTTCATTTTTGTTTCGGTTTTTTTTAGTAGAAAATTTTTTCTAGCTTCAAAATATATTGATATAGGCGTGTAAATCCGCCTATCATCACCTGTTGCATCATATGAGTTATCTATTGCAACATATGTCCGTCTGTTTCAGAAAACCAAAAAGGTCTTCGTACTGTTTTAATTTGTACCAATAGATGAGTCATATTTTTCATCAGATGGGTCATCTATTCAAAATTATTGTACAACTCCCATTTACCTGTTCAAATTTATCCCGATAGATGGTCCATCTACATATGACTCATTTGTTGTATATCTGTGATTAGCATTGACAATTTTGACTTTCCAAGTGGATATCACAGTAGAAGCTACTGCTGAACAACATAATATCACAGTTGATAATCCATTAACTGCTTCTAAAGAAGAAGAAAAAGAGGAGCCTATCAGTTCGGGAGAACTAAAGAATTACTCATTTGAAGGGCTCAACATCTCGAATGAGGATCTAAAAAAACTAACAAAGTTGATCAACAACTATTCAGAATGGACTGCCGATGGACTATTAAAGCATCATGCCGGTAGGTACATAAATTATATCATCTTTAAGGATATTGATATATACAATTCTTATGTAAAAATATGAAATTAACACATATAAATCATGTAGAAAATAAAATGACGAATACTATATAGTGAACGAATCAGATCTTGATTTTGATATGTTTGAATTTGTTATTGCACATCTCTAAATGAAGGATTGGTTCTATTTGAAGTCACAACCCCAAACCTGCTGGAATAATGAGGTTTAAATACCATACATATAACTATTAATTAACACTTTATTTAATTACATAGGTGTATTAATTTTATTGTTACGTAATATGAAATATTTGATAATATGTGCATCACATTGATGTAATTTTTTACTACCTCCGAAAGAAGGCCAAGTTGCAAACACAAGAACAATACATATATACGACAGACAATAGTTTGTACAAAGTTTACATCAATAATGCTAATGATAGGTATTGTCAACAAAAGTCAGAAGTTTTCTGAATTAAGGAATGCTTATCAACATCATCAAAGATTTTAGCATTCCGGCTAGCTTACCTTCGCATTTGGTCGACGAAGTGTACATCCCAATCAATTGTGGTGATGAATACCATTGGGTGTTGGTTATCATCGTTCTAAAAGAGAGGCGCATATGAGTTTATGACTCAATGTCTGAAAAGAGACATTCTGGGCCATCGTCTGAGATACAAAAGATGGCCAAAATACTGTCAACTTATCTTGATATAAGTGGCTTTTTGGACCAATAGGTTCGTACTGATTGGTCGACGATTCAAGCATTATTGGGATAAAATGGGTAATTCAGTTGATGTAGAATATGTTGAAGTAATTGATCAACAACTCATTGGTAGCTTGTAAGTATCATGATTAAGTTTCATTTCATAAATTTCACAACGCTTTCATGAATTGCAAGATATGGATTATCTAATTTATAAAAATGCAAGGATTGTGGTCTTTTTGTTGTCACTTACGCTGAGTATTTGAGCGATGAATTACAAGTACCAAATGATGGACTTGATGCCGATTACTTTGTAAAAGATATTTGACTCTTTTATGGAAATATGGAAGAGCAAAAGCTCAGAAATCGTACGCAAGCGACATTAAAGACCCATGACGACCAAAGCCGAATTCCATTGCACCGGATGAAGAACAACTTGTCCATAGTGATTTGATCTTTATAGCTTGAGTCTGTCAAAGTAATAACCTCTCCTTAGGAATTTTTGTCACTAAAGGATAAATTATTGGTTTATTTGTTGAGTAGATCATCTGTACCTATAGTAATTTTTTTACATTTCATTTATATGTTGAGTTATTTTAGGTAATTTTTGAAGGCTTCAATTTATTTTATGTTGTCTATGAATTTAATTTAATTATTTGATTTGAACATATTAATCGAAATGGAATACTATATTCAAATATCATAACAAATAATGCATATGTTGCAACGAATAATTCATCTGTTGCAACAGAGGAAATATCTGTTGGAAATTATCAAATAGATTTAGACATATATTACAACATCTAGGTCAGCTATTGAAATTTATCAAACAGGTTTTCCTACTATTTTGATTTGTTCCAATAGACTACCTATCAATTGCAATAGATAAGCTATATTTTGCAATAGATTGTGTATCTGTTGCGACAGATAGACTTAGAAACATCTACATAATGTAATAGATAATCAATCTATCAGAACAGATAGAAAATCTACTACAACAGATAGGAAATCAGTTGAATTATAAAAAATTCAACTTTCACCAAACATAAAAAATTGCCACTACATGTAAAGTGAAGTGACTTGAAATAAAAAAATTGTTATGGCATTTGTGTTTGTAACACCTCAATTTTCTGAACCAAAATGCAACACGGTGCTCATGACCCTGAAGGACCACAAGCTAACCCATGACTAATATCTGTACTTGTGCACTGCATAATATGACATAAAAATGCGGAAACATGCACTGAAAGACCATAAGGTTCAAAACTGAACATAACTTAATAATATAATATCTGTATGGGGTAATAGAATACCCCCAAAAAACTGAAAATGCTGAAGTTTGAACATGATAATCTGCATCTAGTCTGAAAGCCTCTACTTTCTGAATAATTTGAATAAGGATTTGATGGGACATGTCCCCAACTAACTCCAACAAATAAGTTAATCAATGGGATTATAAAGAAATAATCATGTCCTCAAAGGATGAGGACTCACTTTTGACTCTAACAGCTGAAGTTGGAATATACTACTGATCTGGATCTCGTGTCTCTGAACCTATGGTGTAACAGAAAAAAAAAGCACCATAGTCTGAATGCGTCAGTACAAAGAAATATACTGAGTATACATGTGAGGTAGGCTATATGCAAGGGTTCACATGTATGGCTACTGCTAACTAACTATCTAACATGAATGTAGAAATGCATACATAAATACGTAACTATAACAGACTACGTGATAACAAGATTTCTGAGTTTGTATACTGATAACATGACATACTAGTAACTGATAACATGAAAGACTGTATCTAAATAAAACTGATAACATGGGTGACTGTAGCTGATAGTCCTGAATCCGATGGAACTATCTGAGTTCTGTACTGTATCTGAGTTGACTATATCTGAAAGTCATAAAAACTAAAGAACTATATGAGTTCTATTACTGAGACTGATTGACTGTGTCTGACAGTCCTGATTCTGTAATATGAAACTGTGGGAAGTAGTACTTAACCGACATGCCCCAAATGTGCTATAATAGTTGAGCTGGGGTCCAATCTGTGCCCTAATTGGAAGGGTGTCAATACCGCGCCACTGGTAAGGACAACATGTCAGAAAACCTCATATAACAGGTAACTGTAGTAAGAATGGTGGGAACCCTCATATAACAGGTTAATCCACCTCATCTACCCTCATATAGCAGTCTACGATGTCTCAACCTATGCTGGATACATAGTTCTGGAACTCAATGATTGCTTATAAGAATCACACCCTCATATAACATGTGAGTTCCCATCCTTGGGTTCACTCGGTGCTAATTCCTACTACCATCTGAATGGACACTGAACATGATTTACTGAACTGAATAAGAACTGAGTGACTGAATTCCGTTGACTGATGGTATATTACTAATATCTAACAACTGACTGAGTCATGAGAACATAGAGATTTTTCTTGAGTCATAAGACTATCTGAAGTCTAAGAGTTCATAGCTTGACTGAGAGTATCGTGAAAACGTGAAATGGCTCTAGGCACACAGCTAATATTTCTGGTACAAGTACCCCCAGGACTCGATGGAAGGAAACTGACTTAGCATAACTTACTTGAGCACATGACTAACGTCATAATTCATAATACATTTATTGAAGCATTTCATCAAACATGTAATAGGAATAAACGTGTACATACATGGGAATTTTATGATATCATGCTAGTTAAATAATTTTCCTCCATCTAGGCATTTAATCAAACATATGGCAGGCATAATACATGTAAACATCATTGTATAACACTTAAGCATCATGGTTCCAATCTAATTTCATCATTCAAGAGTTTAGTCATAGGTTTGCATGAATCTATATATATAATAAATTAACCCACATAGAATTTATCACTCAACATGGAATAGAATTCGATTACTCATTATCAACATACCCAAAACAACCCAAACATGACATTCATAAAAAATATCCATAACTTAAATTTAGAAAAGGGATTCTTAGGCTTCATGGACGAAAGGAGACCATGAATGAACACTAAGCATACCTTAGTTTGTGATTTCGTGAAGATTGACGGTGAAACCTTCTTGAATTTATGTTTCCAATAGAAACCCTATCTTGTTCTTAAGAGAAACTTGAGAAAAACTAGTATATTTGGGGTGAAGAATGGCTAAATCATGTGTTATTGGATTTAAACCCTTTTAACCCTAGACACGTCTTGTAATTTCAGTAAAATTTTCCTGAACTAGGCCCCTGGCGCCATGCGGCATTATTACGCCGGATCACTGGAAATTAACAATTGGGAAATTGAGGGATGCCTCGACGCGGATCCATCACATTGCCCCTTCCTTCGTGACCTGGAACCTTGGCGCGACGTGGGGTAAATCGCGCTGAGACACTAGAAAAAGGATAATTCTAAGTTTGAGTGCTGGCGCGACGCGCCATAATCGCGGACACCTACTGGAAATTGCCAAATGCCATTTCCTCTATGGAGTGGTGTGCCACTGACTAATATAGCACTGTTTTATGATGGAAACTTAAAATAGTCACAACTTCTTACTCGGTTATTGGATTTAATAGAATCATATATAGATGGAAATCTTATTAAATTTCCCACATGAAAAAAAGTGAAAATCTTGAAAACTCATCATAGAATAATCATCATTCAATTTAAAAGCTAACACTAGGCATTCTTGGGATGAAATTAGCTAGGAAAAATATAGGGTTTTACAATATCTCCCCCTTGAGAACATTCATCCTTGAATGAGACTAATTGAGAGGGGGAAACAATAAACTGAACATAAACTAAACATGAATAGCTGGGACATGATCTCATGACTGACATGACTGACAAGATGAACATATAATACTGAACATATATATCTGATGCATGTGTAACTGATTCATAAATGCATAGCTGAGTGTTCTTAAAGAACTAAGTTTCTCACAATGAGAACGCATGATTTCATAACTAAGCTGGTAGATAAATGCATGACTGAATATGCAATGGTGTTTGAAACCATTTTTATCATGGGAACATGCACATAAAACTGAATACCAAATTTTTAATGAACACAGGACATGAAACTGAGTAAGCTTAAGAAGAACTGTTACCTTGAGCTTGATCTAAATTAGTGAGGAAGAGGTGAGGATACTTGGTACGCATGTCTGCCCCAAAGTAGCTCCCTTGATGGACTGATTTCACCAAAGAACTTTAACAAGAGGGACTTCTTTGTTCCTCAATCTGCGAGTTTGATAGTCTAAGATTTTGACTGGAATCTCTTCATAAAAAAGACTATTCTGAACATCAATGCTCTGAATAGGGACTACGACTGATGGGTCACCCATTCACTTGTTGAACATAGAAGTGTAGAAGACTGGGTGAACTGAGGCTAGATTTAAAGAAAATTCGAGCTCATAAGCTACCTTGCCAAATTGACTCAGAATCTTGAATGCACCGACATATCGGGGACTGAGCTTTCCCTTCTTGCCGAATCTGTTAAATCCTTTCATGGGAGAGATCTTTAGATATACATGATCACCAATCTTAAACTCGAGATCTTTTCTATGAACATCAGCATAAGACTTCTGTCATCTCTGAGTAGCCCGGAGTGTTTCTTTAATCAACTGGACTTTCTCTAAGGAGTCGAATACCAAGTCAGGACCTATGACTGAGGCCTCACTAACTTCGAACCAACCGATTAGAGATCTACATCTTCTACCATAGAGAGCTTCGAATAGAGCCATCTAAATACTGGAATGATAGCTATTATTGTATGCAAACTCAATCAAAGGCAAGTGGTCATCCCAACTTCTCTTGAAATCCATTACACACGCTCTTAGAATATCTTCTAAAGTCTGAATGGTCCTTTATGCTTGACCATCTTTTTTAGGATGAAAGGTTGTACTAAGATGAACTTAGGTACCAAGACCCTTTTGGAATGCTTTCAAAAAATAAGAGGTGAACTGGGTACCTCTGTCTGAGATAATGGATAATGAAACACCGTGAAATCTGACCAGCTCCTTGATGTAGAGTTGGGCGTAATCCTCGGCTGAATAAGATGTATGAACTGGAAGGAAATGAGTTGATTTATTCATTCTATCTACAATGACCCAAACTGAATTATGCGGACGATGAGTTTGAGGCAAAATCGTCACGAAGTCAATGTTTACTTCTTCCCACTTCCAAGTAGGAATAATGAACTCCTGCATAGGACCACTAGTCTTTTGATGCTCTATCTTAACCTGCTGCTATGTAGAGTATTTAGCCATAAATTCTGCAATATCTCTCTTCATCCCACTCCACCAATAGATCTCCCGTAAGTTACGGTACATCTTAGTGTCCCCTGGATGAATAGAGTAATGCGCACCATGCGCTTCTGCAAGAATTTGCTGCCTTATGTCATCTATGCCTGGAACACAGAGACAACCCTGACAACAAAGAATGCCATCTCCCCCTTCTTAGAAAATATTTATTTTCTGATTCTTTTAACCTGACTAGGCTGGGATCTCTAACTTGCTTTTCTTTCACCTTGGAAACTAGAGATGATTCTGAACTACTCTGAACACATACACCAACCTCTAAACAGTCGACGAAGTGAATGCCTAGTCTGGCAAGCTGGTGGACTTCCTAAGCTAACTTCTTCTTATTATCCTCAACATGAGAAACACTACCCATGGATATCTTATTGAGAGTGTCGGCCACAACATTGGCCTTGCCCGAATGATAAAGGACTCTCATGTCATAATCTTTCAAGATCTCTAACCACCTTCTCTGATGAAGATTGAGATCTTTCTGAGAAAAGACATACTGAAGGCTTTTATGGTCTGTGAACACATCTACATGAACACCGTAGAGATAATGCCTCTAAATTTTCAAGGCAAAGACTGCGGCTGCTAACTCAAGATCATGAGTAGGATAATTCTTCTCATGGGGATTTAACTGTCTGGAGGCGTAGGGGAAACACTGGGTCTGATGAATCCCTTATCTAAGAGATACTTGAACTGTTATTTCAATTCTCTGAGTTCTATTGGTGTCATTCTGTTTGGAGGAATTGATATAGGCTGAGTATCTTGAAAAAGATCAATACCAAAGTCTATTTCCCTTTCGAGAGGAATTCCTGGAAGATCTTTAGGAAATACATCTGAATATTCATTTACCATTGGAACTGAATCAAGACTGGGAGTCTTGGAACTAGAATCTCTAACATGAACTAGATGATAATTACATACCTTAGATATCATTTTCCTTGCCCGAAGGTAGGAAACAAGCTGACCTCCAAAAGCGAATACACTACCCTTCTACTCTAGAATGGGTTTATTTGGGAACTGAAATTAGACTATTCTATTTCTGCTGTCGACTATGGCATAGTAGGAATGAAGCCAATCCATGCCAAGAATGACATCAAAATCCTTTATCTCTAATTCGAATAAGTCTGAAGTGACTTTCTAAAATATCATAACCGGGCAGTTCCTGTATACCGGTTGGGCTATGATGGTTTTACCCACTAGGGTAGATAATGAAAAGGGCTCTGCTAGAATTTTGGGACTGATTCCAAAATCTACTGCTATATAAGGAGTAACAAAATACAAAGAAGCTAATGGATCTAGCAAAGCGTAAATATGCACATGAAAGATTTGTAACATACCAGTAACTACATCAGGATAATTTTCCTGATCTTGTCAAGTCTGAAGAGCATAGAGTCTATTTGGGCATTGCCCACTATTAGCACTGGAGGTGGCTCCTTACTGATTCGGGCGACCGGACTAAGCTGAGGAGTAGTTCTGTTGACCCTGAAGACTTGGATGAGGACAGTCTCTGACTCTGTGTCCTAGCTTGCCACAACCTAAAAAAATGCCACTACCCACTCTACACACACCCTGATGGTGCTTACCGCATGTTTGGCAAAGAGGATAGGTGCGGGCACTGCTAACACTGCCCTAGGTCTTAGAGCCTGGCGCTCTATCTTTGTTACCCTCTCTGAACTTAGGAACGAGAGCACTGGATGTAGAGGGAGATAGAAGTGATGACTTAGGATGAAACTGAGAACGGTTTCCTCCTTCTGACTTAGGCTGAGTGAAGTTGAAACTACCTGTCTTCGCTCTTTTATTCTGCTTCTCCCTTTGCTTAATCTTCTACTCTTCTATCTACTGAGCATGGGTCATAAGTCTAGCTAAGGTTATGTCACTATTTAGCAAGGCAGATCTGCACTCGTTAACTATGCTATCATTTACCCCTAAAGCAGACTTACTCATTTTGTCTCTACCATCTCCAACCACATGAGGTGTGTATCTGGTTAATTGAGTAAACTTTAGAGAATACTCTTTCATCGCCATATTGCCCTTCCTGAGGTTGATGAATTATAGAACCTTGGCTTTTCTAAGATCTTGGGGAAAGTTTCTATCTAAGAATGCAGTGTCAAACTCCTCCCACTCTATAGGTCCTGCATCATCTGATCTTTCAGACTTCCACTGTTTGAACCAAGCATGAGCCACATCCTATAACTGGTATGCAGCTAACTCAACACTCGCAATAGTAGTCACCCCCATGATGTCTTTCACTTTCTGAACCTGATCAATAAATTCCTGAGGGTCTTCATCTACCTTAGACCCGAGGAAGGTTGGAAGATTCATTCAAATGAAGGCCCTAATTCTAGATGCAGTTGAGTTGGCCACTAGGTTGGCCGGAACGACAGTTGGTCGCTCATTATGGGCAGCTACTAACTGAGCAAGATTGGTAAATGCGGTCTTGAACTCCGCATAAGAAACACGATCGCCAAAAGGTTCTTCGGGCTGAGGGGCTGACTGATTTCTTCTCTTAGGAGGCATATTCTGAAATAAAGAGAAGAAGTAGATTAGACTGAGAAAATAACTTGTAATTATGCTCACTGGCATGACATAAAAAATTAAAGAAGGGAAACTATTTCTAAAACATCTCATAGCCTCCTGCACATAAATGTGGCGCGTAATACACCCATGTACAAGACTCTACTAGATGCAGCTTTCAAATTTCCTAGAACTCTATTGAACCTGGCTATAATACCAAGTTTGTAACGCCCTGATTTTCTGAACCAAAATGCTACACGGTTCTCATGACCCCAAAGAACCAAAATCTAACCTATGAATGATATTTGTACCTGTACACTGCATAATATGACATGAAAATATGGAAACATGAACTGGAAGGCCATAAGGTTTAATACTGAACATAACTGAATAATATAACATCAGTATGGGGTAATAGAATACCCAAAACAAAACTGAAAATGCTGAAGTCCGAATATGATAATCTGCATCTAGTCTGAAAGCCTCTACTGTCTGAATAATCTGAATAAGGAGTTGATGGGACATGTCCCCAACTAAGTCCAACAAATAAGCTAATCAATGGGATTGTAATGAAATATTTATGTCCTCAAAGGATGAGGACTCACTTCTGACTCTGACTGCTAAAGATGGAATCTACTACTGATCTGAAACTCGTGTCTCTGAACCTATGGTGTAACATAAAAAGAAAGCACCAGAGCGCGAATGTGTCAGTACAAATAAATGTACTGAGTATACATGTGAGGTAGGCTATATACAAGGGTTCACTTGCATGGCTACTGCTAACTGACTATCTAACATGAATGTGGGAATGTGTACATAAATACATAACTGTAACTGACAATGTGATAACATGATTTCTGATATTATATACTGATAACATGACATACTAGTAACTTATGTTACTGATAACATGAAAGACTATATTTGAATAAAACTGATAACATGGGTGACTCTAGATGGCAGTCCTGAATCTGATGGAACTATCTGAGTTCCGTACTGTATCTGAGTTAACTATATCTGACATTCCTAAAATCTAAAGAACTATCTGAGTTCTATTACTGAGAATGACTGACTATATCTGACAGTCCTAATTCTGTAACATGAAATAGTGGGAAGTATTACTTAACCGACATGCCCCAAGTGTGCTATAATAGCTGAGCTGGGGTCTAATCTGTGCCCTGATTGGAAGGGTGTCAATACCACATCACTGGTAAGGACAACATGTGAGAAGCCATCATATAACAGGTAACTCTAGTGAGAATGGTGGGAACCCTAATATAACAGGTTAAGCCACCTCATCTACCCTCATATAGTAGGTGACAATGTCTCAACCTATGTTGGCTACATAGTTCTGGAATGCAAGGATTACTTCTAAGAATCACACCATCATATAACAGGTGAGTTCCCATCCTTGGGTTCACTCGGTTCTAATTCCTACTCCCATCTGAATGGACACTGAACATGATTTACTGAACTGAACAAGAACTTAGTGGCTGAATTCTGTTGGCTGACGGTATATTACTGATATCTGACAACTGACTGAGTCATGAGATCATGGAGTTTTTTCCTGAGTCATAAGACTATCTGAAGTCTAAGAGTTCATAGCTTTACTGAAAGTATTGTGAAAACGTGACATAACTCTAGGCACACAGCTAATATTTTAGGTACAAGTACCCCCAGGACTCGATGGAAGGAAACTGCCTTAGTATAACTTACTTGAGCACATGACTAACGTCATAATTCATAATACATTTATTGAAGCATTTTATCAAACATGTAATAGGCATGAACTTGTACATACATGGGAATTTTACGATATCATGCTAGTTAAAAAATTTTCCTCCATCTAGGCATTTAATCAAACATATGGCAGGCATAATACATGTAAACATCATTGTATAGCACTTAAGCATCATGGTTCCAATCTAATTTCATCATTCAAGAGTTTATTCATAGGTTTGCATGAATCTATATCTATAATAATTTAACCCACATATAATTTATCACTAAACAAGGCATTCATCAAGAAAATACATAACTTGAATTTAGAAAAGGGATTCTTGGTCTTCATGGACGAAAGGAGTCCATGAATGAACACTATACATACCTTAGTTCGTGATTTCGTGAGGATTGACGGTGAAACCTTCTTGAATTTGAATTCCCAATAGAAACCGTAGCTTGTTATTGAGAGAAACTTGAGAAAAACTAGTTTATTTTGGGTGAAGAATGGCTAAATCATGTGTTATTGGGTTTAAATAGGGGTAAAAAAATTGACCCTTTTAACCCTGGACGCGCCTTGTAATTTCATTAAAAATTTTCCAAAATAGGCCCCCGGTACGACACGGCGTTATCACGCCTTGTCACTAGAAAATGACAATTGGGAAATTGAGGGATGCCGTGTCGTGGAGCCATCACGTTGCCCCTTACATCGTGACCTGGAACCTTGGCGCGACGCGGAGGAAATCACGCTGTCACACTAGAAAAAGGACACTTCTGAATTTGAGCACTGGCGAGACACGCCATAATCGTGGTCACCTACTGGAAATTGCCAAATGCCATTTCCTCTTGTGGCGCAGTGCGCCACTGACTAATATAGCATTATTCTACGACGAGAACTTGAAATAGTCATAACTTCTTACCCGGTTATCAGTTTTAAGAGAATCATATATCGATGGGAAACTTATTAAATTTCTCACATGATAAAAAGTAAAAATCTTAAAAACTCCTCATGGAATAATAATAATTAAATTTAGAAGCTAACACTAGGCATTCTTTGGATGAGATTAGCTAGGAAAAATACGTGGTATTACAATATCTCCCCCTTGAGAACATTCGTCCTTGAATGAGACTGACTGAGAGGGCGAAACAATAAACTGAACATGAACTTAACATGAATAACTGGAACATGATCTCATGACTGACATGACTTACAAGCTAAACATATAATACTGAACATGCATATCTGATGCATGTGTAACTGATTCATGAATGTATAACTGAGTGATCTTAAAGAACTAAGTTTCTCACAATGAGAATGCATGATTTCATAACTGAACTGGTACGTGAATGCATGACTGAATATGGAAAGGTGTTTGAAACTAAGTTTATCATGGGAACATGAACATAAAACTGAATACCAAGTTCGTGATGAACACATAACTTAAAATTGAGTAAGCTTAAGGAGAACTGTTACCTTGAGCTTGATCTGAATTGGCGAGGAAGAGGTGAGGATACTTGTTATGCATGTCTGCCTCTCCTTCCCAAGTAGCTCCCTTGATGGACTAATTTCGCCAAAGAACTTTAAGTAGAGGGACTTCTTTGTTCCTCAATCTGCGAGTCTGATAGTATAAGATTTCGATTGGAATCTCTTCATAAGAGAGACTATTCTAAAAATCAATGCTCTGAATAGGGACTACGACTGATGGGTCACCCATTCACTTCTTGATCAAATAAATGTGAAAGAATGGGTGAACTGAGGCTACATCTGAAGGCAATTTGATCTCATAAGCTACCTTTCTGAATCAACTGAGAATCCTGAAGGGACCGACATATCAGGGACTGAGCTTTTCCTTCTTTCCGAATCTCTTAACTCCCTTCATGGGAGAGATCATTAGATAGACATGATCACCAATCTCAAACTCAAGATCTTTTCTACGAACATCAGCATAAGACTTCTGTTGGCTCTGAGCAGCCCAGAGTCTTTCTCTAATCAACTGGACTTTCTCTAAGGTGTCGAATACTATGTCAGGACCTATGACTGAGGCCTCACTAACTTCGAACCAACCGATCGGAGATCTACATCTCCTACCATAGAGAGCTTTGATTGGATCCATCTGAATACTGGAATGATAACTATTGTTGTATGCAAACTCAATAAAAGGCAAGTGGTCATCCCAATTTCCCTTGAGATCTATTGCATACGCTCTTAGCATATCTTCTAATGTCTGAATGGTCCTTTCTGCTTGACCATCTGTCTGAGGATGAAAGGATGTACTAAGATGAACTTAGGTACCAAGACCCTTTTGGAATGCTTTCCAAAAATGAGAGGTGAACTGGGTACCTCTGTCTGAGATAATGGACAACGGAACACCGTACACTCTGACCAACTCCTTGATGTAGAGCTTGGCATAATCCTCAGCTGAATAAGAGGTATGAACTGGAAGGAAATGAGCTGATTTGGTCATTCTATCTATAATGACCTAAACTGAATTATGCGGATGATGAGTTCGACGCAAACCCGTCATGAAGTCCATGTTTACTTCTTCCCACTTCCAAGTAGGAATAATGAACTCCTGCTTAGGACCACTAGGTTTTTGATGCTCTATCTTAACCTGCTGATATGTAGAGCATTTAGCCACAAATTCTGCAATATCTCTCTTCATCCCACTTCACCAATAGATCTTCCGCAAGTCGCGGTACATCTTAGTGGCCCCTGGATGAATAGAGCAACGCACACCATGCACTTCTATAAGAATTTGCTGCCTTATGTCATCTATGCCTGGAACACAGAGACGACCCTGACAACGAAGGACGCCATCTCTCCCTTGGCAGAAAATATCTATTTTCTGATTTTGGACTGATTCTTTTAACCTAACTAAGTTGGGATATTTATCTTGCTTTTCTTTCACCTCGGAAACTAGAGATGATTCTAAACTATTCTGAACACATACACCACTTTTTGAAGAGTCGACTAAGAGAACGCCTAGTCTGGAAAACTGGTGGACTTCCTGAGTTAACTTCTTCTTAATATCCTCAACATGAGAAACACTTCCCACGGATAGCCTACTGAGAGCGTCGGCCACTACGTTGGCCTTACCCGGATGATAGAGGACACTCATGTCATAATCTTTCAAGAGCTCTAACCATTTCTCTTATGAAGATTAAGATCTTTCTGAGAAAAGACATACTAAAGGATTTTATGGTCTGTGAACACATCTACATGAACACCGTAGAGATAATTCCTCTAAATTTTCAAGGCAAAGACTACGGATGCTAACTCAAGATCATGAGTAGGATAATTCTTCTCATGGGGATTTAACTGTCTGGAGGCGTAGGATATGACCTTACCATGCTGCATGAGGACAAAACCTAGAACCACTCTGGATACATCACAATAAACTACGAACCCATCTGAACCATCTGGGAGAGCTAAAATTAGAGCTGAGGTAAATTAAGTCTTCAACTCTTGAAAACTTTCTCGTAAGGATCTGACCACTGAAACTTGACTTTCTTTTGAGTCAATCTGTACATAGGGGATACAATAGATGAAAATACCTCAACAAACCATCCATAATAGCCAGCCAAACCCAAGAAACTCCTAATATCTGATGGAGAGACAGGTCTGGTCCAGTTTCTTACTGCTTCGATCTTTTAAGGATCTACTCTAATGCCATCACCGGAGATGATATGACTAAGGAATGCTATAGACCTTAGCCAAAACTCGCACTTACTAAATTTGGCAAATAACTGATGATTTCTGAGAGTCTGAAGTACTGTTCAGAGATGGTCTGCATGATCGCGCTCAGTGCGGGAATAGACCAGACTATCATCTATGAAGACTATGACAAATATATCCAAGTACTTCTTGAACACACGGTTCATCAAGTCCATAAAATCTGTTGGGGCATTGGTAAGACCAAATGATATGACTAGGAATTTGAAGTGACCATACCGATTACGGAAAGCTATTTTTGGGATATTACATTCTCTAACTCTGAGCTGGTGATAGAAGGATCTGAGGTCTATCTTAGAGAAATAACTGACACCCTGAAGTTGATCAAATAAGTCATCAATTCTGGGAAGAGGATACTTGTTGTTGACCGTGACTTTATTGAGTTGATGGTAGTCTATACACATTCTAAGAGAACCATTTTTCTTGTGCATGAATAAGACTGGTGCGCCCCACGGGGAAATGTTGGGTCTGATGAATACCTTATCTAAGAGATACTTCAACTATTCTTTAAATTCTCTGAGTTATGCTGGTGCCATTCTGTATGGCAGAATTGATATAGGCTGAGTATCTGGAAGAAGATCAATACCGAAGTCTATTTCCCTTTCATGAGGAATTCCTGGAAGATTTTCGGGAAAGACATCTGAATATTCGTTTACCACTGGAACTGAATCAAGAATGGGAGTATCGAAACTGGAATCTCTAACATAAACTAGATGATAAACACATACCTTAGATATCATTTTCCTTGCCCGAAGGTAGGAAACTAGCTGACCTACGAAAACCAATACACTACCCTTCTACTCTAGGATGGGTTTATTTGGGAATTGAAAATGGACTATTCTATTTCTGCAGTCGACTACGGAATAGCAGGAATGAAGCCAATCCATGTTGAGAATGACATCAAAATCAGTCATCTCTAATTCGACTAAGTCTGCAGAAGTGACTTTCTTAAATATCATAATCGGGCAGTTCCTGTATACCCGTCGGGCTATGATGGTTTTACCCACTGGGGTAGAGACTGAAAAGGGCTCTGCTAGAATTTTGGGACTGATTCCAATATCTACTGCTATATAAGGAGTAATAAAAGACAAAGAAACTCCTGGATCTAGCAAAGCGTAAACATCCATATGAAAGATTTGTAATGTACCAGTAACTACATCAGGAGAATTAACATTAGGCTAACCTTGCCTAACTGCTCTTCTTATAGTTGTTGCTCCATCCAATTCCTTCTCTATTAACTCCATTATTGGGTCTTCTATTTATCAATAAGACCTAGAGTAATAAAAGAAGTTATCACCAACTCCTACTCAGTAGGCACGATCCATGGATACACAACCTTTAAAAAAGCACAGATACATTTAAACCATATAATAATTTGCAATCAGTTAGGTTACATTTTAACATAGAAAACTTATGCAACAAATTATCTATCCATTGTAACAGCTGATCAATATGTTGCAATAGATTAACAATATATTGTATCAGATTACCCATCTATCGCATAATTTGAAGTAGATGGGTAATCTATTGAGTTGGGTTCAGAGAACCAAAGAAACAGATGAGTAATATTTTGCAAAATATGAATCGTCTATCGCAATAGATTACCCATCTATTGGACTAGTTGCAGTAGACGACCCATCTATCACAACAGATGGCACATCTATTTTAATATCTTTCTTTGAGTCAAATTATTTCTCTAGAAAGAACGCATACTACATCATCCGGAGGATTAAAGAGATCAGGCTTCTTATTTCTTGTGCTTCTCTTTGCAGCCAACCACCTAAGGATCCTGGGATGAGAAACCTCATCCGGGTAATATTTTACCTGCTTTCGAAGGAGAGGAATGACTTCAAATGCCCAAGCCTAATATATGAAAACATGAAGCAAGAAAACAAAAGTCATAATAATTATTCAATATAAATGTATGGATGAGTAACCAAACAGTGATTAAATTTATCATGAAAACCCAAGGAAAACCGTATAATGTGATCGTCTTTAGGGATAGATTTGTCAGTAAATATTTGACAGTCAAGTTGTAGCTGTCATATTGTAACGCCCCGAATATGGTACATGGAATTCTACATGGTGCTCATGACCTCGAAGAACCACAAGCTAACCTATGACTGATATCTGTACCTGTATACTGCATACTATACTGAAAAATGCGGAAAACATAAACTGAAAGGCCATAAGGTTCAAAACTGAGACATAGCTGATAAATCATAACATCTGGTGGGGTATGAAATACCCAAAACAAAACTAAAATAACTGTCTGAACATAATAGTCTAGAAAGCCTCTAACTGACTGAACTGTCTGAGTAAGGAGTTGATGGGACATGTTCCCAACTAACTCCAACTGATAAACTAAATAATGAGAAAATAAATAAATAATCATGTCCTCAAAAGATAAAGACTCACTTCTAACTCTGACTGCTGAGACTGGAATCTACTGCTGCTCTGGAGCTCATGTCTCTGAACTTATGGTATAAGACACCATAGCACGAATGCGTCAGTACTTTGAATGTACTGGTATATATGTGAGGTTGGCTAAATGCATGGGGTTCATATGCATGAACAATAATAATAACTAGCTGACTATTATGATCGTGAGAATACTATTTGAGACATAATAACTGATACTAATACCGTGATAACATGGCTACTAAATATGAATACTGATAACATGACATACTGATAACTGATATAACTAATAACATGAGTGATTGTAGCTGACAGTCCTAAATCTGATGGAACTATCTGAGTTCCATACTAAATCTGAGTTGACTGTATCTGACAGTCCTAAGATCTGAAGAACTATCTGAGTTCTTTTACTGAGACTAATACTGAAACTGTGGGAGGTAGTTATTTAACTGGCATGCCCCTAATACACTATTATGTCTGTGTTAGGGTCCAATCTATAACCCCAATTAGAAGGGTGTCAATACCACGCCACTGGTAAGGATAAGCTGTGGGTGACCCTTATCTGATAGTGTCCCCTAGAGAGAATGGTGGGGTCCTTATCTGACGGTGCTTGTCCACCTTATCAACCCTCATCGGACTGTGTTAATGTCTCAACCTATGCTAGCTACATAGTTCTAGAATGCAAGAATGACTTCTAAGGATCACACCCTTATCTAACAGTATGTGTCCCCATCATTGGGTTCGCTCGGTGCTAATTCCTACTCTTATCTGATTTGACTCTGAACATGATTAACTGAATTGAACATGGACTGAGTTACTGAATTCCGTTGACTGATAGAATACTACTGATATTGATAACTGACTGAGTTCATAAGATCATGGAGATTTCCTGAGTCATAAGACTGTCTGAAGTCTAAGGATCATAGCTTGACTGAGAGTAATCTTGAAAACATGAATGGCTCTAGGCACACAGCTAATGTTTCAGGTACAAGTACCCCCAGGACTCGATGGAAGGAAACTGACATAGCATGACTTACTTGAACACATGACTAACATCATAATCCATAATACATTTATTGAAGCATTTCATCAAACATATGATAAGCATAAACTTATACATACATGGGGATTTCATGATATCATGCTAGTTAGATACTTTTCCTTCATATAGGCATTTAATCAAACATATTGTAGGCATGGTACATGTACACATCATATACAATAATTAAACATCATGGTCACATTCTAGTTTCATCATCTAAGAATTTAGTCATAGGTTTGCATGAATCTATATCTATAATAATTAAACCCACATAGAATTTATCACCCAACATGGAGTAAAATTCAATTTCCCATTTATCAACATGAACAAGAACAGACCATTCATGAAATCATAAAGAAAATCCATAACTTGAATTTAGAAAAGGGATTCTTGGACTCAATGGACTAAAAGGGGTCCATGAATGAACACTATGCATACCTGGGTTGAGTTTCTTGATGTTCTTGAACTTGAGGGATTTGAATCTCTCAATTCTTGAAGAAGATTTTTGATGATGTTCTTGAGGATTAATTTTAGAGAGAAACCCTAATTTTTTTGTTGTTGAAATAATAATGGTCAAATGAGCTGGGGTAGGATATAATGAAGTATATATAGGTGGGTTTAAAATGACCAAAATACCCCTGTTAAAATAACTAAAAATAGTTGAACATTTTATGCGACGGTGGGGTGCGATGGTCCATCGCTAGTTCGACGGTCCGTCGCACCTCTCCATCGAACAGGAAAATAAATGGGACCTACTATCTTCGTGTGACGGTGGGGTGCGATGATCCGTCTCTGGGTCGATGGTCCGTCGTACTCTTCCAGAGAACTGACTCACTGCCTCGAGACAACGGTGTGGTGCGACGGTCCGTCAATAGTCCGACGGTCCGTCGGGCCCCTCCGTTGTATTCTTCCAATGAGTTGGTTTACTAATTTGATGCAAAGGTCATGGTCGATGGTCCTTCGCTTATCCAACGGTCCTTCGGCCTGCATCATTGCACCTGGGTGGTTTTGCTGCCTTCTGTATTTTGGACATAACTTCCTCATCTGACACCGGATTTTGATGAAATTGGTATTGATGGAAAGCTTATTCAATTTCCCACGTGATAGAAAGTGAAAATCTCAAAAATACCATATGTACAAAATAGATTCGTACTTCAAACAAGTTATAACATCCTTGAGATAATTTCAAGCTAAGAAAAAGGCACGAGTATTACACATATCCCCAGGGATAATTGTTAAATTTCTCAAAATCCTCAGCAAGCTCCAACAAATGATCTTCTATGACTTTGTTGACATCTCTTGCCAATATAACGGATTGGGAAAACCAAACTAAGCACAACTTCTTCCTGTACTTCTTTGGTATGGTTTTATCCTTAAGATCTTCTATCAAATCCGCCGCTTTATAGCTACTTCCCTTCATGTCGAACAACCCATCTATGTTTTCCTTGAATTTGTTGGTTTTGCAGGGTGGTCGCTTGGACAATGCCTTCTCTTTATTTGATGATGGTGGTTTGGTTGTCTTACTTGCCTTGGACTTTTTATAGGGTGTTTCCTTGATGAGAGGTTCTTTTGGATGATCGCATCTCAATCCCGTTACTATGGAAAACTCTTTTATGCCAAAATAAATCGGCATGCGATAGTAGTTGATCCAGATTTCATCTATCTTTTTGCCCCCCTCTATCAAATCTTTATGGTCCCCCATGCCTTGATCCTGCGCTTGAGAAGACCATATATCATGCTCATTTGGAAATGGGCAGTGTGGTCCTCAGTCAACTCAAGAAAGCGTCTAAAACAGCTCTTCTTAAAAAGTCCATCTATATTTTCATTTTTCATAATATTCCTAAATTCATCAAAAGGTTTCACCAACTGACATTTAAGTACAAGATCACCAGTTAGTTCTGCAGAGTCATCCATCTGCATCGCAACTTGATATTTGTCAATACTACTAGTTTTGACAGGGTCATGCTGGGATTTCAATCTTAATTCACGCCCCATTGGTGTTGCGTTATCATCATGTTGATAATCATCCTCTTTCTCACTTTCTACTTTTTCCTCTTCTTGTTTATCATCATGTTGATCAACATCCCTTTTCTCACTTTTTACTTCTTCCTCTTCTTGTTTATCTTCTTCTTCTTCTTCCTCACTTTTATCTTCCTCACCAGCCACTATATATCCTTCTCCACCTCTCTTTTTATAACTTTCCACAACTTTATTTTTCCCTATCTGAGATTGTTCAAGAAGTTCCCCCGAATCGATATGCACTCTAGCCTTTTTTGTTAGGTGGTCAGAAGTTGATCTATTTTTAGTTTCTTTTCTTTTGGGGGATATCTTTTAACTACAAACAACAGAAAAACAAAAATGCATTGCATTTGATGTCTGCATATTTTTTTAAGAAAAGATAAGACAAATTTCAATAAATTTTTAATATCTCCCAACAGATGTTCCACCAGTTGAAACATATGGACCACCAAGACAACTAACACCACCACCAAGACCACCACCAATGCCACTAAGACCACCACCAGTGCCACCAAGACCACCAATACCACCACCACCACCACCACCAAGACCATCAACACCACCAAGACCACAAATACCACCACCAATGCCACTAATACCCATACCAATACCCCTAAAAGCGCCAACACCACCACCAATTCCACCAATACCAACACCAATACCACCGACTCCACCACCAAGACCACCAATACCGATACTACCAATAACACCACAAACACCATCCAACAATACCACGACAGTCAAAAAAATAGTGCATTAAAAACTTGGATTTTCTCGCATTTTCCCTACGTTTTTAGCATCAAAACTCAAAATTGTTAACCCATTCTCTAAGATAATACAACTAAAAGTCTTATTTTTTATTATTAACTAAAAATCCCTAATTTTTAGTATAAATAACAAATATACAACTCTTCTCGAACTTTGTTACCTGCGAAGACAGAGAAAACCACGAATACAAGTGAGAATAAAGTCAAAAATAACAACTATGTGGTTAAAAATGGAAAGAAAATTGATCAATTTTGAAGAACTGAGCAATATGTTGAGTAGTTTTTGTCTATATTATTGAGAAAGAAAGAAAAGAGTGAGAACTCGAGATTTGAAATGATGAAATGTTTTCCGTGCAAATGGATGATTTGTTTGGGTTGATTATTATCTTTGGAAAAGAATTACAAGTTTTGAAATTGTTAATTTGGTTTGAATTGATCTTAATTATCCTTTTAAATTTTAAAAGATATAATTTTTAACCGTCTCATCATAATAAAGTGTATTAAGTTCAACTGAAACACTGATGAATTTTAGCGTTAGCTTAATGATAAGTTAATATGAATCATTTCAACTCAGATTGATCGATTGACGACTCAGGGAAGGAGGAACGCAATACCAACATCATGCAGCTGCAAAGACTCAATTGATGTTGTTGACCCTAAGAACTCATCTCTATTTCAACCTAAATAAATTTAGGTATTATCTTAATAATAAGTTAATAAGAATCATTTCAACTCAAATTGCTCGATTGACAACTCAGGTCGGGAGGAACGTAATACCAACATCATGCAATTGCAAAGACTCAATTAAAGTTGTAGTTGATCCTATGTACTTATCCCTAATTCTAGCTAAATAAATTTAGGTATTAGATTAATAATAAGTTAAGAAAAATTATTTCAACTCAGATTGATCGATTGACGACTCGGGTCAGGAGAAATACAATACCAACGTCATCCAATTGCAAAGACTCAGTTAAAGTTATAGTTGACCCTAACAACTCATCCATAGTTCTAGCTAAATAAATTTAGGTATTATCTTAATAATAAGTTAATATGAATAGTTTCAACTCAGAGTGATCGATTGATGACTCAGGCTGGGAGAAAAGCAATATCAACATCATGCAACTACAAAGACTCAATTGAAGTTGTAGTTGACCCAATGAACTCATCCCTAGTTCTAGCTAAATCAATTTAGGTATTAGATTAATAATAAGTTAATAAGAACAGTTTCAACTCAGACTAATCGATTGACGACTTAGGCCGGGAGAAACGCAATATAAAAATCCTGCAATTACAAAGACTCAATTGAAGTTGTAGTTGACCCAAAGAGCTCATCCTTAGTTCTAGCTAAATCAATTTAGGTATTAGCTAATAATGAGTTAATAAGAATCATTTCAACTAAGATTGATCGATTGACGACTTAATTCAGGAGGAACGCAATACCAGTATCATGCAATTACAAAGAATCAATTAAAGTTATAGTTGACCCTATCAACAATAAGTTAATATGATCAGAGTGATCGATTGACGGCTCGGGTCAGGAGGAACGCAATACCAATATCATGCAACTGCAAAGACTCATTGAAGTTATAGTTTACCCTATGTACTCATCCATAGTTCTAGCTAAATAAATTTAGGTATTAGCTTAATAATAAGTTAATAATAATCGTTTCAACTATGATTGATCGATTGATAACTCGGGTCGGGAGGAATGCAATACCAATATCATGCAATTGCAAAGACTTAATTAAAATTGTAATTGACCCTATGTACTCATCCTTAGTTCTGGATAAATTAATTTAGGTATTAGATTAATAATAAGTTAATAACAATCGTTTCAACTCAGATTGATTGATTGACGACTCAGGTTGGGAGGGACGTAATACCAATATCATGTAACTGCAAAAACTCATTTAAAGTTGTAGTTAACCATATGAACTTATCCCTTGTTCTAGCTAACTCAATTGCAAAGAAATTTGTTACAACAGATGACTGATCTATTGGAAATTTCAAATAGATATTGAGATCTGTTGCAACAAATTACCTAGTCATCTGTTGCATCTGTTGCAACAGATGACTGAGCTGTTGGAAATTTCACATGGATATTGATATCTATTACAACAAATGACATATCTGTTTAAAAATATTTTTTAAAATTTTTAAAGCAATTTTTTATCCAGAATGAAAAAGATAAAATACTAAGACGGTAAAAAATATTTCTTGGATAACTCAAAAATCTCCTCCTTGAGTAGTCTTATCTTGTCTTTTCAATGTCACCCGTCTCCTCGTGCCCCTCAAATTTATTAATGAATATATTAATGAATATTTAATCCCATCTCTAGAATCATCTCTCTTTTAGCCATAAATTTATTCAACTCTCTTCTTTTTCTTTCTCTCCTCTTTAGGGTTATCACAACCATATCTTTTAGCATACCACCTGACCATATTAACTCAGTAGAAAGTTATGTTTCAGTGGTCAGATTCCTGTGAGAAGATTTTTCAGGAGTTGAAGGCCTGACTCACTTCAGCCCTAGTCTTAGCGTTACCTGATGGTACAAATGGATTTTTTTTCTATTATAATGGATCTAGAGTTGGTTTGGGTTGTGTTTTAATGCAGAGAGGTAAGGTAATAGCATATGCTTCTAGACAGCTTAAGCCTTTGGAAAAGAATTATCCTACCCATGATCTTGAATTAGCTGCTATTGTGTTTGTTTTGTAAACCTGGAGGCACTATCTTTTTGAAGTGTATGTTGATATGTTTACGTTTCATAAAAGTTTGCAGTATGTGTTTACACAGAAAGAGTTAAATCTCCATCAGAGAAGGTGGTTAGAATTGTTGAAAAATTATGATATGAGTGTTTTGTATCATCCGGGCAAGGCCAACATTATGGCATACGCCTTTAGTAGACTGCGGATGGGTAGTGTTACTCATGTAGAGGGTGATAAGAAAGAGTTAGTTTGAGAGGTTCATCGGTTAACTAGATTGGGTGTGAGGTTTGTTGACTCAGCTAGAGGGAGTGTTTGGGTCCAGAGTAGTGCATAATTTTCTGTAGTTTCTGAGGTAATGGAGAAACAAGATAAGGATCCCAGTCTAGTTAAGTTGAAAGAGTCAGTTAGAGATCAGAAGGTAGACATTTTTTCCAAGGAGGAGATGGTGTGTTGAGACACTAGAGTAGATTATGTATGTCGTGCGTTGATGGTTTGAGGCAGTGGATTATGGCTGAAGCGCATGATTCACGTTAATCCATTTACCCAGGCGCTACTAAGATGTACTGAGATTTGCGAGAAATCTATTGGTGGAGTGGAATGAAGAAAGATATTGTGGAGTTTGTCGCTAAGTGTTTTGTTTGACAATAGGTTAAGATAGATGTAATACCCCACACTTTCCTAACTCAGTTCCACTCTTAGTGTAAAAGAGTTTCTATGTAGAACCTTCAATACACTTGGAATTTTTCAGATTAAGATCCACTAAATGGTATGAAATTGAATTCTCTTTCCAACAATATAAATTTTGCCTAAATCCCATATCCGGGTGAGAAGTTATGCCACTTTTAGTGAAATAATATGTCAAATTGAGCAGTACCGCATCACGATGGGGGTCAAAATGGCATTCGTCAGTTTCTAGTACATCACTATGATAGTGCCGCATCGCGGGGAAGTTCCAGTTCTCAATTGTCATTTTTTCAGTATGCCAACGCGATAGCGTCGCGTCGCGCCATAGTCCTATGTCACAGTTGTCACTTCCAGTGAGTCTCTGCATACCTTTACGTTGCGCCAAAGTGAATTTTCTTATTCTTCCTTGGACTACACTAGCCGAAAACTTCCAGTGGCTCACTGCAATGGCACCGCATCGCGGTGATGGCCAAAATCGAGACTTTCAGTGACCGAAATTTAATTCTTTCCAGTGGCACTTGGGTCTTTTTCCATGACCCTAATCAATCTAAAACACAATATTAATGACCTAATAGCCTAATTAGTTATTATTTTATTCAATTCCTCTCAAATTAAAAGCATTCTCTCTCAAATAGAAAACCCTAGCTTTCAAGATTCAAGATCAATTTCCAAGAAACCTCAAGAATTTAACTATTCAGGTATGTTAGGTGTTCATCCTTGGGTTTTATTCCACCCTTGGAGTCTAAGAACCCTTTTTAAAATTACAAGTTATTAAATTCATGATTTTTCTACTCAAATTGGATGGTATTCATGGTTGACTTGTTGTATGGGTTTTAATTCAGGAGTTAATTATAAGTTTCGTGAACATGAGATAACATGCATGTTGATTGATGTAATTCCCATGTCAAAACCCTTGAAATTTCATGTTCAAGTTGTAGTCATGATGATTATGTGTTGTTCATTATCATGTGTATTAATTCTGCTCCCCAAGTATTTGATAAAATGCCCATGTGAATTGAATAGTGAAATCATGATATGTTAGCATGTGTTCTCATTTATATACAAGTTCATGGCTTCCAAGTGTTTGACAAAATTTCATAGTGACTAAATTGTGAATAATTGATTATTGTTATTCTTTCAAGATCGTGCTATATTATATTATGGATGCTATCGAGTCTTGGGGGTATTTATTACCTGAAATCTAGTTGTTTACTTAGATTATAGTAGTTATAGAATAGTCACATTAAGGTTAAGAAAGTAATATTTAGTTGGTCTTCACGATTTGCGTGAGTTTAGTCAAGCTAGTCAAGTAATTATTAGTTCAGTGTCGTTTCAGTTGGGAGTAGGATTCAACATCGAATGAACCCAGGGATGGGGGAATTTCTGTCAGTATTGGGTTTGACCCTTAGTAGCAGTTCCTATGTTATAAAACTACTTAGCCAGCATAGGGTAAGTCGTCCTCCTGCCAGACTAGGGTTGACGCAATCATATATATATATTTCATGAGTCTTCCTACTAGACTTTGGATTGACACATCATTGTTAGTATCCCGTGGCAAGGTGCTAACACCCTTACAATTGGGGTTACATGTTGGACCCCAAATCAATTTACATCGGGGTATGTCGATTAAATGAACACTCCCACAGTCTCAGTTTCAGTCTTCAGTATAGAACTCAGTTCTGTTCCACAGAATCATGACTCAGTTATCAGTAACTCAGCTATCAGATTCCAGTATTCAGTCTCAGTATAATACAGATTCATGATGTACATCTACATGCGCAGTATTGCATGCTCAGTGTTTATAGTAGTTTCTGTTCTCCATGTACTCTCATTCAGTTACTTCATATCATTCAGTCAGTTACTATTCATGCACATTCCATAATAGCCTTACCTCACTTAGCATACCAGTACATTCCACGTAATGATCGCATACTCTCTTTTGCACTATGATGTCTCACATCATAGGTTCGAACGCTTGGGTTCCTGACCGTATTTAGCATTCCAGGATATTAGCAGCAGATCCAGTGGTGAGTCCTTAAATTTTAAGGGCAGAGTTATTATTTGTAATACCTTGTACTTTTTTCTAGTTTGAAATTGTCCCAAGAATGTTAGAAGATTTCTTTGAAAGATGAATCCACTTTTGTACATGTGGTATTTTTAAGATTTTCAGTGTTTTTTTTCATGTGGGAAATTGAATTAGCTTTCCAACGATAAAAATTTTGTTCAAATACGATATTGGAGTAAAATGTTATGGACGTTTTACTCTGAGTTGTAAGAATCGCCCAGGGGAGACGACCAGGTTGACGAACCATCGATCTAGCCATGGACTATCGCCTTGACTGTCGCAGCCAAGACAGTGAGGCAACCTTCTATATAAGGTACAACAGACAGGTTGACGGACCATCGAACGTGCGACGGACCGTCGCCTAGGCCGTCGCTACTTAGGCAGTGAGTCCCTATTTTGGTACACGTGCGACAGTCAGAATGATGGACCGTTGAGCCTGCGACGGACCATTACATGAGCCATCACAGGTCCCTTTCAGCAAATTAAAGTCATTTTTAAAAGGGTATTTGGGTCTTTTCCACCCGTTTTAACCCCTAATAATATCAGATCAAGGCTCATAATTTCATTATCTATTTACAACATCAAATTAGGATTTTCTCCCTAAGAGCAATCCTTAAGAAACAAAATCCAAATCTTCTTCAAGAAACAAAGTGATTCAAATTCTTCAAGTTCAAGAACTTCAAGAAAACTCAACCCAGGTACACATAGTGTTCATTCATGGACTCCTTTCATCCATTAAGCCCAAGAATCTCTTTTTAATGTTCAAGTATATGGATTTTCATGAATTCCATGTTGGGTTTGCTTTTGTTCATGTTGATAATGATCAATTGAATTCTAATCCATGTTTTGGTGATAAATCTTAAGTGAAATTAATCATTATAGGTGTAGCTTCATGTGAATCCATGATTAAACCCTTGAATGGTGAAATTAGAGTTGAATCATCATGTTTACTTGTTGTGTAATGTTGTCTACATATACTATTCTCACCATGTGTTTGATTAAATGCCTATGTGAAGGAAAAGTGCCCTACTAGTATGATAATATGAAATTCCCATTCATGTACAAGCTTATGCATGACAAGTGTTTGATGAAATGTCTTAGTCAATGAATTATGGATTATGATGTTGATTATGTATTCAAGAAAGTCATGCTTTGTTAGTTTCTTTCCATCGAGTCCTGGGGGTACTTGTACCCGACACTATAGCTGTATGCCTAGAGTTAATGTTATGTTTTCAAGATACTCTCAGCCAAGCCATGTTTAGTAGAATTTAGTTAGTCTCATGACTCAGGAAAACTCAGTAATCTCAGTAATATTCCATCAGTCAATGAAACTCAGTTAACTCAGTCCAGTCAGTTTAGTTAATCATGTTCATTGTCTATTCAGATGGGAGTAGGAGTTAGCCCCGAGTGAACCCAAGGATGGGAACTCATTTGTTATATGAGGGTGTGATTCTTAGCAGCAATCCTTACATTCCAAAACTATGTATCCAGCATAGGTTGAGACATCATAGCCTTCTATATGAGGGTAGATGAGGTGGATTAACCTATTATATGAGGGTTCCCACCATTCTCACTAGAGTTATCTGCTATATGAGGGTTACTCATATATTGTCCTTACCTGTGGCTTGGTATTGACATCCTTCAAATTGGGGTTACAGATTGGACCCCAACTCAGCTATATTACATTATTTGGGGCATATCAGTTAGATGACTACTTCCCACAGTTTTAGTATCAATAAAAGAACTCAGATAGTTCTTCAGATTTCAGGACTGTCACATACAGTCAACTCGGATACAGTACAGACCTCAGCTAGTTCCATCAAATTCAGGACTGTCAGATATAGTCACTCATGTTATCAGTTATATCAGTTATCAGTATGCCATGTTATCAGTATTCATATTCAGTAATCATGTTATCACGGCATCAGTGTTAGTTATTATGTCTCATGCATGTATTCTCATGCTCATGATAGTCAGTTTGTTTTTATTATTGTTCATGTATATGAACCCTAAGCATTCAGCCTACCTCACATGCATACAAGTACATTCAATCGTACTGATGCATTTGCGCTATGGTGTCTTATACCATAGGTTCAGAGACACGAGCTCCAAAGCATCAGTAGCATTCCAGTCTCAGCAGTCAGACTTAGAAGTGAGTCCTCATCTTTCGAGGACACGATCATTACTTTATTATCTTATTAATTAATTTATTAGTTGGAGTTAGTTAGGGACATGTCCCATTAACTCCTTATTCAGACAGTCATGTTTTAGTGGCTTTTCAGACTACAACATATTCAGATAGCTTATTTCAGTTTTGTTTAGGGTATTTCATACCCCACCCAGATGTTATATTTTTATCAGCTATTATGTCTCAGTTTTGAACCTTATGGACTTTCAGTTCATGTTTCTGCATTATACAGTATATTATGCAACATATAGGTACAAATATTAGTCATGGGTTAGCTCGTGGTCCTTCGAGGGCATGAGCACCGTGTAACATTTCGGGTACCAGATTTGGGGCTTTACATTATTTCAGTAGATTCAGTATTTTTCTTAGACGGAGTTTGTTGGGGACTTGTCCCATCAACTCCACATTCAGACAGTTAGAGGCTTTCAGACTAGCATAGTCAGTTATTCTATTTTTTAGATGTTGTTATAAGTATTATCCTCAGTATATAGTATTTGTTTTCAGTTTTTGAACCTTATGGCATTTTCAGATTACTTTTGCATATATTTTTTGTATTATTATTCAGTGCTCACAGCAGGATCCAATCATGGGTTAGCTTGTGATCTTTTGGGGTTGTAAGCACCGTGTGACGTCTAGGGTGAAGACTTGGGGCATTATAGTGGAGCACCAAAGGCTTTGTGTCACCTTGTAGGAGTTTAGTATTCCCACTTAGAAGTAAGAAGAGCTGAACATAGACCCTGTGATAGGATTACCCCGTTCGTATCGTCAACATGATTTGATTTGGGTTATTATAGACAGGTTGACGAAATCAGCCCATTTTCTGCCAGTTCATACATCCTTCTCAGCCGAAGATTATGCTAAGTTGTTTATGAGAGAATTAGTCAAATTGCAAAGAGTTCCTTCGTCCATCATTTCAGATAAGGGTACTTAGTTTACCTCTCACTTTTGGAAAGCTTTTCAGAAGGGTCTTGTTACCCAAGTTCACCCAGTGCATATATTAGAATGATGAATTTTTTAATGATCTAATTATTATTCTAATATATACACTGATTTATATTATATTGTGCATCCATCGATTATTTCGACCAATCGAGAGTTGAAGATGCCAGTTTTTCTTACTTTACGGTGTATGCAAACTTTATCGGACCCTAAAGTCATTGACAGAATAAAAAAGAAATTGTTTAGAGAAACAACCATCACAAGAATAATAATTTTGGAGGGTGGTCTTGGTGTTATTGATGACGATAAAGGTAGTGGCGTTGCTGTTGGGGCTAATGATGCTCCTCTTACAGTTTTTGAAACCACAAACCATTTAATTATGATCATATTGGTTATACGGATTTTTCCCATTTTAGCGAATGTTCTACATGCAAATGTCAAGACTGCAAGGTAAAACATGATGGAGTGATTAATACTGTGAATGTATTAGCTGCTTCTGTAAAAGAATTGACAACTAAGAGAGATGGCATTCCATCAAAGAGGATATCATATCCAGACACTCAACTAGAAATTAAGGTGGCTAAGAGGAAATGGAAAGAAATTCCCAAGGCATCATCAAGCATCAAAAAAAGAAAAATCGCAACTTTTCTATCTTTGTCTTGCACCTTTGATCAATGTACAAGGGCCACAGGAGAGCAGCATGAGCTGAAGAAGGTGAATGTATATCATCTGCTCCAATAAAAAAATAGACACATATATGTTTTGAAACATGATACATCTGCTGAAAATTATCAAGCAGATATATACATTTGTTGCACCAGTTGTCTAACCTGTTGCATCAGATGAGTTATCTATTGCAACATATGTCCGTCTGTTTCAGAAAACCAAAAAGGTCTTCGTACTGTTTTAATTTGTACCAATAGATGAGTCATATTTTTCAACAGATGGGTCATCTATTTAAAATTATTGTACAACTCCTTTTTACTTGTTCAAATTTATCCCGATAGATGGTCCATCTACATATGACTCATTTGTTCTATATCTGTGATTAGTATTGACAATTTTGACTTTCCAAGTGGATGTCACAGCAGAAGCTACTGCTGAACAACATAATATCACAGTTGATAATCCATTAACTGCTTCTAAAGAAGAAGAAAAAAAGGAGCCATCAGTTCGGGAAAACTAAAGAATTACTCATTAGAAGGGATCAACATCTCGAATGAGGATCCAAAAAAACTACCAAAGTTGATCAACAACTATTTAGAATGGACTGTCGATGGGCTATTAAAGCATCATGCCGCCAGGTACATAAATCATTTTTAAGGATATTGATATATACAATTCTTATGTAAAAATATGACATTAACACATATAAATCATGTAGAAAATAAAATGACGAACACTATATAGTGAACGAATCAGATCTTGATTTTGATATGTTTGAATTTGTTATTGCACATCTCGGAATGAAGGATTGGTTCTATTTGAAGTCACAACCCCAAACCTGCTGGAATAATGACGTTTAAATACCATACATATAACTATTAATTAACACTTTATTTAATTACATAGGTGTATTAATTTTATTATCATGTAATCTAAAATATTTGATAATATGTGCATCACGTTGATGTAATTTTTTACTACCTCCGAAAGAAGGCCAAGTTGCAAACACAAGAACAATACATATATACGACAAGCAATAGTTTGTAAAAAGTTTACATCAATAATGATTATGATAGGTATTGTCAACAACAGTCGGAAGTTTTCTGAATTAAGGAATGCTTATCAACATCATCAAAGATTTTAGCATTCCGGCTAGCTTACCTGTGCATTTGGTCGACGAAGTGTACATCCCAATCAATTGTGGTGATGAATACCATTGGGTGTTGGTTATCATCGTTCTAGAAGAGAGGAGCATCTTAGTTTATGACTTAATGTCTGAAAAGAGACATTCTGGGCCATCGTCTGAGATACAAAAGCTGGCCAAAATACTGTCAACTTACCTTGATATAAGGGTAATTCAATTGATGTAGAATATGTTGAAGTAATTGATCAACAAATCATTGGTAGATTGTAAGTATAATGATTAAGTTTCATTTCATAAATTTCACAATGCTTGTATGAATTTCAAGATATGTATTATCTAATTTATAAAAATGCAAGGATTGCGGTCTTTTTGTTGTCACTTACGCTGAGTATTTGCGCGATGGATTACAAGTACCAAATGATGGACTTGATGCCGATTACTCTGTAAAATATATTTGACTCTTTTATGTAAATATGGAAGAGTAAAAGCCTAGAAACCGTACGCAAGCGACATTAAAGACCCATGACGACCAAAGCCGAATTCCATTGCATTGGATGAAGAAAAACTTGTCCATAATAATTTGATCTTTATAGCTTGAGTATGTCAAAGTAATAACCTTTCCTTAGGAATTTTTGTCACTAATTGTTAAATTATTGATTTATTTGTTGAGTAGATCATCTGTACCTATAGTAATTTTTTTACATTTCATTTATATGTTGAGTTATTTTAGGTAATTTCTGAAGGCTTCAATTTATTTTATGTTGTCTATGAATTTAATTTAATTCTTTGATTTGAAAATATTAATCGAAATGGAATACTATATTCAAATATCACAACAAATAATGCATATGTTGCAACGAATAATTCATCTGTTGCAACAGAGGAAATATCTGTTGGAAATTATCAAATAGAGTTAGACATATATTGCTACATCTAGGTCAACTATTGGAATTTATCAAACAGGTTTTCCTAATATTTTGATTTGTTCCAATAGATTGCCTATCAATTGCAATAGATAGGCTATATTTTGAAATAGATTGTGTATCTGTTGCGACAGATAGACTTTGAAACATCTACATAATGTAACAGATAATGAATCTATCAGAACAGATAGAAAATCTACTACAACAGATAGACAATCTATTGAATTATAAAAAATTCAAGTTTCATCAAACATAAAAAATTGCCACTGCATGTAAAGTGAAGTGACTTGAAATAAAAAAAATTGTTATGGCGTTTGTGTTTGTAACACCTCGATTTTCTGAACCAAAATGCTACATGGTGTTTATGACCCCGAAGGACCACAAGCTAACCCATAATTGATATCTGTACTTGTACACTACATAATATGACATGAAAATGTGGAGACATGCACTGAAAGGCCATAAGGCTCAATACTGAACATAACTGAATAATATAACATCTGTATGGGGTAATAGAATACCCAAAAAAAAATTGAAAATGCTGAACATGATAATCTGCATCTAGTCTGAAAGCCTCTACTGTCTGAATAATCTGAATAAGGAGTTGATGGGACATGTCCCCAACTAACTCCAACGAATAAGATAATCAATGGGATTGTAAAGAAATAATCATGTCCTCGAAGGATGAGGACCCACTTTTGACTCTAACTGCTGAAGTTGGAATATACTGCTGATCTGGAACTCGTGTCTCTGAACCTATGGTGTAACATAAAAAAAAAGCACCATAGTGCGAATGCGTCAGTACAAAGAAATGTACTGAGTATACATGTGAGGTAGGCTATATGCAAGGGTTCACATGTATGGCTACTTCTAACTGACTATCTAACATAAACGTGGGAATGCATACATAAATACGTAACTATAACAGATAACGTCATAACATGATTTATGTGTTTGTATACTGATAATATGAAATACTAGTAACTGATATGACTGATAACATGAAAGACTGTATCTAAAGAAAAATGATAACATGGGTGACTGTAGCTGATAGTCCTGAATCTGATGGAACTATCTGAGTTTTGTATTGTATCTGAGTTGAATATATCTGACAGTCATAAAATCTAAAGAACTATATGAGTTCTATTACTGAGACTGATTGACTGTGTCTGACAGTCCTGATTCTGTAACATGAAACTGTGGGAAGTAGTACTTAACTGATATGCCCCAAATGTGCTATAATAGTTGAGCTGGGGTCCAATTTGTGCCCTGATTGGAAGGGTGTCAATACCGCGCCACTTGTAAGGACAACATATGAGAAACCCTCATATAACAAGTAACTCTAGTGATAATGGTGGGAACCCTCATATAACAGGTTAAGCCACCTCATCTACCCTCATATAGTAGGCTACGATGTCTCAACCTATGCTGGATACATAGTTCTTGAACTCAAGGATTGCTTCTAAGAATTACATCCTCATATAACATGTGAGTTCCCATCATTGGGTTCACTCAGTGCTAATTCCTACTCCTATCTGAATGGACACTGAATATGATTTACTGAACTGAATAAGAACTGAGTGACTGAATTCCGTTGACTGGTGGTATTTTACTGATATCTAACAACTGACTGAGTCATGAGAACATGGAGATTTTTCCTGAGTCATAAGACTATCTGAATTCTAAGAGTTCATAGCTTGCTGAGAGTATCGTGAAAACGTGACATGGCTCTAGGCACACAACTAATATTTTTGGTACAAGTACCCCCAGGACTCGATAGAAGGAAACTGACTTAGCATAACTTACTTGAGCACATGACTAACGTCATAATTCATAATACATTTATTGAAGCATTTTATCAAACATGTAATAGGAATAAACTTGTACATACATGGGAATTTTACGATATCATGCTAGTTAAATAATTTTCCTCCATCTAGGCATTTAATCAAACATATGGCAGGCATAATACATATAAACATCATTGTATAGAACTTAAGCATCATGGTTCCAATCTAATTTCATCATTCAAGGGTTTAGTCATAGGTTTGCATGAATCTATATATATAATAATTTAACCCACATAGAATTTATCACTCAACAAGGAATAGAATTCGATTACTCATTATCAACATGACCAATAACAACCCAAACATGACATTCATCAAGAAAATCCATAACTTAAATTTAGAAAAGGGATTCTTAGGCTTCATTGACGAAAGGAGACCATGAATGAACACTATGCATACCTTAGTTTGTGATTTCGTGAAGATTGACGGTGAAACCTTCTTGAATTTGAATTTCCAATAGAAACCCTATCTTGTTCTTGAGAGAAACTTGAGAAAAACTAGTATATTTGGGGTGAAGAATGGCTAAATCATGTGTTATTGGGTTTAAATAGGGGTAGGAAAATTGACCCTTTTAACCCTGGACGCGTCTTGTAATTTCAGTAAAAATTTTCGGAACTGGGCCCCTGGCGCGTCGCGGCATTATCATGTCGGATCACTGGAAATTAACAATTGGGAAATTGAGGGATGCCTCGACGCGGATCCATCACATTGCCCATTCCTTCGTGACCTGGAACCTTGGCGCGGCGTGGGGTAAATCGCGCTGAGACACTAGAAAAAAGACAATTCTAAATTTGAGTTCTAGCGCGACGCGCCATAATCGCGGCAGCTACTGGAAATTTCCAAATGCCATTTCCTCTGTGGCACGGCGTGCCACAAACTAATATAGCACTGTTTTATGATGGAAACTTGAAATAGTCACAACTCCTTACCCGGTTATCGGATTTAAGCGAATCATATATCGATGGAAATCTTATTAAATTTTCCACATGACAAAAATCGAAAATCTTGAAAACTCATCATAGAATAATCATCATTCAATTTAGAAGCTAACACTAGGCATTCTTGGAATGAAATTAGCTAGGAAAAATACGGGGTATTACAATATCTCCCCCTTAAGAACATTCATCTTTGAATGAGACTGATAGAGAGGGGGAAACAATAAACTGAACATGAAATAAACATAAATAACTGGGACATGATCTCATGACTGACATGACTGACAAGATGAACATATAATACTGAACATACATATCTGATGCATGTGTAACTGATTCATGAATGCATAGTTAAGTGTTCTTAAAGAACTAAGTTTCTCTCATGCCAAGAATGACATCAAAATTATTTATCTCTAATTCGACTAAGTCTGCTGAAGTGACTTTCTAAAATATCATAATCGGGCAGTTCCTGTATACCCGTTGGGCTATGATGGTTTTACCCACTAGGGTAGAGACTGAAAAGGGCTCTGCTAGAATTTTGGGACTGATTCCAAAATCTACTGCTATATAAGGAGTAACAAAAGACAAAGAAGATCCTGGATCTAGCAAAGCATAAACATGCACATGAAAGTTTTGTAACATACCAGTAACTACATCAGGATAATTTTCCTAATCTTGATGAGTCTGAAGAGCATAGAGTCTATTTGGGCATTGCCCACTATTAGCACTGGAGGTGGCACCTTGCTGATTTGGGTAACCAAACTGAGCTGAGGAGTAGTTTTGTTGACCCTGAGGACTTGGCTGAGGACAGTCTCTGACTCTGTGGCCTAGCTTGACACAACCGAAACAAATGCCACTACCCACCCTACACACACCCTGATGGTGCTTACCGTATGTTTGGTAAAGAGGATAGGTGTGGCCACTGCTAACACTGCCCTGGGTCTTAGATCCTAGCGCTCTATCTTTGTTACCCTCTCTAAACTTAGGAACTAGAGCGCTGGCTGTAGAGGGAGATAGAAGTGATGACTTAGGATGAAATTGAGAACGGTTTCCTCCTTCTGACTTAGGCTGAGTGAAGTTGAAACTACCTATTTTCGCTCTTTTATTCTGCTTCTCCCTTTGCTTAATCTTCTACTCTTCTATCTACTGGGCATGGGTCATAAGTCTAGCTAAGGTTATGTCACTGTTTAGCATGGTGGATCTGCACTCATTAACTATGCTATCATTTACCCCTAAAGCAAACTTACTCATTTTAGCTCTACCATCTGCAACCACATGAGGGGCGTATCTGGTTAATTGAGTAAACTTTAGAGAATACTCTTTCATTGTCATATTTCCCTTCCTAAGGTTGATAAATTATAGCACCTTGGATTTTCTAAGTTCTTGGGGAAAGACTCTATCTAAGAATGCAGTGACAAACTTCTCCCACTTTATAGGTCCTGCATCATCTGATCTTTCGGACTTCCATTATTTGAACCAAGCATGAGCCACATCCTACAACTGGTATGCAGCTAGCTCAACACTCGCAATAGTAGTCACCCCCATGATGTCTGTCACTTTCTGAACCTGATCAATAAATTCCTAAGGGTCTTCATCTACCTTAGACCCGAGGAAGGTTGGAGGATTTATTCGGGTGAAGGCCCGAATCCTAGATGCAGCTGAGTTGGCCACTGGGTTGGCTGGAACAACAGCGGGTCACTTATTATGGGCAGCTACTAACTGAGCAAGAGTGGTAAATACGGTCCTGAACTCCGCATGAGAAACATGATCGCCAAAAGGTTCTTCGGGCTGAGGGGCTGACTGATTTCTTCTCTTAGGAGGCATATTCTGAAATAAAGAGAAGAAGTAGATTATACTGAGAAAAAAACTTGTAATTATGCTCACTGGCATGACATAAACACTGAAAGAAGAGAAACTATTTCTAAAACATCTCATAGCCTCCTGCACATAAATGTGGCACGTAATACACCCATGTACAAGACTCTACTAGATGCAGCTTTCAAACTTCCTAGGACTCTATTGAACCTAGCTCTAATACCAAGTTTGTAACGCTCTGATTTTCTGAACCAAAATGCTACATGGTGCTCATGACCCCAAAGAACCACAAGCTAAACTATGACTGATATCTGTACATGTACACTGCATAATATGACATGAAAATATGGAAATATGCACCAAAAGGCCCTAAGGTTCAATACTGAACATAACTGAATATATAACATCAGTATGGGGTAATAGAATACCCAAAACAAAACTGAAAATGCTGAAGTCTGAATATGATAATCTGTATCTAGTCTAAAAGCCTCTACTGTCTAAATAATCTGAATAAGAAGTTGATGGGACATGTCCCCAACTAAGTCCAACAAATAAGCTAATCAATGGGATTGTAAAGAAATATTCATGTCCTCAAAGGATGAGGACTCACTTCTGACTCTGACTGCTAAAGCTGGAATCTACTGCTGATCTGGAACTCGTGTCTCTGTACCTATGGTGTAACATAAAAAGAAAGCACCAGAGCACGAATGCATCAGTACAAAGAAATGTACTGAGTATACATGTGAGGTAGGCTATATCCAAGGGTTCACATGCATGGCTACTGGCAACTGACTATCTAACATGAATGTGGAAATGTGTACATAAATACGTAACTATAACTGACAACGCATAACATGATTTCTGAGTTTGTATACTGATAACATAACATACTAGTAAACGATATGACTGATAACATGAAAGACTGTATCTGAATAAAACTGATAACATGGGTGACTCTAGCTGATAGTCCTGAATCTGATGGAACTATCTGAGTTCCGTACTGTATCTGAGTTGACTATATCTGACATTCCTAAAATCTGAAGAACTATCTAAGTTATATTACTGAGAATGATTGACTATGTTTGACAGTCCTAATTTTGTAACATGAAATAGTGGGAAGTATTACTTAACCGACATGCCCCAAATGTGCTATAATAGTTGAGCTAGGGTCCAATTTGTGCCCTGATTGGAAGGGTGTCAATACCGTGTCACTGGTAAGGACAACATGTGAGAAACCATCATATAACAGGTAACTCTAGTGAGAACGGTGGGAACCCTCATATAATAGGTTAATCCACCTCATCTACCCTCATTTAGCAGGCTACAATGTCTCAACCTATGTTGGCTATATAGTTCTGGAACGCAAAGATTACTTCTAAGAATCACACCCTCATATAACAGGTGAGTTCCCATCCTTGGGTTCACTCGGTGCTAATTCGTACTCCCATCTGAATGGACACTGAACATGATTTACTAAACTGAACAAGAACTGAGTGGCTGAATTCCATTGACTGACGGTATATTACTGATATCTGACAACTGAATGAGTCATGAGATCATGGAGATTTTTCCTAAGTCATAAGACTATCTGAAGTCTAAGAGTTCATAGCTTGACTGAGAGTATCGTGAAAACATGACATCACTCTAGGCACACAGCTAATATTTCAGGTAAAAGTACCCTCAGGACTCGATGAAAGGAAACTGACTTAGCATAACTTACTTAAGCACATGACTAACGTCATAATTCATAGTATATTTATTGAAGCATTTTATCAAACATGTAATAGGCATGAACTTGTACATACATGGGAATTTTACGATATCATGCTAGTTAAACAATTTTCCTCCATCTAGGCATTTAATCAAACATATGGTAGGCATAATACATGTAAACATCCCTTATATATCATTTTCCTTGCCCGATGGTAGGAAAATAGTTGACCTCCGAAAGTGGATACACTACCCTTCTACTCTAGAACGGGTTTATTTGGAAACTGAAACTGGACTATTCTATTTTTGCAGTCGACTATGGAATAGCAGGAATAAAGCCAATCCATATCGAGAATGACATCAAAATCAGTCATCTCTAATTTTAATAAGTCTGCAGAAGTAACTTTCTGAAATATCATAACCGGGCAGTTCCTGTATACCCGCCGGGCTATGATGGTTTTACCCACTGGGGTAGAGACTGAAAAGGGCTCTTCTAGAATTTTGGGATTGATTCCAATATCTACTGCTATATAAGGAGTAACAAAATAAAAAGAAATTCCTAGATCTAGCAAAGCGTAAACATGTATATGAAAGATTTGTAACGTACCAGTAACTACATCAGGAGAATTAACATTAGGCTAACCTTGCCTAACTGCTCTTCTTATAGATGTTGCTCCATCCAATTTCTTCTTTATTAACTCCATCATTGGGTCTTCTATTTATCAATAAGACCTAGAGTAATAAAATAAGTTATCACCAACTCCTACTCAGTAGGCACGATCCATGGATGCACAACCTTTAAAAAGGGACAGATACATTTAAACCATATAGTAATTTGCAATTAGTTAGGTTGCATTTTAACATATAAAACTTATGCAACAGATTATCTATCCATCGTAACAGCTGATCTATCTGTTGCAACAGATTAACAATATATTGCATCAGATTACCCATCTATCGCATAATTTGAAGTAGATGGGTAATCTATTGAGTTAGATTCCGAGAACCGAAGAAACAGATGAGTAATATTTTGCAAAATATGGATCGTCTATCACAATAGATTACCCATCTATTGCACTAGTTGTAGTACATGACCCATCTGTCACAACAGATGGCACATCTATTTCAATATCTTTCTTTGAGTTAAATTATTTCACTTGAAAGAAGGCATACTACATCATCCGGAGGATTAAAGAGATCAGGCTTCTTATTTCTTGTGCTTCTCTTTGTAGCCAACCACCTAAGGATCCTTGGATGAGAAACCTCATCCGGGTAATATTTCACCTGCTTTCGGAGGAGTGGAATGGCTTCAAATGCCCAAGCCTAATATATGAAAATAGGAAGCAAGCAAAAAAAAATCATAATAATTATTCAATATAAATGTATGGATGAGTAACCAAATAGTGATTAAATTTACCATGAAAACCCAAGGAAAACCGTATAATGTGATCGTCTTTAGGGATAGATTTTTCAATAAATATTTGACAGTCAAGTTGTAGCTGTCATATTGTAATGCCCTGAATCTGGTACACAAAATGCTACATGATGCTCATGACCTCGAAGGACCACAAGCTAACCTATGACTGATATCTGTACCTGTATACTTCATACTATACTGAAAAATGTAGAAAACATGAACTGAAAGGCCATAAGGTTCATAACTGAGACATAGCTGATAAATCATAACATCTGGTGGGGTATGAAATACCCAAAACAAAACTGAAATAACTGTCTGAACATAATAGTCTAGAAAGCCTCTAACTGACTGAACTGTCTGAGTAAGGAGTTGATGGGACATGTCCCCAACTAACTCCAACTGATAAACTAACTAATGAGAAAATGAATAAATAATTATGTCCTCAAAAGAAGAAGACTCACTTCTAACTCTGACTGTTGAGACTGGAATCTACTGCTGCTCTGGAGCTCGTGTTTCTGAACCTATGGTATACGACACCATAGCACAAATGCGTCAGTACTTTGAATGTACTGGTATACATGTGAGGTTGGCTAAATGCATGGGGTCCATATGCATGAACAATAATAATAACTGACTGACTATCATGGTCGTGAGAATACATGCATGAGACATAATAACTGATTCTAATACTGTGATAACATGGCTACTAAATATGAATACTGATAACATAACATACTAATAACTGATATAACTAATAACATGAGTGACTGTAGCTGACAGTCCTAAATCTGATGGAACTATCTGAGTTCCATACTAAATCTAAGTTGACTGTATCTGACAGTCCTGAGATCTGAAGAACTATCTGAGTTCTTTTACTGAGACTAATACTAAAACTATGGGAGGTAGTTATTTAACTGACATGCCCCTAATACGCCATTATGGCTGTGTTGGGGTCCAATCTATAACCCCAATTATAAGGGTGTCAATACCGTACCACTGGTAAGGATAAGTTGTGGGTGACCCTTATCTGATAGTGTCCCCTAGAGAGAACGGTGGGGTACTTATCTTACGGTGTTTGTCCACCTCATCAACCCTCATCGGAAAGTGTTAATGTCTCAACCTATGCTGGCTACATAGTTCTAGAATGCAAGGATGACTTCTAAGGATCACACCCTTATCTGACAGTGTGTGTCCCCATCCTTGGGTTCGCTCGGTGCTAATTCCTACTCTCATCTGATTAGACTCTGAACATGATTAACTGAATTGAACATGGACTGAGTTACTGAATTTCGTTGACTAACAGAATACTATTGATATTGATAACTGACCCATCTATTCGATTCATATTACGGGCACTATAAAGAACCATAAACATAAATCCAACATATGAGTCTTCCGTTGCAACAACAGATGACTCATCTGTCACAACAGATGAGTGATCTGTTTAAACATATGGCTCTTATGTTGGATTCATGAACGGGTTCTATCCATTTTTTGAAAAAATAGCAGTAGCAGTGTACCCAGATGACAAATTCAACTAAAAATTATAATTTTACTTTCCAAAGTCATATACAAAGTAATGCCAACGTGATGTACGAAATAAAATTTGACCTAACAAATTATTCAAGTAGCAACAGTAGTGGTAAAAACAACAACAATGATCTACAAGAAAAAGATAAAGATGATAATGAAGTAGAAGATGATGATAATGAAGTAGAAAATGATGAATTATTTACAACAACAATAATGAACAACAAAAATCGTGATGAGAGAGAAAACAACAATGAAGGAGAAGAGAGAGAAACACGCCTTATTTCTCCCCAATTTCTGTTATATTAACTAATGTTTGGATCAAAGTGTAAATTTAAAAACTTGTGAGCTATTTTCAAAATTTTCTAATTTTATTAATCCATAATAAAGTAATTGTCACTTCCTATCAATTGTTAAGACTTGAGTCACCTACACCTCATTTTCAAACTCTTTGGTCACTTTAACTTAATACCCAAGAAGGTTTTTACAGCACTTAGGAGCATCGGTTTAAAAACGGTTCACCAAAAGATCATTTTTGGACTAACTAAAAAAAAATGACTAACTCTGTGAAAAGGTTGATTTGAAAATATTAAATTTATTTATCCACACATCTAAAATTGACATTTGTTTATTCAAATGAGAAATAGTCTACTTGAATTAGGAAAAAAACTACAATATATTCCACTTAATTCAATATTAATTTTGAGAAAACTTACGAAATATTTCATTTAATTTAAGAAACATTACCAAATATCTTACTTGAGAAAACATTTTACTTAATTCATAATTAATCACGAAAAGTTAGAATTTGAGAACAACCGAGGCATATTCTAATCGAGAAAATTCTACCTATTTCATAATATTTCTAAGAAAAAATTATGAAATATTATTTCTTCTTAAATTATAGAAAAAAAACTATTTAAACTAGGTGTCACTCTTGAATTTAAGAGGAAAATAAGTTTGTGTTTTTATATGAAAAAAAAGTTACGTAATTAATTTTATTATGTTTTTTTTTTATTATAAAAAGTCAATTTGTTCTAAATAACACTGTTGAAAAATGTTAAGGGAATATCATGTTAAAGTATCTTATCAATTATGAAAAAATTCAAAATTTATGAGAAAAATAATTTTGTTGGTTTGAAGGAAATTATTTTAGCTCAAATAGGCTATTAGTCATATGAACAAAACGAATTCCATTTTAAAATAAAATGCTTAACAATTTTTTTTTACTTTTAAGATTAGTTTTAGGGAGATAACTCAGAAAAATCACTTTAATTCATTTAGACGAGATAAATTAGGTGAGAAAATTACGAATTGACTAAAAGCCATAATAAAATAAAATGGCAACGCCTTAGGGGATTTATCTTGATTAATTAGTCAGGGATCGTTCGATTTGAATACAACTTATGTTGAGATTAGTTATGCTGGTATAAGTTATGTTGGAATTAGTTATGCTGGAATTATTTGTTATTGAGTGTTAGGTTCGTTACATTCAAAATAGTATGCATTGTATAATTTTGGGATAATACTCACAAAAATACCTTAACTTTGATCGAATTTTCAGTTGAGCATACTGAACTTTACGGGAGTCCTATTACCCCCCTAGACTTTTTAAAGTGGATTTAATTACCCTCGAAACTCTATACTCAGTTTCGGCGGCTGACGGTGTAATACACGCGCCAATCTCATTTTTACACGTGCATTAACACGTGTAATACACGCGCCAATCTCATATTTACATGTGTTCAAGGGGGGAAGATATATGCCATTAAAATACGAAAAAAAGTCTAGGGGGTAATAGGACTCTTGCAAAGTTCAGTATGCTCAACTGAAAATTCGGTCAAAGTTCAGGTATTTTTGTGAGCATTATCCCTATAATTTTCAAGAATAAGTTGTTTGTTTACAAAAATATCCTCCACCTTAGTTTATTTTTTTCTTATATTTTCTTTGCAAGCTTTATTTATTCATTCTTATAAATAAAATTTCCATCTTATTTATTTTAAATATTTTTGTGTGCATTCTCATAATTGTGCCGTATGTTTTAAAAATAAAACTTCATCTTAAATTTGTTAAAATAAAAAGATTTTCATGTTTCTATCACTTCATTTAAGCACATATCACTCTTATATTATAAAATATTAAAGTTATCTTTATTTTAATCGATATATAAAATGTAAAATTTTAGGTGACAAAAAGACTATTTAACTAAAAATATGTAATTAAGTATTCAAGTCATATTTTTATAAGAGAAATCAAATTATAAATAAACATAAGAATTAAGAAAACAAATTCATTATATAATATATTCAAAAAATAAAAATTATATTTATAGTTTAATTTTAATAGAAAAATATATTATAAAAAAAATAACGAGTAGTGAAGGAAATGATATTAAAAAATATGAGAATATACATGGATGTGAAAAGTGATGTATAAAAGAGGATTTAAGGAGGGTATTTCTGTTATTTTACACATTTTATCCTAGGATAAATTATCTCGGTATTACTATACTACCTAAAGGTAGGGATAACTTATCCCGGTACTAATTATTAATCCTGGAATAAGTTATTCCACACTTTGCAATCAAACAAGGGATTAAGGGATACTTAAAAGTTATTTCGGAACTCTCTTTTAATCACTCACACCAAATGACTCCTTAGAGTATTCAAGTAAATACAAATAAGTAAGAATGAGAAATTAAGAAAAAGTTAAAATTGGGCCCTTTTGGACCATTAATGGGCTGCCCAGCTTTTGGGCCTAAAATCCATGGATTTTCAATCAATTTTTTATGTATGTCAGCGGTATACTACAACCCTGTTTCTCCTTGTATTTTGTATATCTGATGTGTATCCACCGTATTTTAGTCGTATATAAACTTTTATTCAGTCCTCCACCCATGAAATCAGACTTATTACTTATATTTGCCATATATCATCCGTATACTAGCTCCCCTGAAGTGTATATCGCTGTATACCAGTATGTACAGCCTTGTTTCTTGCCTTTTGGTCCATTTTTTGGGGACTTTGGCAGCGGATTGGGCCTCCATGGCCCCATCTAGAACGCAGAGGGAAGTCCGTTTGAACCCACAGTAGTTCATATGCAAAAGAAAAAACTGAAGAAAATAATCCATATTTTGAGAATAGATAATTGAGAATTACCAAGATGACATGCAACATATGAGCAACTAAAAATAACAAAATGCACATCTGCTGGATTTACAGTAAATATATGCATGATTCTAGGGGACCAACATGGCAGTGAGAAGAAAAAAATGGTCAAAACAACTAAGCCTTATTCTTGGTTTGAATTAGCATCCTTTGAACTTGCATTTAGGAAAATTAGCATCAAGGAAATGGAAGAAAAAAGTTAACACAATAATACGTATATCTTCTTAAGAATAAAATGACAAGTCATGAAAGGATTTGTTTATTCATTCAAAGATTCGGACTTTGCAACACTAGTTCTTCTAGCCTCATAAATCCAAGAAGGCTAGAAGCCGACTTCCAGCATATAAAAAAAACGATAGCTAAGGCACTATAAGAGAATACAGAAGGAAAAACTTGGATTTTCTTCATACAACAATCTAAAGTCTAACATACTGCAAACGCATTTTTATCATAATGAACAAATTGAATAGAACATATGGTAATAAAACACCCTGTTTTGGTCATTGAGACCTCTCAATCCCCTCTTTCGCCGAATCGCGAGGATTCAAGTGTCGAATTATCATAGAAGAGTTTAAGAATTGATCAACGCTACACACCATCTCTTCTACCTCTACTTGATATTTTGAGTCGAGAGAAGCTCCAAAGGCTATTTTAATTCAACAAAAACAAGCAAATGGACCTAGAGCTACAACAGCAAATCCACCACAAGGCTAAAAATATACTTGAATTTAAAAGAAATACCACAATAACAAGATCTAACACCAAAATCAGATCCCCATTGACTAAGATAATATTTAGAATTTCCTTAAGGTGTCAAAGCTGCAAACTTCAATCCAGATTTTCTTTAGTAGAACTTCCAATAGGTTCTTTAAACAAATCTATTTATTAAGAAATTTAGCCCACAGAAATCATCCAAAACAACTATACGAACACGAAGACTAGACGAATTCAAAAATAACTATTGCACCCTAAGTCTTCACATTATTTTACTTAACTAATATTCCTAAAGTTAATTATTTAAGAATTGAGAAGTGTTAAGCACAATAACGAGGGCAAAACAGTGACAAGTGACAACACACCTGATATAACTCAAATGAATGATGGTGATGTTTTACCTTTTCCGGGGCAGGAACTAGGACAACAAGCTTAATCAAACGGACTTTCACCATCAGAGTTCCTATTAGCCTTGTCGGAGTTCGATAACTTCGCCGGAATCTGCTTTTCTGGAGTGTGTTCGTCTAGGATTTCTGGTTGCGTGAGGGTAGAAGCATGCACCTCCCGAACCTTCAATTTTTTTACAAAAATCCCAAGAATGAAAATAAAAATCATTGATTCTACAAAATTTCTGTAGCCAATTGAAATTGGGTACTTCGCGTTGGACTTGGGGGACATACTATAATATATTGTATTTATCTCGTGAATAATTTCACCATCCCAAAAAAGTGCAACTTTAACATGTTTAGAATTTCATTCATTAAGATTTGATTAAGTTTTGACCATTTAAATTGAGTTTGAACAAAATTGAAAAAGAGAATTGAATAACAGAAGAACAATTTGAAAAGGTGCAACAAAGAATGAATGTCTACGTCTGTTTAACTAGGAGAAGTTGATTACACATATATAATGTATAAGTCACTTAAAAAGTGAGTTATTCATTTTTGAAAAGTGAAAAGTGTATATCTCACTTCTTCTTTTTTGTGAGTTATCCATTTTGTTTTAACATAACTCACTTTTTTGATTAGTTATGTGAGTTATAGGTTAAACAAAAATAGAAGATCGGCAAAGGTATTTAACATATATCTCACAGAAAAAGTGAGTTATGTAATGTTTAACATATAACTCACGAAAAAGTGAGTTATGTACATAACTCACTTTTTTTGTAAGTTATGTTAAAATAAAATGAATAATTCATAAAAAAAAAAGTGAGTTATATATGCTAAACATAAAACCTTTCCCGATCTTCTATTTATGTTTAACACATAACTCACAAAAAAAGTGAAGTATGTACATAACTCACTCTTTTTTTGTGAGTTATGTTAAAACAAGATGAATAACTCACATTTTTTTGTGAGTTATGCACTTTTCAAAAAGTTGATGCCATTTGCTATTCTGCCGTCTAAATAAAAGTGCATAACTCACAAAAAATGTGAGTTAAACATATTTATGTGTCAGTTAAAAATATGACATATTTTGGTACTTTTTTAAAAAATATGGCCAATTTTGATTTCAGACTCTTTTTTTTTTCTTTCGTCACCCCCACCCAGTCTCTCCCACCCCATCCCACTATTTTTTTCCAGCCCCCACTCCCATCGCACCCAAAAGAAAAAAAAAATTTATCTTCCTTCTTCAAAATTTTCTTTCCCTTCGTACGAGATTTACTTTTTCATATTTTTTTGTAAATTAATTTCTCAATACAAATATTTTCATATTTTTTTAGGATTAAAATTTAAACATGAGTTGAAAGTGAGTGATAGTGGATATTAAAAATTGATGAATTTCATGGATAAGCTTAAAGTTCAAGTTTGAATAGCAATAAATGGATTTTTATGGATTTATCAAAAATATTCAAAATTGAAAATTGAAAATTTATTGTGTTTGTGTATTTGAATTTATAGTTAAAAATTTAAATTAGTTGGAGAGGAATTTCAACTATTTGAAATAAATTTGATGCTTAATTTGTGAGCAAACGTCAAGAACATAGTTAAAGTTTTTTTATAATTTGTAAAAGTTTCTGATTTACTTAAATTTATTTTAATATTTAAATTTCTTATGTCACATTTTAAAAATGACGTGAAAGCTGATTGTGTTTCAGAGATCGAAATTGTATTTAAAATGTTGAGGAACAATACATCAATAAAATGGTCGTGTACGTTTAGGCGATTTTGCTAACGTGCACTGAAAACTCCATTACCATGGCGAGAAGAGGTCATGGACACCCCAGGAAAGAGACTTTACAGGCAACAATTGCTAGGAAAGGGAGCAACAATTGTCAAACCAATCAGGAAAAACTCAAAACCCCAATACAAGTGAATGATGAGGAAATGGACACTATGACAATAAGAGAAGAAAACATCACTCCGATGGATATCAATGGTAATACTCAAGGGATTGGCACATCATCCAGCGCCCAGAGACATAGAGCAACACCTAGTGCACCGGGGGAGCTGCGTATATCACGTGTGGAAGAAACTCAGGAACAGGTGGAATTTATGCTACAATCAAAGGACCATATAGAAGTTGAATAGGGTGAGCTCCCAGATAACCGTGGGTTAGTTTATTTGCCTATAATCGTGCTGTAGAGAAAGAAATGCCCATCTCTTTCATTGCACTCCAGGAGTTTGATGGAAAGTCCATGGTAATTTTAGAAGAAAGTGAATTTTAAGAGCCAACTATGAAATGGAGAAATACTTTGGTAATATATCCTATGGGGGAACTGCCAAATTATACATACATAAACTCGTATGTTGGTAGACAATGGAACATCGTGTCGAAACCTGAGATTTATTGGCATGATGAGTGATGCTATATTGCCAAATTCACCAACCCACAAGATCGAGATGACCTTATACTCTAAATGATATGCCACTGATTATGAAAGTTTGGACTCCAAACTTTGATTTCCAATAATAAATGCCTCGAACAATGCCCATATAGGTGAGACTACCCAACCTGCCGCTACATTGCTGGAGTGCGCAGACCCTAAGAAAGATAGCTAGTGGACTTGGGAGTCCCATGTTTGCGTATGAGTACACAAGAATGCAAAGTAGAATCTCATATGCTAGAGTACTTATTGACATGGATGTCACTCAACACATGCCAGAGGAAATTGCTATCACTGATCCATGTGGTAGAATTTTTACTCAGTCAGTTGAATATGATTGGAAACCACAATATTGTACTAAATGTGCTCAAGTAGGACATCAGTGCCTGGAGATGAATAATAGACCACCTCCACAGAGGCCTGGAATGTTCAGCTAAAGCAACAGGAGAAACCAAACAAAAACATTCAGATGCAGAAACCAACTAATCCAGTGATTACAACTCAATGGAAGTATAAGGGACCAACATAATAGGGTGAGAAGCAACAGACTATGACCAAGGATAAATATCATGACAAGGCTAGCAGTTCCAATGTAGAGGTAGAGGCACAACCTGAGCAAAGTCACATGACACCTCCAAGTACTCAAACTTATGCTGAACTGGTGAAACAGAGGGCTAAGATAACTATACCACAACAGAATGCAACAGTGTTAACTCACAACACATTCACCCCATTGAGCAATGATAAAAAGAGTTTGATTAATACAAATAAACCTCCAGAAGGGAGGAGTAACATCCCTTCCCCATGCGAGGAATTGTCGGGAATGTGAGGGGCATGATCCATCCCCCAAAATAGAGGGACTTGGGACCTATTTGAAGAAATATAGAGTGAATCTCACAGGAATTTTGGAGACCAAAGTAAAACAACACAAATTTGCACAAGTACAAGCCAGAATTGCTAAAAATTGGCCTTGGGCTGATAAATACTGTGATAATATAAGGGGTAGAATTTGGATACTATAGAAAGATAACCAGCTGAGAGTAGATATACAAGAAACCCATGCACAATATATACACTGTGAGATTATAGATAGGAGATCATCTTTTTAGTGCGCATTAACAGTTGTTTATGGGAGAAACACAATTGAGGAAAGAAAAGAATTGTGGACTGGACTTCAGAGATTTGGTAGTAGTGTTGCAGGTCCATGGTGTATATCAGGTGATTTTAATACACCTCTAAAGCAGAATGATAGAATAGGAGGACAACCAGTACATGATAATGAAACTAAGGATTTTCAACAGTTAATGGATGCCCTCAACCTTACTGATATGAAAACCACTGGAAGGTTTTTTTACTTAGACAAATTCTCATGTTTTGAGTCAGATTGATAGGACCATTTGTAATAGTGACTGGATTATTGACTATGGAGCTCTTATTGCTAACTATAAGGAAAATTATTTCTCTAATCATGCCTCTATGTACCTGGAGCTCAGTACTAGTATGTTTATTGGGAGGAAACCATTTATATTACTTAACATTTTAACAGATACTAAGCATTTCATCTCTACCATTGCTAATATTTGGAAACAAACTATCCAGGGGTTGTATATGTTTCAGGTGTGGACTGAACTTAAATTGTGCACGTCTTTAATGAAATCTCTCTTACAGAGTGACATGGGAAGTATAGATACCAGAATTTCAGATTGTCAACACAAATTGTAGATTTTGCAAGAGGCCATGTTTGCGGGCAATAATGAAACTGTGATAGAAGAAGAGAGAGTGGTCATGTCTGATTTAAGTAAATGGATGAATATACAGGATAGAGTTCATAGACAGAAGTCTAAGGCACATTGGATCAGTGAAGGCGATGGAAATAATAAGTACTTTTCTCACATATGAAAGCAAGAGCCAACACCAACAATGTCACTCTTCTGAAGGATGGAACAAGAACACTACTTCACAGACATGAGGAAATAGAGAAGGCTTTCCTACAATACTTCTAAGAGCTATTAGGTTCAACTGCATCTAGTGTACCAGGTATTAACTTAAATATTATGAGGAAGGGACCTAGTTTAACTCATCATCAGCAGGCTGATATGTGTAGAAATATTACCGTGAAGGAGGTTAAAGAAGCTTTGTTTTCCATTGATGATAATAAAGCTTCATGAATTGATGGTTTCAGCAGTTGCTTCTTCAAGAAGGCTTGGGGGATTATAGGGGTAGATGTATACAGGGCTGTTCAAGAGTTCTTTCAAGAGTTCAAAATGCTCAAAGCTGTTAACAATATTGTGGCCGCGTTGATCTCTAAAACTACACATCCCAAGAGTTTTAAGGATTTTATACCCATTGCTTGCTGCTCTACAATCTACGAAATCATTTCTAAAGTAATTTCTGGGAGAATCAAAGGGGTGCTAGAAGATATGTTGGACATGGACAAATGCTCATACCAGGTAGAGCGATCTCAATTAATATTATATTAGCCCATGAACTGGTGAAGAGGTATACAAGGAAGCATTTGTCACCAAGATGTATGATTAAGGTGGACTTGCAAAAAGCTTATGACTTAATAGAATGGGATTTTATCATACAAATCTTAAGAGAGTTGAGGTTTTCAAGACAGATGGTAAAGTGGATTATGATGGGTATCTTAACTGTGAGTTATACTTTCTTGATAAATGGAAACCTGTCTAATACTATGCAAGCTAAAAGAGGCCTAAGGCAAGGGGACCCAATGTCCCCTTATATCTTTGTATTACTAATGGAGTACCTTACCAGATGTTTGATCACTTTAAGAGAAAATCCTGATTTTAATTATCATTCTGAGTGTCAGAGGTTGAATGTCACACATTTATGTTTTGTTGATGATTTACTAATGTTTACTAGAGGAGACCTGAGATCTGTCCAGCTACTGCAAGACAAATTCACTCTATTTTCAGAGGCTTCAGGATTAATGGAAAATCTCAATAAAAGCCAGGTGTATTTTGGGGGTGTGAACACTGCTACCAGAGAGCACATTATACAATATCTAGGCTATGATGTAGGGTAGCTTCCATTCAAATATCTTGGGGTACCCCTCTCATCTAAGAGGCTTACAGTTGATCAGTGTCTACCCTTAGTGACAAAGATTATAGATAGAATTCAAAATTGGATGGCTAAGGGATTAACATATGCAGGAAGACTAAAACTTATTAAAATAGTTTTATTTGGAGTCCAAGCTTATTGGGCACAACTCTTTTTACTCCCATAGAAGGTAATCAAGCTAATTGAAGCCATTTGTAGAAGCTACTTATAGAAGGGGAAGCAAACATCTCCAAGAGAGCCTTAGTTTCTTGGGAGAAGGTTTGTTTACCAAAGAAATCTGGAGGGTTAAATATTTTAAATCTCAAAATTTGGGACCAAGCGGCTATTTGTAACCTGTTCTAGGCCTTAAGTAAAGAGAAGTTGTGGATCACTTGGGTACATACATACTATATAAAGCAGCAAAATATTTATGATATGGTTGTCCCTCGCCATGCCTCTTGGATGGTCCAAAAGATTCTAAATGGAAAAAATCATTGGGGAAGGCTAATCAACCAAAGACATATCATAGTGGAAGGCAAATACCAGATATCCAAAGCATATGAATGTATAAGAGGTGAAGTGGAGCTGGTAAACTGGAAGCATTTGGTATGTAATAACATAGCTTGTCCCAAATAGGTGTTTATATTATGGGTGGCTATGCACCATAAACTCAGGACAAAAATTATTTGATGAGATGGGACATTGATGTGGGTGGATGGTGCTTGTGTGTTTTGCCAAAATGATAATGAGACTGCGGAACACCTTTTATTTTAATTGTGACCACACCAAAGTTGTTTGGAAAGGAATGCTGGAATGGCTGAAATGGCAAAGGAATATACTCCAATGGGATTTAGAATGGACATGGGTACTACAACAATCTAAAGGTAAGAAGGCTCGCAATAGATTACTCAAAGCTTATTTTGCTGCAATAATCCATAAGATCTGGATAGAGAGGAACTCGCGAGTGTATGAGGAGCTGGCTCGTCCGATGGATCAAGTGTTGCACTCTTTACCGAAGGAGATTTGCATTCGTAGTCGCAATAATGTAGTATTGTTTAATTTTGTTTGTTCCTTATAGTAGGAGAATCATTAAGGTAGTATGGACACTTGGCTAGTAGGTAACAACTAAGAGGGGATGAACTTTGTGTCTTCTCCCTTGGTTTTGTATTTCATTACGGGTGATTAATAAAATTTAATTCCCCAAAAAATAAAAATAAAATATTGAGTTTTATTGATTTGAGGGGTTCAGATGACAAAAGTCTAAGTAGATGTGTTTATTTTACAAACTCGAACAAGTAAAATGTCACGATCCAAACTACTGGATCGTTTGGGCACCTACGCTATTCTAAGCAGCTAGGAGAACCCTTATTATCCAACTAAAAATATGCGGAAGACTTCTGTTTTAAGGGAATACTAAATTAAATATAATAAGGTAAGTTAAATATTAATAAATAATTTTTTTTAATAAAACTTCTTACAAGTGTCCTTCACTATCCCAAGACTTGGTCAGAGATGTACAAGAGCTATCTACTACAACAGACTAAAAATAAAATAAATAATATAAAGACTCTAACATCTGTCAGGAAGATAGTGCAGAAGTTAGTTCTGAATATCATCATCCATCTAGTAACTGGAACTAACCTGCATTCAGTCTACATTCCAAGAAGGATTGTAGAAGAGTAGGTTCAGTACAACCACACGTACTGATAGTCATCATCGGCCGACCGTGTTAGTCCATATAATCATAAAATAGAAATTAAGGAAAATAAATCATGACATCTTGAATGGAACATAATTCAACTAAGGTTGTAATAAATTATTACTTTAACTATATAACTTACATCACCCAACTACTCTTCCAACTCCATCAATATTATATTCACTACTAACGTACTCTAGCCTCATTAATTCACACAATCAACCACAATTCAATGCTAATACATCTCTATTCCTCTTTATTCACCTTATTTTTTTCATACTCATATTTACAGGAACAAATCCGTAATCATAGAAAATCCACACTAAACTCTCAGGCTAACAACCAAATGCTCTCTTATAATATTAAAGAATGATAACTAGCCATTCTGGTAAGCTATGATTAAAACACGTATAAATGAAGCAAGTCAGCCAACATATAAGTAAGCATAAAGTTTGACTTTTTCAAATACATATCACACAATCAAATACCCAATGAATCAATAATATAACAATAACAGATCAAACAGTGCTCACAAATAAGCCACATAACCATCAAGAGTATTAACCATACTGTAAACATCCACCGACTCAACACAAATATGTACACGCATGCTATGAGACTTACTTTTCCCTAAATAGTCATGACCTGTAGGGAACAATCTATGTTCATGTACCGTACCGGCGTGGTACCCGATCCAACATATACATATACGTACCAGCGTGCTACCCAATCCAACATATACATATTCATACCGGCGTGGTACCCGATCCAACATACACATCGCATGGTACTCAATCCAATACATATCTATACCGGCGTGGTTCCCAAACCAACATATAGATATTCGTATTGGTGTGGTACCTGATCCAATATATACATATCCGTACCGGCGTGTTACCCGATCCAACATACACATATCCATGCCGGCGTGGTACGCGATCTAATATGTATACATATCTGTGCCAGCGTGGTACCCGATACAACATACACATATCCGTACCGGCATGGTACTCGATCCAACATACACATATCCGTACCGGCGTGGTACCCAATCCAACTACACATATCCATACTGGTGTGGTACCCAATCCAACATATACATATCCGTACCGGCGTGGTACCTGATCCACCATAAACAGGAAATATCAATATCAAATTTACACTACCTCACAATATACAATACGATGTGCCAAGTTTATAAGTAGACTTAAAGTCATAAGACAATTCCATCAAGTAAATTTCCAATAATCATTTATACATGCATAAATAATCCAAACATCAACAATTTCAAGTATGCCCGAATACCAATCAATAAGTATCCAATTTAGGAGCATACACATAATTAAATAGTGTCTAAACTCTAATTAAACCGTAACCTACTATCTACATTTTATTAAATTTACATTATCTTTCGAGATGCAATACGACGTACTAAATTTATAAGTGTACTTAAAATCATAAAGAAATTTGATCAAGTACTTTCATTTATCAATATTTTGACCCTCTCACTGGTATTATTTCAATAATATATCATGATCATCAATAAGTCATTCACGACATTAATTCAAGGAGTTATCATTATCAAACAAACCTCTCATAGGCACAATTTAATAAATCGTCATTATCACCAATTTAGCCTCTCATGAGCATCCAATAGATAAAGTGTTTTTATCAATACCAAAATAAGAATATCACAAAATAAGTTACAATTCACCACTTAAGCATGCAAGTCACTATTGGAGAATTACTTACTCATTAATTATTAAAATGTCACTACCTCTTTCCATATAATACAATCATCACACTAATTCAAGTCATCTATCCTTTAGATATTTCTATGCTCATCGATACTTAATCCTAGCATGGTTCTCCTCACCACATTATTGTCCAACACATACAATTTAATATCATTATAAGTCAACTAGATTCATCACCAGAACAACTAAGAACTATCATATCTACATCCTTCCTCTACAACAATCTCATTGTGACACATAGCGCATAATATCACAAATATCACATAATTAATCAATAATATAGTTTTCAAAATTAAAGTTAAGTTGTCGTGTTTTTATCCACCCCAACTCCATGCTCGTAGGCCTAGGCATGCTTTCTCCCATCAATTCTAAATTATGAAAATATAAAATAACACAATCTTCTACGCATTAAACCTAGCCTACCTGGACGCCAAGCTTTTGGATGAAGCAAGCCGTAATAAGAATGTTATTTCTTTTCCTTCATTCCTTGGAATAATCAACCATCTAAAAATCAAACAATAATAAGAGTAATTAAAAAATTACTCTTCAAACAAATATCTTGGGGATTCAAACTGACTAGTTCTATCCTTAATTCAAGGTCTATATCATTCCTCAATGTCAGTTAGCTATTAATTAGCTCTTTCAAGCTTAATCCATCTCCATTAATAGGAATCTTTAATTTATAGTTTAGAATTAGATCTAGGTCATATTAAAAACACCCATGATTATTTCCCAAAAGAATTCTACAATTAAAGGTCTTTTTAAGGATTCCAAGATGTTAAAGAATTAAAAGACGAAGAAAATAATGGAAAACTTACTTCAAAGAAGGAATTTCACCTTAAGCTTTGAAAAATCACCTTTCTAGGGTTGGGGAATGAAATTTGGGTTTTTTAGACCTAAAATACGACTGAAGCTGATTTAAATATCATCAAAATTTTAGCTACAACGAAATTCCATTTCTGCCCGGACTGTGATCAGTAAAACAGTCATAACTTTTTACTCCGAATTTGAATTGAGGAACGATTTGTTGTGTTGGAAATAGGACTCATAGATTTTTAATTTGGTAGGTATTGGGACCCCTAACTCCTTATGTTCAGTTAGATATGACCGTTTGAAGTTGACCCTAATAGAAACACATATCAAAACTGTATCGGAAAGAAAGTTTTCTACTTAACTTTGTGTTAGGGATATTGTACGATCTTAATTCATACCAAACGAACTTTCAAACTAAAGTATTGATATTATCACTTATGAATAATTAAATTCATCGGGCTTGAGTCTATCTAGACACATCCGAGGCTAAAATCTTCACCGAAAAGTTTGAGGTGACTTAATAAATAAAATATTAGCTATTTTGGACACAAGTTAATATTGAGGAATGAAAATTAAGAATTTTCATGAATTTATTATGAATAATTTAGAAACGACGAAATGAGTCATTACAATCAGATACCACTTTACCATTCGTTCATCCCCGAACGGACATTCAGTGGAGAAAAGAACGAGGTTGGAATTAGAAAGACATTACTAATAGAGTTTCTTATACTGCACCCTATTAACTCACTCGATATCCTTATCGACCAGCCCACATTCTATACTCAATCATTCTATCAAAGCTTTTTAAAATATGAATATGCGGAGCCAAATATTTACATACGAATCACTTATTCTCCTTTCAATGGCATAAGTCTGAAACTTGAATTTAATGAAAGAAAGATAAAGATGGTTAAAAGATTCACCTTGAAGAAGATAAACATTCTAAAGCACCCCTTTTTCACGACCGAAGCTCTAAAGTCCCGAATTCAATTATGAAAAGTGCTATGGATGCTACATGAATCTGCTATTCTAATTTCAACACTAAACAAGTCACACCTAATCCACCCAACACACAATCTCTCTCTGAAACACCTGACTCAGTTTCTAACCAATGCTACCCTATGGAGAATCTACATGCAATACCCCATATTTTTGTGCTAGAATTCTAACCGTCGCTCCTATGCGTCTAAGCTCTAATCCAAATGATTTCCATGTGAATATAAGTTTCACGATCATTATCATAGTCTACAAAGTGGTTTAGAGGTGAAAAATGTTCATAGCAATAACTTAGAACAAAGTTGAGCTAATATCATTTGATTCGTCAAATATTTGGTATTTGAATCTACAAGGCTCTACTTTAAATATGTATAATTTTTATATACGCAAAATTTTGCAGCTCAAGACCCATCAAATTGTAGATAAACGAATTATCTTTCCAATGATACTAATTTCGCAAATATTTAACTACCGACTAAAAAGTTATGCCATTTTCTGTGTAAGGCAGTAAGATGACGCAATCTTGGCGCATCACGTCGACTTCGCCTCGACACGAAAAACTGACGCAGATCCAAGGCTATTTTACATGCTAATTCAATTCCAAAAGGGCCTAGGGTAACTTTGGTAAATTCTCTACACCCAAATCAGTCCAAAATACATAATTTCACCCCCAAAGAAGCAAAGATACCTCATTATTCATTTTTTCATCTCAAATAGCAAAACCCTAAGGCTCATACTTTCTCTCCAAGAAACCCAAGATTCCTCCATTAATTCTCCAAGATAACTCAAGATTAAGATTTCTCAATACAAGAACTCTAAGAACTTATCTTCAAAAGCATCATAGGAATCCAAGATTCAAGCTTACTCATCTAAGATCGTCAATTAAGGTATATGGGGTTTGAACAAGGATAAATCTTTCGTCCTTGTGCCCAAAATTGTATTTTTCAGCAAGTTTCTTATTATTTAAAATTAGGGTTCATACCCAATTATCCTTATTTGAAGATTATGAGTTTACAAGTGATTGAATGTTGAATTACATGACTATTTTTATATATTTATGCATGTAATGAGAATTTTCAGATTTTCCCAATTGAGTTTAAGCATGGTACTGAGATTCTTGATTTCATTATTTTGATATTGATGAAGTATTTTCAAGAAGCATATTGAGTATGATCTTTTTCTATGATATTACATGAGTATATTTATATTTTCATGCTTACTGCAAAAATTTTCAGATTTTGAGTTGATTTATCAATAATTACATTATCAAGCATGAACCTTTTGGTGTTTTAACTTAAGTTTGAAGCATGGGCTTTAAGCCCTAAGATTGAGTTTTGATATTTCAAGAAGATTATACTTTTAGCATGCTTTGAAAAACAAGTATTTATATTTTTAAGAAAGAATTGATCTCTTGATCCTAAGTTAAGATAAGGGATCCACATTGTTCATAACATTTGAGATTTAAAGTAGAGAAGCATAATTTGTCTTGATTATAAACCCTTATGCTATTTACGGGTGGATTTTCTATCTGAGCAATAAGTGTGGGAGTAGTATTTAGCATCGAGTTGGATATGATTCCAAGGTCTCATGCCCCAGAACTACGTGCCATCGTAGGATTAAGTTTATTCCCACTTCTACGTAGATGACTAAGATAGTGATCACTTAAGTTAAGGTTCTATTCCGATGGCAAGGGTAGAACAGCTCTCCCCAACGTGGGTAAGACGTTGGACTCCATGAAGAATGCTCACATGGTTTATGTCAGTTAGAAAAAACTCCCAAAGAAGTCCCCTCCTCCTCTCCTTAAGATAGAAGTATATGTTTTTGAAAGCTATGGTTTTAAGATTTTTAAAGTCCTAAGATAAAGTACTTTCCCTAAAGTTAAGAATGCAGTTTTAGAAAACTAAGCATGAAGGCTCACAAATTTTATTCAATTATGTTTTATAGAAAGTTATTAGCTACAGTTTCAGCTTTCAATTTCAGATTTAAGAGTGAGTCCTTTCTACACTTAGACAATATGATTTAAAGAGAAAATACAAGCATAGATTTTAGAACTAAATGTTGTGGCTCACGAGATTTATAAAGAATGTTTTGCTTCTTATTGCTACATATTTCAGTATTTCAGTATTCCAGCTTATGTGAGTCATTTACATTTAGCATACATTGTTTTAGAAATGATGATTCTGAGATATGTTTTATATATACATTGCACCCCTATATACTCAGTACATCCTCAAAGTACTGATTCAAATATATGTCTATATGCTACATTGTCTCATAATGTAGGTACAAGTCATTGCACACATTATAATGAGACAGGTTGCAGCTTTCAGTCAGCAGATGATGAGTCCTTTTGATTCAAGGGCTCAAGTCATTCAGAGTTTGTGTAGCATTTTATTTTCTTCATTCAGTCGTATTGATTCGGGATAGATGGGGTCATGTCCTGGCTACCTAAAATCAATGCTAGTAAAGGCTTCATAGACAGTTAGTGGAGTTGTGTATCTTATTTCAGTTTTGGTTTTACATAAAAAAGAGTTGTAATCATTTTTTCTATAGTTGTATTGATTATATTCAACCAAAGATGCATCTTTTGCTTATTTTGTTCATATTTATGTAGTTTATTTAGTTGCTCATAAGTTATGTCAGTAGAAGGGTTAGCTTGGGATCACTTGTGGTCCTAAGCACTGTGTGATGTCTCGAGATAGATTTTTGAGGTGTTACAAACTTGGTATTAGAGCCAGGTTTCAAGTATCCTAGGGTGTCTATGAAGCCGTGTCTAGTAGAGTCTTCCAGAACTATACGAAGACGTCTGTACTTTTCTTCGAGAGGCTACAAGGTATTTAAGAAAAGTTTTCTTTCTTTCCTACTCTAGATTGTGCAGTAAAGTTGTTCTCTTAGAATCTCCTTTTTATTTGTGTGTTACCCCAAAATTTCTCATCTATGTATTATTCTTGAGATAACATAATTAGCAAGTTCCAGTTCCTCCCTAGATAATGCTCTCAGATTTGCTAGCAGAAGTTTTAGAAGTTATACAAAGGTCTTGAGAGGAGCTCCCTAGTATGTTATGTTCCTTAAGTTAAAAGTTATATCCTCGTCCTTATGAGTTGTTCGTTTAAGACAGAATAAGATATGCATTTAGATTCCTCATTATTACTTCAATACAGATAGTGCTCATAAGAGGAGATAGTATGAACCTAAATTGTTGAATAGAGTTTGCATTGAGGGATATTGCAACCTAGAGTGTTATGATTCATAAGTAGATTGAACCTTCTTATAGTTGAAAGTGTGGGTTTAGAAGTGTAGTGAAAAAAAGGATGGAAAGAGAGATTTATTGAATATATATATATATATATATATATAGCTAAATTTTTACATATGATTGAGTTAGTAATAAAGTGATATGTCCTTGTGTGTTAGTTTAGTGAAAGGTAGAGAATGAGTTATTGGTAAGGAGAATTATTATTTGCTTGATGTATGAAAAGATTTATTGATGATATTTATTATGTTAGAAAAGTATTGGTTATGATGAAAGTACTTGTTGGTTGAGTGTAATTAATTTAGGATTTCTTGAGATTATAAAAAAGGAATTTAGTTGAAAATTATAGAGATGTGAAAGAAGTTAGGTGTATAGATCGGTGAATATTAATGATGTGCATAAGGAGGATATGTTAATGGATTGTAAATAAGATAGCACATACAATGATGATCGATTATTGTTGTTATGAATTTCTAGTGGACTAGTGTTTCTTGATGTCTTGTTTTATAGCTTCCAAGTGAGAGTAGTATGTGAGGCTGGGTTGTAAATTATGTTTAGCACTAGACGTTGAGTTTGAATATTGGATGATCATAAAGGTGAGAATAATTATGGTTCGATTGTTGATGCTAGTTATATGGAGGTGATCTAGTAGGCTTGAACAGTGCATGCAAGAGTCTAAGTTCATGTATTCATAATTTAGTATGATGTAGAGGTATTCCCAAGGTGATACAGAGCTGGATTATTCTCGAAGTATACTAAGTTTTGTATGTGGTTAGTATTACCCTTAAGTTTCTAAGTGGAAGGAGGATAGTGATATAGTATATGGTGTTCTTAATAGCTAAGTTAAGGAGTGTGATTGATAATGTTGAGCCTTTTGATACAACCTTGATTCTCATGGCTTAGAAATATAAGTTGAGAGGTGTGATATTGGTAGGCTATGATGGAAGTAGTATGGTTCGTTAAAGGTTTGGTGATATCCATGTTAAGTGTTAAGAATCTAAGCGGGTGAGTCAGTAAGTTGTTATATGATGACCTTTGGGGCTATAAAAATCTAAGAGTTGTATCTCAGAAGGAAGTACTAGCAGTGGGTTTTACACTTTCAAGTGTAGTCTTTTGGGTTAAGTTCTATTAGTTACGTGTATTTTTATACCCCCTAGATCTAGAGTAAAGTGATTGCAGTTTCGATTAGAGTTTATTTAGTGGTTCACAGACTTAGAGTGATGGCTTAAAGCTAAGGGGGAGATGGTAGAATGAGTAACCAAGTCAGACTTTCCAATTCTAGTAGTAATGCTAGAGTATTATAGAATTTCAGTAAGAAAGAATGATGCCCGACCCATTCTCATCTCAGTACAAAGTTTTGTATTTCAGTTATCATGATATGTACTCATGCTTTACAGTATATTCAGTACCAGGTACTCACTCTACACTCCTAGTGATCATCAAAATTCAGATTATGACATGGCTGTTCTCATTTTTTACCTCTTTAATGGATTTTCATACGCTTGATGCCCTATTGCTCAAGCCTCAGTAATGTGTCAAGTTATACATAGTATCCCTTCATATTTCAGATCTCATGTCCTAACCTTTTAGTGACTCCTCCTTATGAAATAATGGTGGTGATGAGTAATTGTGTTGATGGGAGAGAGTAAGTGTTTCTTGTTGATAAAACGATAGTTGTATACTTATTTTAGCTAAGTACATAAGTGTTAAGTAAGATTGAGGCCAGGTCTTTGATACATGTTATGGTTAGTTGAAATTTGTGTATGTATGTTCTTGGGGTAGTGCATGGGAGTTGTTGTGATAGAGGTTTAGAGAATACGAAGAGTATGCTATTATGGGTGTTTGTTTAGACGTCCATATGTGGTTATAATAATAGGCTTGAATGCCATGTTGGTGTATAAGTGGATGAATGTGGGACGCATTAGTTTCCAACCTTCCCGACCTTAGAATGTAAATCCTTAAGTGAATGCATGATCGGGGTTGTCAATAGCACATCTCGTGTAAGTTTTAGATTTTTTGAGAAAGGTTTGATGGTAAAAACAGTGAGCTAATGCGACATGGCAGTGATGCATCATATGTCGCGTTGGTAGGGAGCAACGCAACGCGTCGCATATTGCGTCGGTAGTCCAGTTCAGTTATGGTGCATTATGTAGTACCTCGTGATTTTGAGTTAGGCTTGACCATGGTGAGAGGACTTAGTTTAGTTTAGACCTTTGTAGATAGATTTATCAATGCCCATGTGAGAATTAGAAGTTGAATCAAGTGAGAATGGTATTTAAGGGGAATAGTATAGTGAGGGAGTATTCGATAAGAGTTGCTAAGATTGAAAGTAAGAAGTTCCATTGCCTAAGGCCTAGAAATTCAAACCTAGCTTATAATGTATATGTCTATGTTCCAAGCTATAGAGTTGTATCAATGTTGTGATTCCCTAGTCGAAGGTCTTGTTCAGATCATGCCCGAAATTCTTCACTCCCTAATATCGTTAGAACTTCCTAAAAGAGTGTTGAAGAAATACCCTATTTGGGTGTTAGCATTTAGTATGAATCAGTCTATTTAGCCAGCAGTCCAATTTAACAGTCAAACAGACAAATTTCTATAGTTTTTCATTTTTCGATTTAGTTTAGTCTTACTACCTGAAGTTTCCTGAGTATGTCTATTCCAAGAGGTAATGGGTTTGCATCCATATAAACTATGAATTCAGCTTAGTTCATGCATTAATTTCAGTTTAAGATATTAAGTCATGATTCAGTTCGTAAGTATCCTGTGTATCATCTCAATCTTTTCCTAGTATTTCAACCAAATCAGTATCATTCGGGCACGAACGATCCCAAGAGGGGGATATTGTAATACCTCGAGTTTTCATGTTATAAAACTCTCATCTTTTTCTCATGAGATCAGATCTAGCGTAAAGTAATGGTTACTCATAAGTTGACACTCTTGTCTCTATCTTAGCCATATAGTTATTTTCATGAGAATTCATGCACTCACAGATCAGTTCAGTAGATCATTATGTTCAAGATTCAGTGATTCAATTTATTTTAGTTGTTCATGATAACATATAGCCTCAGATTCCTCAGTGTTTTCAGCTTAATTAGCCACATTCGATGACGAATGTTTCCAATGGGGAGATAATGTAATACCTTGTATTTTTGTGCTAGAATTCTAACCGTCGTTCCTACACGTCTAAGCTCTAATCCAAATGATTTCCTTGTGAATATAAGTATCACGATCATTATCATAGTCTATGAAGTGGTTTGAGGTGAAAAATGATCATAGCAATGACTTAGAACAAAGTTGAGCTAAGATCATTTGATTCGTCGAACATTTGGTGTTTGATTATATAAGGGTCTACTTCAAATGTGTATAACTTTTTATATACGTGGAATTTTCAGCTCAAGATCCACCAAATTATAGATAACTTAATTAGATTTCCAAGATACCAATTTCACAAAAATCTAACAACTGAGTAAAAATTTATGTCATTTTCCTTGTGAGGCAGTAAGCCGGCGTGATATTGGCGCGTCGCGTCGACTTCGCATCAACATGAAAAACTGACGCAGATCCAAAGCTATTTTACATGCTAATTCAATTCCAAAAGGGCCTAGGATCACTTTGGTAAATTCCCTACACCCAAATATGTCCAAAACACATAATTTTACCCCCAAAGAAGCAAAGATACCTCATTATTCATCTTTTCATCTCAAATAGCAAAACCTTAAGGCTCATACTTTCTCTCCAAGAAACCCAAGATTTCACCATTAATTCTCCATGATAACTCAAGATTAAGGTTTCCCAATACAAGAACTCCAAGAACTCTTCTTCAAAAGCATCATAGGAATCCAAGATTCAAGCTTTTTCATCTAAGATCGTCAATTAAGGTATGTGGGGTTTGAACAAGGATAAATCTTTCGTCCTTGTGCCCAAAATTATAATTTTCAGAAAGTTTCTTATTATTTGAAATTAGTGTTCATACCCAATTATCCTTATTTGAAGATTATGAGTTTACAAGTGATTGAATGTTGAATTACATGACTCTTTTCGTATATTTATGCATGTAATGAGAATTTTCAGATTTTCCCAATTGAGTTTAAGCATGATATTAAGATTCTTGATTTCATTATTTTGATATTGTTGAAGTATTTTCAAGAAGCATATTGAGTATGATGTTTTTCTATGATATTACATGAGTATGTTTATATTTTCATGCTTATTGCTGAAATTTTCCGATTTTGAGTTGATTTATCAATAATTACATTATCAAGCATGAACCTTTTTGTGTGTTTAACATAAGTTTGAAGCATGGGCTTTATGCCTTAAGATTGAGTTTTGATATTTCAAGAAGATTATATTTTTAGCATGCTTTGAAAAGCAAGTATTCAGGTTTTTAAGAAAGAATTGATGTCTTGATCCTAAGCTAAGATAAGGAATCCACATTGTTCATATAGTTTGAAATTTAAAGAAAGAGAAACATAATTTGTTTTGATTATAAATCCTTATGCTATTTTAAGGTGGATTTCCTAAAGTTCTGAGCAATAAGTGTGGGAGTAGTATTTAGCACCGAGTTGGGTATGATTCTAAGGTCTCATACCCTAGAACTATGTGCCACCGTAGGATTAAGTTTATTCCCACTTCTACATGGATGACTAAGATAGTGATCACATAAGTCAAGGTTCTATTCGGATGGAAAGGGTAGAACAACTCTCCCCAACGTGGGTAAGACGTTGGACTCCATGAAGAATCCTCACATGGTTTATGTCGCTTAGAAGAACCTCCCAAAGAAGTCCCCTCCTCCTCTCCTTAAGATAAAAGTATATGTTTTTGAAAGCTATGGTTTTAAGACTCTTAAAGTCCTAAGATAAAGTATTTTTCCTAAAGTTAAGAATGCAGTTTTTGAAAACTAAGTGTGAAGACTCACAAATTTTATTCAGATTATGTTTTACAGAAAGATATTAGCTACAATTTCAGCTTTCAGTTTTCAAACTTAAGAGTGAGTCCTTTCTACACTTAGACAATATGATTTAAAGAGAAAATACAAGCATAGCTTTTAGACCTAAATATTGTGGCTCATGAGATTTATAAAGCATATTTTGCTTCTTATTGCTACATATTTCAGTATTTCAGTATTCCAGCTTATGTGAGTCATTTACATTTAGCATGCGTTGTTTTGGAAATGATGATTATGAGATATGTTTTATTTATACATTGCACCCCTATATACTCAGTACATTCTCAAAGTACTGATCCACATATATGTATATGTTCTACATTGTCCCATAATGTAGGTGCAAGTCATAGCACACATATTATAATGAGACAGGTTGTAGCTTCCAGTCAGCAGATGATGAGTCCTTTTGATTCAAGGGCTCAAGTCAGTCAGAGCTTGTGTAGCATTTTATTTTCTTCATTCAGTCATATTGATTGGGGATAGCTAGGATCATGTCCTGGATACCTAAAATCAATGCTAGTAGAGGCTTCATAGACAGTCAGTAGAGTTGTGTATCTTATTTCAGTTTTGGTTTTACATAAAGCAGAGTTGTAATCATTTTTCCTACCGTTGTATTGATTATATTCAACCAAAGATGTATCTTCTGCTTATTTTGTTCAGATTTATGTAGTTTATTCAGTTGCTCATGAGTTATACCAGTAGAAGGGTTAGCTTGGGATCACTTGTGGCTCTAAGCACCGTGTGACATCTCGAGATAGATTTTCATAACTTTTTACTCGGATGTCGGATTTTTGTGAAATTGGTATTGTTGGAAAGCTAATTCAATTATCTATAATTTCGTGGGTCTTGAGCTAAAAAATTCTATGTATTTAAAAATTTATTCAAATTTAAAGTAGACCTTGTAGAATCAAACACCAAATGTTGGACGAATCAAATGATCTTAGGTCAACTTTGTTCTAAGTCATTGCTATGAACATTTTTAACCTCTAAACCACTTCATAGACTATGATAATGATCGTGAAACCTATATTCACAAGGAAATCATTTGGATTAGAGCTTAGACGCATAGGAACGACAGTTATAATTTTAGCACCAAAATATGGGGTATTACATTATCTTCCCCTTGGAAATATTTGTCCTCGAATTTGATTAATTATGATGAAAACACTGAGGAATCTGAGGCTATACGTTATCATGCACAACTCAAATAAATGGAATCACTGAATCTTGAATATAATGAGCTACTGAACTGATCTATGAGTGCATGAATTCTCATGAAAATAGCTATATGGCTAAGATAGAGACAAGAGTGTCAACTTATGAGTAACCATTACTTTACGCTAGATCTGATCTCATGAGAAAAAGATGAGAGGTTTATAACATGAAAACTCAGGGTATTACACTACATTTGATCATATTTAATCCACCACACCACTTACAAGTCATATAACTTAGATAGCCGCATGAACTCAATCAAGACTATTAAATTCATTCTATAAATCTAGCTTCAACATTTCATAAAAACTATTATTTTTACCTCAAGATTATCCACGATTCAAGCTTAGTATTTACTACAATACATAGATGACAACATAACCTCTCACTCATTACATAAACTTACACTATTAGCCATAAAGATCCCATAGAATTCTAGACTACAACACATTTTCCTCCACAACATTGTTAATATCCATTTAATCATCATATCTTAATCCCTCAACAAGCATATCCACCAAGAATCACCCAAGAAAAGATCAATCATGCCATTTAACAATGCACTTATTCTCACATTTAGGGTCATTCTTAATTATTTCATGGGTATAACTAAGCCATACGATTTTGCATTTCCACCATCATGGGAATTACTATCCTCTAAAAGTGTCATATATTAGCTAACTCTATGGAATATGTAAATGCATAATTCAACCACAAGGTCAAGTCAACAATAATTTATCTTCTTAAGATTTTTCCTAATGCACAAATCCATAGCTAAAACTTATGCCCAAGCAATCACTAACTCAATATTTTTTCACACGTCAAACACTTTATTGTCAAGCCAAAACACCCCAATATCACTAATACCAATTTAAGATATACAGAGTCATTCTTATTTTATCTAACAATATTTTTATTATGGGTTTTACTTAACTCGTAAATACCTCAAGATTTGTTCCCACACCACTAATACATAAACAAGGACAAATAAAATAAATCGATTACAGGTCATTAACTGTCTCATCACCAATATCACATTCCAAATAAGTTATCAAATTGATCAAATTCTATAGGTATCAACAACATAATTTTTATTCTTTTTTATTTAAAACCCATTATTTTACCAAGCATTAAGAATCTGTTCACATAAGGACCTCAAAAATAATGTCACTTAGCTAGTCCTCATAAGGAACCCATTATAATTTTAATAATAGAAATGCCCAAAAATTCTAAATATAGTCTCAATGATCGGACCACAAAAGGATCCCACATAATATCAAATAATTGAACCACACAAGGATCCATCCACAACATTATTAACAAGAACCTCTCATTACAGAAAACACATATCACCTTAGTCTTTTATTCATGTCACTTTTTTACCATTTTTCTTGACATCATGTTCTCATATCATCCTCTCAATTCTCAATCCATTAATTTCATCAGTATAATAGTACAAAAATAAGTAAGCCCCATAGAATTGCTAGTTTCACAATAACAAGAAATCTAATAATTCCATCACAATTATCAATAAAAACAACTTAGTCAATTTTCATCACTTAAATTTAAACAAAAACAATTCACAACAATGACAAAAATTTAGCAACACAAGTTTAGCCAAATAGCAAACACAAGCAATCAAAAGTTCACTAATTTTACAAGTCTTTACCTATTAACAATAACTTTTAGACCTTATTAACAGATAACAATTGAAATATCCTACATTTTATTCAAAATTACTAAGATACCAATTGGAATCAACTACATTCCAATTGACCTCTATTAAGATACCAATTAGAATTGTCTAGATATCAATTGGATTCAATCTAATAGTCCAAGATTAGGACGACACGATGGAGAGAAAGAAAGGAAAATGACTTTTACATGCCTCATAGCCTTTCGAAGATTGGGTGTGGGGCCCTACACACCAATCTATGAAACTCTACTTGACATTGTTCTTATACTTGTGGGACCGATAAACCTAACACTCTGATACCAACAATCACGACCCAAACTACTGGATCGTTTCGGCACCTACGCTATTCTAAGAAGCTAGGAGAACCCTTATTACCCATCTAAAAATATGCAAAAGACTTCTATTTTAAGGAAATACTGAATTAAATATAATAAGGTAAGTTAAATATTAATAAATAATTTTTTTAATAAAACTTCTTACAAGTGTCCTTCACTATCCCAAGACTTGGTCAGACATGCATAAGAGCTATCTACTACAATATAGACTAGCAATAAATTAAATAATATAAAGACTAACATCTGCCAGGAAGATAGTGTAGAAGTTAGTGCTAAATATCATCATCCATCTAGTAACTGCAACTAACCTGCATTCAGTCTACACTCCAAGTAGGAATGTAGAAGAGTAGGGTCAGTACAACCACACGTACTAGTAGGCATCATCGGCCGACCGTGTTAGTCCATATAATCATAAAATAGAAATTAAGGAAAATAAATCATGACATCTTGAATGGAACATAATTCAACTAAGGTTGTAATAAATTATTACTTTAACTATATAACTTACATCACCCAACTACTCTTCCAACTCCATCAATATTATATTCACTACCAACGTACTCTAGACTCATTAATTCACACAATCAACCACAATTCAACGCTAATACATCTCTATTCCTCTTTATTCACCTTATTTTTTTCATACTCATATTTATAGGAACGAATCCGTAATCATAGACAATCCACACTAAACTCTCGAGATAACAACCAAATGCTCTCTTATAATATTAAAGAATGATAACTAGCCATTCTAGTAAGCTATGATTAAAACACATATAAATGAAGCAAGTCAACCAACATATAAGTAAGCACAAAGTTTGACTTTTTCAAATACATATCACACAATCAAATACCCAATGAATAAATAATACAATAATAACAGATCAAACCGTGCTGACAAATAAGCCACATAACCATCAAGAGTATTAACCATACTGTAAACATCCACAGACTCAACACAAATATGTACACACATACTATGAGACTTATTTTTTCCCAAATAGTCATGACCTACAGGGAACAATCTATGTTCATGTACCGTACCGGCGTGGTACCCGATCCAACATATACATATAAGTACAGGCTTGGTACCCGTTCAAACATATACATATCCATATGGGTGTGATACCCAATCCAACATACACATATCCGTATCGGCATGGTACTCGATCCAATATATATAAATATCCATACCGACTTGGTACCTAATCCAACATACACATAACCATACCGGCGTGGTACCCGATCTAACATATACATATCCGTACCGACGTGGTACCTGATCCAACACATAAATATCCATACCGGTGTGGTACCCGATCCAATATATATATATATATATATATCCGTAACAGAGTAGTATCCAATCCAACATACACATATTCATACCGGCGTGGTACCCAATCGAACATACACATATCCGTACCGACTTGGTACCCAATCTAACATACCCATATCCGTACCGACGTGGTACCCAATCCAATATATACATATCCATACCGACGTGGTACCCGATCTACCATAAATAGAAAATATCAATATCAAATTTATACTACCTCACAGCATACAATACGATGTGCCAAGTTTATAAGTAGACTTAAAGTCATAAGATAATTTTATCAAGTAAATTTTCAATAATCATTTATACATACATAAATAATCCAAACATCAACAATTTCAAGCATGCCCAAATACCATCAACAAGTATCCAATTTAGGAGCATACACATAATTAAATAGTGTCTAAACTCTAATTAAACCGTAACCTACTATCTACATTTTATTAAATTTACATTATCTTTCGGGATGCAATACGACGTACTAAATTTATAAGTGTACTTAAAATCATAAAGAAATTTGATCAAGTACTTTCATTTATCAATATTTTGACCCTCTCACTGGTATTATTTCAATAATATATCATGATCATCAATAAGTCATTCACGACATTAATTCAAGGAGTTATCATTATCAAACAAACCTCTCATAGGCACAATTTAATAAATCATCATTATCACCAATTTAGCCTCTCATGGACATCCAATAGATAAAGTGCTTTTATCAATACCAAAATAAGAATATCACAAAATAAGTTACAATTCACCACTTAAGCATGCAAGTCACTATTGGAGAATTACTTACTCATTAATTATTAAAATGTCACTACATCTTTCCATATAATACAATCATCACACTAATTCAAGTCATCTATCCTTTAGATATTTCTATGCTCATCGATACTTAATCCTAGCATGGTTCTCCTCACCACATTATTGTCCAACACATACAATTTAATATCATTATAAGTCAACTAGATTCATCACCAGAACAACTAAGAACTATCATATCTACATCCTTCCTCTACAACAATCTCATTGCGACACATAGCGCATAATATCACAAATATCACATAATTAATCAATAATATAGTTTTCAAAATTAAAATTAAGTTGTCGTGTTTTTATCCACCCCAACTCCATGCTCGTAGGCCTAGGCATGCTTTCTCCCATCAATTCTAAATTATCCAAATATAAAATAACACAATCTTCTACGCATTAAACCTAGCCTACCTGGACGCCAAGCTTTTGGATGAAGCAAGCCGTAATAAGAATGTTATTTCTTTTCCTTCATTCCTTGGAATAATCAACCATCTAAAAATCAAACAATAATAAGAGTAATTAAAAAATTACTCTTTAAACAAATATCTTGGGGATTCAAACTGACTAGTTCTATCCTTAATTCAAGGTCTATATCATTCCTCAATGTTAGTTAGCCATTAATTAGCTCTTTCAAGCTTAATCCATCTCCATTAATGGAGTTTTTATGCTAAAGGTCTTATCTTTATGGAATTCAAGGTTTCTAACCATCAAAATTCATAATCTAGTTTATGAAATTCATATTATGAATCTTTAATTTATAGTTTAGAATCATCTCTAGGTTATATTAGAACACCCATGATTATTTCCCAAAAGAATTTCACCATTAAAGATCTTTTTAAGATTTCCAAGATGCTAAAGAATTAAAAGATGAAGAAAATAATGGAAAACTTACCTCAATGAAGGAATTTCACCTTAAGCTTTGAAAAATCACCTTTCTAGGGTTGAGGAATGAAATTTGAAGTTTTTAAACTTAAAATACGGCTGAAGCTGATTTAAATATCATCAGAATTTTTGCTATAGCGAAATCTCATTTCAGACCAAACAGTGCTCAGTAAAACAGTCATAACTTTTTACTCCGAATTTGAATTGAGGAACGATTTGTTGTGTTGGAAATAGGACTCATAGATATTTAATTTGGTATGTGTTGGGACCCATAAATCCTTATATTCTATGAGATATGATCGTTTGAAATTGGCCCTACTAGAAACCCATATCGAAACTGTATCGGAAAGAAAGTTTTATACTTAACTTTTTGTTAGGGATATTGTACGACCTTAATTCATACCTAAAGAACTTTCAAACTAAAGTATTGATATTATCACTTATGAATAATTAAATTCATCGGGTTTGAGTCTATCTAGACACATTCGAAGGTTAAAATCTTCACCGAAAAGTTTGAGGTGACCTAATAAATAAAATATTGGCTATTTTGGACACAAGTTAATATTGAGGAATGAAATTAAGAATTTTCATGAATTTATTATGAATAATTTAGTAACGATGAAATGAGTCTTTACATACAAGGTCCACGAGACTATTTTACTTTCAATTTGTATGACCTACTTTCCTACAAAAAGAGTAGTAGGTTTGCCGTTATAGTGGTGATCACTTTTTATTTCTCAAAACTATTTAGGTAGATTTTTGTTTCTAGAAACTATGCATGTTTATGTTCTAACTTACACTCATAATAAGGAGGATCAATAGTATCTTTTACGATGAATTCAAACTTTAACCTACCAACAATTGATGGTGGAGATGTTCAAAACTACCTAAGCTAGCCTCACTTGTTACTCAACATTGCTTTAGAGCTCAAACCCACAAAGAAAAAGATAAAAAAAGAAAATTATTTTAGGTTTGGTTAATTTTTCAAAGGCTAGTTTTGCAATATAGTAAACTATAGTTAAGTATTTTGTTTCCATTCCTATTCAGCTCCAATTAAAGATGACAAAATTAATTAACGAGTGTATGTTATATTTCTTTATTAAAAATTGAACACTTATATTTTACTATTAAAACTTATATAAATCCCAATAAGCTTACCACCAATTACTTCCTATTCTATTCTTTGCTACTCCCTTTGTTTCAAAATAATTGAATTGTTGGAACTTGGCACACAGCTTAAGAAAAAAAGACAAAGACATAAATTAGTCATTTTTTCCATTTTTTCCCTTTTCAAACTCCAAAACAGTAGTAATGATCATTGGAATTCATCATTCGAAATTTAATTAATAAGAAGGGTAAAATTGAAAAAAAATTCCAACATCTATATTGAATAATAAAAAATTTAATTATTTTGAACACTAAAAAACACTCCAACAATTCAATTATTTTAGAATGGTGAGAGTAAATCGAAAATAATTCCTTATTTTGCAATATTTGGATACATAATTACATCTGGATACATAATTTTGAAGTTGATATACAACAACAACAAAAACAACGTACTCAATGTAATTTTGAAGTTGATGTACATAATTTTAATTACTGAGATACATCCATTTCTGTAACTATTTGGTGGAGATATATAATGCATTAACTAAGATCAAAGGGAGATACATCATTAAAATTAAGTATTCAAAAATTTATGAATTTGTGAATGTATCAAAATATATTTTAAAAAGGAATTTATGTAATAAATAAAAAGGATAGAAATCTTATGTAATTAATGAAAGGTAAATTATGGTGTTATGTAAGTTTTCCTATTATCTTGGATTCATAGTGCAAAGGCCACTGATGGGCACAGCCCAACCATGGCCAATCTTTTGTTGATTTGGGCTTAGACCTAAAATATTTGTATTTTCTTTCTCTTATATGAAGTTTATCCAAAGGGCAAATGTAACGCCTCGAAACCTGGTCCCGAGACGTCACACGATGGTCAAGATTACGAGTAGCCTTAAGCTAACCCTGTCTGCATACTACTGAGCCTAAATCTCAAAACAGTAGAAATATAGACATAAAAGTCATACTAGAATGTGGAAACTGTCTGAAATATCTGAGAATAATGTCAGAAACATCAATACTGAATAATCTGAATCAAAACCGGTAGTCTGATAAGCCTCTACTACTAATAACTAGAGAGTCATTAGGACCAACCCCTAGCTAACTTGAACTGTCTGAAAAGAAATACTGACTCATATGGACTACTAAGCTGCAAAATCTGTATGAATAAGTCCCCAAACTATGAGGACTCACCAACTGTCGGATGTAGATGGAGATGCTCGAACTACTCACACTGCTGATATTGAGAACCTGAACCTATATTATGAGATAATGTAGCACATATATGTATATGTGGATTAGTACTTTGAGGATGTACTGAGTATATGGGAATGAAATGAATAAGTAAAATATTATCTCATCATCATTATTTATACAATAATGCATGCTAAATGTAAATGACTCACATAAGCTGGAATATCTGAAATACTAGAAATAATAATTACGAGACGCAAATCATACTTTATAAACCTAGTGAGTCATAACATTTAGTTTTAAAAGCTGTACGTGTATTCTCTCTTTAAATCATACTGTCTAAGTGTAGAAAGGACTCACTCTTAAATCTGAAATCTGAAAATTGAAATCTGAAGCTAATACCTTTTTGTAAAGCATAATTCGAGTAAAATTTGTGAGCCTTTACACTTAGTTTTCTAAAAGCTATTCTGTTATTTTTTTCTTTTCTTTTAGCTAGCAGGGAGAAATACTTTTTGAAACTATTCTGAAAATATTTACTATTAAGATGTAGGGAGGTTCTCTTATCCGACATCAACCATGTGAGCTACATGGAGTCCAACGTCTTGTCCTCCTAAGGAAGAAACCTCACATTGGGGAGAGGTGTCATACTCTTTCTAGGGAGTATAACCTACTTTCCATGTGATCGATCTCAAGCTAAATCTGTTATCCATATAGAAATGGGAATAATCTCAATCATTACCTACGTTGGCTCGTAGTTCTGTGGAAGATAGGGCAGGCTAATCCCACAATTCCCCCTCGGTGCTAAATACTACTTCCTCTTAAATCTGTATGCTCAAACTATTGGAAATCCACTTTTTAAAACTATTATATGAAAAACCAATTATGCATTTATCTGAGTAAATCTATAAATAAAGCTGTTCTGAGTTCTGTAAATAATAATAATAAACTATAAAGTGGATTCCAAAGCTAAACCGATGATCGAAAGATCAAAGCTTTACTAAAAAATTATAAATAATCTACTCATAAGATGCTTAAAGCATCATCTTTCTTGAAATCATAATAATCAATCTTGGGATAATAATCCATGCTTTAATCTCATGTTAAAGCATCATAATTTTCATGTTTGGTAATGTAAACATTCATAAATCAACTTATAATCTGAAAATTTCTGCAATATGCATGAAAATATGAACATAGACATGCAATTCAACTTCTAAAATCATTCAAAAACTCATAATCTTGCAATTGGGAACAAGGGGTATGAACCCTAATTTAAAATCATGTATAAAAATTCAAAATGATATGAATTTGTAATAGAAATTTGGTTTTGGGCACAAGGATGAAAGAAGATCCTTGTTCATAAACCCCACATATCTTGATTGAGGATTAGATGAAGAAACTTGAGTTATTGATTCCTAATTGAGTTCTTGGGGATAAGTTATTGATTGTATTGCCTCGAGAATCCTCAATTTTAAGCTTTCTTGGAGAATCAATGAAGTATTTTAATTTCTTGGAGAAGAAGCTTTGGAGCTTTAGGATTTTTCTTTGCGATAGAATGGATGAAATTGGGCATAAAGTTTTTAGAATGGGTTTAATTCTTTGTTTTGGACGAATTGAGGCATTGGGCATTCACCAAAATGCCCTTTTTAAACTTCTAGATGGAACTAAAAATGTAACATCTTTCTGATTTGGGTGGTTACCGCGATGTGCCACTATCGCGGTGACTTACTAGAAACTATCAATTGGTACCTGGAAAATCTCCGCAATGCGGAGCTATCGCGGTAAGCCTTTGGAATGCCATTTTGGCCACCTCCGCGATGCGCCATTATCGTGGAGGCTCACTGGAAATTGCCAAATATGAAATGAGACTCCTCCGCGATGTGCCATGATCGTGGGGCTTCACTGAAAAGTGACAATTGTATGATGGGACATCACCGCGATGTGGTGGAATTGCAAAATCTCACTGGAATTTGACAATTGTGATTTTACACTTCTCCGTGACGCGCTACGAGCCCAAATCACAGTGTTTTATGATTGAAACTTAAAATTGCCATAACTTCTTACTCGGTTATCTGATTTAGATGAATCTTATATCGTTGGAAAGCTAATTCAATTTCCTACGCATTGGAGGGTATGAAACTTTCACATGAAATAAATACTATTTTTTTTAAAAGTTATCCCCTAACATTCTAAGAACAAATTTAGGCTAGGAAAAGTATGGGGTATTATAATATCTCCCCCTTAGGAACATTCGTCCTTGAATGTGGCTAGTTAAGATGGAATTACTGAGGAATCTGAGGCTATAAGATATCATGCACACTTAAATAAACTTGATGGTTGATTGTCAACTTAATAAGCTACTGAAATGATTTGTGAGTACATGAGTTTACATGAAAACAACTATATAGCTGAATCTTAGACTAGAGAAGAACTGAATGAAGGAAGATCATTACCTTCGGCTGAATCTGAGTTAGTGGAGTAGATATGAGGGTACTTGGCACGTATGTCTGCTACTTCTTTCCAAGTAGCACCCTCAACAGACTGATTTCGCCATAGAGCTTTGACCAAAGGAACTTCTTTGTTCCTTAGCCTACGAATTTGACGATCAAGAATCTCTACTAGGACTTCTTCATAAGAAAGGCTATTCTGAATATCTATGCTTTCTAGAGAAACTAGAACTACTGAATCACCCATGCATTTCTTCAACAAGGACACATGGAACACAACATAAAGAGCCTCAAATGGGTCCATCTTAATCACAATCAAAGTGGCCTCACCCACCTCGAACCAACCAACTGGCGATCTATATCTTTTCTTATAAAGAGCCTCAAATGGGTCCATCTGAATACTAGTATGATAAATATTATCATAAGCAAACTCAATCAATGGCAAATACTCATACCAACTACCTTGAAATCAAGAACACACGCTTTCAACATATCCTCTAGTGTCTGAATGGTCCTTTCTGTCTGACCATCTATCTATGGATGAAAAGATGAACTAAGATAAACTTGGGTGCCAAGGCCCTTCTGAAAAGCTCTCCAAAACTGATAGGTAAACTGAGTACCCCTATCAGAGATGATGGACAACATGACTCCATGCAATCTAACCATCTCTCGGATATACAACTTAGCATAATCTTGATCTGTATAGGATGTGTGAACTGGAAAGAAATACGCTGACTTAGTCAATCTGTCTACAATAACCCAAATCGAATCATGATGGGGACACGAATGGGGTAAACCAGTCACAAAATCCATATTCACCTCTTCCCACTTATAAGTGGGGATACCAAGCTCTTGCAATATACCACTAGGTCTTTGGTGCTCTACCTTAACCTATTGACAAGTTCCACACTTGGCTACGAACTCTGCTATATCTCTTTTTATGCCACTCCACCAATAGATTTTCTGTAAGTCACGGTACATCTTGGTAGAACCTTGATGAATGTAATATCGCGCACCATGCGCTTCCTCCATAATCCACTATCTCAAATCATCAACACATGGAACACACATTCTACTTTGGTACCTCAACACACCATCTCCCCCTTGTGAAAAAACCTCTACCTTTTGGTCTTTAACCGACTCCTTTAGTTTGACCAAACTAGAATCCTCATCTAGCTTCATCTTCACTTCTTAAATTAGGGAAGATTAGGAACTACTCTGAACCCTAACATTCCCTTCAGCAGAATCAACTAATCTCATACCCAATCTAGCTAATCGATGAACTTCCTGAGCTAACTCTTTCTTATCATTCTCCACATAAGCAACACTTCCCATAGACAATCTACTAAGGGCGTCTGCCACTACATTAGCCTTGCCCGTACGATACAACATACTCATATCATAATCCTTCAACAATTCTAACCACCTTCTCTGACGTAGATTCAAATATCTTTGAGTAAACACGTACTGCAAGCTTTTGTGATCTGCGAACACATCGACATACACCCCATACAAATAATGTCTCCATATTTTCAAATCAAACACAACAACAGCTAACTCAAGGTCATGGGTTGGGTAGTTCTTTTCATGAGGCTTAAGCTGTCTAGAGGCATAGGTTATGACCTTACCTCTCTGCATAAAAAAATAACATAAACCAACTCTAGAGGCATCACAATACACCACAAAATCATTTGTACCATCAGGTAATGCTAACACTAGGGCAGAAGTGAGTCGAGTCTTCAACTCTTGAAAACTCTTCTCGTAGGAATCTGACCATTAAAACTTAACTTTATTTTGGGTCAATGGAGATGCAATAGATGAGAAACCCTTAATAAAACATCTGTAATAACCAACTAGACCTAAGAAACTCCTAATGTATGATAGAGAGATAGGTCTAGGCCAGTTTCTTACAGCTTCTGTCTTTTGAGGATCAACTCTAATACCCCCACCGAAAACAATATGACCAAGGAAAGCTATGGACCTTAGCAAAAATTTGCACTTGCTAAATTTGGCAAACAACTGGTGATCTCTAAGAGTCTGCAACATAATTCTAAGATGGTCTGCATGATCATCCTCACTACGAGAATAGACAAGAATATCATCAATAAAGACTATGACAAACATGTCCAGATACTGTTTGAACACTCTATTCATCAAGTCCACAAAAGCTGTTGGGGCATTGGTTAGTCTGAATGACATGACTAGAAACTTAAAATGACCATAACGAGTTCTGAAGGCTGTCTTTGAAATATCACACTCCCTTACTTTAAGCTGATGCTAGCCAAATCTGAGGTCTATCTTTGAGAAATAGCTTGCACCTTGGAGTTGATCAAATAATTCATCAATTCTAGGAAGAGGATATTTGTTCCTGACTATGACTTTATTCAGGTGACGATAGTCAATATACATATGAAAAGAACCATCTTTATTTTGCACGAATAGGATGAGAGTGCCCCATAGAGAAAAACTAGGCCTTACAAAACCTTTGTCTAAAAGATCTTTGAGTTGCTCTTTCAACTCCTTAAGCTCGGCGGGAGCCATACGATATTAAGGGATAGAAATAGGCTGAGTATCTGGGAGAAGGTTAATTCCAAATTCTATTTTCCTATCGGGAGGTACCCTTGGTAAATCTTCGAGAAAGACATAAGGAAATTCATTGACTATACTGACTGACTGAACTGTTGGAGTCTCAGACTTAGTGTCTTTGACTCAAACTAGATGATAGATACACCCTTTGGAAATCAACTTTATGGCTTTAAGATAAGATATGAAATGACTTTTGGGAGACACTGAATTACCTGACCACTCAAAGACTGGCTCATCTAGAAACTAAAACTTCACCACTCGAGTATGACAATCTATTGATGCATAACAAGAATGGAGTTAATCCATGCCAAGAATAAGATCAAAGTCAACCATATCTAACTCTATTAGATCTGCTAACATGACTTTATGAAGGATAGTGATAGGACACTTTCTATAGATTTGTTTAGCAATAATTGACTCACCCACTGGGGTAGAAACTAAGAAGGGCTCAGGGATCTTTTTAGAACTTATCTCAAAATTCACTGCAACTAATAGGGTCACATAAGAGAAACTCGACCCAAGGTCTAATAACATATAAACACTAAGACGAAAGACACGAAGAATACCAACAAAAACATATGGTGAATTCTCCTGCTCCTGATAGGATGGTAAGGAAAAAAACCGATTCTAGCGCTGACCTCCTGTAAGACCCCAAAAAATCCTAAACTTAATTCAATTCTTTAGTCTTGTCAAGGGGTCCCAGACTTAGAATATTTTAGCTAAGTACTCAGACGTAGTGTTATTTTAGCCTACGAAGGTTAGAAATCTTATTTCACGACCTTTACGTTAATTAAATGTTGATTTTTAGGTTGATTCATGATCAGGAATGTCCGTAGATGTTTTCGAACAAGTTTCAGATTTTTCAGACTTTATTTGAAGCCCCTTTGGAACCTTAAAACACTGGATCAACACAATCTTGGCGCGCTGTGTTGACTATTATGTTGATTAATATTTTTCCCAGCTACCAGCATCCAATTCCAATGAATTGATCCGAACATGGCGCGACGCGTTGGCTATCGCGTCGATGGCATCGACGTGCTGCGTCGACCTGCGCGTTGGTAGCCCAGTTTTCAATCATTAAAAGACTGCATTCTTGGGGGTATTTAGTTCTTATCCCCACATCCTTCAGTACCCAAAACATGAAATTAAGCCCTTAGGAGAGCAAATATACTCACTCATTCTCCGATTAGCTCAAGAAAAAAACCCTAGGTGCTCAAATTTCAAATACAGAACTCAAGATTCAACCATAAACTTTAAAAAATTCTTCAATAAAGGTATGTGAGGTGTTCATCCAAGGGTCTCTTCCACCGTTGGAGTCTAAGAATCAGTTTTTAAACTTCAAGTATATAAATTTCATGAATACCATGATGGGTTTGATAATATTCATGTTTATAATGATTATTTGAGTTTCAAATCCATTTGTTATGCTAATTTTAATGTGGTGTTTATTGATTTATATGTCTTACCATGTGAGATCATTTTAAAGCCTTCAAATTGTGAATTTGACGATTGAATTGTGTTCTCACATATTGATTAGTGTTATGCGCATGTTCTATGCCTTCCAAGTGTTTGATTTATTGTTCATGTGAACTATTAAGAAAATGAAATCATGCAAGTGTTTGTTAAAATGCCCCAATGAATAAATGACGATCAATTTTATAGTTTGCATATTTCATGTTTATACCATGTCTCTTAATTATGCTATTGAGTCCTGGGGGTACTTGTACCTGACAATTTAGCTGATTAGCTAGAGCCATGGTCAGTCATAGAACAGTACCAGTCATGTCACGATTAGTAGTACTCTCAGTTAATTACAAAACTCAGGAAAACTCAGTAGATTTAGTAGTAGTTTAGTCTAACTCAGTATTCAATTCATACCTTAGTAAACTCTATCAGTTAACAGAATTCAGTAGTATTTCATCAATCAACGAAACTAGTGAACTCAGTTCAGTTTAGCTAAATAGTAATCTCAGTAATCGTTCAGTCTAGCCTAGTACGAACTAGAAATCAGTTTAGTGTCTATTCATTTAGGAGTAGGATTCAGCATCGAGTTAACCCAGGGATGGGGGAATTCCTGTTAGTAGAGGGTTTGACCCTTAGCAGCAATCTTTGCATTACAGAACTATGTAGCTAGTTTACGTTGAGGTATCTTTCTGCTAGACATTATGAGGGTTGATACTTCTCATTTGAGTTATCCTATCAGTAAGGGTTGATGAAAGAGCTTCCTGTCAGAGAGGTTTAACTTATAGTTTGTCTCTACCCATGGCACGATATTGACACCCTTCCAATTAGGGTTACAGGTTGGACCCCAATCAATTTAAAGAGAGGCATGTCGGGTAGATGATTACCTCCCACAATCTCCATTTCTGTTTCAATCTCAGAATAGAACTAAATATAGTTCTATAGATTCAGGACTATTAGACATAGCCACCCAGCTCAGTATGAAACTCAATATAGTTCCCCAGAATTTAGAAATATCGGTACAGTCACCTGGTTTTTAGTTATACAGTATCAATTATCCAATTATCTAGTAAATTAGTTGATCAGTATTCTGACTCAGTGTTCAGTGTTATAACAATTTTAGTTATGGTATACGTATTTATGTATGTACTCTTATTCAGTCATACTCATGTTATACAGTTATTATTATTCATGCATATGAACCCATGTATTTCAGCCTACCTTACTGAGCATACCAGTATAGTCAAAGTACTAACACCTGCTTTTTGTGATATGATGTCCTATATCATAGGTTATAATGCATGAGCTCCAGAGCACCCTCAGTAGACCATACTTTCAGCATTCAGCGTAGTAGTGAGTCCTCTTAGTTCGAGGACATGGTTACTATTTACAGTATTTCAGTTTATGTTAATAGATGGAGTTAGTTGGGGACTTGTGTCATCAACTCCATAGTTCAGACAGTTAGAGGCTTCCTAGACTAGAGTATTTCAGAAAGTTATTTAGATTTCAGTTTTGTCTTTCCATTTTGGTATTTAATACCACATTCAGTATTATTTACAAATTGAACCTTATGGCATGTTTCCACCTAATTCTGCATATTATTCAGTATCATTGTTAAGTTATTGCAGCAGATTCTAGTCATGGGTTAGCTTGTGGTCCCTAGGGATTATGAGACCGTATAGCGTCCGATGTACAGACTTGGGGCGTTACAAACTTAGTATCATAAAAGTTCAATAGAGTCCTAGGAAGTCTGGAAGCCGTATATAGTAGAGTCTTTTACATGGGTGTGTTGCACGCCACATTTATGGACAAGAGGCTACGAAATGTTTTAGGAAAAGTTTCCCTCCTTTTAGTATTCATGTCATGTGACTGAGCATAAGCTCTAGTTACTCTCTCTTTCTAATCCTAGATTCTCTTTTATTTATAGAATATGCCTCTAAAGAGGACTCAAGGAAGAGGAATAGGATATCAGTCAGCCCCTTAGCCCGTCCATTTAGATCGTTTAGGCAAGCATGTCTCCCATGCAAAGTTTAGAGAAGCCTTCACTACCTTAGCTTATTCTGTGGTAGCCGAGAATGAACGCCTAGCTATAGTTTTGGCCAACCCAATGGCCAATACTGCTGCTACCAGGATTTAAGACTTCACCCGAATGAACTCTCCATCTTTTATCGGGTCTAAGTCCGATGAGGACCCTCAGGAATTTCTTGATCAGGTGCAGAAAGTTATCAATATCATGGGGTGACTGCTGTTGAGAGGTCTGAGTTGGCAACACATCAGTTATAGGATGTATCTCACTCATGGTTTAAATAGTGGAAGGCAGAAAGGGCCGCAGATGCAGGGTCCATATAATAAGAGTAGTTTGCAGTTACTTTTCTGGATAGGTTCTTACCACTAGAGTTGAGAGAAGTGAAAGTTTTGGAGTTTATAAACCTGAAACGGGGCAATATGAAAATGTAGAAGTATTCTCTCAAGTTTACTCAATTAGCCCGATATGCCCCGTATGTTGTAGCAGATAGCAGAGCGAAGATGACTAAGTTTATGTTAGGGATGTCTAGCAGTATGGTCAAGGAGTGTAGGACCGCAATGCTTATTAAGGAGATGGACATAGCAGGATCATGGTCCATGCTAAGTATATAGAGGAGGCCAAGAATAAAGAGAAAAAGAGGGAGAATAAGAAAGCGAGAATAGGTAGTTTCAATTTTGCTCAGCCTAAGTCAGAAGGTGGGAATCGATCTTAGTTCTACCTGAAATCCTTAGTTCCAGCTCCTTCCTCAGACAGTGCTCCAGTTCTAAAATTTAGTTATAGCAATCGAGACAGGGCATCAGGCCCTAAACCCCAGGGCAGTGTTAGCAGTGCCTGAATCAATCCCCTTTGCTAGAAGTACGACAGAAAGCACCAGGGTATCTGCAGAGCTGGCAGTGATGTGTGTTTCAGATACAGTAAGCTAGGACACAGAGTTAGACAGTGTCCTTAGGTTGGTTCGCAGAGTCAGCATAACCATCCTCCAGTTCAGTTCGGTCACCTAAATCAGCAGGGTGCCTCTTCCAGTGCCACCAGTGGGCAGAGCCCAAATAGACTCTATGCTCTTCATTACCAACAGGATTAGAAAAGTTCTCCTGATGTGGTCATTGGTACATTACAAGTTTTCCATTTGCATGTTTATGCTTTGCTAGATCTAGGAGATTTTTTGTCCTTTGTTACTCTATATATAGCAGTTGATTTTGGAGTTAGTCCCAAAATACTAGTAGAGCCCTTCTCAGTTTCTACCCTAGTGGGTAAATCTATCATAGCTCGGCGAGTATATAAGAACTATTAGGTTATGATATCTCAGAAAGTCACTTTAGCAGATTTAGTCAAATTAGAGATGACTGATTTTGATGTCATTCTTAGCATAGATTGGATTCATTCCTGCTATGCCTCAGTTGACTGCAGAAATAGAATTTTCCAATTTTAGTTTCCAAATGAACCTTTCCTAGAGTGGAAGGGTTGTACTTCAACACTTAGGGGTCAACTTATTTCTTACCTTCGGGCTAGAAAGATGATATCTAAGGGATATGTATACCATTTGAGTCCAGGACTCTAGTTCAGAAACCCCTACTCTTGAATTAGTATCAATAGTATGTGAATTCCCAAATGTGTTTCCCGAAGATCTTCCCAGAGTTCCTCTCGAAAGGGAAATTTATTTTGGAATTGATCTTCTTCCAGATACTCAGCCCATATCTATCCCGCCATACAGAATGGCTCCTGCAAAATCAGAGAATTGAAAGAACAGTTAAAAGATCTCTTAGATAAGGGATTCATCAGACCCAGTGTGTCCCCGTGGGGTGTACAAGTGTTATTCGTGCGTAAGAAAGATGGTTCTCTCAGAATGTGCAGAGACTACTGTAAATTAAATAAAGTTATGGTCAATAACAAGTATCCGCTCCCCAGAATCAATGACCTTTTTGGAAAACTTCAGGGTGCCATCTATTTGTCTAAGATAGACCTTAGATCAGGCTATTATCAACTCAGATTCAGGGAAAGTGACATCGGAAAAAAATCTTTCTGAACTCGGTATGGTCACTTCCAATTCTTAGTCATGTCCTTTGGTCTTACCAATACCCCAACAACTTTTATGGACTTGATGAACTGTGTGTTCAAGCAGTACTTGGACATGTTTGTCATAGTCTTTATAAGATGATATCCTTGTTTACTCCTGTAGTGAGCATGATCATGCAGACTATCTCAGAATAGTACTACAGACCCTCAGAAACCATCAACTATTCACCAAATTCAGTAAGTGCAAATTTTGGCTAAGGTCAGTAGCATTCCTAGGCCATATAATTTCTAGTGAGGGCATTAGAGTTGATCCCTAAATTACCGAAGCAATAAGAAACTGGCCTAGGCCCATCTCTCTGTCAAATATTAGGAGTTTCTTGGGTTTGGCTTGCTATTACCGATGGTTTGTTAAGGAATTTTTGTCTATTGCATCCCCTATGTCCAGATTGACTTAGAAGAAAGTCAAATTTCATGTAACACCCCGAATCTGGTTCCCGAAATGCTACATGGTGCTCATGGCCCCGAAGGACCACAAGCTATCCCATGACTGATATCTATACCTGTATAATGTATAATATACTATAATGTGCGGAAACATGAACTGAAAGGCCATAAGGTTCACATAACTGAAGTGAAAAAAATGTAACATCTAAACGGGGTATGAAATACCCATAACAACTGAAATAACGGTCTGCGCATAATAGTATAGAAAGCCTCTTAACGTGAATGTCTGAATAAGGAGTTGATGGGACATGTCCCCAACTAACTCCAACTATTAAGCTAATTAATGAGATAATAGAGAAATAATCATATCCTCCGAGGATGAGGACTACTGCTAACTCTGACTACTGAATTGGGATGTTACTGATGCTCTGGAGCTCGTATCTCTGAACCTATGGTATAAGACACCATAGTGCAAATGCATCATTACTTTGATGTACCAGTATGCATGTGAGGTAGGCTAATGCATGGGATTCATATGCATGAACAATAATAATAACAGACTGACTCTCATGAACGTGAAAATACATGCATGAGACCTAGTAACTAACACTGATACCGTGATAACATGGTTACTAAATCTGAATACAGATAACATGACATGCTGATAGCTGATATAAATGATAACATAAGTGACTGTATCTGACAGTCTTGATTCTGATGGAACTAGCTAAGTTCCGTAGTGTATCTGAGTTGACTGTATCTGACAGTCCTGAAATTTGAAGAACTATCTGAGTTCTTTTACGGAGACTGATACTAAAACTATAGGAAGTAGTCATCTAACTAACATGCCCCCATATGCACTATAATAGCTGAACTGGGGTCCAATCTGTTCCCTGATTGGAAGGGTGTCAATACCGCGCCACTGGTAAGGACAACATGCGAGTAATACTAATATAACAGGTAAATCTAGTAAGAATTGTGGGAACCCTAATATAGAAGGTTAAGACACCTCATCTACCCTGATTTAGTAGGCTATGATGTCTCAACCTATGCTGGCTACATAGTTCTAGAATGCAAGGATTGCATCAAATAATCACACCCTCATATAATAGGTGAGTTCCAATCCTTAGGTTCACTCAGTTCTAATTTCTACTCCCATATGAATATACACGGGACATGATTTACTGAACTAAACATAGACTGAGTTGTTGAATTCCGTTAACTAATGGAATACTACTGATATCTGACAACTGACTGATTTCATGAGATTATGGAGATTTCCTGAGTCATAAGACTTTCTGAAGTCTAAAATCATAGCTTGACTGAGAGTATCGTGAAAACATGACATGGCTCTAGGCACACAACTAATGTTTCGAGTACAAGTACCCCCAGGACTCGATAGAAGGAAACTGACATAGCATGACTTACTTGAACACATGACTAACATCATAATCCATACTTCATTGATTGAAGCATTTCATCAAATATGGGTTATGCATAAACTTGTACATACATGGGGATTTCATGATATCATACTAATTGGGCACTTTTCCTTCACATAGGCATTTAATCAAACACATGATAGGCATAGTATGTGTAAACAATATTTTACAACAATTAAACATCATGGTTCAATTCTAATTTCATCATTCAAGGGTTTAATTATAGGTTTACATGGACCTAGACTTATACTAATCAATTCCACATGAAATACATCACCAAGCAGGGATAAATATACAATTAGTCATTTATCGACATGAACACTAGCAGCCCAACATGAAATTCATAAAGGAAAATTCATAGACTTGGACTTAGAAAAAGGATTCTTGGGCTTCATGGATGAAAGGAGTCCATGTATGAACACTATGCATACCTGGGTTGAGTTTCTTGAAGTTCTTGAACTTGAAGAATTTGAATTCCTGAGTCCTTGAGAAGATTTGGATTTTATTCTTGGGGATTAATTTTAGAGAGAAACCCTAATTTTGTTGTTGTTGAAAAAATAATGAATAAATAAGTTGAAATCAGATATAACTGGGTATATATAGGTGGGTGGTAAAAGACCAAAATACCCCTATTAAAACAACTGAAACTAAATAAGAGAAACGTGTGATAGTGGGGTGCGATGGTCCGTCGCTGGGTTGATGGTCCGTCAGACTCACCGTCGGGCTAGGACTAGAACTGGGACTTACTGCCATAAAGCGATGGTGGGGTGCAATGGGCCCTCATTGGGTTGACGGTTCGTCGGACCTCTCCATCGTACTTAGCTAGAAAACTGATTCACTGCCTTGATGCGATGGTCTGTCACAGAGTCAATGGTCCATCGGACCTCTCTGTCATACTCTTTCAGAGAACTAACTCACTGCATCGATACGACGGTGGGTACGATGGTCCATCACTGAGTCGATGGTCCGTCACTGAGTCGACGGTCCATCGGACCTCTCCATCATACTTTTCTAAAGAATTAACTTACTATCTCGATGCGATGGTCGTGGTCGACGGTCCGTCGCTTGTCCAACGGTTCATCGGCCTGTACCGTCGCACCCGGGCTGTTTTGCTGCTTTCTGTATTTTGGCCATAACTTTCTCATCTGACACCATATTTTGATGAAATTGGTATCGATGGAAAGCTTATTCAATTAAAAATCTCAAAAATACCACGTGTACAAAAATGGATTTGTATTTCAAAGCAAGTTCTAATATCCTTGAGATGATTTCAAGTTAGGAAAAAAATACGGGTATTACATTTCAGTGGTCAAATTCTTGTGAGAAGATTTTTCAGGAGTTGAAGATTCGACTCACCACAGCTCCAGTATTGACCCTACCAGATGGTTTTGACGGTTTTGTTGTGTATTGTGACGCTTCCAGAGTTAGATTGGGTTGTGTTTTGATGCATAGAGGTAAGGTCATAGCCTATGCCTCTGGACATCTTAAGCCCCATGAGAAGAACTATCCTACTCACGATCTTGAGTTAGCAGCAGTAGTTTTTGCCTTAAAAATTTGAAGGCATTACTTGTATGGTGTGCACGTTGATGTGTTCACTGATCATAAGATCCTACAATATGTGTTCTCTTAGAAAGACCTCAACCTTCATCAGAGAAGGTGGTTAGAGTTGTTGAAATACTATGACATGAAGGCCAATTTAGTGGATGACGCCTTTAGTAGAATGTCTATGGGTAGTGTTTCCCATGTTGAGAACAGTAAAAAGAAGTTAGCCCAGGAAGTTCATCAGCTAGCCCGACTAGGTGTTCGCTTAGTTGATTCAGTAGAAGGTAGTGTGAGGGTAAAGAGTAGCTCAGAATCATCCTTAGTTTTCGAAGTGAAGAAAAAGCAGGATAGGGATCCCAGTCTAGTTCAGTTGAAGAAATTAGTCAAAAATCAGAAAGTAGAGGTTTTCTCCCAAGGGGGAGATGGTGTTTTGCGTTTTCAGGGTCGTATGTGTGTGCCAGGTGTAGATGAATTAAGGTAGTGAATTCTCACAGAGGTGCATGGTGCGCGCTACTCTATTCATCCAGGGGCCACCAAGATGTACTGCGATTTATGGGAGATCTATTGGTAGAGTGGGATGAAGAAAGACATTGCAGAGTTTGTGTCTAAGTGCTCAATATGTCAGCAGGTTAAGATTGAGCATCAGAAGCCTAGTGGGTCCATGAAGGAGTTTAGTATTCCCACCTAGAAATGGGAAGAAGTGAACATAGACTTTGTGACGGGTTTGCCTCATACTCATCATCAGTATAATTTAGTTTGGGTCATTGTAGAAAGGATGACCAAATCGACTTATTTCCTTCCAGTTCATACCTCCTATTCAGCTGAGGATTACGCTAAACTCTATATCAGGGAGTTGGTCAGATTGCACGGTGTTCCATTGTCCATTATCTTAGATAAAGGTACCCAGTTCACCTATCATTTCTAGAAAGCATTCCAAAAGGGTCTTGGTACCCGAGTTTATCTCAGTACAACCTTTCATCCTCAGACAGATGGTCAAGCAAAAAGGACCATTCAGACCTTAGAAGATATGCTGCGAGCATGTGTGATAGACTATAAAGGTAGTTGGGATGACTACCTACCTTTGATTAAGTTTGTATATAACAACAACTATTACTTCAGTATTTAGATGGCTCTGTTTGAGGCACTTTATAGAAGGAGGATAGATCTCCCATTGGTTGGTTTGAAGTCGGTGAGGCCATAGTGGTAGGTCCTGACTTGGTGTTTGATACCTTAGAGAAGGTCCAGTTGATCAGGGAAAGGCTTAAACTAGCTTAGAGCCGACAGAAATCATACACAGATGTGCGCAGAAAGTATCTCGAGTTCGAGATTGGTGACTATGTGTACTTGAAGATCTTTCTTATGAAAGGAGTGAAGCATTTTGGCAAGAAAGGGAAACTCAGTCCCCGATATTTTGGTCCTTACTAAATCCTCAGCCATTTAAAAAAGGTAACTTACGAGCTTGAGTTACCTTCAGATTTATCTTCAATTCATCTAGTGTTCCATGTCTCCTTGTTGAACAAATTCATAGGTGACCCAGCAGTTGTAGTCACTATTGAGGGCATAGATATTTAGAACATCCTCTCTTATGAAGAGATCCCAGTCAAAATCCTTGACTATCAGATTCGTAGACTAAGGAATAAAAAAGTTCCCCTAGTCAAAGTTCTTTGGTGGAATCAGTCCGTTGAGAGAGCTACTTGGGAATAAAAAGCAGACATACGAACCAAGTATCTTCATCTATTCTCCACTAATCCAGACTCAGCTCAAGGTAATAGTTTCCGTAGGCTTAATCAGTTTCATGTTCAGATTTCAGTTATAAACTTGGTATCAGTTACCATTGCATGTTTAGTTATACGTTCATGATCCAGTACAGACATGTAACCATGCATTAGATATGCATGTTCAATATATAGACTCAGTTTATCCATAATCCCAGTCATGCATTCATGAATCATGTTCAGCTATGTACTCATGCATTAGATATGCATGCTTAGTATGATAATTCAGTGTATCAGTGATCGCAGTCATGAAACCATATCTTAGTTATGCATGCCTAGTGTCTAAGTTTAGTCTCTCAGTATTCTCAGTTTCAGCAGTCTCATTCGAGGATGTATGTTCCCAAGAGGGAGATAATGTAAGACCCCGCAAAATCCTAAGCTTAATTCAGTCCTTTAGGCTTGTCAAGGGGTCCCAGACTTAGAATATTTCAGATAAATACTCAGACTTAGTTTCATTTTAGCCTACGAAGGTTGGCAATCTTATTTTGCGAACTTTTCATCCATTAAATATTGATGTTTAGGTTGATTCATGATCAGGAATGCCCGTAGGTGTTTTCAGACAAGTTTTGGATTTTTTGAACTTCGTTTGAAGCCCATTTGGAACCTTAAAATAGTGGATCAACGCGATCTTAGCACACCACATCAACTATTGTGTTGATTAATATTTTCCCCAGCTACCAGCATCCAATTCCAGTGAATTCACATGAATATGGCGCGATGCCTTGGCTATCATGTTGATGCCATCGATGCGCTGCATCGACCTGCATGTCGGTAGCCTAGTTTTCAGTCATTAAAAGACCGCATTCTTGGGGGTATTTGAGTCTTTTCCCCATATCCTTCATCCCCCTAAAAGACGAAATTAAGCCCTTAGGAGAGAAAATATACTCACTCATTCTCCAATTAGCTAAAGAAAAAAACCCTAGGTGCTCAAATTTCAAATCAAGAACTTAAGATTCAACCATAAACTTTTAAAAATTCTTCAAAAAAGGTATGTGAGGTGTTCATCCAAGGGTCTCTTCCACCCTTGGAGTCCAAGAATCAGGTTTTAAACTTCAAGTATATGAATTTCATGAATACCATGATGGGTTTGATAATATTCATTTTTATAATGATTATTTGAGTTTCAAATCCATGTGTTATGCTAAGTTTCATGTGGAGTTTATTGATTTATATGTCTTACCATGTGAGATAATGCTAAAGCCTTCAAATTGTGAATTTGATGATTAAATTGTGTGCTTACATGTTGATTAGTGTTATGCGCATGTTCTATTCCTTCCAAGTGTTTGATAAATTGTTCATATGGACTATTAAGAGAATGAAATCATGCAAGTTTTTGTTAAAATGCCCCAATGAATAAATGATGATCAAGTTTATAGTTTACATGTTTATGCCATGTCTCTTAATTATGCTATCGAGTCCTGGAGGTACTTGTACCCAACAATTTAGCTGATTACCTAGAGCCATGGTCAGTCATAGAACAGTACCAGTCATGTCATGATTAGTAGTACTCTCAGTCACTTACAGAACTCAGGAAAACTCAATAGATTAGTAGTAGTTCAGTCTAACTCAGTATTCAGTTCATACCTTAGTAAACTCTATTAGTTAACAGAATTCAGTAAAATTTTGTCAGTCAACGAAACTCAGTGAACTCAGTTTAGTTCAGCTAAATAGTTATCTCAGTAACCATTCAGTCCATTCTAGTATAGACTAGAAATCAGTTCAGTGTCTATTCAGTTGGGAGTACGATTCTGCACCGAGTTAACCCAAGGATAGGGGCATTCCTGTCAGTAGAGAGTTTGACCCTTAGCAGCAATCCCTGTAGTACAGAAGCCAGCGTAGGTTAAGGTATCTTCCTGCCAGATATTATGAGGGTTGATACTTCTCATCCGAGTTATCTTTCCAGCGATGGTTGACAAAAAAGCTTCCTGTCAGAGAGGGTTAACTCACAGTTTGTCTCTACCAGTGGCACGGTATTGACACTCTTCCAATTGGGGTTACAGGTTAGACCCCAATTATTTTAGAGAAGGGCATGTCAGTTAGATGATTACCTCCTCCAGTCTCAATTTCAGTCTCAGTCTATGAATAGAACTCAGTCCAGTTCTGCAGATTCAGGACTATCACACATAGTCACTCAACTCAGTACAAAACTCAGTATAGTTCCCCAGAATTCAGGACTGTCAGGTATAGTCACCCAATTATTAGTTATACAGTATCAGTTATCTAGTAAATCAGTTGATCTGTATTCAGACTAAGTGATCAGTGTTATCACAATTTTAGTTACGGTATACGTATTCATACATTTACTCTTATTCAGTCATACTCATGTTATACAATTATTATTGTTCATGCATATGAACCCATGTATTTCAGCCTACCTCACTAAGCATACCAGTACATTTAAAGTACTAATGCATTCTTTTTGTGCTATGATGTCTTATATCTAGGATCTGATGCACGAGCTCCAGAGCACCCTCAGTAGACCAGACTTTCAGCATTCAGCGTAGTGGTGAGTCCTTTTAGTTCGAAAACATGATTACTATTTATAGTATTTCAGTTTATGTCAGTAGACGGAGTTAGTTGGGGACTTGTCCCATCAACTCCACAGTTTAGACAGTTAGAGGCTTCCCAGACTAGAGTATTTCAAACAGTTATTCAGATTTTAGTTTTGTCTTTCAGTTTTGGTTTCTAATACCATATTTAGTATTATTTAGTATTATTTACAGATTGAACCATATGGCACATTTCCGCCTAATTTCGCATATTATTTAGTGTCATTGTTTAGTTATTGCAGTAGGTACCAGTCATGGGTTAGCTTGTGGTCCCTCGAGATTATGAGAACCATGTAGCATCCGGGGTACATACTCAGGGCGTTACACCACCACTAATACTAGATAATACGCCCTGAGGAGGGACTGGGCGACCTACAAGAGTTGGTGCACTGGTAGCCTGAGTCTGAGGAGGAACATCTCTGTTTCCCTTCTTAACGTGCAGACAGTCTCTAATACCATGGCCCAACTTACCACAATAAAAACAACCCATATGGCCAGTTAAACACTCACCAGGATGACTCTTACAACACTTAGAACATGGAGGATAATTGGGCCTACTACCAACACTATTCTGGGATCTGGACTTAGAAGACTTACCCCACTGCTCCTGTTTACCTCTGGGAGTGGGAGCACTAGATAAAGATGGTGCTGAAATAGAGGAATGATTCTAAAACTATGAATGATTTCCTCCTTGAGATCTAGCCTGTCCATACTCAAACTGCTCCATTCTAGCCTTCTTATTTACTCTCTCTTATTCCTTCAACTTCTCTGCTTCAATCAGCTGAGCATGCATTATCAATCTAGCAAGATCCATGTCTCCAATAAGCATGGTAGTCCTACACTTCTTGACTACCAAATCATACTCTTCAGTAACAAACTTAATCATACTTTCACTAGGATTAGCCATCATATCTGGGGCATACTTAGACAACTGATTGAATTTAAGGTAGTACTCCTTCACTGTCATAGAACCCTACCTCAAATTCATAAACTCCTCTATCTTAGATTCCCTTATCTCACATGAGAAGAATCTATCTAGAAAAGCATCCTAAAATACCTACCAACTCATAGGAGTTGCATTCTCACCTCTACCATTCTTCCACATAACCATCCAATGATAAGCTACATTCTTTAATCTACAGGATGCTAAATCTGCACTCTCTTTCTTAGAAATATGCATAATCTAGGTAATATTATTCACCTCATCTAGATAAAGCTATGGGTCCTCACCTGTTTTCGACCCAAAGAATTCTGGCAAATTCATTCTCATGAAGTCTTTGATTCTAGCTGCTACTAAGTCACAATTCTGCTGGAGTGAGACTGCAGCCTAATTCTGATGGTTACCCTGAATATTAGCAGTCACATCCTGGGCCAACACCTAAAAGACAACCCTAAACTCAACATGGGATACATTCTCATTCAAAGGATTTGCGGGCGGGTTACCATTTCTATAGGCATTAGCTCGATGAGAAGGCATTTTTAACTATCACATAAGAGCATGAGTTAAAAGCAGATAGAGATACTATAAGCATGATAGATCGTGAAAGAAATAGATGATTTCCTAAGAATGTTCTGTAGCCTCTTTCTCATAAATATGGCGTACTTTACACCCATGATCAAGAATCTACGTAACGTGGCTTGTCTGACTCGCTAGGACTCTTAAAAACCTTAGGCTCTGATACAAAGTTTGTAATGCCCCGAAACCTGGTCCCAAGATATCACACGGTGCTCAAGACTACGAGTAGCCTTAAGCTAACCCTATTTTCATACTACTGAGCCTAAATCTCATAATAATGGAAATATAGACATAAAAGTCATACTAGAATGCGGAAACTATCTGAAATATCTGAGAGTTACTGGGACAAACCCCCAGCTAACTTGAACTGTCTGGAAAGAAATACTGACTTATATGAACTACTAAGCTGCAATAAGTCCCCAAACTATGAGGACTCACTAACTATCAGATGTAGATGGAGATGCTCGAACTACTCACACTGCTGATATTTAGCACTTGAACCTACATTATGAGACAATGTAGCACATAGATGTATATGTGGATCAGTACTTTGAGGATGTACTGAGTATATGGGAATGAAATGAATAAGTAAAATATTATCTCATCATCATCATTTATAAAATAATGCATGCTAAATGTAAATGACTCACATAAGCTGGAATATCTGAAATACTAAAAATAATAATTATGAGAAGCAAGTCATACTTTATAAACCTAGTGAGTCATAACATTTAGTTTTAAAAGTTGTATGTGTATTCTCTCTTTAAATCATACTATCTAAGTGTAGAAAGGACTCACTCTTAAATTTGAAATCTGAAAATTAAAATCTGAAGCTAATACCTTTCTGTAAAGCATAATCTGAGTAAAATTTGTGAGCCTTTACACATAGTTTTCTAAAAGCTATTCTATTATTCTTTTCTTTTCTTTTAGCTAGAAAGGAGAAATACTTTTAGAAACTATTCTAAAAATCTTTACTATTAAGATATAGGAAGGTTCTTTTAACCGACATAAACCATGTGAGCTACATGAAGTTCGACGTCTTGTCCTCCTAAGGAAGAAACCTCATGTTGGGGAGAGGTGTCATACTCTTTCCAGGGAGTATAACCTACTTTTCATGTGATCGATCACAAGTTAAATCTGTCATCCATATAGAAATGGGAACAATCTCAATCAGTACCTACATTGGCTCGTAGTTCTGTGGTAGATAGGGCAGGCTAATCCCACACTTCTCGCTCAGTTCTAAATACTACTCCCTCTTAAATTTGTATGCTCAAACCATTGGAAATCCACTTTTTAAAACTAGCATAAGGGTTTATATAAAAAACCAATTATGCATTTATCAGAGTAAATCTGTAAATAAAGTTGTTCTGAGTTATGTAAACTGTATTACTATGTAAAGTGGATTCCAAAGCTAAACCAATGATTGAAAGATCAAAGCTTTACTAAAAAACTATAAATAATCTGCTCATAAAATGCTTAAAGCATCATCTTTCTTGAAATCTTAATAATCAATCTTGGGATAGTAATTCATGCTTCAATCTCATGTTAAAATATCATAATATTCATGCTTGGTAATGTAAACATTCATAAATCAACTTAAAATCTAAAAATTTCTGCAATATGCATGAAAATATGAACATAAACATGCAATTCAACTTCTAAAATCATTCAAAATTCATAATCTTGCAATTGGGAACAAGGGGTATGAACCTTAATTTAAAATCATGTATAAACATTCAAAATCATATGAATTTGTAATAGAAACTTGGTTTTAGGAACAAGGATGAAAGAAGGTCCTTGTTCATAAACTCTACATACCTTGATTGATGATTAGATGAAGAAACTTGAGTTATTGATTCCTAATTTAGTTCTTGGGGATGAGTTTTTGATTATCTTGCCTCGGAAATCCTCAATTTTAAGTTTTCTTGGACAATTAATGGAGGATTTTGATTTCTTGGAGAAGAAGATTTAGAGATTTAGGGTTTTACTTTGAGAGAGAATGGATAAAATTGGGCATAAAGTTCTTAGAATGGGTTTAATTCTTTGTTATGGATGAATTGGGGCCTTGGAAATTGACCAAAATGCCCTCTTAGACGGAACTAAAAATGTTATATTTTTTCGATTTAGGTAGCCACCGCGACATGCCAATATCGTGGTGTCTTACTGGAAACTGCTAATTGGGACCTGGAAAATCACCGCGATGCAGAGCTATCGTGGTAAGCCTTTGGAATACCATTTTGGCCACCTCCGTGATGCACCATTATCGTAGAGGCTCATTGGAAATTGCCAAATGTGAAATGGGACTCCTCCGCAATGCGCCATGATCGCAGAGTTTCACTGGAAAGTGAAAATTGTGAGATGGGACATCACCACGACGTTGTGGAATTGTGGAGTCTCAATGAAATTTGACAATTGTGATTTTACACTTCTCCGCGATGCGCTACAGGCCCAAATCATGGTGTTTTACGATTGAAACTTAAAACCTCTATAACTTCTTACTTGGTTATCGGATTTAGGCAAATCTTATATTGTTGGAAAGCTAATTCAATTTCCTATGCACAAGAGGAGCCGAAACTAGAAAATTGCACACGAAATAAATACTATTCATTTTGGAATCTATCCCTTAACATTTTAGGAAAGAATTTATTCTAGAAAAAGTACGGTGTATTGCAACAAAAATTAGAAATAGCATACTTAGAACCTTAATTATGAGATTCATAGCAACACTTTCATAATTACATAATATAGCAACTTGTATTTCGTATTTTTATAAACTGTTGTTTTAAAAATACAAATACAACTGATTTTTACTGCCCATAATTAACTGATTTAAACATGGTAAAAAATTACCTTAAATTAACTATGCTGATTACATTTCCATTAAAACCTCGTAACTCACGTGATTTCCATTATTTCCTAACAACACTATTCAAATTCAAAATTTAGTCTCAGAAAACGTGTTCCTGCAAAAAAAATTCAAAATAAGTTGAATCTTCAATTTGTTCTAATTGAACAATCAAATTCAAGTGTATTTTTTTCTGCTCAATTTCTTCTGATCAGTAGAATTCAATGATCATTTGAACAATCAGTTTCTTTGAATTCAATGATCAACATTACCTTCTTCTGGATAATTTTTCCGAATTCAACTATCGGTTTTAAATTCATCCTTAACTATTGTTGAAGGTATTAAATCATATTTTTTTTGAACCATTTTAGTTTTTATTTTTATTTTTCTATTGATCTAATTGTGCTACTTCGTTGAATTTTTTTCACTTCGTCGTAAATTTGTTTTTGAATATTTTCTTAACAAATTTCGAGTTAAAGTTAATGCAATAGTAATTTAAACTAATAAAACAAAAAACTAATCGAAATCAATTTTTTAAGCTGATCAAATTCTACTTTTTGTAGTTTGCTTGTCGAAATTTGAGAGTATATCTGTATGTATGAAAAGATCTTTTATATATGTTTTGGTTGGGTTCAATTTGGAGGTTCTAGATTTGGTTTTATTTAACCTTGAACAGATACTTTGTAATTGTATTTAGCCTGGAAAATTTTACTTTATTTGTAAGTTAAGTTGAACAAATATTGTGTAAATGTATTTTTTATTGTAGTTGTTCTGGAAGGTGGACGTATGAAAAACTATGAAGAGTACGTCTCTGATACTGTATTGTTGAGCACGAAAACATCTTTGTCATCTCACTTAAATATGGATTTGACCAGCAAACATATTAAAGTGGAATATCAAATCAATGGTAATACAAGGCAAATACAAATACCTAATGATATGGGGCTAAAGGTGTTTATTTTGCAAAAAAAAAAAGATACAAGACATGAATTTTCTTCCTTTATATGTAAGCATTTTGGAGAACAATGTTGCCAGCACCTTTGCAAGATCATCTGTATGCGTTGTTTAAAGAAGAAGCATTTGTAATAATTCACATAAAGTGTTAAATACATCTACTGAAGGAGCTTTGGTTGTTTCTGAAAATACAACAACATTAGATGTATTTGAGATTGATACAGTTCAGGTGATAATCTCAAACCCACACCACAAGCATATTGAAGAAGGCCAGGTATACTTGATGAAATTTTTTTAAAGTCGATCATGAAGGATTACACAATTAGGGAGAAATTTCAAACGCGAAGTGAAAGGTCAAGTAAAAAATGGTACGTATAGTATAGATTAATTTTTTCATGTTTAAAATGAGTTTGAATATGTATTTTAATTGTATTAAATTTTTTTGGATACAGTTATATATTGGTTTACAAATCAGGGAACTATGAGTTTTTATATCATGCACTCAGCATGGGAGATTCTGGAATGTCTAGAATTAGAGAATTCATACCTTAACATACTTACCCGGTAAAGGAAAAGGTCTATCTAAAGATGTATGATACTAGTATGTTGATAGGTGGTATGGTTAAAAGAAAATTTCGAAAACCACAAACGAAAATGCGACCGAAATAAAAAATGACATGAAGAAAGAGTTTGATATGGATTTGACATACACTTTATGTTGGAGGTCCAAGGAAAGAGCGTTAGAAGAGTTGAGGGGTAAACCATCAACATCTTACGTAAATTACCGTCCTACTTATATGTTTTGAACAATACATATCCCGAGTCACATATAAGAATGGAGAAGATGGATGAGAATGAGTTGTTGTATGTATTTATAGCTCTCCATACATTCATTAAAAGATTCGATCATTGTAGACCTGTCGTAGTTGTTAATGGTAGTCATCTAAGAGGAATGTATAGTGGGACATTTGTAACTTCCTGTACGATGGATGGAGAAGGTTAGTATCATTTTATATTTACATTGTAGAATTGATTGTATGTTTATATGTATTTCGGCATATCACTTGAAAAATACAAATCTCTATTAGAAATATACATATCTATATAAAATACATATATTCCAAAAGTTTCATGAATGAAACATGTATAGTTGATAATGTATGCTTGTGTTGTACATTTACATTTTAGTATATGTAATTGAAACTAATTTTTGGTAAAATATACAGTTTTGTGGAAGTGTAGTTTTAATAAATACATATGCAGTTACTATATGTATTAATATCTGACAACGCAAAATGTGTTTATATATGCAGGTCATATATTTCCTTTAACATATGGTGTGCTTGATTCTGAAAATGATGCATCTTGGACTTGATTCTTTGAGAATCTAAAGGAAGCGTATGGAGAAAGACAAAATATATGTGTTGCCTCTAATCAGAATCCAATCATCATAAAGGTTGTTGGTGATGTGTACAAAGATGTTTCGCATTATGCATGTAAGTGGAATTTATGAGAGAGCGTGATAAAACTTTACAGAAAGTCACACGATGCATTATCGAAGATCTTTTATATAATGGCCAAAGCATATTCGAAGTCAGAATTCCATTTGTTAATGGAAAAGGTTGAGGCAGTTGATATTAGAGTGAAGAAATATTTGGAATTGGCTGGTTACAAAAATTGGGCTAGGTCCTATGCAATAGTTCACTGAGGATGGACTTTGACTTTAAACATTGCTGAGCAATAAATGGAGTACTTGTATCAGCTAGAGTACTGCCAATTTACGATTTTCTAGAAGAAGTTCGATTGTTGTTTGGAAAATGAAATTGTGATAATAGGCTGGAGGCTTTATATACATTCACAACTCTCATAAAAAAATTTAATGACATACTCAAAGAGAATGAGGCTTTGTGTACTCGTATGATGGTATGATATTTTAGATTTTTGGCATTTATACTTATGAAAACATAAGTAAAAGAATTACTTGCATTCAGTTCTAAATTAATAAAACAAACATTAAAATGCATATTATGTATATTGCATATGTATTTTTGTATTGAAAAATCTTAACTCTGCATATGTATTTTGAAGCTAAATACATATGATGTATTTTGCATATGTAATTTTACTACAAAATCTGAACACTGTGTATGCATTAATCTCTATAACTAAACAAAAAACATTTGCAGTAACAAATAAAAATATTTACGGAATACATATGTAAATGTATATTTATGTAGCAAAAATACATATGCAGTTAGCCAAATATGTATATTTGTATGTTGCTGGTGTGGTTACAACATATCAAAAAATACAGTTTGCATCTTTTTGTAGCAGTCCATTTATATATTTCTTTTTGATCTTTTTGATATCAGGTTGTACCAGCCACAGAATATGTGTACACGGTGCATGACAAACAAAAACATTTCATAGTTTGCCTCAAGGAAAAAACATGCTCATGTAATGCATTTCAACTCGGTGAGATACCATGTGCACATGCTTGTGCGGTGTTGGATAACAAGAATTTTCAAAAGGGGCCATATTGTTGTATTTGTATAAGCCAAAAACTGCATTGAAGACATATGATGATGTAAGACCCCGTAAAATTCCTAGTCTAATTCAGTCTAACATAACATGAAAAGGGGGTCCCAGACTTAGAAATTTCAGCTAAGTGTTTATACTTAGAATTATTTTTTTTGTCTTCACAATTCGACGATCTTATTTTGATCCTTACGATCTTAAATGTCGATTTTTAAGTCGATTCATGATCAGGGATGTCAATAGGTAACCTTGGGTGAGTTTTGGATTTTTGGACGTTGTTAGAAGCTTGTTTGGATGTCAAAAATAGTAAATCAACGCGATCTCGATGTGTCGCGTCACCCATCGTGTCAACAAATAAATTCCCCAGCATTCAATCCAATTTCCAGTAAGCCAATATGATCTCGACGCATCACGTCGGCCATCGCGTTGACCCCATCAATGTGTTACGTTGGTCTGCGCGTCGTTGGGCACCATTTTTATGTAATTAAATCCACATCTATAGGGGAAATTAAGTCAATTTTTCTACTTTTATTCAGCCATAAAACATGAAATTCAACTATTCTAAGAGCAAAATCACTCGATTTCTCTCAAATCCTCTCAAGAACAAGACCCTACGTTATTTAATTTCAAGTCCAAACTTTAAGAACACACCAACGTTTTTCATGAAACTAATTACTAAGGTATGTTAGGTCATCCTTGGGTTTTCTTCCACTCTTGGAGTTCAAGAACCCTTTTTAAAATCTCAAGTTAATAGTTTCATGATTTACATGTACAATTGGGTTGTTTTCATATTCATGTTGTTGTATGGGTTTCAATGCAAGATTTAATTGCAATTTTCATGAATTAAGATAACATGTATGTGATTGTTGTAGTCCCCAAGTCAAAACCTTTGAATTATGAATTAATTATTGTAGTCATGATGCATCAACATATTGTTGATGCCCAAGTACAAGATTATGCCTCCTAGGTGTTTGACAAAATGCTTAATTGAGTAAATTGTGTATTTGTGATCCGTTGGTGACCTTACTATTGAACTCATGCTATTACTACATGTTTAAATTACTATCATGCTAAATGTATGCCTTGCACATGTTTGATGAAATGCCCATGTGAATTGAATAGTATAATTATGACATGTTAGCATGTGTTCTCATTCATGTACAAGTTCATGACTTCAAAGTACTTAACGAAATGTCTCAGCATTTGCATTGTGAACAATTGACTATTTCCATGTTTTCAAGAATTTCTATGTTGTATTACTGTTGATGTTACTGAGTCCTGGGGATATTTATTACCTAAAATCTAGTTGTTTACTTAGTCGCAGTAGTTATAGACTAGTCCTAGTCAAGGTCAGGAACAGTAGTACTCAGTCAGTTAACAGAACTCAGTGAACTCAGTCCAGTTCAGTTAGTCAGCATGATCAGTAACAATTTAGTCAAGCCTAGTATAGTCTAGTGATCAGTTCAGTGTATATTCAGTTGGGAGTAGGAATCAACACCGAGAGAACCCAGGGATAAGGGCATTCCTGGAAGTAGAGGATTTGACCCTTAGTAGAAATTCCTGAGTTACAGAACTACGTAGCCAGCGTAGGTTGAGATGACTTCCTGCCAAATAAGGGTTGAAACATCTCTCATAAGTTTTCCTATCTGTGAGGGTTGACAAATTATCTTCCTGCCAGTTAGGGTTAACTCACAACCATTGTTAATACCCGTGGCATGGTACTAATATCCTTTCAACTGGGGTTACAAGTTGGACCCCAAATCAGTTTATAATCAGGGTATATCAGTTAGATGATAACTCCCATAGTTACAATTTCAGTATTCAGTACTCAGTAATCAGTATTCAATCTTAAAACTTAGTACAGAACTCATCTCAGTTCTACAAAATTAGGATTTTTAGAAATAGTTACTCAGCTATCAGTAATACAGTTATCAGTATCATAGATATCAGTCACTCAGTTATTATAAATTAGTATTTAGTTTTAGCACGATCTCTTATATAGTATATATATATATGTACATGCAAAATATTGCATAATCAGTATTTACAGTAGTTTCAGTTATACATGTACACTCATTCAGTCAGTTACTGTTCATGCATATGAGTCCATGCATTTCATCCTCACCTCATCTAGCATACTAGTACATTCCAAGTACTGATGCATACTCTTTTTTTTTGCGCTATGATGTCTCATTTCATAGGTTCAAACGTAGGGGTTCCTGACCGTACTTAGCAGTTGAGGTTATCAACAATGATTACAGTAGTGAGTCCTCATATATAGAGGACAGAGTTATTGTTTCAACATTTCAGTCGTTCAGTATGTTTAGTAGTCAAAGTTAGTTAGGGACTTGTCCCATCAACTCCCTGTTCAGACAGTTAGAGGCTTTCAGTCTAGACTATTTCAGATAGATGTTCAGTTTCTCTTTTAAGTATTACTATCAGTATTCAATAGTTATTTCTGTGTTTTCAGAACCTTATGGCATTTCAGTTATATTTCCGCACATGTTAACAGGATTATTATTCAGTGCTCATAGTAGGTACTAGTCATGGGTTAGCTTGTGGTCTTTCAGGGTAGTAAGCATTATGTGACATCCGGGGTGCAGACTCGGGGCATTACAAATGTTCCAATCTATCCTTTACCATACCAAGATGACTGGATAATTTTAGTTAGCATACTTGGTGAAATTGTACTTCCCCTGAAGTACAAATGCCCTTCTGGAAGACCTGCAAAGAAGGATCGTGGAAAATCGGCTCGGGATATGTTTGAAAAGAAGAACATCAACTCAAGCAGTGGGTGTGGGGCTAAGGGTCACAATAGGCGTTCGTGTAGGAAATATCGTAAATGATACATTTGTTCTTCTGTATTATTTTTTAAAACTTTCTTATGCACTTTTTATAATAATGAACTCATTTTTATTGTTTAAGACATTTATGTAGCATTTGCTATCTGAACACTATTTAATCTGAAAACTGCATATGTATGTATTACAAAATCTGAACACTGCATATGTATGTTAAAGCAACATCTTATATGTAGTTTTAACACTGTATATGTATTTTGAGTACAAATTTAATAATTTTGATTAACCTCATATGTATTTTGGTCGTAAATGAACAAAAATTAAAATACATATGATGTATACTCCATACGTATTTTTAACGCAAAATCTGAACACTACATATGTATTTTTAAGTTAAATCTCACCGTAACAAATAAAACATGAACATTAGAATAAAAGAATGAATAAAAAATTAATGAAAACATATATAACATAAAATTTTAAAATGAATTACTTTCATTCAGTTCTAAACTAGTAAGTTTGAATCACCTCATATTTATTTTGAAGCTAATGAACAAAGATTAAATACATATGATGTATATTGCATATGTATTTTTATTGTAAAATCTGAACAACTCATATTTATTTTGAAATTGAATGAACAAACATTAAAATACATATTACGTATACTGTATATGTATTTTTATATTAAAAAATCTAAGCACTACATATATATTTTGAAGCTAAATACATATGATTTATTCTGTATATGTATTTTGTAATGCAAAATCTGAACACTGCATATGTATTTTGACTCTAAATCTCACAACAAAAAATAAAACTGCTTAAAATACTTAAATGGATTTCTTTCATTCAATCCAAAATTTAGAAGTTTGATTCATCTCATATGTATTTTGAAAGTAAATGATCAAAAATTAAATACATATGACGGTAATTGCATATGTATTTTTATTGAAAAAATTTAAAACTGCATATGTATTTTGGAGATAAATCTCACTATAACAAATAAAAATGAACACTGGAATAAAACACAAAGTACAAAATTAGTGAAAACAAATTCAACTTAAACGACTGAAATGAATTACTTTCATTCAGTTCAAAATAAGTAACTTTTAAATACCTCAAAACATAAAATAATTTTATACAATTAGAACCAACATCCATACACCAGTTTGTCAACTATTCAATATAATAAATTCATCAACCATCATATTTCTAAAACTTCAATGACACTAGTTATTCTGTTTTGCCTGACAGGCCTCAAGAGTGCTTCGACATCACTATGAGCATTTGCTTCTTGTTTTCTTATGCCATAGTCCCACAATAGTGTAGCATATCGTGTACGGAGTGTGTTTGGGTTTAACTCAATCGAAGGAACTCTTTTACCATAAGAAAGATACTCTACGTATGTAACCATAGAGAAACCACAGTCTCTACAAAAAAATATTGAATTATAAGTAAAATTTATTTTATACAAACTTACAATTTTGGTATATGTATATTAAAATACTTACAAGCTTCCACTTCGTTGTTGAGGCAAATCCTCTTCAAATAACACATCAAAAAGATTTGTCAAGTCTTTATCTGTGTATCTTGGATGGTTATGAAGATCGATACCTTTTTTTCATAGAAATTACAAGCTTGGAGACACAATAGGATAATCTCAGCTAATTTCTCAATCTCAGCCAGAACAATCGCACAGTGACTAGAGGATTCATATAAATCATATAAGAATATGCACCTCTCGAAGAACGATAAAACTGTAAGAACCCAATGATGTTTGTCCCTTATGTTAACAGGAATAAAGATAGTGTCCACTGTATGCCATGGCACTGCAGGATGCATACAAAACCCATTAATGTATTCATTAACATGGGACTCCTATCATCCCGCAGTAAGGTTTGGATCACCCATAGAGTATACTTTCATCACAGACCTAATTATGTTCATGAAATTGCAATCTATTGTGTTGTATTTGTAAGAGCCGTGGGAATCGTACTTCGACTTCTTCTGTAAGTAGTAGAATCAAACATCAATGTTCTGCAATAATTAATACCACAAATTTTAGAATATTCAAGAAAAATTTGTACTAAATTAGCATGTGTATGTAAAATAAAACACATATGCATTTTAGTTTAAAGTGTAAGATCTACGTATGTATAGTTTCATTTGTAAACTACTTATATACAGACAATGTAAGAAAAAAGTATAAGCAACAAGGTGTGATTTAATAGAACACATCATATGTATATTAATAAATTATATATGTATTTTTAACACGGCACATGTAAATAAATAAAAACATAGTAAAAATACATATGTGTACCACCGTATGTATTTGCAGGTAACATTATATGTATTTTAAGTAGTGTTACAACTCTAAAGTGAAAATTATTAAGATAATATACTAACCGAGTCTGGCCACAACTCATCAGCAAACCCCATAGTGTAAAACTAATTTTTATCTTCAATAGTTTCAACTCTGAAATGCATCATTGGAATGGTTGATTTGCTCCTCTTGTAATGATCCACTTTTTCCCTCATGTTTATTTACGCAGTACATGGTAAATCATGAAAACATAATAAATAAATAAAAAAATTAAAACAATTCAAAAGAAAGACCTTTTAGCATGACCTTTAAGAAGGCCGAAAGAAATGCAATCCATGAACTTGTCGACAACCTTCGTGTCCACTATCTCATCAATTGGGTGAGATATTGTAATACCCATACTAATTCCTAGCTAGAAATCATCTTAAGGAAGCTAGTAATTGCTTTGAAATACAAATCTATTTTAGTACCCGTGGTATTTTTGAGATTTCTACTTTCTATCACGTGGAAAATTGAGTTAGATTTCTAACGATACCAATTTTGTCCAATTTCGACACTAGACAACAAAGTTAAGGATGTTTTACTCAGAACTGGCTGAAACGCCCAGGTGCGACATCCAAGTTGATGGACCGCCAAACAAGTGACAGACCGCCACTTTGATCATCACAGCCAAGGCAGTAGGGCCACGTTCTAGATAAGGATTGACGGACGAGTTGATGGACCGTCATCCAGGGCGTCAACTCTTATCCAGTGAACCCCATTTCTGGTCCACAAATGACGATCAAAATAATGGACCGTCAGTTGGGTCATCACACGCCACGTTCAGTTTACTTCCAGGCCATTTTAACAGAGGTATTTTGGTCACTTAACACTCACCTATATATACCCAGATGAGTCTGAATTCAGCCATTTTGTTCATTATTATTTCACAAACAAAAACTAGGGTTTCTCTCTAAATTTAATCTCTAAGAACAAGACCAAATCTTATTCAAAAATCAAAGGCTTTCAAATCCTTCAAGTTCAAAAATATCAAGAACCTTGAGTCAGGTATGCGTAGTGTTCATCTATGGATCCAATCCGTTCATAGAGCTCAAGAACCATGTTTTGAATACTATTTTGTGAACTTTTTGTGGTGATATGAGCATGTACATGTTGATGATTGTTTTTTAAGTTTCAAGATGATATCTAGAGGTGGTTTCATGGAATATATATGCTTGTTAGTTGAAAACTATGAACATTAGGTGGTGTAAAATGGTGCAAGTTATGAAACACACCTATGCCTTAAAGAATGCATGTAAGGTGTTCGATAAAATGCTTAGGATGCTAGAAATTCATGTTTATATGGTTCCATGATGTCTAAATGGCAAGTCCATGTTAGCTATATACTTTAATATGAATTCCATGCTTTTCATGTGTTGCTATTATTGTGGTATGAAACATATGTGATAATGGAGATATACAATTTGCACATGAAATATAGCTATGCACTCCCTACCATGCTTAATATTTTGAGGAACTACATGATGTATAATATCCCCTATTTATGATAATGTGAATTGTGGACACCAATTTTATGATCAAGTCAGTCATATTGTGTCAGTTTTTTTCCATCGAGTCCTGGGGGTATTCGTACCCAAAAACTATAGTTGTGTGCTTAAAGACATGTCATGTTTCACGATATACAAAATCAAGCCATGATTAAGTAGAATTCAGTCAGTCATGTGACTCAGGAAACCTCATGGTCTCAGTCAGTTATCAGATATCAGTAGTATTCCTTCAGTCAATGGAATTCAATAAGTTCCACTCACGTACAGTCAGTTAAATCATGTTCAATCTCTTCAGATGGGAGTATGAGTTAGCACCGAGTGAACCCAAGGATGGGAACTCACCTGTATATGCGGGGTGTGATTCTTAGTAGTCATCCTTGTATTCCAGAAATATGTAGCCAGCATAGGTTGAGACATCGTAGCCTATTATATGAGGGTAGATGAGGTGGCTTAACCTGTTATATAAGGGTTCCCACCGTTCTCACTAGAGTTACCTGTTATATAAGGGTTGCTCATATATTGTCCTTACCAGAGGCGCGGTATTGACACCCTTCCAGTCAGGGTAAAGATTGGACCCCAGCTTATCCATAATGGCATATATGGGGCATGTCGGTTAAACAACTACCTCCCACAGTTTCAGTCTTAGTCTCAGTAAAAGAACTCAGATAGTTCTTTAGATTTTAGTATACCAGGACTGTCAGATACAGTCAACTCAGATACAGTATGAGACTTAGATAGTTCCATTAGATTTAGGACTGTCTGATACAGTTACTCATGTTATCAGTAATCAGTATCAGGTCTATCAGATATAGTCACTCATGCTATCAGTACTTAGTTTCAGAACTGTTAGACACTGTCAATTAGACCAGTTCTTCATAATTTGAACTGTCATAAATAGTCATTTATCTATTCAGTATCTCAGTATCAGTACACTTATATTGTTAGTATTCAGACTCAGTATTCATTATCTCCACGAGTTCATTTATAGTTGCTTATGCATGTATGTATTCTCACGTTCATATTAGTAAGCATTGTTCATGTATATAACCCTTTCCATTCAGCCTACCTCACTCGTATACTCAGTACATTCAGACGTACTGATGCATTTGCGCTATGGTGCTTTCTCTTATGTTACACCATAGGTTCAGAGGCACGTGTTCCATATCAGGAGTAGCATTCCAGTCTCAGAGTTGCAGTGAGTCCTCATCCATTCTAGGACAATATTATTTTATTTTATTTATTATTTCAATTTAGTTTTGCTAGATAGAGTTAGTTGGAGACATGTTCCTTCAACTCCTTACTCATACAATATTTTGAGGCTTTCAGATTTAGTTCAGATTTGATTCACACTTTAGTTGTTTTTGGGTATTTTCCACCCATATGGATATTATGTTTGTCTGATATTTTATTCAGTTGAAACTTATGGCCTATTGTTTATGTTTTTTGTATTATTACATTATATATTGCAGTGTATAGGTACAAATATCAGTTATGGGTTAGCTTGTGGTCCTTCGGGGTCCTAAGCATCGTGTAGCATTTCGGTTTAGAAAATTGGGGTGTTACAAACTTGGTATCAAAGCCTAAGGTTCATTAGAGTCCTAGGAAGTATGAAAGCCACATCTAGTAGAGTCTTGTACATGCGTGTGTTATGTACCACACTTATGTGTAGGAGGCTATGAGATGTTTTAGGAACAGTTTCCCTTCTTTCATGTCTCAGATCATGCTGTAGCAAGGTTCTCTAAGAAACTCATGTAGATTTCATCATGCTTCACTTATGTTAACTCCACCTTACTTTCAAGGTAACAAAAATAGTGAAGCTCAAGTTCTAAAGATGGGGCTTTCTTAGAAAGTATCCCATCAGTTAAGTTATGTTCTAAAGTTGTATGGATCTCATTCATGATCATGAGAACTCATTCTCGAACCCAGATTTAGATATGCCATCAAATCCCTTCTCAAAATCCTATGATAGCTTGTGACCCAGAGTTAGAAGTATGAACCCAGGAGTTTAGCAGTAGACAAGTTGGGATATAATATCTAGATTGAATAGATTATGTATTCATAGGGATAGTTGTGCTATAATGAATCAGTAGGCTTGAAAAGTGTGAGTTAGAAAATTAAGTTTATTGACTTGAAATTAAGCATGAAGGTATGAATGTGATATTAGTAGTATGTGAAGAAAAAAAGGCAGATGATGTGTTTAGTAAGGCAAGCATGTGTTGATCAGAGTGTAAGTATGTGATGATAATTTCAGTGCAGTTCAGAGATTAGTTTAGTGTTCACAAACTTATGATGATGGCTTAAAGCTAAGGGAGAGATGATAGATCAAGTAACCAAGTCAGGATCTCAGATTCCAATAGTAGTGCCAGTATGTACAGAAAAGCAGTTAGGGAAGGCGATTCCCAACCCATCTTTATCTCAGTGTAAAGCTTTGTACTTCAGTCAGCATAGTGCCTATGCATACTTCATGTCTCAGATTCCATGGATTTAACTTATGTTCACATGTATTCCATAGAAATGTATGTGTTGAAGTTCCCAGTATAGGAAGTTCAGTTCTCGATCACTCAGTGTTACAACTCATGTTCCATGAACTCAGAAATTCTAGAATCAGGTCATGCAGCTCATGACTCATGTACACGTATCATGCTCCCCAGTATACTCATTTTCCATGACTCATGCTATGCCCCCACTGATCAGATAAATTCAGACTATATCATATATATACTCAGTTCAGACCTTTTTGGTAAATCCATGTTGTTGATATTCTATTCCTCAGGTTTTAGTCATGTGTCAAGTTCAGTCAGTATCCATTCATGTTTCAGGTTCTCCTGATTTAACCCTTCATGAGCTCTCTTTATGAGAATAGCGTAGTATTGAGAAATTGCTTAGATGGGAGAGAGTTAATGTTTCATATTAAGAGCAGATTATTGCATTCATGTTTTATACGAGGGTGTAGATACGAAGATAGGCTTGAATATCCTGTTAGTATGCAAGCAAAGGGCTAGAAAGAGGTAGTACTTAGAAATTAGGAAAAAAAATTCATAGTGTGAATGTATATTCAGATCCTTGACTTATGTCAGCCTTCATGGTGCTACTATCATAACTTAGTTTCCATCTCAGTTATAGTTTCAGTACTCAACACTCAGTAATTAGTGCTCAGCCTCAGAATTAAGCACTTCAGTATCAGTCAAAACCTTAGTTTTAGTATTTAGTTATCGTGACCCAGCATTTAGTTCCAGTATGGATCCCAGTTACAGTCTTAAGTTATAGTGTTAGCTTCAGATTTGTATTCAGCTTAAAAATTCAGTTCAGTTTTAGACTTGCTTGACCATAACATACAGTTATCAGCTACTCAGTTATAGGTATTCTAATACCACATTCTATGGAATTTTTTCATATCATGTAATACGCTTGGTCCTGCATTTTCAGAAAATATAGCTTTCATTAAATCCATGATCAGTTACCCCATGTTACTGAGTCAGTCCCTTCTCATATTCATAATACTTTATGGTCTCAGCCCAGCTACTCAGATTAAGTACTATTCAGTCTTGCATACCCAGCATTCAGTTACCAGTTACTCAGTTAATCAGATAAGTCAGTATGTCTATGCATTCGTGCATCACGCTTCAGTTTCATATCTCAGATAATTAGTCATGATTTCGTACCTAGGTGCCTTGCGCATCGCCTCAACTTCCTTAACATCTCAGCAAGTTCAGTCCAGCATCCTTCAAGGGACATAGTGTCCCGAGGGGGAGATACACTATAGCCCCTAAACTTCCTTGATTTAAATATGTCATTTTCTTTGATGAATCTATCTTGGAGAAAGTGTTACTTATGAGCTGACCTTCTAGCTCCAAAACTCAGCAGTAAGCCATGTACTCAATGGCTCAGTTTAGTCCATGATACGATACTCTATCCATGTTATGCATTGCAGACTCAGTTCAGTTCATGTATCATGTTCCAGACTCAGTTATGTTCTTATGTTTATGCTCATGCATATTGAGTGATTAATCTCAAACTCATCGATATTTTCAGTTCAAGGTGACAGTTTTCTTTGATCTTACTCATTCCCATGTTCAAATTTTAGTACCAAACTTTGTATTCAGTTCCATGCTTAGTTTTTAGTTCAAACTTGGTACCTTTACCATTGCATGTTCAGCCGCATGTTCCTAAGCCCGTTCAGTCATATATTAATGCGTCAGATATGTGTGATCAGCTTTTCAGTACTTTCTGACATGTATTCATGTATCATGTCAGTCGTATAATCATGCATATGATATACAAGGATTCATCTCATCAATTAGGCATCAGATATGCATTCTTATTATGAGAAACTCAGTTCATCAGAACACTCAGTCATGTACTTATGAATTAGTTATGCATACATCAGATATGCATGTTCAGTATGATATGTTCAGCTTATCAATTATGTCAACCATGAAATCATGATCAGTAGTTCATGCTCTATATTCACGTCAGTTGTCTTTTCTCTTATCTCAGCCAGTCTCATTCGAGGATGAAAGTTCTCAAAAGGGAGATATTGTAATACCCGTGCTTATTCCTAGCTAGAAATCATCTTAAGGATTTTAGTAATTTCTTTGAAATACTAATCTATTTTTGTACCCATGGTATTTTTGAGATTTTTACTTTCTATCATGTGGGAAATTGAGTTATCTTTCTAACGATACCAATTTTTTCCAATTCCGACACCAGACGAGGAAGTTATGGATCTTTTACTCAGAACTGACCGAAACGCCCAGGTGCGACGTCCAAGTTGACGGACCACAAAAAAAGTGACGAACCACCACTTTGAACGTCACATCTAAGGCAGTAGGGACACATTCAAGATAAGGATTGACGGATGAGTTGACGGACCATCAGATTTTTATAGACCGTCAACTCTTATCCAGTGAACCCCATTTCTGGTCCACGAATGACGGTCAAAATGACGGACCGTCAGTTGGGTCGTCACATGCCATGTTCAGTTTACTTCCAGGCTATTTTAACAGGGGTATTTTGGTCACTTACCACTCGCCTATATATACCCAGATGAGTCCGAATTCAGCCATTTTGCTCATTATTATTTCACAAACAAAAACTAGGGATTTTCTCTAAATTTAATCTCCAAAAACAAGACCCAATCTTCTTCAAAAATCAAAGGATTTCAAATCCTTCAAGTTAAAAAATATCAAGAACCTTGAGTCAGGTATGCGTAGTGTTCATCTATGGATCCAATCCGTTAATAGAGCTCAAGAACCATGTTTTGAATACTATTTGTGAACTTTTTGTGGTGATATGAGCATGCACATGTTGATGATTGTTGTTTAAGTTTCAAGATGATATCTAGAGGTGTTTTCATGGAATATATATGCTTTTTAGTTGAAAACTATGAACTTTAGGTGGTGTAAAATGGTACATGTTATGAAACACACCTATGCCTTAAAGAATGCATGCATGGTGTTTGATAAAATGCTTAGGATGCTAGAAATTCATGTTTATATTGTTCCATGATGTCTAAATGACAAGTCCATGTTAGCTATATAATTTAATATAAATTCCATGCTTTTCATGTGAAGCTATTATTGTGGTATGAAGCATATGTGATAATGCAGATATACAATATGCACATGAAATATAGCTATGCACTCCCTACCATGCTTAATATGTTGAGGAACTACATGATATATAATATCCCCTATTTATGATAATATGAATTGTGGACTCCAATCTTATGATCAAGTCAGTCATGTTGTGTCAGTTTTCTTCCATAAAGTCCTGGGGGTATTTATACCCGAAAACTAGAGTTGTGTGCTTAGAGCCATGTCATGTTTCACGAATATACAAAATCAAGCCATGATTCAGTAGAATTCAGTCAGTCATGTGACTCAGGAAACCTCATGGTCTCAGTCAGTTATCAGATATCAGTAGTATTTCGTAAGTCAACGGAATTCAGTAAGTTCCACTCACGTACAATCAGTTAAATCATGTTCAATCTCTTCAGATGGGAGTAGGAGTTAGAACCGAGTGAACCCAAGGATGGAAACTCACCTGTATATGAGGGTGTGATTCTTAGCAGTCATCCTTACATTCCAGAACTATATAGCCAGCATAGGTTGAGACATCACAGCCTGTTATATGAGGGTAGATAAGGTGGCTTAACCTGTTATATGAGGGTTCCCACCGTTCTCACTAGAGTTACCTATTATATGAGGGTTGCTCATATGTTGTCCTTACTAGTGGCGCGGTATTGACACCCTTCCAGTCAGGGCAGAGATTGGACCCCAGCATAGCCATAATGACACATATGGGGCATGTCGGTTAACAATTACCTCCCACAGTTTTTGTCTCAGTCTTAGTAAAAAACTCAGATAGTTCTTCATATTTCAGTATACTAGGACTTTCAGATATAATCAACTCAGATATAGTACGGAACTCAAATAGTTCCATTAGATTCAGGACTGTCTAATACAGTCACTCATGTTATCAGTAATCAGTATCAGGGCTATTATATATAGTCACGCATGCTATCAGTACTCAATTTCAGGACTGTTAGACACAGTCAATCAGACCAGTTCTTCATAATTTAAACTGTCATAAATAGTCATTTATCTATTCATTATCTGAGTATCAGTACACTTATGTTGTTAGTATTCAGACTCAGTATTCAGTATCTCCACGAGTTCAGTTATAGTTTCTTATGCATGTATGTATTCTCATGTTCATATTAGTCAGCATTGTTTATGCATATAACCCTTTGTATTCATCCTACCTCACTCGTATACTTAGTACATTCAGACGTACTGACGCATTTACGCTATGGTTCTTTCTCTTATGTTACACCATAGGTTCAGAGGCACGTGTTCCAGATCAGCAGTAACATTCCAGTCGCAGAGTTTTAGTGAGTCCTCATCCATTCGAGGACAATATTATTTTATTTCATTTATTATTTCCTTTCAGTTTTGCTAGACGGTGTTAGTTGGAGACATGTTCCTTCAACTCCTTACTCAGACAGTATTTTGAGGCTTTCAGATTTAGTTCAGATTTGATTCAGACTTTAGTTGTTTTTGGGTATTTTCCACCCATATGTATAATACGTTTGTCAGATATTTTATTCAGTTGAACCTTATGGTCTATTGTTCATATTTTTTTGTATTATTACGTCATATATTACAGTGTACAGGTACATATATCAGTCATGGGTTAGCTTGTGGTCCTTCGGGGTCATAAGCACCATGTAGCATTTTGGTTCAAAAATCGAGGTGTTACAGAAACAAATGGATATTTTTGAGAGAATATACGTATTTTCCCTGCTGAGCTCCCTATGTAATTACATGGTACAAAAATGTATATTATAAAAATGTATTTGCAAAACATATTAGATTAAAAATATATATAACTTAGTGTACTTACCACCTACTGACCCAAACTTAATCGTGTATGGTGACTCCTCGTATTTAGATGGTCCCCTAATCCTTATCTTTTGTTTGGGAGTTTGATTTTCAAGATTTATGGAGGGATGAACGATGATGCTTTTTCTCCAGTAGACATTCAAACTAGGTAGGAACTCATCAGGGATAGTGTTTTGTAAATCAGGCCAAACTAGTTCATCCCTTGGTGCATCAATGTTTAGTACATGAGTTTTAGGAGGTGTCCTAATTTTCTCCTCTGTACAAAATTCACCTTCTCCATGCATCGATGTGTTTGCACTCAATCCAGCATTCTCTTTGTTGATCTAGTAAAAAATAGAAAAACGATTAGTTTGATCTGTCCATTATAACTCACATAACCTCTAAAATATGTTCATTATACATACTCGACCATGATCTTCAACAACAGTCTCAGAATGTTTATCATTCAAATTCTCATTAGAAGTTTCTTCTTCACGGTTTGCCGATGGATGTACAATGATGACTTTTCTTTGGTAGGCATTTAGACTCGGTAGCAACTCATCGGGGATTGTAAATTGTGAATCAAACAAAAAGATTTCATCCATTTTTTCATCCCTGATCTAGAAAAAATAAAAGAAAAAAGTTATTTGTTTTGTGCACTATTACATCACATAAACTAAAATATGTATTCATTATACATACTTGACAATCTTCTTGAACAACCTTCTCAGAATGTGTATAATCCAAATTTATACTTTGGAGAAGCTCATTAGGAATTAAAAATTGAGAATCAGTTTCATCGTTTGTTTTATCTGAAAGCAAATCAGTATACCCCTTGCAGACAAATAAAAAGAGTTAAAAGAATATCAAACACACATCTACTTGTATATGTTTATATACATATATATAGAAGAACAAATAAATGCGAGGTAGAAAATTAAATATGTGCAATCAAAAGAATATACATATTTAAGTTAATTATTTACTTTTGTACCATCCAACTTCTCACCCAAATTCTGAACAACATTGGGACTAAAGCGTTGTGCTGATGTTTTAGCACCAACACAATCCATATGTTAGAGATCAGGATATTTATCTTCATTTTGTTGCTACAAATACAAATACAATTTCAATAAACTATTAATACTTGACTTCACTGTATATGTATATATTTTTTCTAACTGAATATGTATATACCAATCTACTAAAAATACACATTGATATAACAACATTCTCAAAATACATATTTATATACAAAACTAAACACACACTATTTTACAGAGTGTGAAGTTTGCAATCAACCTAAAAATACATATTGTTATAGCAGAAGTCTCTAAAATACATATGTACACTACATGTGTTTTTTCAAATAAATTTTTAACTAACACTAAATATACTCATATATATATTAACAAAAAAAACATAACGAAATTATATTTAAAAGTGCTTGTAAATACATATATGTAAGCTAAATATTTACCTTTGTACTGTCAAACATCTTATATGAATTATGAACAACATCAGGACTAAAGTGTTGTCCAGATTTCTCTAAACCACAATCATCAACATTTTGTTGTTCAGGTTCTCTATCTGAACACTGTTCCTACTTATACATATGTAAGGATATTGAACAATTATTAACCAGTATTTGCATTTGTATACTTTATGTTTATAAGTAAATCCATGAAGAATACATCAGTAAATGAGATAAGTTTTTAAATCAAATTTGAATATGAAAATTTTCACCTTTATTCTTGTACCGTCAAACATATTTTCTGAATTCTGAAGAACATCAAGACTATAGTGTTGTCCAGATGTCTCTAAACCACCATCATCAATATTTGGTTGTCGAATTCTTTATCTACAAACTGTTCTTTTAAAATATATGTATAATTAAAACACAATATTTGCATATGTATGTTATATTTGTATAAGTCAATCTAGTAAGAATATATATGCAAATCAGATAAGTTTTTTAAAGCATATTTTAATAGTAAAAATTTTACCTTGTTTTCTTAAATTACTTTCAGAATCCTATTGAACTTTGTTTTCACTAGGCTAGGAATTCCTTTTAACTCTAGACAAACCTATTTTTGTACAAATTCAATAAATATTTTTTTTAATGTACACACGTGTTTGACCAAAAACTTACCTGATCACGGAATTCATCAAAAACTTTCTTTGAAGTAACGACTTCTTTCTTTACAGGACTCCTTTGCTTTGATTGTACCGGAGAAAAAATAATTCTAGTTGTTTACTTCACATTATTCATTATTGATGCAGTTGTTTGTCGTGTTTGTATTGGCTTAAATACTGGTGTCTTCACTCTGGAAAACTTTGCAATAGGAGGAGCTGGTGTCCTCTTTTGGGTATGCTCGTCAACAATATTGTATGATTGTTTCCTCACCGGTTTCTTCATTGTCAGGGTTGATGAATCAACCTTTTGTTTCCTTAAAGAACGTTCATTAATTTATTTTGGTGGTGGATCTCGGAAGTCATCATCCAAATCAATTGAACGTTCATCTTCAAGTCCATCCTTCTCTGGTATTTCAAACTTTGCCATTTCCCTTTGAGTTGGTTCAATGTTGTTAAATACAACTTAGGAATATAGATAAAATATGTTAAAGTATCTGTTAAGCAATCATAAATCAAATGTATATATTTAGATTATAAAATATATATTAATACATATGTATTTATTAACGACGAACCTTTCCATCGTCATTAAACATATCATCTATCAAAAACTCAAAACGTGGTCGAGGTGCATTTGTCTTCAAATTTAATAATCGGGGAATTGGATTATCAACCTTGGATGTAATATTTTGTGGAACATTTGAACAACACTCATTATGTCACACTTGAATAGCCAGTGGCATTCCCTGTATCAAATAAAATTTCCCACCTGTTTTCAATCTATTGTTCAAAATTCTCGCTAAATCCTCAAATGACAAAGTCCTCCACGGAAAATCTTTATATCTACCATTGTATACAAAATCAAAATGAAGAAGGGTTATAACCAAAGTATCAACATTAGATAACACAAAAGAATGCAGAAAATACAAAATTACAAACTTCTTAGCATCCTCATCATTGTTCTCCCCCAAAACTTTGTCTGTGAATGCTAGAAATAATTGTCTTTTCTATATAAATTCTTCACCATTAAAATACTTCTCAAAAATCCTGTTGGGTACATCCTCGTAAAAAATGAACTCGTACCTATTAGCGACACAATTAAAGTCAGTAATGATAGCAAATTCTCTAGGAGTAAAATGAAGAGAAGTGTCGTTAGCCCGAATGACTATAGTAGAAGAAGAACTACCCTTTATCTCAAGTGACATAACACATTTACACAACTGTTCTTGAACTACACAGTGCTTCTTCTTCATGAAATAACCTAAAATATTATTATCGCAAAAATTTTGTATTGTTCCTTGTTTAATATGGCCCGTAAACTTCCATCTATATCATTGTCACTGTATGAGCACATATGTGGTGCAAATCTTGGAAGTTTTCTTACAATGAAAATTTCATCATGTAACACCTATACAAAGTAAAACTACAACTTATTAAACTGTAAAAAAGTTCAAACACAATCAACTATGTATTTAACCAAAAATAAATAAATATAACATCCATATGTATTTTGAACAGAACAAAAATACAAAATCGTCACTAAAGAAAAATATATATGATATTTGATATGTACGTATAAAAATACAAATGCTACCCTATACCTTATAATGTATATTGAACCTAACAAAAATACAAAAGAAAATGAAAATGTACTTCTCAACATAAAGTAATTATATATTTCAACATTCTAAAATACTGAAAATACACATCAAATATACTAAAAATACATATAGCCAAATAACTCTTCATGAGTAGTTCATATAAGAATATATTTTCCATACATAAGCACTTAGCAATTTCATCTAATATACTAAATACAAATAAACATGGTAGCTTCCCAAAATTCAACATGCATATATATTTTGAACAGAACAAATCAGCTCACTACAATTCCTAAATACATATCAGGAGAACATAAAAATAAATATTAAAACTACACCTTATTAAACTGTAAAAAAATAAAAAAAAACACAAACAACACATCAAAAAATACATATAACATGCATATGTATTTTGAACAGAACAAAAATACAAAAAATACTGAAAATACATATCAATTATACTAAAAATACATATAGCCAAATAACTCTTCTTGAGTAGTTCATATAACAATATATTTTTCATATGAATATACAAATAAACATGGAAGCTTCCCAAAAATTTATAAAAAAATAAATATTAATCAAAAATCTATTTAACATATCATCTTCACAAATCAGCTTGCTACAATCCCCCAAATAAATATCAGCAGAACATAAAATACATATTAAACCACTGAAAAAATACATATTACTTCCAACTTTGATAAAAGCTTTACTAAAATCAATAATACATAACAGTAAGTACAAAATGTATTTACAATGAAAAAATACCTCTTCCTCCATGTCTTCTTTAGATTCATTAGCAGAAGGGTTCTGAACATCGTCATCAACCTTACTTAACTCTTCAATTTCTTTGGCTTTTTTTTTTCTCTCATATTTTTTTATTTTTTGTTCTTTTGGTGAATGAGTTTTCTTCAACAGTTTTTTTGACAATATCATCCATCTTCATTGGGTTATTATGAATTTGTTCCATCGTACTCTCAAATTTCTTCGATTGTATGGGATTAGAAACAACATTAACTACATCGTCTTGAGTTAATCCAAGACTAAAAGATGGTGCATAATCAGACACCAAATTAATAGGTGGTATACCACTATTTGTTCGTGATTTTGGTGTATGTTCATCCACTAGAGCATAAAAACCTTAAAATCAATTTCGCTAACGGATTACAGTACCAAAAAAGTGGAGAAACTGATAACATGCAATAACAAAATTAATTAGATACCTAAAATAGAGGAACACAAACCTTATCAGATTGTGATAAAAACAGTGTGAAAGAAAAAAATTGGAAGCGGGAACTGTGTTAATGGCGTAAAAAAATAAATAAAGGAAAGAGAAGAAGAAAAGCATGAATATAGGAGCCTATACACGGTAACTTTTTTCAGGCGGTAAAGTAGGGGACTTATGTTAAAATAATGCTATGTTTGCTACACTATGCAATTTCACATAAGTGTTGCTATTTTTTTGTAATTTAACTCTTAGGTATGCTACTCCATGTAGTTTTAACTTCTCCAAACTAATAGTGACATGGTCTAAATAGGCCTGCAGCATCTAGGCCTAAAATTCAATGAGAAAATTATGGGAAATTTTCATAAATTTTGCTATTTTGCTCCTTAATTATCGTCTCTTTTGATTTTTTAATAAATTTTCTCTCTTTCAAATTTTGGTTATTCATATATATAACTAAACATCGATATACATTAGTATCTTACATTTCAAATCTAACTATTTTAACGATATTTAAGAAAATAACGCAATTAACGCCATATTCATTAATGTATCCCTTAAATTTAGTAACAACTTTTCAATTTCAAAAAATTTTAAACACCAATTCAATCAGCACGATAAAAAAATATCTCTTCGAATCACTCAAGCTCTATTTACCCAAGCTCTTCTTTTTCAAATTTTTGAAGCTCGCTTTTTCATCAATTTTATCAAGAAGATGAATATTGCAAATCTCTTGAGGCATTTCGATGTCCCAAATTCACGATTGCATAAACTATGATATACAAAGAATGAGGTGGAACTTTGATTCGGTATTTCATCCCCCGTAAATTTTTTACAATGCATACTAATATTAATTAAATCTAAAAGCAAAGTTAATCATTTAAGGAATAAAATAAATTGACTTATTTATAAATATGTCCGATGCATAATTATGCTATGTACCAGATTTGAAATATCATAAGTTATTCCTTTCATATATATAGCATAGTTATGTATCATGAATAGAATAATTGAAGTTATGTCAAATCTAATGTTATGTATATGGATACTTATATACACAGCATTGTTATGTATCAGTAGTGAAAAAATATTATGACAAAATGAAACCCACAACCAATAGACATAACTATGATATGTATCAGATTAGAAGTAATTCATTCATATACATCACATTGTTATGTATAAGGAATGAAATAACAACAAATCTCAAATGACGTCTGCAACCCTATATATAACTAATCTATATATCAAAGTTGAAATAAAAAAAACTGATACTTTATAGCTATGTATAAGAATATGAACATTGACAAAAACATGCGGATTCAGCATCAAATCCCATTGTCTTTAAAAAATGGGTCTAGGTCAAACGTATACATAACATAGTTATGTATACAATATACTATAAAAACTCTTAACAATGGCCTATGCCATACATATACATATATGTGCTATGTACCAGATTATAATAGTTGAGCAATTTGAGATCTGGTTCAAGATATGTATATGAATTCGAGACTGGTCGTCAACGTGATGGCTGTGGTGGTTGTTGATCGAAGTAACAACTAGTTAGAGAGGAGAATAAAGAGGTAGAAAGACCGTTGGGGTCTATCAACTAGTGGTATTTTTTGTAAAGGGGATGAAAAAGAGAGGAGGTTGAGACGTCGGTTGATAGATGAAGGGGATTAGAGGGGATCCGACGGTGTGGTTTGCCGGTAGAGGTTGACAGGGGTGTGTTTAGTTGTGGTGGATGCATCTGGTAAAGGGAGTTGTGGTATTGGTGGTTCACCGGCAAAGGTCCGCTAGTATAAGGGTATTTGATGATGTTGAGCAATTTGAGAAGAACACGTTTGTATATTCAAAATTTGAAAATCGCTTGATTGAGCTTCCTTAATTTTAGGCACTCTTTGAGGATATTAAGCATTAGAAAAAGGTAGGTGAGATGTGTATATGAAGTTTGAAGAGGAAAAGTGTCAAAATGAGATTTTTGTAATTACTTTTGACAGTTAAAATTTTATGTAATAGTAGAAACTTAAGTTGTAGTTTTAAGTAAACTTTTCAAAAATTAACTTATATGTACTTTTTAGACTATTTATTGCAAGTTGGAGCAATTTTTTAAAAGTATAGTAATAATTTATTTTTGAATTAAAAAATCATATAAAGTATATTATATAGATATATATATGTATGTATGTATGTATGTATGTATGTATGTATATATATAGTTGTGGAAATTCATTCTCTCTTTTCTTATGTAGGAGTAAATTATGGTAAAAAGGTTTCTTCACTTATACTCCTTCATTTAGAAATGACTTTATTTCTTCAGCCAGAAAGCAAAATTAACATGGTGAATGAACACCAATATCAATCGTCGCTAATATTGTTGCAACAAAAAAAATTTTGATATCAAACAATTATGAATTAGTTTATTTTCACTATGTACGGTGATAGTTTTTCATTCAATATCCATTACATATACTCAAAAGGCTTTCTAACATATAATACTATTTTTCTTATCAGTTGTCACATTCATAAACTCATTTCATACAAATATGACATATACAAAACTTCATCTTACCAATTTTAATATCGATTTCATATATTAAGAACTACAAAAATATTACTTAAGTATAAAATGAGTATATAAACCGGCTTCAACAAAATTTATTAAACTAATTCATGAATATCATATTATGTACTATTTTCATACACTAAAAATAGTTTATAAGAATACATCATTTGTTTGTAGAATCTTATATACCAATTTCATAAATTGAGACCCCAAAAAAATGAGAATCATTTAAAATATGGCTTTGCTATATATAACTAATTTAAACTTAATTATTTAAAATAATACATGAATACTAGATTGAATACAATTTTCACAGATTAAAAATAAATTATTAACATATAATATTTATTGGCATCAGTTTTTCTACGATAATTTATCACCAATATTATTGCAAATTCAAAATTCATAAATTATAAATTAAAATAATTATACTATAATCCTGTAATACCCCGCATTTTTGGCTAGTCTTTGAAATGTCATTCCGACGTGTATAAGCTATGATCTAAAAGATTCCCATGCAAATATGAGATACATGATCTTTATCCTCATGTTTGATTTGCTTTTGAGGTAAAAAATGTTCATAAGAATCACTTAGAACAAAGTTGAGCTTAGAGCCTTTGATTCGTCCAAAGTTTGGTATTCGATTCTACAAAGGTCTACATTAAATGTGTATAAATTTTTATATACAAAGAATTTTACAGTTTAAGACCAATCAAATTGTAGATAATTGAATTAGTTTTCCAACGATATCAATTTTGCCTTAATTCGATACCCGAGCGAAAAGTTATGGCATTTTTCGTGTGAGGTAGTAAGCCGACGCGATTGGGACGCGACGCGTCGGTTGTCAATGTGATTAGTGATGTGGCGCGATGGCCAACATGTTATGGGACTGTTTCACACACTATTTCAGTTTCTAAAGGGTTTAGAGGCACTTTGGTCACTTCCCCTCACCCATATCCGCTCATAACACTTAATTTTAGCCCCCAAAAGAAATATACACATAATTATTCATCTTTTCTCTCAAAGAAAAATCCTAGCCTCCTCAAGAACACCAAGAACTTCATCAAAATTTCTTTAAGAAAAGAAAGAACTCAAGTTTCCTAATTCAAGAATACTTTCAAGGTTGTGTTTCTCCATCAAGATTAAAGCTTTAAGGTATGTGGGAGTTCATCCATGGGTCCTCTTTAACCCATGGAGCCCAAAAACTCTTTTGTTTTAATTAAAGAATGAATTTTTCATTATTATGGTATTTTGTATGTTCAAGAAAGATTGAATTTCATGTTTTCATGGTGGTTTTAATTCAAATCAGCCCATGTGTGATTCCATGCAAGATTTTAAATTCCTCATGCTATGAATTTGAATTTTCCATGCTTTATTCAAGTAAATTCCACGATGGAACCTAAATTCATGATGTTTAGCAATATTTCCATGTTTTAAATTCATGCCTTCCACATGCTTGATGAAATTCCCATATCATGTTAAGTCAATTTCAAGATGAATCCCCAAGTCATGAATTTTGCCATGTAACTCTATTGTTCCCTCATGTTTAAGACATTCTTACGTTCATGTTATGAACTTTACATGTTTTGATGAAATGCTCATGTCCTATCTCAAGCAAATTACATGTGACTTCCCCAATTCTTGATTTTAGTTATATAATCATGCTATGCTTCCATGTTTAAGATATTCTCATGTTCAAGTTCATGCCCTTCAAGTGTTTGACAACATGTCTAAGTGAATGCATGGTGAATACGTAGTTTATGAAATACTTTCAAGGTCATGCCATGCTTTAGTATCAATGCTATCGAGTCCTAGGGGTATTTAATATCCAACAATTTAGCTTTTTACCTAGAATTACAGTCGCTACAGAATAGTACCAGTAACACCATGAATAGTAGTACTCAGTCAGTTACAGAACTCAGTGAACTCAGTCTAGTTCGATCACTCAACAGAATCAGTGTGGGTTCAGTCAAGCCTAGTACAGTCCAGTTTCATTCCCAGTATCAGTTTAATTGTTAATAATTACCTCAGAATCCGTATGCACTATTATTTTCAGAATATCATGACCTAAGCTTATCAGTTATCAGCGTGTGCACCAGTTAGTATTCCAGTGTCATTCAGTTGGGAGTAGGATTTAGCACCGAGCGAACCCAGAGATACGGGCTCACCTTCCAGTTGAGGGTGTGATCCTTAGTAGCAGTCCTTGTATTTCAGAACTACGTTACTAGCGTAGGTTGAGATATCAACCTTCCAGTTGAAGGTTGATGAGGTGTTTACCTTCCAGTTGAGGGTAATACCGTTCTCATCAGGGAACCTGCCAGTAGAGGATGACCCTTAGTCCTTTGGGACAATAGTTTAGTGGATCCACACAACCAGTATTAGTACCCATGCTACGGTACTGATACCCTTCCAAATGGGGTTACAGGTGTTTTGCGGAAATTTTGACTTTTGAAAGAGAGTCGCCACTTAATTTTGAAAGGGAATTAAGAAACCTTTATAAATACTTTAAATGATTCAAAACAGAAAAATCATTTAAGTTAAGAGATTCTGAGTAAGTGGTTCTTATTAACGTTTTAGGAAGATGTTAGGCACCTAAAACGTCCGCTAACTTGCGGTTATCCGATATGTTTGAAAACATTCTTTTGATTAACTTTGGAAAATCAATTTGTTGAAAAAATAGTTGATTAAGGAAACAAATTATGCAAAATCAGTTTTTTAGCGACTTAGTTAGGGATTTAGCTAGGTTCGCAATAAGTACTAAACAAGTAAACAAAAGGAAAAAGGGGAAAGGGGAGAAATAGTGATTTAGGCTTTTAGGCCCAAACCGTCGTCCCTGTCCTATTCTAGTTCGGTTTTTGACCCGTCTTCACCTGTCCTATTTCTATGTTTCCGAGCCTTTAACTCGAGTTTCACTTCACCTGTATTAATTTATAATTTTGGCTTCAGGGCCCCAAATGAATGAATGAGAGTAAATAACAGAATAGATAACGACAAAAATAAATATCTAAATAAATGAATGAAATGGACACTGAGACTTTCAAGTCCCTTAGGCTCTGCAACGGTGAGATTTCAACCCACTTCCCTTCTTTCCACTCTTTATAGCCATACGTTAGATAGTCATCTTGGATTCTCTTTTGGATTGGACTCGAGGAGGGAGCCGTGTTGGCCAACCATGAAATATGTGGAGAAAAAGTCCATTTGGACTCCAAAATGGGTTCATGCAAAGAAAAGGATGAATGAATTAATATGCTATGTATAAATTAATTACTAACCATATTAAAAGTTCATAATACTATAAAATATATTCTCACGCAAATGTAGAAAATACAATGATTCATTAGATTGAGGGAAAAGTACTCTAATCACGGAGGCCGAGTAGGCGGAAAGATCAAAATAAAATCAGAAACTCGGGCAAACAAAATGTTATAAAGCCACAGAATCTTAGTATATGTAAAGGTATGGATTAAAGATTTTAAGGAAGTTCAATGACTGGGCCAAGAGATAAATAAGTAGCCAATAACACTATAGGTAAATCGCTACCTGAAATGCTTGTAAATCAGGGATATTTTCATATTATAAAGGGTTGTTAGTTTGCGATTAAGAGTAGACAAGATTCAACTTTCGCTAGCGAGAGAAGAATGAGGTAGAAAGGGAAAAAGAGAAAGACAGGTGTCCTATTTGCCTAAGACAAAAAATTTTCTACATATAATATCAAGCATAGATTCATCAACATCTATATGACAACGACATTAACAAAATCACACCAGGACATCTAGATTAGCATTATGCCAGGATAAGACTAACACATCAGTGGTAACTCTTAATGGAATAAAGGAACTGTGCAATACATCCTTTCTTCCCTTTTGACATTCCTTGTCAAAAGGAGTCTCAGGAGCGTTTCCATGATAAAATCAATCAAGAAACTGATACGAGGGACAAACAGAAACAAAAAATACGGTAAATCTGACCCTAATGCTTAAGCGTAAGTCAACAACAAGGTGATGATCACCAACAGGATGAAAGCCTAAAGAGATAATGATTCGATACATAAGTTACAGGACTAATGAATTCCGTTCATTGTTATACTAAATCGAATGGAAAAAAACTATACGCGAGATCCATGCAAATAAGGAGAATATTGAAATAATTATCGAATTTTATAGTGGAAAGTATGGAATCGAAACATATAAACTAAAAGAGAAGAAAAACTTTCACAATATGTTGAAATAGAATTAGTAGTTTAGGCATTACCACTATCTTGACATAGTATATGTTAAGTAGTGCTAAGATTCGTCCTCCCGCAGAAGGCTGAACAAATATCAATGAAGAAGTCTGACTATTTTAAAGATCTAATGACTTATGTTCGAAAGAAGAAGAAAAGTTTTTATTACATTTCATCAACAGAAATAGCAGACACCTTTTCTATACCATATTATTCTTGCTAACGTCTAATAATAACAAAAAACGTAACATAAAATTAAGATCCCAGAGTTCTATTCAAATCAAGAATCAAGGAAAAGACATTAAGTCTCAAATTCTTACGCAGAAGTATGTTCACTATTAGGACTCAAATTCATCCTAACGACACCAAATTCCAATCTTCACACAAAATCCTAAAGCCTTCACAACTTTCTACAGCAAGCCATCCCAGAAAATAAGATATTTAATCAAAAATAAGTACAACTATTATAACGCAACAAATGAGAGAAATGGATGAATAACCTGTTCTTGGGCAGCAACACGGGATGAACGAGCTATCAGTGAAGTCGTCGCTACTGGAATCTCGCGACGTCCACCACCAACGGAGTGTCCCTTTGGCCTTTACCTCTTAGAGATTTCGAAACCCCTTGGAGAGAAGATAGAAGAGCCCCCCAAAACTTCTATGAAAGAACCCAAATTTTGACTCCTAATTTCTAAACCTCTCCCCCAAAAAGCTAAAGACAGAAAGAAAAAGGACCCCCAACTTAGAACCCTAGAATTTTCAACCTCCTTCCTCTTACCCCAGAAATTTTCTCATTAATTTTTTTCTCCAAATTTTTGAAACCTAACAAACAACGACTTTCCCCCCGAAAAAGAATCCCCCCTTTGACCTTGACAAAGCCCTTTATATAGATGACAATTGAGGGTAATTTTGGGATTCTCTTTCCAAAGGGAATTCAAAATTTGAACCTCAAATCGGATCCCATCCCAAACAGATTGTACCAACTTTCATTGCTATTTTCTGCGGAATTCAATATTCGTGGACCAATCCCAATTTGGTAAAACGTTATCCCCCCCAAAACCAATGAAAATCAGCCATATATGTACGGAATCGTACCAATAATCTTGAGATTCACGGATTTCGAACGTTGGGGTGAGACAACTCACCCAATTCTAGAAGCTTCGAGGTTTTCCTCATTGCACTATCGCATGGAATGCGTGTGAAGAGCAAACGAAAGGGTTGGGGATGGTGGAATCGGGTTATCGGGTCGCGATGTTGCTGGAGTTTGTACGTATATTTGTTGGTGAGAGTTGTACGTATGTTTGGCTTGAAGGAGGTAATGGATGGCGAGTGGGTCGGGTCAAGGTATTTTGAAGGTGGGCTGGGGTGTTGGGCTAAAGTTGTTAAGGGGTTGGTTTGGGTAGATTTAGGAGGTAATTTTAAGGATTGGGCTAGAATTAGGATATTTGGGTTTTAATTTAGGCAATTGAATTTAAATTATAGACAAATTGAATACCAATTGGTCAATTGCATTTCAATTGGGGCCAATTTGATTTCAATTAGAGCAAAATTCAATAAATTGACTAAATCAAATCAAAATTTGATACGAATTGACCCCTTGTTCAATCCCGAGCTTCTTGATTTAATAAAACCAAACAAGTATTTCTACAAATAGATTATTTGTAAGAGTAAATTATATTTAAATTAAGATTTAATTATTTATATTTATTTTCAAAGATTATTCTTAATTAAAATTTGATATTGATGAAAGTGTTCATTTAAATGACATCATTTATAAAATCTCGTACATGTAAATACGAAAATATATAATTATCACTTAAATAATAAATTTATCCCAACTACATATTTTAAAATGCATTTATTTGGAAAAAATAATTATTGCAATTTTATTTGAAAATCGAAGAAACTCGAGATTAAACGTAGTTGTGGAGGGCAAAAATTAGGTGTCAACAACAGGTTGGACCTCAATTAGCTCATATTGGGGCATGTCAGTTAGATAAACACTCTCACAATTACAGTTTCATCTTCAAACTTAATATGGAACTTAGTTCAGCTCTACAAAATCAGGACTATAAGAAACAGTCACCCAGCTCAATATAGAACTCAATTTTGTTCTACAGAATCAGGACTGTCAGAAACAGTCACCCAGCTATCAGTAAATCAATTATCAATAATCACATCTATCAGTTACTCAATTATCAAAACTCAATATCCAGTTTCAGTACAGTCTCAGTTACAGTCTTAGTTAACATCTTAGTTACAGTCTCAATCACAATCTTAGTCCAGTAATTAGATCAGTAACTCAGTTCAGTTTTAGGTTTTCTTGACCATAGCATATAGTTATCAGTTATTCATTTATCAGTTTTTCAGTACCTCAGTTTACAGACTATTTCAGAATCATGTTATACGCTTAGTCTTGCATTCTTAAATAATATAGTTTTCACGAATTCATGCTCAGTTACCTCATGTTACTCAGTCAGTACTTACCTTATATGCATAATACTATACAATCTTAGTCCATTTATTCAGACTAAGTACAGTTCAGTCTTACATAACCAGTATTCAACTACCAGTCATTCAGTTAATCAGATAAGTTAGTATGTTTATGCATTCGTGCTCAGTATGAATGTTTATTCAAATTCTTAATTTATGTCAGTCTCCATCACGTAGTTTTAGACCCAGTATTCATACAGTATCCATGGTCTATCATATCCTAGCTTCAGTTATACTTATATTATTAAAGTAAAGTTTACAGAAACTAAGTGTAGAGATCCATCATCTTATCAAAGAATGTTTATCACTCATGATTTAAGATATTTCAGTTTATTCTAGCCTATTGGTGAGTATACTTACACTTAGCATGCATGTTTTACTACTATGAATGAAATCAGTTTTACTTATTGCATTCACCCCTGCATACTCAGTACATTCCAGGAGTACTGATCTACATATACGTCTGTGTGGCTACATTGTTTCATAATGTAGGTACTAATTGTAGCCCAGATATCATGATCAAACATTTGCAGATTTTGACTAGTAGGTGATGAGTTCTCCTACTTCGAGAACTCCAGACAATTTTAGTTCATGTGCAGTTTATTTATTTTCTATGTGAATTGATTAGTGGTAGTTGGAGGCATGTTACAACTATCTGTAGTCAGTATAGTAGAGGCTTCATAGATGTCAGTCAGAGTCAGTCATGTAATTTTAGTTTCATCCTTCAAATTTATCAGATTGTAAAGCTTTATAAGTATTGTATCTATTTTAGATTTTCTGTATGATTATGTTTCCGCACAACAGAATAACTATTTATTATGTTATAATTCAGTTGCTTAATAGTATGCCAGTTCATGGGTTAGCTTGGGATCACTTATGGTTCCAAGCACCGTATGATGACTAGGGGGTAGTCTCGGATCGTTACAAATCCGTACTATAGGGAATGGGTAAGACGAAACTATATAGAGAGAAGAAGACTATTTGTTTTCCTTTTCAAAAATTTAATATGAATATAATTAAAGAAATATGAAAAATATATGATCATTAATAGATTTCATAATTTAGTCCACATAATAACTAACTCCTATTAATATGGAAGATTTTTAAACAAAAATATAAAAAAAATCATTTTTTCTTATTTTTTAGGTTTTAAATCTGCTATTAATTTTTTTTTTCTTTTAAAAGTTTCTATTTGTTGCAATCTAAGAAGTATGGCTATGACTTGTAATATATAATCTAAGGATGTATATTTTATTTTTTTTTCTAAATTCAATAGGTTGAAGTTTGGGTCACAGACTGGTTCTACAAACCTTAAGCATTCATTTCATTAGATAGTGGCCCTATACCTTTTACTAGCATCATTTAGGGTAAAATGGGATAATTAATGAAATAGTCAAATATTAGGGTGCTATTTATAAAAACTCCTTTAACTTTAAATTAATTACAAAATATACCAGGTAAAGGGAAATCGCATGCATCTTAGGCTTGTATATCTCAGATACACATGAATTTGGTCTGTGTACCTAGGTTTTCTTTAAGCCGTGTATCTGAGTTGTGTATCCTAGATACATGTGACTCTGTCTATCTAGTTTTTTTTTACGTTCTGTATCTCAAACACACCTAAAATTTGTATTGTGTATCTGAGCAATTACTTTGGTATGCAATAATTGTGTATCTCATATACACCCAAAATTTGTATTGTGTATTTGAGCCAATTACTTCAGTATATCTAGTAATTAGGGGCCAAACCTTCTATATACTAGTTTAGATGTATGCGCCTCACGCGTGTATCTCACATTATTGAATTTAAATGTTACACTAAATAGGATATTTGTTTAAATAATATGGATGAATACATAATTAAATTCAACATCTTTTGGAGAATTTATTTAATTAAACCTAATCTTTACTCAAAAAAATTTATCAAAACCGATCGTCATTCATCTACCACCTGTAAACTGCAACAAAATAATACAATGATAGAGACATCAAAATAATATAATTAAATCAAATCTTTACAAAAAAAAATCCTCAAAGCAGTCTGACGCTCATCTACTACATGTAAACTATAACAAAATAATACGATAATAGAGATATCAAAATAATACAACTAAACTTAACCTTTACACAAAAAAATTCTCAAAATAGAGATTTAAATACAATACAATTAAACCTAACCTTTATCTAAAAAATTTCTCAAAAACGACCGACATTCATGTACCACCTGTAAATTCATCTACGACTTGTAAACTACAACAAAATAATACAATAGTGATCACACCTGTAAACTACAATAAAATAATACAATATTTATCACAAAGCTTCAGTTTTGATGAAAATAATTCTTGTCTGAGCAAAAATTCTAATTCTAAAGAATGACTTGAATGAAAACAAAGAAAATATATATATATATATATATATATATATATATATATATATATATATATATATATATGTATAGACACACACACACGTTGAATTCTATTATGTTGTCCAAAACAGTGAAGAAATTGAGGGTTAAAAAATTAAGCATCCACCAATCTAAACATGCAACTGAATCAAGTTAGATGAGCATCAATCATATTTTTTCAACAACTAAACCGATTTCTTCTCTAGTTTAACGTATATCTCAATAATTATAGAAGTATTTCCTTAATAGAGTCTTATTTTAGGAGTATTTTTCTATCCTATTTTAGAAATATTTTTCTAATTGATCAGTACAAAGAAAAATATTAATTGATTCTCCTTCCATATATTTTAGGAGTCCCATATATTTTAGGAGTCTAGTTAATATAATAAAATTAATTAAATAATAAATTGAAGAAAATAGTGAAAACGCAATTTTGTCTAAATGGGGTCTTTTAATGAAGGACAAAAAGTTTAAATCACTTTTCTAAGGATCTTCACACTTTTAATATTATATATATATATATTTGTTGTTTTCCCTAATTCAGTTGTTTAGATGAGACTCGAAGATTAGGAAGAATACATAGGGAAAAGCATAAATATCCCTCTAAACTTGTAGCCACAACTTACTTTAGCACTTTTACTTTATAGGCAATTATTTACCCCCTAACAAACTTCCATGTGAATTATATTACCCCTTTAACGGCTGACATGACAAAAAAGAATTGAAAAAAATAAAGCTATTTTTTTATAAAACAAAGTGTTTGTGGGATATTTAATTATTTTTTAATTATTATATATAATTTAATTATATAAAATAAAATAAAAATAATAAATAAAAACAATCCTACCCCTCCTTTTCATCTTTTTCAAGACCCCCACCCCTTCATCTTCTTCAAACCCACCCCCCTTCCATCTTCTCCAACCCTCCCCCTCCCCGTCCTCTCTCTTTTTCTTCGAACCCCAGCCTCTCCCTTCATCTTCTACAAACTTCCACTTTCTTCCTTCTTCTTCGAATCCTTCTATTTTTTTCAAATACCTATCATTACCTAAAGATAAAATCTTCATCTTGATTCAGAAAATCTTTATTGTAATTTTCAAATATGCAATTTAGAATTAAAACGCTATGAGAATAGAAATTAGAAGTAGCGAAAATTAGTGGTGTTAATGGAGGTTAGAAAAAAGAGAGGTAATTATCAAAACTTAAATTAATGACTAAGGACTAAGAAGTATTAATGGAGATTAGAAGAAGAAGAAAGGAAGGGTAGATGGCTGGGGATGGGGTTGGGTGGTGGTGGTGGTGGTGGTGGTTTGAAGATTAAGAAAAGATGGGTCTTTTGAAGAAGAAAGAAAGGGGTGGGGGGGGGGGGGGTTATAAATTTTTAATTATATAAAATATATATTAGTGAAATTATTTTTTAAATAACTTTTTATATGGCGCTGACATGGAAACGACGTGACACTGACATGATAATGACGTGGCGCGAGTGTAATACACACTCTCCATTGTGAGTGGTATTACATTTTGAGAGTGATATTTAATATACACGAAAGTTATTTGGGGTAAATAATTTTCTATAAAGTTAGAGTGCTAAAGTAAGTTGTGGCTATACGTTCAGAGGATTTTTATGCTTTTTCCCGAATAAATATGCAAAGAGAGCGCTTCTTTCTTTTGTTGAAGTAATGTTTATTTTCTCCTTCCTTTCTTTCTTATGCGAGGTCTTTCCGTGTTCCTATTAAAAGTACTTTAGTAGAAAAATGAATTGGTCTCAAATTAAAGAAAAAAGACTTCCACACTATCAAGTAATTCAAACAATTCAATTAGTTGGAAAGTCATAATTAGCCTTTTTTCCTGTCTGTATCTGAAAAATAATTACTATCATAAAGTTTCAGGTGCATGTGAATATTGTCATTAATAGTGATGATGACTTTGTTATTTCTTACAAGTAGACTAAGCAGTAACTATTTAGGTAGATTTTTGTTTCCAACAACTATGTATGATGTTTGTCTTCTAACTAACTCTCGACCTTGTTTTTTATTTTTGCCGCATCCCATTTCGTCAGGAGGATCAATAGTGTCTTTAGTTGTCTCATAAATCCATTTGTTATATTGTGAAGGAACTACCAACTAACATAGTCATATGCCTTCACCGAATCAAGCTTGCAGAGAACTCCTTTCCTCTTCTTCAAATACAACAACATACTTATTGTAGTCCCATGGAGTGAGGTCAAGGGAGGGTAGAGTCTATGTAGACATCACCCCTACCTCATATATAGAGAGGTTGTTTCTGCTAGACCTTTCTTGTTTACTCTTCTTCAAATAGTAATCAAAGATCTTGTTGTCTTCCAATGATGCATCTGCAATTTGGCTTCCCCTAATGAAGGAATTCTGAGCATCAAATACCCATTTATCAATAAGCTTTTAAACCTTTCAATCAAAGATTTGGTAATAATTTTGCATATACTCCTTAAAAGACTAATAGACCTGTAGTCTTTGATATTTACCGCTCCTTTCTTCTTCAGAATAAGAGCTATATTATTGCATTGAATCTCTTCTCAATAGCTTCATTCTGAAAAAAGAACTCTAGCCTTCAAGATATTGTTCTTTACAATCTTCTAACATTATGGAAGAAAATTATATTAAATCCGTCAAGCCTCGACGTTTTGTCACATTTAATCATGTTATAGCTTCACTAATTTCCACCTCAGTAAACTACCTCAAATCCTCGATATCCGAATGATGATGCATAGTTATTACAATACTATGCTTTGTTTTGATGATTTGAGAAATGTGTCGAGGAGCCATATGAAGGACCAGGTACTCGGACCCGACCAATCCATACAGGTTAACGCTCATAACAGTCCATAATGTGACAGAGTTGTAGAAAAGCTGCTCCAGTATATAATTTCATAGGGACCAAATGAGAGACCAGGCCCACACCAGGCCGATCTCAGAAGGAACAAGGTAATAAAGATATCAGGGGAATAAGTTGTAACCATTAATGATTTTACAAACCTTCTAAGGGACCAGATAAGGGATCAGGTCCATCAGTCTTTGAACTCCTTGTAGTCAACATGGTAGTTGTAACTAGTACTTTTTCTGTAAGAAATTTGATGCGGATCGACATATATAGATTATTATATGTGAGTAAAACCTAGCCTTTTCAATCACAAAAAGATTCATCAGTCAAAACAAAAGCCATCATTCAAATAACATTGCTCATTTCAACAAAGGGACCTGATCGAGTTGTTGCATTTGTATTTGTTGTATTTTTAAGTCTTGTGTCTTTCGTTCTTACATTATAAATCCACTCCGAGTTATAAAGGAAATTAGATATTTAACTTGTCTATGTCTTTCGGATTAATCTTATTGACCAGCGCTAGTCGAATCATCTTTTGTTAAGTCAAGTTTGTTTTCACCATTACTTGGTATATCTCTTGCATAGAGTTACCTAGAAGCGTCAACTACAGTTAGTTAATTTGAAGTGTGTAGTAGAATTGCTACACAAGTCTGGGTAGAGTTACCTAGTAGTGTCAACTAGAGTTAGTTGATTTGTTGCGTTCAATAGAGTTACTTCACGAGTCTTGTAATAGAGTATTACAAGGAGTTAGGATTAAGAGTTTAATTTTTGTGATTATTGGAGTCCGTAATTATGTTTGGCTTGAAGTTAGTGGAGTTATTGGTAAATCCTACGTGGTAGGTCATGATTTTTTCTCCCTTGAGTAAGGAGGTTTTCACGTAAATATTGTTGTTGTTTACCTTTCTTCTTTTAACTTCATTATTTGTTAAGTTGTTGTAGTTCTCTGTTAAGGGACCTTGTCTCATGACTCGTGGTGGACTCATATAATCCAACACCAAATGTTCTTTTCGTTCTTAGCCACTGTTGGAAAAGCCAGAGGCACTGTTAAAGTGCACAACAGGGTAGCAATGAAAGAATACCCAAGTTTAAACTTTTCTTTTCAATTTGAACCAAGAAGAGACAAGAAAACCCAAGCAAAGCAAAGAATAGGTAGCAAATATATCAACCACACAAATACGATAAGAGAAGAATAAAATCAATCACAACAGACGCCAAATTTACGTGGAAAATCCTTCAACGTGAAGAGTAAAAAACCATGGGACCAAAAACTCCACTATAATTACAAAGAGTTACAATATTATTCTCCAAACCACCAAACAAGTGCCAAACAATGAGAAACAATACAACAAGATAGCACCAAAATTAGAAAATAAAAGGAGAAAAAAACATCAAAAATGCAGTTGTTGTTCAGGGATGAAAAACAGGAGCTACAGGCCACCAAATCCAACTCCGTCAGTTCCTAATCAAAGATTGTGCCACGCCCCAACATGATGATGACGGACAAGAATCGTATGCACTTAATTTACAAGAACTCTATAACTTATGCAAGATTAAGGGATATTGATGAGTAGGATATATTTATTAAGAGTTTTATGTATGCACAAGGAAGTTATATTATCAAAAACTATACAATACCAAAATTGCATGATATCCATGAAGCCTTTAGTCAGTTTGACACGCTACACTACAAGTGACTAGTTGGTATAGGGCCCAACATACCCAACTAGAGTCTTTTACATATAATTAAAATACTATACTGGCTCCAGAAATAAGTGGAGTTCACCAAAATATCAGTTGAAGACGACATAGGGCCTAATGTTGATGTCTTCTATCTTGAGGATCTGAACTTGCATTAATAAAATATGGTTCCCCTAGGATATCGTACCTAAACAACATATACTAGTATGAAAGCAGATAGAATAATAGCTGGACAAATGCAGAACCTCATATGAATCAAATATCAAAGTGAAAAATGCATGAGCCAATAAGTAACACAAATACGACATGAAATAATAACCTATACTCCAATCCAATTAGTATCTTCCATAGTATTTAGAAAAGTGTTCATTATAATATAGGATATATAATTTTCCTAGGTTATGTACTTATTCTCTAAGTCATACAAATGATCACAAGATGGCCTACTGGAGGAAATCTAAGGCAACTATAAAGCATATGTGGCTCACATACTCATTGCTATGATCCCATACGTATAACTATAATCACAGTCTGTAACTAGGTACACCCCGCCCAGAGGCTCACTATAAGGATCTACCTGTAGGCTATAAATGCCATATGTTGGCTCGAGTCAGGGGAAACCAATGCATGACGTTCTAGCTGACCCCAAATACAAATGATGCCAGAAAGGCGTGTACGCCCAATGATTTGGATCACTATAATGGTCTGGTCTTGATCTTGTGCACAGAGTCACATCGAGCAATATGTCAAGCCAAACCTATGTAACCTCCCGTCATTAAATGTTTATCAAATACGCCTTGGAGGTCTGTAACATGTGAATTGCTAAAATAATTGCTTAGTTAACATATACAACTGCAACTATGCTATTACTATTTACTATTACTCCTAACGTGTGATATATCTATATTGTGGACTAAGGGCTTCAATTAGAGAAGATTATGATAATATAGAAATATCTTGGAAACTTAACACAAAGAGGTAAAGATAGATACTTATAAGCTTGATGGTAGAACAGAGGAATGATATGTAAGGCAATATAAAGATTTTACTCTCGTATTTCATGAGAATTATGTTAACATTAATAGGAAGGAGTACATGATGAAGGGTGGTGCCTTAGCAGTGAGAGAAGGTTTAGCTTTACAAACCTTAGTGCTCTACTAGCTATAGTGGTATTCCGAACCCCAAATAATTCAACTTGCGATAGTATAGCCTTTATCCTTCCAACCACTAATTCAAGCTATCCGATAGGCAAGCTACTAGATACATATACATCCATTAATGATATATAGGTGCGTTAACAATTCATCCTAAGTATCCTAAACTTTCTCAATGTATACAATTCAACTTCAAATCCACCCTATTGACAGGAATCCCTAAAAATTCTTCTCTTATCAAAATTTCACATTTTCTCCTTTTTCTCAAGAAACCCAATTAAGAAAATCCACTCTAAAAGCTAGTACCAAGATTCAAATTAACTATCCCTAAATACGTATTCATATCTAAATTTGAGAAAGGGGTAGAATATTTACCTCTTAAAATTCAATTCCAACTCTAAATTTAAAATTGATTCCTTGATGTTGAAAGAAAAGAAGGGGACAAAGAAATGGGAGTACTAGTAGTACTGCTTCTTCTCGCTTTGGATCCATACGCAAGAACTCAACAAATTTTCTTTTTTTTTTGTCTTTTCTAAAAAAGAAAAAGAGATAAAATAGGGTCCTGTATGTTTTCCTCTTTCTTGTAATGTTTATCAAGAGTTTTACTGAACTCCAATAATATATATATATATATATATATATATATTTTCTTCTTTCTTTTCCCTTTTCTTTCCCTTTTTGTCAAAGTACTAGAATGTACATGACTTTCCCCTTACCAAAAGTTCCCTCTTTTTGTGTCTATCACTTAGTATATTTTAGAAACTAAAGTGGACCCCACTTGAAAGTAGCAAATCAAGGTTCGAGACTTTTCAATTACTTTTTCCTACTACCATCAATCATAAAATTTATATACACAATAGTTATGTGTATATATATGCACTATAATTCTCCATAAAATATGTATACCGCGTAATGCTTTATAAATTCAGGGTCATGCTTGCTTAAAGTATTAAACTTGGATTCAAAAAATTTCCAAGGTGTTACAATATCCCCTACTTAGGATCATTCATCCTTGAATGATGCTTATAGATTATTATCCATCCAACCACGATCCAACACATCTACTATATCATTTAACCAACTTCGGTCTTACTTTATCGAATGATAAGGCCTTAAAATTGACTAACTCTTCGAATTTATAAAAAACTTGCCAGAGTTTTCTCTGTAAATAGGCCTATTAGGTACCTGTCAGCTAGCCAAAATACATCCAAATATGCTTCATAGAGTGTCACAACACATATAATACTCAACAGATAATATACAAGGCTCTGCTTGGCCTTAAACTCAAGAAACATTACACGAGGCTCTGCTTGAAGTTGAACTCAATTAAAAGTCATACCAACCATGAAACTTACCCTATAATTTGCATCCACACTATGTATTTATGTAAATCTCAAGAATCCTAGGCACAAATCATGTACCTAAATATATCAAGAAGAATCAGATGTAAACATAAATAAATATAGTAGAAACTAATGATTGTATAAAGGGACAAGTTGTTTAAGAACCTTTTGATAGTTTTTGGAACAAATATGGGTATTAAGTTTTCATATCCACTTCTGCTTCCCAAGTGGCTTCTTCTACGCCCTGGTTCCTCCAAAGCACCTTTACTAGCGCTATGTATTTAGTTCTCAACTTTTTGACATGTTGATCCTATAGAGCCACGGGGACTTCCTCAAATGATAAGTCTCCAGAAAGATCAATACCCTCAATAGGAATGACACGTGAAGGCTCTTCTAATAATTTACGTAACATAGACACATGAAAGATAAGATTCACTACAACTATCTTCGGAGGTAATTCTAGCTCATAGGCTACCCTACCAATTTTGTGAATAACTCTATAGGGCCCAATATATCTGGGACTCAACTTACCATTTTTTCCGAATCGCATAATGCCCTTCATAGGTGATACCTTCCAGAACACAAAATCATCAACATGAAACTCTAAATCTCTACGTCGCAATCTGCATATGACTTTTGCCTACTCTGAGTAGTCTTCAACCGCTCTAGTATCAACTTAACCTTTTCAAAGGCTTGGTGGACTAGATCTGGACCCAATACCTGCGTCTCACCTACTTCAAACCAACCAATAGGTATCTACATCATCTCCCTTAGATAGCTTTGAATAGAGTTATTCCAATGCTGGAGGGATAGTTATTATTATAAACGAAGTCAATTAAATGCAAATGATTATCCCAATTACCTTTAAAGTCTAGTGTGCACGTTCTCAACATATCTTTGAGCTTCTAAATGGTACCCTAAGGTTGGTCATCGGTCTGCGGATGAAATATAGTACTAAGGTTCACCTGTGTACCCAAGCTCTTATGGAATGACTTTCAAACTTGAGCTTTAAATGAGGACCCTTAAAATTAAATAATAGACATAGGGGTCCCATGTAGGCGAACAATTTCTTTCACATATAACTTGGCATAATCTTCAGCCGTACAAGTAGATTTAACAGGAAGGAAATAGGTTGATTTCATCAGCCGATCGACTACTACCCAAATAGATTCATGTTTTCGATAAGAAAAAGGTAAGCCTACAACAAAATCCATATTAATAGAATCCTACTTCCACACTAGAATACTAAAGGTTTGAGCTAGTCCAATGGGTCTCTGATGTTCTTCTTTCACTTGCTGACAATTGAGGAACCGTGCCACATATTCTTCTATATCATTCTTCTTGTCATTCCACTAGTAGGTCTCTTTCAAATAATGATACATTTTTGTAGAGCCGGATGGATTGAATAATGGGAGCAATATGCCTCAGCCATAATCTATTGTATCAACCCATCCATATTAGGTACATATAATCTACCTGTAACGCCCCAAAATCAGGTCCCGAGACGTCACACGGTGCTTAGGGTCACAAGTGACCCCAAGCTAACCCTTCTACTGGCATAACTCATAAGCAACTGAATAAAAATACAAATCCATACAAATTAGCAAAAATTAAATCTTTTCTGAATCTGATCAATAAAAAAATGGAATTTTACAGGATTACAATTCTGCCTTTACAACCAAAATTGAAGCAAAATACATCAACTTCTACTGACTGTCTATGAAGCCTCTACTAGTAATGACTGTAAGTAGCCGAGTCATGACTCCCGACTAACCCAACTCAATACGACTGAATAAAAAAATTACAACACTATAAACTCTGCATAACTAACCCAAGCCCTTGAATCAAAAGGACTCATCACCTGCTGACTGGATACCACGAACTGACTGGATCCAAAGGTGTAACTATACCTTGTACCTATATTCCGAGAAAATGTAGCACACATACGAATATGTGGGTCAGTACCATGGAAAGATACCGAGCATATAGGGGTGCAATGCATATATAAAATAATATCTTAATATCATCACAGTTTATAAAATTATGCATGCTGATATAGATGACTCACTTAGCTCGAATTAAATCATCAAAATCATGGATGAATAATACATGTAAAGTAAAACAAGTGAGTCATTACAATACGTTCTCAATTCACATTCATCTCAATTTCAAATCATCAAAACAATCAAATCTCATGTCAATTCTCATTAGAATATATTCCTTAGATCTTTTAAGAATAATGACTTTCTCAAACTCAGCCTTTTAAGAAAATATGTTTTCATCTCAGATAGAAGAGTACACATACACACATTGGGAGATCCTATAACCGACATAAACCATGTGAGCCACATGGAGTTCAACGTACAACCCACGTTGGGGAGAGTCATCCTATCCTTTCCATCAGAGTAGGACTTCCAGTATCAATTCAAAAACACTAGTGATTACTATATAAATCAGCCTAAGGCCCACATCCTATAGGGGCACGTAGTTCTAGGGAAGTAAGGTCACTTTATACCTCCCACTCGGTGCTAAAGATTACTCCCGGACTTAGCTCAGAAATTTAAATCAGCCTCAGGCTCACATTAAAGAAAATCTACAATTAACACTTCAACAATTTTCATCGGGAGCCAATTTGCTACCTCTTTATCATAATCAATAAAAACGTGGATTTCTTTCACAGTCGAGTTTAAAATAACTCATTCACGACTAAAAGGTCAAATCATTCAAAACATCTCAAATATTCAACATCAAAGTGCTTATAACACACATTTTCTCAAAAACACAATTTCAAATGGGGTTCGCGACCCAAATATCAAAATCATGATAAATATCGTTCAAGATTCATGCTTTATATCACCACACATGTAAATTCATCTTTCAAAATCATAAACATCAAGATTTCATAATAATCATCATAAGATATGGGTTCATGCTTCAAATTCATAAAAAAATCAAATAAAAATCATGCCTTTGTAAGGAAAATTACTTTTGGGCACAAGAACGAAAGAGAATTCTTGTTGAAAAACTCTACATACCTTGAATGATGAACTTTAGATCGATACTCATTTTTGAGATGTTAATCGTGCCTTTGAATGATGGTTCTTGGAGTTCTTGAACGAGGAACTTGGAATCTTGAATAAATTTGCAGAATTAATGGTGAACTTTGGAGGTTCTTGAAGTTGGATGTAGGAGCTTAGGGTTTTCTTTTTGAGGGAATTTGATGAAATATAACATATAATGCTTCTAATAGGCATTAATATAGGGTTTGGACATATTTTGGGTGAGGGGGATTGACCAAAACGCCCCTAAAAATCAAATAATTCTCGCATCTGTCCTTTAGTGGACTGTTTTGATAGTCTGAAGTAGATCAACAATAACGTTTTACTCCGATATCCAAATTGGATGAAACTAATTTCATTAGAAAGAGGACTCTCATATATTTCCGTTGATATATAGTATCTCACCCAGATCATTGTGTACGAGGAGTTATGATCGTTTGAAGTTGACCCAAAAATTTACTTTTGATAGGTTGAAGTAGATCGACCATAACTTTTTGCTCCGATAGAAAAATTAGATGAAACCAATTTCATAGGAAAGAGGACTCGCAAAGCTTTCCATTTATATATAGTAGATCACCTAGATCATTATGTACAAGGAGTTATGATCGTTTAAAGTTGGACTAAAAATACGCCAGGCCTCCGTACTTTTTTGCCAGCACGTTTTACTGTTCGCTACTATTCACAGTTCGATCGGAATGTTCATAACTCATCGCTCGGGTGTCCATTTTGGATGATCCATATATCGTTAGAAAGCTTATTCGATACTCTACGTAATGGTGGGTCATAATCTAAGACATTCTGCACGTAAAATTTATAATTCATTCTAGAATATAGAACCCAACACGTTTACGCACAAAATTTCAACGAAAAATTTCCCGGGGTATTACACTACCTCGACACCTCAAAGTGTCATTTTACAATAGTAAAATACTAAGACTAGATGTTATTGAATTCCCTATTTGTATTGGAGCAATAAATGGGTCATCATACTGCCTCTGCTTAACCAATGCCACGAGTGATGACTCAGCTGAATTGAGCATAACAACGCCACCATCTTCAGAATCGACTAAGCGAATGCCAAGATTAGATAATTTATGAAAATCTCTCTCTACTTCACTCTTAACAAGTGAAAAATATGCTAAACTACCCATGGATAGTTGACTAAGAACATCATCTACAATGTTACTTTTGCACGGGTGATAGAGAATATTGACATCATAGTCTTTCAGCAACTCTAGCCAGCCCCCCTGCCTCAGATTTAGCTCTTTCTGCTTGAATAGATATTGAAGATTCTTACAATCTGTAAAGATATCGACATGAACTCCATATAAGTAATGACGCTATATTTTATGCATGAATACCACTGTCGCAAGCTCTAAGTAAGTGAGATAATTTTGCTCATGCTTCTTCAACTGCCAAGAAGCATATGCTATAACTCTTCCATGCTACATTAGGACACAACCCAAACAAATGCCCGAAGCATCACAATACACCACATATCCTTTTGTTCTCTCTGGTAAAGCTAAACTGGCACTGAAGTCAATCTATGTTTCAATTCTTAGAAACTTCTTTCATAAGCATCGACCACTGATACTTAACTTCTTTCTTTGTTTATTTGGTCAATGGGGAAGAAATAGAGGCAAAGCCCTCTACAAACCTCAGTAACCGACTAGCCCCAAGAAACTACGCACCTCAATAGGAGTAGTTGGTCCAGGCCAATTTTTCACAGCCTCTATCTTCTGAAAATCTACTCTGATGCTTTCTCTAGATACACCATGACCAAGAAAACCAATGAGGTTAACCAAAACTCACATTGAGAGAACTTAGGATATAACTGGTGCCATTTGATCCTCTGTAATACTGATCTCAAATGATCTGCATGCTCAGCTTCATTATGCAAATATATCAAAATGTCGTCTATAAATAATATCACATACATATCAAGAAAGGGTTTGAAAATCTTATTCATCATGTCCATGAAGGCTGATGGAGCATTCGTTAGTCCAAATGAGATGATGAGAAACTCAAAGTGCCCTTATCTTTTCTGAAAGACTTTTTTAGGGATATCTACTCCACGAATCCTTAAATGGTGATATTCGGGCCTCAAATTAATCTTTGAAGGCATTTAGATCCCTACAATAGATCGAATAAATCATCTATTTGGGGAAGAGGGTACTTATTCTTTATTACCACTTTGTTTAGCTGCCTATAATCTATACATATCCGTAATGTGCAATTATTGTTTCGCATAGAAAGCACTGGTGCACCCCAAGGTGATATACTAGGTCAAATGAAGACTTTATCAAGTAAGTCTTTTAACTACTCTTTTAGTTCTTTCAATTCTGCAAATGTCATTCTATAAGGTGGGATTGATATTGGTTAAGTACCTGGATCTATATCATTAGAGAAATCAATCTCTCTAATGGGGGGTAACCCAGGGAGTTCATCAGGAAACACATCTGAGTACTCATTTACCACTGGTACTAATTGGAGAGTCGGTGCCTGCTTTTCAATTTCAACGCCTTTCACTTGGACTAGGTGATACAAACACCCCTCTGCAACAAGTTTTTGTGCCTTAATAAATAAAATAAACCTCTCTCTAGGTATCATAGAATCACCCCTCCACTCTAAGATTGGCTCTCTTGGGAAGTGGAAATGGGCCATCTTGGCTCGGTAATCAATTGTAGCATAACAGGAGTTTAACCAATTCATACCTATAATAACATCAAAATAAACCATTTCAACTTCAATCAAAGTAGCCAATGTAGCAGGACCACAGACTGTCACCACACAATCATAATAGACCCGTCTAGCTATACTAGAATCTCCTATTGTAATCGATACTACAAATGGTTCACGTAACATCTCCATCTCTATTCCAAACTTCTTAGCAACAAATGGAGTAACATATGAAAAGGTCGATCTTGGGTCTATCAAGGCATATACATAACGTAAAAAGACAACTAAGGTACCTATGACTATACTGGAGATGCCTCTGAATCAGGCCGAACAGCTAGTGCATACATACGGTTTGGGCCTGCACTCAAATCGGGCCCTTTTCCCCTACTAGATTCTCTACTTGCTTTCTTGCTAATACCCAAGGACCGTAAGAGGAAGAAGCCACTGATGAAGATAAAGCTGATGCAGACCCTAAAGGTTGTGATCGATCACCTTTCCTTTATCTCTGAGTTGTGGATAATTATGTACCATATGGCCATCTATACCACACCAATAGCATACATTTGAACCATGCCAACACTCTCCTCTATGTATTCAGCTACACTTCCAGCATAAAGGTCAAAGTGGTAACCCTCGACTAGTGCCCCTCTAAGGCCGTAAGTCTGGTGCTCTAGAAATCTGACTCTGCTTAACCCTGCGCCTCAAAAATTAACCTGGAGCATTAGATGCGGAGCACACAGTTAACTGGGTATTCCTAGGTATCCCTCTACTAGTGAAAGCTCCACTGCTTCCCTGATAGTAGATCGCCATCCTAGCTCTCTTACTCTTCTCTCTCTCACTATATACTTCACGATTATGTTGGTTTTGCTCTATCAACTACGCACGCACCATATTTATTGCTATATACAAATCTTTATTCATAGCAACAATAAAAAGAAGGTCCTTCAAGGAGCTAATAAGGCTATTCACTAAGCAATGAATCCCTGATGTCTGAATGCTAACCAACTCTGGAGCAAATCTAGACAACTGTGTAAACCATAAACAATACTCCTTTACACTAATATTACCCTGCTTTAAGGATATAAAATCATCTACCCTTGCCTCTCTGAGCTCAACTGACAGGAAATGATTTATCAAGGCTTTCAAAAAATTAGTTGTAATACCCCGAGAAATTTTTTTGTTGAAATTTTGTGTGTAAACGTGTTGGGTTCTATCTTCTAGAATGAATTATAAATTTTCCGTGAAGAATGTCTTAGATTATGACCCACCATTTCATAGAGTATCAAATAAGCTTTCCAACGATATGTGTAACATCCTAAACGGACATCCGAGCGACGAGTTATGAACATTCCGATCGAACCGTGAATAGTAGCGAACAGTAAAACGTGCAGGAAAAAAAGTACTGAGGCCTGGAGTATTTTTTCTCCAAATTTAAACGATCATAACTCCTTGTAAATAATGATCTGGGTGATATACTATATATCAACGGAAAGATCTGCGAGTCCTCTTTCCGATGAAATTGGTTTCATCCAATTTGTCTATCGAAGAAAAAAGTTATGGTCGATCTACTTCAGCCTATCAAAATTGAATTTTTGGGTCAACTTCAAACAATCATAACTCCTCGTACAGAATGATCTGGGTGACATACTATATATCAACGGAAAGATATGAGAGTTTTCTTTCTAATGAAATTGGTTTCATCCAATTTAGATATTAGAGTAAAACGTTATGGTTGGTCTACTTCAGACTATCAAAACAGTCCACCAAAGGACAGATTCGAGAATTATTTGATTTTTAGGGGCGTTTTGGTCATTCCCCCTCCCCCAAAATCCGTCCAAACCCTATATTAAAGACTATTAGAAGAATTATATGTTATATTTCATCAAATTCCCTCAAAAAGAAAACCCTAAGCTCCTACATCCAACTTCAAGAACCTCCAAAGTTCACCATTAATTCTGCAAATTTATTCAAGATTCCAGGTTCCTAGTTCAAGAACTCCAAGAACCATCATTCAAAGGCATGATTAACATCCCAAAAATGAGTATCGATCTAAAGTTCATCATTCAAGGTATGTGGGGTTTTTCAACAAGAACTCTCTTTCGTTCTTGTGCCCAAAAGTAATTTTCCTTACAAAGGCATGATTTTTATTTAATTTTTTTATGAATTTGAAGCATGAACCCATATCTTATGATGATTATTATGAAATCTTGATGTTTATTATTTTGAAAGATGATTTTACATGTGTGGTGATATAAAGCATGAATCTTGAACGATATTTATTATGATTTTGATATTTGGGTCGCGAACCCCATTTGAAATTGTGTTTTTGAGAAAATGTGTGTTATAAGCACGTTGATGTTGAATATTTGAGATGTTTTGAATGATTTGAACTTTTGGTTGTGAATGAATTATTTTGAACTCGACTGTGAAAGAAATCCACGTTTTTATTGATTATGATAAAGAGGTAGCAAATTGGCTCTTGATGAAAATTGTTGAAGTGTTTATTGTGGATTTTATTTAATGTGAGCCTGAGGCTGATTTAAATTTTTGAGCTAAGTCCGGGAGAAATCTTTAGCACCGAGTGGGAGATATAAAGTGACCTTACTTCCCTAGAACTACGTGCCCCCATAGGAGTGAGCCTGAGGCTAATTTATATAGTGATCACTAGTATTTTTGGATTGATATTGGAAGTCCTACTCCGATGGCAAGGATAGGATGGATCTCCCCAACGTAGGTTGGACGTTGGACTCCATGTGGCTCACATGGTTTATGTCGGTTATAGGATCTCCCAATGTGTGTGTGTGTACTCTTCTATCTGAGATGAAAACATATTTGCTTAAAAGGCTAAGTTTGAGAAAGTCATTATTCTTAAAAGATCTAAGGAATATATTCTAATGAGAATTGACATGAGAGTTGATTGTTTTGATGATTTGAAATTGAGATGAAAGTGAATTGAGAACGTATTGTAATAACTCACTTGTTTTACTTTACATGTATTATTAATCCATGATTTCGATGATTTAATTCGAGCTAAGTGAGTCATCTATATCAGCATGCATAATTTTATAAATTGTGTTGATAGTAAGATATTATTTTATATATGCTTTGCACCCCCATATGCTCGGTATTTTTCCACGGTGCTGACCCACATATTCGTATGTGGGCTACATTTTCTTGGAATGTAGGTACAAGGTATAGTTGCACCTTCGGATCCAGTCAGTTCGTGGTATCCAGTCAGTAGGTGATGAGTCCTTTTGATTCAAGGGATTGGGTTAGTTATGCAGAGTTTACAGTGTTGTATTTTCTTTACTCAGTCATATTGAGTTGGGGTAGTCGGGATTCATGACCCGGCTACCTACAGTCAGTACTAGTAGAGGCTTCATAGACAGTCAGTAGAAGTTGATGTATTTTGTTTCAATTTTGGTTGTAAAGGTAGAATTGTAATCCTGTAAAATTCCATTTTTGTATTGATCAGATTCAGAAAAGAGTTAATTTCTGTTGATTTGTATGGATTTGTGTTTTTATTCAGTTGCTTATGAGTTATGCCAGTAGAAGGGTTAGCTTGGGGTCACTTGTGACCCTAAACACCGTGTGACGTCTCAGGACCCGATTTCGTGGCGTTACAAACTTGGTATTAGAGCATAGAGTTCAAGTGTCCTAGGGTGTCTATGAAGTCGTGTCTAGTAGATTCTTGCGAAACAGTACGGAGATGTCTGTACTTTTCTTCGAGAGGCTACAGGGCATTTAGGAAATGTTTCCCTTCTTTCAAGTCTAAGATCATGCTATAAAAAGCTTCTCCAAGAAGCTTATATAGATTCTCATCTTACTCTATTCTGGACAACTCTGCCTCATTTTCAAGGTATCAGAAACAGTTAAGCTTAATTCTCCGTAGATAGTTATGGGATTGTAAGAGAGCTAGAAAGTATCATGTCAGTGTTTTTGAGTTTCAAAGATTGAAGTACTTTATTCATGTTCATAAAAGTAGTGAACTAAGCCTAGGTTAGGTGTGCTTTCAGATTCCTCCTCAGAATCTACAATTTTAATCTGTACTTCTCCCTCTATGTATTATTTTTGAGATAACATGATTCGCAAGCTCCAGTTCTTCCCCAGGTAATGCTTCTATATTTACTAGAAGAAATTTCAAAAGTTACACAAAGGGCTTGAGAGGAGCTCTCTAGTGTGTTAAGTTCCTTAAGTTGAAAGTTCTGCCCTCATTCTTATGAGTTATTTAATTAAGATAGAGTAAGGTGTATTCTTAGATCGTTGAATATTGTGTGTCAAGTTTCTATCTCTTGTATTATGTAATCTTGTTATCATTATGTTTGTGAAAAATCAAAGTCTAGTGAAGCTGTGTAGGGCTCTTTCGATTCACTAGCACATCTGCTTTGTTATTCATCTCAAAATTTATTTATTTTTTAAAAATCATATTCAAAGCCTAGTGGAGCCGTGTGCGGCCTATTTCGATCCACTAGCAACTTATAGTTCATCTTGTTCCTTGTGCTGGCGGAAAATGTGGGATGTGGAGGTGTAGTAGTAAGAAGGATGGTAAGTGTGATTTGTTGAGCATAAGTATAGCGAAATCCCTTTTTGTATGCAATTGGGTTAATAGGAAGTGATATAGTTTGTTCGAGGTATGATATGGGTGTTGACGGCATTTGTATGACAGAGAGTATAGGTTAGTGATGGAAGTAATCGGTCGGTAAGTGTTGTTAATCTAGGCGCTCTCCAGATTGCAAGAGGAAGTTAAGTTAAGACGTAGAGAGCTATGAACTATGTTAAGTTGTGTATGAAGAATAGATAGTAGTGACGGGTGAAAGAAGGAGGTGTTAATGGATTGTGAATAAGATAGGCTATATGATTAGGACCAAGTATTATTGTTATAAAGTTTAAGTGGGCTAGTGTTCCTGGATATGTTGTTTTATAATCTTCACGTGGAAGTTATGCGTGAGATGGAGTTGTAAATTATGTGAAGTGTGAGACCTTAAGTTTGAATGATTAGTGATCATGAAGCCGAATATGATGGATTCCGGATTAATGGTATTAGTTGCCGAAAGTGACCTAATAGGCTTGAACAGTGTACACAAGAGTTTAAGTGTAGTTGACTTGTAATTAAGTTTAATATTATATTATGATAAGAAAGTTCACCCAAGATATTATGGGACTGCTTTAATTTCGAGGCTTAGTGTATGTGGTGTAGTGAGTCGTTCCATGGGATTGTTAGATGGATAAATACTAGTTAGACGATGGATGATGTTTTGATGGCTAAGTTAAGGCGAGGAGTATGATTGGAAATGTTGAGCCTCTTAAGTGTGATTTTGAATCTTATGGGTTAGAAACATAAGTTCATAGGCATGGTATTAGAGGGAGAAGATAGAAGTAGCATGGTCTATAAAAAGGTTAGAAAGTATTCAAGTTAAGCTAATAGAAATAAGAGTTGAAGCACTAGATGGTGTACATTTCGGTGATAGAGATGTTCGTGGAGATTCAAAATTAGTAAGCATTTGAGAATTTGAATGGTGGCTTAAATCTAAGGGGGAGATGATAGAACAAGTAGTCAAGTAAAGCTTTTACATTTTAGTAGAAGTACCAGTAAGTTGTAAATTTGTTGTGAGAAAGATCAGTGCTTGACCCAATGTTATTTCAGTATTTTCAGCTGTCCCAAAACCTACTCATGCCTTACATTTCATTTCCATGATCTTAATTCATGTTCATACACGTGATGGAAAATTACATACTCTTCTAGTTTCCAAAAATGAGAAATTCCAGTTCTTCTAGCAGCTAGAATCACATTCCATAAGTTATGAGCTCTAAATTCAGGGCATGCCGTCCATGACTCATATACTCAAGTTTTACAGTATGTTCAGTTCCAGTACTCAGGCAATACTCTTATTGATCAGTGAGATTCAGTTTTCGTTATGGGTGTCTTCAATTTTGATACCTTAATGAACCCATTGTATTTGATATTTTATTCCTAAGGCCTCAATAGAGAGAGTCAAGTTATTTACATTATCCCTTCATGTTTCAGGTCTTCATGTTTTAAAATTTTGTGACCTTTTCATTAAGTCAAGCTAATGGTGTTGAGCAGTTGTCTAGAAGGGAGATAAGATACTTCCTTATCTATGATAGAAGGTGGTGTGCTCATGGCGGTAAAGTGAAGTTAGATTGAGGCTAAGTCCTTGATATCTGTCGTGGTTAGTTGAAGTTTTAAATGTTTATTTGGAAAGATTGTTGTGCGTTGGTTTTATGCACTTCTATGAGGTTGTAGGAATAGTAATACAGAGTTTTTGTGTATAGTTCAATTGATTGAGAAAATGTTATGTGTGCCGTTTAAAGAATTGACCAGTATGTGTGAATGATGTAGTTGATGGAATCTTAGAGAAAGCGAGGAAGATGCTTTATGAGTGTTCGTTTAGAGGTGCATGTGCGAAGTGCGTATGTGGTTATGAGTATAGGCTTGAATGTTATGGACGTATATCTAAAAGAATGCACCACAAGTTAGCGGATCCCTAGTATATGATTGTATGTGGTTGTTGGAGTAGCAATAAGAGTTATGTTTGAAGTGAGGAGTTGTGAGGCTCAGTGTGTATTGAGGTTCATGATATAGATTAACATTATAGTGTTATGTGGCGTATCTCATGAGTACTTGGAGCTAGGCTTGAACATAGTCGAGGGAGTAGTTGGGAAGTGTTGCTAAGTTTGGAAGCAAGGAGTTATGTTTCCCAAGACCTAGAAATTCCTATCTTAATTTATGTCATATGGGTCCTTGTTCCCATACGATAGGATTGTATAAAATTATGGTTCATTTTCTCCCCAAACAATGTCATTTGAATCTTTTGGAGAGAGTGTTGAGGGACGTTTCATTTGGGCGCAAGTGGTCGTTCTTTTGATGAGATCCCCTTTGAGACCTTTAATTCTCAGTCTCTGAATAAACCAAAGATATTGATTCCTTAAAATCATTCTCCTTTGTTTAAGATCCAACTATGTGACCATTCTCATTATGAATCGCATGTTCTATGAAGTATTCGAAAGTTTGGAGTGAAGTAAGTGGATTGACTTTGTTATCCCAGGATTTTGTCCTCATTTCCATGGTATTCTGTACTTATTCATCGACATTCGAGGACGAATGTTTCCAATGGGGAAATGATGTAATACCCCGGGAAATTTTTTGTTGAAATTTTATGCGTAAACGTGTTGGGTTCTATCTTCTAGAATGAATTATAAATTTTTCTTGTGGAATGTCTTAGAATATGACACACCATTGCGTAGAGTATCGAATAATCTTTCCAACGATATGTGGATCATCCAAAACTGACACCCGAGCGACGAGTTATGAACATTCCGATCGAACCGTGAATAGTAGTTAACAGTAAAACGTGCAGGAAAAAAAGTACTGAGGCCTGACGTATTTTTGCTACAACTTTAAATAATCATAACTCCTTGTACATAATAATATGGGTGATCTACTATATATCAACGGAAAGCTCTGCCAGTCCTCTTTCCAATGAAATTAGTTTCATCCAATTTGTCTATCAGAGCAACAAGTTATGGTCGATCTACTTCAGCCTATCAAAAATGAATATTTTGGTCAACTTCAAACAATCATAACTCCTCGTACACAATGATATGGGTGAGATAGTATATATCGAAGGAAGTATATGAGAGTCCTCTTTCTAATTAAATTGGTTTTATCCAATTTGTATATCGGAGTAAAACGTTATGGTTGATCTACTTCAGACTATCAAAATAGTCCACCAAAGGACAGATTCGAGAATTATTTGATTTTTAGGGGCGTTTTGGTCATTCCCCCTCACCCAAAATCCTTCCAAACCCTATATTAAAGACTACTAGAAGCATTATATGTTATATTTCATCAAATTCCCCCAAAAAGAAAACCCTAAGCTCCTACATCCAACTTCAAGAACCTCAAAAGTTCACCATTAATTCTGCAAATTTATTCAAGATTCCAAGTTCCTAGTTCAAGAACTCCAAGAACCATCATTCAAAGGAACGATTAACATCCAAAAAACGAGTATCGATCTAAAGTTCATCATTCAAGGTATGTGGAGTTTTTCAACAAGAACTCTCTTTCGTTCTTGTGCCCAAAAGTAATTTTCTTCACAAAGGCATGATTTTTATTTGATTTTTTTATGAATTTAAAGCATGAACCCATATCTTATGATTATTATTATGAAATCTTGATGTTTATGATTTTGAAAGATGAATTTACATGTGTGGTGATATAAAGCATGAATCTTGAACGATATTTATTATGATTTTGATATTTGGGTCGCGAACCCCATTTGAAATTGTGTTTTTGAGAAAATGTGTGTTATAAGCACGTTGATGTTGAATATTTGAGATGTTTTGAATGATTTCACCTTTTGGTCATGAATGAGTTATTTTGAACTCAACTGTGAAAGAAATCTACGTTTTTATTGATTATGATAAAGGTGTAGAAAATTGGCTCCCGATGAAATTTGTTGAAGTGTTTATTGTGGATTTTCTTTAATGTGAGCCTGAGGCTGATTTTAATTTCTGTACTAAGTCCGGGAGAAATCTTTAGCACCAAGTGGGAGGTATAAAGTGATCGTATTTCCCTAGAACTACGTGCCCCCATAGGAGTGAGCCTGAGGCTGATTTATATAGTGATCACTAGTGTTTTTGGATTGATATTGGAAGTCCTACTCCGATGGCAAGGATAGGAAGGCTCTCCCCAACGTGGGTTAGATGTTGGAATCCATGTGGCTCACATTGTTTATGTCGGTTATAGGATCTCCCAATGTGTGTGTGTACTCTTCTATCTGAGATGAAAATATATTTGCTTAAAAGGCTGAGTTTGAGAAAGTCATTATTCTTAAAAGATTTAAGGAATATATTCTAATGAGAATTGACATGAGAGTTGATTGTTTTGATGATTAGAAATTGAGATGAAAGTGAATTGAGAACGTATTGTAATGACTCACTTGTTTTACTTTACATGTATTATTCATCCATGATTTTGATGATTTAATTCGAGCTAAGTGAGTCATCTATATCATCATGCATAATTTTATAAACTGTGATGATATTAAGATATTATTTTATATATGCGTTGCACCCCCATATGCTCGGTATTTTTCCATGGTGTTGACCCATATATTCGTATGTGGGCTACATTTTCTCGGAATATAGGTACAAGGTATAGTTGCACCTTCGGATCCAGTCAGTTCATGGTATCCAGTCAGCAGGTGATGAGTCCTTTTGATTCAAGGGCTTGGGTTAGTTATGCAGATTTTACAGTGTTGTATTTTCTTTATTCAGTCATATTGAGTTGGGGTAGTCGGGATTCATGACCCGGCTACCTACAGTCAGTACTAGTAGAGGCTTCGTAGACAGTCAGTAGAAGTTGATGTATTTTGTTTCAATTTTGGTCGTAAAGGCAGAATTATAATCTTGTAAAATTCCATTTTTGTATCGATCAGATTTAGAAAAGAGTTAATTTCTGCTGATTTTTATGGATTTGTATTTTTATTCAGTTTCTTATGAGTTATGCCAGTAGAAGGGTTAGCTTGAGATCACTTATGACCCTAAGCATCGTGTGACGTCTCGGGACCCAATTTTGGGGCGTTAAATTGGTCCTGATCACTGGGGGAGCTTCCTGGCCTCTCGAGGCTAACCACATATCATACCAATTAGAGGCAACCTTTCTCTGTCAATAAGTAGATAATTCATCCATCTCTATATCTGATACTCACATTACCTTATAAATTCTATGAGTATCAACAATGAACTACTGAGGGTCCTCTGCAGGATTAGAACCAGTGAATTCTATTGGATTCATACGGAGGATATCTTTGATCTTAGATTCAACTATCCCTCCCTGAGTAGTAATAGGTACATCCACATTCTTTCTTTAGGTCTGAGCAGTGACCAACTGTGTAAGCAACTGTATCGCTCCTTTAAGATCTAGGCTTAACGCACTAGGTAGGGGGATAGGAACTAGTGTACCGAACTTTCTTGATTCCTATTTAGTTCAACTAATACGAGAGATTTCCCTGTCGTGGTTGCCTCATAAGTGGTGCTAGTAGAGGTTGTCTTGGCTGTTTTATCCTTATCAGTAGCAGACATGATCTTTATCACAAATAAGAAGAATAAAAATAATAAGTAAATTCTTATGATTTAACTCTATTGACCTATCTAGATTATAAATGAAAGTCAACTTCCTAAATGTCCAGTAGTAATTATAAATGTGGCGCGCAAACACATCGATAACTAAGGCCCTACTAGACACGGCTTCATAGACTCTCTGGAAATAGTAAACCTAGGCTTTGATACCAAGTTTGTCATGCCCCAACATGACGATGAAAAATAAGAACCGTATACACTTACTTTATAAGCGCTCTACAACGTACGCAAGATTAAGGGATAATGATGAGCAGGATATCCATTAAGAGTTTTATATATGCACAAGAAAGTTATATTATCAAAAATTGTACAATACTAAAATTGTATGATGTCCATGAAGCCTATAGTTAGTTTGACATGCTATACTATAAGTGATTAGTTGGCATAGGGCCCGGCATACCCAACTAGAGTCTTGTACATATAACAAAAATACTAGATTGGCTCCAGAAATAAATGGAGCTCACCAAAATATCAGTTAAAGATGGTAATAGGTCCTAATTTGGATTTTTGTTATCCTGAGGATCTGAGCCTGCATCACTAAAATGTGGTACCCCTAGGATATCAGTACCTAACAATATGTACTGGAATAAAAGTAGAAAGAATAATAGATGGAAAAATGTGGAATCTTATAAGAATCAAATATCAAAGTGAAAAACATATGATCCAGCAAGTAACACATATACGTCATGAAATAATAACCTATGCTCTAATCCTATAAGTATCTTACATAGTATTTAGAAAAGTGTTCATTATAATATAGGATCTATAATTTGTCGAGGTAGTGTACTTATTTTCTAAGTCGTACAACGATCACAAGATGGCCTACCGGAGGTAATCATAGGCAAGTATAAAGCATATGTTGTTGTAATACCCCGTATTTCCCTAGATCATTTTAAATCTCAGTACACGAGTATTCCTATATAAAATTTACAAAATACTTAGAAGTTTTCAATGTAAGACCTGCCATTGTGTAGAAAATCCAGTCATCTTTCCAACGATATAAAATTCATCCAAATCCTATAACCTGGTGAGAGGTTATAGTAATTTTTGTAAAACAGTGTGTCAAATGGTGCATCATCGTGCCGTGGAGGCATTCCAAATGGAAATTGTCAATTTCCAGTGTACCATCGCGATTTTAGCATGTCGCGCCAAAGATCCTATTCAAAATTGTCATTTTCCAGTGAGGGAACACGATCCCACCACATCGCGCCACTAGCCATTTTCCCAATTATAATTTTCCAGTAAGGCAACGCGATACCACTGCATCGCACCACAATTCCATTTCATGCTCATCCCTTTTTAAACAGTGTCAGTCTAATTCCAGTGGCTCACCGCGAAGGCCAAAATTGAGATTTTCAGTGATGAAAATTAACTTCTTTTCAGGGGTAATTTGGTATTTTTCCACGGCCCTAATCTATCCTAACATAAAATTAAGCCCTAAAAGAGAACTAATTGCTCATTATTTCATTATTCACTCACTTTCTCTCAAGATTAAGTTATTCTCTCTCAAATTAACAAAACCCTAGCTTCAAGAATCAAGAACAATCCTCAAGTAATCCTCCAAGAACCTTCAAGAATTAATCTTCTCAGGTATGTTAAGTGTTCATCCTGGGTTTCCTTTCACCCATGGAGTCCAAGAACCCTTTTTAAACATACAAGTTTTCAGATTTATGAATGCTTGAAACTGATTGTATTCATATTCATGATCTTATTTAGGTTTCAATCCATAATTAATGATAAGTTTCATGAAGATAAAATAGTATGTATGGTGAATAATATTATTTGCATGTTAAAACCTTGATTTACAATTGATTATTGTATCCATGATGTTCATGTGTTTGCTATTATTGTGTGAAATAATCATGCTCCCCAAGTGTTTGATAAAATGCTTATGTGAATTGGACAATGAAATCATGACATGTTGTTATGTGGTCCCATTCATGTAAATGTTCATGCCTTACAAGTGTTTGACAAAATGTCTACATGAGTGCATTTTTAACAAGAAAGTATTGTTATGCTTTTATGATCATGCTATGCTTTACTTTCAACGCTATCGAGTCCTGAAAGTATTCAATACCCTAAAATCTAGTTGTTGACCTAGAACTACAGTAGTTACAGAATAGTCTCAGAAATGTCACGAATAATAGTAATCAGTCAGTATAGAACTCAGTGGAACTCAATTTAGTTCAGCATAATAATCAGTGTCATTAAGTTGGGAGTAGGATTCAGCACTAAGTGAACCTAAGGATGGGGGCTCACCTGCCAGTAGAGGGTGTATTCCTTAGAAGGAGTCCTTGCATTCCAAAACTACGTAGCCAGTGTAGGTTGAGATATCAACCTGACAATTGAGGGTTGATAAGGTATTTTACCTGCTTGTTGAGGGTACCACCGTTCTCATTCAAGGCACCTTCCAGATTAGGGTGACTTTTCTGCTTGTATTTTCTCATGGCATGGTACTAACACCCTTCCGGCTGGGGTTATAGGTTGGACTCCAATCTATTTAGAGAGGGGAATTTTGGTTAGATGATTACCTCCTACAATTTCAATTTCAGCCTCAGTATAGAACTCAGTTCAGTTTTATAGAATCAGGGTTGTTAGATACAATCACTCAGTATCAGTAATTCAGTTATCAGTAATCACAGATACTAGTTACTCAGTATAAGAAATCAGTACTCAGTTTCAGTAAAAGCTTAGATACAGTATACATGTATATGCACAGTATTGCATACTCAATATTTTACAACAGTCTTAGTTATTTATATACTCTTATTCAATTAATCTATATCATTTAGTCAATTAATGTTCATGAATATGAACCCCTGCATTCAGCCTTACCTCATCTATCATACCAGTACATTCCACGTACTGATGCATACTCTTTATTTTTGCTATAATGTCTCATATCATAGGTTCGGATGCTCAGGTTCCTGACCGCGCTTAGTCAAATTTGGTTAGTAGCAACAGATTCAGTAGTGAGTCCTCATCTTTCAAGTATATGCTTATATTTTAGTATTTTCATTAGCTTCAACATTTCAGCAGTCAGAGTTAGTTGGGGGCTTATCCTATCACTCCACATTTAGACAATTCAGTTAGAGGCTTGTCAGACTAGACTATTTCAGACAGTATTCCATTTTTTAGATGTTATTTTAGTACTATATTTACAAGTATTCAAATTATTAACCTTGTGGCATTTCAGCCTATTATCTGCATTATTTAAGTATTATTATTCAGTGCTTACAACAGGTGTTAATCATGGGTTAGCTTGTGGTCCTTTGGGGTAATAATCATCGTCTACTGCTATCTGAATCTTTCTATGTGCGGTCAGGAACCTGAGAATCTAAACCTATAATATGAGACATCATAGCGCAAAGAGAAAGTATGCGTCAATACGTGGAATGTACCGATATACTAGATGAGGTAAGGCTGAATGTAGGGGTTCATATGCATGAATAGTAACTAACTAAATGATATAGAGTAACTGAATGAGAATATATGGATAACTGAAACTACTGTAAAATACTGAGCATGTAATATTGTGCATATACATATATACTATATCTTAGCTTTTACTGAATCTGAGTATTGATTTCTGGTACTGAGTAACTAATATCTGAGATTACTGATAACTAAATTACTAATACTGAGTGACTGTATTTGACAGTCCTAATTCTGTAGAAATGAACTGAGTTCTATACTGAGACTGAAACTCAAACTGCGGGAGGTAATTATCTGACTGACATACCCCAAATAAGGTAACTGGGGTCTAACCTATAACCTTAATTGGAAGGTTGTCAATACAATGCCACGGGTAAGGACAAGCTGAATAGTCACCCTCATCTGGAAGGTTTCCTGAGTGAGAATGGTAGTACCCTCAACTAGCAGGTACAACATCTTATCAACCCTCAATTAGCAGGTTGATATCTTAACCTACGCTGGATATGTAGTTTTAGAATCCAAGGACTATTTCTAAGGATCACACCCTCTATTGGCAGGTGAGACCCCATCCTTAGGTTCACTCGGTGCTGAATCCTACTCCCAACTGAAGACACTAATTATTATACTGATCTGAACTAGACTGATACTGAGTTTCACTTAGTTCTATAACTGACTGAGTACAAATTTTCGTGACATTGCTAAGACTATTCTATAACTACTGTAGCTTTAGGTAAATAGCTAGATTTTTGGGTATTGAATACCCCCAGGACTCGATAGCATGGCATGATCTTGAAAAGCATAACACTAGATACTTGATAACAATACATTCACCTAGGCATTTTGTCAAACACTTGAGATACATGAACTAGTACATGAATGGGAACACATAATAACATGTCATGATTTCCCTATTCAATTCACATGGGCATTTTATCAAACACTTAGGGATCATGATTATTTCACATAAAATTAGTCAACACTTGAACATCATGGATACAACACTAACTTGTAAAATTCAAAGGTTTATCAAGATAGTCACATATTCATCACACATGTTATTCAATATCATGAAACTTGCAATTAAATCATGGATTGAAACCCAAGTAATATCATGAATCATGAATACAATCAATTTCAAGCATGGAAATCATAAATGTATAAACTTGTATGTTTAAATAGGATTCTTGGACTCCATGGGTGAAAGGAAACCCAGGATGATCACCTAACATACCTGAGAAGATTAATTCTTGAAGGTACTTGGAGGAATTCTTGAGAATTGTTCTGGATTTTTTGAAGCTAGGGTTTTGTTAATTTGAGAGATAATAACTTAATCTTGAGAGAAAGTGAGTGAATAATGAAATAATGAGAAATTAGTGCTCTTTTAGGGATTAATTTTGTGTTTAGGACTGATTAGGGCCGTGGAAAAATACCAATTTACCCCTGAAAAGTTATTAAAATTTGTAACTGAAAAACCCAATTTTGGGTTTCACCGCGATGCGGTGGCATCGCGGTGAGCCACTGGAATATGGTTGGGACTTGTTCAAAAAGGGACGAACATGAAATTGACCCTTGGTGTGATACGGCACCATCGTAGAGTCTCATTGTATTTTGACAATTGGGAAATAGATCTTGGCGCGATGCGATGTGATCGTGGTCCCTCACTGAAAAATGACAATTGTGAACTGTAACATTGGCGCGACGTGCCATTATTGCGAATCTTCACTGGAAACTGACGAATGCCATTTGAACTGGCTCCGTGACGTAGTGCTGCACCAGGTGGTACACTATATTTTCTAAAATTGCTCTAACGTCTCATCCGGTTATCGAATTTGAGCAAATTTTATATCGTTGGAAAGCTGACTGAATTTCCTAAGTAATGGTAAGCCTTGAATTTAAAAATTCTGAGTATTTTGCAAAATTTATATTGATATACTCAAGTACTAAGAGTTAAACTGAGCTAGGGAAATATGGGGTATTACAAAAGAAGAGGCTAAGAATAAGGAGAGAGAAAGGAAGAGCAAGAGAGCTATAATAAGTAGCTTCAATTTCACTCAGCCTAAGTCAGAGGGCAGTAACCATTCCAAATTTTGTCTAAAGTCTTCAGTTCCATCTCCATCCTCAGCTAGTGCTCCAGTCCCTAAGTTCAGAAATAGTAACAAGGATAGGGCGCAAGGCTCTAAATCTCAGGGTAGTGTCAGCAGTGCTCGAACAAATCCTCTTTGTCAAAAATGTGGCAGAAACCATTAGGGTATATGTAGGGCTGGCAGTGATGTATGTTTTGAGTGTGGCAAGCTAATCCATAGAATCAAAGATTGTCCTCGGTAAGGTTTACAGGGTCAGCACAATCGTTCTTCAGCTCAGTCCGATCGACCATATCAGTAGGGTGCCACTTCCAGTGACACCAGTGGGCAATGCTTAAATAGGCTTTATGCACTTTAATCCCGACAAGATCAGGAAAGTTCTCCTGATGTTCTCATTGGTATGTTATAGATCTTCCATTTACATATTTATGCCTTATTAGGTCCAGGAGCTTTTATGTATTTTGTAACTCCTAACTTAGCAGTCAACTTTATGGTCAAACTAGAAATCTTAATAGAACCTTTATCAGTCTCTACCCCAGTGGGTCAGTCTATCATAGCCCGGCAGGTATACAGGAGTTGTCCAATTATGATATCTCAGAAAGTCACTTCAACAGACTTAGTAGAGTTAGAGATGATAGATTTCGATTTCATTCTCAGCATAGATTGGCTCAATTCATGCTATGCCTTAGTTTATTATAGAAACAAAATTGTTCATTTTCAATTTTCAAATGAACCAGTCCTTGAATGGAGGGGTAGTACCACAACGCTTACGGGTCAGTTGATTTCATACCTCAAAGGGAGAAAAATGGTATCCAAGGGATGTGTCTATCATCATGTGCAAGTCAAAGACTTTAGTTCAGAGACTTATTATATTGAGTCAGTTTTAATAGTAAATGAATTCTTAAATATGTTTCTCGAGGATCTTCCTGGAGTTCCTCCCGAAAGGGAAATTGACTTCGGAATAGACCTTCTTCCAGATACTCAGCCTATATTTATTCTGTCATACAGAATAGCTATAGCTAAACTGAGAGAGTTAAAAGAACACTTAAAGAAGCTTTAAGATAAGGGGTTAATCATACCCAACATTTTCTCGTGGGGGTGCACCAGCCTTATTCGTGTGTAAGAAAGACGGTTCACTTAGAATATGTATAGACTACCATCAGTTGAATAAAGGCATAGTCAAGAACAAATACCAACTTCCTAGAATTGATGACTTGTTTGACCAACTTCAGGGTGCTAGTTATTTGTCCAAGATAGACCTCAGATTAGGCTATCATCGGCTCAGAGTCAGAGAATGTGTCATTCCAAAAATAGCTTTCCAAACCCAGTATGGTCACTTTAAGTTTCTAGTCATGTCCTTTGGTCTCACTAATGCCCCAGCAGCCTTCATGGACTTAATGAATTGTGTGTTCAAGTAGTACTTGGAGATATTCATTTAGTCTTCATTGATGACATTTTTGTCTATTTCTGTAACTAGAATGATCATGCAGATCACCTCAGAATTGTACTTTAGACTCTCAAAGTCCATCAGTTGTTCGCCAAATTTAGTAAGTGGGAATTTTGGCTAAGGTCATTAGTATTCGTTGGTCATATCATTTCCAGTGATGGCATTAGAGTTGATCCTCAAAAGACCAAAGCGGTGAGAAACTGTCCTGGACCTATTTCTCCATCAGCTATCAAGAGTTTCTTAGGTTTAGCTGGCTATTACTATTGGTTTTTTGTCTATTGCCTCCCCTATGTCTAGATTGACTCAGAAGAAAGTCCAGTTTCAGTGATTTGATTCTTATGAGAAGAGTTTTCAGGAGTTGAAGACTCGACTCACTTCAGCCCCAATTTTGACCCTACTAGATGGTTGAGATGGGTTTGTTGTGTCTTATGATGCTTCCAGAGTAGGTTTGGGTTGTGTACTAATGCATAAAAGTAAGGTCATAGCCTATTCCTCTAGACAGCTTAAGCCCTATGAGAAGAATTACCCTACCTATGATCTTGAGTTAGCAGCTGTAGTGTTTGCCTTAAAGATTTGGAGGCACTATTTGTATGGGGTGCATGTTGATGTGTTAACAAATCACAAAAGCTTGCAGTATGTGTTCTCTTAGAAAGGTTTGAATTTGCGTCAGAGAAAATGGTTAGAGTTGCTGAAAAATTATGACATGAGTTTTCTGTATCATCTGGGCAAGGCCAATGTAGTGGAAGATGCTCTCAGTAAGTTGTATATGGGTAGCGTTGCTCGTGTTAAGAATGGTAAGAAAAAGTTAGTTCAGGAAGTTCATCAGCTTGCTCGACTAGGTGTCCGCTTAGTCGATTCAGCAGAGGGTAGTGGGTGGGTGCAGAATAGTTCAAAATCATCTCTGGTTTCTGAAGTGAAGGAAAATCAGGATAGAGATCCCAGTCTAGTTAAGGTGAAAGAGTCAATTAGAGATCAGAAAGTAGAGGTTTTCTCCCAAGGGGGGATGATGTACTGCGTTGCCAGGGTCAGTTATGTGTGCCTGGTGTAGATGACTTGATGCAACAAATTCTTGCATAAACAGACGGTGTACGTCACTCGATTCATCCAAGGGCCACTAAGATGTACCACAATTTATGGGAGATCAATTGGTGGAGTGGGATGAAGAGGGATATCACAGAGTTTGTAGCTAAGTGCTCTACATGTCAACAGGTTAAGATTGAGCACCAGAAGCCTAGTAGGTCCATGCAGGAGTGCATTATTCTCACATGGAAATAGGAAGAAGTGAATATGGACTTTGTGATGGGTTTGCCTTATACTAGTCATAGCATGATTTGATTTGGGTTATCATAGACAGGATGACCAAATTCTCTCATTTCTTGCAAGTTTATACTTCCTATTCAGTTGAGGACTACGCCAAACTTTATATTAGAAGTTGGTCAAGTTACACAGAGTCCTAATATCCATTATCTCAGATAGAGGCACCCAGTGTACCTCTTATTTTTTGAAGGCATTCCAAAAGGGTCTTGATACCAAAGTTCACCTTAGTACAACTTTTCACCCTTAGACATATGGTCAAGCAAAAAGGACCATTCAAACTCTAGAAGATATGTTAAGAGCATGCATGGTTGATTTTAAAGGTATTTAGAATGACCATTTGCCTTTGATCGAATTTGCATATAATAACAGCTATCATTCTAGTATTCAGATGGCTCCGTTTGAGCCTCTTTATGGTAGGATATGTAGATCTCCAATTGGTTGGTTCAAGGTAGGTGAGGCCATAGTAGGAGGGTCTGATTTAGTGTTCGATGCCTTATAGAAGGTTTAGTTTATCAGGGAAAGTCTTAGGGAAACCCATAGTTGATAGAAATCATATGCAAATGTGAGAAGAAAGGATCTCGAGTTTGAGATTAGCGATTTTGTGTACTTGAAAATCTCTCCCATGAAAGGAGTGAAAAGGTTTGGGAAGAAGGGAAAGCTCAGTCCTTGATATATTGGTCCTTATAAAATTCTCAGCCAATTTGGAAAGGTAGCTTACGAGCTTGAGTTTCCTTCAGATCTAGCTTCAGTACACCCAGTGTTCTACGTCTCTTTGCTAAAGAAATGCATTGGAGACCCAGAAGTTGTAGTTCCTTTAAAGGGCATAGATATTCATAACAATCTCTCTTTCGAAGCGGTTTGAGTCCAAATCCTAGATTTTCAAGTTTGCAGACTGGGGAACAAAGAAGTTTCCTTGGTCAAAGTTCTTTGGCAGGATCAGTCTGTTGAGGAAGCTACTTGGGAAGCGGAAGCAGATATACAGACCATGTATCCTCACCTTTTCTCCACAAAATCAGATTCAGCTTAAGGTAATAGTCTTTCTTAGATTTACTCAATACTATGTTCAAATACAGTTACAAATTTGGTATTCATTACCGTGCATATCATCTTCATGACAGTCATGCATTCATGAATCAGTTCAGCTATGTACTCATGCTTCATTATGCATATTCAGTATGAAAATTTAGTTTATCAGTAGTTTTAGTCATGCAATCATGCATCAGTCATCCATGTTTAGTATGTAAACTCAGTCTATTAGTATTTTTCGGCTTAATTAGTCTCATTCAAGGATGAATATTTCCAAAAGGGAGATATTGTAATACCCCTATTTCCCTAGATCAGTTTAACTCTCAGTACACGAGTATTATTATATAAATTTTTTAAAATCTTTGGAATTTTTTAGTTTAAGACCTGCCATTGTGTAGCAAATCCATACAGCTTTCTAACGATATAAAATTCACCCAAATTCGATAACCGGGTGAGAAGTTATAGCAATTTTTGTAAAATAGTGTGTCAAATGGTGCATCATCGCATCGCGGAGGCAGTCCTAATGGAAATTGTCAATTTTCAGTGTGCCATCATGATTTCAGCGTGTTGTGCCAAAGTTCCAGTTCATAATTGTCATTTTCCAATGAGGGACCGCGATCCCACCACGTTGCGCCACTAGCCATTTTCTAAATTGTCATTTTCTAGTAAGGCAACACAATACCACTGCATCGCGCCACAAGTCCATTTCATGCTCTTCTTTTTTAAAACAGTGTCAGCCTAATTCCAGTGGCTCATCGCGATTCCACCGCGTCGAGGTGAAGGCCAAAATTGAGATTTTTGGTGATGAAAATTAACTTCTTTCCAGGGGTAATTTGATATTTTTCCATGGCCCTAATCAGTCCTAAACACAAAATTAAGCCCTAAAAGAGCACTAATTGCTCATTATTTCATTATTCACTCACTTTCTCTCAAGATTAAGTTATTTTCTATCAAATTTACAAACCCTAGCTTCAAGAATCAAGAACAATCCTCAAGCAATCCTCCAAGAACCTTCAAGAATTAATCTTCTCAGGTATGTTAGGTGTTCATCCTGGGTTGTTTTTCACCCATGGAGTCCAAGAAACCTTTTTAAACATACAAGTTTTTAGATTTATGAATTCAATGCTTGAAACTGATTGTATTCATGTAACGTGCCAAAACCTGATTCCCGAGATACCACACAGTGCTCCTAACTACAAGTAGTCTTGAGCTAACCCTAGCTGCTTTCTACTAAATTTGAATATCATATCAGGGGAATATGAATATGAAATCATAATAAATGCGGAAATCTTATCTGAAACATACTAATCTCACAAGTCATGGTAGAACAATACTGAAAACCTGAAGACTGAATCATAGTCTAAAACTGAATCTAGTAGTCCGACAAGCCTCTACTGATTGAATCTAGAGAGTCACTGGGACAGGCCCCTGCTGACTCAAACTGTCTGAAGTGAATAATGAAGCGTTTACTAATAAATGGGAAATATGAATAGCTAGGTCCCCAAACTATGAGGACTCACCAACTGCAGAGATGTAGATGAGATGCTCAAAATTCACTCTCAATACTGAGACTGAGCACCTGAACCTACATTATGAGACAATGTATCACATAGATGTATATGTGGATCAGTACTTTGATGATATACTGAGTATATGGGGGTGAATAAAATAAGTAAGCAATATCATCACAATTTATAAAAGATCATGCATGCTAAATGTTATTGACTCACATAGGCTTGAGTAATCTGAAATCTGAAGATCATAAGTCATGAATAGTAAAGCACATAATATAAATCTTGTGAGCCATTACACTTAGTTCTAAAATCTGTATTTTGTTCTTATTCTCAAAATCATATAGGCTAAGTAAAATCTAAAAACTCATTCTGCATGGGAAAATACTTTTTTTATTACTTTAGGGAGGTTCTTCTAACCAACATAAACCATGTGAGCTAACATGGAGTCCAATGTCTCGTCCTCCTCAGAAAAACACCTCACGTTGGGGAGAGGTGTCATACTCTTGCCAGGGAGTATAACCTAATCCATGCAATCGATCACAAGCTAAATTTGTCATCCATATAGAAATGGAAATGATATGATAATCTATACCTACGTTGGCTATATAGTTCTGTGGAAGATAGGGCACGCTAATCCCACACTTCTCGCTCGGTGCTAAATACTACTCCCTTCTTAGTCTTTGTGCTCATTTTATTAAAAATCCACTTTAAACTAGTATAATGGTTCATTATGGAACAAAAATGTTTTTATTTAAGTAAATCCGTACATACAACTGATCTAAATTCTTAAAGTGGATTCCATAGCTAAATCGATGATCAAAAGATCAAAGCTTTTTCTAAAAACTGAAAGTAATCTCCTCATAAGATGCTTAAAGCATTATATTTCATGAAGTTATACTATTAGATTTTGGAATAATACCCCATGCATAAATTTCATGTTAAAAACATCAAATTGTTCATACTTGATAATGTAAACATTGAGAAATTAACACAAAATCTAGAAATTTTTGCATTATGTATGAAAATTTGAACATAATCAAGTGATTCAACTTATAAATCATTGGAAACATCATAACCTTGTAAATAACAATGATGGGTATAAACCCTAACTTCAATTTCATGGGAAATCGCATAAAATCTAGTAAATTTGTAATTAAAACAATTTTTTGGGCATAAGGATGAAAGAATTATCCTTGTTGAAGAACCCCACATATCTTAATTGATGATTTTTTTATGAGAAGTTTGAATCTTGGATTCCTATTGATGCTTTGGATATGAATTCTTGGAGCTTTTGTATTGGAAATCCCTAATCTCTAATTTCCTTGGAGAATTAATGGAGGAATTTGGATTTCTTAGGGAGAAAGTTCGATGAGCTAGGGTCGTAAGCACCGTGTGGCGTCCGGGGTGCAGACTCGCGGTGTTACAAACTTATTATTAGTGACTAAGGTTCAATAGAGTCCTAGGTAGTCTAAAATCCATGTCAAGTAGAGTCTTGTTCATGGGTGTGTAGCGCGCCACACTTATGGATGAGGGGCTATGGGGCATTTTTAGAAAAAGTTTCCCTTCTTTTAGTATTCATGTCACACGATTGAGCATGATCTCATGTTAAACTCTCAGTCTAATCCTTTTCTTACTTTCATTTACATAACATGCCTCCCAAAAAGACCAACAAAAGAAGAACAGAAAACTAGTCAGCACCTCAGCCGGCTCAGGCAGATCCCCTGGACGAGAATGTCTCATATGTAGAATTCAGAGTTGCGTTCACTACTCTGGCACAATCAGTAGCAGCTTAGAATGAATGGCTAACTACTTTTCAAGCCAACCCAGTGGACAATACTACTGCAGCCAGGATTCGAGACTTCACATGAATGAATCCTCCCCTATTTTCAGGATCTAAGTATAAAGATGATCCATATGAGTTCCTTGATCAAGTGCAGAAAGTCACAAATATTATGGGAGTGACTTTCAGTGAAAGTATTGAATTAGTTTCCTATCAGCTACAATATGTATCGCATACGTGGTTTAAGTAGTGGAAGGTAGACAGGGGCATAGATGCAAAGCCCATGGAATGGGAAGAGTTCGCTACCGTTTTTCTAGATAGATTATTTCCCTTAGAGATGAGAGAAGCCAAGGTGTTAGAGTTCATCAATCTCAAGCAAGGAAGCAGAGTGTGAAAGTGTATTCCCTCAAGTTTCCTCAATTAGCCAGGTATGCTCCCTATGTAGTAGCTGAAAATAGGTCCAAAATGAGCAAGTTTGTGTCTAGGGTGTCAAAGAGTATGGTTAAGGAGTGCAAAACTGTGATGTTAATTAAAGAGATGGACATATCTAGGATGATGGTCTATGCTCAACAGATAGAAGAGGCCAAGAATAAGGAGAGAGAGATGGATAATAAGAGAGCTAGAACAGGTAGCTTTAATTTCACTCAGCCTAAGTCAGAGAGCGGTAACCGTTCTCAGTTTTGTCCAAAGTCTTCAGTTCCAGTTCCGTCCTCAACCAGTTCTCTAGTTCGTAATTTCAGAAATGGTAACATGGATAGGGCTCTAGGCTCTAAATCTCATGGTAGTGTTAGCAGTGCTCGAACAAATCCTCTTTGTCAGGCATATGGCAGAAACCATTAGGGAATCTACAGGGCTGGCAGTGATGTATATTTTGGGTATGGTAATCCAGGCCATAGAATCAGAGATTGTCCTCAGTCAGGTTCACAAGGTCAGTACAATCGTCCTTCATCTCATTCTGGTCACCCATATCAGCAGGGTGCCACTTTCAATGCCACTAGTGGGCAATGCCAAAACAAGATTTATACACTTCAGTCACGACAAGATCAGGAAAGTTCTCCTGATGTGGTCACTAGTATGTTATAGATCTTTTATTTACATGTTTATGCCTTATTATATCTAGGAGATTCTATTTCTTTCGTAACTCCTTACCTAGCAGTCAACTTTAAGGTCAAGCCAAAAATCTTAACAAAACCTTTCTCAGTCTCTACCATGAGTCAATCTTTCTCAACCAATGATTGGGCTCACTATAATGGTATGGTTGCAAACCTGTGCACAAAATCACATCCAGTGATATGCCAACCCAAATCTATGTACCCTTTCGTTATTAAATGTTTATCAAATAGTTCCTTAAAGGCTTGTAACATGTGAATTGCTAAAATAATCGCTTAGCTAACATATATAAGTGCAACTATGCCATTACTATTTAATATTACTCCTAACGTATAATATATCAATATTGTATCCTAAGGGATTCAAGTAGAGAAACTTATGATAATATGGAAGTATCATGGAAACTTAACACAAAGGGGGAAAGTTAGATACTTATAAGCTTGATGGTAGAATGAAGGAATGATGTGTAAGGCAATATAAAGATTCTATTCTCGTATTTCATGAGAATTATATTAACATTAATAGGAAGGAGTACATGACGTAGGGTGGTGCCTTAGCGGTGAGGGAAGGTTTAGCCTTACATACTTTAGTGCTCTACTAGCTATAGTGGTATTCCAAACCACGAACAATTCAACACGCGATAGTGTAGCCTTTATACTTCCAACCACTAAATGAAGTTATCCAATAAGCAAGCCACTAGATACATACATAACATATACATCCATTAATGATTCGTAGGCGTGCTAATAATTCATCCTGAGTATCTTAATAAGAATCCAAAATGAATTCTAACTTCCTCAACATATACAATTCAACTTCAAATCCACCCCACTGATAGGAATACCTAAAATCTCTTCTCTCATCAAAATTTCACATTTTCTCTTTTTTCTCAAGAAACCCAATTAAGCAAACCCACTTTAAAAGCTTGTACCATATTTAAATCAACTAGCCCTAAATACGTATTCATAACTAAATTTGAGAAAGAGGTAGAATATATATCTCTTGAAATTCAATCCCAACTCCAAATTTAAAATTGATTCCTTGATGTTGAAAGAAGAGAAGGGGACAAAGAAATGGGAGTACTAGTAGTATTTCTTCTTCTCGCTTTGGAACCACAAGCAAGAACTCAACCAATTTTATTTTTCTTTTTACCGTCTTTGCTAGAAGAAGAAGGAGATGAACTAGGGCCTTGTATATTTTCCTCTCTCCTTTAATGTTTACCAAGAGTTCCAGTGAACTCTAATAATATGTGTATATATATATATTCTTTCTTTCCCTTTTTTTTTCCTTTTTGTCAAAGTAATAGAATGTACGTGACTTTTCCCTTACCAAAAGTTACCGCTTTTTTTGTTTATCACTTAGTATATTTTAGAAACTAAAGTCGGCCCCACTTAAAAGAAGCAAATCAAGGTTCGAGATTTTTCAATTCTTTTTTCTTACTAGTAGAGATCATAAAACTTATATATACAATAGTTATATGTATATGTATGCACTATAATTCTCCATAAAATATGTATACGACATAATTCTTTATAAATTCAGGGTCACGCTTACTTAAAGTACTAAAATTGGATTCAAATTTTTTTCATGGTGTTACAGATTGAGACGAGGGGAATAAGATGTCTGTAAAATCATCTTAATCGGAGTTGTGGCTGAAATTTTAGTGCAAAAATCTGCACACTTTCTCTCTTTTGTGGCTGCTCAAACTCTCTTTTGTGAATGGTTAAACAAGAACTAAAAAAATTATTTATATGTCCCATGGTGATGGGCCTATGGGAAAAAGTGAGTTGGTCCAAATTGGGCCTTATTTATCCACATATGAAGGAAAAAAAACCCATAACCCAACAATTCTCCCCCTCTCGACTATGCGGAGGTGACTACCATTCTGACGATCATACAACAATCTTCAAACTTTCCTTTTGGAAAATCTTTAGTCATCATATCGGATCTATTTCTATCTATATGAATCTTCTCAAGTTTAAGCAACTTAGAATCCAACACATCTCGAATCCAATGGTATTTCATACCAATGTGCTTAGACCGACCATGAAATGTAGAATTCTTTCCTAGATGTATAGCACTTTGACTGTCGTAATAAAGCACATACCTCTCTTGAGAACAACCAAGTTCCTCCAAGAATCTCTTCATCCAAAGAAATTCTTTACAAGCTTCAACGGAAATAATAAACTCAACTTCTGTAGTGGATAGAGCAACATATTTTTGCAACCTACATTGCCAAGATACATCCCCCCTCCCTACAAAAGTAACCAAATATCCTGACGTAGACTTACAAGTATCAATATCACCAGCCATGTCTGAATCAGTATAACCACCAAAAATAGGCTTCCCTGTACCAAAACACAAAATCAGCCTAGAAGTGCCACAAAGATATCTCATAATCAACTTCACAATATTTCAATGTTCTCTTCCCCGAATTAGAAAAAAAAGATGACTAACAATACCAATAATATGAAAAATATCTGGTCTTGTACAACCTATTGCATATATCAAACTACCAACAATTGAAGCATAAGAAACTTTCTTCATATCTTTCTTCTCATTATCACTGGAAGGACACTGCTTCGTGCTTAATTTGAAGTGCATAGCTAAAGGTTTACTGACAACCTTAGACTTATCCATGCTAAACCTTTGAAGTGCTTTTTGAATTTACTTCTCTTATGATACCATGAATTCTTGGCTTTTGTCATGAACAATCTGCATGCCAAGAATCTATCTTGCTAGTCCTAAGTCTTTCATAAAAAAGACTTACTCAACTCTTGCTTCAACTTTTGAATCCTGCAAGAATTATGACCAATAACAAACATGTCATCAACATAAAGCAACATAATAATAAAGTCCCCATCAGAGAATTTTTGCACAAAACAACAATGGTCTAAAGTAGTCTTCTTGAATCCCTACTAACTTATAAAGAAACCAAACTCCCTATACCACTGTCTAGGATCTTGTTTCAAACCGTACAAGCTTTTCTTCAATTTGTAAACATAATTCTATTTTTGCTTAACTTCAAAACCTTTGGTTTCTCCATATAAATTTCTTAATCTAAGTCACCATAGAGAAAAAGTACTTTTAACATCCATTTATTAAACCTCTAAATCTAGAGTTGCAGCTAAGCCTAGAACCTCACGAATGGATGACATCTTCACAGCTGGAGAAAATATCTCATCAAATTCAACTCTCTTTTTTGGTTAAATACCTTCACAACCAACTAGCTTTGTACCATGGAACTAGTTTACCATCTTCAGTTTCACCCAAAAAACCCACCTGTTCTTCAAAGATTTTCTATCCCTAGGTAGCTTAATCAAATCAAAGGTATAATTTTCATGCAAAGATTTAATCTCATCTTCCATAGCATCAAACTATTTTTCTTTTTCTTCACTTTTCATGACTTCATCAAGACTCTCATGTTCTCCTTCGCCAGTCAAGAGTACATACTCACTGGGAGATTAATGAGATAAAGGTATTTTCTCTCTTGTAGATCATCTGAGATCTCTCTCCAAAGCATCAATAATTGTTTGCTGACCAACCATATCAATTTGTACTAGAGCATCAACAATATCATGCTAGTCATTTTGTACATGATCATCATCTTCATTATCAACTTGATTTTTATCATCATGAAGATTTTCTTCAGGAGTAGTAGACAAAGGAACTGGATCAACATCAACTAGGCTCTCACTACTCTGAGAATCAACTTTCTCAACTTTGTCAAAATCTTCAACTTTTTGGTCTTCAAAGAGCATAACATCACGACTTCTAACAAGTTTATTCTCAATTGAATCATAGAAGTGATAGCCAAATTCATCATGACCATAACTAATAAAGATACACTGCCTAGTTTTAACATCCGACTTTGACCTTTCATCCTTAGAAATATTCACAAGACTTTACACCTACAGACTCTAAGATGGTCATAAAAATATTTTTACCAAACCAAACTCTGTCAGGGACATCACCATCCAAAGAAATAGTAGGAGATAAATTGATAACATAAGCGGCAGTTTTAAGTGTTTCTACCCAAAAGGAATATGGAAACTTAGCATCTAAAAGTATACATCTAACTCTCTCAACTAGAGTTCTGTTCATCCTCCCTACTAAACCATTTAACTGAGGAGTCTTTGGAGGAGTTTTCTAATGCTGAATACCCTATTCTATGCAATATCTATCAAAAGGATCAATATACTCACCACCATTATCTGAGCGGATGCATTTCAATTTCTTCCCTATCTGTCTCTCAACCAAGACCTTAAAACCCTTGAACATATCAAGTACTTAATGCTTGGACTTCAAAGGAAATACTAGATTTTGCAAGAATGATCATCAATAAAAGTCACAAAGTAAAGTGCACCACCATGAGACTTTACTTTAAGAGGACCACACAAATCAGAATATACCAACTCTAGCAAATGAATCCTTCTTCAAGGCGGATGACTCTGAAAAGAAACTCTTTTTTTAACCAGCCAAGCAATTAACACACTTTTTCAACTTTGTTTGTTTCACTCCAGAAAGTAAATTTTTCTTAGACAAATTATTAATCCCCTTCTCACACATATGACTCAACCTTCTATGCCATAACTCTGATGAAGTGGCATTCTCCACCAAGTTTACTAAGCCTCTAGAAGTGGAGCCCTAAAATACATACAAAGGTAGATAACTTATTACCTCAAGCCACAATTATTGAACCCCTAGTAAGTTTCCACTATCCAGCACCAAGGGTGTTGACATAACCCTCGTCATCAAGGTTTCCTACAGAAATCAGATTCAAGCGAACATTTGAAACATTCTTGACATTATTGAGAACTAGTTTCAAATCATCTTTACTTTCCAAACAAACAATGCCAATGTCGAGTACTTTACCTTCATTATTATTGCCCATTTTTAACATCCCAAAGTTACTTGGAGTATAAAAAGAAAATAATTTCTTTTTTAGCATAACATGAGAAATAGCACCAAAATCCACAAACCAGCTAAACTCATTATGAATAATATTAATGGCATTCTTACCACAAGCAACAAGAAGATCATCATTAGCAATAATATCAACATAATTTTCATTAACGTCTTCTTTCTTTTGTTGTCTCATATCGATCTCTTGTGCTTGTAACAATATTTCTTGATATTCCCTTTTTTATCAATAATCACATGTAACATTCTTGAATTTGGACCTCGACTTGCTTCTACTTTATCTCTATTTTTCAAACCTCAGGACTTATTTCTCCTCCTCTCTTTAGTAACTAAAACATCAAAGTGGGTGAAGATGAAGAAGATGAGTTCTGAGATCTTCTTCTTATCATTTCTTCATTCAAGACACCACTCTTAACATATTTCATAATTACAATGCTACTGGGAGCAGAATTAGACAAAAAAACTCGAAGAGCTTCCCAAGAGTCTGGAAGAGTATTAAGAAGACAAAGTCCCTAAATTTCTTTATCAAACTTTACACCCATTTTGGATAGCTGGTCAAGGACACTCTGAAAATTATTTGTATGATCAAATATAGGAATGCCCTCTTTATACCTGATATTCATCAATTGCTTAAGCAGGAAAAACTTGTTATTGCCAGTCTTTGAAGCATAAAGTATCTCGAACTTGTCTCACAAATTCTGGTATGTGTCTCATTCATAATAGGATTTCTAACATTATCTTCAATCCATTGTATGATATAGCCATAAATCTGTAGCTGCTCAAATTCCCAATCCTCATCTTTTCCAACTATGATAATTACTACCATTTAAATGCACCATTTTATTCATATTTTCATCAATTATTCAAATCAACAGTCAATTACAGTCAACTTGCTGATACCACTCTGTTGGGAAAGCCAGGGACACTATTAAAGTGCACGACAAGGTAGTAGAGGAAGAATACCCAAGTTTAAACTTTTCCTTTCAATTTGAACCAAGAGGAGACAAGAAAAACCAAGAAAAGTAAAGAATAGGAAGCAAATATATCAATCACACAAATACAATAATACAAGAATAAATCAATCACAAAAGACACCAAATTTATGCGGAAAACTCTTCAATGCTAAGAGTAAAAAATCACGGGACCAAAACCTCCACTATAATCACCAAGAGTTATAATATTGTTCTCCAAAATGGCTACCAAAAAAGTGCCAAACAAAGAGCAACAACACAGCAAGATAGCACAAAAACTACAAAATAAAAGGAGCAAAAAAAAACCAAAAACACGGCTGTTGTTCAGGGGTTAAAAAAAAAGAGATACAGGCCACCAAATTCAAATCCTTCAGTTCCTAATCAAAGATTGATATAATAGGAACAATCTGTGCAAAAAAATCAGCTCAATCGGATAAGAAACAAAGTGGAAATCGCAATTTGAAGTTGACAGTTGTGGATGAAATTTTAGTGCAAAAATCTGCACACTTTCTCTCTTTTGTGGATGCTAAAACTCTCGTTGGTAGATGGTGAAACAAGACCTAAAAACATCAATATATATGTTTCATAGTTATGGATCTATGGGCAAAAGTAGGTTGATCCAAATTGAGCTTTATTTACCCACATAGAAATGAAAAAGAACCCATAACCCAACATTCATCACCAATTAATTGTGATCTCCACATTTTAGTATCATCGAATAAATTCTAGTACAAGTCACGATGTGATCCCTGATTTCCTTCTTATTATCCATAAGATTAATGTTGTTAAATCCTTTATGGGAGTTTGCTAGCTTATAAAAGTAGTAGTATCCCAATTCTTTCTTAATCCATAATCTCCTTGATTTGGCCTCTAAGGCACCTTTCTGCATTGACAATGTCTTCCAATTCTTTCATAAGAGTGGTTTCTTCTATGTCCAAATCTCTTCCAATATATTTACGATTGTATTTCTTTTCCCCAATGTAGCCAAATACCTCCATATCCCATCTTTTCAGCATTTTGGCAAGCATCGGATCTGGTCTCTCTTGAAAATCATATGACTTTCACCATAGGTCCGTGTTAGGGAATGTGAAGTTTTGATGATGGAAATGTGAATAAAACATGTTGTGAAAGTTGTTCCATACAAGTGAAGAAATAGAAGCTACCGGTTCTCACATGTACTGCATATTGAAGTTGATGCAAGGCTGACAAAGTGTTAAGGCAAAAATGGATAAGCAAGGAAGCTCAAAATTATTACTAACACTTATCACATATAGTAAAAAGATTGAGGAGAAAATAATTTCAAACTTAGAGTTTGAATTGATCAAGGAGTCTAGCTAGTCTAAGAGATGAAGTAAAAGAGTCCTATTGAGTCCAGGTGAGAGACGGCAGCAACATAGAGTGAACTACCTGAGAGTCCTATTGAAGATATAAGAGTACATCAACTAAAGGATTCATCAAGGAGTTGTCTTAAATACAACATACGACACTCAAAGTTTCACTCATGCACTGATAAAGAAAATCATCAATCAGCAAATCAGTTCACTAATCTTGAAAAAGAATCTGGTTCTTTACTTAGCAAGTCATAGACTTTGTAGTAGGTTGGTTCTTTAAGTTGTAATGAGTCTTTTCTTCTAGTCTCAGTAAAGTATAAACTGAGTTATGAGTTGTGTCTTCAAGTTAGGAAACTCAAGGACTTGGGAACACTTATCTTGGGAAGATTTGTGTTTTTGTAGAAATAGGAGTTAGAAGTTTTAATTCCTAGTTTACAGGAAGTCTTGTAATTTGTTGATTGTTGCGGATCAAGGGAAATAGTGGAGTTGGGGTTAAATCCTGTAGAGGTACAGGTCGTGGTTTTTTACACCTTTCTTGAGCCAGGTGTTTTCACGTAAAAATACTTTGTTCAACTATTACTTCAGTGAACCACGTTAGCTTACTTATTCCACAGATAGACAACCAGTAGAGTATACTATTAAAATCAGTAGGGCACGCACTCTAACAAGTGGTATCAAAGAGAGGTTTTCTTAAATAAGGCTAGCACCTAAAAAGATCAAAATGATGAATTTTGCACCTCCTACTAGTCATAGTGAAGGTCAGTTAACTATTAGACCTCCACTCTTTGATGGTTCTCACTTTATCAAGTGGAAAGCCAGAATGAAAATGTTCATCCAAGGTAAAGACTATGAATTATGGGATAGGATTACTGATGGTCCTACTATTCCAATGAAGTTGGTTAATGGTGAAGAAGTCAAAAAAGTAAGGAGTAAATTTACTATTGATGACTTAGTGGCACTAAAGAAAAATGCTAAGGCTTAGAACATCATAGTCTATGGATTAGGACCTGTTGAATACAACGGAGTGTCAACCTGTACCACTGCTAAGAAAATTTGGGATGCACTGGTCAATGCACATGAGGGTACCTCTCAGGTAAGAAAATTCAGGATTTCTATTCTTTTTACTGAGTATGAGGTATTTACGATAAAGGATAATAAATCCTTGCATGAGATGATGACAAGTCTTACTACCTTAACAAATGAGAGGAATTCTTTGGGAAAAGTCATCACTGAGGAGGAACAAGTTGAAAAGGTACTGAGGGTACTACCAAAAATAAAATGGAATATTAAGGTAACTACAATTAGGGAGGCAAATAAGGATCTCATAGGTATGACCCTAGATGAACTGGTAGGGAACTTGAGGACTTATGAAGTGAAAATTGATGGAACTAAAGAATAAACAGCTCCTGAGAAAATCTTGGCTTTGAAGGCTTCAGATAGTGATGAAGAAATTGAACTTAACAAGGAACAAGTTGCCTTCATAACTAAGAACTTCAGCAAATTTTTAAAAAGAAGAAGGGAACAGGTAGCAAGAAATATTCAAATGACAATCCAAATGGATGCTACAAGTGTGGTAAGACTGATCATCATATCAAAGATTTTCCTATTTGGGAAATAGAATGGAGAAAGGAAAGGTATGAAAGAGAACAGAAAGAAAAAGCCAAAAGGAAGGAAAAGAAAGAACATACAATGATAACAGCATGGGGATATGATTCAAATAATGATGAAGTTGATGAAACAACATTCATGGCTCTTGGAGATTCAAACTTAAAGGAAGAAGATGATGCTTTTGAGGTAAGTATACTTGAACTTAAATAAAAGCTGCATTTGTTTTCTAAAATAAAACTTGTTTCCTTGATGAGTGCTCTAATTGATAAATTTCCAAGAATTGACTTCTGATAGGGATGAGTTGTTCAACAGTCTTGCAAGTCTAAAATTCGATCTCATTGATTTGAAATCTTGCAAAAACACTGTTAAAGAAGAGAATTGCACTCTTAAAAAGCAAGTTGCACAACTTGATTCTTCAAATAATGATCTCAAGTTTAAAGTTTTGAAATTAACTCTCACTGAAAATAGAAAAAAGGCTATGAGTAAAGAACAAGAAAATGCTAAACTTGAGTTAGTTAAGTACAAACAAAAATGTTATGATGCAACTGAAATGATAAATAAGTTGAGTCAAGAAGTCTCTAAATTAAAACATGATCTTGAAAGAGCAAACAGGTGGACAAATTCTTCAAGAATTATTCACAAGCTGAGTGAAACAAATCACAGTGAAAAAGTAGGTTTAAGTTTTTACAAAAATCCTGATGATCCTCAAGACCTGTGCTATATATGTGGTAATCTTGGACATCCAACCACTGAATATTTTGTGACTGCAAAAAGCAGATCTAGTAGCCAAAATCTGGCTAATAAATTCTCTCAGACCAAGAAAAAGGGAACTAACACTGGTAAGAGAAATAGGTTATATTACATGTTGCCTGCATGGACTAGAAGAAATTTAATTCTTCCATTTACTCATAAAACTAGACGCAAGCTTGTCTGGGTTCCAAAAGCTAACCTCAGATCTCTTATAGGAGAAGATGAAAGGAAGCAAAAAAACATTGGTACCTGGAAAGTACCTGCTCAAGACACATGAATGGTGATGAGAAAAAGTTTCCTTCACTCTCCAAAATAAATGGAGGATGAGTTTCTTTTGGTGATGGAAAAAAGGTAATTATTACTGGAGTTGAAAAAATTGGCACATTTGAGTCAAGAGCATTGGAAGATATCTATCTTGTAGAAGGAATGAAGCACAACCTGCTGAGCATTTAACAACTGTGTGATAAAGGTACTAAAGTTATTTTTACTTCTCCAGGAGTCAAAGTCAAGAGGATAGACACCAAAGAGATTGTGCTCACTGCAAAGAGATACAGAAATGTATACAAAGCTGACATAATGGCAATGCCAGGAACAAAGTTGACCTATCTGAGTGCAATGAAAAATGATCCCTTTTTTTGGCATAGGAGACTTGGACATGCAAGTCTAAAACAACTGAACATACTTTGTTCCAAAGATATGGTGTTGGGGTTGCCCAAGACCAAGTTTAAGGAAGAAAAAGTATGTAGTGCTTGTGTAAGGAGGAAGTAGGTAAGATCTTCTTTTAAGTCAAAGAACCAAGTCAGCACTACCAAGTGCCTCAACCTAGTCCATATGGACTTATGTCGACCAATGAGACTTCAAAGAAGAGGTGGAAAAAGGTATGTTTTTATGATTGTTGATGATTATTCTAGATTTACCTGGACATTGTTTCTAGCCTCTAAAGAAGATACCTTTGATGTCTTTACTATTTTCATCAAGAAAATTGAAAAGAAACTTAGAACTTCTCTAGTTTCCATAAGATCTGACCATGGTACAGAATTTGAGAATGACAAGTTCTTAGAATTCTACTCTACAAATGGTATAGATCATAACTTCTCTGCTCCCAGGAAACCACAATAAAATGGAGTGGTAGAAAGAAAGAAAGAATAGAACCTTGGAAGATATGGCTAGAACAATGATGCTTTCAGAAAATCTTGCTAAAATCTTTGGGCTGAGGAAATCAGTACTGAAGCATACATCATAAATAGATGCATGATCAGACCTATTCTAGAGAAGACTCTCTATGAATTACTTAAAGGAAGAAAGCCAATCATTTCTCATTTTAGAACTTTTGGTTGTAAATGTTTCATTTATAATAATGGAAAGGATAATCAAGGAAAAATTGATGCTAAAAGTGATGAGGGAATATTTTTAGGTTATTTACTTCATAGTAAGGCTAATAGGGTTCTAAATATTAGAACAAATTGAGTTGAAGAAAGTGTGCATGTAGTTTTTGATGAATCCTATGTTAAGACTAACCTGCAGGAAGAAAGTGACTCTGAGGAACAAGTTACACAACCCGGTTCATCAACTGTAGCTACCAAACAAGGAGTCACCTCAACAGGGGGAACTAATTTTGGAGGCTTAGTGATAGGGTAACTGAGCAACCATCTACTCCAGCTCAGAACATCTACAGTGATCCTAGTAGCTCACTAGGCTTGGTCCCAAAAGGTTACAAGTATCAAGGTTCACATCCTATTGAGAATTTTCTCACTGATCTCACTTTTGGGATCACCACTAGGTCTAGACTGAGAAGAATGTGTGCTTTCATAGCATTCCTGTCAGAGATTAAGCCAAAGAAAGTAGCAGAAGCACTGCTTGATGCTGATTGGATTATAGCCATGCAGAAAGAATTAAATCAGTTTGAGAGAAGAAAAGTATAGCACTTAGTTCCTCTCCCAAAAGATAAAATAGTAATTGGGACTAAGTGGGTATATAGAAATAAAGTTGATGAGCATAGAACAGTTACAAGGAACAAGGCAAGATTGGTGGTCCAAGGATACAATCAAGAAGAAGGCATAGATTTTGATGAGACTTTTGCTCCTGAAGCCAGAATTGAAGCTATTAGATTACTTGTTGTTTTTTCTGCCTATATGAAGTCCATTCTCTATCAAATGGATGTTAAGAGTGCATTCTTGAATGGCATTCTCAAAGAGGAAGTATATATTAAACAACCTCCAAGATTTGAAAGCAAGGAGTTTATTGATCATGTGTATAAACTGGACAAGGCTTTGTATGAGTTGAAATAAGCTCCAAGAGCTTGGTATGAGAGACTTTCAAAGTTTCTACTGGAGCATGGTCATACAAGAGATAAAATTGAAAACACTCTTTTCTTGAAAACTAATGGAAAAGATCCATTGGTTGTGCAGGTGTATGTAGATGACATTATTTTTGGCTCCACAAACATGAACAAGACTCATGATATTTCTAAACTCATGATTTGTGAATTTAAGATGAGCATGATGGGGGAGATAAATTACTTCTTGGTGTTTCAAATAAAACAAACAACATCTGGAACAATAATCCATCAATAGAAGTATGTCAAAGAACTTCTCAAAAGATTCTCCATGGAAGAGGCAAAAGAGATCAGCACTCCACTAGCCACTGCTACAAAACTTGATTCGGGTAAAACAGGTCCAGATGTGGAGCAAAAGATGTACAGAGGAATGATAGGATCATTAATGTACCTCACAGCAAGCAGGCCTAATATTGTGTTCAGTGTGGGGCTATGTGCAAGGTTTCAAGAAAATCCCAAAGAATAACATTTAAAATCAGTCAATAGAATCTTCAAATATCTCAAAGGAACCAGTGATCTTGGCCTATGGTATCCAAAAGGTAGTAACTTTAACTTGGTAGGATACTCTAATGCTGACTATGCAGGATACTTGGTGGACAGGAAGAGCACCACAGGCATGGAACACTTCCTTGGATCATGTTTAATTATCTAGTCCACTAAGAAACAAAACTTAGTAGCCTTGTCTACTACTGAGGTTGAACATGTTGTTGCAGGATTTTATTGTGGTCAGTTGTTGTGGATCAAACAACAACTCCTGGACTTTGGTATAGATGTTGGATGTGTTCTCAGTTTTTGTGATAACACAAGTGCTATAAATATTGCCAAAAATCCTGTCCAATATAAGAGAACTAAGCATATTGATATTCGACATCACTTCCTTAGAGATAATGTTGAAAAAGGATTGATATCAATCATGTTTTACACTACTGATGAACAAATTGCTAACATATTCACCATAGCTTTAAGTAGAGAACATTTTGAAAAGAATAGGTTAGCCTTGGGGATGATTAAAGTTGCATAAATCTCCCTCAATGATTGACTAGAATAAGTTGTTCTGAAGTGATTATTGATTAATTCAGTCTTACACATTTATTTATGTATTCTAATTCCAAAATTTTAGAGTAAATTGACTCATTCATGTGTTGATTTTATAGAGATGCTAGAATACTCAAGCAATTTTGTCCATCTTATTCTAGAAGATTAAGGTATGAGTATATTTCACTTAAAATGGCATTGAGAGAAATAGGTATGCCACATGGTTCTTTACTACACCTAAAACCGCCAAAAACTCAAGAGTCTTTCTTTTTCAAAAAGCTTCTACCGCTTTCCCATCAACACTGAACATCTTCATCATTGCATTTCCTTATCAAATATAGTTTCTCTACATTTAATCTTCTTATCTCTTTCTCCTTAAATATGTTTCTTTTCTCTCCCTTGTCATTCATTCAATCACCAACTATTTCACAATCAAGAATAACTTATTGTTTCTTCCTAACTATGGAATCCTCATCATCCACCCCTGCCTCTGACACTGTCATAAATCCATCCTCCGTCATTGTTCTTCATCCCAATATCACTTACCACCTCTATTCCTTCTTCCAATCTCCATTAAATTATCAGATTTTGCAGCCTTCAGAAATTTCCCAAACCCTTTAGCCCGAGTTTCTTCAACTCCTTCATCCTCGTCGAAACCCTCACTTCCACCTCCGACTCCGCTCCAAATTATCGACACTGATGATGAACCCATTGCCAATCTGATCCTAAGAAATTCCAGATTTAAAACAAAGCCTTCGTCACCCCCTATTGTTATTGATGACCAAGAGTTGCGCGAACCTACTCCTATTCGACCCACTCCTCGAAATCCTCACACTCGACATAAGAAAAATCAGGAAGAATCTTCCCTTGCAAAAGCTCTTCAAGCGAACAAGAGGAAACGAGTTGCTAAATCTGCTCCTCCTCCTTTCCCTACTTCCTCTACTCCTGATATCCTTCTTCGTTCAGTACGAAAAGGCAAAACAATCAAAGCAAATGTTCTAAAACCCTCCTCTTCTTGAAAACCCTCTTCTCAGTCTAAAACCACACCTTCTTCCAAGCCTACTTCTTCTTCTAAGTCCCCTATAAAAGGGTCGCTTCCCAGTCAAAGAAACAGGTTAAGGCACTTGTTCCCTCCAGCCCCTCTGACCTTGAGTCTCTCTTACTCCCCCTGCAGTCTCTACTGAGATTGATCCAGATTTTGATTTTCATTTTGATAAAGATACTCCTACTGATCGTGCCTCTCAGTTCTCTCATATCTTACACTTCTAAAAATGCAAGTTAGCTAGAGAACGTGTTATCACTGGATTTGGGGGTCCTGAGATGGATGTCTTGGTATCCAAATTGAAAACTTAGCATTGGTACCACTTGTTTCTTCAAGGTGATTACCAATGAAAATTTGGAAAAGATGAAGTCTATGAGTTTTATACAAATGGTATTGGTATTGGATAAATATTTTCGACCACTGTTCATGGCATTACTATAAATCTTTATGTTGTCGACCTTGCTCTAATTTTGCACATCCCTACAGGGGGATGGGGTCATTATGTCAAGGTTACCTGGCCTCCTCTTGATAATCTTGTGTATGCTCTTGACATATCTCGCAAGTTTTCTAGAAATCCTCATCTTGTCTCTTATCGTAGGTTACTTCAGCGTGAAATGTCCCCACTCCATCAACTTTACTTCGATGATGTTCACAAAATGATTCTTTCTCGACAAGAACGAAGAGCTGTAACCAATTTTCTTGATCTTACTATGATGGAACTACTTGATACTGAAGTACAGATTGACTTACCTCTCCTCATGATTCAGCACATGCAAAGGGTTCTAATTCAAGATATGAATGGTCATGCTTTGCCATATGAGTTTTGTCTCTCTTCTGTTTTTAAAGATTTTAATGTGCCGATCAAAGTATGGTCTCTGCAAACCACTAAGGATGTTATAGGGTTTGTGAACCATATGGCATTACCTGTTTCCATGAGGAGCTCTTATAATCCTGTGCAAAGGTTAAGGAATGCACTTGCAGCAAAACATACTGAGTTGGACGTTGCATAGGCTACACTGGAGGCTGTTTAAGCTGCCCATGATGATGAGAAGAGGGCTCTCCAAGCTCAGATTGCCTCACTTACAGCCTTCTTGGAGCGTGAAAGATCTAAAAATGCTGATATTGTTCGAAAATTGGCCTCCCTTATCCCCTCCTTCTCATTTACCTAATTCCCCTCATAGTGCCTTAGGACTGTTCTATTTTTTGTTTCCTTCATTGGCTAGCCTACCTTTTCCTTGTTATTTTTGGGTTATTTCTACCTATATCTAGCTTATGAACGAAATGGACTCATTTGCTTACTTGTGTTCTGCTTTTGCTTTTTCATATTGCATAAATGTCTTTTTACTCTGGGTTTTGATTGTCTTAGTGATAGCCCCAGTGGCCATGAATTATTAAACATTCTTCACTTTTTGGGCCCAGCTTTTCGATGATGTCAAAAGAGGGAAGAATAGATTATGCAATGCTTATAACACAATTGACTAACCTGTTTCAGTCTTTTTTCTTTTATTTAAATCCCTTTATTGAGTATGTCAGGATTTTATGATGGATGTTGTGCGGCTAAGTTTGTCATCCTCAAAATGGGGGAATTTGTTAGGGAATGTGAAGTTTAAATGATAGATATGTGAATGAAACATGTTGTGCAAGCTGTTCCACACAAGTGAAGAAAGAGAAGCTACCGGTTCTCACATGTACTGCATATTGAAGTTGAGGCAAGGCTGACAAGGCGTTAAGACAAAAGCGGATAAGCAAGGAAGCTCAAAATTGTTACTAATACTTATCACATACAGTAAAAAGATTAAGGAGAAGATAAGTGCAACACTTAGAGTTTGAATTGATTAAGGAGTCCAGCTAGACTAAGAGATGAAGTAAAAGAGTCCTATTGAGTCAAAGTGAGAGACAGCAACAACAGAGAGTGAAACTACCTGGGAGTCCTATTGAAGATAGAAGAGTACATCAACTAAAGGACTCATTAAGGAGTTGGCTTAAATACAACATACGACACTCAAAGTTTCACTCATGCACTGATAAAGAAAATCATCAATCAGCAAATCAGTTCACTAAACTTAAAGAAGAACTTGGTCCTTTACTTAGCAAGCACTACTAAAAAAAAAAGAGGAAAACCGACCACAAAAACTGACCATAAGTGGTCGATTTTCCTCAATTTCCGACCACAAAACCGACCAAAGTGTGTGGTCGGTAAAACTATGGTTGCTTTTTAAAAACCGACCACATGTAGTCGATTTTTAAAAAAAAAAAAAATTTAATTCATTATCATTTTTTTAAAATGGAAAAAAATGGTGGTCGGTTTAATTTTAAAATTAATTAATTAATTTTATTAAAACAAGTGGTCGGTTTTTTAAAAAAAAAAATAAAAAAAAAATGACCACTTGCGGTCGATTTTTATAAATATTTTTTGATTAAATTTTTTTAGAAAAGCTACCACATGTGGTCAATTTTTTTGATAATTTTGTGAAAACAATATTGAAAATTTAAAAAAAAAACTACCACATGTGGTCGGTTTTTTTGATAATTTTGTAAAAAAAAAAATATTGAAATTTTTCAAAATACAAAATTAAAAATCAAATTATTTACAATATAGCCCATCAATCATTTACAAACATTGATTATTATCTACAATACATCCCACCAATCATTTAATATACAATCAACCAAACATCATAAGAATACAAACATTATTTACAAAATTTATCGAGGTTCCAAATCCAAACTATAAAACATACAAAATACTAAAAACTACAACTCATCATCCGCATCTTCATTCTTAGCCTCATCCATTCAATTATCGATATTTCGTTGATATATCCAGCTATAATCAGATTCAATCTACACAATCAATCACATTCAAGTGATTAGTTCAAGTCACAAAAGTTCACATTTCAAATACCCACACCTAAACATTTTCAAGTAACTAATTCACTTCACACGTTACCAAACTAAACTTAATTCAAAATGAAAAAACGTACCTACACTTAAACATTTTGAAGTCACTAATTCACTTAAGAGACCACACTTTACTAAAATCAAAACACAAGTTCACATTTCGAGTACCTAAATTCAAAACAAAAGTCACTATTCCATAATTCAAGTAACGACACTTAAACATTTCAAGTCACAAAGTTACTTCACAAGTTACCTAACAAAACTAAATTCAAAATGAAAAGTTCACATTTCAAGTACCTACACCGAAACATTTTCAAGTCAGTAATTCACTTCGCAAATTACCAAACTAAACTAAACTTAAAATGAAAAGTTCACATTTCATATACCTACACTTAAACATTTTCAAGTCACTAACTCACTTCTCAAGTGACCACACTTAACTATATTCAAAACATGATATCAACCTTTCAAGTAACTACACTTAAACATTTTCAACACTAATGCACTTCTCAAGTGACCGCACTTAAGTAAATTCAAAACACAAGTTCACATTTCAAGTACCTAAACTTAAACATTTTCAAGTCACTAACTCACTTCTCAAGTGACTACACTTAACTATATTCAAAAAACAAATCCACCTTTCAAGTAACTACACTTAAACATTTTCGACTAACTAATGGACTTCTCAAGTGACTACACTTAACTATATTCAAAACACAAGTCCACATTTCAAGTAACTACACTTAAACATTTTCAACTCACTAATGCACTTCTCAAGTGACTACACTTAACTATACTCAAAACACAAGTCCACATTTTAAGTAACTACACTTAAACATGTTCAAGTCACTAACTCACTTCTCAAGTGACCACACTTAACTATATTCAAAACATGATATCAACCTTTTAAGTAACCATACTTAAATATTTTCGACTCACTAATGCACTTCTCAAGTGACCGCGCTTAACTAAATTCAAAACACAAGTTCACATTTCAAGTACTTACACTTAAACATTTTCAAGTCACTAACTCACTTCTCAAGTGACCACACTTAACTAAATTCAAAACACAAGTCCACATTTCAACTACCTACACTTAAATATTTTCAAGTACTTATTCACTTCTCAAGTGACCACACTGAACTAAATTCAAAATACAAGTCCACATTTCCAGTACCTTAAAAAAAATTCCCTTTAAAGTCCCTACACTTAACCATTTTCAAGTGACTAAATCACTAACCAAACCACTTTCAAAACACAAAATTCCCTTTAAAGTCCCTACACTTAACCATTTTCAAGTAACTACACTAACCATTTTCAAGTCATTTACTAGCATTTCAAGTCACTACGCTTAGCTATTTTCAATTAACTAATTCACATTTTCAAGTCACTATACTTAACCATTTTCAAATAACTACACTTCTATATGTATCCACTTTCAAGTAACTAAACTTAACCATTTTCAAGTCAGTACTACACATTTTATTACAAGAACGACTAGCGACCAAGAACACACCAAAATATACATCCAAAACAGTCCACAAGTTCAAGAGAACCGAGGACCCTATGGATGACCACTCTCGGATTCACACACAATAACAAGAACACAATGTAGTGAGGTGTTTAACACCTATTTTCCAGTCAACAATCCAAACTAGATTACCAACACAAGACAAAAACAACACTATAATAACAACAAGACAGTCACGAGTATATTAACAACAACAAGAATCCTACAGATACAACAACATACAAAATACATAGTTACGTTAGACCTTAGTTGGAATTATCTTAGTCCTCCATTAATGGAGTTAAATGGTGTTTCAGAATCAGGTAGAATAATGATTCATGAGATTTATTTCCTCATTCTTGTCAAAAAAATATTTATTGTATGCAACTATATCAAATGATATATACCTTTATCTTTATATCATAGTATAAAAACCCAAGTTGTACATATGGCAAGATTCAAATAATTAGAAACCCTATTCCTTCCACAACAATTATGCAGATTACTGTTTTCTTGCTTTATATTTTATACGAATTTAGAAGATTCACTTTCAAGTTTCAACCTTTTCACTTATCCCTATAGTTTTTTCACAAGTAAGACAAAATACTACTAACTTTTTTACCCAATATACCTAACAGTAGAAAGGTAAACAAAGACATAGTTTATTCACAGTGGTATTTATGAAATAAATTATTTTACATAAACTATTGAAATAAAATCTTCTCATGTACATTTCCACTTCCAAAAGACCACAACTTTGACAAATTTCCTACTAATCTCCTAATTATATCCTTTATACTAACTTGCAAATTTCTATACATAAAATCTTGAACCTTTATACATAGGCACACTAAAAACTCTAAAGTACTACTGAAATTTCTCTTCTTTCTTCTTCCATGAATTCTCTCAAGAAAAAAGAAAAAGTTCCAATTACCATCATCCAGCTCTATATAAAGGCAGTTCATTTAGAGATTAAAAGAATAATAAAAATCTAAAATAAAACATATTGTATAAAAAGTTCTACCTTTAGAAGATGAAAAAAGTACCACTCATAATCAAAAATTGGTTACGTTGATGAAATCTCAACAGTTGGAAACGTCTGTTTCGCCACCAGGGTCCCTCGACGGGCAGCGGCGCGTGGACTATTTGGTTGGTCACCGTTTGGTGGTTGCATAGAGATGATGGTGGCAACGGTTGAGCAGCGGCGGCGCCGCCATTGATGGTGAAGAGGTCTTAGAGGGAGAGAAAGGTAGAGAGAAGTATAGAGAGAGGGAGGAAGCCGATGATATAAGGAGATTAGGGTTAGGTTTTGTGAATTTTTTATTTAAAAGAAAAATAAGCTCCTTAGATCTCAGCCGTCAGATCGGTTTTTTGATCAACGGTTGAGATCTAGAGGTTGAGAATTTAATTATGATTTGACTAAAATTTAAAAATTGAATTACAAATTGACTATGATTGTAATAAATTGGCTAAAATTGTAATGAATTAAATAAAATAGGCTAAAATTGTAAGAACTTGGATAATATATAATAGTAAATAATATATAATAAATAATAAATATTAATAATGGTTGAGACCTAAATATTAAGATTTTGATTAAAATTAGATGAAAATTTGAATTTAGTCTAATTAGATACAATTTGGCTAGAATTATAATAAATTGGGTATAATTAATTTAAAATTGCTATGAATTGGGACATTTGAGTTAGAAAATACACAAATTTAAAAAATATCTGTTATTTCAATAATAATAGATAATGTATTTTGTATAATAATTGTGAATGTGTATGTTTACGAAAAAATAATAAAATATTATATTTGAATTGATAAATCGTAAAAAATATTATATATATATATACCTCGTAATACAACGTGTTATAATCAGATAAATTATCGATTACTTGTCTTACGTTATTACAACTTCAACAATATACGTGTGTTTACATTGACACAAAATAGTATATCTATCTCCTCAATAGTATGATATCAACGTATTATTCAAGTTATTTTGATATATCGATTTAGTTATCTAGCTTTTGATTATTACTGTATTCGTCACTACACGAGATATACCAATATATAAATATATCCGATTGACTATCAGCTTTCAAATACGTACTATATACATCACATACACGATTTTACTATCCCATAATAATATACAAGGTAAGATAATGCGACGTATTTCGTATACATACTTTGACGAGTTATTGATTAATTTGACTACCTTACATTAATATCACATCAACGTACAATACATTATTACTTCGATCGTTTCAAATCAAGGTATTCATTATTTTTTGGTAGATTCTGCTAGTTTTTGATGTCATTATACCTTCACTACATAATATGTATATATACTATCTATATACCTAGACATACACACACATATACACACTATCTACTATATATATCAAGTTCTAAATACATACTATATATACGTACACGAGTATATTATCCCGTAATATAATGCGACATATTTCGTATACAAACTCTGATGAGTTATCGCTTATTTTGACTAACATTAATATCACATCAACATACATTATATTATTACTTCGATCCTCAATAGTATCATATATATGAATGAATCATTCAAAATATTTTGATATATACATTCATTTATCTAGTTTTCGATTACAGCATATGTCACTACACGAGATATACATATATACATATATTTAATTGTCTATCAGCTTTCAGCTACGTACTATAAACATCAAATACACGATTTTACTACCCCATAATAATATACAACGTATTTTACAAATATTCAGATTAATTATCGATTACATTATCATATGTCATTAATATACCTTCACTGTATAATATGTATATATATATATCTATACCTATACATACACACACATATACACACTATCGACTATATCAAGTTCTAAATACGTACTATATCTATCACATACGTACACAAGTATATTATCCAATAATATAATGTGATGTGCTTCTTATACTTACTCAGATGAGTGATCGATTAATTATATTTGATTATCTTAATACAATAATTGGTTTTGACTACATCGTTCATCAATTGATCACTAGATAATATATCACATCCACAATTATATTACCTTATAATAGATCGTTATCGACATCGTGTGATCAGTGTAATTTGAAATATATATATATATATATATATATATATATATATTTGATTACATATATATAATTATTGCTCACTAAAAATTATTTATTTATTATTTTTTTTAGTTCAAAAACCGACCACAAATGGTCGGTTTTTAAAAATATTTTCTTTTTTTTTAAATTAAAAATCGACCACAAGTGGTCGATTTTAAAAAAAAAATTAAAAGAATTTTTAAAAACCGACCACTTGTGGTCGGTTTTTTAAAAATATTTTAAAAAAAAAATAATTAAAAACCGACCACTAGCGGTCGGTTTTTTAAAAAATAAATTAAACAAAAAAAATTAAAAACTGACCACAAGTGGTTGGTTTTTTAAAAATATTTTTAATTATTTAAAAAAAAAAACGACCACAAGTGGTCGGTTTTCTTATTTTTTTTAAATTTTTATATTATAAAATAGTTAATATAAAAATTATTGAAAAAATTATTTTGAAATTTTAAAATATAAAAGCGACCACTTGTGGTCGCTTTTAAAAAAAATTAAGAAAAAAAAAACCCGACTACATGTGGTCGGTTGTTTCCGACCACAATCTGTGGTCGATTTTTTGTGGTCGGTTTTTCAGTTTTTTTTAGTAGTGAAGCCGTAGACTTTGTGGTAGGTTGGTTCTTTGAGTTGTAATGAGTCTTTTGTTCTAGTCTCAGTGAAGTATAAATTGAGTTAGGAGTTATGTCTTCAAGTTAGGGAACTCGAAGACTTGGGAACACTTATCTTGGAAAGATTTGTGTTTTTGTTCAAATAGGAGTTAGAAGTTTTAATTCCTAATTTACAAGAAATCTTGTAATTTATTGATTGTTGAGGCTCAAGAGTAATAGTGGAGTTGGGGTTAAATCCTGTAGAGGTACATGTCGTAGTTTTTTACACCTTTCTTGAACCAGGTGTTTTCCACGTAAAAATACTGTGTTCAACTTTTACTTCAGTGAACCACGTTAGCTTACTTGTTCCACAGGAAACCAGTAGAGTATAATATCAAAATCAGTAGGGCACACACTCTAACAGTCCGCTAACTTAACGAAATTATCATGCTATAACCAAATATTATCAAATTTAAATATACATTCTCCTTTTCCATCAGTTTTTACAAACAAGTATATTATAGTACAATGATATTAGTATTACCTTCTGCCACTACAAAAAATGGGTCAAATTATGGCGGTTAATTTTACAGTTTGCGGGGGTTTAAAACCCCGAAAAATGTAATTACGGCGGTTTCCAGAACCCTCAGAATATGAGCCTTCACAAACAATTTGTAGCGGTTTTTTTCGACCCCCATAATTAATTTGCAACGGTTATTTTGAGGAGGTTACGACCCCGTAATTAATTTGCGGCGGTTATTGACCCCCATTATTCTAAGTTTAATTTTTTTATAATAAATTTTTATTTAAAACTTGCGGGGGTTAGAACCTCCGCAATTATTTTATTTTTTAAAAAAATAAATTAGTAGGGCCCATCAATTTTCAATAACTAATTATAGATTCTAATTTTAGCTCAAATTTAATTGTTCCTTTAGGCATAACCTACAATCCAATATTTGTTCAATTCATATATCATTAATACAACAGAGTAATTAAACATTGTAATCGATAAGCATATCAAAAATAAATTGAATATTAAACTTTAAAATTAAATTTTCAACATTAACATCTTCAAAATCCAAATTTTCATCATTAACTAGTATCTTCAAACTACAAAATAAAATTTAAATACAAAACCTTCAATATTCTAAGATTCACTCCAACCACACAATTACATCATCATAATTGAATATCCAAGACAAATGCAACGAAATTGAAGAATGTCATTAGGATCATTATCATCACGTGATATCCTTGCATTCATGGACGAAATGGGTCCACTAGCCGCATCACTTGGCTACATAAAAATGCAAAGTATAAGAATCAATCGATAAACTTTCAGTCCTTATTATTAGAAAACATTTATTGTGCTACATATTGTGTTTGCATATTATGTTATTGTTTCATGTGAAACACATAAATTAATAGAGAGGAAATGCTATTTATGAAGATAGAAATGGGTGTGACTTTGTGGGAGCAGCGATGCTATCTGAAAGATAAGTCACATTGTACTCGCTTGTACAGTGGAAACGAGCTATTCCTAGTATATGGATTTCTTTGAAGCTCCTCCTTTTACTTTCTCTCTGAATCACCCCGTTGTTTATACAATGTTTAAATTACAATTTTCATCAAACCAATGATGTTTGATTTCTGTGCTCTAAATAAGCTATCCATTTTGAGTTTAACATCTATATCTAGCCATTTATTACTCTAGAAAGAGAACTGTGAGCCAATGGAAAAAACACCGAGCAAGCCAAGAATCACATGCATTTATAATTAGTACTGACTTAGAGCATCAAACAAAATATGGTCAGTCAAACCAATTACACCTAACAAGAAAGGTTCCTTAATCACCGTAGCTGAAGGAATTACACGATATAGAAGAAAACACATAAATTCATCATCAATATAGACAATTTGCTCATGCAATTCCTTCAGAGATCGTCTAGTTTCCACTCTCACTGGCGAATATGTCCACAGTAACAACTATCATACTGCAAATTCACAGAGACTTATTCAGCCTAAGCATTCATAATCTAAGTTGGATAAATACAAATACCCAGACACTCCAAACAACAACAACAACAAAAAACCCAGTATATTCCCACAAAGTGGGACAAATACCCAGACACTTGGCCAGTTGAAATACTCCCTTTTACACGGTCATAAACATCCTCTGCGGATTAAAGTTTTTAGTGACACAGCTAAGAATCTTAAGTATATTTAACCCTTGTATGAGAGAATATTCTATAATAATTGGAAACAAAGAGCTAAGGGATCACTAAAAATTGATTGTTTGTATTGCCAATATGGATAAGAAATTTCAATCCTTTTCCAACTAACCTTTAGCAACTTTCACATTTTATTATCCAATTAACATGTAGGCCCAGGTAGATATTGAAATCTGACCCTAAGCATTTGCATAGTCTACCCCATGCCTGTGAAGGAATCAGTGATGTGCAAAATGGATAATGTGCAAATAAGCCAATAAACCATAAAGAGAAGAAAAGAAAGTTGCAGAAAATTGAGAGTGTATCAACATACTTGTAACAAAAGGCACCTCATTGGATCTTCTTCCTCCATGTGAGTTTCTTGCAGCGAAACGAGTGCGGCAGCGACCTAAAATTACGAAGTATTTCAATGCATGCAGTCCTCTTGAAGGAGATGGAAGAATAGAAATTGTATTCACCTTTGCAACAAGATCAACGATTGCTAGATTTCCAACCTCCATTGTAATCATGGTAATGCATTCCCAAGTATTTGGCATGGAGCGTTCGACTTGTATCACTAGTAGCAACTACCAAGATAACTTTCAGGTAAGGCATTACAGAATCATATATGTATGCAGCGCCCTCCTACAGTGTCCCAAGAAAATAAAGTTTAGAACACGAGATTTAAACAATAACAAAAAGCTCTTTTTGAACCCCGAAAAACAAACTACCTGTGATTGAATAGCTAAAGTTGCCAGAGCTGCTTCGTTCATCATTGTCATTCCACTCTGGAATATGCAGCAAGTTACTTGTTAAAAATAAAAAACAGCAGATAATAATAGAATCAAAAGTACAACAGAATAATACGATAATCGAGGTACAAGAAATCAACAGATAGTAACAGAAATCGAATGATAAGAAAGTAAAAGGGCAATACTACGACTACTATATGAACGGGAAGCAAGACAATGCACTTATACCTACCACGCTTCTAAATGTGACAAGATATTACCCTTATACAAGTGAACGAATGAATATGTTTTAGATTGGTAAAGGTGGCATTGCCCTTAGAAACACGACTAGTTTACTCACTATATTGTGCAGGTAAGGTTTCAAAATATCTGCACTTCAATTGTGGCTGAACACCAGTATCGTTGAAGTTGCACGCGCCTATTCAAACGAGAAAAAGATTAGTAGGCAACGACATGTACTTGCCACGCTACATAACTGTTCAACTAGAGAACAAAGAGTCAATACATCGGTCATATTTCATTAACAAGATGCTATAACATTGAAACATCAACATCACATCAAGAATTTACCTGCAACCTGCACTATCAAAATCATCCAATACTGCTATCAAATCTGGAAGAACCTGCTGATGATATGGTTCTTGAAACTGCGGGCTCATATGCATTGATAGCTGACCAACTGCATGAATCACTACCCATCGTACTCGAGGGTGATTATCAAAGATTAGTTTCACTATAGTCTCTACAAGGTGCTTCATATCCTTTGAGCATATTACTATCACCTTTTAACATCCCTCCGATATAACCCCAATCGCGGTAACAATAGAATAACGAATTTGCCAATCTTCATGATCCAAGAATTTGAAAATTGTCGAAGGCAAATTAGGCACAATTACACTTCCCCCTAATGCAATTGCTAACCTACCCAAACTCTCCTTACCATAACTACACATACTCAACTCCTCTTCATTTCCATCATCGTTAACCGCGTCTCCCCAACAAGGGTCATCTCCAATATGCACCAACATATCAATCAACAAGAAGCAACTTAGTAACTTCTTCGTTCAGAACCATCTGCATCATCTCACATCCCCTCTCTCTATCTTTAGCAACAGTAACCACAAACTCAACAGCAAGTTTCCTTAACTTTTTGCCTAACATCAAATCAAAACACCAATTTCAACACTAAAATACGCGACCTTTATACCAACTAAAACAATCAAATCCTCAAGAAGACTACAAACAAGCTCCTCTTCATCAATTGCCGCGAACAAAGGAATCATCAAATTCCCTAAAAACATATGAAACTTTGAAGTTCATCTTTTATGCCATACTACATTTTCATTGAAGTTCTGACAATCTATCACAAATAAGACTTTGAAATTACTAGTAGATTAGCATTGAAAATTAAAAGGCAAGTGTTCGAATATCTCATCGACAAAACCACACACAAAAACAAAAAATTGAGGTTAAAGAGAGTAACATTTACCTGGCAGGAGTAGCAATGACCGACCGTAGACGCCGGAGTAGCAATGGCCGACGGAGAGTAGCAACGGCCAACAGAAAGTATCCGGAGTCTATAGGTTTAGGGAAAAATGAGAGAGAGATGGGTCGTCATTTGGGGGCAATTAAAAAAAAGAGGGGGAAATGTTTTTTTTGATATAAAAAGAAAGCAACACTTTAGCGCTCTTTTTCCGTTGGATAGCGGGGCAAAATTATAAATTTTAGTGACAAAGTTTTAACCCCGTATTTTATATAATTTTACGAGAGTTAAAATAAGCCTCCGCAGCTAATCCCATTTTTTGTAGTGGCAGATGTCCTTTAATTATTCATCCTAATTTCAAACATCAGAAATCTATTCTAGATGTGATACCTTCATTGCTAAACCAAGTAAAACGACCCACTTATAATGGGAGGTCGATATGAGAGCCAAATATTCGTTGCATTTTGAAAATTCAAACATAGACCTGGAATTTTTTATCTTCGTGTTATTTCATCTTTGAACCTTGTGATGTTGAAGTCGATGAAATGAATTTAAAGCATGTGTTAATTTGTTCCAGCCAAACAGAAATTGCATGAAAACTCATCAACTTGTCAAAATAGTTCCAGTTTTCATTCCAAAAACAACAGTGCCTTCATTGTTGCTATGGGACGCCACACCGGACCAGTTCATCCACCTGCTTCCCCTGATTTGTCTTATGATTAATGAACTATATACTTTCATCTTTGTTTCAGTAAAGCAAACAAGAACAGTTCCATTTCCGCAACATCATCCTAACCATCTTTCTTTTCTTATCATCATTAATTCCCTTTAAAGAACTTTTGATATGTAATCCGCTTATGGTGTTTGTCATGGTTTCATAATGTATGGTATTGTATGATATAATATAGTACAGTACAGTATAGTACAATCCAATGTTTGAATACACTGTATGGTTAACTGTTTTTTTTATGACAGTTTTATTATTTGGTTTGACAGTATGGTACTGTATTGTAACTGAGAAGTTTATTAAAATGCCCTTAATCATTATAAATGTTAAATTTATCAATAATTCTAATAAAATAATTTTCTTCCTACTATTTTATCATAATTATGCAATGTAGATATATTAAGTTGTTAAATTCATGTAGATTTTAACAAAGTCAATAAAATAGTAGATCAAATAAATATAATCGGATTTATTTTTTATAGTAACAAATTTCATTTCTTTTTGGTGTTTTGAGATGAGACACCGACGACAAGTACAAAGTTTGAATGCATTTTTTGTGTATGCTACGGATGTGTTTGGTAATGAAATCCCAAAAAAAAAAAAATCAAGAAAATATATTGTTTCTTACTTATTTTCTTGTGTTCGTAACACAAAGAAAAAAAAAATCTAAAAAAATTTGTATATATTTAACACAAAATAACGAAAACGAATATGATAAAGGGTGACGGGATTAAAAAATAATTTTTTTTAAAGAAATATTTGGGGGTGGGGGTAGTGGAGTATGGGGTGGGATAGGGGTAGGGGGTGAGGGTGGGGGTTAAAAAAAAATTAATTAAAAAAATTATTTCGTTTTTGTGTGTGTGGTGGTGGTGGTGGTGGGGGGAGATGGTATGTGAAGGGGAAAATAACATTATATAATATTAAGTAAAGGTATAATTGAAAAAAAAAAATAAGCAAATCATGGGATAACATCAAATTGGCGGTTACATAAAATGGGGGTTTTCATGGTTACCAAATCATAAGATTAAACCATACCATATTATACATTTTAAGAAACAATCAAAACAAACATGATTCTCTTAATAACTATATCATACCATACCATGACAAACCACCATCCAAACAGAGGGTTAATATTTCAACAAAAAAATTTTCATCTTCGGCTTTTGTTATTCATAGAATTCCTACGTCTTCCTTTACTTTTAGTTTCAACCCCAAAATTCATATTGTATTGTGTGAGAAAGGAGAGTTTGAGAGAAAACTCATCTTCATTATTGTTCATAAAAAAAGGATGAAAAAATCAATACCTAAAGTAAGCTACCTACAATATTAATTATATTCTAGGATATTCAAAAGGATTCTAACATTCTTCCTCAAGCTAATGCATACAAATTATATGTACCACGCTTGTTATACATATAATTTGTTACGAAATAGGTTAGGGACTTGATAAATATGTTGGCAAGCTGATTATTTAACCGTACAAACTTTGTGACAATGTGTACTGAGAGTAACTTCTCCCAGAAAAATGATAAATGATCTGTGTGTGTGTTTGCCCCTCTCATAAAACAATAGATTTGATGCAATGTGAAGAGCAGTGTAGTATCGAACACAAGTTCCATTTCTTTAATCTCTCAAATTTCAACTCCTTCAATAGTTGCTTAATTCATATGAGTTCACATGTACAACTGTCGTAGTCTGACATTCTATTCAGGGGCGACTAAAAAAAGTTGTCTAAAACCAAAAATTGATATGAGGCCTTAAAAATTATTTTAGTAGAAAAATCAATGTAATTTCTTTTTAAGTTTATTTTGTTAGTATTTTGTGTGCTAATTCTTTTATAGTCGGTTCTTCATAATTTTCTTTCAATTAAAAATATAACCAATCATGAGGTATATAAATTCTAACAAATAATAATAAATAAAATACATCAATAAATTTAAAATACTTTAAATAACAAAATTTTGAAGAAGATTAGTTAAGTTTAGATTGAAGAAGGTGAAAACTTCATATCAAAATATAATATTTCCGCGCCTCAATATAATTATTGTTATACTTGAATAATGAGAAAATATCGAAAGAATAACTAATATTATCTTAATTCAATCATATTATTCAGATTTGTATTATACTGTATGTTGACATCTAATTTTGTCTCACTCTTTTTTCTTCTAATTATTTTATCAATGCTTTTTGGTCCCAAATAACTTTTCAAAATAAATTCATATTTTTATTTTTATTTCTATGAATTTTCAAAAATAATAAAAAGAAGAGGATTTATTTTTGAATCATATTGTAAAATATTTTAATTGGATTTAATTAAATATTTTAACATCAAAAGCATAAAAATATCTTTCGGTAATCGCATTTGCAGTATTTTTAATTTCATTTTTAGGCGATATTGTGACCATATATGTATATTCTTTTTATATAAAATATATATTTTATAAGATGTACATATATTTTATTATTTTCTTCTTTCTACACAAACACACATATATATACACATACATTTTTATTAATATTAAATTATAAAATAATCAAATCAGACGCGTATACAAATTATGTCTATAACTTATATCCGTACATATGAAAATAATTTTAGGATAATAAGAAGCATTGATAAAATTAATTTCGAAAAAAAAATAGCATTTGGATCAACATTACTTCAATTTCATCTTTATTTTATCCAAACCCAACTCTTATTTATAAAATTCAGCCAAAGAAGCCCAGATATTGATCCATCACACATAATATCCGACAGACATATGCTGCTACGTCAGCAAAGACATACAAAAATTGCCCAACAAACACAAACTAATTTAATCCATTGATTCTTTTATAATCCGAGGGTCCTAAATTTTTTAATTATTTATTTAATATATATATATAATTTATTATTATTATTATTTTTCTTAAATTAAATCTGAACCGTCCGACCAAACGATCGGACGGTCCATATTTCAGTCAACAAAGTCAACACATAGTACGGCTTTTGCCACTCCCAAAATTACAGAACACACTTTCTCTCTTCCCCAAGCCGTGATTTCCTTCTTTGACAGCAAAGTCAAACCCAAATCAGTGCAACAAGTTATTTTCAATTTCAAATTCACAACAAAGGTCGGAAGATTTGTTCAATTTCGAGGGAGATTAGTCCTTTTCAACTTTTGAATTTCAAATTTTTGATTTATCCGTTGGCTTTCTTGAATTTCAATTTCAAATACGGATTTGTCTATAAATACCAATGTTTTTTCACTCTTGAAGAGACAAGTTTTTGGGTGAGCAAAAATGGGGGAAGTGATTCACAAAGACTAAGCACAATATCAGTTCCTCTTCACCACTATCACTTTTTGATTATTCACGAGTTCTATTGGAGTTGAGTTCGAAGAGAAAATTCATGGCTTAAAACTTGACAGAAGGCCTTCGTTTGCTGCCCAACATAAGGTAAGGATTCACTTCCTTTCTCATTCATCTTCATCTTTCCTTTTGTTTATCTGTTTTTTGTTATGCGGATACATGATTTGTTTCTAGCCTTAATCTTGCTATTGTTGTTTTCGTCGCCTTTACAAATAGAATAATTCTAAATTTTGGTGAAATTACTTTCGGCTGAAATCTGTTTCATGAACATATGATCTGTAAATACGTGAACGTTGAACTTGTTTCAAATTTTAGTTTATATTAATATTGTTGTTCCTTGGTTGAGTTTAAAGACTTGATTTTATCCGAGACTCCCATTTTACGGAATATTTTGTGGTCAAAATATGTAAGATATATGAAATTTTTGCCTTATTTAACTTTCGTTCTTTCACTTTAGTCGACTTTGAATACATAAATATGTGTTTATAATTTTCTTTAAAATCTATTTTGGTATTGTTGCTCATTAACCGCCAATTGAGGTCATGGGTATGGTTTCATGTTGAGTCTCTGTTATTTCAATCTCACCACTGTTTTGTTCAATTTTAATAATCTTTCTTTCATTTTTTGGGATTCTCATGAATACACAATTTTGTTTCAACTTCAATCAAGCTATATGGTTGTTGCGTTCTCAGACTCTGTAAACAAATATGAATTTTGATTCTAAAAAAAATCTTTGTGTGTGACTATGTGGGTTTGTACATTCTCATATAGGCGTGTTTATTTTATTTTAGGACTACTGGTTTGTAATACCTCGATCATTCCTTAAGCCTAAATCTGTCTTTTTGAATGGATATGTATGACTTCCAAAGTGATTGATGTTTAAACCATGTTGTATTTCTCTAATTTCCACTTTTTTTTTTTTTGTAGATCATTGAATAAGATTTCCATCGATACCAATTTCATCGAAATCTGACATCGGATGAGTGAGTTATGGCCGTTTTACTGAATGCTATTGGGTCGCCCAGGTTTGACGGTCGACTTGGTGGACCGCCAGGTCCTTGGTAGACCGTCAAGTGTCCCGTCAAGCCAAGGCAGTAGCTCCCTTTTTGGGATGTCGTGTGACGGTCAAAGTGGTGGACCGTCACAAAGTTGACGGACCGTCAAGATGTCCGTCAGACCGAGGCAGAATGTCTCATTCCTGAGCCCCGAGTGGCGGACGATATGGTGGACCGTCAGTCCCTCTGACGGACCATCACTTAGATCGTCACTCCGAGGTAGAACATTCTAGTTTTGACATTCGAGTGATGGACGATCTGGTGGACAGTCAGCTAATCTGACGGACCGTCAGATCGACCGTCACAGGCCCCGATCAGCAAATTTCAGCATTTTTCAAAAGGGCATCTTGGTCATTTCCGCTCCTTGTGGCCTTATATATATATCTATGTAGAGAAGAAAAGATCATTTTCTTTCCAATTTTCTTTCAAGAATTCTCTAGAAACCTAGGGTTTCTTCCAAACCCAAAAAAATCAAATCATCTCCAAGAAATTCAAGAAATCTCCCATAAATTTCTTTAAGTTGTTCAAGGACTAAGCTCTTCAAGTCAAAGGCAGCAAGGTCTTGGTCTAAAAGTGCGAGAAAGAAGTTTCAAGCAAGTTTCTATATCTTCAAAAATCAAAATCTAAGGTATGTGGGGTTTGAACAAGAACACTCCTTTCGTTCTTGTGCCTAAAGATTTACTTTCTATTATTGATTAACATGATTTTGCAAGTGAGTTTACACCCAAATTTCTTTATGTATGATTTATGAGATTTGAGTTGAATAAGTTTGATATTTATGATTATTTCACCATCATGTTTCTTAAATTGAGAATTCATTTCATGAGTTATATATTGTCATTATGTATCGATGATTTCTAAGCGATTTAAGACAAGTGTCACGAGTTATGCCTTTCCATGAGAAATTTGACTATTGTATATATATCGATATTTGAGATTGAAAGTCAAGAATGAGTCCTATTATGTTTCCTTGAAGCTTTTGATATTTGAAAATGATTCGAAAAGCAAATATACTTGATGTTGAGAAACATTGTTTGAATTTGAGTCGAGTTAGGAATCCACAGTCGTATAAGATTTACTGATGAGATATACTGTTGTTTTAGTCATCACGATAGACCCATGAGTTGATATTGATTGAGGTGGATTCCCTAACGCGTTCTGAGCTGAGTCTGGGAAGAGTATTTAGCACCGACCGGGAAATGTTATATTTCTCCAAAACTACGTGCCACCGTAGGATTGATGTTGATAGTTGTGGACCAAAGGACGAGTATGAGATTGTGATGATAAGATTGAGGTTGTACTCCCTGGCAAGAGTACGACACCCCTGCCAATGTGGGATTCTCTCCTTAGGAGGGCAAAACATTGGACTCCATGAGACTCACATGGTGTAGTTATGTCAGTTATAAGAAACTCCCACGTCCATAATGATATAAGTCTCTTGAGTTATCGAGTCACTCTGAGTCACGGGTTAAAGAGTTTGAGTTGAGTTAAATGATTTATGAGATTTATGAAACACGTGTCATTACTGACGATTTATGGAAATAATGTTTCAGATAATTCAAGCAAAGATAGTTATTATTGTCAGCATGCCTGATTTCTCATACATTTATGATATTATTTAAAATGTTGCATCCACCCCCACATACTCAGTACATTCCCAAGTATTGGCCCCCATACTCTTTTGTATTCTATATTTCCTTGTGATATAGGTTCCGGTGCTCAGTCTCAGCAGTGACAGTGATCTTTGAGTACCTTCCTCTACACTTCTGCAGTTGGTGAGTCCTCGTGGTTCGAGGACCTGTGTCTTCAATTTTGTCTTGTTAATAGATGGTTGTTTACTTTCAGTTCAGTACGAGTCAGTTGGGGATCTGTCCCAATGGCTCCTCAGTCCTATGTAGTAGAGGCTTTGTCAGACTAGTGTACCAGCGTGTACAGAGATTTCAGTATTTTATTTGTACGGGGGAATATTATTTCTTGTTTCAGTATGTTCATGACATGGTTATTCCTCTTTATCTTAGCATGATTTGTGCTATAATGAGTTCTGAAAGTGATGACAAGTTTAGAGGGTTAGATTGAGGCCACGTGTGGCCTTGAGCACCATGTGACGTCTTGGGATAGGTTCTTGGGGCGTTACAAGCTTATTTTTCGCAAATCTGAATTTAGGAATAGTGTTGCATCTCGATCTTTGTTTGTCTCGGTATACATGACTGTGTTGCTTCTAAATCTATGGAACTTGTGAAACTATTGTTAAAATTATTTATTTTATGTGAACTTAACATTAACTTTTTATTATGTTAAAGTAAAATGGGTTGATGTTATTAGTTGGTGGACAAGACACAGGCCGTTTATTCATGCGGATTCCATATGGGTCTGTATCCATTTTATGTTATTGGTGTGAGATGGCAATAGTGAAGGTGTCACGACCCAAAAATGAGGGTCATGATGGCACTTGTCGCGGCGTACCTTGACAAGTAAGCCTATTATCCAAACTAATACGAAAAGAGAAAAAGACAGAAATATTCCAAGGTAAGACTTCTAGAATCAAGTCGAATCATAATAGTAATCATAACAATGAGGAAAGAACTTATCCAAAATACCAATCAGGCCCAAAATCAGGTGTCAATAGTGTAAGAACTACTAATACAATTCGAGAGTCAAATACATCAGAAAAATAACCACAAAGGAATAATAAATATCTCTGAATACTAATAAAGACATAACTACTATAGAAAGATAGAGGTGAACTTCGGACGCATGAATGTTCAACCGCAACTTTGGAAGCTCCAAAATTTCCTGAGTCAATCAAGCTGAGGCGCACTTAAGCTAGGACCTGCACCAAAAGGACGCAGTAGGAATGAGTACGGTCCACTTATACTCAGTAGGTATAATAGGCTGACAGAGCAAAGTAGTAAATAAAGCATACAAAATATACACTAGGGGCACGACACCTGCAATCAGAAAATGTCCCCACAACGGTAGCCCACACCGCTTGCACTAACAGTTCTAATATATCTCACATATATTGCAACTCACACCAAGATAGAACAAAAGTACGTATTATATCACATATAAAAAGGACAAGGGGAACATGCATATACAAGATAATCAAATACAAGTAAAAGAAGATACGATAAATACATAGATGACATGTCAATATGCCAATACATCATAACACAATAAAGTAAGTGCAATCTATATGATGACGATGATGATGATGCACGAGGTCGTCGCACAACCTCCGGGATCGTCGCACAATCCCCTTATACACCGACGGAGTCAAGCCTCCCAACGCAGGACCCATGGGGGGTTCGTAAACCCGTAGACAATCCAGATATCTCATATCTCATTTCTAGCACATCACTTGAAAAGTGTTTTATAAGGTGTTACAATATCTTTTAAAAAGGTGTTGTCAGTGTTTCTTAAATGTTGCCACGGTGGTACCAATGTTTCATGAATGAGTATGATATGAAGATGTAATGCTCACAACCAATCACAATGAGTATTTCCACAACCAACCATATGATATATTTCCACAACCAACCACAATGATACATTTTCACAACAACATGAGCCAATATCCACTCATTATTTTCATTCCATCCATGAATTTCCACATGTCTCATATGTCAATAAGGTATGAATATAATCACAATACACCAATGGTACCCCATTAAGTATTTTACCAACACAATACAATTATTCACATATATTCAAGGCTATTAATATCATATAGGACCCCACACGGTCACACATATCACATAATTGCTCAATTTTGACAATTACATCACATATAGGCCCTCACACGGGCACAACACATAAATATCCATTTTTCCTGATTAGTTTCCACTCTTAACATTCATTTTGTATCATCATTTACTACTCATCCTAGTCTAAAAGAGATAAGTCATAACCTACCTCAAAAGCCGAAACTGATCTGCTACACTTGAACCCGCGACCTTACTTTTCATGAACAATCCCAAACTCCACTAAAAACATCAAATATGAAATCTACGTATCAAGACAAAATCAACAACACCCATATTGACTACTTTTGGTTCGGGGTGTTTCTCATATTTTTAGAAACCTACAACTGAAAACTCAAGTTAAATAGATTAAAAAATGGGATTCAAATTGAAGAAAAAATATTTTTGAGCTTTACCGGATAAAATCTTGGAAATCCGAGTTAAAATCAAGAATCAGAGTTGTTTTGAAGGTTAAATTGATGAAAAACTATTAATTATAAGATAAAAATATTATTCAAGTGGAAGGAGTGAAATTTGAGTTTAAAATCATGCCCTAAGATTTTTGAAGTTTTGAGGAATTTATCAAGAAATTACTTAGAAAATGGGTGAATTCTTACGTTAAATCCATAATAAAACCAAGAAATAATGCTAATCTAACTTCTCAAGCTCTCACAAACTTTACTTTTAACTCTCATACTATTTTAGGGTTTAATTCTCAAGATGCAAAATGAAAATTGAGCAAAATGGATCAAAAATAGGATGAAATCTTCTATATATAGCAGAAAATCTGCAATGGTAGCAGTTTTTTTCAAGTCCAAATGGACTTCGATGGAATGCCCGGTGTTCGTTCGGAGTCTGATATATGCAAACAAACTATGCAATCATACTAAATTCGACGTTACGGACGCATTGGCGATATCATATTTTCAAAAATATATCATTTCCAAAAAGTTGACCCCCAAAACCCGAAATTATAATTTTCCAAACCAAGGGTCGAAATCAGATTTAAAAGCCGTAAAATCATACCAAATATGCTAACACTCTACATTCGATATTCTAAATCTGCTAGTGAAGTCGGATTTTCCATCCGAGGCCGTTTTGATCAAATGTGAGTCCCACACCCATATTTCCAATTTTTTAACTTTTCAAAAATAGGTCAAACAGGTGCAACGGGATCTGAACCAAAGGTCTACCTAACCTAAAATCAATGTTTCGGAGCTGCTGGTGTAGTCCACTCAGCCATCCATCGCACGGATCAAAAGATATTCACATAAGTTCAAAATAAGGTTCTCGAAGCCATCAAAAACCACAATATTACATAAATGATACCAAAATAAATTAAAAATCATGTCAATCACTCCCACACCCCAGAAATATCATAATGCAACAACGGGGAGAGGTAAAATAGTCAAATCATATAAAATCACAAATTTCACATATTTCATTAATTTTTTAGGTCGTTACATCATCCACCACTAAAAATCTAATTCGTTCTCGAACAAAGGCAAAAGAAATACCTGAATCAACAAAGAGTTGGGGATAAGGACTACGCATATTAGGCTAGACCTCCCAAGTAGCTTCATCTACAGGTCGATGTCGCCACTGGACCTTAACTATAGGGATCATTCTAGAGCGCAGCTGCCTAACATCCCTAGCCAAAATGGAAATCGGCTCTTCAACAAAGGACAACTGCTCATCTAACTGAACCGACTCCCAATGAATGACATGAGACTTATCTGGAATATAACGACGAAGCATAGAAACATGAAAAACTGGATGAACAACTTATAGATCAAGGGGAAAAGCCAACTCATAATTCACACCACCAACAGTCCGAAGAATCTCAAATGGACCAATATAACCTGGGGCTAAGCTTGCCCCTCTTCCCAAACCTCATCACACCCTTCATGGGTGAAACTTGAAGGAAAACATGATCACCCACACCAAATCTTAAGACACGAAGTCTACGATCAGCCTAACACTTCTGCCTACTCTGAGCTGATCTAAGTCTATCCTGAATGACCTAGACTCTATCTAACGACTGACAAAGCAAGTACGCACCTCGAGGTCTCACCTCTAAAATATCAAACCAACCTACTGGGAAGGACAACGCCTACCATACAATACCTCAAAATGAGCCATATCAATACTGAAATGGTAGATATTACTATATGCAAACTCTGCTAAAGCCAATTGCTGCTCCCACTGGCCACCAAAATCCATCGCGCATGCGTGAATCATATTCTCTAAAACTTGGATAGTCTGCTCTGGCTGGCCATCAGTCTGTGGGCGAAATGTTATGCTAAGATCAACCTAAATACCCAAATCATCCTAAAAAGTCTTCCAAAAGTGAGATGTGAACACAAAACCTCGATCTGAAATAATAGACACCGATGCACCATGCAGACGCATAATCTCACGAATGAAGATATGGGCTAACCTCTCAGCACTAAATGAGACCTAAACCAAAATAAAATGAGCTGACTTGGTCAATCGATCCACGATGACCCAAACACTATTAGAACCACGAGAAGTACGAGACAAACTAGTCACGAAGTCCATAGTGATTCGTTCCCACTCCCCCTTGGCAATGAGTAACCTCTGAAGAAAAGAACCAGGTCTCATATGCTCGGCCTTTACCTATTGACAACATAGGCAACGAGCCCAAAACAATCCGCTATATCTTGCCTCATGCCACCCTACCAGTAGTGTTGTCTCAAATCTCGATATATCTTAGTCACACCTGGATGGATGGAATATCTGGAAAATGGGCCTCCTCCAAGATCAACCTAATCCAGCCACCCACTTTCGGCACACAAACTCAGCCTCTAATCCGTAAACCTCTATCTAAATCAAGTGAGGCTTCCTTAGCCTCTCCACTCAATACCTTATCTTGAATCAACCTCAATATAATATCATCAAACTAATGAGCTTGAATCTACCCCATCAAACAAGATTTAGCATCCACAAATGCCAAAACACGCCCCGGTGTTGAAATATCAAGCCTAACCATCTGGTTAGCTAAAAACTGAATCTCTAAGGCCAAAAGCCTCCCCTAGGTCAAAAGATGTGTCAAGCTACCTATGCTAGTCGACTTTCGGCTCAAGGCATCTGCAACCACATTAGCCTTGCCCTAATGGTAAAGAATAGCTAAGTCATAATCCTTAAGAAACTCAATCCAACGATGTTGCCTCATATTAAGATCTTGCGGGGTGAAGAAGTAGTGAAGGCTACGATAATCTGAGAAGATATCACAATGGACTCCATACAAGTAGTGCCTCCACAACTTCAAAGAAAACACAACTACGCTCAACTCCAAATCATGTGTAGGATAATTCTTCTCATGGGGCTTCAATCTTAACGAGATGCATGCACAATTAACTTGCCCTCCTGCATCAACACAACACCTAACCCAACACCTAACTCACCATAAAAGACGGTAAAACCCACGCCCTCCTTAGGTAAATCAAATATAGGAGCTGAAGTTAACAAAACCTCAAGCTTTTGAAAGCTCGCCTCACAAACACCAGACCACCAAAAAGAAATCTTCTGGGTCAACTTAGTCAAATGAGCTGCAATGGAAGAGAAACCCTCAACAAAACATCGATAATACCCAGCCAAGCCAGTAAAACTTCAAATCTCGATGGGCGAAGTAGGTCTAGCCCAATCACAAACCGCTGCAACCTTGGCTGGATCAACCATAATACCTTCCTTAGTCACCACATGAACCAAGAAAACAATAGACTCCAACCAAAACTCGCACTTAGAGAACTTAGCATACAAATCCTTATCCTTCAATCTCTGAAGCATAATTCGTAAACACAATAACAAAGAAGCCGTGATATGGTCGAAACACCCGATCATCAACTCCATGAACGAGGTAGGGGAATTGGTCAACCCAAAAGACGTGACCAAGAACTCATAATGACCATATCGTGTACGTAAAGATATTTTCAGAATATCTGAAGCTCTAATCCTCAATTGGTGATAACTGGACCGCAAATCAATCTTTAAAAACACCGCAGCACCCTAAAGCTGATTAAACAAATCATTGATGCAAGGAAAAGGATACTTATTCTTAATCATCACCTTATTCAACTATTGATAATCAATTCACATCCGTATTGACCCATCCTTTCTCTTTACAAAAAAGATAGGCGCACCCCAAGGTGAAGCACTAGGTCGAATAAATCCCTTATACAACTGATCCTCCAGTTCCTTCAACTCTGCTAGGACCATCCTATATGGAGGAATGGAAATGGTCTTAGTGCTCGGCTCAACATCAATAATAAAATCAATATCTCGATCCGAAGGCATACTAGGCAAGTCCGTAGAGAACACATTCATAAACTCACGGACGACACGGACAGAATCCAAGAAAGCAGACAAACTAACACTGGTGTCACAAATATAAGCCAAGTAAGATAAACATCCCCTCTCAACCAATTTACGAGCCTAAACATAAGATATGACCCTCTTAGAACCCAAATGAAATGTACCTTTCCGAGCTATCCTTGGTACACCCGACGAAGCTAAAGTCACAGCCTTAGCAAAACAATATAAGATAGCATGATAAGGAGATAACCAATCCATGCCTAAAATAACATCAAAATCGACCATGTCTAATATAAGTAGGTCTACCAAAGTCTCATGCCTGGAAAAAGTCACAACACAAGATCGGTAAGCCCAGTCCACCATTAAAAAATCACCTACCGGGGTAGGTACACAAATAGGCATAGCAAGAGGCTCACTAATAGAATCAAAACCCAAAGAAAAATACACATTCACATAAGAGAAAGTCAATCTAAGATCAAATAATACAGATGCAGATCTAAAACAAATGAAGGAGGTACCTGTAATCACAACATCAGAAGCCTCTGCCTCAGGTCTGGCTGGTATAGCATAACACTGTCCATGACTATAAACTGGCTGAGTAGCCCCACGACCACCATTATGGCCTCCACTACCTCTAACTCTCGCAGCTCCGGTTAAACCCCTACCTTCCACAATTGAAATAAGAGTAGCTCTAAACACTCGGTGAGGACAGTCCTTAGCCACATGGCCAGTCTTATCACATACATAGAAAACTCTAAACTTTCCCTGAAAGCCACCCTGCACTGCTGAATTAGAAGACCCACGAGAACCTTTAAAATCTCTGCCTCGTGGAGTCTGACCTCTGAACTTATGAAAACGGTGCACCCTCTTGGTGCCTTCGTAAGATACTCGAGAAATATCCATTGTCACCTTAACATGATCCATAACACTCTGAAAAGAACCCCCAAGCACAATCATCTGAGACATGGCTCGCTGAAGAGTATGAGGCATGGAAAGTCCAACTGGCTGAGATCCCACTTGAGGAGGTAACACAGATGATGGCTGAACTCTTGACCTCAAAACCCCATAGTTAGATATCGACACTGAAGGTGGAATAGTACTTGGGGTCTGAGTACCCAAACCAGAAGCAGGTGCAACAAGAGGATCCACACTCTGAACTGGAGGAACACCCGGCATAACCAAATGAGAACCCTTTAGATGGGTCAGCAAACACACCAACAATCTCTCCAACACTAGGGCAGACGAACTCTGAAGAGCTGGAGTAGGACCCACACCTCTAACTTATTCAAAACGAGCATTAAGAGAGAGTCCCCTAGCACTCCTCCTAGATGGGGCTGCACCACAGGCCCATCCACTTCCTTGAGTTCATCCATGACTCGAGGTTCGCCCTCTGGGAGAAGGCTTCATCTCTCTACTCTCGCAAGACCTAGACAACACCATCTACGCGGAAAGAGTGAAACACAACTCAAAACACAAGGTTTGAAAGAACTTTGCATAATAAAGAGTGAAATGAGGGAAGTTTCCTAAAGACATCCTATAGACTCACGAAGATAGATACAAATGTCTACGTACCGATCTGCGAGACTCTATTAGATATCCTATTCTTACACCGTTGAGACCAATGAAACCTGGATACTCTGATACCAATTTTTCATGACCCAAAAATGAGGATCATGATGACACTTCTCGCGGTATACCTTGACAAGTAAGCCTATTACCCAAACTGATATGAAAAAAGGAAAAGACAGAAATATCCCAAGGTAAGGCTTCTAGAATCAAGTCGAACCATAATAGTTATCAAAATAATGTGTAAAGAACTTAGCCAAAATACCAATCATGCCCAAAACCAGGTGTCAATAGTGTAAGAACTACTAATACAATCCGAGAGTTAAATACATCAGAAAAATAACCACAAAGGAATTATAACTATCTACGAATACTAATAAAGACATAACTACTATAGAAAGATAGAGGTGAAATTTGGACGCATGAATGTCCAACTGCTACCTTGGAAGCTCCAAAATCACCTGAGTCAATCAAGCTGAGGTGCACTCGAGCTAGGACCTACACTAAAAGGGCGCAGTAGGCATGAGTACGGTCCACTTGTACTTAGTAGGTATCATAGGCCAACCAAGCAAAGTAGTAAATAAAGCATACAAAATATACACTAAGGGCACATCACCTGTAATCAGAAAATGTACCACAATGGTATCCCACACCGCTTGCACTAACAGTTCTAATATATCTCACATATATTACAATATCACACCAAGATAGAACAAAAGTACGCATTATATTACATATAAAAAGAACAAGGGAAACATGCATATACAATATTATCAAATACAAGTAAAAGAAGATACAATAAATACATTGATGACAGGTCAATATGCCAATACAACACAGCATAGCACAATGAAGTAAGTTCAATGTATATTATGATGATGATGATGATGCACGAGGTCATCGCAGAACCTCCAGGATCATCGCACAATCCCCGTATACACCTACAGAGACAAGCCTCCCAACGTAGGACCCATGGGGGGTTCGTCAACCCGTATACAATCCACATATCTCATATCTCCTTTCCATCACATCACTTAGAAAGGGTTTTATAAGGTGTTACAATATCTTTTAAAAAGGTGTTGCCAGTGTTTCTCAAATGTTGCCACGGTGGTACCAATATTTCATGAATGAGTGTGATATAAATATGTAGTGTTCACAATCAATCACAATGAGTATTTTCACAACTAACCACATGATATATTTCCACAACCAACCACAATGATACATTTTCACAACCACATGAGCCAATATCCATTCATTATTTTCGTTTCATCCATGAATTTCCACGTGTCTTATATGTCAATAAGGTATGAATATAATCACAATACACCAATGTTACCCCATTAAATATTTTAACAACACAATACAATTATTCACATGTATTCAAGGATATTAATATAACATAGGACCCCACACGGTCACACATATCACATAATAACTAAATTTTGACAATTACATCACATATAGGCCCCCACACGGTCAAAAAACATAAATAGTCATTTCTCATGATTAGTTCTCACCCTTAACATATATTTTGTATCATCATTTACTACCCAGCCCAGTCTGAAAGAGTTAACCCATAACCTACCTCAAAAGCCGAAATCGGTCCGCTACACTTGAACCCACGACCTTACTTTTCATGAAAAATCCCAAACACTACTAAAAACATCAAATATGAAATCTACGTGTCAAGACAAAACCAACGACATCCATATTGACTTCTTTTGGTTCGGGGTCAAAACGGACCCCCAAAATGGGTTTTCGAAAAAGAAGGGCAAAATTAGAAATTTACTTCAAAAACATGTTTCCCATATTTTTAGAAACCTATAGATGAAAACCCTAGTTAAATCGAGTCTAAAACGGGGTTCAAATTGAAGAAAAACTATTTTTGAGCTTTAGCAAGTAAAATCTTAAATCCGGGTTAAAATCAAGAATCGGAGTTGTTTTGAAGGTTAAATTGATGAAAAAATAGTAATTATAATATAAAAATATTATTCAAGTGAAAAGAGTGAAATTTTGGTTTAAAATCGTGCCCTAAGATTTTTGGCGTTTTGAGAAATTTATCAAGAAATTCTTAAGAAAAAGGGTGAATTCTTACCTTAAATTCGTAATAAAACCAAGAAATAGATGCTAATCTAACTTTCCAAGTTCTCACAAACTTTACTTTTAACTCCCATACTATTTTAGGGTTTAACTCTCAAGAGGCAAGATGAAAAATGAGCAAAATGGACCATAATTAGGGTGAAATCTGCTATATATAGCAGAAAATCTGCAATGTTAGCAGTTTTTTCCAAGTCCAAACGGACTTGATGGGATGCTCGAAATTCATTCGAAGTCTGATATATGCAAATAAACTATGCAACCATAATAAATTTGTTGTTCCGGACGCGTTAGCGATATCATATTTAAAAAAAAAAAATCGTTTCCACAAAGTTGATCCCCTAATCCCTAAATTGTAATTTTCCAAACCGAGGGCCGAAATAAAATTTTAAAGCCGTAAAATCATACCAAATATGCTAACACTCTAAATCCAATATTTTGGATCTACTGGAGAAGTTGGATTTTCCATCCGAGGTTGTTTCGATCAAATGTGGGTACCACACCTATATTTCTAAGTTTTCAACTTTCCGACCAATAGGTCAAAATGAGCTCGGGTGCACCAAAATATGAACCAAAGGTCTACCCAGCCTAAAATCGATGCTATGGAGATGCTAGAGCAGTCCGTTCGTCCATCCATTGCATGGATCAAAAGATATCCACATAAGTCCAAAATAAGGTTCTCGAAGCCATCAAAAACCACAATATTGCATAAATGATACCAAAATGCATCAAAAATTATGCCAATTACTCCTACACTCCAGAAATATCATAATGCAACTATGGGGAGGGGTAAAATAGTTAAATCACACAAAATCACAAATTTTACATATTTCCTCAAATTTTGAGGTCGCTACAGTAGGCCTGTAGTAGACCTATGACCCCATAATGGGAGATGAACTAGGTTAAGGATTTTAATTCTATACATATAACGATAGGTCCCCTCTCCTGGCTTTAACATAAGATGTATTTTCATAAGCTTCCAGCCGTTGTAAGCAAAGGAGAGGAAGTCTCAGCCCTGTCCGTCTTCGGTTACATGATATAACAGCTACAATGGAGGACTAAGGTACGCATCTTTTCTCTCGTATATTCTGCTATTTTACAGGTGTTTTTGGTTTATGTGAATCTTTGGTGCGTTTCTCTATAAATCAAACACTTGGTATCAGAGATTTTCACATAGATCTTGAACCCTATTACTTAGTTCATGAGAAAAATAATTAAAATAATGATCGTGACGCACTTCATCTTAAACCTAACTATGAAATGATTTTCCTTTTCCTTTTGGCTGCTGACTTCGTTCTGATTGTTGCACACTACTTTATTCCATATTAAAAGGGTGTACATATGATTAAGAGTCAGCCAATGGCCAAATCAATTGGATTTGGGAAAGTGGATGAAACCAAATCAATTAAATTTGATTTTTAAAAATTATGGCGTGTTTTTCGGATTCTAGGGTTTATTGTTGTGGGTAATGGAACAGTTGTTTCCGTTCGATGTGGAAATTAATCAATGAAGTATTGTTAGTTTAAAAGAAAATTGTGTGGAGCTGTAATTGCAAAAAAATTGACTGTCTTCAATGAAAAAGTTTTTTGTTGCTTAATACTTTGTCAAAAGTAAATAAATATGTTTTAAAGTGTATTGTTAGTATTTTCAAATTAAAATTGTTTCAGAACTTTTTCACTAACTTAAAAGGCGAAACCGTACTTTAAAAGACATGATGAGTAGATATAACTTATCCGAGTTTCTTTGTGGGTGAAGCTATTAAAACATTCATGTACATTCTTAATTGTGTCCCTTCCAAGTCAGTCCCTAAAACCTCTATTGAGTTGTGGGCCAATAGAAAATCCAGTTTAAATTATTTTTGAGTTTGGGATGTCCTGCAAAGGTAAAGACATATAAAACTGAACCTAGAACCTCGCGTTATTTTTTCATTGAGTTTTCAGCTCATTCTAAGGGATACATGTTCTGCTATCCTACAAGGTGAACCAGAATAGTTGAAACCTAAAATACAAAATTTCTGGTACGTGGGACTATCCTAAACTTCGTGGACATAAATTTATTGATTAAATAAGCATTTAAGGTATTTAATTTCGTACATGAGATGAGTTTTGGAATTGTTGAATAGCATGCATTGTAAGCCCCATTTTTTGATAAAATCTTATATAAACTATGAGGTTGTTTTCCCTAAACTTGAATTGTTTCCATGTGTACATGTGTTAATTAGTTTGAAAATTCATATAAGAGCATGATTTGCATAATTACCTCTCTTGTTATGAAACCTATTGTCCTAAAAATGTTATGGATTGTCATTGTTTTAAGAACGAATGGGAGGGGTTTTTCTTGATTTAAAAATGCTCATGTTTACTAAGAAATAATTTGCATATGATTGATGAAAGAGATGACCACCATATGATAAATTATTGAAAAGAAAGTAGTTTGCATAAGTTTTCATGTGTTTTGAAACAAGAACTCCCTCATGTGGTGTTTAAATATTTTTGGTGGTTATTAACATGCTTTTGAATAAAAAGGGCTATGAATATGATGTGGTATGAAATGAATGACTTGCAAGTCTTGGTTCGAAATGAGTGACTAGAATTTGACACTGTTGCATGAAATTAAGCATTCATAAACAAAGTGTTTGATATGAAAGTTCTAGGAGAGACATCATTTGTTCTAGGCATTTGGGCCTTTCACAAAAGGACTATATTGATCGTATTTTGAAAAGATTTCAGATAGAAAATTATAAGCTCGAAGATGTTCCTGTGGTGAAAGGTGATAAGTTAATCTTAGATTCGTGTCCTAAAAATAATTTTGAGAAAGATTCTATGAAAGATGTTCCTTATCCAAGTTTTTTTTCCGCTGTAGTTTTTGTTTACAGAGTGTTAATTTTATTTATTTTTTGATATTGGCTGAAGTAAAGTCAACTAAACTAAATCCTTCTTAATAATGTGTTCTGGTAGCTATGTTATTAAAGATTCATTCATTTATTTAGTTCTATATGCTTAGATTAAATAAATAAAAATTATATATTTTATAAAATTTAAAAAATTTATGCTATTGTTTATAAAAGATGTCAAATTATTTATTTATTTATTTATTGTATTTGAATTTGGTTTCATTTGAATTGTAACAAAATCAGATTTATAATATTTTTAATTGTGTGGTTACTTACTGCGACACATGAGAAAATTAAGCAATGTGATGTTGAATCCTTGAGATTGAATTTGTTTTGTAAATTCGGGTAAATAGTGTAAACCAAAGTGACCTATTTGTTTTGCTTTATGAAACTTGTTTAATCCATTTCAAGGGATATCACTAAGTTAGAACATACAATGATTTGCCCAAACGAGATTTATTGTGTGTTTTAAATTAGTATTGTGATGAGCCCCATTATGTGAAAATATTTTGATTTTAGTAAATTTATCTGTCTAAAAGGGATAGGTTACTAATATTGAAAATATTTTCTTGCCCTGTCCAAAGGGTGCTACTTGTTGATGATGTGGGTCTCATAGTTGTGATAAGATTATTATTCTTATGTCTTGATATTTTGATAAATTCATTTATGTTATGTTGTGAAAAGTTATCATTTATTTGAACAATAATAATGCTGAAGTTGTGGTTCTGTCGAGCGTTAACATTAAGCAATGGAAATAAGATTTTGAATTTGCTTTGGGCATGGCTGACATAGATCAAGTTTTGCATAAGGATGAGCCTCCAGCTCTCACTAATTCTAGTACAACTGTTGAAAAAGAATTTTATGCTAAGTGGGAGATATCTAATAGGCTATGCATCATTGCCTTTAGGAGGTTGATTGCTAAGAACCTCAAAAGTGGCTTGCGTGAAACTACCAATGTGTAATACCCCGAGATTCCCAACCGATAGTAGAACCATGCTTCAAGCTCATGAGAAATAAATTCTAGTGATTTGGTAGTTTTATAATCAAGTTTGATGTATATTAAGGCCTCAAATACACCCTAACTATTAGACGACTCAAAACATTCCTTACCGATTGAATTCTTGGGAAGGATATTGGTATAGTCAACTTCAAATGATCATATCTCTCATTATACTATGAATTTTTGATCTCATGACCCACCAACAAATATATAATTGAATTAGCTTTCCAACAATACCAATTTCGTCCAAATTTGATATAGGAGCAAAATGTTATACCCATTTTACTCTAGCATGTTAGCCTGGCAACTGAGTGACGACATATCTGACGGTCCATCACATATCTGGCGACTTATCAGCCTAAGTCGTCAGACTTAGGTATAAACCCATCCATTCCAGCTTCCAAGTGACGACCTGACCTGACGGGCCATCACATATCTGATGGCTTATCAGCCTTGATCGTCAGTCGAGAATTTCAGCAACTAGGAAGCGATTTTGTAGGGGTATTTTGGACTATTCCTTCACCTTCCATGACTTAAATCATCAAAATCACGTACATAACCATCATAAATCAGTTTTAAAAACCCTTAATCCTCTTCACTCGCAAGAACAGGAAAATTAGGATTTCCTCTCAAGATCATCTCCCAAGAACAAGATTCAAGCTCTCCTTCAAGAAAATCAAGAAATTATCATTCCCAATTCAAGAACCTTCAAGAAAAGTCATTCTCTTTCAAGATTCAAGCTTTTGAGGTATGTTAGATGTTGGTTCTTGGGTTTCTTTCACCGAAAAAGTTCAAGAATCCTTTTCTAAATTCAAGATTATATATTTATGAGATTGTCATGATTTTTGTGAATAGAAATTGAATTTCATGTTGTGGATGAGTTTTAATTCATGATTTGATTTCAAAGATTCAAGCTTTGATCCTACTATGTGATGTTCATGATAAAATCCCTTCAAGTTGCATGATATTGATGTATTCATGATAATTAAGTATAGAATCTATGGTATAACCAAAGCATGCTCCCCATATGTTTGATAGAATGCTTAAGTAAAGAGAATAGTGCCTTTTTAGTATGTTAATCATGAAATCCCCAATTATGTGATAACTAGTGCATGTCAAGCGTTTGTTGAAATGTCTTAGTGAATGTATTTTGATAAGTTGCATGCATTCTTATCCATGTGTATTCCTTATTGAACAACTATGAGATATTAGGATGCATACCCTATACATTTCCATGTTTATGACATTCAAGTGATTGACGAGATATCGTATTGATTGTGTTGTGAATGAAAGTCTATTGTCATGATATTCAAGTGTGGTCCTCTCTTATTTATTTATGCTATCGAGTCCTGGGGGTATTTATACCCAAAAACTTAGCTGCTTGTCTAGAGCCGAGTCAGTCTCAAGATAATCTCAGTTATGCTATACTCAGTAGAATTCAGTCAGTGTCAGAACATTAAGAAAACTCAGTAATCTTAGTATTCAGTCTAATCAAGTTTAGTATTCAATTCAGAACAGAGTAGTATTCTGTTAGTCAACGGAACCAAGTGAACTCAGTCAGATCAGTCAAGTAAGATAATCAGTAACAGATTCAGCTCAGTCTAGTACGATCTAAGAATCAGTTCAGTGTCTATTCAGTTGGGAGTAGGATTCAGCACCGAGCGAGGGCAGGGATAACGGCTTCCCCATTATTCTAGGTAGTGCAATTGAAGACAGTTCAGCTCATCAATCGTAGAATTTAGGTTGGGATACACATATTATAATTACGATTGAAAAACCTAACAACTTCAGGTAAATGAATAAAACAGCAATAATGTATCATTATTTTACAAAACATCTAGTAATGTACCATTAATTGTATAGTTATGTATCATGTATCATACAGTATTGTAATGTATCATATAACGAGTAAAAAAATTATTTTAATGAAGAAATTGATATGAAAGGCGTCTGTTCTACAAATATATTACTGTATGAATGAGTTACATACTTCAACATATATTTACCAAAAAAAATATACAGAAAACATAAGCAAAACTTGCATGTATGCAACATAAAATACAAAAAAATGATTGAACATAACTAAAAATTGTCGTACTAAACATTTCATTCATAATCTTTTCAAATTTAGGCGTTGTTCCAATGAAAAATCAGTTACATATCCTCGATATACGATTATCAATATGATAAGCAATGTCTTTATCTACTTCAGAACAATATTCATAGATCCAGACGTTCAGAACATGTGGCATCCCTCCTAAGCGATAAAGTTATTTTTTAATGAAGAAGTCCTGTCTCAATGAATTCATTAACTTGATGAAAACAATCTTTTCCCACGGATAATGTTCATATCGACCATCCTCTATCATCTTGAATTCTAAAAAAACTAACAGATGCATCATCATATTCAAATAACAAATACGTATGAATGAAAAATAATATAGTCATCCCCAGTGCATTCTGAATATTGTCAAAAAATTTCATCTTATACCGTTGAATCAATTTTTTTTGGAGATTTTATTTGTTTTCCTCTGAAATACTTTGTCAATAATACAGAGGGCTCTAAAGTCGGATATTGAAATTTTTCAGTGTTTGCAGTGCAATTCAAACCACTAACGAGAGAAAATTCAAATAAAGAAAATTTCAGCATTGTTCCCTTGATATATACATGAAATTTATTTAGGTTATCTTGTATAAATTCAAGCGTCAACAAGCATTTGATTATTCGACCATGAAGTTTTATTTGGGCATATCAATAAACACACTAAAGCATGTCTCCTTTAACATATTGAGTACTTTTTTACACATAAAGTTCTCAACATCAGTCGCAAAGTTACGATTGCATGAAATGCCAAACCTAAGTGAATGAGGTGGAACAGTTTTGATCACATATTTCATCCCCTGAATTAAAAAATAGTGATGTATCTTAACGCATGCACTGAACTTATGTTCATAATTATGTATCAGATTAATTAATAGCTTTAACATTTGTTACATTTTGTATCATGATACATAAATATAACGTATATATTGGACATCATGATATATTTCATACGTATGTATCATACTAAGAAAATTTTTGATCTATCATAACGCATGCTCTGACGGTTTCTTCATGATTATGTATCAGATTAATGATTAACATTTGTTACATTTTATGTTATGATACATAAAAAAAAAATTGTGTTGAGGAAATTCATCTGTCAAATACATAAATAACATACCTTTGGTAATGAGTCTCTTTTCACAACTTTCTTTTTTATACTCTTTGAAATAGTAGCAGCAGGCTTTTTTCCTTTAGCACTAGCAGCATCCCGTAACTTCTTCATGACTGTAGGATCGTTCCGATGCTTAGATCTATTTTTACGAAAATCACTGCCTTCATAATCGAAGTTACCAGGAACAAACCCAAATATATCAATTTCAGTAGAAGTTGAATGAAATTGAGTAAGCCCCAAACTAAAAGATGTCCCTGACTTCATTAATGTTGTTATAATGATTAAAGAACATAAAATTGAAAAACGATTTCTTTAATTTCTAAACTAATAAACAAAATCATCAACTGAAAACAAACTAACCTCCAATTAATTTTGAATAATGAAGTTAATGGAGTAAAAGTGTTTAAGTTGTAACTTCAAAGTAATTGTAATAGAGGATAACAGTTGCTGCATCAAGATCGAATTTTGGCATAATCTTCGCCACTATTATTGTGATTTTAGGCTATAAAATAGTAGTTGTGTGTTGTGTTGAGATACAGATGGTAATATATCCGAAAAAGAACGTGTGTTGTCAATTAAAAGGGATTTTTGTAATATGTCTAGTAGGATGGTAGTTTAAGTAATATATAAAAGTTAAGGTGTTGAATTAAGTAATCAGTAATTTTTCAAAAAAAAAATAGATAAATGAAATTGGAGGTCATAGAAAGGTGCTACATCGCCCCTTATACATTCTCCTGTATTATTATATACTAGTGAATTTGATATTGAAAAGTTCAAATATGATAGAAAATTATACTTAAATTTTTTATTAAAAAAAATAATCTTTACTCATTGATTGATTTTATCTTTATTCGGTTCTCTAGTTATAATAATAAAATTTATTATTTTAGTTATATTTTCAAGTTTAATATCAGATGAAAAAGAAAACTCGACTCAATAAATACAATATTAAACACCAGACTGTTTTTAGCGTTAACCCTCTCACTTCATAAATCAAAAGAATTGTATAACATTGATAGATACAACAAAACTGATAATTAATTTTTTTTTCATCTTAGTTATTTTTAAAAGATTTCTAGTAGATATTTTTAAGAAAAAAAATTATTTCACAACTTTAGGAACTTAATTAAGAAAATGAAAAAAATTATGTATCACATACCCTTTTTTTTGACATTTTAATCTTCTCTCTGTTATCTTTTATCGTTTTCCTTCTCTATTATTTTCCGTTATGATAAAAAAAAACATGTAATCTACCTCTTCTTACAACACAAATTATTTTTCGATTCTCACCTTTTTTCAACTCTTTTCAATTATTTATTTCTGTTTATTTAATTCCTTCAATATTCTTTCTTAAAATAATCAAGTCAGTTGGGGGTTTGGGCCACAGGTGACAAAAGAGTTTTAAAATAAGGTGTAGGTGACACAAGTGTTAATAATTGAGTAGAGGTGATAATTACTTAATTATGGTTTAAGAAAGTTTTGAAAATTTCAAAATAACCCACAAGTTTTTAAATTTACATTTTGATCCAAATGTTAGTTACTATATAACGGGGAACGAAGGGAAAAAAGACGCCTTTTTCTCTCTCCTCATCCGTTGTTATTTTCTCTCTCTTCGCGATATTTGCTGTTCATTGTTGCTGTTGCTTTATTCATCATCTTCTGATTCATTATCATCATCTTATACTTCATTATCATATTCATATTCTTCTTGTTGAACATTGTTGTTGTTGTTGTTATCCCAACTGCTGCTCTTTGACCAAATTCTTATGTCAAATTTTATTTCGTAAATCACTTTCAACTTTGGAATTTACTTGAGAGGAGACTTTGGTAAGTCAGATTATGCTTTTTAGTTGAATCTGGGTAATTGCTAGTGTGTTGTTTTTACAACAATTGCTTGCACGCGAACATGAATGCAATACAAGAGCAATCAGTTAAAACAGATCCATTATCTGCGGCAACAGATAAATGTTCTTTTTTAATATAGACTCATGTTGGATGGATTCATGTTTAAGGTTTTAGGTGCCCGTAATATGAATCGAATATATGGGTATTCTGTTGCACCAGATTAGTAATCTATTTTAACAGATAAATAATCTGTTTCATCAGATTACTAATATGTTTCGAACAACAAAATTCAGATACAGCTCTTGTCACACACAAAACCTAACAGATAACTCATATGTTCTTGCTATTGATACTGGAATCAAATTATTCCTTAATTGTAGACATGTCATTCGTTAAGAAATAGAAATAGACAACACGGAAATTAAATAAGAAATAAAAAGTGAACATAACTTTTTATAAAAAAAAACAAAAAAAACAAAAAAAATACATAGATAACAGAAAAAAAAGCTTAATTATTATTATCATCATTATTATTTGTATGGCCAGCCGGCCAATCTTCAAAGGGCAGCAGCAGCGCCCTCCGCATCCTGCGGATCTCCCGCAGCATCCTTACTCTGACGGCGGCCAACTCCCAATGCAGTTCATGAACCTCCTTCTACAGTTTCCTCATGGCGTCTCGTAAAATAGCGACATCCCACACAGGATCAACCATATCTAAAATACGCATAAGTTGACAAAACACACACGTAAACACAAAAGTAAAGAAAAGAAAGAATTCAAATGTAATGTAATACAACGTATATTTACACAAAAATCAAGAAAAAAACTTACCAGAGACAGAAAAAAACTATCAAGTCCTTGAAGAAAAAGTAGTTGAAGGTGTAACAAGAGCGAAGAATAAATAGTGTGTAGTAGAACGAACGATTGAGTAAGGAAGGATCTATTTATAGAGGATTGAACTTGAATGAGTTAGGAAAAAAATCGCAACTGTTCACCTCCATTTATTAATAACATTCTTGATTACTATAAAAACTTATGACTTAATTAAATTAATCAATATTATGATAAGTCATGACTTTTCAGCTTTATTATTATTAATAATTAGTTCTTTCCAGGAACCATTTTTTTTACACTGTTTTGGACAACAGATAATATATCTGTTGCATCAGATAAATCATCTGTTATAACAGATATATCATGATTTGTAACAAATAGATAACCTGTTGCATCAGATAATATATCTGTTGCAACATATAATATATATATTTTTTTTAAAAATAAATTATCTTCATGACATCCAAATTTTTGACTTTTTAATTATATAAATTAATAAAGCAGATTTAAAGGCACAACTATTCACCTCCATTTATTAATGACATTCTTGATTACTATAAAAAGTTATGACTTAATTAAATTAATCAATATTATGATAAGTCATGACTTTTCAGCTTTATTATTATTAATAATTAGTTATTTTCAGGAACCGTTTCTTTTTACACTGAGTTAGCCAACAGATTATATATTTGTTGCATCAGATAAATCATCTGTTACAACAGATATATCATTCGTTGCAACAAATAGTTAACCTGTTGCATCAGATAATATATTTGTTGCAACATATAATATATATATCTTTTTTTAAAAATAAATTATCTTCATGACATCCAATTTTTTTGACTTTTTAATTATATAAATTAATAAAGAAGATTTTAAAACAAGAATATTTCTGGTGAGTTTTTTACTATTTAAATTGTGTTTATCATTTATTTCCTTATTCTTTTCTGTGAAAAGAAATGACTTAATTAAATCAAGCTGGTGGTGAGTTTTTTATTATTGTGACAAGTCATAACTTTTCAGCTTATTAAATTTAAATAACTTTTTTCTCAATTTAAAAATTGAATACACCTTGTTTTCAATAACCGTTCCGTTTCTTTAATAACGATTTTTATTAATTGAGTTATGGCAACAGATTGTATATCTGTTGCATCAGATAACCCATCCGTTTCAACAGATATACCATCTATTGCTATAAATCGACCATCTGTTTAAGGAGATTTTTTTATTTTTCTAACTGATTCATAAGTCGCAACATATGAGGAATTTGATGCATCAAAAGCGTTTTTTGTTTTGTTTGTTTGTTGAATGTGTTTAGAAAAAAGTCACAGTCACGACTATTCATTAAATTTTTTCTTAAAACTCATATTATATATATATATATATATATATATATATATATATCTTAATTAAATTAATCCAATGTTGTGACTTTTTTTAAATTAAATAATCTTTCTTTTACAATTATAATATCATTTAGTTCCTTATTATTTATTAACGAACCATTTTAGGAGAATTTCTCATCATGACCGTATCCCTAACTCCAACCGCCGACATGTTGAGAATAGGAAATAAATAGAATGATAATTAAATATTGAATAAGGATTAAAAATTCAAAATTGACCAAACCAAACCAAACCAAACCAAACATATACATGGATTTTTTTGAATCCCTTATAGGTAGATCGAATATAAAAAGGGAAATACATACGCTAAAAGAAAGAAAAAACATAACCTAATTATTATTATTATTATTATTATTATTATTATTATTACTATTATTATTACTATTATTATTGTCAACCTGACAATTTTCATCCGGCAGCAGCAAGACCCTCCTCAGCCTTGCTCGAAAGTCGGCCAAATCCCTCTGGAGTTCATCAAACTGCCTTTAAAGTTCCTGCAAAGACTCGATATGAACCTTCTTGTACGAATCTAGATCTGACATATTAGTATTGTAAGTATAGTAGAATGAACGAGAGTGAGTGAGGAGACCGAAGGGACCTATTTATAAAATGATTGAATTGGAAGGGACTAGACTTAGTCAAACAAATAGCCACGATTGTTCATATCCCTTAAAAGGAAAAATTACACAAATCCCATATTTAAGACACCATATTACACAAAATTCCTTAATGTTTTACAAAATTACATAAAATTCCGGATTCATATTTACTAGTGAAACATATGCTATATGTATCACTACTGTATACATATGTATATACTAGTGATACATATACATATGTATCACTAGTCCATATATGTATCACTGCTTAACATATGTATCACAATTCAAAATTTCGGGATAAGATGTAATTAGCAAACTATTCGGGATTTAATGTAATATTACTGAAACTATCCGGGATTTATGTGTTGTGTGTGTTAGTATTACTTAAATAAAACTGGTGACTTTATTAATAAGTAAATTTAAAAAAAAAACAGATCTAAATACAATATTTTATCTTTTTGTTGTATTTCCGAAAGAGAAAGATTGGTAATCTGTTGCAAAATATATTCCACTTGTCATATAACTTACAACATATGGACAATCTGTTGCAACAGATGGATATATCAGTTTGCTTTTCCATCAGCTGTGGTATCTGTTGCAACTTGCTAGTCATCTGTTTATTCAATTTCATCGAGAGCAATCGATTTTTCTAAACACTTCTTGGCCAAATTCAATTTTTGCTCTTGGATTGCTTCTCTTTTTTTCATTGCATCCTTCAACAAAACTAAATTTTTTCTATTGGGTTGAGGGCAAAAATTGAATTTGGAGGCCATCTTGAAGGATGCAAAGAAAAAAAGAGAAACAATCCAAGAGCAAAAATTGAGTTTGGCCAAGAAGTGTTTAGAAAAATCTATTGCTCTCGATGAAATTGAATAAACAGATGACTAGTAAGTTCCAACAGACGCCACAGCTGATGGAAAAGCAAACTGATATATCCATCTGTTGCAACAGATTTTCCATATGTTGTAAGTTATCTGACAGGTGGAATATATTTTAAAATAGATTACCAATCTGTCTCTTTCGGAAATACAACAAAAAGATAAAATATTGTATTTAGATCCATTTTTTATAATTTACATATTAATAAAGTCACCAGTTTTATTTAAGTAACACACACAACACATAAATCCCAAATAGTTTCAGCAATATTACATTAAATCCTGGATAGTTTGTGTCAGATGTGGAGTCTGTTGCGTCAGATATGGAGTCTGATGCAACAAATATGAAGTCTGTTGGAATACATAGCAGCCTTGCTGGTGGTTTGATTTGTTCCATCAGTTGTTCTGTCTGTTGCAACATTAACAATAGCATAAACTACAAACAACAAATAAAAGCATCAACAACAAAGAAAACAACAACATTTGTTCCAATAACATCATCAACAACAAAGAAGCATGCATCCTATGTTCCAACACCATCAATAACAAGGGACAGACCCACATGGATTCCTCCGAGTGTGCGAGCACAGACTGAACTCGTATCAAACTTTATTTATGTATGTGGAAATAAAGAAAAAAATGTATATAATCTAATCAGTGAGCACCCATAGTAAGAGTTGTTTGGTTAGCCTAGTTGTTGTTTATGGTTGATTAAGGCTATTTATTTCTTTTGATCTTGAGATCAATTGTCACTCAGCACATATTTTTTTAATTTTGGTAACCAACTCTTCTCTTCTTATTCACTTTAAACTTTTTATTTTTTTCTCCCTTACTCCTTGTGTTGATTGTTCGGACTCCACTATTTTTAAGCTAAGAAGCACCCACCATCTAAACCACACCACACCACAAGTTCCAACAATGCCAACCCCACCAACAACATCAATAACAGCATCAACAACAAAAAAACAAACAAAATACATTAAAAAAATGATACTACCAACAAGGCTTTTAAACTTCTCCCAACAGATGACTTTTTTTCGCATCTTATAATAAAAATTCTCGGTATGTTTATTCAACAATTAAAAGTTCCTTCAAATTTTTTAAATAAATATGATATGGGAAAATGGTAATTAAATAAACAAAAAGATGTAAATAAAGTTGCAAGAAGATGGCGAGAATGAAAGAGCAATAGTGAATCATATCATACCTTAATGTCAAAAGGGGGTCAAAACAACAATTTCAGTCTAGGAAACTAAGATATAGATATCGATCGATTTAGATCCGAACGAAAATTTTTGAGAAAGAGGAGAGAAAAAAAGGCTGTGATAACCCTAAAGAGGATAGAAAGAAAAAAGATGAAAGATTTAGGGCTGAAGGAGAGGAGAAGAGCGAAGAGATAATTCTAATTTCTAGATGTACTACCCTTAATATTAAATGACTAAACAAAGTGTATTTATTCAAATTTATATTTTCAAAGCATAATTAATAAGGCTAATTTGGTAGTAAAATAAATCCCTAATTAATATTTTCTTGATGGGAGTGCCAAGTCAATATGAAACGGAAGAAGTATTAGGGGTTTCAATATTCATTAATTAATATTCACTAATAATTTGAGGGGCAAGAGAAAGAAAACGGGTGACATTGAAAAGACAGAACAAGACTACTCAATTAGATTTTTGAGTTATCCAAGAAACATTTTTTACTGCCTTTAGTAGTACTACTACTTTATCTACTCGGATAGTAGCTTGTTTTAAAATTAAAAGAAAACAAAAAGATTTTCAAACAGATATGTCATCTGTTGCAACAGATTTAGATATCCGTTTGAGAAATCCCAACAGCTCAGTCATCTGTGACAATAGATGGAAATGTCATTTGATAACTAAATAAAAAATGTCATCTGTTGCAACAGATATCAATATCTGTTTGAAAATTTCCAGCAACTCAGTCATCTGTCATAACAGATGGAAATGTCTATTTGATAATTAAATAAGAAATGTCATCTGTTGCAACAGATATTGTTATCTATTTGAAATTCTCCACAACTCATTTGTTTTTTGCAACAGATTTCATTGCAATTGATTTAGGATGAACTAGGGATGAAAGAATGATCTCCTCATTAACTTAATGTTAAGATTAATAATAGTACCTACATTGATCTAGGTGTAACGAGGGATGAATGAATGAGCTCACAGGTTCAACTACAAATCCAATTGAGTCATTGCATTTGCATGGTGTTAGTATTGCGTTCATCCCAACCCGAGTCGTCGATCGATCACTCTGAGTTGAAATGTGTTCTCATTAACTTAATGTTAAGATTACTAATAGTACCTACATTGATCTAGGTGGAATTAGGGATGGATTAATGAGCATAAAGGGTCAACTACAACTTTAATTGAGTTTTTTGGTAATTGCATGATGAGACGGTACTGCATTCCTCCCGACAAGAGTTATCGATCGATCACTCTGAGATGAACCGATTCTTACTACCTCGTATGTTTAACTAATACCTTAATTGAATAATCTGGGACTGGGGGTTAGTTCACATAGGGTCAACTACAACTTCAATTAAGTCTTTTAGCAAATGCATGATGAGACGGGACTGCGTTCATCCCGACAAGAGTCGTCGATTGATCACTCTGAGCCGAATCAATTCTTACTACCTAATATGTTCAACTAATACCTTAATTGATTAATCTAGAACTAGGGGTGAGTTCTCATAATGTCAACTATAATAGATGGCAACGCTTATTTGATAATTTACAACAGATGGGTAATCTGTTGCAACAGATGACTTAATCTATTTGATAGTTTACAACAGATTCGTGATCTGTCACAACAAATGACTTAATCTTTTTGATAGTTTGCAACAGATGGATAATATGTTGCAACAAATTACATAATCTGTTTGATTTGATCCAATAGAAAAAACATCTGTTGCAACAGGTTGAACATTTGTTTATATATAATTCAATTGAGTTCATATGTTAGACTAATACCTTAATTGAATGTGAGTTCTCATAGGGTCAACTAACACTTCAATTTAGTCTTTTGGAAATTGCATAATGAGACGATACTGCATTCCTCTCGACCAGAGTAGACGATTGATCACTCTGAACCGAACCGATTCTTACTACCTCATATGTTAGACTAATACCTTAATTGATTAATATAGGACTAGGTTACTAATACCTTAATTGAATAGTCTAGGACTAGGGGTGAGTTCTTATAGGGTCAACTACAACTTTAATTGAGTCTTTTGGCAATTTCATAATGAGACGGTACTGTGTTCCTCCCGACAGAGTCGTCGATCGATCACTCTGAGCTGAACCAATTCTTACTACCTCATATGTTAGACTAATACCTTAATTGATTAATCTAGGACTAGCGTACTAATACCTTAATTGAATAGTCTGGGACTAGGGGTGAGTTCTCATAGGGTCAACTACAACTTTAATTAAGTCTTTTGAGAATTGCATAATGAGACGGTACTGCGTTCCTCCCGATAGAGTCGTCGATAGATCACTCTGAGCCAAATCGATTCTTACTACCTCATATGTTAGACTAATACCTTAATTGATTAATTTAGGACTAGGGTACTAATACCTTAATTGAATAGTCTGGGACTAGGTATGAGTTCTCATAGGGTCAACCACAACTTCAATTGAGTCTTTTGGCAATTGCATAATGAGACGGTACTGCATTCCTCCCGACAGAGTCATCGATTGATCACTCTGAGCCAAACCAATTCTTACTACCTTATAAGTTAGACTAATACCTTAATTGATTAATATAGGACTAGGGTACTAATACCTTAATTAAATAGTCTGGGACTAGGGGTGAGTTCTCATAGGGTCAACTACAACTTTAATTGAGTCTTTTGGCAATTACATAATGAGACGGTACTTAATTCCTCCCGACAGAGTCATCGATCGATCACTCTGAGACGAACCGACTCTTACTACCTCATATGTTAGACTAATGCCTTAATTGATTAATCTAGGACTAGGGTACTAATACCTAAATTGAATAGTCTTGGACTAGGGGTGAGTTCTCATAGGGTCAATTACAACTTCAATTGAGTTTTTTGGAAATTGCATAATGAGACGGTACTGCATTCCTCCCGACAGAGTCGTCGATCGATCACTCTGAGCCAAATCGATTCTTGCTACCTCATATGTTAGACAAAAACCTTAACTAATTAATATAGGACTAGGGTACTAATACCTTAATTGAATAGTCTAGGACTAGGGGTGAGTTCACATAGGGTCAACTACAACTTCAATTGAGTCTTTCATCAATTGCATAATGTGATGGTACTGTGTTGCTCCCGACAGAGTCGTCCATTGATCACTCTGAGCCGAACCAATTCTTACTACCTTATATGTTAGACTAATACCTTAATTGATTAATCTAGGACTAGGGTACTAATACCTTAATTGAATAATCTAGGACTAGGAGTGAGTTCTCATAGGGTAAACTATTGATTAATCTAGGACTAGGGCTGAGTTCTCATAGGGTCAGCCACAACTGATGGCAGCGCCTATTTGATAATTTACAATATATGGGTAATTTATTGCGACATATGACAATCCATTTGATAATTTACACAGATGGGTAATCAGTAGCAACAGATGAGTTAATCTATTTGATAATTTACATCAGATTCATAATCTGTTGTTACCTAATCTGATTGATAATTTACAACAGATGAGAAATCTGATGCAACATGTTGAAAATTTGTTTTTTACAATTTCAATAGAGTTCATATGTTAGACTAATAGTACCTAAATTGATTAATCTAGGAACAGGGGTGAGTTTTCACAGGGTCACCTCCTAGAGTACTCGGTCAACTACAACTTTAATTATTTTTATACAATTTCAATTGAATTACCCTTTTGGAAATTGCATGATGAGAGGGTTAAAAATTATGTATATATTTTATGATTTTAAAAATAATTAAGATCATTTCAGACCCAATTAACATTTTCAAAACTACTTGTCATTCTATTCCAAAAGACAAATCAACCCATACAAAATGTTTCATCATTTCAAATCTTGAGGTCTGGATCTTTATCTATCATTCTCACTCAATAATATAGTACAGACAACAACTACTCAATAAATTTGCTCAACCCTCCATAACAGATCGCTTTTCTTCTCATTTTTGACTACATATGTGTTATTTTTGACTCCTTCTTGCTTGTATCAGTCATTTTCTTTGTCTTCATAGGAAAAATTATTCGAGAAGAGCTCTATATTTGTTTTTTATTTTCTAAAAAATAAGGGATTTTAAGTTAATAATGAAAAATAAAACTTTCAGTTGTATCATCTTCAAGAATGGGTTTACAATTTTGAGTTTTTTTAGTGGTGGTGGTGTTTGTAATCGTCGTGGTGGCACCAGTGGTGGCATTGGTTGGTGGTGTTTATGGTGGTGTCTCTATTCGTGGTGTTTCTTTGTTTGTTGGCATTGGTTGGTGATGTTTGTGGCGGTGGCTGTTGGTGTGTCGGTATTCGTGGTGTTTGTAATGTATTTTTTAAAATCTATGCATGCATCAACTGTAATATAATTTTTGTTTTTCTTTGTCTGTAGGTAAAACATGTCTCCCAAAAGAAAAGAAAGTTAAAGTGGATCAACGTCTGACCACTAAAAAAAAAGCTACAGTACAGAGGGATTCGGAGGAGCTTTCTGAACAATTTTAGTCAGGGAAAAGTGAAGCTGAGGAGAGATGTGAAAACAACATTGAAGGAGGTAGACAAGGGTCCATAGATAGTGATGAAGAAAATAAAAGTAAGAAAGAAGAGGAATTAGAGAGTCAGAAAGAGAAAGAGGATGATCATCAACATGATGATAATGGATCACCAACGGGGCGTGAGTTAATATTGACATCCCAGCATGATCCTATCAAAACTTTTAGTATTGACAGGTTTAAAGTTACGATGCCGATAAATGACCCAGAAGGAAAATAACTAACTGGTCAAATTGTACATAAATGTCAGATGTGGAAATTTTTTGAACATTCTATGAAAAATATGAAGAACGAAAACATAGGCAGACTTTTTAAGAAGAGCTGCTTTAGATGCTTTCTTGAGTTGCCTGAGGACCCATCTACTCATATCCGTTTCCCTGTGACGATAGTATAAGGTCTTCTCAAGCGCAGGATCAAGTACGTGGGGGATGATAAAGATCTGGAGGAAAGGGGCAAAATGAAGATGGATGAAATCTGGATCAACTACTGTGGCATGCCTGTTTGTTTTGGCTTGCAAGAGTTTGCCATAGTTATGGGCTTGAGATTCCATCGTCCAGAAGGACCACCACCCCGCAAAAGATCCAAGGCAAGAAAATGCAAGGAAAAAATAGATGGGTTGTTTGACATTGCTCGATGTGGCTACAAAGCATCAGATTTGTTGACAGATCTCGAGGATAAAACCATACCAGAGAAGTACAGGGAGCAATTGTGCTTAGTTTGGTTTGCCCATTCGGTTATAATGGTAAGAGAAGTCAGCAAGGTCATAGAAGATGATTTGTTAGCGCGTGCTGAGGATTTTGATAAATTCAACAATTATCCCTGGGGATATGAAAGCTTCTACTTGACTGTCCAATATTTACTGACAAAGCTATCCTCAGGGACAACCACATTATATGTCTTTTCTTGGGCTTTCATGGTAAAATTAATCACTAATTTTACTCATCCATTAATTTATATTGAATATAGTTATTATGATTTATTTATTTTTGCTTGCTTTCTGTTTACATTTTTTAGGCTTGGGCATTTGAAGCCATTCCTCCCCCCCGGAAACAGTTAATAGATTACCTGGATGAGGTTTCTCATCCAAGGATATTTAGGTGGTTGGATGTAAAAAGCAATACCAATATTAAGGAGGCTGATCTCTTTAACCTTCCGGGTGATGCAACACGTCTTCTTCAAGTAAAATAATTCTACTCAAAGATAAGAAAGACATTGAACAGATGTTATATCTGGTGCAACAGATGTTATATCTGATGCACCAGATGGGACATCCATTTCAACGGGGTATATCTTGCATCAGATTACCCATCTGTTTCTTTGGTTCTCTGAACCCGACTCCTAAAAGATTAACCATCTACTACAAATTATGAAACATATGTTTAATCTGATAACATATCGTTCATATGTTACGACGTACAGTATCCATCTTGTGCAACTATTACAACAGATGATTGATATTTTGCATCAGATTATCCATGTGTTGCTCTGTTTCTCTGAACTAGACTCAAGCGGATTTTAACCATATACTGCAAACTATGCAACAGATGGGTATTTTTTTTAAAACATAGCCCAACTGTGAAAATTATTATATTATATGATTTAAATGCATCTGTCTTTTTTTTTCTTTTTTATAGGTTGTGCATCCATGGATAGTGCCGACTGAGGAGGAGTCGGTGATGACTTCTCATATTACTCTAGGTCATGTTGATACTATAGTAGACCCAACGGTGGAGTTAATAAATAAGGAATTGGCTGGAGAAACAACCATAAGAAGAGCAGTTAGGCAAGGTCAGCCTAATGTGGAGGCTTTTCATGACCAACCTTTTACTAAGGCAGATCCGGCTGTTTCTTCTGGTGGAGTTGTTGGTGTTGGTGGCAGGCATGCTGATGCTTCTACCACTCGTGATGCTACTACCACTCGTGATGATAAGCATGTTAATGCTAAAAAAAGAATAAATATGTTTGAAAACACCCCTTTTTACCCTTACACAGGTCCCTCTCACCCCTCTTCACCCTCGTGTACAAGTTGCGAATGCGATGAGTGCAAGGACAGACAAGATAAACTCTTTGAAAAAGTAGAGGCTATCTTTAAAGCTATCAAGGAATTCAAATCCAAGAGGTGTGTCATACCATCCAAGAAGGTGATGGAGCCACACATTCCTACAACATTGGTTAGGAGAAAGAAAAGAGCAATTAGAAACATACTCTCTACTCGAAAATCAAAAGAAATTGCAATTCCTCATAAAGGTGGACATATACGCGGAACTTGGCACCGAAGAGAAGAGGGATCTACGACAGGACAAGAATGCCAAGACAGGCACACCAGATTACCCCAGGCCTCACTTTCCCCCCCAAGACTTCCAGACTATGACTGATATGCGTATGCCGTATGAGGACAAGGCAAGTTTACTTTTCCTAACCTAGCCCTTATAATCTACCCCATGAAGAAGAAGCTACACAAAAGATTTCACATCTGTTGCAACAGCTGGGTATACTGGTGCAACTAGTAGTGGTTCTGTTGCAACTTATTATCCATCTATTGCATAAGTTATGTTGGATTATTGATGCAGAGAAACCTATGCAACATATGGACCATCCGTTGCATCTTTACAATTACTAACCTATTTAAAAATTAACTTCTTATCTCACAGCATGTTGACATAATTCTTTGCCTCATGAGAAAAAGGCAATTAACGTACCGGGAAGCTTATGACGCTGCCGATAGGATAATGGACCTCGACTTCTGCAAGAAGCTCAAGAAGAGGTAAGATCAACTCAATGGATAGGCGTCATCCCTTGGCGTGGGACTTGATTTCCTTGTTCCTACGTTGGTCTTGGATGAAGAAGAAACGCTAAGATATGTTAGAGGGGACAAGCCAAATCCACATGGCAAGAGTTGGACCGAGGTAAAAAGGATTCTTATAGTTATTAGCGTGAACGGCATGCATTATCAGGCTATTGAGATACTACTCGAGGAGGGAAAGATCAATGTTTATGACTCCAACATACCTCTCGTCGATGATTTTGATCTTTTTCTCCTCGTGGAGCCACTGATGGTGTTGTTGCCCATCTTATTGAGGGTGAGTAAACTGATGAATCATTTTCCAAAGGAAGTGTTGATGAAGAAATCATGGGATTTTAAAGGTCAAAACAGGGGAATGCTCCTTCCAAAAGAAGATGTTGCTAAAGCGAGCGGCTCGCACGCTCTTGCACACATCGAATGTTTGCTGACCGGCACAGAAATGGCCGAGCCAACGAATTTTCTGTGTGACAATGCTGGGGAAAACCTGTAAGAGGTCTGGTCTTATGGGGTACTAACTGGACGCTTGAAGCCTGTGTATATAGAAGAACCTATGAAATAATTTTTTTTAATTTCAAGTCACCCTTCACTTTATTACATGTACATGTAGTGGCAATAATTTTTTCTGATGAAAGTTGAGTTTTTTATAATGCAATAGATTAGATTGTAAAGCTGTTGGAAAATATCTTTAATTCATTCTGAAAGATAGTTTATCTGTTGTAATAGGTTGGTCATCTGTTGCATTACAGTGATGTTATTTCTATGAATAATCTAATAATCTAAGTCTAATCTGTTGCAACAGTGGGAAGACCTGTTTGATAATTTCTAACAGATGACCTAAATTTTACAACATATGCCTAAATCTTTTTGATATTTCGAACAGTTACGCTTGAATATACATGTACTTAACAACACCAAACCAGTAGAAAATATACACACCACCATGAAAATTTCAGCAATTAGGCTTGAATATCCATGTGCCCAACAACACCAAACCAGTAGCAATAATGACAACAATGTAGTATCTTCTAGCTTGATTTTGTTTCTCTTCAGAAGCCATGACTTTGTTCAACAAACCCCAGATTACACGATTTTCTTGTGAAGGGTGTCGTTCTTTATACCAATCAAAGTAATCGCATCCACCCAATTTCTATAAAAAAAAGAACACAATTACAAGTCAATAATTAATCAATTATTTAAATAAAAAAAATATTACCTTTGAAATCTTATAAGTAAAAAACCTACGACCCGGATTTTGTTGAGTCCAAGAAGTCTTTAACAGAGCTTCATGACCGCACTTACAATATCAAAAATCTTTATCACAAAAAATAGTGGAAGATGCGCTCGACATTGTCAAGCTCAGTTGAAAAAAAAAAGAAATAATTTGAATAGATAAAAGAAGCTGACGATGGAAAAGAAGATTTGGAAATTTAGGGTTAAATTTTAGGAGGAAGATGAATATATAAGACAATGGGGGGGGGGGGGAATGACCGTTGGGGGGCCAAGTGACGGCAAGTCAGCGAAATGTGTCAGACTGACACTGACACATTTGATGCCTATTTTATTTTACGTGTTTAAAATGAACACTGTCTACTTGATGCATATCTTATTTTAGGTGTTTGAACTGAACACCGTCGATGGGTTGCACTTTTTTTTATTTCAATTCAATTCACTTTAACCTTTTTACACGTAGTGACAATTTTTTATGTCCAACGAAAGTTGAATTTTTATAATGCAACAGATTTTCCATCCGTTGTAACAGTTATCCTACCTGTTCTGACATATAGTTTATCTGTTGCAATAGGTTGGTCATCTGTTGCATTATCATGATGTTTTTATCTAAAGTCCATCTGTTGCAATAGTGGAAAGACCTGTTTGATAAATTCTAACAGATCACCTACCTGTTGCAACATATGTCTAAATCTATTCAATTTTTCCAATAGATGTGTCGTCTGTTGCAACAGATACATTATCTGTTGCAATATTTGAATCTAGTATTCCTTTTCAATTAATAATTTCAAATCTAAGGAATAAATAAAATTCGTAGACAAAATAAAATAAATCGAACCCTTCATAAATTAGCTGAAATAAGTCAACGAATAAATAAAATGTAAAAAAATTGTTATGGGTATAGATCTCAACAAATACATCAACAAAAATTTAAGTATACTGCTAAGGATTGCTTTAATTTCACAAGCTCAAGCTATAAAGATCTACTCTGTGTGGGAAAGTTGTTCTTTATCCGGTGCTATGTAATTCGTCTTTGCTCGTCATGGATCTTTATTGTCGCTTACGTACGATTTCTGCGCTTTCTGTTCTCCGTATTTCCATAAAAAGAGTAGCATATTGTCAATGCTGTTCAGCAGTAGCTTCTTCTACATCCACCTGGAATGCCAGAATTGGTCAATGCTAATCACAGAGATACAATAAAATGGAAAAAGGATAACTCATCTCTTCTAGCAAATCAAACAGGTCTTCCTCCCATTTTAAATTATCCCAAACAGATTATATTTCTGTTGCAACAATGAATCAACTGTTGGGACAAATTTCTACATGAGGAAGACCCTGTGTGATAATTTCAAATGGATGAACCATCCATTGCAACATATGAATCATCTGTTGCAGCATATAGGTTATCTGTTGGTACAAATAAAAGCGGTACGAAGAGCTGTTTGATTTGCTAAAACAGACGAGACATATGTTACACCAGATAAAGTATCTGGTTCAATAGGTTAGTCAACTGTTGCAACAGATGTATATATCTGTTTGATAATTTTCAGCAGATGTGTCATCTGTTGAAACAGATATGTGTCTGTTTGTTTTGTCAGTTGGAAGAAATATAATATATTCACCTTCTTCAGCTCATGCTGCTCTTCTTTAGACATTTTACATTGCTCAGTGCAACACACAGACAGAGGAGTTGCAATTTTGCTTTTTTGGATGCTTGATAATGCCCTGAAAATCACTCTCCTTCTTCTCTTAGCCCTAATCTCTAATGGAGCAGATGGAAATGAAATCCTCTTTGATGAAATGAGACCCCTCTTAGATGTTAATTCCTTTACAGAAGCAGTTAATGCATTAATAACATTAATCACTACATCATGTTTCGCCCTATAGTTTTGACATGTGCATGGAGAACATTCGCTGGGAGAGGCAAAATCTGTATAACCAGTCTGATCATACTCATAATGGTTTACTTTAAATACTGTAAGAGAAGCATCATTAGCACCAACAACAGCACCACTACCACCACCAACAGCTCCATCACCACTAAGACCATCAACAACAACAACAAGCCCACCCTCCAAAATTGTTTTTCTTGTAATGGTTGTTGCTCCAAACAATTCCATTTTTATTCTGTCGATGACCTTAGGGTCCGATAAAGTTTGTACAGACCGTAAAGTAAGAAAAAATGACATCTTCAACTCTCGATTGGTCGGAACTAGAGATGGATGCAAAATCTAACATAAATCATTACATATATTAGAATGATGATTAGATCATTTTAAAAAATCATTAATTAAAAGAAAAAATTAATTATAATTATACTTACTGCATCCTTTGGGGGGTTGAAGAGATCAAGAAATTTTGCACTTTTATCCGTTTTGGCCGACAACCATCTTAAGATTCTTGGACAGGAAACTCCTTCCTGGTAGTTCACTTGTTGTCTCAAATAAGGAATGGCTTCAAACACCCAAGCCTATAAAACAACGCTAATAAATCAAAACCATTATTGAACAAAAAAATGAATGATATCATAATAGAAGAAAGAAACATATACCATGAAAGCCCATGGGAAGCCATATAAGTTGACTGTCTTTGGCGCTAACGGAGTCAACAAATATTTAGCATTCATTTTGAATCTTTCATACCCCCAAGGATAGTTGTTAAACACATCAAGATCCATGAAGATCTTTATTAAATTGAGGCTTATGTTGTTGTTAACGTCTCTCGCCCAAAAAATATTATGTACAAACCAAACCAAGCACAATGACTTCTTGTGATTCTTGGAAAGTCTTTTACCTTTCAACGCTTCTATCAAATTTTTGGTTTTGAAGCTTAGACCAACAATGGACACCAGGTCATCACGATCACACGACTTACCTTTGCCTTTTTTGGGTGTGCGGGGTGTTTTTTTTGGGTTAGAATAGGTATAACTTGAGAAGGAGGATAACATTTTAGTCCAGTAACTATGGCAAACTCCTTCCAACCAAAACAAATAGGCATGCCACAGTAATTTATCCACACCTCATCCATCTTATCTTTGTTTTCATACATAAAACTACGTTTGAGTAGTTCATAAACCATTTTCATTTGGAAACGAGCATTGCTGTCCTCCGACAAATAAAGATATTTCTCAAAGCAACTGTCCCTGAAATAAGTATCCAATTTTTGTTCTTGAAGTCTTTTTCTGAAGGCTTCGAAAGATTTTCCCCTGGTGACTTAACCAAGAAATCAGCTGTTAAATATGCGGCACCATCGCACTACATTCTCACAGGATAATGATCAATGTTGAAGCCTTTGACCAGCTCTTTGGTGGAAGGTCTATTAGCATCTGCATCATCTCTTTTGAAACATCCCTCCTCCCCATGTTCATCATATTCTGCTCCCGATTGAGATAACGCTTGTTTAGCAAGCTCATAGAGTAGTGGATGTAGCCTAGCTGCTTCACTTGTTCCTTTACTTGGACTTGATTCGGTTTCTGTTCTTTTGGGAACCATATCATCTAAAATTAGCAGAAACATAAAACAATATATTATTGTTGATTAATGCATTGTTAAAAAAGGATAACAATAAATCAAATAAACAAAACAGTAAAATAAAAGTTACAACAGATCACCGATCTATTGCACCAGGTAGTATATCTGTTACAGCATATAACTAAACTATTGCAACGGATGAGTAATATATTGCAACAATACAAAATAGATCACTCATCTTTTAAGATAGATGAATAGTCTGTTCAAAAGATCACACAACTGTTGTGACATCATCTGTTGCAACATATGAGTGATCTATTGGAACAGTTAAATAATCTGTTGTGATAATACAAAACATATCACTCATCTATTTAGAAAGATGAATGGTTTGTGCAACACATCTGTTCCAATATATGAGTGACCTGTCAGAGCAGTTAACTAACCAACAGCAACGATTGAGTAATCTGTTACAACAATACAAAATATATCACTCATCTGTTGAGAAAGATGAATGGTCTGTGCAACAGGTCACACATCTGTTGTGACACATGATTGATCTATTGGAACAGTTATCAACGGTCAATATTATTTAGATTTCTTCTAACATAGGGTCTTCTATCGCGGCAGATGAATGATCAGTTGGAAAATTCAAGTCTTGGACATTTCCTGTGGGAAGAGTTGATGGGATTTTATCCAACAGGAGGTTCATCTGTTACATCAGATCATTAATCTGATGGTTCTTCCATTGCACCAGATGGTTAATTAGTTGCATCAGATTTTTTATCCGATGCTTTATCTGTTGCAACATATGGTAAATATGTTGCATCAAATAGTTAATCTGTTGCATCAAATTATTAATCTGTTGCATCAGAATTGTAATACGATGGTTCCTCTGGTGCATCAGATGGTTGATCTGTTGCATCATATAATAAATTTGTTGCATCAGATGGTTAATATGTTTCACCAGATGGGTAATCTGTCGGAGGAAACAAAAAATAGTAGCATGATTTTGTTCAACAAAAAACAACAATATCACCATTTTTACCAAGAACAAGAACAAAACAAATCAAACCAAATTGTCATTTTTTTTTTATAAACACACAATAAAAAGGCCATTTCAGACCGCATTTCAAATTAGTGCAACAACTTTTAAAATTGTTAACAATTACTATAAGAGAAGTTGACTCAAGTCTCAAATTTTGAGTTAAGTTTTATTTGGTTAGATAAAGATCTTTCATGGTGTCACTTTCACTTATTTTATGACTCATCACTTTTTGTATGACATTTAATAAGTTCATATAATTGTTCAAATTTACTAAAATGGGTGAAAGCTTACAAAATCATTAAAATTTAATTAGGATTAAAATGGAAAAAATAAATTTATATAAGGACAAATGTAATAATATGTATGAAAAAAAACAATAACTATATGTTACTATTGAATTGCACTAAGACATTTGTGAGGACTACTAAAAAGGGAGATTCTCCCTTATATGCAGTTTAAATATTATACTTTTATAAAAAATGGGTAGTCAATATATGTTTAATTGAGGAAAAATAATGATGTTAATTCAACATAAGGAAAAAATTAATTTAGATCGTTAAAGACTTCAATTTAAGAACTTTCAATAAAATAAAAAGGAGAAGAGTTTTAGTGCATGCATTTGCTTGAAAAATTAAAAGAAATTCTATAATATACTCTTAAAAAAATAGTTTTTAAACTTACAAAAAACTTTTACTCCCTTTCATTCAATTTCTTTGTCTGATTTTGACTTACCTCAAAATTTTAATAAGTAATGAAGATTTTTAAATTTTGTGGTCTTACACTAAAGATATGTAAAAAAGATCAAAATTAGGGTTATTCAAAATCAAACCATAATCGATAACTTAATTGAAAAATTAGCTTTAGATTGTTGCTAATGAATTATCAAATTAATGGTCGGTGAATAAATTAAAATTTATAGTTAATGATGTATCGATGCGGGAAGAATACTCAATTTTCTCATCGAACAAATTGTTAACCTATTAAAAATTGTAATATTTATATGTTTTCCTATGTATATATAAAGTATCTCTTATATAAACTAAAAAACTAGAACCTCAATCTGTATTTTATTTACTTCTTAGATTAGAAAATAAGCAACTTCTTGTGACTTCTAACCATAATAAAGTGTAGTCGGTCTCCTTAAAAAATAAATGAAACCTGAAATTAATTCTTAATTGAAAAGAAAAATTATTCTTGATAACATGCAGGACCACAACAAAAATGAAACAACTCCAATGTGTTCTTCACAAAGTTTAATATAAAACTGAAAAATTTCAAATCATATCAAAGTTTTAATTTTTATAGTCGAACCAATAATTTAATTATATTTCTACATACATTTTAGTTTTGAAGAAAATTCTCATTTGATTTTATGTTATAACCTATTAAAAATATTATATGAACAAAACTCAACAAGCCTAAACGATCGATAAATAGATGAGCACTATATACAAACAACTTAGTCCGTGAGAAAATGGAGGACGTTTAGATAGCCTCTCAATATTTCATTGTCACTTAGATTTATTCAATACACTATCCAATAATCTTTCGTTCATCACTAATTAATTTGATATCAAACCAACCATTATCTTATCAGTTGGCTAGAGAATTAGTACATTTAAAAATCAATAATCAATAAGTCAAACCGATAAACATAATTATTTATCCGTTCTGTTGATAAGCAATCTAACCAAAAATCTTTTAATCTATGATCTTAAATATGCCTTGAGAAAAGTCAAAATTAAGGAGTTCCCAAGAAAGGAAAGAGAAATTCTTTGAAACGAACTAAAAAAAATAGGAAAAAAAAATTAAAATTGATATATAATTTAAAATTTTAGAAATATTTAGAAATTGTTAAACTATCTTTTAACTAATATAATATAAAAAAATAAATAAAAATCAAGAGTAACAAAAAGCGGAAACAAATTACAAAAATAAATATTAATATAGGTTAGGCCCGGGCTCAGCACATGCCTAATGACACTAGTTACAACTATATATAAGAGAGGATATCAATTTTGGTAGTCTTCACAATGGTATTTTAGGTATTTCATTTTTTTTGTTAAGTAAGATGGGGGTTTGGGCCACAGGTGACAAGAGAGTTTTAAAATGAGGTGTAGGTGACACAAGTCTTAATTATTAGTTGGAGGTGACAATTACTTTATTATGGATTAAGAATGTTGGGGAAGTTTGAAAATAATCTACAAGTTTTTAAATTTACACTTTGATCCCAATGTATACCTAAAATAACGGGAAACGGAGGGAAAAAAGGTGTCTTTCTCTCTCTTCTCATCCATTGTTGTTTTCTCTCTCTTAGAGATTTTTATTGTTAATTGTTTCTGTTTCTGCTGCTTCACTCATCATCTCCTGCTTCATTATCATCATCTTCTACTTCATTATCATCTTCATCTTCTTCTTGTCGACCATTTGTTGATGTTGTTGGTGGTGGTGGTAGTACAACACTACTGCTGCGATCTGACCAACTTCTTAGGTCAAATTTTGTTTACTACATCACTTTCCACTTTGGCATTACTTCATAGGTGACTTTGGTAAGTAAAATTATGATTTTTATTCATATTTGTCATCTGGGTACACTTCTATTTTTCCAACAATGGATAGAACCCCGATTATGAATCCATCATAAGTGCCCACAATTTAAATAGATCAATCATCTGGTACATCAGATAAGAAATCTGTTGCATCAGAAGATTTATCTGTTGCATCAGACGTATTATCTGTTGTCTTAGAATGTTAATCTGTTGCACCGGACTAATTATCTGTTGCATCAGAATATTTATCTGTTGCACCAGACTAATTATCTTTTGCAACAAATGATTAATCTATTTGAAACAACACAAATCAACCCCTGCCACAAACCCAACAGATAACCAATATGTTTTTAACACTTGCTATTGCTACTGGATTTAAAATTATTCCTTACGTCCAATTACCCATCCCAAATTTCCTAATTCGATTCCTCATTTTACTTGTCTTTTTCATTAATCAAGAAAAGATTAAAAATAATCCATGTTTTACCATTTGCATTAATAAATTTTTCTTCAAATTAAAATGGAAACAACATTTAATAGGGGGACTATACGCCGACCGACGTTAAAAACTTTCTTCTCTTATGAAATTTTGATTGAAAAGCAAACAATGATTATTTCAAACACGTCGAATGTCCCACCAACTGATCAGTGGGTTATGATAAACTAGACATGTTATTAATTATTTTTCTTAATCAATGTGACATCTTAATTTAGGACGGGTAATTTGAGACGGAGGGAGTACAAATTAAAACGTCAGAGCCAAGCAAAGCAACAAACTAGTCATCTGTTGAAATAGGCTATTTATCTGTTGCATCAACTTCTTATCTGTTGCAACATGAGTAATCTGTTTTGAACAACACATCAACCCCTACCACAAACCTAACAGATAAATCTTGCTATTGCTACTGGATTCTAAATTATTCCTTTTTACGTCGAATCTTCGACATGTTTGTTGAGAAGATAATAGACAGAATAAAAATTAAATATGGATTAAAACGTCAAAGATCAAATATAATTTATTTATTAAATAAAAATAAATAAAAATACATATAATAGACTAAAAGAAAAATAATAGTCTAATTTCAGCATCATCATTATCAGTTGGCCAATCTTCAACTGGAAGTAGCAAGGCCCTCCTCATTCTGCGTATCTCGCGGAGCATTCTTGATCTAACTCCTCCCAGTTCCCATTGCAGATCACGAACTTGATTCCGAAGTTTATTCACAGCGTCTTGCAGAAAAGCAACGTCCCATATTGGGTCAGCCATAATCTTATCTTCTAGAGTGTACTATGAAAGATGAGATGCAATAAATAAATAGAGTGTATTTGAATGAACGATTGAGTAAGGAGAGACCTATTTATTGAGAATTGAATTTGAATGAGAGGCAAAAAGGCGCGACTATTCACCTCCATACATTAATTACATTTTTTATTAAATTAAAATAATAAATATTGTGATATAAGTCATGACTTTTCAGATTATTATTATTAATTAGTTCTTTCGAAGAACCATTTTTATTGAGTTGTGGCAATAGATTCTATATCTGTTGCATCAGATAACACATCTGTGACAACAGATATATTAGCTGTTGCAACAAATATAAAATATGTTGCATCAGATAACATATCTGTTGCAACATATAATCAAACTGTTCACCTCTATTTATTAATTATATTTTTATTAATGTGAAAAGTAATGAATTAATTAAATTAAGAAATATTGTGATAAGTCATGACTTTTCAGATTATTATTATTAATTGGTTCTTTCCAAGAACCGCTTTTATTGAGTTGTGACTCGATATAGGTTGCATCAGATAAATCATCTGTGACAACAGATATATCATCTATTGCAACCACAGTGAACCTGTTGCATCAGATAATTTAATTGTTGCAACATATAATCTACTTTTTTTTAAAAAATAACTATCATCATATTATTAATCCAAATTTTCTTAATTTTTTATTTTATAAATAAAAAAAATACCTTTTCAAATTTCTTAATAAAATAATAACCATTTTATTATATAATAAATAATTTAAAAAATAAATTCACAAACGAAAATGGTGAAAAGTCACGATCAGTTATTAAAATTGTGGTTATAAATTGTGTTTATCATTTATTTCTTTATTATTTATTTACGAAATATTTTTCATATTGAATAATCGGAACGAAAATTCATGTCTTTTTCTTTTCACCCTCTCAATAACAATAACCCTTTTTTATTAATAACCGCCAGGTGCAACATATGATCAATCTGTCATAGCAGATTAACCTCTAACCGTTGACACAAATTGTTGCTCAATCCCTACCACCAACCGTCGACATGTTGAGAACAAGGAATAAACAGAATGATTATTATTAAAAACTAAATAAGAATTAAAAATTCAAAGTCGACAACAAAATGAAATGAATGTTCATAGATTTTTGAATCCCTTGGGTAGATTTGATATACAAAAGGAGGAAAATAATCGCTAAAATAAAAAACATTACCTAATTATTACTACTACTATTATTATTATTGTCAATCAAACATTTTTCATTCGGCAGCCTTGCTCCGAACTCAGCCAAATCTCTCTGGAGTTCATCAAACTGCCTTTGAAGTTCACACAAGGAATCTATATGAATATTCTTGTACGAATATGGATCATCCATATTTGTAAGGAGGGACCTATTTATAAATTATTGTATCTCGAAAAGAAAAGAAAATTGCTTTAAAATAAATCTAACAGATGGGTAATCTGTTGCAAAATATATTCATTTTGTTAGATAACTTAGAACATACTGACAATCTTTTGCAACAGATGTATATATCTGTTTGATTTCTGCAATAGGTTGATCAACTGTCATAACAGATGTTTCCAATTGTTTGATAATATAAACAGATGTGTCATCTGTTGCAACAAGCTAGTCATCTGTTTAATCAATTTAATCCATAGATGGGCTAGGAAGAATAAGGTGCGTACAGATGGATCCACTATCATATGTGTGGGAGTTAAGTATGTATTACTGATAAGGTTACCGGGACAACACACACGAAGTACAATATTTTTGTGAATGCAGTTTTTAACCAAATAGGCATTGATCATTCAAACAAGATCCTGCATTGTACCGTTAAGTTTGATGGGTTCGAAATTCATAAGGCTGAGGACCTCATGAAGATGGTGAAGATACCCTGTTACGAATTACTGACGGTTGGTGCTCGTGTTTATGCGTGTCAAGTTTTGAGAAAGGATCAATATTTATCGTCACTGCAGAGAACCAATAGAAATTGGACTTAAATTTAAGTGTGCATTGGACCCTTAGAGGGCCCTCGAAGCCTCGCACTGCATCAAACAAGAATGGAAAACCAATGTAGTTATTTCCCTGACCAAAATTAATATGGTTGGGTTGCTCAATCGGGGTGATGATTATATGCCAGAAGGTGCGGTAAGAGAATACTTTCGAGGGAAAATAGGTGGTTGATGGAAGACTATATCATCTGAGAGCTAATTGAAGAAGATACATAGAGTAGAAAGTAACTTCTAACGAATCTGGCCGATGGAATTATCTTAACAGATGCGAAATCTGAATCAAGTGAAAATATGAAAGTGTATCCGGTAATGTAATTTCATCTGTTTTGTCTCTTAAAGAAAAATAATGCATCTGAAAACTTTGCTAGGGAGCTGCGTGGTTGGGATTATCACCTAGGTAGAAAATATGAGAAGACCAACAAAGCAGCTTCACGAGCATCGAGGGTAGAAATGATATTCAGTAAGTCTAGAAAACTTACGCCAACAACAACTGCAGTTAAAATAAGGAAACTAAGCGAAGGAGGCAATTTCTGAATTTTAAATTTCAATTCATGCCTTCTTGTTTCTGTTTCTGATCAGGTCCACTGTCGTTGACTTGATCGGAACCACAAACGAGATTGAAAGGCAAATAGAGTATAATTACTTCCTTAGCAATATGGATTAATTGATTGTGTTTTCTTTCCTTAGCATGATTTCAACATTCCATGGAGAAGATCAGATGCTTGTTGTAGTATGTGAATTCTGATAATTTTCAAGCTTGCCTCCAGCTTGTTGATTCTAAATTCAAGCTGGTCGTTGCCGTCTTCGAAGTTGGTAAGGAGTTCCTTGTCTCTTGTGAGCTTGATCAGGAATACTACCTTCAAAGTTGTGGCATTCTAGAAGCCCTTCAGAACACTTTCTTCAGAAGCCTTAAAGGATACATGGAGGGTCGCTGTGTTTGTTTTAGGTCAAAATGTGTTGATGAACGTTGAAGATGTGGTCCCAACAGTTGAACAACACACTTTTATCGAGCGTTGCTCCATGCATCTTGCTCAACCAATTTGAAAAATTAGTAAGCATGGAGTTACATAGAATGTTATTTAAACAGGCTCTACCAAGCCTATCAAACGTTACGTAACTCCGACCACATTACCCTATCAAAATAATATGCCCGAGTTAGTGCACAAATTAAAAAAGCCTAATCTGTCAGCCTTTCTGCTGATCACTCTTCTCCAATATAGATGATAAGATATCTTCTATGCAAAAGTCTACACCATCGCCAGACATGCTTTCCTGAAAGTAATTCTTCAGAAGACATCAACAGATATCACCAGAAGAATTGCTCCCAGGCAAACATGTCTGGAGATGGTGTAGACTTTTGCATAGCAGATATCTTGTCATCTATATTGGAGAAGAGTGATTAGCAGAAAGGCTGAGAGATTGAACTCATTCGATTTGCGCACTAACTCAGTCATATTTTTTTGATAAAATAATGAGCTTAGAGTTATGTAACATTTGATAGGCTTGGTAGAGCCGGTTTAAATCACATGCTACGTAACTCCATGCTTACTAATTTATCAAATTGGTTAATCAAGATTCATGGAGCAACGCTCGATAAAAGTATGTTGTTCAACTGTTGGGACCACATTTTCAACGTGCATCAACACATTTTAACCTAAACCAAACACAGAGACCCTCCATGTATCCTTTAAGGCTTCTGAAGAAAGTGTTCTGAAGGGATTCTAGAATGCCACAACTTTGAAGGTAGTGTTCCTGATCGAGCTCACAAGAGATGAGGAACTCCTTACCAACTTCGAAGACGGCAACGACCAGCTTGAATACAAAATCAACAAGCTGGAGACAAGCTTAAAAATTATCAGGATTCGCATACTATAGCAAGTATCGGATCTTCTCCAAGGAATGTTGAAAGCATGTCAAGGCAAGAAAACACAATCAACTATAACCATATTGCTAAGGAAGAAATGATACTCTATTTGCCTTTCAATCTCGTTTGTGGTTCTGATCAGGTCAACGATAGTGGACCTGATCGAAAACACAAACTAGAAAGCATGGGATGAAATTTAAAATTCAAAAATTTGCCGCCTTCACTTAGATTCCTTAGTTTAACTATAGTTGCTGTTGGCATAAGTTTTCTAGACTTGCTGTACATTATTTCAACCCTCGATGCCTGTGAGGTTTGTTTGTTGGTCTTCTCCTATTTTTTATCTAGGTGATAATCCCGACCATGCAGCTCCCTAGCAAAGTGTTCAGATGCATTGTTTTTCTTTAAGAGACACAACAAGTGAAATTAAATTACCGGATACACTTTCATATTTGCATTTGATTCAAATCTCACATCTGTTAAGATAATTCCACCAACCAGATTTGGTAGAAGTTGTATCTACCCTATATCTCTTCTTGAATTAACTCTTAAATGATATAGTCTTCCATCAACCATCTATTTTCCTTCGAAAGCATTCTCCTACCGCATATTCTGGCATATAATCATCACCCTGAGCGACCAACCCAGCCATATAAATTTTGGCCAGGGCAATAACTATACTAATTTTCTGTTCTTGTTAGATGCAGTGCTAAGCTTCAAAGGCCCTCTAAGGGTCCAATGCACCCTAAAAGTTAGTCCAATCGCTATTGAATCTATTTACAATGACACAAAAACTAGATCCCTTCACAATGCTTGACAAATAAACATGAGCAACAACTGACATTAAATCTTAACTGGCTATCAGATCCATATTCATGGTCCCTCAGCCTTATCAGTTCGAACCTTCCAAACTTAACTGTAAAATTGCAGACATCTTGTTTGAATGATCTATGAATAATTAGTAAAAACATCATTTACAAAATCAGTGCACTCTGTGTGTGTTTCAACGATAATATTATCAGTAATAAATACCTCTCACATATGAAGTGGTTCTATCTGTAAGCAGCTTATTCCTCTGATCCCATCTTTACTGCAGCCTCTTGCGATAGTCCATCAAAAGTTGATCAATTGTCAGTTCCTTATCTACAAAGAAGAGGAAAAAAATTGATGTCACAAAAAGACCATTATCCATCTGTTGCAACAGATGTGGAGTCTGTTGCAACAGATGTGGAGTCTGATGGAATACATCAAACCAGCCTTTCTGGTGGTTTTATTTGTTCCAACAGTTTCTTCATCTGTTGTAACATCAACAACTACATAAACATCAACAAAAAATAAACAACAACATTTGTTCCAACAACATCATCAACAACAAAGAAGCAACATCCTTTGTTCCAGAACCATCAACACCACCACACCACAAGTTCCAACAACGCCAACCCCACCAACAACATTAATAACTGCATCAATAATAATGAAACAAACAAAATATATACAAAAAAATGATACTTCCAACAAGGCTGTTAAACTTCTCCCAACAGATGACTTTTTTCTCATATTGTAATAAAAATTCTCGAATTGTTTATTCAACACTTACAAGTTCCTTAAAAAAAATTTAATAAATATGATATGGGTAAATAGTAATTAAATAAAAAACATATGTAAATAACTTGCAAAGAAGAAGACGAGAATGAAAGAGCAATAATGAACCATACCTTAATATCAAAAAGGGGATCAAAATAAAAATTTAAGTTGAGGAAAGATATAGATGGGTTTAGATCCAAAAAGATCTTTATGAGAAGAGAAGAGAAAAGAGAGAAAAAAGGTTGTGACCCTAAAGAGGAGAGAGAAAAAAATCAGAGTTGAATAAAATAAACTGCAGCTGAAGAAGGAGATGAGATAATTTCTATAGATGTATTATGTACGTAGACGAAGTGGTTTTCAATATTCATTAATTAATATTCATTAATTTCATTAATAATTTGAGGGGAACGAGGAAGACTAAGACTACTGACATTGAAAAGACAAGACAAAACTGCTCAATGAACTCAGTTTTGAGATATCCAAGAAACATTTTTACCGCCTTTAGTAGTAAGTACTACTACTTGATATTATCTACTCGGACCAGAAGCTTCTTGCTTTAAAATTAAAAGAGAAAAAAAAAATTTCAATCAGATATGTCATCTGTTGCAACATATATAAATATCTATTTAGAAATCTGAACAACTCAGTCATCTGTTACAACAGATATAAATATCTATTTAAAAATCCCAAAAGCAGTCATCTGTGACAACAGATGAAAATATTTATTTGATAATTAATAAAATCATACATGTCATCTGTTACAATAGATATAAATATCTGTTTGAAAATTTCCAATATCTCAGTCATCTTTCACAACAGATGTAAATATCTATTTGATAATTAAATCAGATATGTCATCTGTTGCAACATATATGTACTTATTTGAAAATTTTCAACAGCTTAGTCGTTTGTTGCAACAGATTTCATTGCAATTGATTTAGGTGGAACTAGGGATGAATGAATGAGCTCACAGGGTTAACTACAAATTCAATCAAGTCTTTGCAATTTCATGGCGTTGGTATTGCGTTCATCTAGACCCGAGTCGTCGATCGATCACTCTGATTTGAAATAAGTTCTTATCAAATCAATGTTAGGATAGTTATAGTACCTAAGTTCATTTAGGTGGAACTAGGGATGAATGAATGAGCTCGCAGGGTCAACTACAAATCCAATCGAGTCTTTGCAATTACATGGCGTTGGTATTGCGTTCATACCGACTCGAGTCGTCGATCGATCACTCTGAGTTAAAATGTGTTCTTATCTTCTCAATGTTAGGATAGTGATAGTACCTAAGTTGATTTAGGTGGAACTAAGGATGAATGAATAATCTCGCAGGGTCAACTACAAATCCAATCGAGTCTTTGCAATTGCATGGCATTGGTATTGCATTCATCCCAACTCGAGTCGTCGATCGATCACTCTGAGTTGAAATGATTTCTCATCAACTCAATGTTAGGATAGTTATAGTACCTAAGTTTATTTAGGTGGAACTAAGGAAGAATGAATGATCTCGCAGGGTCAACTAAAAATCTAATCAAATCTTTGCAATTGTATGGCGCTGGTATTGCGTTTATCCCGACCCGAGTCATCGATCGATCACTCTGAGTTAAAATGAGTTCTCATCAACTCAATGTTATTATAGTGATAGTACCTAATATGATTTAGGTGGAACTAGGGATGAATGAATGAGCTCACAGGGTCAACTACAAAACCAATCGAGTCTTTGCAATTGCATGGCGTTGGTATTGCGTTCATCCTGAAATGAGTCATTGATCGATCACTCTGAGTTGAAATGAGTTCTCATCAACTCAATGTTTTAAAAAACTATATCTTTCAAAATTTTTAAAATTAATTAAGATCAATTCGGACCAAATTAGCAATTTTAAAACTTGTCATTCTTTTCCAAAATTACAAATCAACCCATACAAATCATCTATTTGCGCGAAAAACTTTTCATTTCAAATCTTAAGTTCTCTCTCTTCTATCTCTGTCTCTCTCTCTCTCTTGGGGTTTCCTATCCCTCTCAATAATACAAACAACAACTACTCAACATATTGCTCAACCCTTCAAAATAGGTCAATTTTCTTTCCATTTACGACTACATATAATTTTTTTTTAACTTCATTCCTGCTTGTATCCGTTGTTTTCTCTATCTTTGAATGTAACAGAGTTCTAGAAGAGTTCTACATTTGTTCTTTATTCTAAAAAATAGGGCTTTTTAGTTAATCATAAAAAAGAAAACTTTTAGTTGTATTATCTTCAAGAATGGGTTAACAATTTTGAGTTTTGATGCTAAAAAGTAGGAAGCATCCGAGATAACCCTAGTTTTTCTCTCAGTGTTTTGTTGACTGTCGTGGTATTGTTGGATGGTGTTTGTGGTGTTGTTGGTGGCTGTTGTTGGTGGTGTTGGTATTTGTGTTTTTTGGCGGTGGTGTCGGTGGTCTTGGTATTGGTATTGGTATTGGTATTGGTAGCATTAGTAGTGGTCTTGGTGGCATTGTTTGTTGCATTGGTTGTGGTGGTGGTGGTCCATCTGTTGCAACGGGTGGAAGACCTATTGGGAGATATTAAATAGGTCTTCAAACAGATTCCCCATCTGTTCCAACTGATGGGTTATCCGTTGGAGTATTTTCTTGTAATGTGGCATAGAATAATTTATTGAAATTTCTCCACCTGTTGTAACAGGTGGAATATCTGTGGGGAGATATTAAATAGGTCTTCAAACAGATTCGGGTTCCCCATCTTTTCCAACTGATGGGTTGTTCATTGGAGTACTTTTGTTTTGGTTATGTGGTAAGAATAATTTATTGAAATTTGTCTCATCTTTTTTAAAAAAATTATGCAGACATCAAATGCAATGTATTTTTTGTTTTTCTTTTGTTTGTAGTTAAAATATGTCTCCCAAAAGAAAAGAAACTGAAAGTGGAGAAAGTGGATCAACTTCCGATCACCAAACAAAAAAGGCCAGAGTACAGATAGATTCAGAGGAACTTCTAGAACAATATCAGTCAGGGAAAAATGAAGCCGAGGAAAGTGATAACTCCTCCTCACCAATGGAGCGTGAAATAATATCGAAATTCTAGCATGATTCTGTCAAAACCATTAGTATTGACAAGTTTTGAGTTACGATGCCGATGAATTACCCTAATGCAGTATTTGGTGATCTTGTACTTAAATGTCAGTTGGGGAAACCTTTTGACGAACTTAGGAGTATTATGAAGAAGGAAAACATAGATGGTTATGAAGAAGGAAAACATAGATGGACTTTTTAAGAAGAGATGCTTTGCACACTTTCTTGAGCTGTCTGGGCCCCGCCCTCTTCGTTTCCTAATAATCATGGTATATGTCCTTCTCAAGCATAAGATCATATATGCGGGGGATGATGGAGGTTCGAAGGAGGGCGAAAATAAGATGGATGAAGTCTGGATCAACTACTGTGGCATACCGGTTTGTTTTGGATTGAAAGAGTTTGCCTTTGTGATGGGCTTGAGATGCGATCGTCCAGAAGAACCTTCCATCAAGAAAACACCCCACAAAGGGTCCAGCAATGCAAGGTAAAAAAAGATGGGTTGTTAGGCATTGTTGGACCTAGCTACAAAGTGAAGGATTTGATAACGGATCTCAAGAATAAAGACATACCAAAGCACTACAGGGAGAAATTGTGCTTAGTTTGGTATGTTCATTCCATTTTATTGGCAAGAGACATCAAGAAAGTCATAAAATGTGATTTGTTGGCGCTTGCTGATGATTTTGGGAAATTCAACGATTATCCCTGGGGCTACGACAACTACTACTTAACTGTCAAATATTTATTGAAAGAGCTAAAGCCAAAGACGACCACATTATACGACCACATTAACTGTCAATGATTTATTGAATATACTTGTGATTTTTTTTGCTTGCTTCCTGTTTACAATTTTTAGGCTTGGGCATGTGAATCCATTCCTCCCCTCTGAAAGCATTTCACGAATTACCCGGATAAGGTTTCTCATCCAAGGATCCTTAGGTGGTTGGCTACAGTAGAGAGCAGTAAAAAAAATATTAACGAGGCTGATCTGTTTAACCCTTCGAATGATCCAGTACGTCTTCTTTCAACTAAAATAATTTGCCTCAAAGAAAGATATTAAAACAGATGTTCTATCTGTTGCAACAGATTGCCCGTCAACTGCAACTGGTGCAATAGATGGGTAATCTGTTGCAACAGACGATCCATCTTTTGCAACAGATTAACCCTATGTTGCTCTGTTCTCTGAACCCTACTCAACAGATTACCCATCTATTGTAAATTATGCAACAGATGGGTATTCTGATGCAACATATTATCAATCTATTTCAACATATAGATCAGCTGTTGAGGTAGCTAGATCGTCTGTTGCATAAGTTGGTTGTGTTAACATAACCCAAGCCCCATGTAAACCAACTGACTGCAAATTATTATTATATGATTTAAATTTCTCCTGTCATTTTTTATAGGTTGTGCATCCTTGGATCGTGCCTACCATTGATGAGCTGGGGATGACTTCTTTTCTTACTCTGGGTCTTGTTGATACAAAATAAGACCCAAAGGTGGAGTTAATAAAGAAGGAATTGGATGGAGAAACATCCATAAGAAGAGCAGTTAGGCAAGGTCAGTCTAATGTTAAAGCTTTCCACGACCAAACTCAAACTGCAATAGATCCGGGTGCTTCTTCTGGGGGTGTTACTGGTGGAGTTGTTTGTGATGGTGGCAGCCATCCTAGTGCTGCTTTTGCTCCCAGTCGTGATTATGAGCATGTTGGTGCTCAACAAAAAATAAATATGTTTGAAAATACCCCTTGCACAGGTCCTCCCTCTCACCCCTACATCGGTCCCCCCCCACCCTTACAGTGGTCTCTCTCACCCTTTCTCACCCTCATTTTCTCATTACAAATACAAAGTGTGCAAGGACAGAGAGGATAAACTCCTCGACAAGCTAGAAGCTATTATTGAAGCTGCCGAGGAGTTGAAATCCAGGAGGGGTGTCATACCATCGAACGAAGTGAGGGATTCATGCACTCCTAAAGTGGAGGTTAGGAGTAAGAGAAGAAAAATTAGACAAATTCTCTCCGTTCTGAAATCAGCAAAAATTACAACTCCCCCCGCTCCAATAGTTATTGAAAGTTTAGGGGCCACCAAAGAAGGTGGACATATTCGCGGTGCTTGGCATGGAAAAGAAGAAGTAACTGGAAGAATTCATCAAGATGGAGGCTAAAAAATAATACACCATGCATTCATTTGCCGCCAAAGACTTCTTGAATATGAAAAATATGTGCGTGTGGTACGAGGACAAGGTAAGTTTACTTTTGCTAACCTACCCTTCCAATCTACTCCATGAAGAAGAATCTACGTAGTAGATGTGTAATCTGTTGCAAAAACTTGGTATTCTGTTGCAACATAATACATATCTGTTGCATAAGTTGCGTTGGCTGGGTAATCTGTGAACTGATTCAGAGAACCCTCTGTATCGGATTCTTTCAACTGTGTTTTTATCCTTTACAATTACTAACCTATTTAAAAATTGTCTTCTTATTCCATAGTATATTCATGAAATTCTCTGCCTCATGAGGGGCAGACAATTAGCGTACCCGGATGCTTATGATGCTGCTGATAGAATAATGGACCTTAACTTCTACAAAAATTTCAAGGATAGGTACGCTAAACTCTGTAAGATAGATGATTTTGGTGGCCCGGGATTTGATCAGTTAGTTTCTATGTTCCAATTGGATGAAGAAACGATTAAATATGTTAGAGGGAAGAGGCCATATCCACATAGCAAGAGCTAGACCAAGGCAAAGAGAATCCTTGCAGTCATGAACGTAGATGTCACCCATTTTCTCACTATTGAGATACTACTATATGAGGGAAAGATTAAGGTTTATGACTGCAACTTACCGGTGTTCAGCGAGAAGATGATTTTAACCCACATGCATCCACTCTTGAAGTTGTTGCTCAAGTTTTTGACGCAGAGTAAATTGATGTATCATTTACTGGTGCAGCGCGCGGGCCGTACTCGCTTGCATTCATCGAGTGTTTGCTGACTGGCACACAAATGACCGGTGTGTGCGACACCTTTGTGGGAAATATGCAATGGGTCTGAGCATATAGGGTACTAACTAAATGGTTGGAGCCCGTGTATAAAAATGAACATGTACAAAGACAGAGACGAACACGATAACAAATTTTTGTTTCAAGCCAATTCACTATACATGTAGGGGCAATAATTTTTATGTCTGGCAAAGTTGAATATTTATAATGCAATAGATTTTATATTTGTTGTAACAAATATAGTACCTGTTGTCACAGATTGATTATCTGTTGGAATAGGTTGGTCATCTGTTGCGTTATGCAAAAGTTCCCCATCTGTCTGTCGCAACAGATTTATGATCTGTTGCAACATATAACTTAACTGTTGTAACTGATCAGTAATCTGTTAGAGCAAAGAAAAAAAGTAGGAAGACATGTTATATAATTTCCAGCAGATGACCTACGTGTTGCATCTCATGTTGCAACATATGTCTAAATCTGTCAGATAAGATATGTCGTGTGTTGCAGCTGATGTATTATCTGTTGTGATATTTGAATCTAGTACTCCATTTCAATTAATATGTTCAAAACTCAGAATTAATTATATTCATAGACAGAATAAAATAAATCGAAGCCTTCAGAAATTACATGAAATAACTCAAAAAATAAATAAAATGTAAAAAAATTTATTATGGGTACAAATGATCTACTCTACAAATAAATCAACAAGTTAAACCAAGGAGGATGGGTTATTACATTGAAGGACTCAAGCTATAAATATCTAATCAATATGGACAAGTTGTTCTTCATCCAGTTCTATGGAATTCGGCTTTAGGTCGTCGTGGATCTTTAACGTCGGTTGCGTACGGCTTCTGAGCTTTTGCTTCTCCATATTTCCATAAAATAGCAACATATCTTTTGTGGAGTAATCCAACATCAAGTCCATCACTTGGTACTTGTAATCCATCGCTCAAATACTCGTCATAGGCGGCAACAAAAGGACCGCAATCCCTACGTTATAAAAAAATAGATAATCCATATCTTGCAGTTCATGCAGGCGTTGTGAAATTTGTGAAATGAAACTAAATCATAACACTTAAACTTATAGGCTACCAATGGTTTGTTGAGAAATTCTGTCAACATATTGTACATCAAATGGATTAGCCATTTTATCCCGGTATGCTTCAATCGTCGATCAATTAGTACGAACCTTTTGATCCAAAAAGCCACTCATATCAAGTTAAGTAGACAATATTTTGGCCAGCTTTTGTATCTCAGACAACGGCCAGGAACGTCTCCTTCGTGACATCGAGTCATAAACTCAAATGTGCCTCTCTTTTAGAACGACGACAGCCAATACCCAATGGAATTCATCACCACAATTGATTGGGATGTACACTTCATTGACCAAATGCCAAGGTAAGCCAGCCGGAATGCTAAAACCTTTGATGATGTTGATTAAGCATTCCTCGTTTTGGGAAACTTCCCGCTGTGGTTGAAAACACCTATCATAGGCATTATTGATGTAAACTTTGTACAAACAATTGCGTGTTATGTATCTGTATTGTTCTTGTGTTTGCAACTTGGCCTTCTTTTGGAGGTAGTAAAAAATGACATCGATGTGCTGCACATATTATCAAATATTTTGGATTATGTGACGAAAAAATCAATACACAGATACAATTAAATAAAGTATTAATTAATAGTAATATGTATGACATTTAAACCTCATCATTCCAGCAAGTTTGGGGCTGTGACATCAAATAGAACCAATTCTTCATTAGGTGATGTGCAACAACAAAGTCCAACATATCAGAACCAAGACTCAATTCGTTCACTTTGTAGCACTCGTCATTTTGTTTTCTACATGATGATTTATATGTGTTAATGTTAGGCTCTTACAACAAGAATTGTATAAATCAATATCCATAAAATTGATTTATGTACCTGCCGGTATGATGCTTTAATAGCCTATCGGCAATCCATTCTGAATAGTCGTTGATCAACTGTGTTAGTTTTTTTGGAGCCTCATCCAAGATGTTGAACCCTTCAAACGGGTAATTCTTCCATTCTCCCAAACTGACAGGCTCCACTTTTTCTTCATATTTGAAAGCAGTTGATGGATTATCAACTGTCATATTATGCTCTTTGGCAGTAGCTGTGAAATCCACCTGGAAAGCCAAAATTTTCAATGCTAAGTAGAAATATACAACAGATTTTCCATCTGTTGCAACAGATGAGTCTTATGTTGCATCAGATGGATTATCTGTTGGGACAAATTCAAATAGGTAAATCAGAGTAGTACGATAATTTCAAATAGATGACCCATCTGTTGCAACATAAGACTCATCTATTAAAACAGATAACGAATCTGATGCAACAGGTTGGACAACAGTTACAAGAGATGTATATATCTGTTTGATAATTTTCAACAGATAGATCATCTGTTGAAACAGATATGTGCCTGTTCATTTTTTGGGAACAGATGATGTACATTCATCTTCTTCAGCTCATGCTTCTCTTCTATGGCCCATGCACACTGAACATCGGTGCAAGACAAAGACAGAGGCGTTACAATATTTTTTTTTATGATTGATGATGCCTTGGAAGTGTCTTTCCTTCTCCTCTTATCCGCCTTGATCTCTAGTGGAGTGTATGGATATGAAATCCTCTTTGATAGAATGACACCCCTCTTAGATATCATTTCCTTTACAGAAGTAGTTAGTGCATTAATAGCATTAATCACTCCATTGTGTTTCGCCTTGCAGTCTTGACATTTGCATAAAGAACATTCGCTAGATGCGGCAAAATCTAGAGAAAAATTTGTACAACCATTATAATCATAATCATAATGGTTTGTTGTTTCAAAAACTGTAAGAGGAGCATCATTAGCCCCACCCTTCAAAATTATTTTTCTTGTGATGGATATTGCTAAAAACAATTCCATTTTTATTCCATCAACGACCTTAGGGTCCAATAAAGTTTGCACAGACCATAAAGTAAGAAAAAATGGCATATTCAACTCTCGGTTGGTCGGAACAATCCACGGATGGACAATCTAAAATAAATCGGTACATATATTAAGAATGATGATGAAATCATTAATTAAAACAAAAACTTGATTAGAATTGGACTTACTTCTTCCTTGGGGGGATTGAAAAGATCAAAAATTTTTGCATTTTTATCGGTTTTGGACGACAACCATCTCAGAATTCTTGGACAGGAAACTTCTTCCTGGAAGTTCACTTGTTGTCTCAAATAAGGAATGGCTTCAAATGACCAATCCTATAACATAACATCAATAAATCAAAGCATTATTGAATAAAAAATGATGAATCATATCATGATAAAAGAAATATTTACCATGAAGGCCCATGGAAAACCATATAAGTTGACTGTTTTTGGCGTTAACGGAGTCAACAAATATTCAAAAGTCATTTTAAAGTTTTCATAACCCCAAGGATAGTTTTTAAATTCCTCAAGATCCTCGAAGAGATTTATTAAATCGAGGCTTATCTTGTTGGTAACGTCTCTTGCCTAAAGAACATTATGTACAAACCAAACCAAACCAAGCACAATGATTGCTTGTGCTTCTTTGAAATTCCTTTACCTTTCAACTCTTTAATCAGATTTTTGTTTTTGAAGCTTGGACCAACAATGGGCACTAGGTCATCACGATCACTCGACTTGCCTTTTCCTTTTTTGGGTGTGCGGGGTGCTTTTTTTGGGTAAGAGTAGGTATAACTTGAGAAGGACAAGGAGGATAACATTTTATTCCGGTAACTATGGCAAACTCCTCCCAACCAAAATAAACAGGCATGCCACAGTAATTTATCCACACCTCATCCATCTTAACTTTGTTTTCATACATAAACCTGTGCATGAGAAGATCATAGACCATTTTCATCTGGAAATGAGCATTGTTGTCCTCCCGCAAATCAAGATATTGCCCAAAGTAGATTTCCCAGAAATAAGAATATAATTTTTATTCTCGAAGTATTTTTCTGAAAGCGTTGAAAGATTTTCCCATGACTGACTTAACCATGAGATCACCCATTAAATCTGTGGCACCATCACACTGTATTCTCATAGGATAGCGATTAATGCTAAAGGTTTTGGCCAACTCTTCGGTTGAAGGGCTATTAGCATTTGGATCATCTCTTTTGAAAGATTCTTCCTCCCCATGTTCATTATCTTCTGCTCCTGATTGAGATAACGCTTGTAAAGCAAGATCATAGAGTGGTGGATGTAGCCGATCTGTTATACATGTTCCTTTACTTGGACTTGATTCGATTTTTTTTCTTTTGGGAGTCATGTTAACTTAAATTAACAGGAACATAACATAGATTATACTTGATTAATCCATAACAGTAATATAACAGATCTAACAGACAACTAATCTGTTGCACCAAGTATGTTATCTGTTGCAACATATAACCGATCTATTGAAATGGATGAATAATCCATGGGAACCATAAAAATACCACTATATGTTGCACCTAGTATTTTATTTGATACAACACATAACTAACCCGTTGCAATGGATGAGTAATCCGTTGGAAACTATAAAAATAGATCACTAATCTGTTGCACCAGGTATTTTATTTATTGCAACATATAACCAACCTATTGCAACAGATGAGTAAACCGTTGGAAAGAATAAAAACGGATCACTAATCTGTTGCACCAGGTATGTTATCTGTTGCAACAAATAACCACTTGTTGCAACGGATGAGTAAACCGTTGGAAAGAATAAAAAAAGTCCTAATTTGTTGCAAAATGAAGAGTAAACCATTGGAAAGAATAAAAATAGATCACTAACTAGTTATCTATTGGATCAATATTGTTTAGATTTCTTCCAAATAGAAGAGTCATCTGTCGCAACAGATGAATGATCTATTAGATTGTTTACCTATTGCATCAGATTTTCATAGTTGCATTAGATTTTTTATCTGTTGCATCATATTTTCATCTGTTGCATCATATGTTTCATCTATTACATCGGATGTTTCAACTGTTGCAATACCATTTCTACTAAGACAAACAACAAATTAACCCAGAAACATCAACACATCACACACACACACACACACATTAAGAACATCAACTGTGACAAAAAAATCACCAACAAATTTGAATCAACAGTATGACAACAAGAAGAAGAAATGCAAAAATGTCAGAAATTAGGATTTTATTCGGTCCACATTTCAATACCAGAAGAGGAGTTGGCTCAAGTTCCTCTGTTTTTTCATAATTTTTTACCTATGAAAAAGGAAATGGGAGGACGAAAAACACGAAGTTGTTGTCGCCAGAGAAGTATTAACGTCAATTGACGGTAGAAAGTCGAAAAGGAACTCGCCCGACTATTTGTTGCGGGAGGTTGAAGGGAGAAATTTTGCAGAACTGTTGGTTGGGAGAGAGTTGAGAGAAGCTGGAGAGAGAGGTGAGAGTGGTTGATTTGGATTGAAGAGGGGTGTGGGTTGGGTTGATTTGTAGTTTTGAAAAGATTAGAAAGTTTTGAAAATATTAATCAAGTGCACAATTAACTTAATCAAGTATTCTAATGATGTTTGACCCTATCTGTTGGTCAATGTCACCAATCCTTCATTCGAGACTTAAAAGACACCTTTCCTTCAATTTTCTCAAGTAAAATTACCATACATGACAATTAATGGTGTCTTTTTCTAATATATTTTTATTTATGCCCTTATTATTTTTGGTAAGACCATTCCCACTTGGACTTTTATTATTGATCTCTTTTTGTTACTTATCACATTACATTTTAGTTAAAACTCCATTTATCTTTAATTAACAATCACTTTAGCTCAAAAAAATCAATCCAAATATTTTTTAATATAAAATTAAAGCTTACGTTAGTTTTCAACTGCACTTTTATAGTTTTTATTGATATGTACAAATCTCAAATGACATATAATAAATAGGGCAACTTAATCAATAATACCTTATACATATGATTTTTCTTATCAGCCGTGAAAAAATACAACAATAATTAAAATGAGATGGATAAGATATTCTTTTAGGAGGTGTGTAAAACATAAACACGACAAGTTAATGAACTAAATAGAGTAATCTATTAATGCAGTTTAATTATTATTTAATATCCTTATCGATTATTATGAAGTTAATTTGTGTAAAAGCTCTAAATTAATGTTATAAGATATAATATAAACTTGAAATCATGAAAATATTTTATTGTATTAGATGATTTTATAAAATAAAAAAAATGGATTATGCAAAAATTCTTGCTACATGAAATAAAGAATGAAATTAAAACTCAATAAATATCAAAAGAAATTTATTTCTGTATATAAGTAAACAATTAGATACTCACAAAATCATAAAAATATAAAAGGGTGACTATTTATAAACCACCAAACATGCTCCCTAAGCTTGTTAATTATCATAGCTTAGAATTTCTTACAAGATATTGCTCCTTCATGAGCAAATCAAGGCGTACATATAATATAATGAAAGATTTTGTTCTTTTCTACGTCCATATTCATATTCATAAATTCAATTACGCGTCTTCTTTCAAACATATTATGCATTGCTACTATAATTCACTTCAGGGAATGAAGCATATTCAATGGAACATATTTCATGGCTTTCATCAAAATTTTGCCTTAGTCATAATTATATCATTAATATGATGCATTGAGATTCAAATTCAACGTCTTGTCCAAATAAAAAGCATCTTAGGTCATAGATCGATGAGACTTTAGATCAATATCTTATCATCATGTTGTATCGGGACTTTTACCTGATATTTTACCCTTTTAATGACATGAGACTTAAATTCATCATCATACACCCTTGGTCAATAACATATTGGGTCAAAGTATAATAAACTCAAATTTGAGCATAAAACAAGGTCACCACTTTGTGATCAATATTCTTTTCAAACATAAGGAATATGAGTTAATAATATACTTATCTTATAATAAATAGTAGAAAAGTGAAATTCAAATCGTGATGATCGCCTAATTCTTGCGGTCTTGCCTTCTCCACCGTCCGATTCAATTTTCTTTTCTTAGCCTTTAAACTGAAGACGATAGAGTCTCGAACTGATAACATGTTATAAAATAGATGGTAGAGTCTTGTACTGATAACATGTTATAAAATAAAGATAAAGTATCAATATCAAACTTAAAGAAATGATGCAATTTTAGAGAATTTTAGTAGTATTTTTTTTTACTACTCGTATATATATAAAACAAAATACAAAAGAGTGACTATTTATAAACTACCAAACTTGCTTTCTAAGCTTGTTTAACTTGACATCAAGTTGACAATTTGACCAACTAACTTTGATGTTCAAATCTAATTTGAACAAGTAACTTTGATATTTAAATTCAATTTAAATTAGTACTTTTCTTGTTCAAGTTCAATTTGACTACTAACTATTATTTCTCATTAATGACATTCATTCATACATACATACATACATACATACATACATATATATATATATATATATACATACATACATACATACATACATACATATATATATATACTAATTTAGGTGTACGCGCTCCGCACATGTACCTCAATTTAATGAGTTTAATTTTGTGAAAAGTTGGATATAAAAAGCATGATTGTTATCACATAATTATTAATGATTTGATTATTGATGTTGATAGTAATAAAAATAAGGTAGAACATGCTAGCTTAACTATCTAACAAATTGCATATCCTAATTTGAGTCTTCCATAATCTCCTATCAAAGTTTATGTGTTCGATAAGATGAAGTTGCATGATATCCATTTCATACAACATAATCAATTTAACCACCATTCTATAGAATGTATAATTTATATATAATTTTTAAAACCAGTAACAAAAAGAAATAAAGAAAGACAAAGACGGTGATGATAATGAATGCAAGAAATTGACTTACATTAAAATCAAAATAAGAATAAATATAGAAGTGGTAGAAGAAGACGAAGAAAAGTAGAAAAAATGTTCATTAAAGCTTTATCCAAAATATTAAATACAATTATAAATTCTTTGTTATAAGATAAAATTTTGATTGATTTTTTAGACTCTACATGCACACGGGCAAGTGAAGAATTACCTTATTTTGCATTACAACAAATGATAAAAAAACTAAACCTGTTTTAAAAATATATAAAAACTTCATCAAGAATGAAAGTAGTGCGACGAAAACTACAACCGATATAATGCTTTTAGACTCCAAATAAAAGTTATGACATTATAAAAAATATAATTCGTAAATAAAAAAGAATTTAACCTTCTACAATAATGTGTGACCTCTCTATACCCTGATATCCAATACACCTATATAGAAAAAGAAGAATAAATTTTTGAAAATAAATATATCACGGACATGCAATAATATTAGAAAAATCTACGATATTATGAAAAACTTAATTCATAAATTAAAAATAATTTAACATTTTACCTTAATTTGTGACCTCTATACCCCATTTAATGCACCAACATGTACAAAAAAGAATCACAAATCCTACCTGAAATATAATGAAACTATTGGATATATAATAAATTAAAAAACAGATAATAATTCGTAATTCTCAATGAGAAAATTATAGAAGCTAAGAAAAAAGTAACAAAATTATGAAGAAGAGGAAGAAGCAATAAAAAAAAACAAGGAGTTTTATTTCTTCTAAATAACATGTACATACTGCATATATTCAAAATAATTTTATCTTAGATAAGATTTGAATATGTTATTTGGTCATGAATTATTATTATAATATTTTATTTATACAAGAAATTGTTTTGATCCTAAATATTATCATAGTACTTTAGTAATACAAGAAATCTTAGACATAATCGATAGTTTGATTTTTGTGTCCTTAATATTGGCACATAGAAATATTATTATATTTTGTTTTAAATGTTATTATTATACAATGAATTTTGTAGTTGATTTTTTTTTTTTTGAAAAAAGTTACCACATTTTCCTTTTTTTCTTACTATTTTAGGAAAATAAATGTGTGTTACCATAGAATTTCTTCTTCTTGTAGGAACCTTATACTAATATTATTTTTTAATCAAGAAAATAATTAATTAATAATTCAAAAAAATATTAAAAAAATAATTTTGTCTATTGCGGATTATTTTAATAAAGGGTAAAAAGTTTGAATTACTTTTCTAACGTGCTTTGTACGTGTGTCTTGGGTCAATCAATAAAACTATGATGATCTAGAGGAAATTCGAAGGAATGTAGAAGAGCCTAGGACATCATAGTTCACTATTTTCCATGACAATTCGTCAATACAGAAGATTGAATCAATTGTCGATTATAATATTTTTTAAATAAGCGGTTGAACAATTAATGCTCTAAAAAATCTTTGAAGATATAAATAGACAAGATATCTATAAAAATATTATATCAAAAATAAATGGAAAGAGATCTCAATTGTAGATCCATTAATATTTTGAGCATGACAAATTATATATATATATATATATATATATATATGATAATTAGAAAAAAAATTCACAAACAAATCTAACATCAAAATTTTAACAACATCCTTCACATTCAAAATGTTGATGGTAGTAGCTATATTTTTCTTTGCAGCAAGTGAACATGAAGGGTATCTCTAGTTCAACGTTTTTTCTTATTCAGACATGTGATATTTCACAAATCTCTCAATAGTAGTTACTTCAAAGAGATTATTGAGATTTACCCTTCTAATTCTTTCAATGTAAACTGGTAGACCATATTTATCTACACTGAAAGTCATGAGGATAACACTTTTTAATCTCATTGAATTCCTCAAACTTGAGTTCCTGCAGCACCATTAGACTCAAAAATTCACAAAGAATCAAAGAGTTATCGATCCCAATAACAACGCATGTCTGCACTGTCATTGAAAGATTTATAAGAACTATGAATCTCCATAAGGAAAGACATAAAGTTTTAAATGCAAATAGCTTTTTTTTTTTGTTAATTAAATGCAAATAACACAAAAATATCTACCAAATTTTTTCGCGACACTGCAAGCGTACTACATAGAAGCATGAAACATAAACATGTAGATGACTTTCTTATTAGAGGACTAAAAACGTAATTATATGTTTACATGCTAACAACAAAGTTTATGATAAACATAATCCACGCTCTTATGGTCTACCTTTCTCTCCTATTTAGCTTGAACTTTTAGTATATTAGTATAAGGAATTGACCAAAAGAAAAAGTCTTACCCCTTTTAGTCATTCAAATAACTATTAATTGTATTTTTTTTATCTTAATAATTGTGTCAATTTTAAAAATATTATTTACTAATATGATTAATGTGCAAACAAATTGGATTGAAATTCAAAACTTATTTGTTTTTTCTCAACATTAAAGATTGTTTCATATATCTGCAATTTGAAACATGTGCGGAATCTAAACAATTAAATACTACTTATAATAATATATTGAACAAAGTTACTTATCTAGACGATCAAAAGTAGAAGGAGGTGCCAAACTGAAGAAAAAACATAAAACTTAATGTTTGAATTACCTACCATAGATTTAAAAAGAAAAAATAAAACGTTGACTTTTACTTACTTTTGTCTCTACTTATTTTGGGCTACAAATAAAACAAACAACATTAGAGTTGAAGTAGAACCTAACAACTTAATAAAAAGTAAACACCAAATAAAGCTTCGATTTCTTCTCCTCATCTATTCGATCTCATGCACATTTTGAGATTAATAATTTAGTAATTTGTATTAGCAACACTTCGAAACATGGAGATCAAATACGGAACCATATTATAAAAATTAATTACCCAATTAACAATATCAATGGATGATTACTTAGAACAAAGGGCAATTAACAAAATTAAATTAGAAGATATTACGATACAAACCTCGAGTTAATTTATGTAAACAGGCATTAATCAGCATTAGCCAGAGAGAATTAGGGTTATTAACTTTGCTTGAGATGTATGTAACGCCTAGATGGATTGACAAAAAGGGCATACACAATATATATATGCCACATGACATTTATTATATAACAAACTTTAAATTTTCAGTAGTGAAGAAAAATAAAAGACTTGCGTATAATGGAGTGCGTGTGCAGTTGAAAAAATTAGAAGAGAGTAAAAATATCATTAGAAACAATCAATATATATATATAAAGGAGAAACAAGACAAGGATGATGTGGCACCTCTCCATGGATACTATTTTTATTTACTTTTTTTCTCCTTTTTTTGATTTTTTTTCACCATTTTTTGCATTGATCAATTTGTTTAATAAATAAAAAAATTATTATATTCAATTATATCTCATGAGTTACAAAAAAACTTCATCCATTTACATTCTCTATTTAAGTAACATGTCCCTTCAACTTTCTTCTATCAAATTCTTATGACTTGAACAATCTATATATAGACAATGGTTTACTTAGAAGACCACATTAAACTTTGTAGCCATGGTTGAACGCAAAAGAAGAAAATTAAAGTTAGTAAGTTTTCAATATATTATGTGGTTTTGAGCATTGAACACTTTACTTTGTATGATTTAGAATTGATTGAATTTTACAGAATATTTCACATTAAAGTTAGTAAGTTTTCAATATATGTTGTTTTGAACATTGGACATTTTACTTTGTATGATTTAGAATTGATTGAATTTTACTGAATATTTCACATTTATAATCATTTGCTAATCATGCACTCAAGTTCAATGAAGTTCATATTTTCATTTTCTTATTTTGTATCTATAGTTAAGTTTATCTTGTGATATTTATTCATGTGTTCATGGATATTCTTTGATAGTAAAATTTATATTTGTGTCATCTTCAGCATGTTCAAATGGACCTGTTTCAAGGGCAAATGATATGGCGATATTGAGATTAAATAGTTTTGAAAGAAGAAGATCAAAGGATGGCACACAGAAAATGGAGTTTGTTAACTAGCCTTGCTGCTATTCTTGGCGGAATCATCGGTACTATTTTCATTGCCAATTTCATCTTCATCCAAAATAATCCATCCAAGTAAAAATACTAGATGTGTGATTCTCTGATTTAAGGTTGTGATGTTTGCTCCACCTTTTTCGCAAGATTGTATGCAAATAATTTTAGTGAATATAACAAGCCTTCTGAATCTAAACAAATAGTGGAATATTGTTCAGAAAAACAAGAAGTATTCTTTGGGAAGAAGAGAAGACAGAAAAGTTATCGTTCTTTGGAAAGAAAAATCAATTGAACAAGATGAACAATTTTTATGTTTATAGTGTAACCTTTTTTTCTCTCTCTTTACGTCTCAAAATTTTATTCATTTTTGTTCTACGAGAGTCGATTCGACCAAATTTGAAATACATTAGATGTATATAGATTTGCCATTTTCAAAAATAATGTTTAGATATTTAGAAACTAACCACACGATCTGTGAGATGAAACTTATTTTCCTTTAACAAAATAGTAGTGAAATATAACACAATTCACATATGAAAACAATAAGGTGACAAAAGAATTCCCACAGAAAAATGGGTACATAATTGCTCTATGATTTTACTTTTTAACCAAATCCAATGAAAGGAGATATTTACAATTTGAATAAAAAATAAATGCAGCTAGTAGGTGTAAAGTTTTATTATTTAGAAGATAAGGGAGGTTATATACATGTTCTTGATTACTTGCATAGTCTAAGACCTCGAGAACATGGTGCATTACCACGAAGAGGTGGATTCAAAATTTATATTTGATGGATTCAATTTTTAGTTTTTTTTATCATGACTACAAAGTTCAATGTTGTCTTCTGAAGAAACCATTGCCTATATATAGATTGTTCAAGTGATAAGAATTTGATAGAAGAAAGTTGAAGGGACATGTTACTTAAATAGAGAATGTAAATGGCTGGAGGTTTTTTTGTAACTCGTGAGATATAATTGAATATAATAAATATAATAATTTTTTTTATTTATTAAACAAATTGATCAATACAAAAAATGGTGAAAAAAATTTAAAAAAAGAAGAAGAAAAAAGATAAATAGGAATGGTGACCATAGAGAGGTGTCATATCATCCTTGTATTGTTTCTCCTTTATAGATATATATTGATATATTGATGATGGAGGAAATTAAGTGGTTTTTAGATTTTTAATATTTAATTTAACATAAGATAAATTAATAGGATGGAATAGAAAAAAAATGCAAAAAAAGGAGAAAAATACAAAATAAAAATGGATGAAAAACAATTAAATAAAAACGGATAAAATGAAAGGACTTATGTAAATTCTCTAATTAATAGCAGATGAGAGGACTTATGTAACACAAAAAAATCTTTGATTATGTATAAGTTTACTTATCACTACAATAACTATAAATATTCTTATTTACATAATTAACCCATTATGTATAAAACAACAAATAAATAAGATTAGGTGAGACAAGCTCGAATTAAGTATATGATTTACCTCCAATTATGATTTCTAATAAATATTATCATCTATAATACTTGAGTAATTTTTATGAAAAAATATTTAAGCATGAATGAAAAGTTGGAGTTCTTACGTGTTAAGTATCTTTCTTCTCAATAATTTATCTTTATTCAATAAAATAGCTCATCAAAATTTTATTATTATAAAAAAAATTATATAAATTTAACAACGTCTTACACATCGCGCAAAGCGCGAACCTATTCACTAATTGTACATAAAGAAAACGAAGTGAAAGCGAAGCTTCCTAACTTTGAAAAATGTCATTCGCTTACATAAATTCTTTGACATTTCCAAGAGGATAAAGAGCTTTCTGGAGTAATTATGAGATAGGCATAGTTGTCCCTTTTTTAAAATATTCAGTATCCATATTAAAATTTGATTATGTACAAATTCTGCATTACATGACCTTTTCTAAAGACAGAGTTTCCAATAAGATTTCTTTTCATGTCCAGAACACATGTGCCCCATTTGATGTTATTACATAATCATGTTACACTAAATATTGAAAAATAAAAGAAGAAGCTTGAGAATTTAGATTTATATAGTAGAAAAAAAAGGATCATAAAGTTACTGGGGGTTTGCGCCACAGGTGATAAAAAAGTTTTAAAATGAGGTGTAGGTGACACAAGTCTTAATTATTAGGTGGAGGTGACAATTACTTTATTATGGATTAAGAAAGTTGGGGAAGTTTGAAAATAACCCACAAGTTTTTAAATTTATACTTTGATTCAAATGTTAGCCTATATAACGAAAAACGGAGGGAAAAAAGGCACCTTTCTCTCTCTTCTCACCCATTATTGTTTTCTCTCTCTTAGCAATTTTTGTTGTTCATTATTGCTGCTGCTTCATTCATCATCTTCTGCTTCATTGTCATCATCTTCTACTTCATTATCATCTTCATCTTGTTCTTGTTGATCATTTTTTGTTGTTGTTGTTACCGATACTGTTGCTATTTGACCAATTTCTTAGGTCAAATTTTGTTTCTAACATTACTTTCCACTTTGGCATTACTTCATAGGAGACGTTGGTAAGTTAAATTATGATTTTTAGTTGAATTTGTCATCTGGGTAACTGCTATTGTGTTGTTGTTTTCCAACAATAGATAGAACCCAATCATGAATCCAACATAAGATCCATCTGTTTAAACAGATAAAACATCTGTTGCGACAGATGAGACATCTGTTTCAATGAAAGACTGATATGTCAGATTCATGTTTAAATAGATGGGTCATCTGTTGCAACATTTGACATATCTGGTGCAACAGATTATTTACCTGTTACAACAAAACCTGAACACGATTCCAACATAGGTTGCAACAGATTAATAACCTGTTGCAATACGTAAGTCATCTGTCGCAACAGGTTAATTATCTGTTGCAACTGTCAGTCATCTGTTGGAATCAGCTACAAAGGTGATTTAGTTGTGACATCAATTCCAACAGGCGCTTTATCTGTTGCAACAGATATTTAGGATCGTATCATGAATCCCAACATATAAGAATCTGTTGCGACTCATCACTTACCTGTTGCAACAGATAACACATCTGTTGGGATTCATTCACGGCACTATGAAATCACTATCAAATTTTTTTAACAAATGACTTTATTTAGGTACCACTAATGGAGGAATTAATAATAATAGGGGTGGATTGTCAAGGTCAATGGGTCAAGAAGAGAAATCGATACGTATGGCGTTGGAAGGAGGGTGAAATGCTAGAGACGATAGCTATGACAATCCAAAGTGATGTTTCGTATGATGATTTTGTGAACTTAATCATCAACTTTTGTGGACTGAATTGTCAACCGAAAGAATTCGCCATCAGCTACATGCACAACTCCTTTGAAAATTAGAGGGTAATGCCTTTCAAGATAACCGATTAGGTTCGGTTGCGTGCTTATCTAAGTGATTCAACCAGGACAGTGTTAAGGGTGTACATGGTTAAAAAGACGAGAGAGAATGAGAACCAGAACATAGAAGAAGAAGAAGAAAAAGAATTCTTTGATGATAGGTTGGATGATCTAGACATGAATATTCTAGATGGTGATCAAACACCTATGCCCGTTGATACGACCAATATGATGTGCAGTTCTTCTCAATCAACACAATCTGGAAATCTTCACGACGATGGGACCGACTTTTTTATTGGAATGTCATTCAAGGACAAGAATGAACTATCTAACACTTTGTTTATTTCCTACTTGAAAAAAGATTTCAGAATAAAGAAGGTGATTAATTCGAGCAGTGTCTTTTGCTTCAAATGTGCTAATTCGAACTGCAAGTGGTGGTTGAGAGCGGTGAAGTACGCAAGTTTTGACAGATTCGTCATTCATAAACATGAAAAGCATCACACATGTGGTTCGGAGCACATATCGGGCCAAAATCCTCATGCCACGGCAAAGGTCCTCGGTGAATATTTCAGGAGTAGTTTCCCCGATGTAAAGGCTCTTTAACAAGGATTATGGCCAATCAACTCCTTACGGATTTGGGTGTCCTGGTCAGTTATTGGAAGGTATATACAGCCATGAGGATTGACAATGACCTGGTTAGGGGGACACTCGAGCATAGGTATGAAGTCTTGGATATTTACCGTTACATGATAGAGTCTACAAATCTCGAAAGTAAGATGACATTGCATCTGGATGAAAACGGAAGGATCAAGTACATTTTTGTATCCTATGGTTCTTGGATTCAAGGTTTTTGACATTTGAGAAAAGGCATAGACGTTGACGGTACCTTCTTGAGAAGCAGGTATAATGGAGTTTTGCTAGCAGCGGTGGTGCAGGATGCGGAGAATTACATTTTTCCTGTCACTTTTTGTGTAGCGGACAAGGAATGTGATGCCTCTTATGAATTTTTTTTGAATAACTGCGACGCTGCGTTGAAGATGCCGAAGATTTGTGTTTTGTATCGGATAGGCATCCAAGTACTCCAAATATGGGTTCACTGTTCTTCACTTCAGCTTACTTTGGTTGTTGCATCAGGCATCTTGGAGAGAACATTCAAAACAACTATCACAACGAAAGGGTCGTCACCCTTTTTTATAGAGCAGCTAAAGCATATAGTAGAGAGGAGTTTTTAGACCATTTCAATCAAATAGCGAATATGAATCCCAAGGTAGCAGAATTTCTCGCACGTGTCGGTTTCGAGAGATGGAGCTGGGTATTCTGTCAGCAAATAGGTACATTCTTATGAATTTAATGTCTTGTTTGATTTACAAGTTTAGTTTGATGTCGTACTAAGTGATTTTTTTCTATAGGTACAATATTATGACATTAAACATAGCTATCGGTGAATTCATTTTTTGACGATGAAAGAGAATTTTCCATCAAGGCTATGTTTGAAAAAATAAACGAGAAGTATAGCAATTTTTTTAACGAAAGGCGTGTGCAGTTCAAGTGCCCAGATAAAAGAACCTGATTTGTTCTCGAAATCGAAAAGAAAATATCAACGAACATCAGTTTGGGGAATAGGTTATTCTCTCATAAAATAGTAGATTAAAAATTCCGTATCATCGGTCATGGTAATGCTGCCACGGTCGATCTTCAAACAAGATTTTGTACGTATAAAGTTTTGACTTGGACAAAATATCTTATCCACATGCTATGGGAGCCCTTCGATCTCAATACGACCATAGATATGGACCTGAAGTTTACGAGCACTCCTCTTAATATTATTCGATGGAAAAATATGAAATGGCATATAGTGGGCATATTACTGTTGTGCCTACTAAAGAATCTTGGGTTGTTCCAGTAGAGCTTATGGGGAGATTAATACCTCCTCCATATATTGACCCGAGCACTATCAAATCGAGAAGAAAGCCATATAAAAAGGAGGCATGGAGTTGGAGAATCATTTTCATCAAGAAGAAACAAGTGCTCCATATGTAAGTTCGCTGGCCACAAAAGAACTACATGCCCGAATCATAATCCACCATGATCGTTGTAATTGCAGAAACTTGTGTTATTGTTTGTTTTTTTGTTATGGACTTTCATATATTTAACTCATTGTTGTGAACCTAATGTTATCATTTATTATATATGAAATGTATTTTTTTTTAAAATAACTTGTGCATCAATAAAAAAAGGAAAAACATGAACTAAATAATACAGCAGACCACAATTATTCTCAACAGTTGCACAAACAACTGGAATGCTTTCCTCCAACAGATGACAAATCTGTCGAAACATATGGATAATCTGTTGAAACCCAATAGATGACCAATCGGTTCCAACACATGGTCCATCTATTGAAAGAACTCAAAATCCAAAATTGCTAGTGCTACTGGATTCAACATTGCCTCCAACCGTCGACATGTTAACATGTATTAGATTAGAAGAAATAGACAGAATAAAAATTGAATAAGAATTAAAACACCAAAGTCAAAGTCTGACTAAAAGTAAATTTTTCATTAAATGAAAAATAAAATACATTAGGTATAAATCCGATATAGAAAAAATAAAATACATACGCTAAAAGAAAAAACACATTCTAGTTATTATTATCATCATCATCATCATTAATGACAGCCGACCAATCAACTCGCAGCAGCAGGGCTCTCATCAACCTCTGTATCTCTCCGAACATCGTCTCTCCCACAGCGACCAACTCGCTCTGCAGGTCATTAACCTGCCTTTAAAGTTTCCGCACTGTGTCGCGTAAAATAGCATTGTCCAGAAAAGGATCATCTATATCTAGAGTACGCATGAATTGACAAATATAAAGAAAAAAGTTCAAAATGTAATACAACGTATACGACCAACTAGTAAATTTACACTAGAAAAAAACCTACCTCAACGAGAAAGGAATATGCTCTTTGAAGAGAAGTGGTTGAAGATGTCACACGAAAGGAAAAAATGCAAGAAATAAATAGAGTTGAATGAAGATTAAAGAGGGACCTATAATCTGGACGTGTCAGGCCAAAAGGCAGGACTGTTCAACTCCATTGTATTAATTACATTCAAACTGGTGGCATTTTATTTTCTGTGAAACGTCGCGACTTTTTCTTTTACACTAATTACTTCTGACCTTTTCATAGCGGTTTGAAACTCGATAAAAGCCGTTATTATTGAGCTGTTGCAACAGATCATCCAGCATTTTTAATAGATTTAGCATCTGTTGTAACAGATGGATTAAATGTGCAACAGACTGCTGTTAAAATAGATTTACCATCTGTTGCAATAGATGGTTTGTATATGCAACAGATAAGATATCTGATGCAACTTATGTATTATCTATTGCGACAGATGGACAGTATAAGTTGGAGGAGATGTTATAATATCTTCTAATAGCTGATTCATCAATTTCAGTTTCAACAGATGGAGTATTCGGTTCATTAGTTGTTTTGAATATGTTAGATGAAAAGTCTTCACCTCTTTTTAAATGTCCCTCCGTTACTTATTAGTTGGGCCCTATGGGCTTGGCACACCGGCACACCAATTAATAAAAATATAAATTAGGTGATTATTTTACCAAATTAGCCTTATTAATTATTATTTGAAAGTATAAATGTGAATAATATACTTTATGTAGTCATTTAATAATAGGGGTAATCTTGGAAGAATATAATAAAATTCCCTTGATTTTATAAATAGGAAAACTAAATTGAAACAAATATTTTTAGCAAGAAGTAATAACATACGTGCAGATGAATAAAAAGAAAAAAAGTCCGGTCTATCGCAACAGATATACCATCTGTTGCAACATATAGATTATCTGTTGCGACAGATGGGCCATATGTTGGAGGAGATGTTTTGATTTCTTCTAACAGCTGATTTGTCAGTTGCAACAGATGGAGATTTTGATTCATTAGCTATTTTGAATGTGTTAAGATAAAAAGTCACGACTCTTCACACATTCATTTTAATAGTAGTCACACATTTGTGCAGATGAATAAAAAACACTGTCTAACATGTCCTGATGGGGTAGGAAGAATAAGATCCATGCAATGGATCCCATTTTTATGCGTGCGAGTTATGTATATTATTTATCAGGCTACCGTGAAGACACACATAAAGTGCAATGATTTTGTGAATGCAGTTTTATACCGATTAGACACTGATCCTTCAAACAAGATCATGCATTGTACAGTTTAGTTTGATAGGTGAGAACTAATAAGGCTGAAGGGTTCCAAGACAGTGGTGTCGATACCCCATTACAATTTAATGATGATTCATGCATATATTTTTGTGTCAAGTTTGGGGAAGGGTTTCTAATTTTTGGCGGTAGTGTAAATATCCAATAGTGATTGGACTGGTTTTAATGGCACAATGGACTTCTTAAAAGACCTCTGAAGTCTCGCGATGCAGCAAACAACGATAGAACCAATATAAATTATCCTTGTATAAATTTATATGGATGGATTGGTGGAGGAGACATTTTTACAGCAAAAGGTGCTTGGGAGAAAACCTATACATGAAGGAGGAGGTGGAGAAGACCATATATCATTTCAGACCTTGTTTAAGAGGAAACGTAGGGTAGGAAGGAATGTGTAGCGAAATTGGCCAATGAAATTCACATGAGAAACAAAAAAACTGGATGAGCTTCAAATGTGGAAGTGTATCAAAATAATAAAATCCGTCAGTCGATGAAAAAAAAGAAGAACGGTCAACAGGACTGGAGCTAGACACTTTGCTCAAGAATGCAACTAGCAAGCGTGGCCTCAATGACCAACTCAATTGCTCTTGACCATTCTAATTTCTCTTCAACGACTGATGGATTTTCATTTTTGGATACATTTTCACATTCGCATCTCATCCATTTTTTTCATTTTTCATGTCAATTTCATAAGCTAATTTCGCTACACTTTTCTTCCAACCTTATGTGTCCTCTTAAATAAGGACTGAGGTGATATATGGCTTTCTCAACCTCCCTCTTCCCGCACAGGTTTTCTCCCAAACACCTTCTCCTGTATAATAGTCTCCTCCAACAACCCATCCATATAAATTTGGCCCAGGGAAATTTCTATTAGATCCATCGTTGTTTGTTGCAGTTCAAGGCTTTGAAGGCCTTTCAAAAAGTCCATTGCGCCATTAAAACCGGTCCAATCACTATTGGATATTTACACTGCCGCCAAAAACTTGAACCCTTCCCCAAACTTGACACAAAAACATGAGCATGAACCATCATTAAATTGTAATGGGGTATCGACACCACCATCTTGGTCCCTCAGCCTTACCAGTTCAAACCTAACAATCTTAACTGTAAAATGCCATTTCATTTTTGAAGGATTAAAGCCTAATAGGTAAAGAACAAACATTCACAAAATCATTGTACTGGATGTGTATTTTCATGATAGGTTGATCAGTAATACATACCTCCCATAAATGAAGTGGTTCCATCTTCAAGCATCTTATTCCTCAAAACCTATCTTTACTCTAGCCTTCAATGCTGGTCGGGTAAAAGTGGATCCAATTTCACTTCCTTTTGTCTGCAAACAAGAGAAATACATTTGATGTCAAACAAAAGAACAAAAAGAACATTACAAAAGGGTAACACAAAATTGAGAAAATCAACAATGACCAATATGATGCAACAAATTATCCATCTATTCAACCGATGAGGCATAGTTTGCAAAGGATGGATGACATGTTGCAACAGATGGGTCATCTATTGGAATAAATCAAACCAACCTTGGTACTGGTTTGATTTCATCAAAAAGTTGCTCTGTCTGTTCCTACAGTTGATTCATCAGTTGCAATAGTTGAGGAAACTATTGCAACACCACCACCAACAGCATCAACAACAAAGAAACAAACAAAACAACACCATATGTTCCAACACCACCCACAACACAAACATAACATGTTCCAACACAACCACCACCCCCAACAACAGCACCACCAAAGTACCAAACAAAAGACATAAAAAAACTATACTGATAATAAGGCTTTTTAAGTTCTCCCAACAGATGACTTTTTTTGCATATTTTAATAAAAACAATGGTTCGTTCATTCAAGACTTAAAAGTCACCTTCCTTCAATTCTCTCAATAAATAGAAAACTGGTAATGGGTAAATCATTAATAGCAACAGATGTAAATATCTAATTAAATAACATACAAAAAAGAAGACGAGATGAAAAGAGAAACAGTGAACCATACCTGCAATGTCAAAAAAGTAAATGGATCAAAACATCTAGTTCAGTCGAGAAAAGATATTGATTGGTTGAGATTCTAAAGGATCCTCATTCAAAAGACAAGAGAAAAGAGAGGAAAAAAGGAAACAACAAAGATAATTCAGAATAAAGAATAAAGAAGAGTGATGAGTTGAGTCTAGACTACTTTATGGCGGAAGGAGAGAGAAGTTCTAGATATGGGGGGTTTTAAATATTCATTAATAACTTTTGAGGGGCACGAGGAGACGGTGACATTGAAAAGACCAGATAAGATTACTCACTCAGGAGATTTTTGAGTTATCCAAGCAGTATCGAGTAATATTTTTTACCGCCTTAGTATTTTAACTATTTTATCTCGAACAGGAAATACCTAAATTACTTTATAAAAAAAGGATCTAAAAATATTTAAGTGCAATAGATGACATAATCTGTTTGATAGTTTACAATAGATTCGTGATCTATCACAACAAATGTTGTAATCATTTTGATATTTTACAACAGATGCGTAATATATTGCAACAGATTACCTAATCTATTTGATTTGATCTAACAGAAAAGACATATGTTGCAACATGTTTAAAATTTGTTAATATAATTTCAATTGAGTTCATATATTAGACTAATACCTTAATTGAATGTGAGTTCTCATAGGGTCAAATACAACTTTAATTGAGTCTTTTGGCAATTGCATGATGAGACGATACTGCGTTCCTCCTGACCAGAGTCGTCGATTGATCACTCTGAGCCGAGCCGATTCTTACTACCTCATATGTTAGACTAATACCTTAATTGGTTATTCTAGGACTAGGGTACTAATACCTTAATTGAATAATCTGGGACTAGGGTTGAGTTCTCATAGGGTCAACTACAACTTCAATTGAGTCTTTATGCAATTGCATGATGAGATGGTATTGCATTCCTCCCGACTAGAGTCGTCGATAGATAACTCTGAGTCGAACCGATTCTTACTACCTCATATGTTAGACTAATAACTTAATTGATTAATCTAGGACTAGGGTACTAATACCCTAATTGAATAATTTAGGACTAGGGGTGAGTTCTCATAGAGTCAACCCCAACTTCAATTGAGTCTTTTGTCAATTGCATGATGAGACGGTACTGCGTTCCTCCCGACAAAAGTCGTCGATCGATCACTCTGAGCTGAACCGATTCTTACTACCTCATATGTTCAACTAATACCTTAATTGATTAATCTAGGACTAGGGGTGAGTTCTCATAATGTCAACTATAATAGATGACAATGCCTATTTGATAATTTACAACAGATGGGTAATCTATTGCAACATATGACTTAATCCATTTGATAATTTACAACAGATGGGTAATCTGTCGCAACAGATAACTTAATCTGTTTGATAGTTTACAATAGATTCATGATCTGTCACAACAAATGACGTAATCTGTTTGATAGTTTACAATAGATGCGTAATATGTTGCAATAGATAACATAATCTATTTGATTAGATCCAACAGAAAATACATCTGTTGCAACAGGTTGAACATTTTCTTATATATAATTCAATTGAGTTCATATGTTAAACTAATACCTTAATCGAATGTGAGTTCTCATAGGGTCAACCACAACTTCAATTGAGTCTTTTGTCAATTACATGATGAGACGGTACTGCGTTTCTCTCGACCAGAGTCATCGACCGATCACTCTGAGCCAAACCAATTCTTACTACCTCATATGTTAGACTAATACCTTAATTGATTAATCTAGGACTAGGGTACTAATACCTTGATTGAATAATCTAGGACTAGGGGTGAGTTCTCATAGGGTAAACTATGGATTAATATAGGACTAAGGGTGAGTTCTCATAGGGTCAGCCACAACAGATGGCAGCGCCTATTTGATAATTTACAACTATGGGTAATCTGTTGCGACATTTGATAATCTATTTAATAATTTACAACAGATAGGTAATCTATCGCAGCAGATGACTTAATTTGTTTGATAATTTACATCAAATTCGTAATCTGTTGTTACCTAATCTGATTGATAATTTACAACAGATGAGAAATCTGATGCAATATGTTGAAAATTTGTTTTTTACAATTTCAATTGAGTTCATATGTTAGAATAATAGTACCTAAATTGATTAATCTAGGACCAGGGGTGAGTTTTCATAGGGTCACCTCCTAGAGTACTCGGTCAACTACAACTTTAATTATTTTTATACAATTTCAATTGAATTACCCTTTTGGCAATTGCATGATGAGAGGGTTAAAAATTATGCATAGATTTTATGATTTTAAAAATAATTAAGATCAATTCGGACCAAATTAACATTTTTAAAACTACTTGTCATTCTTTTCCAAAATACAAATCAACCCATACAAAATATTTCATTATTTCAAATCTCGAGGTCTAACTCTTTCTCTCTCATTCTCGCTCAACAATACAGTACAGACAACAGCTACTCCAAATTTTTTCAACCCTTCACAACAGATCGCTTTTCTTCTCATTTCCGACCACATAGGTGTTATTTTTGACTTCGTTCTTGCTTGTATCAGTTGTTTTCTTTGTCTTTGTAGGAAACAGAGTTCGAGAAGAGCTCTATATTTGTTATTTTATTTCTAAAAAATAAGGGTTTTTAAGTTAATAATGAAAAATAAAACTTTTAGTTGTATTATCTTCAAGAATGGGTTTACAATTTTGAGTTTTGATGGTAAAATAGTAGAAAGAACTCGAGAAATCCCTAGTTTCCATCGCAGTGTTCCATTGACTGTCATGGTATTGTTGGATGGTGGTGGTGGTGGTGGTGTTTGTGGTCATCGTGGTGGCAATAGTGGTGGCATTGGTTGGTGGTGTTTGTGGTGGCTATTGGTGGTGTCGGTATTCGTGGTGTTTGTTTGTTGGCATTGGTTGGTGGTGTTTTTGGTGGTGGATGTTGGTGTGTCAGTATTCGTGGTGTTTGTAATGTATTTTTTAAAATCTATGCATGCATCAATTGTAATGTAATTTTTATTTTTCTTTGTCTGTAGGTAAAACATGTCTCCCAAAAGTAAAGAAAGTGAAAGTGGATAAACGTCTGACCACTCAAAAAAGGCTATAGTACAGAGGGATTCGGAGGAGTTTCCTGAACAATCTTAGTCACGGAAAAGTGAAGCTGGGGAGAGATGCAAAAATAATGTTGAGGGAGGTGGACAAGGGTCCGTAGATGGTGATGAAGAAAATAAAAGTGAGAAAGAGGAGGAATTGGAGAGTGAGAAAGAGAAAGAGAATGATTATCCACATGATGATAATGGATCACCGATGGGGCACGAGTTAATATCGACATCCCAGCATGATCCTGTCAAAAATTTTAGTATTGATAGGTTTCAAGTTGCGATGTCGATAAATGACCTAGAAGAAAAACAACTAACTGGTCAAATTGTACTTAAATGTCAAATGGGGAAATTTTTTGAACATTTTTTTAAAATTATGAAGAACGAAAACATAGCCAGACTTTTTAAGAAGAGCTGCTTTGGATCCTTTCTTGAGCTTCTTTAGGACCCCTCTACCCATATCCATTTCACTATGATGATGGTATATGGTCTTCTCAAGAGCAGGATCAAGTACACGGGGATAATAAAAATCCGGAGGAAGGGGGCAAAAAAAGAAGATGGATGAAATCTGGATCAACTACTGTGGCATGCCTGTTTTTTTGGCTTGCAAAAGTTTGCCATAGTGATGAGCTTAAAATGCCATCGTCCAGAAGGACCACCACCCCGCAAAATATCCAAGGCAAGAAAATGCAAGGAAAAAATAGATGGGTTGTTTGACATTGCTCGACGTGGCTACAAAGCATCGGATTTGTTGACAGATCTCGAGGATAAAACCATACAAGAGTAGTACAGGGAGAAATTGCGCTTAGTTTGGTTTTCCCATTCGGTTATATTGGCAAGAGACGTCAACAAGGTCATAGAAGATTATTTGTTGGCGCGTGCTGAGGATTTTGATAAATTCAACAATTATCCCTGGGGATATGAAAACTTCTACTTGACTGTCCAATATTTACTGACAAAGCTATCCTTAGGGATGACCATATTATACGGCTTTCCTTGGGCTTTCATGGTTAAATTAATCACTAATTTTACTCATCCATTTATTTATATTGAATATAGCTATTATAATTTTTTTTGCTTGCTTTCTGTTTACATTTTTTAGGCTTGGGCATTTGAAGCCATTCCTCCCCTCCGAAAGCAGTTAATGGATTACCCAGATGAGGTTTCTCATCCAAGGATGTTTAGGTGGTTGGCTGCAAAGAGCAACACCAATATTAAGGAGGCTGATCTCTTTAACCCTCTAGATGATGCAGTACATCTTCTTTAAGAACAATAATTCTACTCAAAGATAAGAAAGATATTGAACAGATGTTATATTTGGTGCAGCAGATGTTATATCTAATGTACCAGATGGGACATCTATTGCGACAGGGTATATCTTGCATCAGATTACCCATCTGTTGCTTTGGTTCTCTGAACCCAACTCCTAAAAGATTAACCATCTACTGTAAATTATGCAATAGATGTTTAATCTGATAACATATTGTTCATCTGTTGCGACGTACAGATCATCTGTTGCATAACAGATTACCCGTCTTGTGCAACTGTTATAACAGATGATTGATAGTTTGCATCAGATTATCCATGTGTTGCTCTGTTTCTCTGAACCAGACTCAAATGGATTTTAACCATATACTGCAAACTATGCAATAGATGGGACTTTTTTTAAAAAAATGTAGCCCAACTATGATAATTATTATATTGTATGATTTAAATGCATCTGTCTTTTTTTTTCTTTTTTATAGGTTGTGCATCCATGGATCGTGCCTACTGAGGAGGAGTCGGTGATGACTTCTTATATTACTCTAGGTCATGTTGATACTATAGCAGACCCAACGGTGGAGTTAATAAAGAAGGAATTGGCTGGAGCAACAGCCATAAGAAGAGCAGTTAGGCAAGGTCAGCCTAATGTTAAGGCTCTTCATGACAAACCGTTTACTAAGGCAGATCCGGGTGCTTCTTCTGGTGGAGTTGTTGTTGGTGGCCGGCATGCTGATGCTGCTACCACTCATGATGATGAGCATGTTGATGCTCAAGAAAGAATAAATATGTTTGAAAACACCCCTTTTCGCCCTTACACAGGTCCCTCTCACCCCATTTCACCCTCGTGTTCTCGTTGCGAATGCGATGGGTACAAGGACAGACATGATAAACTCTTTGAAAAAGTAGAGGCTATCTCTAAAGCTATTGAGGAATTTAAATCCAAGAGGTGTGTCATACCATCCAAGAAGGTGATGGAGCCACACACTCCTACAATGTTGGTTAGGAGAAAGAAAAGAGCAATTAGAGACGTACTCTCCGCTCGGAAATCAAAAGAATTGCAATTCCTCCCTCTCCAAAAGTTGTGGAAGTTCAGGGGCCAGTCAAGAAGGTGGAAATATATGTGGAACTTGGTGCCGAAGAGAAGAGGGATCTGCGACAGGACAAGAATGTTAAGCCAGGCGCACCAGATTACCCCAGGCCTCTCTTTTCCCCCCAAGACTTCCAAACTTTGACTTATATGCGTATGTCATACGAGGACAAGGAAAGTTTACTTTTCCTAACCTAGCTCTTCTAATCTACCCCATGAAAAAGAAGCCACATAATAGATTTCAGATCTGTTGCAACAACTGGGTATACTGGTGCAACTGGTAGTGGTTCTGTTGTAACTTATTATCTATCTGTTTCATAAGTTGCATTGGATTATTGATTCAGAGAACCCTATGAAATAGATGGACCATCCGTTTTAGCTTTACAATTACAAACCTATTTAAAAATTAACTTCTTATCTCACAACATGTTGACATAATTCTCTGCCTCATGAGGAAAAGGCAATTAACGTACCGGGAAGCTTATGACGCTGCCGATAGGGTAATGGACCTCAACTTCTACAAGAAGATCAAGGATAGGAATGATCAACTCAATGGAGAGGCATCATCCCTTGATGTGGGACTTGATTTCCTATTTCTTACGTTGGTCTTGGATGAAGAAGAAATGATAAAATATGTTAAAGGGGACAGGCCAAATCCATACGGCAAGAGTTGGACCGAGGCAAAAAGGATTCTTGCAGTCATTAGCGTGAATGGCATGCATTATCGGGCTGTTGAGATACTATTCGAGGAGAGAAAAATCAATATTTATGACTCTAATGTACCTCTCGTCGATGATTTTGATCTTTTTCTCCTTGTGGAGCCACTGATGGTGTTATTGCCCATCTTGTTGAGGGAGAGTAAATTGATGAATCATTTGCCAAAGGAAGTGTTGATGAAGAAATCATGAGATTTTGAAGGTCAAAACAGGGGAATGATCCTTCCAAAAGATGATGCCGCTAATGCGAGCGGCTCGCACGCTCTTGCACACATCGAATGTTTGCTAACCGGCACAGAAATGGTTGAGCCAATGACTTTTCTGTGCGACAATGCTGTGGCAAACCTGCAAGAGGTCTGGGATTATGGGGTACTAACTGGACGCTTGAAGCCTATGTATATAGAAGAGCCTGTGAAATAGAAATTTTTAATTTCAAGTCACCCTTCACTTTATTACATGTACATGTAGTTGAAATAATTTTTTTCAGATGAAAGTTGAGTTTTTTACAATGCAATAGATTAGATTGTCAATCTGTTGTAAAATATATTTTATTCCTTCTGGCAGAGAGTTTATCTGTTGCAATAGGTTGGTCATCTGTTGCATTAAGCTGATGTTATTTCTATGAATAATCTAATAATCTAAGTCTTCTGTTACAACAGTGGAAAGACCTGTTTGATAATTTCCAACAGATGACCTAAATTTTACAACATATGCCTAAATCTTTTTGATATTTTCTAACAGTTATGCTTGAATATCCATGTGCTCGACAACACCAAACCAGTATCAAATACACATACCACCATGAAAATTTCAGTAATTAGGCTTGAATATCCATGTGCCCAACAACACCAAACCAGTAGCAATAATGGCAACAATGTAGTATCTTCTTGCTCGATTTTGTTTCTCTTCAGAAGCCTTGACTTTGTTCAACAAACCCATAATTACACAATTTGCTTGTGAAGGGTGTCGTTCTTCATACCAATCAAAGTAATCACATCCACCCAATTTCTATAAAAAAGAGAACACAATTAGAAAATAATTACAAGTCAATAATTAATCAACTAATTAAATAAAAAAATATTATCTTTGAAATCTTACAAGTAAAAACCCTACGACCCGGATTTTATTGAGTTCAAGAATTCTTTAACAGAGCTTCATGACAGCACTTACAATATCGAAAATCTTTATCACAAAAAATAGTGGAAGATGCGCTCGACATTGTCAAGCTTAGTTGGAAAAAATGAAAGAAATAATTTGAAGAATTTGGATAGATAAAAGAAGATGATGATAAAGAAGAAGATTTGGGAATTTAGGATTAAATTTTAGGAGGAAGATGAATACATAAGACAATGGGGGGGAAAATGACCGTTGGGGGCCAAGTGACGGCAAGTCAGCGAAATATGCCATACTTGACACTGACACATTTGATGCCTATTTTATTTTACGTGTTTAAAGTAAACATTGTCTACTTGATGCCTATTTTATTTTAGGTGTTTGAACTGAACACCGTCGATGGGTTGCGCCTTTTTTATTTCAATTCAATTCACTTTAACCTTTTTACACATAGTGATAATTTTTTATGTCCAACGAAAGTTGAATTTTTATAATGCAACAGATTCTTCATCCGTTGTAACAGTTATCCTACCCGTTCTGACATATAGTTTATCTGTTTCAATAGGTTGGTTATCTGTTGTATTATCTCGATGTTTTATCTAAAGTCCATCTGTTGGACCTGTTTGATAAATTCTAACAGATCATCTACCTGTTGCAACATATGTCTAAATCTGTTCAATTTTTCTGATAGATGTGTCATCTGTTGCAATAGATACATTATCTGTTGCAATATTTAAATTTGGTATTCCTTTTCAATTAATAAGTTCAAATCTAAGGAATAAATAAAATGTGTAGACAAAATAAAATAAATCGAAGCCTTCATAAATTAGCTGAAATAAGTCAACAAATAAATGAAATGTAAAAGAATTATTATGGGTACAGATCTCAACAAATACATCAACAACAATTTAAGTATACTGCCAAGGATTGCTTTGACAGGCTCAAGCTATAAAGATCTACTCAGTATGGACAAGTTTTTCTTCATCCGGTGCTATGGAATTCGGCTTTGCTCATCATGGATCTTTATTATCGTTTACGTACGGTTTCTGCGCTTTTTGTTCTCCGTATTTCCATAAAAAAGGCAGAATATTGTCAATGTTGTTCAGCATTAGCTTCTTCTACATCCATCTGGAAATTCAGAATTGGTCAATGCTAATCACAGAGATACAACAAAATGGAAAATGATAACTCATCTCTTCTAGCAAATCAAACAGGCCTTCCTCCCATTTTAAATTATCCCAAATAGATTATATTTTTGTTGCAACAATGAATCAACTGTTGGGACAAATTTCTACATGAGAAAGACTTGTATGATAATTTCTAACGGATGAACCATTAATTGTAATATATGAATCATCTGTTGTAGAAGATAGGTCATCTGTTGGTACAAATAAAAGCGATACGAAGAGCTGTTTGATTTGCCAAAATAGATGAGATATATGCTTATCAGGTGCAACTAGTTAGTCAACTGTTGCAATAGACTAACCAATTGCAATAGATGTATATATCTGTTTGATAATTTTCTGCAGATGTGCCATCTGTTGAAACATACATGTGTCTGTTTGTTTTGTCAGTTGGAAGACATATGATATATTTACCTTCTTCAGCTCATACTACTCTCCTTTGGACATTGTATGTTGCTCAGTGCAACACACAAACAGAGGAGTTACAATTTCACTTTTTTGGATGCTTGATAATGCCCTTGAAATCACTCTCCTTCTCCTCTTAGCCTTAATCTCTAATGGAGAAGAAGGAAATAAAATCCTCTTTGATGGAATGAGACCCCTCTTAGATGACAATTCCTTTATAGAGGCAGTTAATGCATTAATAGCATTAATCACTACATCATGTTTCGCCCTGCAGTCTTGACATTTGCATGCAGAACATTCGTTGGGAGATGCAAAATCTGTATAACTAGTATGATCATACTCATAATGGTTTGCTTTAAATACTGAAAGAGGAGCATCATTAGGACCAACAACAGCACCACTACCACCACCAACAGCTCCATCACCACTAAGACCATCAACAACAACAAGCCCACCCTCCAAAATTATTTTTCTTGTAATGGTTGTTGCTCCAAACAATTCCATTTTTAATTTGTTGATGATCTTAGAATCCGATAAAGTTTGCAAAGACTGTAAAGTAAGAAAAAATGACATCTTCAACTCTCGATTGGTCGGAACTAGTGACAGATGCACAATCTAACATAAATCATTACATATATTAGAATGATGATTAGATCATTCAAAAAAAATCATTAATTAAAAGAAAAAATTAATTATAATTATACTTACTGCATCCTTAGGGGGGTTGAAGAGATCAAGAAATTTTGCATTTTTATCAGTTTTGGCCAACAACCATCTCGAGATTCTTGGACAGGAAACTCCTTCCTGGTAGTTCACTTGTTGTCTCAAATAAGGAATGGCTTCAAACACCCAAGCCTATAAAATAACGCCAATAAATCAAAACCATTATTGAGCGAAAAAAATGAATGATATCATAATAGAAGAAAGAAACATTTACCATGAAAGCCCATGGGAAGCTATATAAGTTGACTGTCTTTGGCGCTAACGGAGTCAACAAATATTTGACAGTCATTTTAAGGTTTTCATACCCCCAAGGATAGCTGTTAAACGCATCAAGATCCTCGGAGAGCTTTATTAAAACGAGGCTTATGTTGTTGTTAACATCTCCCGCTCAAAGAATATTATGTATAAACCAAACCAAGTAAAATGACTGCTTGTGCTTCTTTGAAAGTCCTTTACCTTTCAACGCTTCTATTAAAAAAAAATTTTGAAGCTTGGACCAACAATGGACACCAGGTCATCACGATCACACGACTTGCCTTTGCCTTTTTTGGGTGTGCGGGGTGCTTTTTTGGGTTAGAATAGGTATAACTTGAGAAGGAGGATAACATTTTAGTCCAGTAATTATGGCAAACTCCTTCCAACAAAAATAAACAGGCATGCCACAGTAATTTATCCACACCTCATCCGTCTTATCTTTGTTTTCATACATAAACCTATGCTTGAGAAGTTCATATACCATTTTCATTTGGAAACGAGCATTGTTGTTTTCCGATAAATCAAGATATTTCCCAAAGTAGTTTTCCCTGAAATAAGAATCCAATTTTTGTTCTCGAAGTATTTTTCTGAAGGCGTCGAAAGATTTTCCCATGGATGACTTAACCACAAAATCAACCATTAAATCTATGGCACCATCGTACTGCATTCTCACAGGATAACGATCAATGCTGAAGGCTTTGACCAGCTCTTCAGTGAAAGGGCTATTAGCATCTGCATCATCTCTTTTGAAACATACCTCTTCCCCGTTCTCATCATATTCTGCTACTGATTGAGATAACACTTGTAAAGCAAGCTCATAGAGTGGTGGATATAGCCTAGCTACTTCAGTTGTTCCTATACTTGGACTTGATTCGATTTCTGTTCTTTTGGGAACCATATTATCTAAAATTAGCAGGAACATAAAATAATATATTATTGTTGATTAATGCATCGTTAAAAAAGGATAACAGTAAATCAAACAAGCAAAACTGTAAAATAACAGTTGCAACAGATCACCGATCTGTTGTACCAGGTAGTATATCTATTACAGCATATAACCAAACTATTATAGTGGATGGGTAATCTGTTGCAACAATGCAAAATATATCACTCATATTTTAAGATAGATGAATGGGTTGTTCAACAGATCAAACAACTGTTATAACATCATTTATTGCAATATATGAGTGATTTGTTGGTACAGTTAAATAATCTGTTGTGATAATATAAAACATATCACTTATCTGTTGAAAAAAATAAATAGTTTGTGCAATAGATTACACATCTGTTGCAACATATGAGTGATATGTTAGAGCAGTTAACTAAACTGCAGCGATGGCTGAGTAATATGTTGTGACAATACAAAATATATCACTTATCTTTTGAGAAAGATGAATGGTCTATGCAACAAGTCACACATCTGTTGCAAAACATGAGTAATCTGTTGGAATAGTTATCAACTGTCAATATTGTTTAGATTTCTTCCAACATAGGGTCGTCCATCGCGGCAGATGAATGATCAGTTGGAAAAATCAAGTCTTTGACATTTCCTGTAGGAAGAGTTGATGGGATTTTATCCAACAGGAGGTTCATTTGTTGCATCAGATCACTAATCTAATGGTTCTTTCATTGCACCAGATGGTTAATTAGTTGCATTCGATTTTTTATCTGATGCTTAATCTGTTGCAACATATGGTAAAGTTGTTGCATCAGATAGTTAAACTGTTGCATCAGATTGTTAATCTATTGCATCAGAATTGTAATCTGATGGTTCCTCTGGTGCATCAGATGGTTGATCTGTTGCATCATATAATAAATTTGTTGCATCAGATGGTTAATATGTTGCACCAGATGGGTAATCTGTCAGAGGAAACAAAAAATAGTAGCACGATTTTATTCAACAAAAAACAACAATTTCACCATTTTTACCAAGAACAAGAACAGAACAAATCAAATCAAATTGTCATTTTGTTTTTATAAACACAAACAATAAAAAGGCCATTTCAGACCGCATTTCAAATTAGTGCAACAAATATTGAAATTGTTAACCAATACTATAAGAGAAGTTGGCTCAAGTTCCTCATTTTCTTCAAAACTAAAAAGGCATAAATTTTTACCTGTGATAGAAGAAAAGGAACAATAAAGAATTCAAAGTTGTTGTGGCCGGAGAGCAAGGTTGTCATGTCGATTAAAGGTTGAATTTGAAAAGGAACTCGAAGCCCAACTATTTGTAGTCGGATGTTGAAGTCGTCGAGGATTGAAATGAGAAATTTGCAGAACAGTTGGTTGGGAGAGAGTTGACAGAAGCTGTCGAAAGCGGGATGAGAGACAGGTTGATTAAATTGAAGAGGGGAACTTGAAGCCCAACTATTTGTCGCCAGAGGTAGAAGTCTTCGGAGGTTGAAGGGAGAAAGGAGGGGAACTCGAAGCCCAACTATTTATCACCGGAGTTAGAAGTCATGGGGGTTTGAAGGAAGAAATTTTGCAAAACTGTTGGTTGGGAGAGAGTTGAGAGAGGCTGTTGAGAGAGAGGAGAGAGTGGTTGATTTGGATTGAGGAGGGGTGTGGGTTGGGTTGATTTGTATTTTTGAAAATATTAGAAAGTTTGTAAAATATTAATCAAGTCCACAATTAACTTAATTAAGTTTTCTAATGATGTTTGACTCTATCTGTTGGTCAATGTCACCAATCCTTCATTCAAGACTTAAAAGACACCTTTCCTTCAATTTTCTCAAGTTACTGCTCTAAGGTTTCGTCTTATAACTGATTCCTTTGATGCATGTAGTTTAAAAAGATTACACTAACTTTCCTTCTTAAATGTTATTAATATTATATTGTGACCTAAAAATATATTCTTTGACATTTATTTAAAAATGTACTCTTTGACGTTTATTTTATTTGTCACGCTTTCCTTTTAAGCAAAAAGATAATTTAATTTAATTATTCTTATAGATTTTTTGAGCTCGATTTAGTATACTACTATCTTTTTGTTCGCAGAAATCCCTCTACAATTTTATCGATAAAGATAAATTAAAGGTAAAAATTTGCTAAGATAAATATAAAGGTAAATAAACAAGAATCTCGAAAAATAATTAAGAAACTTATGCTAATTTATGTATCAATATGGGATATCCTCATCAGAATTATATGTCAAAGAATCATAAATTGAGTTGAATACTATGAAGAATTAAAATTTCTTAATTTTTAAGTAATAAACACAGACCATCTGATTTGATTTTTTCTTTTCTAAAGTACCTCAATGAACGAGGGCATACACAAACTTAGTTAAAAACCTTAAAAGCTAAACTTTCAGATTTTGGATGTTTTGAATTTCCATCCATTTATATTCATTTCAATGTTACTGCCTAAGAAAATAGAAAATAAAAAGGGGGGTAAAGACCTTTGTGGAGTAATTATGTGATGGGCACACTTGTCATTTAGTTTTTTGTCTCATATGCGGTATTTGTATTGAAGTTTGACTATATTCAAATCGTGTGTTGCAGGATCTTTTCTAGAGGTAGAATTTCCAACAAGATTTTTATTCATATCCAAGACACATTTGTCCATTTCATGTTATTACATAATTATGTTACACTAAATATTGAAAAGAAAAAAGAAGAAGAAAAAGACGTACATAATATTTAAATAGAATTTGAGAATTTAGATTTATACTACAGAAAAAAGAAAGATCACAAAGTTACTTGGGGCTTTGAGCTAAAAGTGACAAAAAAAAGTTTGAAAATATGGTGTAGGTGACTCAAGTCTTAATAATTGAGTGTAGGTGATAATTACTTTATTATGGATTAAGAAAGGTTGAAAAGTTTGAAAATAACCCACAAATTTTTGAATTTACACTTTGATCCAAATGTTAGTTAATATAATAGAAAATGGAGGGGGAAAAGGCGCGTTTCTCTCCTTCTCATTCGTTGTTGTTTTCTCTCTCTTCATGATTTTTGTTGTTCCTTGTTGCTGCGGCTTTATTCATTATCTTCTTCTTCATAATCATCATCTTCTACTTCATTATCATCTTCATCTTCTTCTTGTCGATTATTGTTGTTGATTTTACCATTACTACTGCTACTTGACCAATTTTTTAGGTGAAATTTTATTTCGTACATCACTTTTCACTTCTGCATTACTTCATAGGTGACTTTGGTAAGTAAAATTTTAATTTTTAGTCGAATTTGTCATCTGGATACACAGCTACTACTGTTTTTCAACTATGGATAGAACCCGATCATGAATCCAACATAAGAGCCCACAATTTAAATAGATCACTCATCTGTTGCATCAGATGAGTAATCTAGACTCATATGTTGTATTCATGTTTATGGTTCTATAGTGCTCGTAACATGAATAATCGAACATATGGCTAATCTATTGCATTAGACTTATATATGTTGCAACAGACTACTTATCTGTTGCAACAGATGAATAATCTGTTTGGAACAAAGGCGCGACTGTTCACCTTCATTTATTAATTACATTCAAACTGGTGGCTTTTTGATTTCTGTGAAAAGTTAATGACTTAATTAAATCAAAGCTGCTAACCAACTTTTTTATTATTGTGATAAGTCGTGACTTTTCAGATTATTATTATTAATTAGTTCTTAAATTTAAATAACCTTTTTCTCAATTAAACCATTTGTGTAACAGATAATCTATCTGTTGTAACAGATAATCTACCTGTTGTAACGTATAATCTATCTTTTGTAACGATAATCTATTTGTTGTAATAGATAACACATAATGTATTTCTACTTCATTCAAATTATTCCTTAATCATTGACATGTTTGATGAGAAAAAGAAAGAAAATCTTAATGAAAATTAAATAAGAATTAAAACGTCAAAGGCGATCAAACATAAATTTATATATTAAACAAAAATAAATTAAAATACATAGGCTAAAAGAAAAAAAAATCTAATTATTATTATCATCATCATCATCATTGTTATTGTTATTGTCAGTCGACCAATCTTCAACCGGCCGCAGCTGGACCCTCCTCAGCTTGTGGATATCCCCTGGAGCATCCTTACTCTCACTGCTCCCAACTCCCACTGCAGTTTTGAACCTGCCTCCAAAGTTTATTCATGATGTCTTGCAGAAAAGCAACGTCCCACACTGGATTTGTCATATCTAGAACGCACATGAATTGACAAAAAATGTAGAAACAAAAGTAAACAAAAAAATACAATACATCGTATACTTCAGATTGAGTATATTTACACAGAAAGCAAAAAAAAATTACCTGAGTCAGGGAAGAGAAAGTGGTTGAAGGTGTAATATGAAAGACAAGATGCAAGAAATAAATAGAGTGAAGTAGAATGAACGAGTGAGTAAGGAGAGACCTATTTATAGAGGATTGAATTTGAATGAGTTAGGAAAAAAGGTGCGTCTGTTCACCTCCATTTATTAATTACATATTTTGATTACTGTGAAAAGTTATGACTTAATTAAATCAAGTTGCTGACTGACTGACTTTTTGAATATTGTGATAAGTCGTGATTTTTCAGCTTATTATTATTAATTAGTTCTTTGCAATAATCATTTTTATTGAGTTGTGACAACAAATTTTATATTTGTTGCATTAGATAACACATCTATGACAACATATATATCATCTGTTGCAACCAATGGACAACCTGTTGCATCAGATAATCTATCTGTTGCAACATATAATCTTTTTTTTTAATAATGATCATATCATTAATCCAAATTTGGTGACTTTTTATTATATAATTAAAAAAAATTAAAAACAAAAATGGCGAAAAGTAACACTACTTGTCGCCTATTTAATATTAACATCAATTATTCAAATTAAATAACTATTTTTTTACGGTTATAAATTGTGTTTATCATTTATTTCTTATTGTTTCCTGTGAAAAGAAATGACTTAATTAAATTAAGCTGGTGAGTTTTTTATTATTGTGACAAGTCATGACTTTTCAGCTTATTATTATTAATTAGTTATTAAATTTAAATAACCTTTTTCTCAATTAAAAAATCGAAGATACCTTTTCAATAACCGTTTCTTTAATAAAATAATAATCATTTTTATTGAGTTGTGGCAACAGATTGTATATTTGTCGCATCAGATAACCCATCTATGGCAACAGATATACCATCTGTTGCAACAAATCGACCATCTGATTTAGGAGTTTTTTTTTATTTCTTCTAATAGCTGATTCATCAGTTGCAACAGATGGGGAATTTGATGCATCATCAACATTGAATGTATTAGTAGATACAAAAAGTCACGACTGTTCATCTTTTATTTAACAATCATCATATACCTTAATTAATCCAATGTTTTGACTTTTTTATTATATAATAAATAAATAATTTTTAAAAAATAGATTTAAAACAAAAATGATGAAAAGTCACGATCAGTTATTAAAATTAAATAATCATTCTTTTACGGTTATAAATTGTGTTTATCATTTATATCCTTATTATTTATTTACAAACCATTTTTCATATTAAATAATCAAAAAGTCATGACTTTTCACCCTCTCAATAACAATAACCCTTTTTTTATTAATAACTGCCCGTTGCAACATATGATCCATCCGTCACATCAGATTAACAATCTGTTGCCACAAACGCTCAATCCCTACCTCCAATCGTCGACATGTTGAGAATAAGGAATAGATAGAATGATAATTAAATATTAAATAAGAACTAAAAAGTCAAAGTCAACCAAACATAGATTTTTGAATCCATTATATACAAATATATACAATAAAAAAAACATACCCTTGGGTAGATCCGATATAAAAAAGAAAATGCATACGCTAAAAGAAAAAATATTAATCTATTAGTATTAGTAATAGTATTAGTATTAGTATTAGTATTAGCAATAGTATTAGTATTAGTATTAGTATTAATATTAGTATTAGTATTAGTATTAGTATTAGTATTAGTATTAGTATTAGTATTAGTATTAGTATTAGTATTAGTATTAGTATTAGTATTAGTATTAGTATTAGTATTAGTATTAGTATTAGTATTAGTATTAGTATTAGTATTAGTATTAGTATTAGTATTAGTATTAGTATTAGTATTAGTATTAGTATTAGTATTAGTATTAGTATTAGTATTAGTATTAGTATTAGTATTAGTATTAGTATTAGTATTAGTATTAGTATTAGTATTAGTATTAGTATTAGTATTAGTATTAGTATTAGTATTAGTATTAGTATTAGTATTAGTATTAGTATTAGTATTAGTATTAGTATTAGTATTAGTATTATTGTCAACCGGCCAATGGTCATCCGACAGCAGCAGGCCCCCCCTCAGCCTTGCTCTGAAGTCGCGAACTTCCTCCGGAGTTCATGAATCTGCCTTTAAAGTTCTCGCAAGGACTCAAGATGAATCACCGTGTACGAAGTTGAATCAACCATATCTAGAAGTGGAGTAGAATGAACGAGTAAGGAGGGACCTGCTTATAAAGAATTGAATTTGAATGGATTAGCCAAAAAGTCAGTACTGGTTACTTCTTTTTAAATAAAACTGGTGACTTTAAAGTTTATGTAAATTAAAAAAACGGATCTAAATACAACATTTTATCTTTATTGTATTTCAAAAAGAAAAGAAAATAGCTTTAAAATAAATCTGACACATGGGTAATCTGTTGCAAAATATATTCCATTTGTTAGATAATTTACAACATATCAAAAATCTATTGCAGCAGATGGATATAACTGTTTGATTTTTCCAGCAGATAAGTCATATGTTGCAACAGATTGATCATCTGTCGTAATAAATGTCTATAATTATTTGATAATTTAAACAGATGTGACATCCGTTGCAGCGGGTTAGTCATCTGTTTATTCAATTTAAGCCATAGATGGGCTAGGAATAATAAAGTGCATGCATATGGATAGATCCACTTTCATATGTGGGAGTTAAGTATTACTGATAATGTCATCGCGACAACACACACAAAGTACAATATTTTGTGAATACAGTTTTTAATCGATTAGGCACTGATCATTCAAACAAGATCCTGCATTGCACAGTTAAGTTTGATAGGTTCATATTGATAAGACTGAGGTCCCCATGAAGATGGTGTTGATAACCTATTACGAATTACTGACGGTTGTTTCTCATGTTCATGCATGTTAAATTTTGAGAAGGGATCAATATTTAGTGTCATTACAGAGATCTAATAGCGATTGGACTTAACTTTAAGTGTGTATTGGACTTTGAGAAGGCCGTCGAAGCCTCACACTGCATCAAACAAGAATGGAAAACCAATAGAAATTCTTCTGGCCCAAATTTATATGGAAGGGTTGTTCGAGAAGATGATTATACGTCAGAAGGAGACGAAGGAGAATGCCTGTGAGAGAAAAGGAGGTTGATGAAAGACTATATCATCAGAGATCTAATTGAAGAGGAAACATAGGGTAGCAAGGAACTTCTAGAAAATTTGGCCGATGAAACTGAATTAAAACATAAGAAATCTGAATCAAGTACAAATATAAAAGTGTATCCAGTAATAAAAATTTGTCTGCCAAGAAGGCATCTTTGCGGGCGTCGACGGTTGAAATAATGTACAGTAAGTCGAGAAAACTTGTGCCAACAACAACTGTAGTTAAAATAAGGAATCTAACTAAAGCCAGTAATTTCTGAATTTTAAATTACATTCCATGCCTTCTTGTTTGTGGTTGTGATTATGTCCACTACTATTGACCTGATCGAAACCACAAATAAGATTGAAAGGCATATTTTGTATCATTACTTCCTTGGAAATATGGATTAATTAATTGTGTTTTCTTGCCTTAGCATACTTTCAACATATCTTGGAGAAGATCAGAGGCTTGCTGTAGTATATGAATCCCGATAATTTTCAAGCTTGCCTCCAACTTGCTGATTCGGTATTTAAGTTGGTCGTTGCCATCTTTGAGGTCATTATATAGTTCCTAGTCTTTTATGATCTCATAAATAAGATACACTTTCTTTGAAGTTGTGGCATTGTAAAAGGCTTCCAGAACACTTTCTTTAGTAGGCTTAAATGATACATAGAGGGTTCGCTATGTTGTTTTAGGTCAAAATGTGTTGGAAGGAGGGTGAAATGCTAGAGACCATAGCTATGACAATCCAAAGTGATGTTTCGTATGATGATTTTGTGAACTTAATCATCAGCTTTTGTGGACTGAATTGTCAACCGAAAGAATTCGCCATCAGCTACATGCACAACTCCTTTGAAAATTAGAGGGTAATGCCTTTCAAGATAACCGATTAGGTTCGGTTGCGTGCTTATCTAAGTGATTCAACCAGGACAGTGTTAAGGGTGTACATGGTTAAAAAGACGAGAGAGAATGAGAACCAGAACATAGAAGAAGAAGAAGAAAAAGAATTCTTTGATGATAGGTTGGATGATCTAGACATGAATATTCTAGATGGTGATCAAACACCTATGCCCGTTGATACGACCAATATGATGTGCAGTTCTTCTCAATCAACACAATCTGGAAATCTTCACGACGATGGGACCGACTTTTTTATTGGAATGTCATTCAAGGACAAGAATGAACTATCTAACACTTTGTTTATTTCCTACTTGAAAAAAGATTTCAGAATAAAGAAGGTGATTAATTCGAGCAGTGTCTTTTGCTTCAAATGTGCTAATTCGAACTGCAAGTGGTGGTTGAGAGCGGTGAAGTACGCAAGTTTTGACAGATTCGTCATTCATAAACATGAAAAGCATCACACATGTGGTTCGGAGCACATATCGGGCCAAAATCCTCACGCCACGGCAAAGGTCCTCGGTGAATATTTCAGGAGTAGTTTCCCCGATGTAAAGTCTCTTTAACAAGGATTATGGCCAATCAACTCCTTACGGATTTGGGTGTCCTGGTCAGTTATTGGAAGGTATATACAGCCATGAGGATTGACAACGACCTGGTTAGGGGGACACTCGAGCATAGGTATGAAGTCTTGGATATTTACCGTTACATGATAGAGTCTACAAATCTCGAAAGTAAGATGACATTGCATCTGGATGAAAACGGAAGGATCAAGTACATTTTTGTATCCTATGGTTCTTGGATTCAAGGTTTTTGACATTTGAGAAAAGGCATAGACGTTGACGGTACCTTCTTGAGAAGCAGGTATAATGGAGTTTTGCTAGCAGCGGTGGTGCAGGATGCGGAGAATTACATTTTTCCTGTCACTTTTTGTGTAGCGGACAAGGAATGTGATGCCTCTTATGAATTTTTTTTGAATAACTGCGACGCTGCGTTGAAGATGCCAAAGATTTGTGTTTTGTATCGGATAGGCATCCAATTACTCCAAATATGGGTTCACTGTTCTTCACTTCAGCTTACTTTGGTTGTTGCATCAGGCATCTTGGAGAGAACATTCAAAACAACTATCACAACGAAAGGGTCGTCACCCTTTTTTATAGAGCAGCTAAAGCATATAGTAGAGAGGAGTTTTTAGACCATTTCAATCAAATAGCGAATATGAATCCCAAGGTAGCAGAATTTCTCGCACGTGTCGGTTTCGAGAGATGGAGCTGGGTATTCTGTCAGCAAATAGGTACATTCTTATGAATTTAATGTCTTGTTTGATTTACAAGTTTAGTTTGATGTCGTACTAAGTGATTTTTTTCTATAGGTACAATATTATGACATTAAACATAGCTATCGGTGAATTCATTGTTTGACGATGAAAGAGAATTTTCCATCAAGGCTATGTTTGAAAAAATAAACGAGAAGTATAGCAATTTTTTTAACGAAAGGCGTGTGCAGTTCAAGTGCCCAGATAAAAGAACCTGATTTGTTCTCGAAATCGAAAAGAAAATATCAACGAACATCAGTTTGGGGAATAGGTTATTCTCTCATAAAATAGTAGATTAAAAATTCCGTATCATCGGTCATGGTAATGCTGCCACGGTCGATCTTCAAACAAGATTTTGTACGTATAAAGTTTTGACTTGGACAAAATATCTTATCCACATGCTATGGGAGCCCTTCGATCTCAATACGACCATAGATATGGACCTGAAGTTTACGAGCACTCCTCTTAATATTATTCGATGGAAAAATATGAAATGGCATATAGTGGGCATATTACTGTTGTGCCTACTAAAGAATCTTGGGTTGTTCCAGTAGAGCTTATGGGGAGATTAATACCTCCTCCATATATTGACCCGAGCACTATCAAATCGAGAAGAAAGCCATATAAAAAGGAGGCATGGAGTTGGAGAATCATTTTCATCAAGAAGAAACAAGTGCTCCATATGTAAGTTCGCTGGCCACAAAAGAACTACATGCCCGAATCATAATCCACCATGATCGTTGTAATTGCAGAAACTTGTGTTATTGTTTGTTTTTTTGTTATGGACTTTCATATATTTAACTCATTGTTGTGAACCTAATGTTATCATTTATTATATATGAAATGTATTTTTTTTTAAAATAACTTGTGCATCAATAAAAAAAGGAAAAACATGAACTAAATAATACAGCAGACCACAATTATTCTCAACAGTTGCACAAACAACTGGAATGCTTTCCTCCAACAGATGACAAATCTGTCGAAACATATGGATAATCTGTTGAAACCCAATAGATGACCAATCGGTTCCAACACATGGTCCATCTATTGAAAGAACTCAAAATCCAAAATTGCTAGTGCTACTGGATTCAACATTGCCTCCAACCGTCGACATGTTAACATGTATTAGATTAGAAGAAATAGACAGAATAAAAATTGAATAAGAATTAAAACACCAAAGTCAAAGTCTGACTAAAAGTAAATTTTTCATTAAATGAAAAATAAAATACATTAGGTATAAATCCGATATAGAAAAAATAAAATACATACGCTAAAAGAAAAAACACATTCTAGTTATTATTATCATCATCATCATCATTAATGACAGCCGACCAATCAACTCGCAGCAGCAGGGCTCTCATCAACCTCTGTATCTCTCCGAACATCGTCTCTCCCACAGCGACCAACTCGCTCTGCAGGTCATTAACCTGCCTTTAAAGTTTCCGCACTGTGTCGCGTAAAATAGCATTGTCCAGAAAAGGATCATCTATATCTAGAGTACGCATGAATTGACAAATATAAAGAAAAAAGTTCAAAATGTAATACAACGTATACGACCAACTAGTAAATTTACACTAGAAAAAAACCTACCTCAACGAGAAAGGAATATGCTCTTTGAAGAGAAGTGGTTGAAGATGTCACACGAAAGGAAAAAATGCAAGAAATAAATAGAGTTGAATGAAGATTAAAGAGGGACCTATAATCTGGACGTGTCAGGCCAAAAGGCAGGACTGTTCAACTCCATTGTATTAATTACATTCAAACTGGTGGCATTTTATTTTCTGTGAAACGTCGCGACTTTTTCTTTTACACTAATTACTTCTGACCTTTTCATAGCGGTTTGAAACTCGATAAAAGCCGTTATTATTGAGCTGTTGCAACAGATCATCCAGCATTTTTAATAGATTTAGCATCTGTTGTAACAGATGGATTAAATGTGCAACAGACTGCTGTTAAAATAGATTTACCATCTGTTGCAATAGATGGTTTGTATATGCAACAGATAAGATATCTGATGCAACTTATGTATTATCTATTGCGACAGATGGACAGTATAAGTTGGAGGAGATGTTATAATATCTTCTAATAGCTGATTCATCAATTTCAGTTTCAACAGATGGAGTATTCGGTTCATTAGTTGTTTTGAATATGTTAGATGAAAAGTCTTCACCTCTTTTTAAATGTCCCTCCGTTACTTATTAGTTGGGCCCTATGGGCTTGGCACACCGGCACACCAATTAATAAAAATATAAATTAGGTGATTATTTTACCAAATTGGCCTTATTAATTATTATTTGAAAGTATAAATGTGAATAATATACTTTATGTAGTCATTTAATAATAGGGGTAATCTTGGAAGAATATAATAAAATTCCCTTGATTTTATAAATAGGAAAACTAAATTGAAACAAACATTTTTAGCAAGAAGTAATAACATACGTGCAGATGAATAAAAAGAAAAAAAGTCCGGTCTATCGCAACAGATATACCATCTGTTGCAACATATAGATTATCTGTTGCGACAGATGGGCCATATGTTGGAGGAGATGTTTTGATTTCTTCTAACAGCTGATTTGTCAGTTGCAACAGATGGAGATTTTGATTCATTAGCTATTTTGAATGTGTTAAGATAAAAAGTCACGACTCTTCACACATTCATTTTAATAGTAGTCACACATTTGTGCAGATGAATAAAAAACACTGTCTAACATGTCCTGATGGGGTAGGAAGAATAAGATCCATGCAATGGATCCCATTTTTATGCGTGCGAGTTATGTATATTATTTATCAGGCTACCGTGAAGACACACATAAAGTGCAATGATTTTGTGAATGCAGTTTTATACCGATTAGACACTGATCCTTCAAACAAGATCATGCATTGTACAGTTTAGTTTGATAGGTGAGAACTAATAAGGCTGAAGGGTTCCAAGACAGTGGTGTCGATACCCCATTACAATTTAATGATGATTCATGCATATATTTTTGTGTCAAGTTTGGGGAAGGGTTTCTAATTTTTGGCGGTAGTGTAAATATCCAATAGTGATTGGACTGGTTTTAATGGCACAATGGACTTCTTAAAAGACCTCTGAAGTCTCGCGATGCAGCAAACAACGATAGAACCAATATAAATTATCCTTGTATAAATTTATATGGATGGATTGGTGGAGGAGACATTTTTACAGCAAAAGGTGCTTGGGAGAAAACCTATACATGAAGGAGGAGGTGGAGAAGACCATATATCATTTCAGACCTTGTTTAAGAGGAAACGTAGGGTAGGAAGGAATGTGTAGCGAAATTGGCCAATGAAATTCACATGAGAAACAAAAAAACTGGATGAGCTTCAAATGTGGAAGTGTATCAAAATAATAAAATCCGTCAGTCGATGAAAAAAAAGAAGAACGGTCAACAGGACTGGAGCTAGACACTTTGCTCAAGAATGCAACTAGCAAGCGTGGCCTCAATGACCAACTCAATTGCTCTTGACCATTCTAATTTCTCTTCAACGACTGATGGATTTTCATTTTTGGATACATTTTCACATTCGCATCTCATCCATTTTTTTCATTTTTCATGTCAATTTCATAAGCTAATTTCGCTACACTTTTCTTCCAACCTTATGTGTTCTCTTAAATAAGGACTGAGGTGATATATGGCTTTCTCAACCTCCCTCTTCCCGCACAGGTTTTCTCCCAAACACCTTCTCCTGTATAATAGTCTCCTCCAACAACCCATCCATATAAATTTGGCCCAGGGAAATTTCTATTAGATCCATCGTTGTTTGTTGCAGTTCAAGGCTTTGAAGGCCTTTCAAAAAGTCCATTGCGCCATTAAAACCGGTCCAATCACTATTGGATATTTACACTGCCGCCAAAAACTTGAACCCTTCCCCAAACTTGACACAAAAACATGAGCATGAACCTTCATTAAATTGTAATGGGGTATCGACACCACCATCTTGGTCCCTCAGCCTTACCAGTTCAAACCTAACAATCTTAACTGTAAAATGCCATTTCATTTTTGAAGGATTAAAGCCTAATAGGTAAAGAACAAACATTCACAAAATCATTGTACTGGATGTGTGTTTTCATGATAGGTTGATCAGTAATACATACCTCCCATAAATGAAGTGGTTCCATCTTCAAGCATTTTATTCCTCAAAACCTATCTTTACTCTAGCCTTCAATGCTGGTCGGGTAAAAGTGGATCCAATTTCACTTCCTTTTGTCTGCAAACAAGAGAAATACATTTGATGTCAAACAAAAGAACAAAAAGAACATTACAAAAGGGTAACACAAAATTGAGAAAATCAACAATGACCAATATGATGCAACAAATTATCCATCTATTCAACCGATGAGGCATAGTTTGCAAAGGATGGATGACATGTTGCAACAGATGGGTCATCTATTGGAATAAATCAAACCAGCCTTGGTACTGGTTTGATTTCATCAAAAAGTTGCTCTGTCTGTTCCAACAGTTGATTCATCAGTTGCAATAGTTGAGGAAACTATTGCAACACCACCACCAACAGCATCAACAACAAAGAAACAAACAAAACAACACCATATGTTCCAACACCACCCACAACACAAACATAACATGTTCCAACACAACCACCACCCCCAACAACAGCACCACCAAAGTACCAAACAAAAGACATAAAAAAACTATACTGATAATAAGGCTTTTTAAGTTCTCCCAACAGATGACTTTTTTTGCATATTTTAATAAAAACAATGGTTCGTTCATTCAAGACTTAAAAGTCACCTTCCTTCAATTCTCTCAATAAATAGAAAACTGGTAATGGGTAAATCATTAATAGCAACAGATGTAAATATCTAATTAAATAACATACAAAAAAGAAGACGAGATGAAAAGAGAAACAGTGAACCATACCTGCAATGTCAAAAAAGTAAATGGATCAAAACATCTAGTTCAGTCGAGAAAAGATATTGATTGGTTGAGATTCTAAAGGATCCTCATTCAAAAGACAAGAGAAAAGAGAGGAAAAAAGGAAACAACAAAGATAATTCAGAATAAAGAATAAAGAAGAGTGATGAGTTGAGTCTAGACTACTTTATGGCGGAAGGAGAGAGAAGTTCTAGATATGGGGGGTTTTAAATATTCATTAATAACTTTTGAGGGGCACGAGGAGACGGTGACATTGAAACGACCAGATAAGATTACTCACTCAGGAGATTTTTGAGTTATCCAAGTAGTATCGAGTAATATTTTTTACCGCCTTAGTATTTTAACTATTTTATCTCGAACAGGAAATACCTAAATTACTTTATAAAAAAAGGATCTAAAAATATTTAAGTGCAATAGATGACATAATCTGTTTGATAGTTTACAATAGATTCGTGATCTATCACAACAAATGTTGTAATCTTTTTGATATTTTACAACAGATGCGTAATATATTGCAACAGATTACCTAATCTATTTGATTTGATCTAACAGAAAAGACATATGTTGCAACATGTTTAAAATTTGTTAATATAATTTCAATTGAGTTCATATATTAGACTAATACCTTAATTGAATGTGAGTTCTCATAGGGTCAAATACAACTTTAATTGAGTCTTTTGGCAATTGCATGATGAGACGATACTGCGTTCCTCCTGACCAGAGTCGTCGATTGATCACTCTGAGCCGAGCCGATTCTTACTACCTCATATGTTAGACTAATACCTTAATTGGTTATTCTAGGACTAGGGTACTAATACCTTAATTGAATAATCTGGGACTAGGGTTGAGTTCTCATAGGGTCAACTACAACTTCAATTGAGTCTTTATGCAATTGCATGATGAGATGGTATTGCATTCCTCCCGACTAGAGTCGTCGATAGATAACTCTGAGTCGAACCGATTCTTACTACCTCATATGTTAGACTAATAACTTAATTGATTAATCTAGGACTAGGGTACTAATACCCTAATTGAATAATTTAGGACTAGGGGTGAGTTCTCATAGAGTCAACCCCAACTTCAATTGAGTCTTTTGTCAATTGCATGATGAGACGGTACTGCGTTCCTCCCGACAAAAGTCGTCGATCGATCACTCTGAGCTGAACCGATTCTTACTACCTCATATGTTCAACTAATACCTTAATTGATTAATCTAGGACTAGGGGTGAGTTCTCATAATGTCAACTATAATAGATGACAATGCCTATTTGATAATTTACAACAGATGGGTAATCTATTGCAACATATGACTTAATCCATTTGATAATTTACAACAGATGGGTAATCTGTCGCAACAGATAACTTAATCTGTTTGATAGTTTACAATAGATTCATGATCTGTCACAACAAATGACGTAATCTGTTTGATAGTTTACAATAGATGCGTAATATGTTGCAATAGATAACATAATCTATTTGATTAGATCCAACAGAAAATACATCTGTTGCAACAGGTTGAACATTTTCTTATATATAATTCAATTGAGTTCATATGTTAAACTAATACCTTAATCGAATGTGAGTTCTCATAGGGTCAACCACAACTTCAATTGAGTCTTTTGTCAATTACATGATGAGACGGTACTGCGTTTCTCTCGACCAGAGTCATCGACCGATCACTCTGAGCCAAACCAATTCTTACTACCTCATATGTTAGACTAATACCTTAATTGATTAATCTAGGACTAGGGTACTAATACCTTGATTGAATAATCTAGGACTAGGGGTGAGTTCTCATAGGGTAAACTATGGATTAATATAGGACTAAGGGTGAGTTCTCATAGGGTCAGCCACAACAGATGGCAGCGCCTATTTGATAATTTACAACATATGGGTAATCTGTTGCGACATATGATAATCTATTTAATAATTTACAACAGATAGGTAATCTATCGCAGCAGATGACTTAATTTGTTTGATAATTTACATCAAATTCGTAATCTGTTGTTACCTAATCTGATTGATAATTTACAACAGATGAGAAATCTGATGCAATATGTTGAAAATTTGTTTTTTACAATTTCAATTGAGTTCATATGTTAGAATAATAGTACCTAAATTGATTAATCTAGGACCAGGGGTGAGTTTTCATAGGGTCACCTCCTAGAGTACTCGGTCAACTACAACTTTAATTATTTTTATACAATTTCAATTGAATTACCCTTTTGGCAATTGCATGATGAGAGGGTTAAAAATTATGCATAGATTTTATGATTTTAAAAATAATTAAGATCAATTCGGACCAAATTAACATTTTTAAAACTACTTGTCATTCTTTTCCAAAATACAAATCAACCCATACAAAATATTTCATTATTTCAAATCTCGAGGTCTAACTCTTTCTCTCTCATTCTCGCTCAACAATACAGTACAGACAACAGCTACTCCAAATTTTTTCAACCCTTCACAACAGATCGCTTTTCTTCTCATTTCCGACCACATAGGTGTTATTTTTGACTTCGTTCTTGCTTGTATCAGTTGTTTTCTTTGTCTTTGTAGGAAACAGAGTTCGAGAAGAGCTCTATATTTGTTATTTTATTTCTAAAAAATAAGGGTTTTTAAGTTAATAATGAAAAATAAAACTTTTAGTTGTATTATCTTCAAGAATGGGTTTACAATTTTGAGTTTTGATGGTAAAATAGTAGAAAGAACTCGAGAAATCCCTAGTTTCCATCGCAGTGTTCCATTGACTGTCATGGTATTGTTGGATGGTGGTGGTGGTGGTGGTGTTTGTGGTCATCGTGGTGGCAATAGTGGTGGCATTGGTTGGTGGTGTTTGTGGTGGCTATTGGTGGTGTCGGTATTCGTGGTGTTTGTTTGTTGGCATTGGTTGGTGGTGTTTTTGGTGGTGGATGTTGGTGTGTCAGTATTCGTGGTGTTTGTAATGTATTTTTTAAAATCTATGCATGCATCAATTGTAATGTAATTTTTATTTTTCTTTGTCTGTAGGTAAAACATGTCTCCCAAAAGTAAAGAAAGTGAAAGTGGATAAACGTCTGACCACTCAAAAAAGGCTATAGTACAGAGGGATTCGGAGGAGTTTCCTGAACAATCTTAGTCACGGAAAAGTGAAGCTGGGGAGAGATGCGAAAATAATGTTGAGGGAGGTGGACAAGGGTCCGTAGATGGTGATGAAGAAAATAAAAGTGAGAAAGAGGAGGAATTGGAGAGTGAGAAAGAGAAAGAGAATGATTATCCACATGATGATAATGGATCACCGATGGGGCACGAGTTAATATCGACATCCCAGCATGATCCTGTCAAAAATTTTAGTATTGATAGGTTTCAAGTTGCGATGTCGATAAATGACCTAGAAGAAAAACAACTAACTGGTCAAATTGTACTTAAATGTCAAATGGGGAAATTTTTTGAACATTTTTTTAAAATTATGAAGAACGAAAACATAGCCAGACTTTTTAAGAAGAGCTGCTTTGGATCCTTTCTTGAGCTTCTTTAGGACCCCTCTACCCATATCCATTTCACTATGATGATGGTATATGGTCTTCTCAAGAGCAGGATCAAGTACACGGGGATAATAAAAATCCGGAGGAAGGGGGCAAAAAAAGAAGATGGATGAAATCTGGATCAACTACTGTGGCATGCCTGTTTTTTGGCTTGCAAAAGTTTGCCATAGTGATGAGCTTAAAATGCCATCGTCCAGAAGGACCACCACCCCGCAAAATATCCAAGGCAAGAAAATGCAAGGAAAAAATAGATGGGTTGTTTGACATTGCTCGACGTGGCTACAAAGCATCGGATTTGTTGACAGATCTCGAGGATAAAACCATACAAGAGTAGTACAGGGAGAAATTGCGCTTAGTTTGGTTTTCCCATTCGGTTATATTGGCAAGAGACGTCAACAAGGTCATAGAAGATTATTTGTTGGCGCGTGCTGAGGATTTTGATAAATTCAACAATTATCCCTGGGGATATGAAAACTTCTACTTGACTGTCCAATATTTACTGACAAAGCTATCCTTAGGGATGACCATATTATACGGCTTTCCTTGGGCTTTCATGGTTAAATTAATCACTAATTTTACTCATCCATTTATTTATATTGAATATAGCTATTATAATTTTTTTTGCTTGCTTTCTGTTTACATTTTTTAGGCTTGGGCATTTGAAGCCATTCCTCCCCTCCGAAAGCAGTTAATGGATTACCCAGATGAGGTTTCTCATCCAAGGATGTTTAGGTGGTTGGCTGCAAAGAGCAACACCAATATTAAGGAGGCTGATCTCTTTAACCCTCTAGATGATGCAGTACATCTTCTTTAAGAACAATAATTCTACTCAAAGATAAGAAAGATATTGAACAGATGTTATATTTGGTGCAGCAGATGTTATATCTAATGTACCAGATGGGACATCTATTGCGACAGGGTATATCTTGCATCAGATTACCCATCTGTTGCTTTGGTTCTCTGAACCCAACTCCTAAAAGATTAACCATCTACTGCAAATTATGCAATAGATGTTTAATCTGATAACATATTGTTCATCTGTTGCGACGTACAGATCATCTGTTGCATAACAGATTACCCGTCTTGTGCAACTGTTATAACAGATGATTGATAGTTTGCATCAGATTATCCATGTGTTGCTCTGTTTCTCTGAACCAGACTCAAATGGATTTTAACCATATACTGCAAACTATGCAATAGATGGGACTTTTTTAAAAAAAATGTAGCCCAACTATGATAATTATTATATTGTATGATTTAAATGCATCTGTCTTTTTTTTTCTTTTTTATAGGTTGTGCATCCATGGATCGTGCCTACTGAGGAGGAGTCGGTGATGACTTCTTATATTACTCTAGGTCATGTTGATACTATAGCAGACCCAACGGTGGAGTTAATAAAGAAGGAATTGGCTGGAGCAACAGCCATAAGAAGAGCAGTTAGGCAAGGTCAGCCTAATGTTAAGGCTCTTCATGACAAACCGTTTACTAAGGCAGATCCGGGTGCTTCTTCTGGTGGAGTTGTTGTTGGTGGCCGGCATGCTGATGCTGCTACCACTCATGATGATGAGCATGTTGATGCTCAAGAAAGAATAAATATGTTTGAAAACACCCCTTTTCGCCCTTACACAGGTCCCTCTCACCCCATTTCACCCTCGTGTTCTCGTTGCGAATGCGATGGGTACAAGGACAGACATGATAAACTCTTTGAAAAAGTAGAGGCTATCTCTAAAGCTATTGAGGAATTTAAATCCAAGAGGTGTGTCATACCATCCAAGAAGGTGATGGAGCCACACACTCCTACAATGTTGGTTAGGAGAAAGAAAAGAGCAATTAGAGACGTACTCTCCGCTCGGAAATCAAAAGAATTGCAATTCCTCCCTCTCCAAAAGTTGTGGAAGTTCAGGGGCCAGTCAAGAAGGTGGAAATATATGTGGAACTTGGTGCCGAAGAGAAGAGGGATCTGCGACAGGACAAGAATGTTAAGCCAGGCGCACCAGATTACCCCAGGCCTCTCTTTTCCCCCCAAGACTTCCAAACTTTGACTTATATGCGTATGTCATACGAGGACAAGGAAAGTTTACTTTTCCTAACCTAGCTCTTCTAATCTACCCCATGAAAAAGAAGCCACATAATAGATTTCAGATCTGTTGCAACAACTGGGTATACTGGTGCAACTGGTAGTGGTTCTGTTGTAACTTATTATCTATCTGTTTCATAAGTTGCATTGGATTATTGATTCAGAGAACCCTATGAAATAGATGGACCATCCGTTATAGCTTTACAATTACAAACCTATTTAAAAATTGACTTCTTATCTCACAACATGTTGACATAATTCTCTGCCTCATGAGGAAAAGGCAATTAACGTACCGGGAAGCTTATGACGCTGCCGATAGGGTAATGGACCTCAACTTCTACAAGAAGATCAAGGATAGAAATGATCAACTCAATGGAGAGGCATCATCCCTTGATGTGGGACTTGATTTCCTATTTATTACGTTGGTCTTGGATGAAGAAGAAATGATAAAATATGTTAAAGGGGACAGGCCAAATCCATACGGCAAGAGTTGGACCGAGGCAAAAAGGATTCTTGCAGTCATTAGCGTGAACGACATGCATTATCGGGCTGTTGAGATACTATTCGAGGAGAGAAAAATCAATATTTATGACTCTAATGTACCTCTCGTCGATGATTTTGATCTTTTTCTCCTTGTGGAGCCACTGATGGTGTTATTGCCCATCTTGTTGAGGGAGAGTAAATTGATGAATCATTTGCCAAAGGAAGTGTTGATGAAGAAATCACGAGATTTTGAAGGTCAAAACAGGGGAATGATCCTTCCAAAAGATGATGCCGCTAATGCGAGCGGCTCGCACGCTCTTGCACACATCGAATGTTTGCTAACCGGCACAGAAATGGTTGAGCCAATGACTTTTCTGTGCGACAATGCTGTGGCAAACCTGCAAGAGGTCTGGGATTATGGGGTACTAACTGGACGCTTGAAGCCTATGTATATAGAAGAGCCTGTGAAATAGAAATTTTTAATTTCAAGTCACCCTTCACTTTATTACATGTACATGTAGTTGAAATAATTTTTTTCAGATGAAAGTTGAGTTTTTTACAATGCAATAGATTAGATTGTCAATCTGTTGTAAAATATATTTTATTCCTTCTGGCAGAGAGTTTATCTGTTGCAATAGGTTGGTCATCTGTTGCATTAAGCTGATGTTATTTCTATGAATAATCTAATAATCTAAGTCTTCTGTTACAACAGTGGAAAGACCTGTTTGATAATTTCCAACAGATGACCTAAATTTTACAACATATGCCTAAATCTTTTTGATATTTTCTAACAGTTATGCTTGAATATCCATGTGCTCGACAACACCAAACCAGTATCAAATACACATACCACCATGAAAATTTCAGTAATTAGGCTTGAATATCCATGTGCCCAACAACACCAAACCAGTAGCAATAATGGCAACAATGTAGTATCTTCTTGCTCGATTTTGTTTCTCTTCAGAAGCCTTGACTTTGTTCAACAAACCCATAATTACACAATTTGCTTGTGAAGGGTGTCGTTCTTCATACCAATCAAAGTAATCACATCCACCCAATTTCTATAAAAAAGAGAACACAATTAGAAAATAATTACAAGTCAATAATTAATCAACTAATTAAATAAAAAAATATTATCTTTGAAATCTTACAAGTAAAAACCCTACGACCCGGATTTTATTGAGTTCAAGAATTCTTTAACAGAGCTTCATGACAGCACTTACAATATCGAAAATCTTTATCACAAAAAATAGTGGAAGATGCGCTCGACATTGTCAAGCTTAGTTGGAAAAAATGAAAGAAATAATTTGAAGAATTTGGATAGATAAAAGAAGATGATGATAAAGAAGAAGATTTGGGAATTTAGGATTAAATTTTAGGAGGAAGATGAATACATAAGACAATGGGGGGGAAAATGACCGTTGGGGGCCAAGTGACGGCAAGTCAGCGAAATATGCCATACTTGACACTGACACATTTGATGCCTATTTTATTTTACGTGTTTAAAGTAAACATTATCTACTTGATGCCTATTTTATTTTAGGTGTTTGAACTAAACACCGTCGATGGGTTGCGCCTTTTTTATTTCAATTCAATTCACTTTAACCTTTTTACACATAGTGATAATTTTTTATGTCCAACGAAAGTTGAATTTTTATAATGCAACAGATTCTTCATCCGTTGTAACAGTTATCCTACCCGTTCTGACATATAGTTTATCTGTTTCAATAGGTTGGTTATCTGTTGTATTATCTCGATGTTTTATCTAAAGTCCATCTGTTGGACCTGTTTGATAAATTCTAACAGATCATCTACCTGTTGCAACATATGTCTAAATCTGTTCAATTTTTCTGATAGATGTGTCATCTGTTGCAATAGATACATTATCTGTTGCAATATTTAAATTTGGTATTCCTTTTCAATTAATAAGTTCAAATCTAAGGAATAAATAAAATGTGTAGACAAAATAAAATAAATCGAAGCCTTCATAAATTAGCTGAAATAAGTCAACAAATAAATGAAATGTAAAAGAATTATTATGGGTACAGATCTCAACAAATACATCAACAACAATTTAAGTATACTGCCAAGGATTGCTTTGACAGGCTCAAGCTATAAAGATCTACTCAGTATGGACAAGTTTTTCTTCATCCGGTGCTATGGAATTCGGCTTTGCTCATCATGGATCTTTATTATCGTTTACGTACGGTTTCTGCGCTTTTTGTTCTCCGTATTTCCATAAAAAAGGCAGAATATTGTCAATGTTGTTCAGCATTAGCTTCTTCTACATCCATCTGGAAATTCAGAATTGGTCAATGCTAATCACAGAGATACAACAAAATGGAAAATGATAACTCATCTCTTCTAGCAAATCAAACAGGCCTTCCTCCCATTTTAAATTATCCCAAATAGATTATATTTTTGTTGCAACAATGAATCAACTGTTGGGACAAATTTCTACATGAGAAAGACTTGTATGATAATTTCTAACGGATGAACCATTAATTGTAATATATGAATCATCTGTTGTAGAAGATAGGTCATCTGTTGGTACAAATAAAAGCGATACGAAGAGCTGTTTGATTTGCCAAAATAGATGAGATATATGCTTATCAGGTGCAACTAGTTAGTCAACTGTTGCAATAGACTAACCAATTGCAATAGATGTATATATCTGTTTGATAATTTTCTGCAGATGTGCCATCTGTTGAAACATACATGTGTCTGTTTGTTTTGTCAGTTGGAAGACATATGATATATTTACCTTCTTCAGCTCATACTACTCTCCTTTGGACATTGTATGTTGCTCAGTGCAACACACAAACAGAGGAGTTACAATTTCACTTTTTTGGATGCTTGATAATGCCCTTGAAATCACTCTCCTTCTCCTCTTAGCCTTAATCTCTAATGGAGAAGAAGGAAATAAAATCCTCTTTGATGGAATGAGACCCCTCTTAGATGACAATTCCTTTATAGAGGCAGTTAATGCATTAATAGCATTAATCACTACATCATGTTTCGCCCTGCAGTCTTGACATTTGCATGCAGAACATTCGTTGGGAGATGCAAAATCTGTATAACTAGTATGATCATACTCATAATGGTTTGCTTTAAATACTGAAAGAGGAGCATCATTAGGACCAACAACAGCACCACTACCACCACCAACAGCTCCATCACCACTAAGACCATCAACAACAACAAGCCCACCCTCCAAAATTATTTTTCTTGTAATGGTTGTTGCTCCAAACAATTCCATTTTTAATTTGTTGATGATCTTAGAATCCGATAAAGTTTGCAAAGACTGTAAAGTAAGAAAAAATGACATCTTCAACTCTCGATTGGTCGGAACTAGTGACAGATGCACAATCTAACATAAATCATTACATATATTAGAATGATGATTAGATCATTCCAAAAAAATCATTAATTAAAAGAAAAAATTAATTATAATTATACTTACTGCATCCTTAGGGGGGTTGAAGAGATCAAGAAATTTTGCATTTTTATCAGTTTTGGCCAACAACCATCTCAAGATTCTTGGACAGGAAACTCCTTCCTGGTAGTTCACTTGTTGTCTCAAATAAGGAATGGCTTCAAACACCCAAGCCTATAAAATAACGCCAATAAATCAAAACCATTATTGAGCGAAAAAAATGAATGATATCATAATAGAAGAAAGAAACATTTACCATGAAAGCCCATGGGAAGCTATATAAGTTGACTGTCTTTGGCTCTAACGGAGTCAACAAATATTTGACAGTCATTTTAAGGTTTTCATACCCCCAAGGATAGCTGTTAAACGCATCAAGATCCTCGGAGAGCTTTATTAAAACGAGGCTTATGTTGTTGTTAACATCTCCCGCTCAAAGAATATTATGTATAAACCAAACCAAGTAAAATGACTGCTTGTGCTTCTTTGAAAGTCCTTTACCTTTCAACGCTTCTATTAAAAAAAAATTTTGAAGCTTGGACCAACAATGGACACCAGGTCATCACGATCACACGACTTGCCTTTGCCTTTTTTGGGTGTGCGGGGTGCTTTTTTGGGTTAGAATAGGTATAACTTGAGAAGGAGGATAACATTTTAGTCCAGTAATTATGGCAAACTCCTTCCAACAAAAATAAACAGGCATGCCACAGTAATTTATCCACACCTCATCCGTCTTATCTTTGTTTTCATACATAAACCTATGCTTGAGAAGTTCATATACCATTTTCATTTGGAAACGAGCATTGTTGTTTTCCGATAAATCAAGATATTTCCCAAAGTAGTTTTCCCTGAAATAAGAATCCAATTTTTGTTCTCGACGTATTTTTCTGAAGGCGTCGAAAGATTTTCCCATGGATGACTTAACCACAAAATCAACCATTAAATCTATGGCACCATCGTACTGCATTCTCACAGGATAACGATCAATGCTGAAGGCTTTGACCAGCTCTTCAGTGAAAGGGCTATTAGCATCTGCATCATCTCTTTTGAAACATACCTCTTCCCCGTTCTCATCATATTCTGCTACTGATTGAGATAACACTTGTAAAGCAAGCTCATAGAGTGGTGGATATAGCCTAGCTACTTCAGTTGTTCCTATACTTGGACTTGATTCGATTTCTGTTCTTTTGGGAACCATATTATCTAAAATTAGCAGGAACATAAAATAATATATTATTGTTGATTAATGCATCGTTAAAAAAGGATAACAGTAAATCAAACAAGCAAAACTGTAAAATAACAGTTGCAACAGATCACCGATCTGTTGTACCAGGTAGTATATCTATTACAGCATATAACCAAACTATTATAGTGGATGGGTAATCTGTTGCAACAATGCAAAATATATCACTCATATTTTAAGATAGATGAATGGGTTGTTCAACAGATCAAACAACTGTTATAACATCATTTATTGCAATATATGAGTGATTTGTTGGTACAGTTAAATAATCTGTTGTGATAATATAAAACATATCACTTATCTGTTGAAAAAGATAAATAGTTTGTGCAATAGATTACACATCTGTTGCAACATATGAGTGATATGTTAGAGCAGTTAACTAAACTGCAGCGATGGCTGAGTAATATGTTGTGACAATACAAAATATATCACTTATCTTTTGAGAAAGATGAATGGTCTATGCAACAAGTCACACATCTGTTGCAAAACATGAGTAATCTGTTGGAATAGTTATCAACTGTCAATATTGTTTAGATTTCTTCCAACATAGGGTCGTCCATCGCGGCAGATGAATGATCAGTTGGAAAAATCAAGTCTTTGACATTTCCTGTAGGAAGAGTTGATGGGATTTTATCCAACAGGAGGTTCATTTGTTGCATCAGATCACTAATCTAATGGTTCTTTCATTGCACCAGATGGTTAATTAGTTGCATTCGATTTTTTATCTGATGCTTAATCTGTTGCAACATATGGTAAAGTTGTTGCATCAGATAGTTAAACTGTTGCATCAGATTGTTAATCTATTGCATCAGAATTGTAATCTGATGGTTCCTCTGGTGCATCAGATGGTTGATCTGTTGCATCATATAATAAATTTGTTGCATCAGATGGTTAATATGTTGCACCAGATGGGTAATCTGTCAGAGGAAACAAAAAATAGTAGCACGATTTTATTCAACAAAAAACAACAATTTCACCATTTTTACCAAGAACAAGAACAGAACAAATCAAACCAAATTGTCATTTTGTTTTTATAAACACAAACAATAAAAAGGCCATTTCAGACCGCATTTCAAATTAGTGCAACAAATATTGAAATTGTTAACCAATACTATAAGAGAAGTTGGCTCAAGTTCCTCATTTTCTTCAAAACTAAAAAGGCATAAATTTTTACCTGTGATAGAAGAAAAGGAACAATAAAGAATTCAAAGTTGTTGTGGCCGGAGAGCAAGGTTGTCATGTCGATTAAAGGTTGAATTTGAAAAGGAACTCGAAGCCCAACTATTTGTAGTCGGATGTTGAAGTCATCGAGGATTGAAATGAGAAATTTGCAGAACAGTTGGTTGAGAGAGAGTTGACAGAAGCTGTCGAAAGCGGGATGAGAGACAGGTTGATTAAATTGAAGAGGGGAACTTGAAGCCCAACTATTTGTCGCCAGAGGTAGAAGTCTTCAGAGGTTGAAGGGAGAAAAGAGGGGAACTCGAAGCCCAACTATTTATCACCGGAGTTAGAAGTCATGGGGGTTTGAAGGAAGAAATTTTGCAAAACTGTTGGTTGGGAGAGAGTTGAGAGAGGCTGTTGAGAGAGAGGAGAGAGTGGTTGATTTGGATTGAGGAGGGGTGTGGGTTGGGTTGATTTGTATTTTTGAAAATATTAGAAAGTTTGTAAAATATTAATCAAGTCCACAATTAACTTAATTAAGTTTTCTAATGATGTTTGACTCTATCTGTTGGTCAATGTCACCAATCCTTCATTCAAGACTTAAAAGACACCTTTCCTTCAATTTTCTCAAGTTACTGCTCTAAGGTTTCGTCTTATAACTGATTCCTTTGATGCATGTAGTTTAAAAAGATTACACTAACTTTCCTTCTTAAATGTTATTAATATTATATTGTGACCTAAAAATATATTCTTTGACATTTATTTAAAAATGTACTCTTTGACGTTTATTTTATTTGTCACGCTTTCCTTTTAAGCAAAAAGATAATTTAATTTAATTATTCTTATAGATTTTTTGAGCTCGATTTAGTATACTACTATCTTTTTGTTCGCAGAAATCCCTCTACAATTTTATCGATAAAGATAAATTAAAGGTAAAAATTTGCTAAGATAAATATAAAGGTAAATAAACAAGAATCTCGAAAAATAATTAAGAAACTTATGCTAATTTATGTATCAATATGGGATATCCTCATCAGAATTATATGTCAAAGAATCATAAATTGAGTTGAATACTATGAAGAATTAAAATTTCTTAATTTTTAAGTAATAAACACAGACCATCTGATTTGATTTTTTCTTTTCTAAAGTACCTCAATGAACGAGGGCATACACAAACTTAGTTAAAAACCTTAAAAGCTAAACTTTCAGATTTTGGATGTTTTGAATTTCCATCCATTTATATTCATTTCAATGTTACTGCCTAAGAAAATAGAAAATAAAAAGGGGGGTAAAGACCTTTGTGGAGTAATTATGTGATGGGCACACTTGTCATTTAGTTTTTTGTCTCATATGCGGTATTTGTATTGAAGTTTGACTATATTCAAATCGTGTGTTGCAGGATCTTTTCTAGAGGTAGAATTTCCAACAAGATTTTTATTCATATCCAAGACACATTTGTCCATTTCATGTTATTACATAATTATGTTACACTAAATATTGAAAAGAAAAAAGAAGAAGAAAAAGACGTACATAATATTTAAATAGAATTTGAGAATTTAGATTTATACTACAGAAAAAAGAAAGATCACAAAGTTACTTGGGGCTTTGAGCTAAAAGTGACAAAAAAAAGTTTGAAAATATGGTGTAGGTGACTCAAGTCTTAATAATTGAGTGTAGGTGATAATTACTTTATTATGGATTAAGAAAGGTTGAAAAGTTTGAAAATAACCCACAAATTTTTGAATTTACACTTTGATCCAAATGTTAGTTAATATAATAGAAAATGGAGGGGGAAAAGGCGCGTTTCTCTCCTTCTCATTCGTTGTTGTTTTCTCTCTCTTCATGATTTTTGTTGTTCCTTGTTGCTGCGGCTTTATTCATTATCTTCTTCTTCATAATCATCATCTTCTACTTCATTATCATCTTCATCTTCTTCTTGTCGATTATTGTTGTTGATTTTACCATTACTACTGCTACTTGACCAATTTTTTAGGTGAAATTTTATTTCGTACATCACTTTTCACTTCTGCATTACTTCATAGGTGACTTTGGTAAGTAAAATTTTAATTTTTAGTCGAATTTGTCATCTGGATACACAGCTACTACTGTTTTTCAACTATGGATAGAACCCGATCATGAATCCAACATAAGAGCCCACAATTTAAATAGATCACTCATCTGTTGCATCAGATGAGTAATCTAGACTCATATGTTGTATTCATGTTTATGGTTCTATAGTGCTCGTAACATGAATAATCGAACATATGGCTAATCTATTGCATTAGACTTATATATGTTGCAACAGACTACTTATCTGTTGCAACAGATGAATAATCTGTTTGGAACAAAGGCGCGACTGTTCACCTTCATTTATTAATTACATTCAAACTGGTGGCTTTTTGATTTCTGTGAAAAGTTAATGACTTAATTAAATCAAAGCTGCTAACCAACTTTTTTATTATTGTGATAAGTCGTGACTTTTCAGATTATTATTATTAATTAGTTCTTAAATTTAAATAACCTTTTTCTCAATTAAACCATTTGTGTAACAGATAATCTATCTGTTGTAACAGATAATCTACCTGTTGTAACGTATAATCTATCTTTTGTAACGATAATCTATTTGTTGTAATAGATAACACATAATGTATTTCTACTTCATTCAAATTATTCCTTAATCATTGACATGTTTGATGAGAAAAAGAAAGAAAATCTTAATGAAAATTAAATAAGAATTAAAACGTCAAAGGCGATCAAACATAAATTTATATATTAAACAAAAATAAATTAAAATACATAGGCTAAAAGAAAAAAAAATCTAATTATTATTATCATCATCATCATCATTGTTATTGTTATTGTCAGTCGACCAATCTTCAACCGGCCGCAGCTGGACCCTCCTCAGCTTGTGGATATCCCCTGGAGCATCCTTACTCTCACTGCTCCCAACTCCCACTGCAGTTTTGAACCTGCCTCCAAAGTTTATTCATGATGTCTTGCAGAAAAGCAACGTCCCACACTGGATTTGTCATATCTAGAACGCACATGAATTGACAAAAAATGTAGAAACAAAAGTAAACAAAAAAATACAATACATCGTATACTTCAGATTGAGTATATTTACACAGAAAGCAAAAAAAAATTACCTGAGTCAGGGAAGAGAAAGTGGTTGAAGGTGTAATATGAAAGACAAGATGCAAGAAATAAATAGAGTGAAGTAGAATGAACGAGTGAGTAAGGAGAGACCTATTTATAGAGGATTGAATTTGAATGAGTTAGGAAAAAAGGTGCGTCTGTTCACCTCCATTTATTAATTACATATTTTGATTACTGTGAAAAGTTATGACTTAATTAAATCAAGTTGCTGACTGACTGACTTTTTGAATATTGTGATAAGTCGTGATTTTTCAGCTTATTATTATTAATTAGTTCTTTGCAATAATCATTTTTATTGAGTTGTGACAACAAATTTTATATTTGTTGCATTAGATAACACATCTATGACAACATATATATCATCTGTTGCAACCAATGGACAACCTGTTGCATCAGATAATCTATCTGTTGCAACATATAATCTTTTTTTTAATAATGATCATATCATTAATCCAAATTTGGTGACTTTTTATTATATAATTAAAAAAAATTAAAAACAAAAATGGCGAAAAGTAACACTACTTGTCGCCTATTTAATATTAACATCAATTATTCAAATTAAATAACTATTTTTTTACGGTTATAAATTGTGTTTATCATTTATTTCTTATTGTTTCCTGTGAAAAGAAATGACTTAATTAAATTAAGCTGGTGAGTTTTTTATTATTGTGACAAGTCATGACTTTTCAGCTTATTATTATTAATTAGTTATTAAATTTAAATAACCTTTTTCTCAATTAAAAAATCGAAGATACCTTTTCAATAACCGTTTCTTTAATAAAATAATAATCATTTTTATTGAGTTGTGGCAACAGATTGTATATTTGTCGCATCAGATAACCCATCTATGGCAACAGATATACCATCTGTTGCAACAAATCGACCATCTGATTTAGGAGTTTTTTTTTATTTCTTCTAATAGCTGATTCATCAGTTGCAACAGATGGGGAATTTGATGCATCATCAACATTGAATGTATTAGTAGATACAAAAAGTCACGACTGTTCATCTTTTATTTAACAATCATCATATACCTTAATTAATCCAATGTTTTGACTTTTTTATTATATAATAAATAAATAATTTTTAAAAAATAGATTTAAAACAAAAATGATGAAAAGTCACGATCAGTTATTAAAATTAAATAATCATTCTTTTACGGTTATAAATTGTGTTTATCATTTATATCCTTATTATTTATTTACGAACCATTTTTCATATTAAATAATCAAAAAGTCATGACTTTTCACCCTCTCAATAACAATAACCCTTTTTTTATTAATAACTGCCCGTTGCAACATATGATCCATCCGTCACATCAGATTAACAATCTGTTGCCACAAACGCTCAATCCCTACCTCCAATCGTCGACATGTTGAGAATAAGGAATAGATAGAATGATAATTAAATATTAAATAAGAACTAAAAAGTCAAAGTCAACCAAACATAGATTTTTGAATCCATTATATACAAATATATACAATAAAAAAAACATACCCTTGGGTAGATCCGATATAAAAAAGAAAATGCATACGCTAAAAGAAAAAATATTAATCTATTAGTATTAGTAATAGTATTAGTATTAGTATTAGTATTAGCAATAGTATTAGTATTAGTATTAGTATTAATATTAGTATTAGTATTAGTATTAGTATTAGTATTAGTATTAGTATTAGTATTAGTATTAGTATTAGTATTAGTATTAGTATTAGTATTAGTATTAGTATTAGTATTAGTATTAGTATTAGTATTAGTATTAGTATTAGTATTAGTATTAGTATTAGTATTAGTATTAGTATTAGTATTAGTATTAGTATTAGTATTAGTATTAGTATTAGTATTAGTATTAGTATTAGTATTAGTATTAGTATTAGTATTAGTATTAGTATTAGTATTAGTATTAGTATTAGTATTAGTATTAGTATTAGTATTATTGTCAACCGGCCAATGGTCATCCGACAGCAGCAGGCCCCCCCTCAGCCTTGCTCTGAAGTCGCGAACTTCCTCCGGAGTTCATGAATCTGCCTTTAAAGTTCTCGCAAGGACTCAAGATGAATCACCGTGTACGAAGTTGAATCAACCATATCTAGAAGTGGAGTAGAATGAACGAGTAAGGAGGGACCTGCTTATAAAGAATTGAATTTGAATGGATTAGCCAAAAAGTCAGTACTGGTTACTTCTTTTTAAATAAAACTGGTGACTTTTAAAGTTTATGTAAATTAAAAAAACGGATCTAAATACAACATTTTATCTTTATTGTATTTCAAAAAGAAAAGAAAATAGCTTTAAAATAAATCTGACACATGGGTAATCTGTTGCAAAATATATTCCATTTGTTAGATAATTTACAACATATCAAAAATCTATTGCAGCAGATGGATATAACTGTTTGATTTTTCCAGCAGATAAGTCATATGTTGCAACAGATTGATCATCTGTCGTAATAAATGTCTATAATTATTTGATAATTTAAACAGATGTGACATCCGTTGCAGCGGGTTAGTCATCTGTTTATTCAATTTAAGCCATAGATGGGCTAGGAATAATAAAGTGCATGCATATGGATAGATCCACTTTCATATGTGGGAGTTAAGTATTACTGATAATGTCATCGCGACAACACACACAAAGTACAATATTTTGTGAATACAGTTTTTAATCGATTAGGCACTGATCATTCAAACAAGATCCTGCATTGCACAGTTAAGTTTGATAGGTTCATATTGATAAGACTGAGGTCCCCATGAAGATGGTGTTGATAACCTATTACGAATTACTGACGGTTGTTTCTCATGTTCATGCATGTTAAATTTTGAGAAGGGATCAATATTTAGTGTCATTACAGAGATCTAATAGCGATTGGACTTAACTTTAAGTGTGTATTGGACTTTGAGAAGGCCGTCGAAGCCTCACACTGCATCAAACAAGAATGGAAAACCAATAGAAATTCTTCTGGCCCAAATTTATATGGAAGGGTTGTTCGAGAAGATGATTATACGTCAGAAGGAGACGAAGGAGAATGCCTGTGAGAGAAAAGGAGGTTGATGAAAGACTATATCATCAGAGATCTAATTGAAGAGGAAACATAGGGTAGCAAGGAACTTCTAGCAAATTTGGCCGATGAAACTGAATTAAAACATAAGAAATCTGAATCAAGTACAAATATAAAAGTGTATCCAGTAATAAAAATTTGTCTGCCAAGAAGGCATCTTTGCGGGCGTCGACGGTTGAAATAATGTACAGTAAGTCGAGAAAACTTGTGCCAACAACAACTGTAGTTAAAATAAGGAATCTAACTAAAGCCAGTAATTTCTGAATTTTAAATTACATTCCATGCCTTCTTGTTTGTGGTTGTGATTATGTCCACTACTATTGACCTGATCGAAACCACAAATAAGATTGAAAGGCATATTTTGTATCATTACTTCCTTGGAAATATGGATTAATTAATTGTGTTTTCTTGCCTTAGCATACTTTCAACATATCTTGGAGAAGATCAGAGGCTTGCTGTAGTATATGAATCCCGATAATTTTCAAGCTTGCCTCCAACTTGCTGATTCGGTATTTAAGTTGGTCGTTGCCATCTTTGAGGTCATTATATAGTTCCTAGTCTTTTATGAGCTCATAAATAAGATACACTTTCTTTGAAGTTGTGGCATTGTAAAAGGCTTCCAGAACACTTTCTTTAGTAGGCTTAAATGATACATAGAGGGTTCGCTATGTTGTTTTAGGTCAAAATGTGTTGATGCATACTCAAGCAGTGGTCCCAACAGTTGAACAAATCAATTTTATCGAGCGTTGTTCAATCCAGCTTACTCAACAAACCTTTAAAACATTTGATAGATTAATTAGCCTAAAATTATGTAATGTTTGATCTAAAATGATTCCACTAATCCTATCAAATGTTACGTAACTCCAGGATAATTAACCGATTAAAACCTTTGCCCAAGTTAGTGCACAAATTAAATGAGCTCAATCTCTTAACTTTTTTGTTGTTCACTTTTCTCCTAAAAAGGACAAGAGTGATCAGCAGAAAATCTAAGAGATTGAGCTCGTTTGGTTTGTGCACTAACTCGGGCGAAGGTTTTTATAGGGTAATAAGTTTCGAGTTACGTAACATTTGATAGGATTAGTGGAGTCAGTTTAGATCAAACGTTACATAATTCCAGGCTAAGTGACCTATCAAATCCTTTGAAGGTTTGTTGAGCAAGCTGCATTGAACAACGCTCGATAAAAGTGAGTTGTTCAACAGTTGGGACCACTGCTTGAGTGTGCATCAACATATTTTGACCTAAAAAACATAGCAAACCCTCCATATATCATTTAAGCCTTCTGAAGAAAGTGTTTTGGAAGCCTTCTGAAGGCCTTTTACAATGCCACAACTTTGAAGAAAGTGTTACTCATTGACTAGCTCACAAAAGACCCGGAATTCTATACCAACCTCAAAGACTTCAGCGACAAGATTAAATACCGAATCAACAAGCTGGAGGCAAGCTTGAAAATTATCAGGATTCACATACTACAACAATCCTATGATCTTCTCCAAGATATGTTGAAAGCATGCTAAGGCTAAAAAACATAATCAATTATATACATATTTCTAAGGAAGTAATGATACTCAATCTACCTTTCAATCTTGTTTGTGGTTTCGATTAGGTCAATAGCAGTGGACCTAATCGGTACCACAAACAAGAAGGCATGGGATGCAATTTAAAATTCAAAAATTTCTGCCCTCGCTCAGATTCCTTATTCTAACTGCAGTAGTTATTGCCTCAAGTTTTCTTGACTTACTGTACATCATTTCAACTCTCGGTGCCCGTAAAGCTACTTTCTTAGTGTTCAGCTATTTTCTATATAGGTGATCATCCCGACCACGCTACCTAGTCGTAACTCCTAGCAAAGAGACCATCTGCACTATTTTTCTCTAAGAGAAACAACAGATAGATTTTTTACTATTTGATACATTTACATATTTACACTTGATTCAGATTTCTCATGTTTTAAGTTAGTTTCATCGGTCTTTCTACCCTATGTTTCCTCTTCAATTAGCTCTCAGATAATATAGTCTTTCATCAACCCTCTATTTTCCCTTGCAGGCATTCACCTACCGCACCTTCTGGCGTATAATCATCACCCCAAGCAGTCTAACCATATACATTTGGTTAGGGAAATAACTATATTGATTTCCGTTCGTGGTTGAAGTAGTGGGAGGCTTCGAAGGCCCTCTCAGAGTCCAATACACCCTAAAAGTTAGTCCAATCACTATTGAATCTCTCTACAATACCACCAAAACTTGATCCCTTCACAATGCTTGACATATAAATTGAGAAACAATCGCCATTAAATCTTAACAGGGTATCATAACCATATTCATGGTCCCCTGCCTTATCAGTTTAGACCTATCAAACTTAACTATAAAATTACATATATCTTGTTTGAATGATCAATTACTAATCAATAAAAATATCATTCATAAAATTAGTGTAATCTATATGTGTTTTCATGATAACATTATCAGTAATACATACCACATATGAAGTGGTTTCATCTGTAAGTAGCTTATTCCTCTGAACCCATCTTTACTGTAGCCTCTTATATTGGTCGAGCAAAAGTTAATCAAATTTTAGTACCTTATATCTATAAAGAAGAGGAAAAAACTAATGTCAAACAAGAGAAGAAATAAAGAACATTATCCATCTGTTGCAACAGATATGGAGTCTGTTGCAACATACGTGGAGTCTGTTGCAACAGATGTGGAGTCTGTTGGAATACATCAAACCAACCTTACCAGTGGTTTGATTTGTTTCAACAATTACTCCATCTATTACAACATCAACAACAACATAAACTACAAAGAAACGACAAAAAACAACTTAAACAATAATGAAACAACATCATTTGTTCCAACACCATTAACAACAACATCAACAATAAAGAAGCAACATCCTTTGTTCCAACACCATCATCAACACCACACCACAAGTTCTAACAACATAAGTAATAGAATCAACAACAAAGAAACAAGCAAAATACATACAAAAAATGATATTGCCAACAAGGCTTTTAAACTTCTCCCAATAGATGACCTTTTTTGCATATTGTAATACAAACAATGGTTCATTCATTCAAGACTTAAAAGTTCCTTCAAATTTTTTAAATAAATATGATATGAGTAAATGGTAATAAATAAAAAACAGATATAAATAACTTGCAAAGAAGAAGATGAGAATAAAAGAGCAATAGTGAACCATACCTGCAATGTCAAAAGCAAGGAGATCAAAACAAAAAGTTTAGTCAAAGAATGATATGGATTGGTTTATATATAAAAGTATCTTTATGAGAAATAGGAGAGAAAAAAAGAGACGACTGTGATAACCCTAACGAGAAGAGAAAGAAAAAGATGAGAGATGAATAAATTTAGGGCTAAAGGAGAGATAATTCTAGACATGAGTTTAAATATTAATTAATATTCATTAATAACTTGAGGGGCACAAGTAAGATGGGTGACATTGAAAAGACAAGATTAGACTACTCAATGAAATTTTTGAGTTATCCAAGAAATATTTTTTACCGCCTTTAGTAATACTATTTTATCTATCTTTCTTCTTCTTTTGGATAGAAGATTGATTTAAAATTAAAAAAAAACATATATGTCATCTGTTACAATAGATATCAATATCTTTTTAAAAAATTCCAACAGGTAAGTCATCTGTCACAACATATGCAAATATCAATTTGATAATTAAATCAGATGTTATCTGTTATAACATATATTAATATCTGTTTAAAAATTTTCAATAGCTCAGTCGTATGTTACAACAGATTTATTTTCAATACATAGGGTGAACTACAACTTCAATTGAGTCTTTACAATTGCATAATATTGGTATAGCATTTCTACCGACTCGAGTCAGAGTCGTCGATCGATCACTCTGAGTCAAAACATTTTGTATTAACTTATTATTGAGCTAATACCTAAATTTATTTATATAGAACTAGGGATGATTACATAAGGTGAAATGCAACTTCAATTGAGTCTGCGATTGCATGATATTGGTATTGCGTTTCTACCAACCTGAGTCGAAGTTGTCGATCAATCACTTTGAGTCAAAATATTTTGTATTAACTTATTATTGAGCTAATACCTAAATTGATTTAGGTAGAAATAGGTATGATTACATAGGGTTAACTAAAAATTTAATTGAGCCTTTGTGATTGAATGATGTTGGTATTGCATTTCTGCCTACCCGAGTCGGAGTCGTCGATCGATCACTCTGATTCGAAATATTTTGTATTAACTTATTATTGATCTAATACCTAAATTTATTTAGGTAGAATTACGGAAGAGTACATAGGGTGAACTACAACTTCAATTGAGTCTTTGCGATTGAATGATGTTGGTATAGCATTTCTACCGACCCGAGTCGGAGTCGTCGATGGATCAATCTGAATTGAAATATTTTGTATTAACTTATTATTGAGATAATACCTAACCTAAATTTATTTATTTATAAATAGGGATGAGTACATAGGGTGAACTACAACTTTAATTGAGTCTTTGCGATTGAATGATGTTGGTATAACGTTCCTATCAACCTGAGTCGGAGTCGTCGATCGATCACTCTAAGTTGAAATATTTTGTAATAACTTATTATTGAGATAATACCTAAATTAATTTATATAGAACTAGGGATGAGTACACAGGGTGAACTACAACTTCAATTGAGTCTTTGCGATTGACTGATGTTGGTATAGCATTCCAACCGACCCGAGTTGAAGTTGTCGATCAATCACTCTAAGTCGAAACATTTTGTATTAACTTATTATTGAGCTAATACCTTAACTGATTTAGATATAACTAGGGATGAGTACATAGGATGAACTACAACTTCAATTGAGTCTTTGTGATTGTATGATGTTGGTATTGCGTTCCTACCAACCCGAGTCAGAGTCGTCGATTGATCACTCTGAGTTAAAATATTTCATATCTTTTAAAATTTTAAAAAATAATTAACATCAATTCAGACCAAATTAACATTTTCAAAACTTGTCATTCTTTTCCAAAAATACAAATCAACCCATACAAATGATCCATTTGCGGAAAAAATGATTCATCATTTCAAATCTTGAGTTCTCGCTCTTTTCTTTCTCTCTTAATAATACAGACAACAACTTCTCAACATATTGCTTAACCCTTCAAAACAGGTCAATTTTCTTCCTATTTTCGACCACATAGTTGTTATTTTCGACTTCATTCTTGCTTGTATCCTTTATTTTCTCTGTCTTTGCAGGTAACAAAGTTTGAGAAGAGTTCTACATTTGTTCTTTATTTTAAAAATTAGGACTTTTTAGTTAATGATGAAAAAGAAGATTTTTGGTTGTATTATCTTCGAGAATGGGTTAACAATTTTGAGTTTTAATGCTAAAAACATAGGAAGATCTCGAGAAAATCCTTTTTTTTGTTCTAGTGGTAGTGTTGACAATTTTTATGGCCTTGGTGCTATTAAATGTGGTGGTGTTGGCAGTCATTGTGGCCTTGGTGTGGGTATTATGACCTTTGTAGTGGTGGTGTGTGGTCTTGGTGGTGGTCTTGGTATTAGTATTGATGGCATTGGTGTTGGTGTCGGTGTTGGTGTTGGTGTTGGTGGGTATTGGTAGCATTGGTAGTGGTGCTTGTGGTGGTCTTGGTGGTCTATCTGTTACAACAGGTGAAACAACTGCTGGGAGGTATTAAATAGGTCTTCAAATAAATTTCCCATTTATTCCAACTGATGGGTTATCCATTGGAGTATTTATTTGTAATGTGACGTATAATAATTTATTAAAATTTGTCTTAGCTTTTCTTAAAAAATTCTACAGACATAAAATGCAATGTATTTTTTATTTTTTTGTTGTTTGTAGTTAAACGATGTCTCCCAAAAGAAAAGAAATTGAAAGTGGATCAACTTCTGACCACCCAACAAAAAGGCTAGAGTACAGATGATTTTAGAGGAACTTTCTGAACAATCTCAGTCAGGAAAAAATGAGGCTGAGAAAAGTTATGAAAAGGGTGGTGTAGAAGGGTATATAGAGGCTTGTGAGAAAAATAAAAGTGCGGAGAAAGAATAAGATAAACAAGATGATAATGCCTCACCAATGGGGCATGAAATAAGATCAAAATCCTAACATGAGGCTGTCAAAACTATTAGTATTTACAGGTTTCAAGTTGCGATGCCGATAGATGACCCTGCAAAACTAACTAGTGATTTTGTACTTTAATGTCAGTTTAGGAAACCTTTTGATGAATTTAGGAATATTATGAAGAATGAAAACATATACGGACTTCTTAAGAAGAGCTTCTTTGGACACTTTCTTGAGCTGTCTGAGGACCACACTAATTGTTTCCAAATGAGCATGGTATATGGTCTTCTCAAGCGCAGAATCAAGTAAGTGGGGATGATAAACAATAGAAGGAGGAAAAAAAAAGATAAATGAAATCTGGATCAACTACTGCGGCATGCCGGTTTGTTTTGGCTTGAAAGAGTTTGCCATAGTGACGGGCTTCAGATGTGATTATCCAAAAGAACCTCTCATCAAGGAAACAACCCCCCCCCCCCCCGAAAGTTCCAAGGCAAGAAGGATATCCAAACGACCACCATCAAGATGGAAGGCATTGTCCAAGCAACCACCCACCAAAACAAACAAACACAAGGAAATAATAGATGGGTTGTTGGACATTGCTGGACATAGCTACAAAATGGCAGATTAAATAGAAGATCTTAAAGATAAAACCATACCAAAGTAGTACAGGGAGAAATTGTGCTTAGTTTGATTTGCCCATTCCGTTTTATTGGCAAGAGACATCAACAAAGTCATAGAAGATGATTTGTTGGCGCTTGCTGAGGATTTTGAGAAATTCAACGATTATGTCTAGGAATATGACAGCTACAACTTGACTGTCAAATATTTACTGATGAAGCTATCCCAAAGATGACCCCATTATACGGCTTTCCTTGGGAATTCATGGTAAATTTAATCACTATATTTTTTACTCATCCATTATTTTATATTGAATAATTATTATGACTTTTTTTTGCTTGCTTCCTTTTTACATATTTTAGGCTTAGGCATTTGAAGCCATTCCTCCCCTCAAAAAGAAGGTCAAGGATTACTCGGATGAGGTTTCCCATCCAAGGATCCTTAGGTGGTTGGCTGCGAAGAACATTACAAGAATTAAGGAGGCTGATTTCTTTAACCCTCCGGATGATGTAGTACGTCTTTTTTCGAGTAAAATAATTTGACTCAAAGAAAGATATTGAAACAGATGGATCATCTGTTCCGACTGATTATCCGTCTATTGCAACTGGTGTAATAAATGGGTAATTTGTTGCGACAGATGATTCATATTTAACTATAGACTAACCATCTGTTGCCTTGGTTCTCTAAACCAGACTCAACAGATTACCCATCTATTGTAAATTATGCAACAAATGAGTAATCTGATGCAATATATTATTAATCTATTGCTATATATAGATCAACTATTGCAACAGATAAATCATCTGTTGCATAAGTTAACTGTGTTAACATGTAACCCAACTGACTGCAAATTATTATTATATGATTTAAATGTATCTATCTTTTTTATAGGTTGTGCATCCTTGGATCGTGCCTATTAAGCAAGAGTTGGGGATGACTTCTTTTATTACTCTAGGTCTTGTTAATATAATAGCCGACCTAACAGTGGAGTTAATAAAGAAGGAATTGGCTAGAGCAACCGCAGTAATAAGTGCAGTTAGGCAAGGTCAGCCTAATGTTGAAGTTCTCCATGACCAACCTAGTATAACAAATCCAGGTGCTTCTTCCGGGAGTGTTGCTGGTGGAGTTGTTGATATTGGTGGAAGCCATCCTGATGGTGATGCTGCTGCTAATCATGATGATAAGCATGTTAATGCTTAAGAAAAAATAAATACATTTAAAATCACCCCTTACACAGGTCTATCTCGCCCATACACCGGTCCCTCCCAACCTTACAGTAGTTCCTCTCACCCCTCTTCACCCTCATATTCTCATTCCAAATGCAATGTGTGCAAGGACGAACAGGATAAACTTCTTGAAAAACTAGAGATTATCACTGAACCTTCCGAGAAATTGAAATCCAAGAGGGGTGTCATACCATCCAAGAAGGTGAGGAATCCATACACCCCTACAGTGGCATTTAGGAGGAAAAAAGGAAAAATTAGCCAAATACTCTCCAGCCTGAAAACAAAAAATATTACAACTCTTCCCTCTCCAAAAGTTTTTGAAGTTCTGAGGCCACTAAAGAAGGTGGACTTATACACGATGCTTGGCGACCAAGAAAGGACGGAACTGCGAAATTCGAAGAATCCCAAGAAGAAGAAATCATCAAAAGAATACACCATGCATATGTTTGATGCCCAAGACTTCAGAAGTATGACAGCTATGCATAAGTGGTACATGGATAAGGTAAGTTTACTTTTCCTAACCTAGCCTTCTAATATACTCCATGAAGAAGAAGCTATAGCATCAGATGTGTCGTCTGTTGTAACAGTTAGGTATCTGGCGTAACTGGTGGTTATTCTGTTGCAACAGATTAAACATCTATTGCATAAGTTACGTTAGCTGGGTAATCTGTGAACAGATTTAGAGAACCTTCTACAACAGATGGACCATCCGTTGCATCTTTCCACTTTTTTTATTTTTTACAATTACTAATTAATTTAAAAGTTATCTTCTTATATCACAGTAAGTTGATGAAATTCTCTGCCTCATGAGGGCCAGGTAATTAGTGTACCCCAATGCTTATGATGTTGCAGATAGGATAATGAACCTCACCTTCTATAACAATTTTAAGAATAGGTACAATTATCTCAAGGATCTATATGAAACTCCCGATTACTCGAGATTTGATCAATTAGTTTCTACGTACGATTGGGAGGAAGATATGATTAACTATGTTAGAGGGAAGACGCCATATCCACACGGCAAGAGCTGGGCTAAGGCAAAGAGAATTCTTGTATTCATGAATGTGGAAGTCAAACATTTTTTCGTTGTTGAGATACTTCTCAGGGAGGGAAAGATTAATGTTTATGACTGCAACTTACCTGTCTTCGACAACGACACATATTTTTATTCACATGCAGCCATTGTTGTTGTTGCACCCCATCTTATTGAGGCAGAGTAAATTGATAGATCATTTGCCAGTGGAAGTATTGATGAAGAAAGAACGGGATGTTAAAGTTCGAAACAAGGGCATGCAACTTCAAACAAATAAAAAGGGTGTCGTGTGCGGGTTGTACTCGCTTTCATACATCAAATGTTTTTTATCGACACAGAAATATTCATTCTGTGCGACACCATTGTGGAAAGGATGCAAGAGGTTTAGGCTTATGGGGTACTAACTAAATGCTTGGAGTCTGTATATAAAGAAGAAAATTTACAAAGACAAACACCATAACAATTTTTTATGTTTTATGAAAGTTCATTTTCTTATAATGCAACAAATTGTCTATCTGTTGTAACAGATTGATTATCTATTGCAACAGATTGATTATTTGTTGCAAAAGGTTGGTCCTCTATTTCATTATGTAGCTATCTCAGACTCTCTCACAACAGATACACAATCTATTACAACTAATAGGTAATCTATTGGAACAAATAAAAAAGTAGGAAGAGCTGTTTGATAATTTCCAACAGATGACCTACATGTTACAATATATGTCTAAATCTGTTTGATAATTTCCAACAGATATGTCTTCTGTTGCAATAGATGTATTATCTGTTGCGATATTTGAATTTAGTATTCCATTTCAATTAATAAGTTCAAAACTAAGGATTAAATTATATTCATACACAAAATAAAATAAATCGAAGCCTTTAGAAATTACATGAAATAACTCAACAAATAAATAAAATGTAAAAAAACAGTTATGGGTACAAATGATCTACTTTACAAATAAATCAACAATTTAACCTTTCGTGTCAACATTTACTAAGGAGAGGTTATTACTTTGACAGAATCAAGCTATAAAGATCTACTTAATATGAATAAGTTGTTCTTCATTCGGTGTTATGAAATTCGGCTTTGATCGTTGGGGATCTTTAATGTCCCTTGCGTATGATTTTTAAGCCTTCATTTTTTTGTATTTCCATAAAAAACAACATATCTTTTACGAAGTAATCCGGTATCAAGTCCATCATTTAATACTTGTAATCCATCGCTCAAACACCGACGTAAGCGGCAACAAGAAGACCGCAATCCCTGTGTTTTAAAAAATAGATAATTCATATCTTGCAGTTCATGTAAGTATTGTGAAATTTATAAAGTGAAACTAAATCATGATACTTATAGGCTACCAATGGGTTATTGAGAAATTCCTTCAACATATTCTACATCAAATGGATTAACCAGTTTATCTCGGTATGCTTCAATCATCGACCAATCAGTATGAACTTTTTGGTCCAAAAATTCACTTATATCAAGGTAAGTAGGCAATATTTTGAACAACTTTTGTATCTTAGATGACGACCCAGAACGTCTCCTTCACGACATCGAGTCATAAACTAAGATGCACCTCTTTTTTAGAACGACGATAGCCAACACCCAATGGAATTCGTCACCACAATTGATTGGGATGTACACTTCATTGACCAAGTTTCAAGGTAAGTCAATTAGAATGCTAAAACCTTTGATGATGTTGATTAAGCATTCCTCATTTTGGGAAACTTTCGGTTGTTGTTGACAAAATCTATCATGGACATTCTTGATGTAAACATTGTACAAATAATTGTCTGTCATGTATCTGTATTGTTCTTGTATTTACAACTTGACCTTCTTTTGAAGGTAGAAAAAAAGGACATCTATGTGCTGCACATATTATCAAATATTTTAGATTACGTAATACACTGAAGCAATTAAAAAAATATTAATTAAAAGTAATATGTATGACATTTAAACCTCATCATTCCAACAAGTTTGGGGTTGTGACATCAAATAGAACCAATCCTTCATTTTGGAATGTGCAACAAAAAAGTCAAACAGATGAAACCAAGAATCGATTCATTCACTTTGTAGTGTTCGTCATTTTGTTTTCTACATAATTTCTATGTGTTAATGTCATATTTTTACAACAAGAATTGTATAGATCAATATCTTTAAAAAAGATTTATGTACTTTATGGTGTAATGCTTTAACAGCACATCGGCAATCTATTCTGAATAGTCATTGATTAACTTTATTAGTTTTTTTGGAGCCTCGTCCAAGATGTTAAACCCTTCAAATGAGTAATTTTTTTGTTCTTCCGAACTGATGGGTTTCACTTTTTCTTCTTCCATAGAAGCAATTGATGGATTATCAACTTTGATTTTATGTTGTTCAGCAGTAGCTTCTATTGTGACATCCACCTGAAAATTAAAATTGTCAATGCTAATAATCACAGATACACAACAGATTATATATTTATTGCATCAGATGGATCATCCGTTGGAAAAAATCAAGCTGGTAAAATAGAGTTGTATGATAATTTCAAACAGATGACCCATCTGTTGCAACATATGACTCATCTGTTGGTAAAAATTAAAACAACACTAAGATCTGTTTAATTTTCTGAGACAGATGGACATATGTTGCAACAGATAATACATCTGAGGCAATAGGTTATACGATAATTGAAACAGATATATATATCTGTTTGATAATTTTCAGCAGATGTATAATTAGTTGAAACGAATATGTGTCTGTTTGTATGTTGGAACAGATGATATACATTCACCTTTTCAGCTCATACTGTTCTCTTATGGCCCTTGTACATTGATCAAAGGTGTAAGACAAAGATAGAGGATTTGCAATTTTTCTTTTTTTAATGCTTGATGATGCCTTGAAAATTTCTTTCCTTCTCGTTTAAGCCACCTGATCTCTAGTGGAGTGTATAGACATGAAATCCTCTTTGATGGAATGACACCCCTCTTAGATTTTATTTCCTTTACATAAGAAGTTAATGAATTAATAACATTAATCACTCCATCATGTTTCGCCTTGCATTCTTGACATTTGCATCAAGAACATTCACTAAAAGTGGCAAAATCTATATAATCAGTATGTTATAATCATAATGGTTTGTTGTTTCAAAAACTGTAAGAGGAGCACCACTACCACTACCACATCAACAACAACAAGCCTACCCTCCAAAATTATTTTTCTTGTGATAGTTGTTGCTCCAAAAAATTACTCCTTTATTCTATCAATGACCTTAGGATCCGATAAAGTTTGCACAGACCGTAACGTAAGAAAAAATGACATCTTCAACTCTCGATTGGTCGGAGAAAACCACAGATAGACAATCTAAAATAAATCAGTACATATATTAGAATGATGATAAAATCATTTTAAAAAATTATTAATTAAAACAAAAAATTAATTAGAATTAGACTTACTGCTTCATTTAGAGGGTTGAAGAGATCAAGAAATTTTGCATTTTTCTCAGTTTTGGCCGACAACCATCTCAGGATTCTCGGACAGGAAATTTCTTCTTGGTAGTTCACTTGTTGTCTCAAATAAGGAATGACTTCTAATGCCCAAGTCTATAAAATTATGCCAATAAATCAAAAGCATTATTTAATAAAAAAATGAATTATGTCATGATAAAAGAAATATTTACCATGAAAGCCCATGGAAAGCCATATAAGTTGACTGTCCTTCGCATTAATGGAGTCAACAAATATTTGACAGTTATTTTGCAGCTTTCATAACCCCAAGAATAACTGTTAAATGTCTTAAGATTCTCGGAGAGCTTTATCAAACCAAGAGGTATGTTTTTGTTAACGTCTCTTGCCTAAAGAAGATTATGTACAAGCCAAACCAAGAACAATGATTGCTTGTGCTTCTTTGAAAGTCTTTTACCTTTCAACTCTTCTATCAAATTTATGTTTTGAAGCTTGGACTAACAAGGGACACCAAGTCATCATGATCACCCGACTTGCCTTTGCCTTTTTTGAGTGTACGGGGTGCTTTTTTGGGTTAGAATAGGTATAACTTGAGACGGAGAAGGTGGATAACATTTTAATCAAGTAATTATAGCAAACTCCTTCCAACCAAAATAAACAGGCATGCCACAATAATTTATCCACACCTCATCCATCTTATTTTTGTTTTCATACATAAACCTACACTTGAGAAGATCATATACAATTTTCATTTGGAAACGAGCATTGTTGTTCTCCGGCAAATCAAGATATTGCCCTAAGCAGTTGTTCTTGAAATAAGCATCCATTTTTTGTACTCAAAGTATTTTTCTGAAGGCGTCGAAAGATTTTTCCATGGATGAATTAACCACGAAATCACCCGTTAAATCTGTGGAACCATCGCACTACATTCTCACAGAATAACGATCAATGCTGAAGGTTTTGACCAACTCTTCGGTGGAAGGGCTATTAGCATTTGGATCTTTTCTTTTGAAATATTTCTCCTCCCCATGTTTATCATTTTCTGCTCCTGATTGAGATAAATCTTGTAAAGCAAGCTCATAGAGTGGTGGATATAGCCTAGCTTCTTCACTTGTAACTTTACTTGGACTTAATTCGGTTTCTTTTCTTTTGGGATCCATATTAACTAAAATTAACAAGAACATAAAATAGATTATAATTGATTAATGCATTGTTAAAAGGGATAACAGTAAATCAAACATGTACAACAACAAAATAATAGTTCCAACAGACCATACATCTGTTGCACCAGATAGAATATCTGTTGCAGCATATGACCACCCTGTTGCAGCTGATGAGTAATTCGTTGGAAATATTAAAAACTGATCACTCATCTATTGCACCATGTAGGATATTTGTTGCAACATATAACTAACCTGTTGCAGCGGATGAGTAATCCTTTAAAAATAATAAAAATAGATCACTACTGTGTTACACCAGGACGGTTATTTATTGCAGCATATAACAAACCTGTTGCAGCGCATGAGTAATCCGTTAGAAACAATAAAAATATATCAATAATCTGTTGCACCAAGTAGGATATTTGTTGCAACCTATAACCAACCTGTTGTAGTGGATGAGTAATTTGTTGGAAATAATAAAAAAGATCACTCATTTGTTGCACCAGATCACTCATTTGTTGCCAAATGAGTTTTCAGTTGGATAAATATTGTTTAGATTTCTTCCAAACAGAAATGTCATTTGTCACAACAGATGAATGATCTGTTAGATTATTCATCTGTTGTATCAGATTTTCATATGATGCGTCAGATTTCCATCTATTGCATCAGATGGTAACAGATCACTTATTTGTTGTGATAGATCACTCATCTTTTCCAAATGAGTTATCTGTTGGATCAATATTGTTTAGATTTCTTCCAAACAGAAGAGTCATCTGTCGCAATGGATGAATGATCAGTTAGAATATCCATCTATTATATTAGATTTTCATGTGATGCATCAGATTTTCATCTGTTACATCAGATGGTTCATCTGTTGTATCAGATGGTTCATCTATTGCTACACCATTTTTATCAAGAAACGTAATAAATCAACCCAGCAACACCAACACAACACACACACACTAAGAACATCAACGGTGACCAAAAATCACCAACAAATCAAATCAATAGTTCGACAATAAGAACAACAATAACAAGTTACTATGAGATTTTATTGAACTACAATAACAAGTTACTATGAGATTTTGCTTATAACAGATTCCTTTGATGAATGTAGTTTAAAAAGATTACACTAACCTTCTTAAATGTTACTAATACTATATTGTGACCTAAAAATATACTCTTTCATTTTACTTGTCATGTTTTCTTTTAAAGTAAAAAGATAATTTAATTTAATTTAATTATTCTTAATTTTTTTTTTGCTCAATTTAGTATACTACTATCTTTTTATTCTCAGAGATTCCACTATACGTTTCTCGATTAAAGATAAATTAATAGTGAAAATTCGCTAAGGTAAATAAACAAGTCTCAAAAAATAATAAAAAACTTATGCTAATTTATGTATCGATATGTCATATCCTCATCAGAATTAAATGACAGAATTGTAAATTAAATTGAATACTATAAAGAGTTAACATTTCTTAATTTTTAACTATTAAACACAGACCTTCTGATTTGACTTTTTCTATCGAAAGTACCTCAATAAAAGCGGACATACAATGTCAAACTTAGTTAAAAACCTTAAAAGCTAAACTTTTAGATTTTGGATGTTTTGAATTTCCTTCCATGTATATTCATTTCAACGTACTGCCTAAGAAAATAGAGGATAAAAAGGGGGTGAAGATCTTTGTGGATAATTATGAGATGGGCACGCTTGGCCTTTTTTTCATTCAGTGTTTGATATTCGCATTGAAACTTGACTATATTCATATCATGCATTGTAGGGTCTTTTCTGAAGACAGAGTTTTCAACAAGATTTTTTTTCATATCCAGAATAATTTTATTCATTTTATGTTATTACATAATTATGTTATGCTAAATATTGAAAAGAGAAGAAGAAGACGTACATAATATTTAAATAGAACTTGAGAATTTAGATTTATATCGTAGAAAAAAGAAAGATGACAAAGTTACGCGGAGCTTTGGGCCACAGGTGACAAAAGAGTTTTAAAATGAGGTGTAGGTGACACAAGCCTTAATTATTAGTTGGAGGTGACAATTACTTTATTATGGATTAAGAAAGTTGGAGAAGTTTGAAAATAGCCCACAAGTTTTTAAATGTACACTTTGATCCCAATGTTTACCTAAAATAACAGGGAACGGAGGAAAAAAGCCTTTCTCTCTCTTCTCATCCATTGTTGTTTTCTCTCTCTTAGCGATTTTTGTTGTTCATTATTTCTGCTGCTTTATTTATCATCTTCTGCTTCATTATCATCATCTTCTACTTCATTATCATCTTCATCTTCTTCTTGTCGATCATTTGTTGTTGTTGTTGTTGTTGTTGGTACAGCGCTACTGCTGCAATCTGACCAATTTCTTAGGTCAAATTTTGTTTACTACATCACTTTCCACTTTGGCATCACTTCATAGGTGACTTTGGCAAGTAAAATTATGATTTTTATTCGTATTTGTCATTTGGGTACACTTCTATTTTTTCAACAATGGATAGAACCCCGATCATGAATCCAGCATAAGTGCCCACAATTTAAACAGATCAATCATCTGGTGCATCAGATGAGTAATCTGTTGCATCAGAAGATTTATCTGTTGCATCAGAAGATTTATCTGTTGCATCAGACTGTTTATCTATTACATCAGAAGATTTTTCTGTTGCATCAGACGTATTATCTATTGTATTAGGATATTTATCTGTTGCGCCAAACTAATTATCTGTTGCAACGAATGATTAATCTGTTTGGAACAACACAAATCAGCCCCTGCCACAAACCCAACAGATAATCAATATGTTTCAACTCTTACTATTGCTACTGGATTTAAAATTATTCTTTACGTCCAATTACCCATCCCAAATTTCCTAATTCGATTTCTTATTTTACTTGTCTTTTTCATTAACCAAGAAAAGATTAAAAAAAATTCATGTTTTACCCTTTGCATTAATCACTTTTTATTCAAATAAAAATGGAAACATCATTTAATAGGGGGACTATACGCCGACCGACGTTAAAAGCTTTCTTCTCTTATGAAATTTCGATTGAATAGCAAATAATGGTTATTTCAAACACGTCTAATGTCCCACCAACTGAGTTAGATAACACATCTGTGACAACAGATATATCATCTGTTGCAACAGATATAAAATATGTTTCAGCAGATAACCTATTTGTTGCAACATATAATCTAACAGTTCACCCCCATTTATTAATTACATTTTTGATTAATGTGAAAAGTAATGACTTAATTAAATTAAGAAATATTGTGATAAGTCATGACTTTACAGATTATTATTATTAATTAGTTCTTTTCAAGAACCGTTTTTATTGAGTTGTGACGATAGATTCGATATCAGTTGCATCAGATAAATCATCTGTGACAACAAATATATCATCTATTGCAACAATAGTGAACCTGTTGCATCAGATAATATATTTGTTGCAACATATAATCTACTTTTTAAAAAAAGACTATCATCATATCATTAATCCAAATTTGCTTATTTTTTTATTTTATAAATAAAAAAAATATCTTTTTAAATTCTTTAATAAAATAATAACCATTTTTATTTTCTGGCAATAGATTGTATATCTGTTAAATCTGATAAACCATCAGTTGCAACAGATATACCATCTGTAGCAACAAATAGACATTCTATATTAATATCTTTTTATATTTCTTCTAACAGTTAATACATCAGTCACAACAGATGAGGAATTTGATACATCAGCAACTGTGCTGATGTATGTACTTATTTTAGACAAAAAGTCACGACCGATCACCTTGTTTTTCTTTTTCTTAACAATCATCATCATATAAGTTAATTAATCCAATATTGTGACTTTTTTTATTATATAATAAATAATTTTTAAAAACAAATTCAGAAACAAAAATGGTGAAAAGTCACGATCAGTTATTAAAATTAAATAACCGTTCTTTTACGGTTATAAATTGTGTTTATCATTTACTTCCTTATTATTTATTTACGAAATATTTTTCATATTGAATAATCGGAAAGTCATGTCTTTTTCACCCTCTCAATAACAACAATAACCCTTTTTTATTAGTAACCGCCAGGTGCAATATATGATCGATCTGTCGTAGCAGATTAACCTCTGTTGACACAAATCGCTCAATCCCTACCACCAACCGCCGACATATTGAGAACAAAGAATAAACAAAATGATAATTAAATACTAAATAAGAATTAAAAATTCAAAGTCGACAACAAAATGAAATGAATGTTCATAGATTTTTGAATCCCTTGGGTAGATCCGATATACAAAAGGAGGAAAATACATGCGCTAAAATTAAAAACATTACCTAATTATTATTACTACTATTATTCTTATTGTCAATCAGACATTTTTCATCCGGCTGCCTTGTTCCGAAGTCAGCCAAATCTCTCTGGGGTTCATCAAACTGCCTTTGAAGTTCACGCAAGGACTCGATATGAATACTCTTGTACAAATTTGGATCATCCATTTTTGTAAGGAGGGACCTATTTATAAATTATTGTATCTCGGAAAGAAAAGAAAATTGCTTTAAAAGAAATCTAACAGATGGGTAATCTGTTGCAAAATATATTCTTTCTGTTAGATAACTTACAACATACTGGCAATTTTTTGCAACAGATGTATATATCTGTTTTATTTCTCCAATAGATACGTCATATGTTGCAACAGGTTGATCATCTGTCGTAACAGATGTCTCCAATTGTTTGACAATATAAATAGAAGTGTCATCTGTTGCAACTAGCTAGTCATCCGTTTATTTATTTAAGCCATAGATGGGCTAGGAATAATAAGGTACATGCAGATGGATCCACTATTATATGTGTGGGAGTTAAGTATGTATTACTGATAAGGTCACCGGGATAACACACACAAAGTACAATGTTTTTGTGAATACAGTTTTTAACCGATTAGGAATTGATTATTTAAACAAGATCCTGCATTGTACCTTTAAGTTTGATGGGTTCAAAATTAATAAGGCTGAGGACCACATGAAGATGGTCCAGATACCCAATTACGAATTACTGACGGTTGTTCCTCATGTTTATGTGTGTCAAGTTTTGAGAAGGGATCAATATTTATCGTTAGTGTAGAGAACCAATAGAGATTAGACTTAACTTTAAGTGTGCATTGGACATTTAGAGGTACTTCGAAGCCTCGCACTGCATCAAACAAGAACGAAAAACCAATAGAAATTCCCCTGGCCAAAATTTATATGGTTGGGTTGCTCGCTCGGGGTGATGATTATATGCCAGAAGGTGTAGTAGAAGAATGCCTTCGAGGGAAAATGGGTGGTTAATGGAAGACTATATCATCTGAGAGCTAATTGAATAAGAGACATAGGGTAGAAACTAACTTCTAACGAATATGACCAATGGAATTATCTTAAAAGATGCAAAATCTGAATCAAGTGCAAATATGAAAGTGTATCTGGTAATGTAATTTCGTCTGTTGTCTCTCTAAAAGAAAAATAATATAGATGGACACTTTTCTAGGGAGCAGCGTGGTCGAGATTATCACCTAGATAAAAAATAGGAGATGACTAACAAAGCAGCTTCACGGGCATCGAGGTTTGAAATGAAGTACAGCAAATGTAGAAAACTTACACCAACAACAACTGCAGTTACAATAAGAAATCTAAGCGAAGGCGGAAATTTCTGAATTTTAAATTTCATCCCATGCCTTCTTGTTTTGTTTTCGATCAGATCCACTACCGCTGACCTGATCGGAACCACAAATGAGATTGAAAGTAAAATAGAGTATCATTACTTCCTTAGAAATATGGATTAATTGATTGTATTTTCTTGCCTTAGCATGCTTTCAACATTCCTTGGAGAAGATCAGATGTTTGTTGTAGTATGTGAATCCCGATAATTTTCAAGCTTGCCTCCAGCTTGTTGATTTTGTATTCAAGATGGTTGTTGCCATCTTTGAAGTTGGTAAGGAGTTCCTCATCTCTTGTGAGCTCGATCAGGAACACTACCTTCAAAGTTGTGGAATTCTAGAAGCCTTTCAGAACACTTTCTTCAGAAGCCTTAAAGGATACATGGAGGGTCGTTGTGTTTGTTTTAGGTCAAAATATCTTGATGCACGTTGAAGATGTGGTCCCAATAGTTGAACAACACACTTTTATCGAGCATTTCTCCATGCATCTTGCTCAACCAATTTGATAAATTAATGAGCAAGGAGTTATGTAGAGTGTGATCTAAACCGACTCTACCAAGACTATCAAACATTACGTAACTCGGAGCTTGTTACCCTATCAAAAAAATATGCCTGAGTTAGTGCACAAATCAAACAAGCTCAATATGCCAATCTTTCTACTGATCACTCTTCTCCAATATAGATGATAAGATATCTACTATGTAAAAGTCTACACCGTCTCCATACATGCTTGCCAGGGAGCAATTCTTCAGAAGGCACCAATAGATATCTTTTGAAGAATTACTCCCAGGCAAGCATGTCTGGCAACGGTGTAGACTTTTGTATAGCAGATATCTTGTCATCTATATTACAGAAGACCGACAACAAAAAGGCTGAGAGATTGAGCTCGTTCAATTTGTGCACTAACTCAGTCATATTTTCTTGATAGGGTAATGAGCTTGGAGTTACGTAACGTTTGATAGGCTTGGTAGAGTCGATTTAGATCACACGTTATGTAACTCAATGCTTACTAATTTATCAAATTGTTTGAGCAAGATGCATTGAGCAACGCTCGATAAAAGTGTGTTGTTCAACTGTTGGGACCACATCTTCAACGTGCATCAACACATTTTGACCTAAAACAAACATAGCGGCCCTCCTTGTATCCTTTAAGGCTTCTGAAGAAAGTATTCTGAAGGGCACCTAAAATGCCACAACTTTGAAGGTGGTTTCCCTGATCGAGCTCACAAGAGACGAGGAACTCTTGACCAACTTCAAAGATGGCAACGACTAGCTTGAATACAGAATCAGTAAGTTGGAGGCAAGCTTGAAAATTATCGGGATTCACATACTACAACAAGCATCTGATCTTCTCCAAGGAATCTTAAAAGCATTCTAAGGCAATAAAACATAATCAATTATAACCATAGTGCTAAGGAAGCAATGATACTCAATTTACCTTTCAATCTCGTTTGTGGTTCCGATTAGGTCAACAACAGTGGACCTGATAGGAAACACAAACAAGAAGGCATGGGATGAAATTTAAAATTCAAAAACTACCACCTTCACTTAGATTCCTTATTTTAACTACAGTTGTTGTTGGCGTAAGTTTTCTAGACTTGTTGTACATCATTTAAACCCTTGATGCACGTGAGGCTGTTTTGTTGGTCTTCTCCTATTTTCTATCTCGGTGATACTCCCGACCATGCAGCTCCCTAGAAAAGTGTCCATCTGTATTATTTTTCTTTCAGATAAACAACAGACTAAATTACATTACCGGATATACTTTCATATTTGCACTTGATTCAGATTTCGCATCTTTTAAGATAATTCCATCGGCCAGATTCGCTAGAAGTTACTTTCTACCCTATGTCTCTTCTTTAATTAGCTCTCAGATGATATAGTCTTCCATCAACCACCCATTTTCCCTCGAAGGTATTCTCCTACTGCACCTTCGACGTATAATCATCACCCCGAGCGAGCAACCCAACTATATAAATTTGGGCTAAGGTAATAACTATATTGGTTTTCCGTTCTTGTTAGATGCAGTGATAAGCTTCGAAGGCCTTCTACGGGTCTAATGCACCCTAAAAGTTAGTCCAATTGCTATTGAATCTATTTATAATGACACCAAAACTAGATCCCTTCACAATGCTTGACAAATAAACATGAGAAGCAACCGACATTAAATCTTAACAGGGTATCAGAACCATATTCATGGTCCCTAAGCCTTATCAGTTTGGACCTACCAAACTTAACTGTAAAATTGCAGATATATTGTTTGAATGATCTATGACTAATCAGTAAAAGCAGCATTCCCAAAATCAATGCACTTTATGTGTGTTTCCACGATAACATTATCAGTAATACATATCTCCCACATATGAATTGGTTCCATCTGTATGCAACTTATTTCTCTGAACCCATCTTTACTGCAGCCTCTTGTGATGGTCAATCAAAAGTTGATCAAATGTCAATTCCTTATATCTACAAAGAAGAGGAAAAAAATTGATGTCACAGAAAGAACATTATCTATCTGTTGCAACAGATGTAGAGTTTGTTGTATTAGATATGGATTCTGTTGCATTAGATGTGGAGTCTGTTGCAACAGATGTGGAGTCTGTTGCAACAGATGTGGAGTCTGTTGCAACAAATGTGGAGTCTCATGGAATACATCAAACCAGCCTTTCTGGTGGTTTGATTTGTTCCAATAGTTTCTCCATCTATTGCAACATTAACAACAGCATAAACTACAAATTAAAAACATCAACAATAAAGAAACAACAACATTTGTTCCAACAACATCATCAACAACAAAGAAACAACATCCTTTATTTCAGAACCATCAACAACACCACACCACAAGTTCCAACAACGCCAACCCCACCAACAACATCAATAACTGCATCAATAAAAAAGAAACAAATAAAATACATACAAAAAAATGATACTACCAACAAGGCTTTTAAACTTCTCCCAACAGATGACTTTTTTCGCATATTGTAATAAAAATTCTTGATTTGTTTATTCAACACTTTAAAAGTTTCTTCAAATTTTTTTAATAAATATGATATGGGCAAATAGTAATTAAATAAAAAAAATAGATGTAAATAACTTACAAATAAGAAGACGGGAATGAAAGAGCAATAATGAACCATACCTTAATATCAAAAAGGGGACCAAAATAATAATTTCAGTTGAGGAAAGATACGGATCGGTTTAGATCCGAAAGGATCTTTATGAGAAGAGAAGAGAAAAGAGAGAAAAAAGGTTGTGACCCTAAAGAGGAGAGAAAGAAAAAGATGAGAGTTGAATAAAATAAGCTACAACTGAACAAAGGGATGAGATAATTTCTATAGATGTATTTTGTACCTAGACATGGGAGTTTTCAATATTCATTAATTTCATTAATAATTTGAGGGGCACGAGGAAGTCTAAGACTAGTGACATTGAAAAGATAAGACAAGACTGCTCAATGAACTCACTTTTGAGATATTCAAGAAATATTTTTTACCGTCTTTAGTAGTAAGTACTACTACTTGATATTATCTACTCAGAACAGAAGCTTGATTTAAAATTAAAAGAGAAAAAAAAATTCAAACAGATATGTCTTCTGTTGTAACATATATAAATATCTGTTTAAAAATCCGAATAGCTCAGTCATCTGTTACAACAGATATCAATATCTGTTTAAAAATCCCAATAGCTCAGTCATCTGTGACAATAGATGAAAATATCCATTTGATAATTAATTAAATCAGATATGTCATCTATTATAATACATATAAATATTTGTTTGAACATTTTCAACAACTCAGTCATCTGTCACAACAGATGCAAATGTCTATTTGATAATTAAATCAGATATGTCATCTGTTGCTAAAGATATGATTATCTATTTGAAAATTTTAAACAGCTCAGTCGTTTGTTGCAACATACTTCATTGCAATTGATTTAGGTGGAACTAGGGATGAATGAATGAGCTCACATATTCCCGCTTGTATTCATCGATTTCTCTGTCTTCCCAGGTAACAGAGTTCAAGAAGAGTTCTACATTTGTTCTTTATTCTAAAAAATAGGGTTTTTTAGTTAATGATGAAAAATAAGACTTTTAGTTGTATTATCTTCGAGAATAGGTTAACAATTTTGAGTTTTGATGCTAAAAAAGTAGGAAGCACCCGAGAAAACTCTAATTTTTCTCTCAGTGCTTTGTGGACAGTCGTGGTATTTTTGGATGGTATTTGAGATGTTGTTGGTGGTTGTTGGTGGTGGTGTTGGTATTTGTGTTTTTTGACGGTGGTGTCGGTGGTCTTGGTGTTGGTATTGGTGGCATTGGTGGTGACATTAGTTGTGATGGTGGTGGTCCATCTATTGCAACGGGTGGAAGATCTGTTGGGAGATATTAAATAGGTCTTCAACAGATTCCCCATCTTTTCCAACTAATGGGTTATCTGTTGGAGTATTTTCTTGTGGCGTAGAATAATTTATTAAAATTTGTCCATCTGTTGCAACAGGTGGAATATCTATTGGGAGATATTAAATAGGTCTTCTAACAAATTTGGGTTCCCCATCTGTTCCAACTGATGGGTTGTCCGTTGCAGTATTTGTTTTTGGTTATGTGGCGTAGAATGATTTATTGAAAATTATCTCACCATTTTTTAAAATTATGCAGACATCAAATGCAATGTATTTTTTTTTCTATTGTTTATAGTTAAAAGATGTCTCCCAAAAAAAAATAAACTGAAAGTGGAGAAATTGGATCAACTTCTTATCACCAAACAAAAAAGGCTAGAGTTTAGATAGATTCGGAGGAATTTCCAGAACAATCTCAGTCAGGGAAAAATGAAGCCAAGGAAAGTGATAACTCCTCTTTACCAATGGGGCGTGAAATAATATCGAAATTCTAGCATGATTCTGTCAAAACCATTAGTATTGACAAGTTTCGAGTTGCGATGCCTATGAATATCCCTAAAGTAGTATTTCGTGATCTTGTACTTAAATGTCAGTTGGGGAAATCTTTTGATGAACTTAGGAGTATTATGAAGAAGGAAAACATAGATGGACTTTTTAAGAAGAGCTGCTTTGCATACTTTCTTAAGTTGTTTGGGGCCCGCCCTCTCCATTTCCCAATGATCACGGTATATGGCCTTTTCAAGCACAGGATCAAGTATACGGGGGATGATAGAGGTTAGAAGGAGGTCCAAAAAAAGATGGATGAAGTCTGGATCAACTATTGTGGCATGCCGGTTTGGTTTGGATTGAAAGAGTTTGCCATAGTGATGGGCTTGAGATGCGATCATCCAGAAGAACCTCTCATCAAGAAAACACCCCCAAAAAGGGTCCAACAAACGCAAGGTAAAAAAGATGGGTTGTTGGGCATTGTTGGACCTATCTATAGAGTGGAGGATTTGATGGCGAATCTCAAGAATAAAGACATATCAAAGCACTACAGGGAGAAATTATGCTTAGTTTGGTTTGTCCATTCTGTTTTATTGGCAAGAGACGTCAAGAAAATCATAGAACATGATTTGTTGGCGCTTTTTGATGCTTTTAGGAAATTCAACGATTATCCATGGGGATATGACAGCTACTATTTGACTATCAAATATTTACTGAAAAAGCTAAAGCCAAAGACGACCATATTATATGACTTTCTTTGAGCTTTCATGGTAAAATTGATCACTATATTTACTCATTCATTAATTTATATTGAATATAGTTATGACTATTTTTGCTTGCTTCCTATTTATAATTTTTAGGCTTGGACATGTGAAGCCATTCCTCCCATTCGAAAGCATTTTAAGGATTACCCGGATAAGGATTCTCATCTAAGGATCCTTAGGTGGTTGGCTGCAGTAGAGAGCATTAAAATAAATACTAATGACATTGATCTCTTTAACCCTTCGGATGATGAAGTACGTCTTTTTTCAACTAAAATAATTTGCCTAAAAGAAAGATATTGAAACAGGTGTTCCATCTGTTGCGACAGATGGGTCATTTGTTGTAACAAATTACCCGTCAACTGCAACTGGTGCAACAGATGGGTAATCTGTTGCAATAGACGATCCATATTTTACAACAGATTAACCATATGTTGCTCTGATTCTCTGAACCCTACTAAACAGATTACCCATCTACTGTAAATTATGCAACAGATGGGTAATCTGATGTAATATATTATCAATTTATTTCAACATACAGATCAGCTGTTGTGGTAGCTAGATCGTCTGTTGCATAAGTTGGTTGTGTTAACATCCATGTAAACCAAGTCCTATGAAACCCAACTGACAGCAAATTATTATTATATGATTTAAATTCCTTCTGTCTTTTTTATAGGTTGTGCATCCTTGGATCGTGCCTACCATTGATGAGCTGAGGATGACTTCTTTTCTTACTCTGGGTCTTGTTGACACAAAAGAAGACCCAACGGTGGAGTTAATAAAGAAGTAATTGGATGGAGCAACATCCATAAGAAGAACAGTTAGTCAAGGTCAGCCTAATGTTAAAGCTCTTCACGACCAACCTCAAACTGAAATAGATCTGGGTGGTGCTTCTTCTGGGGGTGTTGCTGGTGAAGTTGTTTGTGATGGTGGCATCCATCCTGCTGATGCTTCTTCCAGTCGTGATTATGAGCATATTGGTGCTCAGCAAAAAATAAATATGTTTGAAAACACCTCTTGCATAGGACCTCCCTCTCACCCCTACACCGGTCCCTCCCACCCTTACAGTAGTCCCTCTCACCCCTCCTCGCCCTTATATTCTCATTGCAAATACAAAGTGTGCAAGGACAGAGAGGATAAAGTCCTTGAAAATCTAGAGGCTATTGCTGAAGCTACCGAGGAGTTGAAATCCAGGAGGGGTGTCATACCATCCAATGAGGTGAAGGACTCATGTACTCCTACAGTGGAGGTTAGGAGGAAGAGAAGAAAAATTAGACAAATTCTCTCCATTCTAAAATCAGCAAAAATTACAACTACCCTCGCTTTAATATTTGTTGAAGTTCAAGGGCCACTGAAGAAGGTGGACATATTCGCGGTGCTTGGCAAGGAGAAAAAGAAGGAACTGGAAGAATTCATCAAGATGAAGGTTCAAAAAGAATACACCATGCATTCATTTGCCGCAAAAGAATTCTCGAATATGACAAATATGTGCGTGTGGTACGAGGACAAGGTAAGTTTACTTTTGCTAACCTAGCCTTCCAGTCTACTCCATGAAGAAGAATCTACGCAGGAGATGTGTAATCTGTTGTAAAAACTTGGTATTTTGTTACAACATAATACATATCTATTGCATAAGTTGTGTTGGCTGGGTAATCTGTGAACTAATTCAGAGAAGCGTCTGCATCGGATTCTTTCCACTATGTTTTTATTCTTTACAATTTAAAAATTGTCTTCTTATACCATAGTATGTTGATAAAATTCACTGCCTCATGAGGGGCAGGTAATTAGCGTACCCGGATGCTTGTGATGCTGCCGATAGGATAATGGACCTCAACTTCTACAATAATTTCAAGGATAGGTGTGCTAAAATCTGTATGATAGCTGATTTCGGTGGCCCAGAATTTGATTAGTTAGTTTCTACGTTCCAATGGGATAAAGAAATGATTAAATATGTTAGAGGGAAGAGGCCATATCCACATGGCAATATCTAGACCAAGGCAAAGAGAATCCTTGTAGTCATGAACGTGGATGTCACACATTTTCTCACTATTGAGATACTACTATACGAGGGAAAGATTAAGATTTATGACTTCAACTTACCTGTCTTCAGTGAGAAGATGTTTTTAACCCACATGCATCCACTCTTGAAGTTGTTACCCAAGTTTTTGACACAAAGTAAGCTGATGGATCATTTGCTGGCTGAAGTCTTGACGAAGGAATCATGGGATTTTGAAGGTCAAAATAAGAACATCCAGCTCCCAAGAAATGCAACCGGTGCAGCGTGCGGGCCATACTCGCTTACATACATCGAGTGTTTGCTGACCGGCACATAAATAACCGGTGTGTGCGACACCGTTATGGAAAAGATGCAATGGATCTGGGAATATGGGGTACTAACTAAATGGTTGGATCTCATGTATAAAAAAGAATATGTACAAAGACAGAGACGAACACGATAATAAATTTTTATTTCAAGCCAATTCACTTTACATGTAGTGGCAATAATTTTTATGTCTGGCCAAGTTGATTATTTATAATGCAACAGATTTTATATCTGTTGTAACAGATATAGTACCTATTTTGATAGATTGATTATCTGTTAGAATAGGTTGGTCATCTGTTGCGTTATGCAGATGTTCCCAATCTATCTATCGCAACAGATGTACGATCTGTTGCAACATATAATCTATTTATTGCAACTGATCGGTAATTTATTGGAGAAAATCAAAAAATTAGGAAGACCTGTTATATAATTTCCAGCAGATGACCTACGTGTTGCATCTCATGTTGCAACATATATCTAAATTTGTCTGATAAGATATGTCGTCTGTTGCAGCATATGTATTATCTATTGCGATATTTGAATCTAGTACTCCATTTCAATCAACATATTCAAAACTAAGGATTGATTATATTCATAGACAGAATAAAATAAATCGAAGCCTTCGAAAGTTACATGAAATAACTCAACAAATAAATGAAATGTAAAAAAAATCGCTATGGGTACAAACGATCTACTCTAAAATAAATCAACAAGTTAAACCAAGGAGTATAGGTTATTACATTGACGGACTCAAGATATAAAGATCTAATCAATATGGACAAGTTGTTCTTCATTCGGTGCTACGGAATTTGTCTTTGGTCATCGTGGATCTTTAACGTCGGTTGCGTACGGCTTTTGAGCTCTCACTTCTTCGTATTTTCATAAAAAAGTAGCATGTCTTTTGAGGAGTTATCCGGCATCAAGTCCTTCATTTGATACTTATAATCCATCGCTCAAATACTCGGCATAGGCGGCAACAAAAGGACTGCAATCCCTGCGTTATAAAGAAAAACAAATAATTCATATCTTGCAGTTCATGCAAGCTTTGTGAAATTTGTGAAATGAAACTAAATCATGACACTTAAACTTACAGGATACCAATGGTTTGTTGAGCAATTCCATCAGTATATTGTACATCAAATGGATTAGCCATTTTATCCCGGTATGCTTCAATCGTCGACCAATCAGTACGAACCTTTTGGTCCAAAAATCCACTCATATCAAGGTAAGTAGGCAATATTTTTGGCCAGCATTTGTATCTCAGACGACGGCCCAAAATGTCTTCTTTGCGACATCGAGTTATAAACTCGGATGCGCCTCTCTTTTAGAACGACGATAGCCAACACCCAATGAAATTTATCACCATAATTGATTGGGATGTACACTTCATTGATCAAATGCCAAGGTAAGATAGACGGAATGATAAAACCTTTGATGATGAACTGTGATACTATGCTCTTCGGCAGTAGCTTCTACTGTGACATCCACCTGGAAAGTCAGAATTACCAATGCTAAGTAGAGATATACAACAAATTGTCCATATGTTACAACAGATGAGTCTTATATTACATCAGATGGATTATCTATTGGGACAAATTCGAATGGGTAAATCAGAGCAGTACGATAATTTCGAGCAGATGACCCATCTATTGCAACATAAGACTCATCTGTTGAAATAGCTAACGAATCTGATGCAACAGGTTAGACAACAGTTGCAGCAGATGTATATATCTGTTTGATAATTTTTAGCAGATATATCATATGTTGAAACAGATATATGTCTATTTATTTTTTGGAACAGATGATTTACATTCACCTTCTTCAGCTCATCCTGCTCTCCTGTGGCCCTTGCACACTAAACATCGGTGCAAGATAAAGGCAGAGGTGCTGCAATATTGGTTTTTTTGATGATTGATGATGCCTTGGAAGTGTCTTTCATTCTCCTCTTAGCCTCCTTGATCTGTAATACCCCATAAAAAAAAATCGTAAAGATTTCGTGAGAAACGTATCGAGTTCTACGCTTTAGAGAGATCCATAAATTTTCTATGTAGTATTTCTAAGACGTTGACCTACCATTGCGTAGAGTATCGACTAATCTTTCCAACGATATGTAGATCATCAAAAATGGACACTCGAGCGATGAGTTACGACCATTCCGATCGAACTACGACCATTCCGATCGAACTGTGAACAGTATAACGTACAGGAAATTAAAATTACTGCAGTCAGGTGAATTTCAGGGTCAACTTCAAACAATCATAACTCCTTGTACATAATGATATGGGTGATCTAGTATATATCAATGGAAAGATTTGTGAGTCCTCTTTCTAATGAAATCGGTTTCATCCAATTTGACTATCGTAGAAAAAAGTTATGGTCAATCTATTTTAGCTTATCAAAAGTGAATTTTTGGGTCAACTTCAAACGACCATAACTCCTTGTACATAATGATCTGGGTGAGCTACTATATATCAACGGAAAGCTCTAAGAGTACTCTTTCTAATGAAATTAGTTTCATCCAATTTACCTGTCAGAGTAAAATGTGATGGTCGATCTACTTCAGCCTATCAAAGCAGTCCATCAAAGGACAGATTTGACATTATTTGTATTTTTAAGGGCAATTTGGTCATTTCACAACCCCTCTTGGACAAAAATTTGTCCATTTAATCCATAATTGAACCTTCAAAATTTATTTTCTCCATGAACCATTTGGGATAATGAAACCTTAGCCAAATTTCACCTTCAAATATCTTTCAATTTCACCGTAGAAATTCAAAATTAATCCGATAAACGAACTCCTCATTTCAAGACCTTCGAAGAGCACCCATTATTTTTCCGAATAGGATTCCGTAATCAAGAAGTCAATTTCAAGGTATGTGGGGTTTTGAACAAGAGCAATCTTCCGTTCTTGTGCCCAAAGCTTTAATTTTATTATGGTTTTACATGATTTTGCAAGTGAGATTATGTCTAAATAATTCGATTATGGGATTATGATGATTGAATGAATAAACTTTGATTTATATGATTATCTCAATGTTTTCATGATATGATTTAATAATTATCATTGTGAATTACACACTTTTACCACGAGGTGGTATTTTGAATGATTTTGGGACGTATGTCGAGATGGTATTTTGGAATAATATTTTGAGCTATGTGTCAAGCTTTATGCTTCCCAATGATGATTTGAATTATTGAATATATATTTGAGACATGAGATGTCTTGATAGCTATAATTGTCAATTTCATATTTTTATTTTGAATGATTTCGAGATATATGTTGAAATGGTATTTTGGAATGATTTTGAGATTTATGATAAGCTTAAAGCTTCTTTATGACGAAATTGAATCATTGAGCATATTGAGATATAACATTTGAGATGTTACCATGAGTCTTGATATTTTCTCAAAAATATTGATGTTGTCATGACTTGATAAATTGTTACATTTTGACATTTAAAAAGGTTGAGTTCTATTATTGAAATTTCATGATATTCGAAAATGGGTATACACTCAAATTACTTTATGAAGGATTTATAAGACTTTGAATTTTTTTTCAATATGGATATACATGATTACTTCATTACTCTACTTCTTAAATTGAGAATTTATGCTATGAATTGCATACTACTACAATGAATTGATATTTCTAAAGGCTTTTGAGATAAAAGTAGTGATTTGAGTTGTACTACGGGATATGTATTCTTATTATGAATTGAAGGTCTCAAGTGCTTTTCAAAAGTTGTTGTCATGATTTAATTGTCGAATTGAAAGAATAATTATTTGAGTACATTGACCTTGAACTCGCAGAGTCGAGATGATTTTGACTATGAGAAAGATTGATTTTGATATAGATGTTGAGATGAATTTTGGTATTTTTTTTTCGGATAATTTTGATGAGTTGAATTGTTGAAAATATTACGTATTGAGTCTTCATATCCTTGTCCAAATGTCGAGTCGGTTATAGTTCAATGCATTGATACCTTGTTGATGTTAAAAAAGATTGAAATATTTTAAGTCGAAGTTGGGGTTAGGAATCCACAAATTGTTGATGAATTATAAATTGAGATATTTGATTTGGTCTTTATGATAGACCCTTGTGATGATGATGGTGGATTTCCTAACGCGTTCTGATCTTGTCGGGGATTGGTACTTAGCACCGAGAGGGAAATTTGGTATTTCCCCAAACCTATGTGCCCCCGTAGGGTTGTTTGATGATGATATTATTGGCCAGAGAGCCCGATTGTGATTATTGCAGTTTTAAGGTCGTACTCCCTGGCAAAGAGTATGACGATCTCACCAATGGGGGTTTCAAACATTGGTATTCCACGTAGCTCACGTGGGGTTGTCGATTATAGGAAACTCCCCTGTCCATAAAAGTCATATTTCTTGAATTACCGAGTCACTCTGAGATTTGAGTCAAAGAGTTGAGATATTATGATGAATTATGATTACCTATGATGAATTTTGACGATATGATAATTTATGATGATTTATCATAATTTATGATTTTTGATGATTTACATGGATTATGAGATTTTACCATTTGAACTATTTATTATGAAAGTATGAAGAGTATGATTTGATATAACTCAAGCCAAGTGAGTCATCATTGTCTGTATGCATGTTTTCATGAAATTGATGATGTTATTTAAAGTGTTGCATGCACCCCCACATACTCAGTACATTCTCTTTGTGCTGACCCCCATCTACTATTTTATTCAGTTGCAGTTTTCGGTCAGCAGGTAAAGAGTCCTCACACTTCAGGAACTTGGGTCGGTTATTTCAGTTTGGAGCATTGTATCTTCTTTCGTCGGTCGTATTGAGTGTGGTAGTTGGGAGTCATGACCCGACTATGTACAGACAAAACTAGTAGAGGCTTCATAGACAGTAGTAGTGGTTGATGTATTCAGTCTCCTTCTTATATATGTATATGTGTTAGTAGAATTGTCATCTTGTAATTCCAATATTGTACTGAACAGATTCAGTATTGAGATAAATTAAAGGTGAAAATCCGCTAAGGTAAATAAACAAGAGTCCAGAAAAATAATAAAAAACTTATGCTAATCTATGTACCGAAATGAGAGGGGCAAACTTGGATTTTTTTTTTCGTTCGGTATTCGATATGCTTATTGAAGCTTTACTTTATTCAAATCGTGCGTTGCAGGGTCTTTTCTAGAGGCTGAGTTTTCAACAAGATTTTTTTTTCTCATATCCAGAACGCATTTGTCTATTTCATGTTATTACACAATTATATATGTTAGACTAAATATTGAAAAGAAAAGAAAAAAAGAAAGAAGAAGAAGAAGACGCACATAATATTTAAATAGACCTTGAGAATTTAGATTTATATTGTAGAAAAAAAAAAGATCACAAAATTACTCTGAGGTTACGTATTATAACAGATTCCTTTGATGCATGTAGTTTTTAAATATTACGCTAACCTTTCTTCTTAAATGTTACTAATACTATATTGTGACCTAAAAATATACATTTTAACGTTTATTTTACGTGTCAGGTATATTTTCCTTTTAAGTAAAAAGGTAATTTAATTTAATTATTCTTATATATTTTTTGAGCTCAATTTAGTAGACTACTATTTTTTCCTTTGCAGAAATTCCTCTACACTTTTATCGATTAAAGATAAATTAAAAATGAAAATTCGCTAAGATAAATATAAAGATAAAAATAAACAAGAGTTTCGGAATATAATAGTAAGAAACTTATGCTAGTCTATGTATCGATACGGGATATCCTCATCCGAATTATCTGTCAAAGAATTATAAATTGAATTGAATACTATAAGGAGTTAAAATTTCTAAATTTTTAAATAATAAACAGAGACCTTCCGATTTGTTTTTGTTTTTTTTCTAGAGTACCTCAATGAACGAGGTCATTTACAAATTTAGTTAAAAAACTTAAAAGATAAAACTTTCAGATTTTGGATGTTTTGAATTTCCTTCCATGTTATATTCATTTCAAAGTCACTGCCTAAGAAAATAGAGAATAAAAAAGGGGGGGAATTCAAAGTACAAAAGAAGAAAATAAAAAATAAAATAGGCACAAAAAATAAAATAGAGAGTTAGCAAAAGGGAATGAGCTGTCGGTTTTGTTTGACTCCATCCATTTCATTTTATTCGGCCTATATTAAAAATAGATATTTCAATTTATTTATTAATTTTCACAAATTAATAAAGTTTTATTATTTTTTTCCACGCTACCTTTAGTATTGAATAACTTATAAAGAAGTAGTAGTCAATTTTAAAGTCCCGAAGCTCACTAATAAGGTTAGTTTAGTAATTTCACCTCTAAATAAAATTTTCTTAAGGATGTATCAAGTTAACAACGGCCAAATAATATGAAATGGAGGAAGTAACTTAAAATGTAGATAATGTTCAAAGTGCTTTAAGCAAGAATCAAACATGCGAGTTTCAAATAGTTTTACCACCGAGACAATTCATATGATGAAATACCCAATATAATTTTTCAACGAAAGATACTCAAACTAATTACCCTTCTGTCATGTAGTTCCCCCTATTGCATTAATCAAAGTTGTATACAATAAAATAAAAAGTTCTAGTTTCTAAAGAAAAATGAAGGAAAGGTGTCTTTTAAGTTTTGAATGAAGGATTGGTGGCATTGGCCAACTTAAATGGTCAAACATCATTAGGAAACTTGATTAAGTTAATTGTGGACTTGATTAATATTTTTAAAACTTTCTAATCTTTTTAAAAATACAAATCCACCCAACCCACACCCCTCTTGAATCCAAATCAACCAGTCTTTCTTCTCTCTCTCGACAGCTTCTCTCAACTTCTCCAAACCAACAGTTCTGCAAATTTCTCCTTTCAATCCTCGGATACTTCAACCTTCGACGACAAATAGTTGAGCTTCGAGTTTCCCTTTTCAATCTAAATCAACCAGTCTCTCTCCTCTCTCTCTCGACAGCTTCTCTCAACTATCTCCCAACCAACAGTTCTGCAAATTTCTCCTTTCAATCCTCGGGGACTTCAACATTCGACGATAAATAGTTGGGCTTCGAGTTTCTTTTCGACTTCAACCTTTAATCGACGTGACAGCCTTGCTCTCTGGCCACAACAACTTCGAATTCTTCAACCTTCAATCGACGTGACAACCTTGCTCTCCGACCACTACAACTTCGAATTCTTCATCGTTTCTTTTCTTCTTTCACTGATAAAAATTTATGACCTTTTTAGTTTTGAAGAAAACGAGAAACTTGAGACAACTTCTCTTATAGTATTGGTTAAAATTTTTAATATATGTTGCTTTAATTTGAAATGCGGTCTGAATAAAATCCTAATTTTTGGTATTTCTTCTCTTTTTAAAGTGAATTATAATTTTTTGTTGTTTGTTGCATTTTTTTGAAGTTTGATTTTTTTTGTTTCTTTTTATACAAACAAAATAATGATTTGGGTTGATTTGTTTTGTTCTTTTTCTTGATAAAAATGATGATATTGTTGTTTTTCTTTTGAACAAAATCCTAGTACTAGTTTTATTTTCTCCAACAAATTATCCATATGGTGCAACATATTAACCATCTGATGCAACAAATTTATCATATGATGAAACAAATCAACCATCTGATACAACAGAGAAACCATCAGATTAAAATTCTGATGCAACAGAGAAACCATTGGATAAAAATTTAATGCAACAAATTTAGCATATGATGCAACAGTTTAACTATCTGATGTAACGAATTAACCATATGTTGCAACAGATTAACCATCAGATAAAAAATCTGATGCAACAAATTAACCATCTGATGCAACGTAAGTACCATCAGATTAATGATCTGATACAATAGATGAACCTCCTGTTGGATAAAATCCTATCAACTCTTCTAGCAGAACATGTCCAAGACTTGATTTTCCAACTGATCATTCATTTGCTGCAATAAACGACCCTTCTGTTGGAAGAAATCTAAATAATATTGACTATTGATAGTTGTTCCAACAGATCACTCATGATTAGCAACAGATGTGTGACCTGTTGCACAGACCATTCATGTTTCTCAACAAATGAGTAATATATTTTATATTATCGCAATAGATTACTCAGTTGTTACTGCAGATTAGTTAATTGTTCTGATAGATCACTCATATGTTGCAACAGATGTGTGATCTATTGCACAGACCATTCATCTTTCTTAACAAATGAGTGATATATTTTGTATTATCGTAACAGATTACCTAGCCGTTGCTATAGGTTATTTAACTATTCCAACAGATCACTCATATATTGCAACAGATGATGTTCCAACAGATGTGTGATCTGCTATACAAAATATTTATTTTTATCAATAGATGAGTGATATATTTTGTATTGTTGCAACAGGTTATTTAACTGTTCCAATAGATCACTCATATATTGCAACAATGTGTGATCTGTTACACAGACCATTCATCTGTCTTAAAAGATGAGTGATACATTTTGTATTGTTACAACAGATTGCTCATCTGCTACAACAGGTTTGTTATATGTTGCAACAGATATACTACCTGGTACAACAGATAAGTGATCTGTTGAAACTTTTATTTTACTATTTTGTTTGTTAGATTTACTGTTATCCCTTTTTAATGATGCATTAATCAACTATAATATATTTTTTTATGTTCCTGTTAATTTTAGATAATATGGCTCCCAAAAGAACAGAAATCGAATCAAGTCCAAGTAAAGAAACAAGTGAAGTAGCTAGGCTACATCCACTACTCTATGAGCTTTCTTTATAAGTATTATCTCAATTAGGAGCAGAATATGATGAACACGGGGAGGAGGAATATTTCAAAAGAGATGATCAAATGCTAATAGCCCTTCCATCAAAAGTGTTGGTCAAAACCTTCAGCATTGATCTTTATCCTGTGAGAATGCAGTGCGATGGTGCCATTGATTTAACGGGTGATTTTGTGGTTAAGTCAGCCATGAAAAAATCTTTCGACGCCTTCAGAAAAATACTTCGAGAATAAAAATTGGATGCTTATTTTAGGGATAGTATCTTTGAGAAATATCTTGATTTGCCGGAATACAACAATGCTCATTTTCAAATGAAAATCGTATATGAACTTCTCAAGTATAGGTTTATGTATGAAAATAAAGATAAGATGGATGGGGTGTGGATAAATTACTGTAGCATGCCTGTTTGTTTTGGTTGGAAGGACTTTGTCATAGTTATTGGACTAAAATGTTATCCTCCTTCTTAAGTTATACCTATTCTAACCCAAAAAAAGCACCCGGCATACCCAAAAAGTCAAAGGCAAGCCGTGTGATCGTAGTGACCTGATGTCCATTGTTGGTCCAAGCTTCAAAAATAAAAATTTGATAGAAGAGTTGATACGTAAAAAACTTTCAAAGAAGCACAAGCAGTAATGCTGCTTAGTTTGGTTTGTACATAATATTCTTTGGGTGAGAGACGCTAACAACAACATAAGCATTTATTTAATAAAGCTCTCCGAGGATCTTGAGGCGTTTAACAGCTATCCTTGAGGTTATGAAAGCTTCAAAAAGACTATCAAATATTTGTTAACTCCGTTAACGCCAAAGACAGTCAACTTATATGGCTTTCCATGGGCTTTCATGGTAAATGTTTCTTTCTTTTATTATGATATCATTCATTTTTTTACTCAATAATGGTTTGGATTTATTGCCGTTATTTTATAGGCTTGGGCATTTGAAGTCATTCCTTATTTGAGACAACGAGTGAACTACCAGGAAGAAGTTTCCTGTCCAAGAATCTTGAGATGGCTGTCAACCAAAATTGATAAAAATATAAAATGTCTTGATCTCTTCAACCCCCCGAAGGATGCAGTAAGTATAATTATAATTAAGTTTTAATTTTAATTAATAATTTTTTTCAATGATCTAATCATCATTCTAATATATGTAATGATTTATGTTAGATTGTGCATCCATCGCTAGTTCTGACCAATCGAGAGTTGAAGATGCCATTTTTCTTACTTTATGGTCTGTGAAAACTTTATCGAACCCTAAGGTCATCGACAGAATAAAAATAGAATTGTTTGGAGCAACAGCCATTACAAGAAAAATAATTTTGAAGGGTGGGCTTGTTGTTGATGATGGTCTTAGTGGTGATGGAGTTGTTGGTGGTGGTAGTGGTGATGATGTTGGTGATAATAATGCTTCTCTTACAGTATTTAAAATAAACCATTATGAGTATGATCATACTGGTTATACAGATTTTGCCTCTCCCAGCGAATGTTCTGCATGTAAATGTCAAGACTGCAGGGCGAAACATGATATAGTGATTAATGCTAGTAATGCATTAACTGCTTCTATAAAGGAATTGGCATCTAAGAGGGGTGTCATTCCATCAAAGAGGATTTAATTTCCATCCACTCCATTAGAGATTGAGTCTAAGAGGAGAAGGAAAGTGATTTTCAAGGCATTATTGATACAAGAAAGACCAGGAAGACTAAAACATACACCAAAACAGCCCACAAGTCTTAGAAACCGAGGACCTCTTTGGTTATCACTCTCGGATTCACTAACTAGACAAGAATAAAGAGATTACAAGGTGTTTATCACACCAAGGCAGCCAACCCAAACTAGTGTAATACCCCGAGACTCTAACCAATAGTGCAACCATGAATCAACCTCATGAGAAGTAAATTATAATATTTTGGGTTGGTTTATGATCAAGGATGATGTGTATTAAGGTCTTAAAGATGTCCTAATGATTGGGTGAATCAAAATATTCCTTACCGATTGAATTCTTGAGAAGGATATTGGTATAGTCAACTGCAAACGAGCATATCTCTCATTATACTTGGAATTTTTGAGCTCATGACATATAAACAGATATTTAATTGAATTATATTTCCAACAATACCATTTTCTCTAAAATCCGATACCGGAGCAAAGAGTTATACCCATTTTACTCCAGCATATCAATCTGGAAAAGGGTGACGATGCTTCTGACGGCCTATCATATTTCTGACGAAATTTCTGACGACGTCGTCACGTTTCTGATGACATTTCTGATGACGTCGTCATCCTTAGGCAGAAAATCATAAAATTCGATCCTTTTGTGACGACATTTCGTGACGGCATATCACGAGTCTAACGGCCTGTCACGGATGTTGTCAGCTATTTTTTTCCAGCAATTTAGAGACATTTTTGCAAAGGTATTTTGGTCTTTTCTCATCTTTTGGAGGCCTTTATAAATATGAGAATCCCATCCAAACCCTAATTCCATCATTTTCTCGTCCAATTCTCTTGAGATAATATATCTAGGGTTATATCAAGAACATAAATCTTCCAAGAATTATCCACAAATCTTTAAAATTTCTTCAAGAACCAAGTTCCTCATAGTGTGGGCTTCAAGAATTATTTATTTCAAGTGTGGATAAAGTCTCAAGCACTAAAGTTCATCCAATTTCAAAGATTAACGTATGTAGGATTTTGAACAAGAACACTTTTTTCGTTCTTGTGCCCAAAGATTTAATTTCTATTGAATTTCATGAATTTTGCAAAGTGGGTTTACACCCAAATTACTTTATCAAGGATTTATGAGATTTGAGCTATACAAGATTGATACATATGACTACTTCATTGTCTTATTTCTTAAATTAAGAATTTATGTCATGAGTTGTATATTGTTATCATGAAATGATAATTTCTAAGTGATTTATGATAAGTGTCATGATTTATGTTTTTCCATGAGAAGTTTGTCTATTGAATATATATTGATATTGAGCTTGAGAGTCAAGAACGAGTTCTATGATGTTTTCTAGAAGATTTGATACTTGATATGATTTGATAAGCAAGTGTACTTGATGATGAGAAAGATTATTTTGAGATTTAGTCGAGTTAGGAATCCACAAGTTGATTATGATTTACAAATGAGATATATATTTATATTTTGGTTTTCATGATAGACCCTTGAGTTGATTAAGGTCGATTTCCTAACCCGTTCTGAGCTTAAATCTGGGAGTAGTATTTAGCACCGAGCGGGAAGTATGGGTTCAGCGCATCCTACTTCCCCAGAACTACGTGCCACCATAGGATTAAGATTAAGGGCCAAAGTCCAAGACAATTATCACTAAAGTTAAGGTTCTACTCTGATGGCAAGGATAGAACAGCTCTCCCCAACGTGGGCAAGACGTTGGACTCTATGTAAGCTCACATGGTTTATGTCGGTTATAAGAAACTCCCAAGTACATAATAGTCCAAGTTTCATGAGTTACCGAGTCACTTAAAGTCATGAGTCAAAGAGTTTGAGTTGAGTACAACGATTTGTGAGATTTATGAAGCATGTGTTATTATTGATGATTTATGGAAAATGTGTTTCAGGTAACTCAAGCGAAGAGAGTCATTATTATCAGCATGCATGATTTTCTTATACATTTATGATATTATTTAAATGTTGCCTGCACCCCCACATACTCAGTACATTCCCAAGTACTGATTCTCATACTCTTCTATATTCTATATTTTCTCGTGATGTAGGTTCAGGTGCTCAGTCTCAGCAGCTACAGTGATCTTCGAGTACCTCCATCTACATTCATACAGTTGGTGAGTCCTTATGGTTCGAGGACCTATGTCCCCAATTTTTGTCTTGATAGTAGATGGTTGTTTATTTCCAGTTCAGTACGGGTCAGTTGGGGATCTGTCCCAATGGCTCCTTAGTTTTATGTAGTAGAGGTTTTGTCAGTAGTAGAGGCTTTGTTAGACTAGAGTACCAGTATGTACAGAACTTTAGTATTTTGATTGTATAGGATAGTATTTCTTTGTATTTCAGTATGTTCATGACATGATTATTATTCTTTATTACAGCTTGATTATTGTCATAGTGAGTTATAGAGGTGATAACAGGCTCAGAGGGTTAGCTTGAGGTCGCGTGTGGTCTTAAGCACCGTGTGACGTCTTGGGATGGAATCTTGGGGCGTTAAAACTAGATTATCATAACAAGATGAAGAACAAGATAATAATAACAACAACACACAGTTACAATGACAAGAACACAAACGGATTATACTAGAATAAGAACAAACGATTACAAGGAAGTAAAGATAGGAAGATAGACAAATGGAGGTATAATCTTAAGAACCCAAGAACTTATGATATTCTTATACCCTTAACACCACACACTACAATTAGTTATCTCTTATAATGACACAAGAGAGGCTTCCACCACCCAAGCACCAACGTATCAAGCAAATGCAACACACAAGTGATTCCACCCTTATGCTATGCCCTAGTTTTGGTTTAGGACTCTCTCTTTATCTAAGAGAAGTGTTCTTTCAATAACAAATATAAACTAAGGAAATAAACCCTACAAGGTTCTATTTATACAATATTACAAATAATAAAGAAATGACGAAAGAGCCATTTAGTGACTAGTCTTCAAAAATACTCAAAAGCGTCATGATCATGATCATACTTGTATCAATTATCAAGCATCCAAAAAAGAAAATTTCAACTTCTCTGTCCATGTGTTACACCGAGCAATGTACAATGTCCAAAGAAGACCAGCACGAGCAGAAGAAGGTGAATATATATGTCTTCCAACTAACAAACAAATACATTTTTATTTCAACAGATGACACATCTGCTAAAAATTATCAAACAGATATATACATCTATTGTAATAGTTGACTAACTTGTTTCCCCAGATAAAGTATCTGTTACGACATATGTCTTATCTATTTTAGCAAATCAAATAGCTCTTCGTACTACTTTTATTTGTACTAACAGATGACCTATCTGCTGCAACAGATGAGTCATAGTTGCAACAGATGGTTCATCCATTGGAAATTATCATATAGGTCTTCCTCATGTAAAAAATTTTCCCAACAATTGATTCATTGTTGCAACAGAAATATAATCTGTTTGGGATAATTTAAAACGGGAGGAAGACCTGTTTGATTTTCTAGAACAGATGAGTTATTGTTTTCCGTTTTGTTGTATCTCCGTGATTAGCATTGACCAATTCTGGCTTTTCAGGTGGATACAGAAGCTACTGCTTCATAGCATTGACAATATGCTACTATACACTTTTTATGAAAATACGGAGAACAGAAAGCGCAGAAACCGTACATAAGCGACAATAAAGATCTACGACGAGCAAAGCCGAATTTCATAACACCGGATGAAGAACAACTTGAACTTGTCCATATTGAGTAGATCTTTATAGCTTGAGCCTGTCAAAGTAATAACCTCACCCCTCCTTAGGAATCCTTGGCATCAATACTTAAATTATTGAGATTTGTACCCATAATAATTTTTTTACGTTTCATTTATTCGTTGATTTATTTCATCTAATTTATTAAGGCTTTGATTTATTTTATTTTGTCAATGAATTTTATTTTTTTCTTAGATTTGAACTTATTAATTGAAATGGAATACTAGATTTAAATATTGCAACTGATAATGTATCTGTTGCAACAGACGGCACATCTGTTGGAAAATATCGAACAAATTTAGACATATGTTGCAACGGGTAGATAATCTGTTAGAATTTATCAAACAGGTCTTTCCACTATTGCAACAGATAAACTTAGATAGAAACATCGACATAATGCAACAGATGACCAACCTATTACAACAGATAAACTATATGTCAGAATAGGTAGAATATCTGTTACAACGGATGGAGAATCTGTTGCATTATAAAAATTCAACTTTCATTGGACATAAAAAATTGCCACTATATGTAAAAAAGTGAAAGTGAATTGAAATAAAAAAAGGTAAAACTCATCGACAGTGTTCAGTTCAAACACCTAAAATAAAATAGGCATCAAGTAGACAATATTCATTTTAAACACGTAAAATAAAATAGGCATCAATTGTATTAGGTTGGCACTTTTTGCCGACTTGGTGTCTGATTTGGTCCCCAACGGTCATTTTTTTCTCCCATTGTCTTATATAATCATCTTCTTCCAAAAATATAACCCTCAATTTCCTAATCTTCTTCTTCGTCGTCATCTTTTTTTAATCTATTCAAATTCTTCAAATTATTTGCATTTGGTCTTTCTTTTCTTCATCTTTTTTTCATTTTTTCCAACTTAGCATGATAATGTCGAGCGCATCTTTCACTATTTTTGTGATAACGATTTTTGATATTGTAAGTGCGATCATGAAGCTCTATTGAAGAATTCTTGGACTCAACAAAATCCAAGTCGTAGGTTTTTTTACTTGTAAGATTTCAAAGGTAATATTATTTTTATTTAATTAGTTTATTAATTATTGACTTGTAATTATTTTGTAATTGTGTTCTTATTTTTATAGAAATTGGGTGGATGTGATTACTTTGATTGGGATGAAGAACGACACCCTTCACAAGCAAATCGTGTAATCTATGATTTTTTAAACAAAGTCAAGGTTTCTGAAGAGAAACAAAATCGAGCAAGAAGATGCAACATTGTTGTCGTTATTGCTATTGGTTTGGTATTGTTGGGTACATGGATATTCAAGCCTAATTGCTAAAATTTTCATGGTGGTGTATTTACTACTGGTGTGGTGTTTTCGAGCACGTAGATATTCAAGCATAATTGTTGTAAAATATCAAACAGATTTAGGCATATGTAGTAAAATTTAGGTCATCTGTTGGAAATTATCAAACAGGTCTTCCCACTGTTGCAATAGATTAGACTTAGATTAGATAGAAATAATATCGACATAATGCAACAGATGACCAACCTATTACGATAGATAAACTATCTTCCAGAACAGATAGAATATATTTTACAACAGATTGACAATCTATTGCATTATAAAAACTCAACTTTCATCAGAAAAAATTATTGCCACTACATGTACATATAATTTAAAGTAAAGTGAAGTATGACTTGAAATAAAAAATTATTATTCACAGGCTCTCTACATACACAGGCTCTAAGCATCCAGTTAGCACCCCATAAGCCCAAACCTCTTACAGGTTTTCCACAGCGTTTTCGCATAGAAAAGTCATTGGCTCGGCCATTTCTATGTCGGTTAGCAAACATTCGATGTGTGAAAGAGCGCGCGAGCCGCACACGTAACTGGCATCATTTTTTGGAAGGTTCATACCCTTGTTTCGACCTTCAAAATCCCATGATTTCTTCATCAACACTTTCTTTGGCAAATGATTCATCAGTTTACTCTCCCTCAACAAGATGGGTAACAGCTCCATCAGTGGCTGCACGTGCAAAAAAAGATCGACCTCATCAATGGTAGGTTCGTTGCAGTCATAAACTTTGATCTTTTTCCTCTCGAGTTGTATCTCAACATCCCGATAATGTATGTCGTTCACGCTAATGACTGTAAGAATCCTCTTTGCCTTGGTCCAGCTCTTACCGTGTAGATTTAGCCTTTCTCCTCTAACATATTTTATCATTTCTTCTTCATCTAAGTCCAACATAGAAACTAAGAAATCAAGTCCCGTGCCATAGGCTGGAGCATCAGTATTGAGTTGATTGTACTTATCCTTAAGCTTCTTGAAGAAGTCAAGGTCCATTATCCTATCGGCAGCGTCATAAGCTTCCGGGTACGTTAATTGTCTTTTCCTCATAAGGCAGAGAATTTTGTCAACATGTTGTGATATAAGAAGTCAATTTTTAAATAACTTAGTAATTGTAAAGATGGTCCATATGTTTCATAGGATTCTCTGAATCAATAATCCAATGCAACTTATGCAACAGATGGATAATAAGTTGCAACAGAACCACTACTAGTTGCACCAGAATCCTTAGTTGTTGCAACAAATTTTACATCTGCTTTGTAGCTTCTTCTTCAAGGGGTAGATTAGAAGGCTAGTTTAGAAAAAGTAAACTTGCCCTATCCTCGTACTACATATGCATATTTGTCATAGTCTGGAAGTCTTGGAGGGGGAGAAGAGAGGCCCGGGGTAATCTGGTGCGCCTGGCTTAGCATTCTTGGCCTGTCGCAGATCCCTCTTCTCTTTGGCGCCAAGTTTCACGTATATGTCCACCTTATTGAATGGCCCCTGAACTTCAAATGCTTTTGGAGAGGGAGGAGTTGGAATTATTTTTTATTTTCGGCCGGAGAGTACGTCGGTTATTGTTATTTTCTTTCTCCTAACCAACACTGTAGGAGTGTATGACTCCCTTACCTTCTTGGATGGTATGAAACCCCTCTTGGATTTGAATTCCTCGACATCTTTAGAGATAGCCTCTACTTTTTCAAAGAGTTTACCCTGGTTGTCCTTGCACTCTTTGAATTCGCAACGAAAATACGAGGGTGGAGAGGGGTGAGAGGGACCTGTGTAAGGGTAAAAAGGGGTGTTTTCAAACATATTTATTTTTTCTTGAGAATCAACATGCTCATCATCACGAGTGGTAGAAGAATCAGTATGCCTTCCACCAACACCAACAACTCCACCAGAAGAAGCACCCGGATCTGCCTTAGTAGGTTGGTCATGAAGAGCCTCAACATTAGGCTGACCTTGCCTAACTGTTCTTTTTATGGTTGTTGCTCCAGCCAATTCCTTCTATATTCTCCACCATTGGTTCTGCTAGAGTATCAACATAACCTAGAGTAATATAAGAAGTCATCAATTACTTCTCAGTAGGCACGATCCATGGATGCATAACCTAGAAAAAAAAGACAGATATATTTAAATCATATAATATAATAATTTTCACAGTTGGATTACATTTTAACATAGTCAACTTCTACAACAGATTACTAATATGTTGCATCAGATTACCTATCTGTTGTATAGTTTGCAGTCGATGGTTAAAATTCATTTGAGTCGGGTTCAGAGAACCATAGCAACTCATGGATAATCTGATACAAAATATCAATCATCTGTCACAATAGATTACCAATCTGTTGCACCAGTTGTACAAGACGGGTAATCTGTTGGGTTACATATTATGAAACAGATGATCTGTATATGTACTAACAATATGTTACATCAGATTACACATCTGTTGCATAATTTTTAGTAGATAGTTAATCTGTTAGGAGTCGAATTCAGAGAACCAAAGCAACATATGGGTAATCTGATGCAAGATATCAATTATCTGTTCCAACAAATTATCCATTTGTTGCACTGGTAGTCACAGGATGGGTAATCTATCGCAATAGATGTCCCATCTGGTACACCAGATATAACATCTGTTGCAGCAGATATAACATATGTTCAATATTTTTCATTAAGTAAAATTATTTTACTTGAAGAAGATGTACTGCATCATTAGGAGGGTTAAAGAGATCAATCTTCTTAATTTTGGTATTTCTCTTTGCAGCCAACCATCTAAACATCCTTGGATGAGAAACCTCATCCGGTTAATCCATTACCTGCTTTCGAAGGGAAGGAATGGCTTCAAATGCCCAAGCCAAAAAAATGTAAACAGGAAGCAAGCAAAAAAAAGTCATAATAACTATATTCAATATAAATTAATGAATGGTTTAAAATAGTGATTAATTTTACCATGAAATCCCAAGGAAAGCCCTATAATGTGATCGTCCCTAGGATAGCTTTGTCAGTAAATATTGGACAGTCAAGTAGGAGCTATCATATCCCCAAGGATAATTGTTGAATTTATCAAAATCCTCAGCACGCACCAGCAAATCATCTTCTATGACCTTGTTGACGTCTCATGCCAATATAACCGAGTGGGAAAACTAAACTAAGCATAATTTCTCCCTGTACTTATTTATTATGGTTTCATCCATGAGATCTGTCAACAAATCTGATGTTTTGTAGCCACATCGAGCAATGTCAAACAACCCATCTATTTTTTCCTTGCATTTTTTTGTCTTGGATATTTTCCGGGGTGTTCCCTTGGCAATAGGTGGTTCGTCTGGATGATGGCATCTCAAGCTCGTCACTATGGCAAACTCTTGCAAGCCAAAACAAACCGGCATGCCACAGTAGTTGATCCAGATTTCATCCATATTTTCCCCCTCCTTCGAATCTTCATCATCCCCCACGTACTTAATCCTGAGCTTGAGAAGACCATATACCATCCTCATATGGAAATGGGCAAGGGACTCAAGCAGCTCAAGAAAGCGTCCAAAGCGTCTCTTCTTAAAAAGTCCATCTATATTTTCGTCCTTCATAATTTTCCTAAAATAAATAAATTTACTCCCCATCTGACATTTAAGTACAATTTCACCAGTTAGTTCTTCTTCTATTTTTGGGTCATTTATCGGCATCGCAACTTGAAGTTTGTTAATACTAAAAGTTTTGATAGGATCATGCTGGATATCGATATTAATTCATGCCCCATTGGTGATCCATTATCATCATGTTGATGATCATCCTCTTTCTCTTTGTCACTCTCTAATTTCTTCTCTTTCTCACTTTAATTTTCTTTATCACCATCTACAGATCTGTGTCCACCTCCCTCAACATTGTTTTCATATCTCTCCTCAGCTTCACTTTCCCTGACTGAGATTGTTCAAGAAGCTCCTCCGAATCCCTCTGGACTGTAGCCTTTTTTTGGGTGGTCAGACGTTGATCCACTTTTACTTTCTTTTCTTTTGGGAGACATATTTAACCTACAAACAACAGAAAAATAAAAATTACATTACAATTGATGTATGCATAAATTTTAAAAAATACATTACAAACACCACCAATACTGACTCACCAATAGCCACCACAAACACAAACACCACCAACCAATGCCACAAATACCACGAATACCGACACCACCGATAGCCACCATAAATACCACCAACCAATGCCACCACAAACACCACCAACCAATGCTGCCAACAGACACCACCAGTGCCACTATGACGACGACCACCACCACCACTACAAACACCACAAACACCATCCAAAAATACCACGATAGTCAATGGAATACTACGACAGAAACTAGGCTTTTCTCAAGTTCTTCCTAGGATTTTACCATCAAAACTCAAAATCGTAAATCCATTCTTGAAGATAATACAACTAAAATTTATTTTTTTCATCATTAAATTAAAAGCCCTTGATTTAAAAAAAAAATAACAAATATAGAACTCTTCTCGAACTCTGTTACCTACGAAGACAGAAAAAATGACTGATAAAAGTAAGAATGAAGTCAAAAATAACACCTATGTGGTTGAAAATGAGAAGAAAATTGATCTTTTGTGAAGGGTAGAGTAATTTGTTGAGTAGTTTTTGTTTGTACTGTATAATTGAGTGAGAAAGAGAAAAGAGCAATAACTCAAGATTTGAAATAATGAAATATTTTTCTCGCAAATGGATGATTTGTATGGGTTGATTTTTATTTTAAAAAAGAATGACAAGTTTAAAAATATTAATTTGGTCCGAATTGATCTTAATTATTTTTTAAAATTATAAAAGATATGAGTAATTTTTAACCCTCTCATTATACAATTTCCATAAGACACAATTGAAGTTGTCTCTTACCCTATGAAGTCACCCCTGGTTCTAGATTAATCAATCTAGGTATATGAACTTAATTGAAATAGTATAAAAATAAATGTTCAACCTGTTGCATCAGATACAAATCTATTATAAATTACCAAACAGATTAAGTAATCTTTTACGATAGACTACCCATCTGTTATAAATTATCAAATGGTTTGTCACATGTCACAATAGATTACCCATTTGTTGTAAATTATCAACTAGGAGTTGTTAACTATTGTAGTTGACCTTATAAGAACTCACCCCTAGTCTTAGATTAATCAATTAAGGTATTAGTTAAACATATGAGGCAGTAAGAATCAGTTCAGCTCAGAGTGATCGATCGATGACTCTAGTCGGGAGAAACACAATATCGTCTCATCATACAATTACCAAAAAACTCAATTGAAGTTGTAGTTGATCCTATGAGAACTCACCCTTGGTCCTAGATTAATCAATTAAGGTATTAGTATAACATATAAAATCAATTGAAATTGTATAAAAATAAATGTTCAATCTGTTGCAACAAATTAACCATCTGTTGTAAGTTATCAAATAGATTAAGTCATTTGCTACAGTAGATTACTCATCTGTTGTACATTATCAAACAGATTAAGTCATCTTTTGGGAAAGATTACCCTTCTTTTGTAAATTATCAAATGGATTAAGTCATATGTCGCAACAGATTACCCATCTATTATAAATTATCAAATAAGTGTTGTCATCTATTGTAGTTAACCCTATGAGAACTCACCCCTAGTCCTAGATTAACCAATTAAGGTATTAGTCTAACATATGAGGTAGTAAGAATTGGTTCAGCTCAGAGTGATCAATCGATGACTCTGGTCAGGGGAACGCAATATTGTCTCATTATGAAATTTCTGAAAGACTCAATTAAAGTTATAGTTGACCCTATGAGAACACACCCCTGGTCCTAGATTAATCAATTAAGGTATTAGTCTAATATATAAGGTAATAAGAATCGGTTCATCTTAGAGTGATCGATCGACGACTCTGGTCGGGAGGAATGCAATACCATCTCATCATTCAATAGCCAAAAGACTTAATTGAAGTTGTAGTTGATCCTATAAGAACTCACTCCCGGTCCTAGATTAATCAATTAAGGTATTAGTCTAACATAAGAAATCAATTGAAATTGTATAAAAATAAATGTTCAACCTGTTGTAATAGATTAACAATCTGTTATAAGTTATCAAATAAATTAAGTCATTTGTTACAACAGATTACTCATCTGTTGTATATTATCAAATAGATTAAGTCATCTGTTGTGACAGATTACCCATATGTAATAAATTATCAAATGGATTAAGTCATATGTCGCAACAGATTACCCATCTATTGTAAATTATCAAATAGGCACTGCCATCTATTGTAGTTGACCCTATGAGAACTCACCCCTAGTCCTAAATTAATCAATTAAGGTATTAGTTAAATATATGAGGTAGTAATAATCAGTTCAGCTCAGAGTGATCAATCGACGACTCTGGTCGGGAGGAACACAATATTGTTTTCTCATACAATTTCCAAAAGACTAAATTAAAGTTGTAGTTGACCCTATGAGAATTCACCCCTGGTCCTAGATTAATCAATTAAGGTATTAGTCTAATATATGAAATCAATTGAAATTATACAAAAACAAATATTCAACCTGTTGCAACAGAGGTCTTTTCTGTTGGATTTAATCAAACAGATTAAGTCATCTACTGCAACATATTACACATCTATTGTAAATTATCAAATAGGTGTGGCATCTGTTGTGACAAATAACTGATTTTTGGAAATTTTCAAATAGAAATTGTTATCTGTTGCACTTAGAGTTTTTAAGACCCCTTTTAAAGCAATTTTGGTACTTTCTGTCCGAGATAAAAGGGTTAAAATACTAAGGCGGTAAAAAATATTACTTGGATAACTCAAAAATCTCCTAAGTGAGTAGTCTTATCTGGTATTTTCAATGTCACCGTCTCCTCGTGCCCCTCAAAAGTTATTAATGAATATTTAAAACCCATATCTAGAAGAATACTCTCTCCTTCAGCCATAAAGTAAGACTCAACTCATCTATCACTCTTTTTTATTCTCAATTCACTTTCTTTCCTTTTTTTTCTCTCTTTTCTCTCTTCTTTCGAATGAGGATCCTTTCGGATCTCAACCGGTCAATATCTTTTCTCGACTGAACTGGATGTTCTGATCCCTTTGCTTTTTTCACATTACAGGTATGGTTCACTATTGCTCTTTCCATATCGTCTTCTTCATTGTATGTCATTTAAATTAGATATTTACATCTGTTGCTATTAATGATTTACTCATTATCAATTTTTTATTTATTGAGAAAATTTAAAGAAAGGTGACTTTTAAGTCTTGAATGAACGAACCATTGATTTTATTAACATATGCAAAAAAAAAGAAATCTATTGGGGGAACTTAAAAAGCCTTGCTGCCAGTAGTAAGGCTGGTTTGATTTACTCCAACAAATGAACCATCTGTTACAACATTTCATCCATCTGTTGCAAAATACCTTATCGGTTGAGAAGATGGGTAATAATTTGTATCAGATTAGTCATCTGTTGATTCACTCAATTTTGTGTTACCTTTTTGTACAAACGAAGCAACTGTTTGAAGAAATAAAATAAGTAGCAAGGATGGTTTGATTTATTCCAACAGATGAACTATCTATTGTAGCATGTCATCCATCTGTTGTAGCAGATGCCTCATCGGTTGAAAAAATGGGTAATCTGTTGCATCAGATTGATCATTTGTTAATTCACTCAATTTTGTGTTACCCTTTTGTAATGTTCTTTTTGTTCTTCTCTTGTTTAACATCAAATGTATTTCTCTTTTTTTACAAATAAAAGAAAGTGAAACTGGATCTACTTTTGTCCAACCAGCATTAAAGGCTAGAGTAAAGATGGGTTCAGAGGAATAAGTTGCTTGCAGATGGAACCACTTCATATGTAGGAGGTATGTATTACTGATCAACCTATTGTGAAAACACACATCCAGTACAATGACTTTGTGAATGTTAGTTCTTTACCTATTAGGCATTAATTCTTCAAACAAGATATGATATTTTATAGTTAAGATTGTTACGTTCGAACTGGTAAGGCTGAGGGACCAAGTAGGTGGTGTCGACACCCTATTATAATTTAATGATCGTTTATGCTCATATTTTGTGTAAAGTTTGGGAAAAGGTTCAAGTTTTTGGTGACAGTGTAAATATCCAATAGTGATTGGACCAATTTTAATGGCTCAATGAACTTCTTGAAATGCCTATAAATCCTCGCACTGCAGCAAACAACGATGAAACCAATAGAAATTCACCTGGTCCAAATTTATATGGATGGGTTGCTGGAGGAGACTTTTATATAGTAGTAGGTGCTTGGGAGAATAACTGTACGGGAAGGGAGAGGTGGAGAAGATCATATATCATCTCAGACCTTGTTTAAGAGAAAACACAGGGTAGGAAGAAAAGTGTAGAAAAATTGGCTAATGAAATTGACATGGAAAATGAAAAAACTAGACAAGCTGCGAATGTGAAAGTGTATCCAAAAATGAAAATCCATCAGTTGTTGAACTAAAAGAAGAAGGGTCAAGAGGGATGAAGCTGGTCACTTAGCTAGAGACTGCAACTAGCGAGCGTGGTCTCAATGAAGACCCACAAAATGCAGGACCAGAACTCTAAGGAAGCAGTTTCACGAGCACGGAAGGTTGTAAGATTGTCGTTCAGAATTGAAACCTGAACCACCTACTCCTGAATTAAAAATACGATATCAAGCCAAGGTGGAAATTTCTCAAGTTAAACTTGCATCCATGCATTCTGTTTATGGCTCAGGTCAGGTCAAAGGCAGTGGAAACAATAAGGCATGGGATTTCTACCCAACTTCAGACCTTTTTATTTCTACTACCATTGACCTAATCATAACCATAAACATAGGGCATGACATGTAAGTTAAACTTCAGAAATTGATGCCTTGGCTTCCTTTATTTTTAATTCAGGAGTTATTGTTTCAGGTTTCAATTCTGACTAACAATCGTACCAATTTCCTGTGCTCGCAAAGCTTCTTCCTTAGATTTTTGGTCCTGCACTTTGTGAGAGTATTCATTCAGGACACGCTCTCTAGTTGCATTCTCTAGCAAAGTGTCCAGCTCCAGTCCTGTTGACCATTCTTTTTTTTCTTCAATGACTGACAGATTTTTATATTTGGATAGACTTCCATATTTAAAGCTCATCCATTTTTTTCGTTTCTCACGTCAATTTCATTGGCCAGATTTACTAGAAGATCCTTACTTGTTTTTCTGTGTTTCCTCTTAACAAGGTCTGAGATGATATATGGCCTTCTCTACCTCCCCCTTCCCGCACAGTTATTCTCCCAAGCACCTTTTGTTGTTTAAAAGTCTCCTCTAGCAATCCATCCATATAAATTTGGACCAGGAAAATTTCTATTGATTCCATCATTGTTTGCTTCAGTACGAGGCTTTGGAGGCCTTTCAAGAAATCCATTGCAACATTTAAACCGGTCCAATCACTATTGGATATTTACACTGCCGTCAAAACCTTGAACCCTTCCCCAAATTTGACACAAAAACATGAGCATAGACCATCATTAAATTATAACAGGGTATCGACACCATCGTCTTAGAACCCTTCGGCCTTATCAATTCGTACCTATCAAACTAAATTGTACAATGCAAGATCTTATTTGAAGGATCGGTGTCTAATCGATAAAAAACTGCATTCACAAAATCATTGCACTTTATGTTTGTCTGTCCTGGTAGTGTGATCAATAATACATAACTCACACACATGAAAGTGAATCTATTGCACGCACTTTATTCTTCCTAACCCATCAAGCCAGTGTTGTTTATTCATCTGCACGAATGTGATGACTATTAAAAAAAAGGTATGAAGAGTCGTGACTTTTTTATCTTAAAACATTCAAAATAGCTGATGAATCAAAATCTCCATCTGTTGCAACTGATGAATCAGATATTGGAAGAAATCAAAACATCTCCTCCAACATATGGTCCATCTTTCATAACAGATAATCTATATGTTGCAACAGATGTAAATTTGTTGCGACAGACCAGACATTGTTTATTTATCTGCACGCTGTGATGACTATTAAAAAAGAGGTGAAGAGTCATGACTTTTTATCTAACATATTCAAAACAACTGTTGAACTGAATTCTCTATTTGTTGCAACTGATGAATCAGCTATTAAAAGAAATCAAAACATCTCCTCCAACATATGGTTCATCTATCGTAATAGATAATCTATATGTTACAACAGATGGTAAATCTGTTGCGACAGACCAGACAGTGTTTATTCATCTGCACGCATATGATGACTATTAAAAAAGAGGTAGTGGTGACTTTTTATCTAACACATTCAAAATAGCGGATGAATCGAATTCTTCATCTGTTGCAACTGATGAATCAGTTGTTAGAAGAAATCAAAACATCTCCAAAAGACGGTCCATCTATCGTAATAGTTAATACATATGTTGCAAAAGATGTCACATCTTTTGCACATACAAATAATCTATTTCAACAGAGGGTAAATCTGTTGCGATAAATAGACGATCTGTTGCAACAGCTCAATAATAACGGTTGTTATCAAGTCTCAAAACCATTTTGAAAAGGTGATAAGTATTAATGTCAAAGAAAAAGTTGCAACTTTTCACAGAAAATAAAATGCCACCAGCTTGAATGTAATTAATACAATAGAGCTTAACAGACGTGTCTTTTGTCCATACACATCCAGATTCAATCCTCTATAAATAGGTCCCTCCTTAATCTTCATTCTACTAAACTTTATTTATTTTTTGCATTTTTTCTTTTTGTGTGACATCATCAACCACTTCTCTTCAAAGAGCATATTCCTTTATCGTTGAGGTAAGTTTTTTTCTTATGTAAATCTACTAGTTTGTAGTATACGTTGTATTACATTTGGACTCTTTTCTTTAGATTTGTCAATTCATGTGTGTTCTAGATATGACTGATCCTAGTTGGGACATAACTATTCCGTGCGACACAGTGTCGGAACTTTAAAGGCAGGTTAATGACCTGCAGAGGGAGTTGGTCGCCGTGAGAGCGGTGATGTTCAGAGGCTGATGAGGGCCCTGCTGCTGCGAGTTGATTGGTCGGCTGTCATTAATGATGATGATAATAATAATAATTAGATTATATTTTTTTATTTTAGCGTATGTATTTTAATTTTTCTATATTGAATCTATACCTAATGTATTTTATTTTTTATTTAATAAAAAAATTATTTTTAGTCGACTTTGGCTTTTTAATTCTTATTCAATTTTCATTCTGTCTATTTCTTTTTCTAAATATACATATTAACATGTCAACGGTTGGAGGTAAGGAGCAATTTTGAATCCAGTAGCAATAGCAATTTTGGCTTTTGAGTTCTTTTAACAGATGGACCATGTGTTGGAATAGATTGGTCATCGATTGGGTTTCTGTCAACAGATTATCCATCTGTTACGACAGATTTATCATCTGTTGGAAGAAAACATTCCAGTTTGATGGAACTGTGTGGTGTTCTTCCATCTAATGTCCATTTGTTGCCACAGATGCGTAATCTTTTGAAAATACTTGTGGTCTGCTGTATTATTTAGTTCATATTTTGCCTCTTTTTATTGATGCACAAGTTATTAAAAAAGATATTTTATATATAATAAATGATAACATTACATTCAAAACAATGATTTAAATATATAAAAGTACACCACAAGTTTTTGCAATTACAACTATCATGGTAGATTACGATCTGGCATGTAGTTCTTTTGTAGCCAGCATGCTTACATACGGAGCACTTCTTTCTTCTTGATGAAAATAATTCTCCAACTCCACGCCTCCTCTTATATGGATTTTTTCCCAGTTTAAGAGTGCTTGGGTCAATATGTAGAGGAGGTATAATCTCCCCAAAAGCTCTGCAGGAACAACCCAAGATTCTTCGAGAGGTACCAGAGTAATATGCCCACTATATGTCATTTCATATTTTTCCACTGAATAATATTGAGAGGAGTGCTCGTAAACTTCAGTTCCATATTTATAACTGTATTGAGCTCGAAGCGCTGCCATAACATGTGGATAGGGTATTTTGTCCAAGTAAAAAAATTTGCACGTACAAGATCTTGTTTGAAGATCGACCGTGGCAACATCACCATGACCGGTGATACTAAATTTGTAATCTTCTATTTTATGAGATAATAACCTATTCCTCAAACTGACTTTTGTTGATATTATTTTTTTGATTTCGAGAACAAATCGGGTTCTTTTTGGGCCCTTGAACTACACATGTCTTTCGTTAAAAAATTGGCCACACTTTTTATTTATTACTTTAAACATAGCCTTAATGAGAGATTCTCTTTCATCGCCAAACAATGAATTCACCGATTCAGCTATGTTTGATGTCATAATATTGTACCTATACAAAAAAATCACTTAGTACGACATCATACTAAACTTGTAACTCAAACAAGACATTAAATTCATAAGAATGTACCTATCTGCCGGACAGAATGTCCGGCTCCATCTCTTGAACCGACACGTATGAGAAATTCTGCTATCTTGGGATTTACATCCGTTATTTAATTGAAATGGTCTAAAAACTCCTCTCTACTATATACTTTAGCTGCTCTATAAAAAAGGGTCACGACCCTTTTGTTGTGATAGTTGGTCCGAATGTTCTCTCTAAGATGCCTGATGAAACAACCAAAGTAAGCTGAATTGAAGAAAATTGAACCCATCTTTATAATACTTGAATGCCTATCCGAAACAAAACACAACTCTTTGGTATCTTCGATGCAGCTTCACAGTTGTTCAAAAAAAATCATAAGAGGCATCGCATTCCTTGTCCGCTACACAAAAAGCGATAGGAAAGATGTGATTCTCCGCATCCTACGCCACCGCCGCTAGGAAAACTCCATTATACCTGCTCCTCAAGAAGGTACGGTCGACAGCTATGCCTTTTCTCAAATGTTGAAAACCTTGAATCCAAGCACTATAGGATACAAAATGTACTTGAACCTTCCATTTTCATCAACATGCAATGTCGTCTTACTTCCGGGATTTGTGGACTCAATCATGTAATAGTAGGCCTCCAGGACTGCATACCCATGCTCGTGTTTCCCCCTAACCAAGTCCTTGGCAATCCCCATGGCCGTATATATCTTTTAATAATTGACCAGGACACCAAATTCTGTAAGGATTTGAATGACCATAACCCTTGTTAAAGGGCCTTTGCCTTCGGAAAACTACTCCTGAAATATTCACCAAGGACCTTTAGCGTGGCGTGAGGATTTTGACCCGAGATGTGCTCCGAACCACATGTGTGATGCTTTTCATGTTTATGAATGACGAATCTGTCAGAACTTGCGTACTTCACCGCTCTCAACCACCACTTGTAGTTCGGATTAACAGATTTAAAGCAAAAGACACTACTCGAATTAATCACCTTCTTTAATCTGAAATCTTTTTTCAAGAAAAAAATAAACAAAGTGGTAGATAGTTCATTCCTGTTCTTGAATGACATTCCAATAAAAAAGTTGGTCCCATTATCTTGAAGATTTCTAGACTGTGTCGATTGAGAAGAAATACCCATCATATTGGTAGTATCAATGGGCATAGGTGTTTTATCATCATCTGGAATATTCATGTCTAGATCATCCAACCTATCATCAAAGGTGTCTTATTGTTGTTCTTTTTCTATGTTTTGTTTCTCATTCTCTCTCGTCTTTTCAACCACGTACACCCTTAACACCGGCCTTGATGAATCACTAAGATAAGCACGCAATCGAACCTGATCGATTATCTTGAAAGGCAGTACCCTTTGATTTTTAAAAGAGTTGTGCATGTAGCTGATAATGAGTTCTTCCAATTGATAATTCAGTCCACAATAACCGATGATTAAGTTCAAAAAATCATCATACAAAATATCATTTGGACTTTCATAGCTATCGGTTCTAGCATTTCACCCTCGTTCCAATGCCATACATATCGATTGCTCTTCTCGATCCATTGACCGTGACATTCCACCCCTATTATTATTGATCCCTCCGTTAGTGGTACCTAAATAAAGTCATTTGTTAAAAAAAGTTAATAGTGATTTCATGGTGCCGTAAATGAATCCCAACAGATGTGTAATCAGTCGCAACAGATTACTTACCTGTTGGGATTCATGTTACGTTCCTGAAGATGATTTCAACAGACGAGTCATCTATTGTAACTGGTGAATCATATGTTGCAAAAGACTATATATCTGTTGGGATTGATGGTACAGTACTGAGGCACCGTTGAAGTTAATTCCAACAGATGAGTGACATGTTGCAACAGATAATTAACCTGTTGCGACAGATGACTTACCTGTTATAACAGATGACGATCTGTTGGAATCGAGGTCAGGTTCTATCGCAACAGGTTACTAATATGTTGCAATAGATATTTACTATCTCTTAGAATCGAGTTCAGGTTCTGTTGCAACAGGTTAATAATCTGTTACAATATATATTTACCTTGTTGCAACAGACAACACGTCTGTTGGAATCGAGTTCAGGTTCTGTTGCAACAGGTTAATAATCTGTTGCAATAGATATTTATCATGCTGCACCAGATAACTAATCTATTTAAACAGATAAATCATCTGTTGCAATAGATGACCCATCAGTTCGATTCATGTTACGGCCTATAGAACCATAAACATGAATCCAACATATCAGTCTTCCGTTGAAACAGATGTCTCATCCGTCACAACAGATGATTTATCTGTTTAAACAGATGGCTCTTATGTTGGATTCATGATTGGGTTCTATCCATTGTTGAAAAAACAGCACAATAGCAGTTACCCAAATGACAAATTCAACTAAAAATCATAATTTGACTTACCAAAGTCTCCCATGAAGTAATGCTAAAGTGGAAACTAATGTACGAAACAAAATTTGACCTAAGAAATTGGTCAAATAGCAACAGTAGCGGTAACAACAACAACGACAATGACAATGGTCAACAAGAAGAAGATGAAGATGATAATGAAGTAAAAAATGATGATAATGAAGCACAAGATGATGAATAAAGCAACAACAATAATGAACAACAAAAATCGCTAAGACAGATAAAACAACAATGGATGAGAAGAGAGAGAAAAACGTCTTTTTTTTCCTCCGTTTCCCGTTATATTAGGTAAACATTTGGATCAAAGTGTAAATTTAAAAACTTCTAGGCTATTCTCAAACTTACCAAACTTTCTTAATCCATAATAAAGTAATTGTCACCTCCACTGAATAATTAAGCCTTGTGTAACCTACGCCTCATTTTAAAACTCTTTTGTCACCTACAGCCCAAAGCCCCTAGTTTCTAAAATATGAGAAATTTTAAGGAAAATAAATAAAAGTTTCAGAGTGAACATTAATGAAACAGGCTGATTCTGCAAATGCTAGTCAGTTTTCAGTTAACCAAGGGTAGGATACTATGTAGTTTTTCATTTGAAGAAAATCTGTTTGCTTTGGTTCCAAAAACTAGCTAACTGTATCTATCGAAATGAACACGTCAATTTTTCAATCTTATAAAATAATCCCAATAACTTTTTATAAACTAAGTTGGGCATAATTAAAGTTCATAAGGACTCCTCAATTAATATATTAATTCACTTGATAGTATTGAAAACACAAAAAGTTTCTGTCACATTCACTAAGCCACCTGGAGTATTCAAATGGTAATGGTATATTAAGAAACTGAGTATGAAGAAAAACTAAGGTCACAAATTTGAACGATATTATATTCGCATAGCAAAAAAAGGATGCAATATCATACCTCAAATACACAAAGGTGACGCAATCACCTTATTTCCAATAATAAAAGGATGCACACAACAAAAAAACATTACACCTTGATTTCGAATAATAAAAGGAGGCACACAACATAAAATTTACAACACTCGATATGTACATCAATCAACTGATTTTGAAGCTGATTTTATCATCCCTAATTTTAAAGCTTGGTAATTTCATTTATTAAGCTGATAGGGACCAATTAACAATACTCATATGCACATCAATCAACTGATTTTGAAGGTGGTTTTGTCGTACTTAATTTTAAAACTTGGTAATTTTCATTTATTCAGCTGATAGGGACCTTTTGAACTTCTAGGAATTGATGAAAATTGTATTGTACTCTGTTAGTTCCTTTTCATTTGTTACCGTTTCTTTTTAAGAATCAAATAGAATGAACTTTGACCAACATTTTAAAATTTATCATATTGATATGAGAAAAATTGCAACTTAAAGTACTCCTCATATAATATTTGAATATCCAAAATTTAATTTTAAAATATTGAACTAATCTAATTTAATTTAAATTTAAAAATTAGTTAATTCTTTAAAAGTGAAATATATATATATATATATATATATATATATATATATATATATATATATATATATATAAAAGGGAGGAAGTGAAAAAAATCAGTCATGGTCAGTAGTGGAGGCAAGTTTGGCTGGGCAGTTTTGCAATTTGGTTGCCTTCTCTGAATACATAAGAGATATTCACATTAGAGTGCTCCATCAATTTGATAGTGTTCTCAATGAACTGCTTGAGTTGAGATTGTTGGTCTCTTAATAAGAGGTCAGGGTTTGAGTCCGGAATATAGATGAAAATTTTGGTGGGAGCGTTATCTCGGACTGGATGCTGCAACGCATGATTTAGATTAATCGAAGCTTTAATATAGACACCAAATACTGAGTGGGAAACCAGTCTCTCTCTCTTATTTTTTTTTTTTACTTTGTTTTCATCTCTTAAGAAAATATTAATTGATGAAGTAATATAATTAAATTATTCGTATTTACTTTTTAAGCTCGATTTTGTACAAATATCCTTTTCACTATATTTTCTCTCCATATTTATTGATTAAAAGTTAACATGACATTTATTGTAGATTAATTATTTTCAATAAGTAAGATAACTAAAAATGACTCAAGAGGAAACCGGAGGAAATTAAGTAAATGGAAAATTAAGGTATTGGCAAATAAAAACGGTTTAAATTCCAAAATAGTAACTCCCTGTATATGACATGTTGGGTTCGAAATCGAAATGGCGTCATGCGGAAGCTTAAAGTTTGCAAACAAAGATGGTGATAATTCAGATGACAAATAAAAATATACTAAAACATAATATTATTGATATAATTTGGGCAATTGACCTACACATGAAAACTAATATTAAAGAAAACATTAAAACTGTAGGGAGAAAATCTCCCCCAAGACTCTTAAATGACTACATTGTGGATTTATTTACAGAGTTCCAAAATATTTCCTCCAATAAAGAGGTTTGCCAAATATGAAAAAGCTTTATATTTTTCTTTCAGGAAAAATAAAAGTAATTATGGTACTACTTTATTTTCCTTCTAAGAAAAAGTAAACTTAAATTTGATAAGAAAATCAGGAAAAACCCTAACAAATCTCTCATTTTCAACTTGATTTTCTGGAAAATTAATCTTGATCTTCCTTCTTCACACGATCTTCACATATCACTGATGTTTACCATGATTAAAAGTTGATATGAGTTAAAAATTGAAGCCCTATGCGCTAAAAATAAATGCATGAGTTGATATTATTGGAGTCATGTGTTATAAGTGAACAGGGTTGAAAATGGAGCCTTGTGCATTGAAAGTGAACACAGGTTAAGAGTAGTGGAGCTCATGCGTTAAAAATAAATGCACGAATTGAAAGGAACTTAAGCATTGAAAGTAAGCAGGGGTTGAAAGTTGGAGCCCATAAACATGGATTGAAAATTGATTTGGTTTAAAGATGGATTAGCAGCAGGATTGTTGAAAAATTATTTTAAACTTTTCTCCACATGTAGCTGGATAAAGATCTTCATTATCATCAAATTGGTTTCAAAATTATTAGAACCGCCTTGAACTTGTCTTCAACCTCGTTTCACCAAATTATTGGACCTTTGAACCGTAGACTCTGATACCACTTGTTGGGTTCGAAATCAAGAGGGCGTCATGCAGAAGCTTAAAGTTTGCAAACCAAGATGGTGATAATTCATATGACAAATAAAAATATACTAAAACATAATATTATTGATATAATTTGGCCAATTGGCCTACACATGAAAACCAATATTAAAGAAAACATTAAAACTGTTGGGAGAAAATCTCTCCCTAAACAAGACTCTTAAATGACTACATTGTGGATGCTATTGTGTTATGGTATGAGAAGAGGGTCTTCTATTTATAGAGTTTCAAAACCTTTCCTCCAAGAAAGAGATATTTGGTAAGAAAATCAGGGCAAAAATCCTAACATTACACATTTTCCAAAGAGAGTATTATGCTCTCAAAACTCTCATTAGTTTTTTTCTTTATACCAATTGTCTTAATTATATGGGTATACAATTTGAAATTTATGTCAATTATATTCTCCTATCTCTCACCTTCAACCTATTCACACCGGAGAGAACCACACTCCAAAAATTATTTATTAAAGTGGTTGTTAGAGTTGTGACCCGAATTTTGTTGGTCCGGGCCTAAAAGTTTTGCGGTGCAATTTATGTTTGTGATTTTTAATGGGGTATGTGGTGGTAGTGTAGGGATCGGGCCTATCGATCTGATCTCAAAGCCCACCACTGATCTTGATGGGGGTGGATGGGGGCGAAGCCCCCGCGGTATGGACCTTTATGTTTTGGGGCATAGGACTTATTTGTATGCATATATTATATAAGTACATTTAGTGGGTTGTTTTGTGTATTCAAAAAATATGTTATTGAGACAATTCATCTCCACGTTGTACTCTCTCTCTCCATTATAGTGAAACATCATCTGCTTCTATCCATGGTTTTTTTTGCAAGGGTTTTCACATAAATCTGTATGTTCTTGTTCTTCTATTTTCTTGTGGTTTGCTTAATCTGTCCGAATCATAAAAAACTAGTATCAGAGCCAAGATCAATTATTTTCTCGGGGATGGCAACCATAAAGTATTATATTCCACTGTTGGATTGCAATACCAATTTTTTGTTATGACAGGTTAAGATGCGGGTTGTGTTCACACAGATAGATTTGAACAATGCTCAATTAGGGTTTGATCATATGCCCTCATCGTGGAAAAATAATGATAAACGACGCAAGGATTGAAAGGCTCTATCTCAGATCCACCTTTATTTATCAAATCAGATTTTACAGGATGTTTTAAAGGAGACCATTGTCGCTGTATTGTGGTTGAAACTGGAATCTTTATGCATGACGAAGAGCCTAACTAGTAAGTTGCATCTCAAATAATGATTTTATTCCCATCGCATGTCTGAGGGTGCGTCCTTGGTGGATCACCTATCCGTCGTTAAGGAAATCATCTCTGATTCAGAGACTCTGGAGGTTAAGTACGATGGGAAAATTTAGGGTTGATTCTGTTGTGTTCGCTGCCTGCATCATGCTCGACCTTTAGGGATATATTTTATGTAGTCGTAATACCCTGACCATAGATGAAGTCTATAATGCGTTGTTCTCTAAGGAGAAGATGAAGCATCTTGTGAATGGGCCGGAGACTCAAGGTGATGGTCTCATTGTTCGAGGAAGGACTCGTGAGAGAAACTCTGGCAGTGATGATAGGTTTAGGTCGAAATCCAGAAACAGAAACAAAACCTGTAAGTACTGTAAGAAGGGCCACATCAAATTCGAGTGTTGGAAGTTACAGAATAGAAAAAAATAGAAGCTCCAAAATCAAAGAAAAACCGATCAGAGAAGTCCGGCGAAGCCAGTTTTGTTGAAGATAACGGTAGTAATGGAGAACTCTTGGTTGTTTCTGATGGTAACTCCAAACCCTGTGAGGATTGAATTCTTGATTCAGCTTGTACATTTCATATATGTCGCAGTCGGGATTGGTTTACAACATATGAAGCAGTCTCTAAAGGTGTTATGTTGATGGAAAATAACACACTTTGTAAAATAGTTGGTATTGGAACAATCAGAATTAAGATGTTTGATGGGGTTGTAAGAACACTTGGTGATGTACAGTATGTCCTAGACCTGAAGAGAAATCTTATTTCTCTGAGTACTCTTGATTCAAATGGATATAGGTACACTGGTGAAGGTAGAGTACTAAAGGTTACTAAAGATGCTCTTGTTGGAGAGAGAAAGTCTGCAAATTTATGTCTTGCAAGGCTCTACGATTATAGGTGATGCAACTATTTCTACCTCCTCTCTGTCAAAAGTGATGTTGCTAAACTTTGGCATATACGCTTGGGGTATATGAGTGAAAACGAGATGGCTGACCTAAGAAGGAGAGGACTTCTTAATGGGAAGAGTATTACCAAATTGAAGTTCTATTAGCATTTTTGGGAAGCAGAAGAGAGTCAGATTTACTAAAGGCATCCACTCAACTAAAGGCACACTTGATTACATTCATTCTGATCTCTGGGTTCTTCTAGAGTACCTTCCAGAGGAGGTGCGAATTACTTATTGACTATTATTGATGACTATTTCAGAAAAGTTTGGGTGTTCTTCCTAAAGCAAAAGAATGATGTGTTGCCTACTTTTAAGGAGTGGAAGATTATGGTTGAAAAGCAAACAGAAAAACAGGTAAAATGCCTTCAAGCTGATAATGGTCTAGAGTTTTGTTCTATTGAAATTAATGCTCTGTGCAAGTCAGAAGAAATTGTGAGGCACTTGACAGTTCGTCATACTCCACAGCAGAATGGTGCAGCTGAATGAATAAATAAGACTATAATGGAGAAGGTGCGTTGTATGCTCTCTAATGTTGGTTTACCCAAGTCTTTTTAGGCCGAAGTTGCTTCCACAACTTGTCTTCTTATTAACCGCTCTCCCTCAACCGTGATTAATAAAAAGACTCCATAAGAGGTATGGTCTGGTACTCCTTCTAGTTATTCGGATTTGAGGATATTTGGATGTCCTACGTATGCTCATGTTGATAATGGAAAGTTGGATCCTAGATCTGTCAAGTGCTTATTTATGGGTTATAAGCCTGGTGTTAAAGGTTATAATCTTTGGTGTCTAGAAAGCAGTAAGGTTATAATTAGCAGGGATGTTTTTTTTTATTAAACTATCATGCTTTGGGCTTCCTCCGAATCCAGTGCTTCGCCCCCAAATGAGCTTAGTGATATAAATTAGCAAAAGTCAAGTACCTACGTTGAGTTGCAGATTTGAGCAGAGTCTACACCAATGCCTACTTCTTAGTCTAGCCCGAAGATACAGAGTGGTACTATTTTTTCTTCACCACCAGTAACGCCACAATATTCTATTTCTAAAGATAGGCCTAGAAGAGATATTAGACCTCCTCAAAAGTATGTTGAAGCTGATTTAGTTGCTTATGCATTGAATGTAGTAGAAGGTATTAATTCCGGTGAAGAACCTTCTTCTTACTCAAAGGCAGTTAGTTATGATAATTCCACTCAATGAATGATTGCTATGCAGGAAAAGATGGAATTACTTCATAAAAATGACACGTCGAATTTGGTGAGGTTGCCTAAAGATAAGAAAGTTATTTGTTGCAAATGGGTATTTAAAAAGAAAGAAGGAACATCAGGAGTTGAAGATGCTAGATCCAAAGCAAGACTAGTTGCTAAAGGCTACAGTCAGGTTCCAGGTATTGACTTCACAGATGTGTTTTCTCCAGTTGTTAAGCATAAATCGATTCGGGCCTTGCTTGGTGTTAAGGTCATGCATAATCTTGAGCTTGAGCAGTTGGATGTCAAAACTACATTCTTACATGAAGAACTTGAGGAGGACATCTACATACAGCAACCATAGGGCTTTGTAGTTTCAGGAAAGGAGGACTATGTATGCTTGCTGAAAAAGTCTCTTTATGGATTAAAATAGGCCCCCAGGCAGTGGTATAGGAGTTTTGACTCTTTTATGACTTTTTATATGTTTCAGAGGAGTAGTTATGATAGTTGTGTCTACTTTAAGGAGGTAAGTGATGGTTCGTTCATGTATCTTCTCTTATATGTTGATGATATGTTGATTGTAGAAAAGGTTATGGGAGAGATAATAAAAGTCAAAGCCCAGCTCAGTGAGGAGTTTGAGATAAAGGATCTAGAAGCAGTGAAGAAGATTCTTGGCATGGAAATTATGAGGGATAGAGAGAAGTGTAAGTTATACTTGAGTCAATAAAGGTATATTGACAAAGTGCTTCATAGATTCAATATGCAAAATGCCAAACCTATAAGTACTCTATTGGCAGCTCACTTTAAACTCTCGGCCATTTATCACCAAAGACAGATGATGAGTATGACTATATGTCTCGATTTCCATACCCTAGTACCGTCGGGTCTCTTATGTATGTGATGGTATGTTCCCGACCAGATTTATCTTATGTCGTCAGTGCAGTTAGTAGATACATGGAAAATCTTGGTAAATAACAATGGAAAACAGTTCAGAGAATTTTCAGATACTTGCATAGATCTGCTAATATTTGTTTGCAGTTTGGGCGAAACAGAGATGGAGTAATCAGATATGTTGATTCTGATTTTGTAGGAGATCATAATAAAAGGAGGTCCATTATAGGCTATGTTTTCTCCATTGGTGGTAGTGATATTAGTTAGAAAGCTACCTTACAGACTACGGTTGCTTTGTCAACTGCTGAGGCAGAGTACATGGATATTATAGAGGCTTTCAAGGAAGCTATTTGGTTTAAGGGTCTGTTTTGTGAACTTAGCAAAGACTTACAGATTACTATGGTCTTTTGCGATAGTCAGAGTGCCATCTTCTTTACAAAAGATCAAATGTTTCATGAGAGGAAAAAGCACATCGATGTTCGGTATCATTTTTTTTGTGAAATTACTGCTCGTGGTGATGTTGTAGTAAGCAAGATTAGTACCCATGATAACCCTGTTGATATGATGACCAAGACACTACCAAGTGCCAAGTTTGAGCATTGCTTGGACCTGGCTGGTGTTAGCTGTTAAGATATGCCTAAGGTTTTTTTGTGGAAGAGGTGGAGAGTTTGTTTTTAAATAAATTTGAGTTCTGAATCAGAATTCATGTCAATGAGGAGATTGTTAGAGTTGTGACCCGAATTTTGTTGGTTCGCGCTTGAAAGTTTCGCGGTGTGAGCCATGTTTGTGATTTTCAATGGGGTTGTAAGGGCTCTATTAACTAAACTGAAACGCTACACGGTGCTCATGACCCAGAAGGACCACAAGTTAACTCATGACTAATATTCGTACCTGTATACTATATAATATGACATGAAAATGTGGAAACATACACTAAAAAGCCATAAGGTTCAATACTGAACATAAATGAATAATGATAACGTCTGAATAAAATGGTATCACAATACCAAAACAAAACTAAAGTCTAAATCTGATAATACTATAACCGTCTGAAAGCCTCTAACTGTCTGAATACTATAGATAAGGAGTTGATGGGACATGTCCCCAACTAACTCCGTCAACTGAAAACTAAACTGATATGATAAAATAAGATCACGTCCTTGGAGAATGAGTACTCACTGCTAAAAACTCTGAGTACTGGAATGCTACTACTACTGCTGATCTGGAAGTCGTGTCTCTAAACCTATAGTGTAACATAAAAAGAAAGCACTATAGCGCAAATGCATCAGAACAGAAGGATGTACTAAGTGAACGTGTGAGGTAGGCTATATACAAGGGTTCACATATATGAGCAATACTAACTGACTGGCTAATATGAACGTGAGAGTGCTTACATGGATATGGAGTAACTGATATCGTGAAAACATGATAACTAAATCTATATACTGATAACATAAATTTACTAATATCTAACATGACTGATAATGAGTTATGATAACTGGTAACATGAGTGACTATGTCTGAATGTCCTAAATCTGATGGAACAATCTAAGTTCCGTACTGTAACTGAGTTGACTGTATCTACCAGTCCTGACATACTGAAGTCTGAAGAACTATCTGAGTTCTTTTCCTGATATTGATACTAAAACTGTGGGAAGTAGTCATCTAACCGACATGCCCCAAATACACTATAATAGCTGAGCTGGGGTCCAATCTATTCCCAGATTGGAAGGGTATCAATACCTCTCCATTGGTAAAGATAAGTTGTGGGTAACCCTTATCTGACAGTGTCCCTAAAGAGAATGGTGGGGCCCTCATCTGACAACACTTATCCACCTCATCAACCCTCATCTAACAGTGTTGATGTCTCAACCTATGCTGGCTACATAGTTTTGAAATGCAAGGATGATTGCTAAGAATCACACCCTCATCTGATAGTGTGTGTCCCCATCCTTGGGTTCACTTGGTGCTAATTTTGACTCCCATGTGAAGAGACTGAACATGATTAACTGACTGTACATGGAATGAATTACTGACTTCCTTTGACTGATGGAATATTACTGCTATCTAATAATTAACTGAGATTATGAGATTTCTGAGATTTCCTGAGTCACATGACTGACTGAATTCTATGGAACATGGCTGGACTGAGGATAGCGTGAAAACATAACTCTGGCTCTAGGCACATAGCTATATTTTTCGAGTACAAGTACCCTCAGTACTGGATGAAAGGAAACTGACACAACCATACCACTTCTTGATCATAGGGATAGAGTTCATAACTCATAATGACATAAATAGGGGATTTCATGCTTCACATGGTTATCACATTCTTGTTCATGGAAGGGAATGCATATAACATGTACATACTTGCATGATTTCAATAGAATGAACATTGCATAATATAACAATCAATACACTACAATAGCATGGAAATTGTGTTGAATCATGAGAGGTAACATGGACTTGTCATTAAAGTACTATTGAGTCATAAGGAACATGATTTTATCATTCTAGGCATTTTATCAAACACCTTACATGCACACTTCATGGTATAGGTGAAATCATCAATTTAATCATCTTAAACCACCCCAATTTCATGGGTTTCAACTAACATGTTCACATACTTCATAGAAAACACATCAAGGTATCCTCTTGAATCACCAATAACAACCATCAACATGAATATAATCACCCAACACATAAAAATTATAATTTGTTATTTAAAACTTGGTTCTTGAACTCCACGTATGAAAGGAATCCATTTATAAACACTACGCATACCTTATTTTATGAATCTATGATGGTTGACGAAGAGACTTTCTTGAAATTGGATCATCTATGGAAACCCTGGCTTATGTTCTTGATGATTTTAGAGACAATTTCAGCAAAAGGATTATATTATGGCTTAAAATGGTATCAATCCCATGTTATAGAGGCTTATATAGTGTGGGGAAAAGGTCTATTTTACCCTTAAAAATGTTGAGGTGAGAGCTATAATTTTTGGTAGCGTGCGATGGAGCGTGCGTCGCATGCTCTAGTCCTCCGCATTGGAGCATGTGTCGCATTCTATTTCGCATGCTAGGACCATGCGATGGATCATGTGTCGCATGCTAATCGCATGATGCTACTGTTTTGAAATCCAAAAATGCCCTAAACGGATTCTGAAAATTCCAAAACTCACCCGGGATGTACTATTGCCTTGCTCCATCGTAATGCAACTTGAAAATTGCAAAACGGAGGTCGGAAAGGTCGTCAAATAAATCTCTAAAGTTTGGAGGTTTAAAATGAAACTAAGTGTTGAACACTTAGCTAAATTTTCCAAGTCTTAGAGATTATATTGAGCTTCAAATAGCTAAACGAGCTGAATATGAATGCAATATTTTTGCGGGGTCTTACAATATCTCCCCCTTAAGAACATTCATCCTCGAATGAGACTGACTGGGAGGGGAAACAATAAGCTGAACATGAATAACTGGAACATGATCTCATGACTGATAAGCTGAACATAACATACTAATCACGCATATCTGATCCATGTATAACTGATTCATGAATGCATAACTGAATGTTCTGAATAAGTAATTTTCTCACAATAAGAATGCATGTATGATGCATAATTTCATAACTGAGTTGGTACATGAATGCATGACTAGATATGCAATGGTTTTTGACACCAAGTTTATAATGAGAACATGAGCATGAAACTGAATACCAAGTTTGTGATGAACACTGATCATGAAACTGAGTAAGCTTAAGGAGAACTGCTACCTTGAGCTTGATCTGGATTGGTGGTGAAGAGGTGAGTATACTTGGTAAGCATATATGTTTCTACTTCCCAAGTAGCTCCCTCAACAGACTAGTTTGGCAAAAGAACCTTGACTAGAGGGACGTCTTTATTCCTCAGTCTACGAGTCTGATAGTCTAGAATTGTGATTAAAATTTCCTCATAGGAGAGACTGTTCTGAACATCAATGCTCTGAATAGGGACTATGACTGATGGGTCACCTAAGAACTTCTTGAGCAAAGATACATAGAAGACTGGATGAACTGAGGCTAGATTTGAAGGCAACTCGAGCTCATAAGCTAACTTGCCGAATTGATTGAGAATCTTGAAGGGACTGACATATCGGGGACTGAGCTTTCCCTTCTTTCCAAACCTCTTCACTCCCTTCATGCGAGAGATATTAAGATATACATAATCACCGATCTCAAACTCAAGATCTTTCCTACGAACATCTGCATAAGACTTTTGTCGGCTCTGAGCATCCCGGAGTCTTTCTCTAATCAACTTGACTTTCTCTAAGGCATCGCATACCAAGTCAGGCCCTATGACTGAGGCGTCACTAACTTCAAACCAACCGATTAGAGATCTGCATCTCCTACCATAGAGAGCTTCAAATGGATCCATCTAAATACTGGAATGATAGCTGTTGTTGTGTGCAAACTCAATCAAAGGCAAGTGGTCATCGCAACTTTCCCTGAAATCAATTGCACACACCCTTAGCATAACTTCTAAAGTCTGAATGGTCCTTTCTGCTTGACCATCTGTCTGAGGATAAAAGGTTGTACTGAGATGAACTTGGGTACCAAGACCCTTTTGGAACGCTTTCCAGAAGTGAGAGGTGAATTGGGTACTTTTGTCTGAGATGATAGATAATGGAACACCGTGTAATTTGACCAACTCTTTGATATAGAGTTTGACATAATCCTCGGCAGAATAAGAGGAATGAACTGGAAGAAAATGAGTTGACTTGGTCATTCGGTCTACTATGACCCAAACTGAATCATGTTGATGACGAGTTATAGGCAAACCCATCACGAAGTCCATGTTCACTTCTTCCCATTTCCAAGTAGGAATGGTGAACTCCTGCATGGAACCACTAGGCTTCTGATGCTCTATCTTAACTGCTAACATGTAGAGCACTTAGCCACAAACTCTGCAACATCTCTCTTCATCCCACTCCACCAATAGATCTCCCACAAATCTTGGTAAATCTTAGTAGCCTCTGGATAAATAGAGTATCGCGCACCATGCGCTTCTATAAGAATTCACTGCCTCAAGTTATCTATACCTGGAACACACAGACGACCCTGACAGTGAAGAACACTATCTCCCCCTTGGGAGAAAACCTCTACTTTCTGATCCCTAACTGGCTCTTTTAGCTTGACAAGGATAAGATCCATGTCTTGTTTTTCTTTCACCTCAGAAACTAGAGATAATTTTGAAATGCATACGCCACCTCCTGAAGAATCGACTAAGCGAACTCCTAGTCTGGAAAGCTGGTGAACTTCTTGAACTAACTCCTTCTTACTGTCCTCAACATGACAAACACTACCCATGGACAGTCTACTGAGAGCGTCGGCCACTGCATTGTCCTTGCTCGGATGATAAAAGACACTTATATCGTAATCCTTTAAGAGCTCTAACCACCTTCTCTGATGAGGATTGAGATACTTCTGGGAAAAGACATACTGGAGACTCTTATGATCTGTGAAGACATCTGCATGAACTCCGTAGAGATAATGCCTCCAAATCTTCAAGGCAAATACTACGGCTGCTAACTCAAGATCATGAGTAGGATAATTTCTCTCATGAGGCGTTAACTGTCTGGAGGCGTAGGCTATGAACTTACCATGTTGCATGAGGACACAACCTAAACCCACTCTAGATGCATCACAATACACCACAAACCCTTCTGAACCATCTGGAAGAGCTAGAACTGGAGTTGAGGTGAGTCGAGTCTTCAATTCCCAAAAACTCTTCTCGCAAGAATCTTACCACTGAAACTTGACCTTTTTCTGAGTCAATCTGGACATAGGGGATGCAATAGAAGAAAATCCCTTAACAAATCATCTATAATAGCCAGCCAAGCCTAAGAAACTCCTGATATCTGATGGAGAGACAGGGTGAGGCCAGTTTCTTACCGCTTTGGTCTTCTGAGGATCTACTCTAATACCATCACTGAAAATGATATGACCAAGGAATGCTACTGAACTTAGACAAAATTCACACTTACTAAATTTGGCGAATAGCTGATGATCTCTGAGAGTCTGAAAAATAATTCTGAGATGGTCTGAATGGTCTTGCTCACTGCGGGAGTAAACAAGGATGTCATCTATAAAGACTATCACGAACATGTCCAAGTACTGCTTGAACACATGGTTCATCAAGTCTATGAAAGTGGCTGGGGCATTGGTAAGAACAAAGGACATGACTAGAAATTCAAAGTGACCATACCGAGTACGGAAAGTTATCTTCGGAATGTCACATTCTCTAACTCTAAGCTGATGGTAACCGGATCTGAGGTCTATCTTAGAGAAATAACTGGCACTCTGAAGTTGGTAAAACAAGTCATCGATTCTGGAAAGAGGATACTTGTTCTTGACCGTAACTTTTAGAGTTGACGGTAGTCTATACACATCCTAGGAAAACCATCTTTCTTGCATACGAATAAGACTAGTCTGCCCCACGGGGCAATGCTGGGTTTGATGAATCCCTTATCTAAGAGATCCTTCAAATATTCTTTCAATTCCTGAAGTTTTGTTGGTGCTATTCTGTATGGCGGAATTAATATAGGTTGAGTATTTGGGATGAGGTCAATGCCGAAATCTATTTCCCTTTCGAGGGGAAGGCCTAGAAGATCTTCGGGAAAGATATCTGTATATTCATTAACAACTAGGACTGATTCAAGATTGGGAGATTCAAAACCAGAGTCCTTAACATGAAGAGATGGTAAACACATCCTTTAGATATTATTTTTCTTGCCCGAAGGTAGGAAATAAACTGACCTCTGAACGCTGAAGTATTACCCTTCTACTCAAGGTTAAGTTCATTTGGAAACTAAAATTGAACTATTCATTTTCTGTAGTCGACTGTGGCATAGCAGGAATAAATCCAATCCATGCCGAGAATGACATCAAAATCAGTCATCTCTAACTCGACTAAATCTGCTGACGTGACTTTCTAAAATATCATAATCAGGCAGTTCCTGTATACCCGCCGGGATATGATGGTTTTACCCTCTGGGGTAGATACTGAAAAAGGCTCTGCTAGAATTTTATGACTGACTCCAAAATCGCCTGATATATAAGGAGTAACAAAAGACAAGGATGCACCTGGATCTAGCAAAGCGTAAATATGAACATGAAAGATCTGTAATGTACTAGTAACGATATCAAGAGAATTTTCCTGATCCTGTCGGGTCTGAAGAGCATAAAGTCTGTTTGGGCATTGCCCACTAGTAGCACAAGAAGTGGCACCCTGCTGGTTTGGGCAATCGGACTGAGCTGCGGAATGGTTCTGCTGACCCTGATAACTCGACTGGGTACAATCTCTGACTCTGTGGCTTGGCTTGCCACAACTAAAACAAACATCGCTACCAGCTCTGCAAGCACCCTTGTGGTTATTACCACAAGTCTGACATAGGGGATTAGTGCGGGCGCTGCTAATATTGCCCTGAGACTGATAGCCTGATGCTCTATCTTTGTTAGCCTCCCTAAACTTAGGAACTAGAGCACTGGTTGTAGAAGGAGTTAGAACTGATGACTTAGGACGAAACTGGGAACGGTTTCCTCCTTTTGATTTAGGTTGTCTAAAATTGAAGCTACCTGTCCTAGCTTTCTTATTTTGCTTTTCCCTCTGCTTAATTTTCTTCTCTTCTATCTACTGAGCATGGGTCATGAGTCAGCCTAAAGTCATGTCACTATTTACCATGGCGGATCTGCACTCATTAACCACACTATCATTTACCCCTGAAGCAAACTTACTCATCTTAGCTCTGTTGTATGCAACCACATGAGGGGCATATATGGATAATTGAGTAAACCTGAGAGAATACTCTTTCACCATTATATTACCCTGCCTGAGGTTAATAAACTCTAATATCTTAGCCTCCCTCAGCTCTTGGGGAAAGAATTTATCGAAGAATGTCATGACAAACTCCTCCCACTCTATAGAGCATCATCTACCCATTCAGACTTCCACTGCTTGTACCAAGTATGAGCCACATCTTGTAACTGGTATGCGGCTAACTCAGCACTCTCAACAGTAGTCACCCCATGATATTTGTCACTTTCTGAACCTGATCAATGAATTCCTGAGGGTCTTCATCTACCTTAGACCCGAGGAACGTTAGAGGATTCATTCAGGTAAAGTCCCAAATCCTAGCTGCAGCTGATTTGGCCACTGGGTTGGCCGAAATAACTATTGGCCGCTCATTATGGACAGCTACTGACTGAGCAAGAGTGGTAAATTCAGTTCTGAATTCCGTATGAGAAACATGACCGCCCAAAGGATCTTCGGGCTGAGGAGATGACTGGTTTCTTCTCTTTGGAGGCATGTTCTAAAATCAAGAGGAGAAACGAATTTGACTGAGAGATTTACTAGTGATTATGCTCACAGGCACGACATGAATACTGAAAGAAGGGAAATTTTTTCTTAAAACATCTCATAGCCTCCTGCACATAAATATGGCGCACAACACGCCCATGTACAAGACTCTACTAGATGCGGCTTTCAAACTTCCTAGGACTCTATTGAACCTTAGGCTCTGATACCAAGTTTGTAACTCCCTGATTATCTGAACCAGAATGCAACACGGTGCTCATGACCCCGAAGGACCACAAGCTAACCCATGACTGATATTTGTACTTGTACACTATATAATATGACATGAAAATGCAGAAACATGCACTAAAAGTCCATAAGGTTCAATACTGAACATAAATAAATAATGATAGTGTCTGAATAAAGTGGTATCACAATACCAAAACAAAACTGAAGTCTAAATCTAATAACACTGTAACCGTCTGAAAGCCTCTAATTGTCTGAATACTCTAGATAAGGATTTAATGGGACATGTCCCCAACTAACTCCGTCAACTGAAAACTAAAATGATATGATAAGATAAGACCACGTCCTTGGAGAATGAGGACTCACAACTAAAAACTCTGAGTACTGGAATGCTACTGCTGCTGCTGATCTGGAAGTCGTGTCTCTGAACCTTTGGTGTAACATAAAAAAACACCATAGCTCAAATGCATCAGTACAAAGGGATGTACTAAGTATACGTGTGAGGTAGGCTATATGCAAGGGTTCATATGTATGAGCAATACTAACTGACTGGCTAATATGAACGTGAGAGTGCATTCATCGATACGTAGTAACTGAGATCATGAAAACATGATAACTGAATCTATATACTGATGACATGAATTTACTGATATCTAACATGACTGATAATGAGTTCTGATAACTGGTAACTTGAGTGACTGTGTCTGACAGTCCTAAATCTGATGGAACTATCTGAGTTTCGTACTGTAACTGAGTTGACTGTATCTAACAGTCCTGACGTACTGAAGTTTGAAGAACTATCTGAGTTTTTTTACGAAGATTGATACTGAAATTATGGGAAGTAGTCATCTAACCGATATGCCCCAAATGCGCTATAATAGCTGAGCTGGGGTCCAATATGTGCCCTGATTGGAAGGGAGTCAATACCACGCCACTGGTAAAGACAAGCTGTGGGTAACCCTCATCTGACAGTGTCCCCAAAGAGAATGGTGGGGCACTCATCTAACAACGTTTATCCACCTCATCAACCCTCATCTAACAGTGTTGATGTCTCAACCTATGCTAGCTACATAGTTCTGGAACGCAAGGATGATTACTAAGAATCATACCCTCATCTGACAGTGTGTGTTCCCATCCTTGGGTTCACTCGGTGCTAATTTCTACTCCCATATGCAGAGACTGAACATGATTAACTGACTGTACATGGACTGAGTTACTAACTTTTGTTGACTAACAAACTATTACCGCTATCTGATAATTAACTGAGATCATGACATTTCTGAGATTTCCTGAGTCACATGACTGACTGAATTCTATGGAATATGGCCGGACTGAGGATAACGTGAAAACATGACTCTGGATCTAGGCATACCGCTATACTTTTCGGGTACAAGTACCCCAGAACTCGATGGAAGAAAACTGACACAACCATACCACTTCTTGATCATAGGGATATAGTTCATAACTCATAATGACATAAATAGGGGATTTCATACTTCACATGGTTATCACATTCTTGTTCATGGAAGGGAATGCATATAACATGTACATACTTGCATGATTTCAATATCATGAACATTGCATAACACAACAATCAATACACTGCAATAGCATGGAAATTATGTTGAATCATGAGGGGTAACATGGACTTGTCATTTAAGTACTATTGAGTCATAAGGAACATGATTTTATCATTCTAGGCCTTTTATCAAACACCTTACATGCACACTTCATTGCATAGGTGAAATCATCAATTTAATTATTTTAACCACTCTAATTTCATGGGTTTGAACTAACATGTTCACATACTTCATAGAAAACACATCAAGGTATCCTCTTGAATCACCAATAACAACCATCAACATGAATATAATCACCCAACACATAAAAATCATAATTTGTTAAAACTTGTTTCTTGAACTCCACGGATGAAAGGAATCCGTGGATGAACACTACGCATACCTTATTTCGTGAATCTATGATGGTTGACGGAGAGACTTTCTTGAATTTGGATCTTCTATGGAAACCCTATCTTGTGTTCTTGATGATTTTGGAAAGAATTTCAGCAAAAGGAGTATATTATGGCTTAAAATGGCATCAATCCCGTGCTAAAGAGGCTTATATAGTGTGGGGAAAAGGTCTATTTTACCCTTAAAAACGTTGAGCTGGGAGCTAAAATTTTCGACAGCGTGCGATGGAGCGTGCGTCGCATGCTCTAGTCCTCCACACTGGAGCATACGTCGGATGCTATTTTGCATGCTAGGATCATGCTAATCGCATGATGCTACTGTTTCGAAATTCAAAAATGCCCTAAACGGATTTCGAAAATTCCGAAACTCACCCGGAATGTACTATTACCTTGCCCCATCATAACGCATCATAATGCGCAACTTGAAAATTGCAAAACGGAGGTCGAGAAGGTCGTCAAATAAATTCCTGAAGTTCAGAGGTCTAAAATGAAACTAAGTGTTGAACACTTAGCAAAATTTTCAAAGTCTTGGAGCTTATATTGAGCTTCAAAGAGCTAAACGAGCTGAATATGAACGCAACATTTTTGCGGGGTCTTACAGGGGTCTAGCGTAGGGATCGGGCCGATAGGCTTGATCCTAGAGCCCACCACTGATCCCGATGGGGGTGCGGGGACGAAGCCCCCGCGGTATGGACCTTTATGTTTTTGGGCCTAGCACTTATTTGTATGCACATATTATATAAGTGCATTTAGTGGGTTGTTTTGTGTATTCAGAAAATACGTCATTGAGACAATTCGTCTCCACGTTGTACTCTCTTTCTCCATTATAGTGAAACCTCCTCTACCTCTGTCCGCGATTTTTCCAGCAAGGATTTCCATGTAAATCTGTGTGTTCTTGTTTTTCTTTTTGCTTGTGGTTTACTTAATCCATCCGAATCATAACAGTGGTAAAGTTCAAAGCTATACAAATCCTTAATTGTTGGTTGACAAATTCAATTTATTACGATGTTTGGTGATTAGAGCATGAATTCATCAAATATGAAAAATATATGAAAATCAAATCAAATTAGAAAAATAACTCACCATTATTGAACAAATTTGTTGAAGTAAGTTTGAATTTGGAATATGATTTTATAAGATGCTTGGAATGGTGTTGTTTAGACTTGTTGGAGATGGTCTAAAAAGGTTGTCTACAAAATACAAAGGAAGATGGAGATTTAGATTGCTTTTAAACGACGCTTGCAATTTACACATATGAAAAGTTAAAATTAAAGAGTTGTCAAACAAAAATAAAATATTCTTTTAAAAAAAAAATTAAAAAAAAAATAAGACAAAAGAATAGCACAAGGTCAAAATTTGAATGGACTCGAAAGCTATTAAAATTGCATCCAAATTAGCAAATCATGTGTTCTAAAGAATGAATGGGTCATCTCTTAATAGTTTGACGGGTTTAGAAGGATGATGGAAAGGGAGGGGATTAGTTAAACTCTTTCAAAATATATACAAAATTGACTAAATAGGATAAATTCTGAAACTATAAATTTATTTAATAATGAGCTTGAGCTAAGTGATATTAAGTTTAAAAAATCTCAATAAAAAGAGGAAGCCATATGAATGTAAATTTAAAATATGGCTATTTGGATGCAAATTACGGTGCGTTGGATTGTATTTTTCTCGTTAAACTTTTTTCAGTTAGTATTTAACATGTCTTAAATCATATATAAATATCAAAGGTAAAATTAAAAAATAGATTTATTATTATTTTTGGTTTAACCATCATTCCATCAAGTATCCTAGATTCCTTGTAATCAGATGCACGCCAATTAAGTTTTATTTTTTTAATTATTTATTTAATTAAGAATTTGATATTCACTATTCGTATGAAAATTCGATTTAATTTGAATTCACGTATTCAGGACCCATTTTTTAAGACGAGACTTTTACTAGAATATTTTTTATTTTGAAAAATTTGAACCTGAAATCTTAATCGACCAACTCTCAAACTTAACACACGGAAATTATTATCACAGCGTAAAGGTCCCATGTTCTCCCCATCGGTCACGATCAAAGAAAAAACCATTCGACTACTCCTCTAGTAGTACTATCTGGTAAGGAACGCATATAAATTAGGCCACGTAACCGCCTCACACAACGCAAATTTAACCAATTCTTTCAAAAGTTATTACAATAGTACTCCCCTTAACACACACATACAATTCTTATTTTCATGGCAGAACATGAATCAAGAAAATGGATAATATTAGTAGCAACCATATGGATTCAAGCGTTCACTGGAACCAACTTCGACTTCTCAGCTTACTCCTCGGAGTTGAAAGCTGTTTTGGGAATCTCACAAGTCCAGTTGAACTACCTTGCAACGGCGTCCGATCTCGGAAAGGCGCTGGGATGGTCGTCCGGATTGGCGTTGATGTATATGCCGCTGTGGTCCGTCGTGTTTGTTGCTGCTTTCATGGGATTGGTTGGTTATGGGATGCAGTGGCTTGTTATTCTTGACCTCCTTTCCTTGCCTTATTATGTGGTTTGTATTATTCCTCTGCTGCATTTTAAAATTCCTATTTTGTTCTTGAAATGATTTAAAGTTATTGAAATATTTAGTAAAAAATTGTTATAAATCATAAAATTCAAAAAAAATTATTTTTTCTTAAACGCGCTGCTAGGTTAAATAATGCCACATAAAATCAGATGGAAAAAAATACTTTTTTTTTAACTTCACCACTATTGGAATTAATTTGTGTGCTCAACTTCTATATAGTGAGAAACTCTTTTACGTCTCACTTTAAAAAATAGTTGTAAGTAATTATTTTCAAAAAGTTTGGAATTAATAAGTTGAAAAATAAGACATGTTAATATTGTTTTAGTGTGAAGTATACTATAAGTTAAATCTGTATCAGATTTGAATTAAATACGAGAAAATGAATCCCTAATTTTAATTAGTTATGTATAGTATTGTTTATTATTTGTAATGGTTATTCTATTTTTAACTGGCTAATCATATTCTATTTCTAAAATTGATACTAATATAATCTATACTTAAGTAAATTATTTTCAAATGAATTGGTTCTGTTGATTTTATTATTTAAAAATAGTTCATGTATCATCCAATTTCAACAATTTGACATTGTTATAATCCATAAGGTCAAAACATGCTAGTTTACGTTTTCGATTGTCACTTTTTCCTTTTGTGTTTTATTGGTTGATGACTCTTTTTTCTTCCTTTTTAGTACTAGTGTTCAAACATGAATCATCTATTCCCGTTGCCCTTTTCTTATCATGATGATACTCAAATATTACAACTTACTAGTAAGCTGATCTCTAATAACTTAGAATTTACTTTAAGGGTGTGTTTGGTATGATGGAAAACATTTTCTCATGTTTGGTTGGCTTAAAGGTTTTAGAAAATGTTTTCCAAATCAACTTATTTTTCTCAATTCTAAGGAAAATTACTTTCCTTTATCCCACCCTCACTCCCCTACCCCCACCCACTAATACTCCCCATTCAAAAAAAATATTTCAAATTTTTTTCTTACCCCACTCTTTCTCCCCTACCCCCACCCCCTACTAGCCCCCCACCCCAAAAAAAATAATTTGTTTTTAAAAAAATCAAAATTATTTTCTTTCCTCGCCCTTATTACCTATTTTGATAACCCCAACACCCACCTACCAATCCCCTCTCCAAAAGAAATTAATATTTTTAATTTATTGTTTAAAATAAATTCAAAACTCTTTTCTTCTCCCTCTCTTTTTATCCTATTCGTTCTCATAATTTTTGTTAAATATATACAAATACTTTTAGAAAACATATACTTATCCAATTTGCATAACGATCACACGAATATAAGTAAGAAATAACTTATTTTTGTAGAAATTATTTTTCCTCGTTCATATCGAACGCACCCTAAAAAAAAATATTTTTTGAGATCAAAAATTATTTTTCTAAAATGTATTTTTACACTTTAGCTAAACACTAGAATGAATGTTTTGAAAATTATTTTTTCATTCACCAATCAAACACTATAAAATATTTTTCGGAAAATATTTTCCATCCACCAACTAAATATAGGAAAATAAGTAAGAAGTCAACTTGTTTTCCAAGAAAACATTTTCTATGAAAAACATTTTCCTTCATACCAAACACATCCTAAATCGTCTCTCCAGACTCTGCTCTAAATTATTTCTTTTCTTTTTTTTATGTTGAAGTTTGTTTATTTTCTCTAGAAATATTTTTGAAAAAAATTAATTTATATTTGATTAATCAATTTGAAACACTTTTTAAATACTAATACAACAATTTATATTTGGATCAAGGCCAGAAAAGTACTTAATGGAGAAAAACTACTTCTTTTCAAACTATTTAGAAATACTTTTTTTTCCTAAAAGTTTAGCGAAACATATCAATTCCCAAAAATAAGTAGTATTTTCTTAAAAAAGGAAAGAAAACACTTTTAACTTTCTAGAAATTTAAAAACATAAGCTATTAAAAATCTCCAGGTCACTTAGTTTTGTGTCAATTAGATAAAAGACTTTTTTCTTTCTTTCATCACACAAAAATAATCTTACTTAACTCCGATTATCACAAAAGTCACTTTGATTGAATTATAATAATTTCACCTGAAAAATGACATGACAGTCTTAATTAATGCTTTAACTCAATTAAATAAAGTTAATATACTAATTAAGTAATATAGCTCCTCTTCATTACATTTTCTCTCCATTTCATCAAGTACACGTCAAGATAATAGACATGTATCATATTTAACTTTTTAAGGTCAAAATTATATTACATTAACAAGTATCATAATCATATTTAAGTCAATAAATTTTGAAAAAAGTGCTTTCTTGATTTTTAGTTCAGAAAAATATTTCCACAAATTGTATTTTCATTAATATCATTAACTTCATCTTATAATATTATATTTGAATATGAAATTGGACGATATTTAAGCTGAGAATCGACTAAATGATTTTTTGAGAGTCGAATCCCTAAACAAAAGGTCAGAATTTTTGTTACTGATTCGTCATATTGTTACTAACTATTCGAGTTCATATGTATACCAGTTGATAACATTTGAATAATAAGTAATGAACCCAAACTGTTGGCAACTTTAGAATAACTAAGCAATGAAAATTCTGACCTTTTGTCTAGTATATTAACTTAAATTGTTAGTAACTTTAGAATACATAAGCAATGAAAATTCTGACCTTTTGTCTATTATATTAACTAGTTTAGTGTATTAATTTTATTTAACTAATCAAATTTATTAATTAAGACTCTCACATTATTTTTCAGATGAAATTATTATAAAATTCAGTCAAAGTGATTTTTGTGATTATAGAGTAAAATAAATAATTTTTGTGTCATAAAGAAAGAAAATAACTTTTTTTGTAATAAATACGAAACTAAGTGATCATGAATTAAAAAAATTTCCATAAAATATTAGTCACCTCAATTCTTCCAAATAAAATTGCAGTTCGTTCATTTTTTTTCTTTGAATTAGCTATTTTGCGAAATTCAAGAATTAGAATTTACTTTCCTCAAGAAGTAAAATTGACTGTTATAAATCATAAAAATTACAGAAATTGAAGACCACATGAAGAATAGCGGTTCGTGTCAGAATAGTATATTTGTACATGTCTGGTTTATATTACACCGGAATAGAATTTCATTCAGAGTGGTCCAAATTGATATTCTACCAAAAACAGAAGTTATGAAAGGTCAATTTTGTTTGTAGTAGGAGAAAAGTGACACTTGTCCTTTTATCATTTTGTTATTCTTTTGTGAAAACTGTTTGAGCTGCATTAGGCTGTGGTCCAAACTACACCCTCCCCTCCATCTATTCCTTTTATTTATTCATAAATCAACATATATTTATTCATAAATCAATATTTTGAAGGATCAAATACACACTTAAATATCTTGATTTTTGTGTTTTATACTTGTCCAACAATACTTGAACTATTATGGGTGCAAATTTTTGTGTTTTGATAAATAGTTTATGGTAAAGGTAGGAGTTCTCAACCTACTGCTTTTGGCCAGTACTATTTATACATGTGCAGCAAAATTGAATCATATGTTACGTATGCCTGAAAACCGTTTGAAATTTTTACATATAACAAGTTCATAGACATTATGAACAATTTTTTAATTCCCATCGACTCACTTCGTTGACTAATCGTTTACATGTAATAATGTCACACACATTATGAACTTACTGATTCTAATTTTTTATTTCGCCTCTACTCATTTCGTTGACTAATGGTTTACAGGTATTTTTCCTTTGCTTGTTAGCTGGATGCAGCATCACTTGGTTCAACACAGTTTGTTTTGTTCTCTGCATAAAGAATTTCCCTTCTAACAGACCATTAGCACTTGCACTCACTGTCAGTTTCAATGGAGTTAGTGCTGCCTTATACAACCTTGCAGCAATTTCTTTAAACCCTTCTTCCACTCACATTTACCTTCTTCTTAATGCCTTCATTCCCTTAATTACTTCAATTGCATCACTTGTCCCAATTCTTCGACAATCCCCTGTCAATCCCCTGCCATCTAATGGTATCAAACAAGAGCAGCTCATATTCGTCGTACTAAACTTCCTAGCTCTAATTACTGGCATGTATCTTCTCTTTGTACATTCACCTGATTCATCAACAGCTCGTGTAATTTTTGCTGGTGCTATTTTACTACTTGTCCTTCCGTTGGGAATTCCAGGCATTATTTATGCACGTGATTGGTTTCAACATAAGATATTCTCTAGTTTTGCTCTTCAAGGTTCCGGCTTCCTACTCGTTGATGCTGATGATCTTGACTTCCATAAAGAGCTCCTTAGTCGCGAGAATAGCCAGATCAATGTAACGTCTTATGCTGTCAATGGTGATGGACCGACTCTTACATTAAGCCTAACGAGGATTATAGGCACTGGTGGAGATAGTGAGCAAGCATGTTGCGGGAAAATAATTGAGAAGGATCAGTTGTTCATGCTTGGAGAAGAACATAAGGCAGGAATGCTGGTTAAAAGATTGGATTTTTGGTTATACTATCTTGCTTACTTTTGTGGAGGAACAATTGGGCTTGTGTATAGTAACAATCTTGGACAAATTGCACAATCACTTGGACATAGTTCAATGACTTCTACTCTTATTACATTGTACTCATCCTTCTCCTTCTTTGGTCGCTTGCTCTCTGCAGCTCCAGATTTCATCAGATTGTAAGTAAAAGCACACTTTTCCTTTGTTTTCTTATTTTCTATTGGACGTATGAAAGGGTGAAGAAGGAAATGCAATGTGCATAGTCAGATAGAGCGAAAGGTGACCGGTTAAACACTCTTAATCAGAAAATTATATTGTGTATATAGGCCAAAAATTACTTTTAGAAACTTTGAACACCCTAGGCGATATTTCTGTTTTCGCCACTGAGGGAATGGATCATGACTCTCTATGTATACTGACTTTAGTGGTTGCATTAGTCATAAAGGTGGATTAGGACAAGTGTAATGAACTCATTGCTCAAAATATATGTACTTGAGCAAAATAATAACAAATACATGTAATAAGATCACTCACATTTTGGACCGACTGACTCTGGATCATGAATTTGTAGACATACCATACATATAGACATGATGATTTGAGTTATGATTGGAGACCAATGAATTTCGCAGGAAGTTTTATTTTGCAAGGACAGGCTGGCTAGCAATTGCATTAGTTCCAACACCAATAGCATTCTTCTTGGTAGCAGCAAGTGGAAATGAGGTAGCACTTCAAGCAGGAACAGCACTGATTGGATTGAGTTCAGGATTCATCTTTGCTGCAGCAGTGTCAATAACATCAGAACTCTTTGGTCCAAACAGTGTTGGAGTCAACCACAACATTCTCATCACAAACATCCCTATTGGATCACTCGTCTATGGTTTCCTTGCTGCTCTTATTTATGATAATAATGCTGCTGCTGGTAAAGCCACTTTTTCATTAATACAGATGATGACTGATACAGTGGTTTGTATGGGGAGGAAATGCTACTTTTCAACTTTTATCTGGTGGGGTTGTCTTGCCCTTTTAGGACTTGTTTCAAGTGTGTTGTTGTTCTTAAGAACTCGGCCTGCTTATGAGCGATACGAGCAAAATCGTCGAACAAATTTGTTGGCCTGATAATGGAGTTTAGCTTACAAAATTTTCTTGAAGAGTTGTAAGTGGGTGTCTGGAATGACTTTGAAAGTGGGTGGTCTTGAACTTTTGACCTCGATTGTCCCAGGGGTAAAACTTCAAGTTTAACTTGTTTTGCTCATGGACAAGTAGGAATTAGAAGTTAAGATCACTCGTTTTCAAGGTCATTGGGTGTACTTGGTTTTTGTGGACATACATACATTAGTCATGTGTACAAATTATTTTGAATGGCTAGTTGAATTATTGGAACCTCATGGGCTCTTACTCTTCTAATGCCGCATGCTGTTCTCGTCCACAAACCCATCACAATTTATTGCAACATCTGATGAGTAGAAGACTCAATTCGATACAGTTCAATACACCAGTAGGTTCAAGCAAGGTATAGTTGTTGCATGTGACCAGGTGGTCATAGATTCAAGCCTTAGAAACAGTCTTTGACAGAAATGCAAGGTAAGACCGCGTACAATACACCCTTGTGGTGGGGCCTTCACCAGAAATCATAACCCATCCATTTGAGTGCTCTAATCCTCACGTAACTTACTTCATCATATATTTCATGATATAATATGCCATTCTACTGCTTTTTCAACTTCAATATTATTAATAATGAACATAGCTGATGATTATTTCGTTGGCTAGAGCTTCAATTGCCTATCATGTAAATTAAAAAGATTAAAGTCGTTAACTTGAAAAACTATGTTGTTTCTTTCCGGATGATAGTGCACATCGGGTTGGCTCATTTGTTATCTTAAGATATACACATTTCTGACATCTACTCAATATTATTAATTGAATGCCGGCAATACTTTTTTGCTGGAAACTATTCTATTTGAAAAATAAAAGTAAACCCAATTAAGATTTATTCATAAATTACCAGATCAAAAGGTAGACAGGGACAATTTCTATGTGGATTTAAGTTATATTGATAGTATAAAATTCTTTTACACCATCAACTGCAACAAGTTAGTTATCATTTTTGCTAAACTTATAATCAAAAGATATACCGGTAACAACATAAGTAACATAATTATGTAAATGCTTTTTACAGTGCTAGTGCTATACAAATTAAACTCTTTCCGTATATACTTCACAGGAAATCTAGTCTGTCCAGACTCCAGAATAACGAATAACATCAAATATATTCCTAAAAAGAAACAGAATAATATGTTAATGGTAGGTACAAAATGTTTCATTCTTAATGCAAAGGAACAATCTTTCATAAGCCAAAGCCATCTTCTTTGCAGTGAACATAGAAGCTGCATATTCCCTACAAGCCTTTCCTCTTCTTGCTAATTTTTCTCTTCCTTCTTCAACTACTCTTTCAAGTGCTTCTACCAATGACTCCACATTTGGTGTAAACATAAGTCCATATTCATCATCCACAATAATTGTGCCCTTTATACTAGGAAATCTTGAAGCCATAATCGGTTTTCCACTCATCATTGCTTCCATTAATGTAAGATCAAGGCCTTGTGGTCTAAGTGTTGGATTCACAAATATGTCTATTGAGTTATAAAATGCTTTTAATTCAGATGGATTCATTGAACCTAATACTATAACTTGTGGTCCTAAATCTTTGTACCTTTGTAACCAAGGTCCAGAGCCAGCTACTATTAAATAAACATTAGGGTATTTTTCTTTAAGTTGTGAAAATGCTTCATAAAGTAAAGGGTGTCCTTTATCTTTTACCAATCTTCCAGCTACACCAAGTACTATGCTTGCATTTTGTGGCACGCCTATTTTGGATCCAAAATCATGGCCTAGTCTTGAATCTTCACCAAATTCTTCTTCATCCACTCCATTGACAATCACATGGACTCTTCTTCTTGGAATTTGGTATATATCTCTAAGCATTTCTCCACAACTATCACTTATGGCTACATGGTGTGCATAGTTATGAAAAAATCTAATTTCATTTAACACCTTTGGTATCATTCCTTGTAGGCCTTGTTTAAAAGTTGAAGACATAGGTTCGTTTGGATTTCTAGCTAAATCTTGGAATATCCCTGATTGTACACTCTCTAGAGCTATTCCATGCCATGATACCACGAGATTCGAAAGGCCAAGAGCTACATGATGAGGCAATGCCACACTTTCTGAGTGAATTACATCGAATGGTTCTCTCTCATTTTCCTTTTCATAGTGCTCCCATGCCTTATTGTAACGCCATTTCCCTGCCTCGCCCTCATGCCAATGAATAATAGGTGAAAGATTTGGACTTTGTGTAGAATCATCGATCATATGTGATGTAGTTGGAGTAACATGTTCCATAGGAGGTGAAGTGAAGACATGCACTTGGTGTCCACGACGTGCCATAGCCATATGCAACGTATAGGCATGACGCTCCATGCCACCAGGGGTAGCACTCATAGGCCATTTCCTTGAAAAGACCGCGATTTTTAGAGTTTTCAATGTGGGATCTTTATTATTGAACTTCAAACGGTTCCATGAAAACTCAGCATCACGTAGATCACCGGACCAAGACTTTATTTTCAATGAAGTGCTTGTGCAAATGGAGTTAGTAGGGGTATGGAGGAGGAGAAGAGTTGGTATGGTGAAAAGAACAATGAAAAAGAGGGTGGTGCATAGGTTAGAATTAAGAGAAAAAAGGGGCTTTTTAGGCTTGTTGAATGCCATTTTGTTTGAGAAAAAAGTGAAGGAGGTGTACAATTATAGGTATGACTTTAATTTGTATAATGAAGCCTTTTTTTTTTTCAACGTTGATATGCTAAGGAAAGTGGTAGTGGTGGGAAAGTTTGGCACATATGCACGCACTTAAGCAAGTGCACATTGGACTATTGGGTTGGCATATTGCTTGCTTTTTAGTGCGTTCCTCACGCATACTGCAGGAAAATTTGAAGTTGGACATTATTATATATGGTTAATGAAATTTCATGTGTAAGGCTTGAATAAATTTTAGGTATAAAGCATGCAGCCAAACCGGGCTCTTATTTGGCTTTATGTAGCCTTTTCAGAAACTTTATTTTTAGTTTTATATCTTTTGGCTTTATGTAGTCTTTTCACAAATTTATTTGTAGTTTTATATTTTTTTATAAGAAATTTTTAGTTTTATAATGAGAGATCTATCTTCATTTATATACCCGAATAAATAATTTTCTTTATTTAATTTGTAAATGGTCATAAAAGATCATTTCCTTCAACAGTGTTTGATGTTTTTCAAAGAGTGATTTATTGATTTATTTTTATATTTACCTTTTATTTACTGTTCTAATATGTTTATTGCTAATATAGAAAGTAATTTAAGATGAATACGTGCTCTTTTAATGAAGGCATGCTACCGGATAGAGTGATTTTTTTTACAAATGAAAAAGAGTAAGATTACAAGGAGGAAATAATTAAGGGGAAATTATGCAAAATATTCACCGAGTTAAATTTTTTACATAAAAAATAATCCACTTTTAAAAAAAAAAAAAAAAAAACTGAAAATGGCCAATCGGCCATTATTATTTCTCAAACTAGCCACTCGGATGAAATATTTACCAAAAAAATGTCGGGCCACATTTGTTACCGTGGAGCCATTTGACCATTAGGCCCATTTTCTTTCAAATATTAAAAAAAAAAAAAAAAAAAACTGTGTTTTTATTGCTGCACTATTTTAAAATAATAAAAAAATATTATTTAAAGTTTTTTGTTACTCTTTTTAATTTTTTCCTTTTCTAATTGTTTCACTTCTTTTATGAAAAAAAAAAGAATATTTGTGTTTTTTTAATTGTTTTTTGTTTATATTTTTATTTATTAAGGTTCATAGGAGCGCATGACAATCAAATAAATATCGATATCGGTAGATAAATAGTTTTTTTTGTATAATATCGCTATACGATTATACACCATTCATACAATGTCAATATATGACATACCTATTTATAAAATATCGATACATGTCTATATATTATTTATACAATATTGGTAAATATTTGTACACCATTTATACAAGTCAATACATTACATAACCAGTTATACAATATTAATACATGTTTATACACAGTCATACAATATCTATATATTACATACACATTACATACACGATATAACTATTTGTACAATATATATACATGTTTATGCGCCATATAATATCAATACACATTTATACATTATTTATACAATATCGATCTATTACATATACACTATATAACTATTTATGCAATATCGATACATTACATATACACTATATAATTCTTTGTACATGATATGTATATATTGATACACCATTTACATAATATTGATACATGAAAAAAATTGTACGTAAAAAGTTTGAAAAACACGAAAAAAGTTTTTTTTTTTTTCTTTTTTTTTTAAAAGCAGCAACAAAAAAAACAACTAAAAAGTTTTTCTGTAAAAGAGCTGCTGACAAAAAAAAGAAAAAGGAAGAAAGTGGCCTAATGGTCATTTTAAGTACTAATAGACAAAATCTTGATATTTTTGTTTAAACTACCTACTTTTTTATGTACAAATGAAATTTTCTCAATAATTAATTTAATGGTAATGAGGTTCGTAGAGTGAAATCGGTATCGTTTTTCATGGGCTAAGCACATGAAAATTCCTTTTATTGATGGCAATATCTGCTCGGATGTCATATTAAAGTGTGTGATCAACTTATGTAAAAGTTAAGCTATTCAAAAAATCACATCTTTTTTATTTAATCTTCCCACTTTAATAAACTTTTATTTGCGTAATTAAGCATGGTAAAATGATCAGAGTAACGATGTTGTTGCCTTGTTAGCACATGTGAGCTGCAAGATTCTTTTCCGTAAACACTTTTTACTTAAGTAATACTCCCTCCGTTTCGAAATAAGTGAATTGTTGGGGTATTTATTAGTGTTTCAAAATAAGTGAATCATTGAATTTTTTTCCAAATTTATCCTTATGATTTGATAACCAATTAACTTTTGAAAAAATATTACAAGGTCAGCTTTTTTTTTTTTTGGAATAAAAATGGAAAGTTGTGTTAAATTTATGTCTTTAATATTTTTTCCTTAATCTGTGTGTCAAAATCTAATAATTCATTTATTATGAAATGGAGGAGTACGTAACTTTCATCTTTTTACTTCCTCCATTTAATTTACATACCTATCACTTCTATAAGGGGATTATAAAGTTCGTTTATATATAGGCACTACTGTTCAAAAAAAAAGGTTGGTTTTCATAATAAGTAGCCTTTATATTTCTTGACTGTATTTTGTTTTGAGTCGAGAATTTATTGGAAATAATTTGTCTATCTCACTTCTCAAGTGGTGATACGAACTGCGTACACTCTATCCTTCCTGGACTCCACCGTGTAAAAATATACTAGACATGTTGTATATGCCTCAAATTCAAAGTATGTAGCACGAAAATAAATTAAAATGATGTGAAATTATTGGCTTGATTTTGGACAATAATGAAAAAACATTAGTTACTTACTCCCTTCGTCTCATTTTATGTGGCACACTTTTCATTTTAGTCCGTTCTATTTTATTGCCATCTTATTATAATTAAAAATAACTTAAACTTTAAAATTCTTCTTTTACTCTTAATGAAATAATTTACAACCACACAAATATTTAAGAAATGTTTTAGACTATAAATTTCAAAATTCTTCAATTTTTCTTAAATATATGTCAAGACAAATGATAACACATAAAATAAAATGGAGAGATTAATAATTATCTAATTCTCATTTTCTCTTTGCAAAAAATACTCATATGTATAGTTGCTTGCCAAAGACACAAATGCATTATGCATGGAAGGATATTATTGCTTTATGTACCAAAAAGAAGAATATTGCTTTACATTATGGAAATCTCTTACATAAAGAGCGAAATGTCTACGTTTTTTAAATTATAAAAGTCAACCATTCAAGTTAACAAAAGCAGAAGCATTTGGATATTGAATTTTGACGTTTTTAATTTAGACTATATATGGTATAAAGTATTTTGTGATGTACGTATTTTCTTGATATACGTATTTTCTTGATATATATTACATGCATAATTATTTAATTTTTTCTGCCTTTGCAAGCGTCCACTCAATTATTTTTTGTTGACTTTCTTCTTTTAAGTTTAATTAATTGTTGATGCTTTTATTTCTTGACCTCTAATTAAGCACTAGAATTGCCTTTGCTACTTTTATAAGCACCGTTATATTCATGCTTAAATTTTCAGTAATATATTTCCTAAAAATACTCAGAAAAAAAAAGGCTTTCTTTTATTGGATGAAATGTATAGAGACTATAGTACAAGATTAAATTAGAGAGATAATATTAGCGGGATAGGGTGTCATGTGGGAATTATATTTGAGCAGGCTAGAATGAATTAATTAAGGGAAAAATTGAGAATTGGCAAACTTAAGCTCATAATTAGATATTTTATTGCACCAATTTTAAAATTATCCGAATAGCAACTTGTATATATATTAGATTAGTGTACATGCGTTGCAAGTGTGTTTCATGTCAAGCCTCCAATCAACATGAAATATATAAAAGAATAAATAATTGAAAAATAACAATTGACTTTAAATAAATATAGTGTTTTTCCTAAAATAATATCACAAAATGAGTACATGGATTACCTTGAATATTAGTAATCGTATTTTATGAATTCTACGTTTATTGACGCTTCCCTCTCTTTAATCATGTTGCCACTATGCATGGGGAGGAGCACCTATAGTTGTTGCATTCTTGTTCAGCAAATAGGATCAAATTAAAGAGAAACGTGAGAAATTATCAAAATCATAATTCATTGTTAATGTTGATTATGCATAACTCATATGTAAACTTTAAAATTATTAACTAAAAGAAATAAAGAAAGATAGAATAATAATAATAATAATAATAATAATAATAATAATAATAATAATAATAATAATAATAATAATAATAATAATAATAATAATAATAATTGTAAGAAGACGAGTTAAGTCAAAATAAGAGGAAAACGTAGAAGAAATCCTTTAACCTTTTTGCTAATTTAATTTCTCCATTAACTTGGTTATATGCTTTTATAATTTTAAAAAGGTTCATTCACATAAGCTAGAACATATATACAATCGTAGGAAAAACCCTATAAATATTTTTCTTTTTTCTATTCATAGATTTTGGGACTCATTTTTCACATATACAAAAAGGAAAAAGCCTATAATTTTTTTTCTTTTTTGTATTACCATAGATTTTGAGATTCCCTTTTTACATATATAAGGAGAAAAAAAAATTTACCAACATTAATTATTCATATATTTATTAAATAATAATTGAAGAAAAAAAGTGAAAAGACGATTTTGTCTATTACAGAATGTTTTAATGAAGGGCAAAAAATTCGATTCACTTTTCTAAGGGTCTTAACGCTTTTAATATATTATAGATATAGATATAGATATAGATATAGATATAGATATAGATATAGATATAGATATAGATATAGATATAGATATAGATTATAGATATAGATTTGATGATGCGCAAGATAGCATTAAATACATATACAAATATAATTAATTACCTTATTTTTGGATAACAATTTGAGTTTAAAAAGAAAAAAGAATTTTAGGTATTTTAAATCACATTCACCCGATTAATTAAACTTTGTATTTCTAAAAATACAAAGTTTTTTTAATGAGTTTCAAAACTTAAAAGCAGGTTTGAATGATTAAAAAAATATCTTTTTATTTTTCTCTCTCCTCTTTTTCTTCTTTTTCAGGTTTTTTATTTGTATTTTTTACTGTTTTCTCTTTGTACTTTTTTTGTATTTTTTTCTTTTTTACATTTTCTTTCCACTTTTTTTGTATTTTCTTCTTTTTCTTTATTGTTTCTTTTTTTTTGTTTCTTTTTTTCCTTTTTTATTTTTTATATAGTTTTTTTCATTCTTTTTTTGTTGTTGTATTTTATATTTATATGTTTTTTATATTTTATATTTATTTGTATCAAATTATATATTTTAAGTAAATTTATTATTTGTATTTGAATAGTTTATCCGTGAATATGCATAATTTATCATTTGTATTTGTGTACAAACAATTATATGTATTAATTGTATTTACTGGAGTCTAGAATATACAAATATGTAGCGTGAATGTTTTTATGTCAAATTTATCATTTGTATTTGCATATATATAAACATGTATTATTTGTATATGTATGGTTCAATTGTATAAACATGTATCATTTAATACAAATGTAACATTTGTTTTTGTATAATTTGTTATCTATGTTTGTATTGTTCAATTTGTATCAAGAAAATACAATTCATATCAATGAATATAAACTCAAGTGTTCATAGAAAGAAAAATAATGATTCTTTTTCACTTGTGTAAAAATACAAATGATGCAATCAACTACAAATTCAAATACGAATAAATGAAATTACAAATACAAATAATATATGGTGAGCTTAAAATATAAATGCAAAATAGGTTTTTAAAAATACAAGTATATCGATGAAAATAAAATTAAAATAAAATACAAATAAAATAAAATCACAAGATAAAAATACAATATGCAGTGAACAATAAAGTACAAATACAAAATAATTCTTTAAAATACAAATGTAAATTATATAAAATATAAATGACAGTGCGACTATAAAATATAAATACAAGTGCGAGCTATAAAATACAAATACAAGAGCGAACTATAAACTACGAATACAATCGTATCAACAAATATAAAATATAAATAATGATACAAATGCAAATATAATAAAATGATTGTGGTGTTTTCATTATCATCCATGACTTGCGGTCGATGTAGTCATATTTTTCCAAAATTCATAGAAAATATAAAATAGAACCCAAAAGAAAAAAAAAAGAAAATATAGAAAGAAAAATAGAAGCTAGAAATAGAAAGGTAAAAAAATGTAAAAAAAAAGTATAAATAAAATAAAAAAAGAAAAAAAATGTCAAATAAAAAATCCAAAAGAAAAATAAGTGAAAAAGAAAAAAAAAAAAGAGAAATAGAAGAGACCTTGGGAAACCAAAAAAAAAAAAAAAAAGAGAGAGAGAAATAGAAGAGTAAAAATAAAAACAAAAAAAATAGAAAAAAGGAAAAATAGAAAAAACAAATAAAATATGAGAAAGAAAAAAAATAAAAAAGAACAAATCGATAAAGAAAAAAAACGAAAAAGGAACAAAACAAAAGAGAAATAGAAGAGACAGAAACCACAAGGGTTGGTGTGGTGGTTCAGCACCTCGCCCCTTAAGCAAGAGGTTGGGGGTTCGATCCCCACCTCTGGTGAATGGAGAAAACTCTGTGGCCAGTTCCCTACCGCTTAGTGCGCTGACCGAGGAATGAAGGATTAGTCTCACGGCTGCCGGCTGTGGGGATACCTTGGGAAACCAAAAAAAAAAAAAGATAGAAAAAAATGAAAATAAAAAATAAAAAAATTAAAATAGAAGAAAACTAAGACGATAAGAAAAGAAGAAGAAGATTGAAAAAACTAACAAGCACAAAAAAAAAAAGGTTAAAGATATAAGAGAGAGAAAGAGCGAAAAATAAGGGAGAATAAAAACCGAAAAATAAGGGAGAATAAAGGCCCACTTGTTATGAAATATAAAGTAAGAATAACAAGAATAAAGAGAGGGAAGAGAAGAGACTTCTTTATTTCTCATGAGCATGAGAGATCATAAGATTGAGAATACAATAAACAAAGATTGAAAATACAATAAACAAAACCCCTCTATTTATAGGGAAAAATCCTTCTAGTTTTTGACTAAAAATAGATATTTCAGATCCTGATAGATATCAACTAGATCTTGATAGATCTTGATAAATCTTATCTATATTCTTGATAGACATTCACTATAATGCAAATACATTCATAACACTCCTCATTGAATGCCTAATTGATAGATAATGTGCCTCGTTAAAACCTTACTAGAAAAAATCCAATGGGAAAAAAATCTAGTGAAGAAAAAATAGTACACATCTCTAATAATACGCATTTCGACTACCTCATTAAAAACCTTATAAGGAAAACTCAGTGGGACAAAACCTTGAAAGGAAAAAAGAGTACAACGCGTATTAACTCCCCCTAATGAGAACATCGTTGAATCCTTATATCCCGATCTTGTGCACCATCTTTTTTAAAGTTGCAATTGGAAGAGACTTGGTGAATAAGTCAGCTACATTGTCACATTGAACGAATCTGTTGCATGTTAATATCACCATTCTTTTGGAGCTCTTATATATAAAAAAGCTTTGATGAAGTGTGCTTCGTTCTATCTCTTTTTATGAATCCTCCATTAAGATGTGTTATGCATGCTGCACTATATCCATATAAAATTGTGGGTACATTATCACATTTCAAACCATATTATTCTCGAAGAAGATGTATCATGGATCTCAATCATACATATTCTCGACTTGCTTCATGAATAGCTATTATCTCAGCATGATTCGATGAAGTGCTGGATAGAATGTTAAATATATCTCTAAGATATGACAGTATTCCCACATATGAACACATAGCATATTTGAGACTGATCTTTATGTGGGTCAAATAAGTACCCAACATCAACATAGCCAACAAGATCGAAACTGCAAGATTTAGAATAAATAAGCTCATGTCTTTTATCCCATTTTGATGTCTCCTAGTAGGAGCAGAAATATACCTTGCTAACAAATTGACTGAAAAGACTATATTAGGCCTTATAGTATTTGCAAGATACATTAGTCCACCAATTGCACTAATATATGGTACTTCGTAACCAATCCAAATTGGTATATTTCTAAATTCAGAAAATAATCTATTTCTTTTGAAAACTCTCAAAGAGTTTCAATAATTTTCAAGATATAAGCTTATACAATATAAGGATTATAAATAAGTTTTCCAGAAACTTTTGTATGCTTCAAACATTTTGAATCCTTATACACGTTTTCATGTAAATTTTTTCAAATGAAAATATTCAACATTTCATGAGTGACATCTTCAAATGTCTAGACTACAAGTCAAATAAGCTTTTATGCTTACCCAGATGCGTCCTTTCATGTCACTTGATAAATGCTTCTACGTCAGCATGCTTAAATAAACATAGAATTCAGTTCCTCATAATCTTTTACAATATTGTATCAAAGATATCGTCGATGATTTTTTATTTTATATCAGTTCACAATGTGACTTAACAATTTGAGATCTCATCACTTCATCATTTTCAGGTACCTGAACCTCTCATAAGGTTTCATGAAGTGTTATAACATAGGCTCTTCAAGCACACATTGCCTTCTTATTATGATTATTTGCTCCTTATTCGTTTCAATAATTATTTTATTTGGAATTGATTGGTCTACAATGCTTTACGTATGCATAGACTTTATACTTTTGGGACACAAAATAGGAGCACTTACAGCTTAATATGATATGTTTTCGGCATTTAACTTAAATTATCTTTTGAATGAAGATCTGATGATAATTTCTAACATATTTCATAGCTGCTCATAATCTTCTCCTTATGTTAGGAAAGCTAACATACATTTTCTACTTCTTTGAGGAATCCATTTTTGTGCATCAAAATATATTCATGAATCGTATACTGCACATCAAAACTATTAGATGAAATAGTTGATTCCTGACCTTGAAACAACTGAGAGGAAAAAATAATCATAATTTATTGGTCTAATGCATACAAGTGCTATTGTATGCAACATATCATATTTCAGACCAAAACATGAAACTTTGTTATGATTAGAAATGGTTTAGCTATTTATCGAAGGCATTCAATGCCAAACTATCATCATCAAGATGAATTGTCTTGATTACACAATCTGGAAATTATGTTCTTAACTCAATTTTATTGAGAAAATAACTTTATGAATGTCAAACTACAGGTTGACAATAAACTCACATGTGATTATCTTAATCGATGCATATTAAAAGATCACATGACAGGTGAACGGGACCATATTCACTTTTTATACTTTTCAGATTTTGAGGGATCAAATCCCAACATTAGTTGGTCCAACCAACTTTTCATGAGAACGAGCAAATAAATAATTCTTGAAGAATTTTTTATTTCTTCAACATATGTCTAATACTCAATATGCACATTTTCGAAATGTAGCAATCGTTCATGTCAATTTATGAACTTTTATACTAGTAAACTCCAAGTTTACCATTACATGTGCTTTTTTCCTTTAGTAAATTTCAGATTTACTATTACATGACTAAATTTCAGATTTACTACTTTAGAATTGATTTCAAAATAACCCTTCTAAATTATTTTGTCTCTTTCGGAGGTGGATTGTGATTTTCTTACAACCACAAACACGTTCAAATTTATATATAGTCACATTTCCCCCCAGGGTCTAGATCTGTATTTATAATAATCAAAATTCTCATTCCCGAAATAGAATATTATCGTGCCTTAAGCATATCAAATTATGATAGCTTAAAACCTTTTTCAAGATATTGCTACTTCAGGAGCAAATCGAGGCATACATATGACGTAGAGAATTTTTCTCTAACATATCTTATGATCATAATATGCGTGTGAAAATATCATCACGTTTGATGATCATTACCATATTGTCCCTCCACGCGTATATTCGTGCATGCAATCACTTGTCTTCTTTCAGATATATTATGCACTACCACCACATTCACTTTAAGAATGGAGCAAATTGTCATCTTTCAGAATTATCACATATTGCTACCATATTAACTTCATGGAATAGAGCATATCACATTCACTTCATGGAATGGAGCATATTTAATGAGACAGGTTTCATGACTTTTCACCAAATACACATTATTTTGCTTTAGCCATCATAATATGATCAATATGGTGCATTGAGATTCAAACTCAATGTATTATCCATATAAAGGTGTCTTAGGCATAAATCGATGGGAATTGAACCTTACATCTTACTACTAAAAAAATTGTAAAAAGAGACTTCATGAGGTCTCTTTCCCTCAAAAAGAGACTTCAAAAGTGACCTCAATTGACGGTCTCTAAAACATAGGTCGCTTTTTGTAAGAGACCTCATGAGGTCGCTTCAAAGCAACCTCATGGGGTCACTAGGTTATTTCTTAAATTTTACATAATAGAGACCTCGTGAGGTCTCTAAATTATTTTTTTTAATTATTATTATTTTATTAAAAAGAGACCTCATAAGGTCTCTATTTGATTTTTTATTTTTATTTTTTAATTAAAAGACACCTCATGGGGTGACTATTATTTCTTAATTTTTTATTATAAATAATTTATTTAAAACACAAGCGACCTCTTGCAGTCTCTTATTTGAGCATGTAGAAAATGAAATCGTGAAAAAGAGACCTCATTAAGTCTCTTTTGTTCATTTGTGAAAAAATAAAAATGCGAAATAGCAACCTCATAAGGTCTCTTTTTGCAAAAAAATAGCTTTTACAAATATCTGTCATTTTAATTCAATTCAATAATATATACAATATAATCAATTAAATTGAGCTCCAAGAACTCCCACCAATCAATAAAACTATAACAAACACAAGTAATATTAATCCAATAACCACAAAATGAAAATAAAATTTAAATACCTTGAAATTGAACGAACAAAACATAAAAGTCATAAGTTATTTAACAATACTATTATTCATACTACTTTAAAGTTTTAATGCATTCAAAAACACTTAAGAATTCAAATAAACCACCATAAAGTATATAGTTTGGATTATCTAGACAACATTCAACTTTAACCCACATAGTAATCCTCACCATCTTCATCACTGTTGGGCTCCTCAGTCACATCTATGTATTGACCATATACTCCATGTGAAATAGGTAGAGACTGTGGAGGTCGAGGAGGGCGTACTACATCACCGGAACAAGGAGAATCCCCCTGAAGCAAGCAATGCATCGGATTGGGCCTTCATTCCTGCATATTATTTATCTTTTTGCCTTTCCCTAGCCTGCGAGGCCTTAGCTTCTCTAGATAGCTCAGTTATTTTCTTCTTCAAAGCCAAAATCGTCTCCCTTGACTCATCTTCCTGGAAACTACAGAGGCCTTCTAGTTTCGAATGAAATTCACAAAAAGTTCGTTGGGGCAAACCATAAACATATCCATACCTACTCGGTCCACCAACCGCATCTAACCATATTCTCTCATTCTGCTCTTGGCTAAGTGGTAGGTCTCGGCTATCTTTTGGCAGAGTTTGGTGAAAATCCTCTATGTATTGCAGATATCAATTCTAATAATGATAATAATATTAGAATATAAATTTAGAAAATAAAGTAATAACTACTAGAAATAGAAGCTTACATAGTTCAGCTGAGCTCGTGGCTCAACCCAAACATCAGGATCTTCAGGAGTTTTCTTCTTTCTTTTATGTGTAGCCTTGAATGCCTCAGCCTGAGTTATTGGCCTCCCAAGTTCCTTTTCCTTCAAACAAAATTAATTTAATTTTAATTTCTACGAAATAATGATTACGGTAGTCATCTTAGATTTCATTTTTCAGAAAGAATCCCTAACTATGTCATTAATCTCTAATTTTATCTGTTGTTTTAACAGAATGGGGGGAACCAACCAACAAAGTTGCTACTTACAAACTGATAAGTCTGAGCAACCCAGTTATTAGTTTGTTTCTTCAACAACTACCCTTTTCATAATTACCAAGAAAAAAAAATTCAAAAACCAAGAGAAAAAAAAAGCAAAGGGAAATGAAGAGAACAAAACCAAGAAACCAAATATCCTTTTTAATAAGAACCAAAGTCTAAGAAACCCAGTTATTAGTCTGTTGCTTTAACAACTACCTTTTTCATAATTACCAAGAAAAACAAAATTCAAGAACCAAGAGAACAAAAGCAAAGAAAAATAAAGAGAACAAAATCAAGAAACCAAAATATCCGTGTTAATAAGAACCAACAACAATAATGAAATACCACAAGTGGTGTCTAGGGAGGGTAAAGTGTACGCAAATGGTAGAACTTAACACTACCTTGTGGAGGCAGAGAGGCTATTTTTGAAAAAACCTGGGCTCAAGTGCAGCTTTTTTTTAGATAATACCCAGTTACCCCCTGAACTATATCCAAAAAGGCTATGACACACCACAACTTAAAGGGGGTCCTTTACCCCCCCCCCCCCAAACTAATTAAAAGTGTAATTTTGACACCCTTAGTGCCTACGTTGCACATACGTGATGCATACGTGGCACAACACACTGAAGTGTCCACGTAGGCACACGAGTGTACCACGTAGGCACTAAGGATGTCAAAATTACACTTTTAATTAGTTCAGGGGGGTAGTAGGATCCTTTAAGTTGAGGTGTGTCAAAGCCTTTTTGGGTATAGTTCAGAGAGGTAATTGGGTATTTTCTCCTTTTATAAATATCAAGAAAAACAAGAATTCAAGGACTACAACTAAACTCCCCATAGACAGAAACATTTTAGTCTATGTAAAGTAAATAAGTAAAGTAAAGCAGCACAGAAAAAAAAAAAGACTTGTAGTTCTCTAAGTAATGAGTGGAAAGTAGAGTTTGTACTACGAGCATTACTACTAGGACTTCCAAAAGCCAGCATTTTCACCATTGAAGAATGATTACAGCAGTAACCCGTTTAACCAAAAGACACACAATATCCCAAGAAAAGGTAATCCTAGAAGAATTTTCCATCAAAGCTCAAAACTAACTAGTTTATCACCTTTACTTTCACTTGTTGAAGTCAACTGCAACACTTGTTCTTCTTCTCTATCTTCATTTTCCTTTCTTTTAATATCATATATAAAGTTTCCATGCACCAAGAACCTCAAATTTTAACATACCCCACCATGCTAACAACTACCAAAACTCCAACTTTACCCTTAGTTTTTCTATATGTTTTTGTTTTTGTCTCCTTTTTTTTTTGCTTTTACTTCAAGAAATGAAACAAAAAGAATAGGATTTAAGAAAAGGGGTTGAAGTGGGTAGGAAGGAAAGTACAAAAAAGACAAAAAAACAACAACAAGAAGAAAATAAGAAGAAATGGATTCTTTTTTTGAAGGAAAGAAGTGACAAAGTCAAAGTTAAGCATCCTCTGTTCTTTTTTTGAATCAATACACTAGAAACCTTTTTACTACTCATAGGCAAGATCAAGAAACATAATCTTCTGTTCATATGTTAAAGTTCTTCATCGCTTTTCATGGCTTTAGAGGCTGGTGGACACCAGTGCTTTTTACAGCACTACCGTCATCTGCAAAATATTTCATTCGTCATGTTTCAAATCGAAACATCTTGACTCGGGATCGCTGCAATATCTCTCGTCATTATGACCTGGTAATTAATTAACCCAAAGAATGTAGGGGATGTCAAAGATTACTAGTTAAATTGAAGTACCCAATCCCGGTCATATTTTTGCTAGTTGCTATTAATGTAAAATTGGCTGGCACTGGATAGATTATAAGCATTGTGATGTTAACTAATTTTTCCAGAGTAATGAACTTTTCTCACTCGTTTTGGACGAGACAATGACATACTCATGCGCAATATTCAAGGTTAGCTCTCAAATTGTTAAATGATTGCGACTTTATTCTTCTTCTTCTTCTTCTTCTTCTTCTTCTTCTTCATATTTTAAGTTATATTTCCTTCTTAATTTTTCTAGAGTGTGGATGAAGACCTAAAAGATGCACAACTGAGAAAAATTTCTCTTCTCGTTAGAAAGGTAAGTCATCAACTAAGTAAAAATCTTTTCCTTTTCTACACAAATTTCTGGGATAATTTGATTCTGCTCCTAATCTATTTAGGCAAAAATTAGCAAGGAACATCACATTTTAGAGATAGGATTAGGTTGGGGAAATTTGGTTGTTGAAGTTGTCTAGCAAACAGGATGCAAATATACTGGTATTACTCTCATTTACCATAACTAAACAAGGATTAACAAACTTCCAGAAAAGATATGTACTCTAATGACACAACATTCTAACTCTATTCAACTATCCAAAAAAAAGTTCTCCTAAAAAAGCAATTCAAAACCTATTAACCAAAAAGAACTAACCATGTTACAACAAAACTTCCAGTATGAAGTTAGAAATCCATGTATAACCATCAAGCATGTAGATCTAGATTACTAGTTCTAAATACTTGCACCAATAGCTAAGGGAAAAAAGATGACTGGAACAAGCAGTAAGAATACTGATATCATTGCTTGTCATTGCCCTCATATGTATTTTCTTCGCAAGTAAGAATACTTATACTAATATACATGTACCAATAGACCATACAATATTCACCAAGCGAATATAAGTCCAATTCAAATACCAACATCAGGAATCGAAAAGTAGCAGCTAAGAACCAGTTGCCAGAATAATCGGTTGTCTGAGGATAAGGTATCACTAATCAGTCACAGTTCAATAAAAATTACCAAAATCACATGAATGACCTACCAGTTTTCTCCTTACATTTTCCTGACTCTGAGCTCCACTCATATGTAAAGAACCACCCTTAAGAGATGTTCTAGTTTTCTTGCCAATCTCACGCATTTGCTTGAACCTCGAATCTGTCTCCCAATGGTCAACCAACTTTTGCCAATTTTCAGGTAGAATCCACCTAGGCCTCTTATTTTTTCACGAGCTTTTGATAGCAAGCCAGTAAGTATGTGCCCAACTTTTAACTTGAAGTTTGTTTTAATCTGGGCTTCATGTTTTGGACGCCAAAGCACTTTCTCTGTAATGACAAGATAAACTAAGATAAATTAATTTGCTAATGAAACACTTTCTCTGTAATGACAAGATAAACTTAAATAAATTACCCTACCTCATTGACATAGAGATATTGTTCCCAATAGACCCTCAGATTAAATAAAGCAAGTACAAATTGATTCAAACTTATGAAAAAACAAAAACAGATGAGATTTAAGTTATCAAACTTAACAAAGCTAACAAATAATACCAAACCATACAATCAGATTTCTAATGGTCAAATTGCCAAGTACATTGGATGGAAAGGGGTAAGATCATGGCATCAAAAGGGCTCTATATTCGTAATTTTCATATTCCCTATGGTGCATCAGCGAATACTCATAAAAATCTGTAAATGTCCCAATAATCCTCAGTTTTTTCTCATAGCATTGTACACCGTAGATTGTTAACACTATTGACAATTACACAAGCATTTAACCTCCTAGTAAAAAGGCCAAACTCATGGCTTCAGTACGCAAGAAGAAATTACACACCAGGACTAAGACAAGAACATCAATAGATAACCAAACATTCTTTTAGATAAGTGATAACAATAGTATAATCGTGTGCCTTCTGTACAAACTTAAACATTCTTCCTAGAAAATATTCTTACTGAACTTGAGATATTCTTCAAGAACACTATTGTAGGTTTTGTTATACTCTTTATTTTTTAGGATTCAAGAGCCTCACTACACTAATAAATAGTCCTTTTTCACGACAATAGGTAATGTGTTCTGTTTACCTACTTTGAGACGTTGAGTTCTTAATTGGTTGTGCAGATTCTGCCAATAAGCATCAAAAGTCTGGGTGGCAGTGTTGCAACTTTGGCCAATTGGTTTTCTGCATGGCTTGTTACAATGACAACAAATTTGCTGTTAACTTGGAGTAAAGAAGGTTTCTCTCTCTCTCTTTCTCTTTCTCTCTCTCTCTCTATATATAAACACACACACACTATGCTAGGAGTGACTCTAAAAACTATAACTTTGGCAGGAACATTTGCTATCTATGCACTGGTCTCAGCTTTTACGGTGGTTTTTGTGAGGCTTTGGGTTCCAGAAACCAAAGGGAAAACACTGGAAGAAATTCAGTAGTCCTTCAGATGATACAAAAATAAATTGCAGCAAGATAATTAAAAGAACAAGTGATGCAATAATGAAAACTTGTTTTGTTCCACGTTTATCATGTACCACTATATATTGTCTTGTCCAAGAAGTTCTTCTCATGTATTGCTAATGCTAGTGGAGCAAAAATATGCAATTTGCAATGTATATCGATCTGTATATATTTGTCTTAAGACAACAATTTCAAATTCTGAACCCCAAATTACATAGTAACTAATATTACAAAGAAAAGACGAGGTTGTTTTCTTTTCCATAGACAAAAAGTTACATTCTTCCAGATAAGAGATAACAATAGTACAAGATTTAGGCCATCGATTATTACTAACAGTCAATGCAAACTAGAAAGGGCATACTATATTAATAGACAGGTAAGCACACCCAAATAAAGATGTAATCTTGGCACGCTGTGGAACAATGTCTTTTAGCAGCCTCGTTTCAAACAGATGTATCATAAGCTAAAAAATAACTAAGCTAAGATAACATAGTAAGAAGGTAACAAGAAAGGGCTGAGATATTAGACACAGAATGGAGAAGGTAACAAGAAGCTGCATGCTACAAATTTCTTTTGTTTTTGAACTTTTTTGATAAATCAGTAAGGAAAAGAAGAGCATGGAAATGAATATACCCTGAATTCCAAAAGAATCTGGTTCCTGAGATTGTTTGGCATCTTGCACCAACTCGTGACGACACCCCTATAAATATCTTGAATGATTTAAGAAAGGATCCTCACAGCAACATCTGGATTAAAATTGTATTCCAAAACTTAAATATTTATAGGTTAAAGCTAAAACAATTATGACATATTGATAAACTAAATACTTTTTGTAAAAACCATACCCATAGTCGTTAGGCTCTAAGATGAGTCTATTGCGCATGTCCCTCATGCCAGCTTGTGAATGAACCTGACCATGTGTAATAGACTGGTCTATGGTAGGAATTTCAGGTTCAGAGATATTGCCTCGAAGTGGAAGACTTGATATCCCAATCTGTGGAGTAGATACTGATGAAGGTTGTGAGTTACCAGGGTTAAGAGTAACTGTATACGTGTAACGCCCCAAAATATCATCCCAAGATGCCACACGGTGCCCAAGGCTACACGTAGCCTCAAGCTAACCCTTTAAGCCAAACCACTACCCTTGGGTTCAAGCACAACAACATACACGCTACGCTAAGGATATATATATAAGTACATATCATATCACATCGCACATGGCACGAAATATCGTTAGACTGTACATATATGGAATGTCTATACACACACCAACCCAACAATACACTAGTCTGACATAGCCTCTATACAGCAAAATCAACGAGCCATTGGGACAAACCCCCAACTGACTCAACAGACCAAAGGGATCACAAAACAACAGCACCAAAACTAGCAACTTGGTCCTCAAGCCATGAGGACTCACCACTGAAGGAATGTAGATGCGACACTCGAATATCACTATCGCGGCTGCGGTTGAGTACCTGAACCTACATCATGGTAAGAATGTAGCCCATAGAGAAATATGTGGGTCAGCACAAGATACGTACTGAGTATGTGGTGGCGCATGCAAAATATAAATAATATCATAAATTTCGTAAAAACGTACATACGAACCATAATGACACACCTGGCTTGAGTGACATTGAATCATGCAACTTATAACATCTTAGATAGGAAATGTAGGAGAAAAAACTCATAAATCATTATAGATCATCATAGGCAACTTGACTTACCACATCAAAACTCGGAGTGACTCGGTATTTCAAAAAACATGACTCTTATGGACAGGGGAGTTTCCTATAAGCGACAACCTCACGTGAGCTACGTGGAATACAAATGTTTGAAACCCCCGTTGGCGGGAGCGTCATACTCTTTACCAGGGAGTACGACCTTAAAACTGCAATAATATTAATCGGGCTCTCTGGCCAATAATATCATCATCAAACAACCCTACGGTGGCACATAGGTTTGGGGAAATACCAAATTTCCCTCTCGGTGCTAAGTACTACTCCCCGACAAGCTCAGAACGCGTTAGGAAATCCACCACAACATCACAAGGGTCTATCATAAAGACCAAATCAAATCTCTTTCTCATTTATCAAATCATATCAATTTGTGGATTCCTAACTCAACACATTTTAGCTCAAAACATTTTAACCTTCCTCAACATCAACAAGGTATCAATGCATTGAACCATAACCGACTCGACATTTGGACAAGGATATGAAGACTCAATACATAATATTTTCAACAATTTAACTCATCAAAACCAACCGGAAAATACCAAGACTCATTGCAACTTCAATATCAACATTTCTCAATTTTCCATCCAACTCTCATTTAAAGGTACATGAGATATCAACCCATAGTAGGGATATAGAATTTCTAATATCAATTATAAATTCATAATAAGGAAATAGTGGAATGATAGTATAAATCAAGGTTTAACAAATTAAATCATCATACTCTCATAATCAAATACTTTTTGGACATAATTCTATCTCAACATCATACACATATCGGATGACATAATCCCATAGCTCATGGACAATAATATAAGATATAAAACCATATTTCCAATTCATGGTAAAACACATAAAATCTCATGTCAATGTAATTCAACAAAAATACCGGGCACAAGATCGAAAGGATAATCTTGTTCAAAGCCCCACATACCTAAAAATGGAAGATGAATATGAACTTCCGACTCCAAAACTTTATTCACAAAAATAAAGGGTGCTTCTCGAAGCCCTTAACATGATCAACTCGAATCCCAAATCAATTTAAAATTTCTACGGTTTAATCAAGAGACATAGAAGGATGAAATTTGGAGTAGTAGGGTTGGGGTTTGAGCCTTAGGAAATTTTGGAGAAAAATGAGCTATTGAATGCTCTTAATGGACTTAAATTCATGGTTTACCCGGATGTATTAGAGTGGAAATGACCAAAATACCCTTAAAAATCAAATAATGTCAAATCTGTCCTTTGGTGGACTGTTTTGATATACTGAAGTATATCGACCATAACTTTTTGCTCCAATGGTCAAATTGGATGAAACCAATTTCATTGGAAAGAGGACTTTCAGAGCTTTTTGTTGATATATAGTAGCTCACCCAGATCATTATCTACAAGGAGTAATGATCATTTGAAGTTGACCCTAAAATTCGCCTGGCCTAAGTATTTTTTTCCTGCACATTTACTGTTCACCACTATTCACGGTTAGATCGGAATAATCATAACTCATCGCTCAAGTGTCCGTTTTGGATGATCCACATATCGTTGGAAATATTATTCGATGCTCTACTCGATGATGGATCGCATATCCAGAAATTCCACACAGAAAAATTATTAATCACGATAAAGAACAGAATTTAACACATTTTCGTCCAAGATCTTAACGGAAATTTTTTTTCGGGGCATCACATCATCTCCCCCCTTGGAAACATTCGTCCTAGAATGTTGATAGGTAGTTCAAGAATACTATGAAAATGAGTATATAGAGAAAAATCATCTTGCCCAAGCATATACTCCATTCTTGATTTTTTTGGATATCGTAGAAAACACACAAGCCAAGATAAACATAGCAATAAGGATTAAATCAAAAGAGAACGATACCTTTGACATGCTCAGGATTCGTAGGAAAGAGGTGGGGATATTTGGTGCGCATATCCTCTTCGGCTTCCCAAGTAGCAGTCTCCACAGATTGATTTCACCAAAGCACTTTAACCAAAGGAACTTCCTTGTTTCTTAGCCTACGAACTTGAAAGTCAAAAACCTCAACCGGAATCTCTTCATATGAAAGACTATCTTGAAAACCCGAGCTTTCCGAAGGATCAATCACAATAGAATCACCAATACACTTCTTAAGCATAGAAACATGGAAAACCGGATGGACGTTAGATAACTCCGCGAGCAATTCAACCTTATACGCTACCTTCCCAATGCGATCCACAATCTTATAGGGACCAATGTAACGGGGACTTAGTTTCCCTTTCTTCCCAAATCTCTTCACCCCTTTCATGGGTGAAACTTTCAAGTACACTAAATCACCAACATCAAATTCAAGGTCTTTCCTCCTTACATCTGCGTATGATTTTTGACGACTTTGGGCGGTTTTTAACCTTTTCCGAACTAACTTAACCTTCTCCATGGCCTCGAACACCACATCTGGTCCAGTCGCGGTAGCCTCACCAACTTCAAACCAACCAATGGGTGATCTACACCTTCTACCATACAAAGCTTCAAACGGGGCCATTCCAATAGTAGCATGAAAACTGTTATTGTAAGCAAACTCGATTAATGCTAAGTGCTCATCCCAACTACCTTTAAAATCAAGCACACAAGCCCTTAACATATCTTCTAAAGTCTGAATGGTCTGCTTGGCCTGACCATCTATTTGCGGATGGAAAGTAGAACTTAAATGAATTTGGGTACCGAGACCCTTCTAGAAAGATTTCCAAAACTGAGAGGTAAAATGAGTACCTCTGTCAGAAATAATAGCCAAAGGGATTCCATAAAGTCTGACGAGTTCCCGAATATATATTCTAGCAAAATCTTCAGCTGTATACGATGAATGCACAGGCAAAAAATGAGCTGATTTCGTCAGCCAATCTATGACAACCCAAATCGAATCATGATGGCGACGAGAAGGAGGCAAACCAACTTTGAAGTCTATTTTCACTTCTTCCCACTTCCAAGTAGGAATGCTAAACTCTTGCATCACGCCACTGGGCCTTTGATGCTCTATTTTAACCTGTTGACACGTGGAACACTTCGCCACAAATTTTTCTATGTTCCTCTTCATACCGTTCCACCAATAGATTTCCCGCAAATCATGGTACATCTTGGTAGCACCAGGATGGATGGAGTATCGCGTACCATGTGCTTCCGCCATAATCCTCTGCTTCAAGTTATCAACATCAGGAACACATAATCTTTCTCGGAGTCTCAAAACGCCATCTCCCCCTTGGGAGAAAACCTCCACCTTTTGGTCTTTAACTAACTCTTTTAACCTGACCAAGGTAGGATCCCTGTCTTGCTTCTCCTTCACTTCCGAAACTAAAGAGGATTCGGAACCGCTTTGCACTCTTATACTACCCTCAGCATCACCAAACAACCTAACCCCCAATCTAGCCAAATGATGTACCTCACGGGCTAACTCCTTCTTACCAATCTCCACATGTGCTACGCTACCCATGGACTTCCGACTAAGGGCATCTGCTACTACATTGGCCTTGCCCGGATGATATAGCACACTCATATCATAATCTTTCAACAGTTCTAACCATCGTCTCTGCCTATGATTCAACTCCTTTTGGGTAAATACATATTGCAAGCTCTTATGGTCCGTGAAGACGTCGACATAGACACCATACAAATAATGTCTCCAGATTTTCAAAGCAAAAAACACGGCAGCTAATTTAAGGTCATGGGTAGGATAATTCTTCTCGTGAGGCTTTAGCTGCCTGGAAGCATAAGCTATAAACTTGCCCTTTTGCATCAATACACAACCCAAACCGACTCTGGAAGCATCGAAATACACCACAAAACCATCAACACCGTCAGGCAAAGTCAACACAGGGGCTGAAGTGAGTCGAGTCTTCAACTCCTGAAAACTCTTCTCGCAAGATTCGGACCACAGGAACTTCACTTTCTTTTGGGTCAAACGGGTCATAGGAGACACAATAGATGAAAACCCTTCAACAAAACGACGATAATAACTAGCTAGACCCAAGAAAATTCGGATATCAGAAGGAGAAATAGGTCTAGGCCAACTCTTTATAGCCTCTATCTTTTGAGGATCAACTCTAATACCTTCGGAAGAAATAACATGACCTAAGAAGGCTACAGAGTTCAGCCAAAACTCACACTTACTGAACTTAGCATACAACCGATGAGTTTGAAGAGTTTCCAACATGATTCGGAGATGATACGCATGATCACCCTCACTTCGGGAGTAAATAAGAATATCATCAAGGAACACTATTACAAATAAATCCAGATATGGCCAGAATACACGGTTTATAAGATCCATGAAAGCCACTGGAGCATTAGTTAACCCGAAAGACATCACTAGAAATTCAAAATGACTGTAACAGGTTTGGAAGGCTGTCTTGGGTATATCACATTCCCTAACCTTAAGTTGGTGATAACCGAATCTGAGGTATATCTTCGAAAAGTAGCTCGCACCTTGCAATTGATCAAATAAATCATCAATTCGAGGAAACGGATATTTATTCTTGATAGTAACCCTATTAAGTTGTCGGTAATCAATACACATCCGCAAAGAACCATCTTTCTTACGCACAAACAGGACAGGTGCACCCCACGGGGACACACTAGGTATGATAAAGCTTTTGTCTAAAAGATCTTTCAATTGCTCATTCAACTCTTTAAGTTCCGCGGGAGCCATGCGATACGGAGGAATGAAAATAGGCTGAGTATCGGGAAGAAGGTCAATCCCAAACTCTATCTCTCTATCAAGAGGTATTCCAGGGAGATCTTCCGAAAAGATATTAAGAAACTCATTAACAACATTAACTGACTGAATGGTCGGGGTTTCAGACTTAGTGTCTTTAACCCAAACCAAATGGTAGATGCAACCCTTGGAAATCAACTTCCTAGCTTTGAGATAGGATATGAAACGACCATTAGGAATCACAGAACTCCCAGACCATTCGAGGATAGGTTCATCAGGAAACTGAAACTTGACCACAAGGGCACAACAACCAATAGACGCATAGCATGAGTGAAGCCAATCCATACCCAGAATGCTATCAAAGTCAACCATATCTAGCTCAATCAAATCAGCATACATAACCCGATGAAAGATAGTAACGGGATATTTTTTATACATCCGCTTAGCAATGACAGACTCTCCTACCGGAGTAGAAACCAAAATAGGCTCAGAAATTAGTTCAGGATACGTTTCAAAATTTACAGCAACCAGAGGTTTCACATAAGAAAAACTCGAACCGGGGTCCATCAACACATAAACATCAAAATAGAAAACACGGAGCATACCAGTGACAACATCGGGAGAGTCCTCCTGCTCCTAACGAAGTGGTATAGCATAGAAACGATTCTGGCATTGACCGCCAACAGTACTAGATGAAGCACCCTGAGGAGGTACTGGACGGGCTGCAGGAGGAAGGGCACTGGTAGCATGACTCTGGGGATGGGTATCACGACTCCGCTGTCTGGCATACGGGCAGTCTCTAAGTATGTGGCCCAACTTTCCACAACCAAAACAGCCCCGCTGCCCCATATAACACTCCCCAAAATGGTTTTTAGCACACTTAGCACACGAAGAAGGATGAGGCCGGTTGCTTACACTGTCCTGAGACCTGGAAGGTACCGATCTATTCCCGAGCTCCTGCCTACCCCAATATATGGGAGCACTAGCTGAGGAAGGCACGGGTATAAATAGACGTCTCTGAAACTGAGGGTGACTCCCTCCGGAGAATCTAGTCTGACCAGACCCCTGTTGCTCCGATCTGACTCTCTTAATCCCTCTTACTCTTTCTCTTTCCTTTATCTTGTCTGACTCAATCTGTTGAGCGTGAATCATTAACCTACGAAGATCAATCTCCCTGTTGATCATAGCAGATCTACATTCTTTCACCACATAACTCGACACCCCAGTTAGAAACTTGCTCATACTAGTCCTCGAGTCAGCCATCATATTGGGATCGTACTTCGATAACTGATTAAACTTAAGACAATACTCCTTAACCGACATGAAGCCAGACAATACTCCTTAACCGACATGAATCCTTGTCTCAAATTCATAAACTCTTCTATCTTAGCTTCTCATAACTCAAGAGGAAAGAATATATCCAAGAAATCATCTTGGAACAATTGCTAAGTCATTGGAGCGGTATCTTCCTCTCTACCCTTATTCCACATTTGCACCCAGTCATAGGCAACATCCTTCAACCGATAAGAAGCCAGCTCCATACTTTTTTCCTCGGTCACGTGCATAATCTGTGTAATTTTCTTCATTTCATCAACATACATTTGCGGGTCCTCACCTGCTCTAGACCCATGAAACTCTGGCGGATTCATCCGCATAAAATCATGAATTCGTGCTGCTGCTGAATTATTTTCCTGCAGAGGTGGAGCGTTGTCCTGAGTATTGGCGGTAACTGCCTGGGCTAGCGTCTGAAAAGCTGCCTGAAATTCAGCATGGGATACCGTCTCATGTAACGGATCAACGGGTTGAGGTTGGTTGTTGTTTCCGTGAGCTCGACGTGGAGGCATTTTTTGTCGTAAGAACGCACGAATTAACAGCAGAAGGAAATACTTGTAAGCATGATAGACTCTTGTAGAAAGAAAGAAATGACTTTTCCTAGAACGCCCCGCAACCTCTTGATCATTGGTGTGGCGCGCTACACACCGATGCTCAAGACTCTACGTAACGCGGCTTGTCAGACTCCCTAGGACTCTTCACAACCTTAGGCTTTGATACCAAGTTTGTAACACCCCGAAATATCATCTCGAGATGCCACACGGTACCCAAGGCTACACGTAGCCTCAAGCTAACCCTTTATGCCAAAACACTACCCTTGGGTTCCAACACAACAACATACACGCTACACTAAGGATATATATATAAGTACATATCATATCACATCGCACATGGCATGGAATATCGTTAGACTGTACATATATGGAATGTCTATACACAAACCAACCCAACAATACACTAGTCTGACATAGCCTCTATACAGCAAAATCAACGAGCCATTGGGACAAATCCCCAACTAACTCAACAGACCAAGGGGATCACGAAACAACAACACCAAAACTATCAACTTGGTCCTCGAACCATGAGGACTCAACACTGAAGGAACATAGATGCAACACTCGGATATCACTATCGCGGCTGTGGCTGAGTACCTGAACCTACATCATGGTAAGAATGTAGCCCATAGAGAAATATGTGGGTCAGTACAGGATACGTACTAAGTATGTGGGGGCGCATGCAAAATATAAATAATATCATAAATTTCGTAAAAACGTACATACGGACCATAATGACACACCTGGCTTGAGTGACATTGAATCATGCAACTCATAACATCTTAGATAGGAAATGTAGGAGAAAAACCTCATAAATCATTATAGATCATCATAGGCAACTTGACTTACCACATCAAAACTCGGAGTGACTCGATATTTCAATAAACATGACTCTTATGGACAAGGGAGTTTCCTATAACCGACAACCCCATGTGAGCTACGTAGAATACCAACGTTTGAAACCCCCGTTGGCGGGAGCGTCATACTCTTTGCCAGGGAGTACGACCTTAAAACTGCAATAATCACAATCGGGCTCTCTGGCCAATAATATCATCATCAAACAACCCTACGGTGGCACATAGGTTTGGGGAAATATCAAATTTCCCTCTCGGTGCTAAGTACTACTCCCCGACAAGCTCAGAACGCATTAGGAAATCCACCACAACATCACAAGGGTCTATCATAAAGACCAAATCAAATCTCTTTCTCATTTATCAAATCATATCAATTTGTGGATTCCTAACTCAACACATTTTAGCTCAAAACATTTTAACCTTCCTCAACATCAACAAGGTATCAATGCATTAAACCATAACCGACTCGATATTTGGACAAGGATATGAAGACTCAATACATAATATTTTCAACAATTTAACTCATCAAAACCATCCGGAAAATACCAAGACTCATTGCAACTTCAATATCAACATTTCTCAATTTGCCATCCAACTCGCATTTAAAGGTACTTGAGACATCAACCCATAGTAGGGATATAGAATTTCCAATATCAATTATAAATTCATAATAAGGAAATGGTGGAATGATAGTATAAATCAAGGCTTAACAAATTAAATCATCATACTCTCATAATCAAATACTTTTTGGACATAATTCTATCTCAACATCATACACATATCGGATGACATAATCCCATAGCTCATGGACAATAATATAAGATATAAAACCATATTTCCAATTCATGGTAAAACACATAAAATCTCATGTCAATGTAATTCAACAAAAATACCGGGCACAAGATCGAAAGGATAATCTTGTTCAAAGCCCCACATACCTAAAAATGGAAGATGAATATGAACTTCCGACTCCGAAACTTTATTCACGAAAATAAAGGGTGATTCTCGAAGCCCTTAACATGATCAACTCGAATCCCAAATCAATTTGAAATTTCTACGGTTCAATCAAGAGACATAGAAGGATGAAATTTGGAGTAGTAGGGTTGGGGGTTGAGCCTTAGAAAATTTTGGAGAAAAATGAGCTATTGAATGCTCTTAATGGACTTAAATCCATGGTTTACCCGGATGGATTGGAGTGGGGATGACCAAAATACCCTTAAAATCAAATAATGTCAAATCTGTCCTTTGGTGGACTGTTTTGATAGGCTTAATTAGATCGACCATAACTTTTTTCTCTGATGGCCAAATTGGATGAAACCTATTTCATTGGAAAGAGGACTTTCAGAGATTTCTTTTGATGTATAGTAGATCACCCAGATCATTATGTACAAGGAGTTGTGATTGTTTGAAGTTAACCCCAAAATTCGTCTGGCCTCAGTATTTTTTCCTACACATTTACTGTTCACCACTATTCACGGTTATATCGGAATGATCATAACTCATCGCTCGAGTGTCCATTTTGGATGATCCACATATCGTTGGAAATATTATTCGATACTCTACGCGATGATGGGTCGCATATCCAGAAATTCTACACAGAAAAATTATTAATCACGATAAAGAATAGAATTCAACACACTTTCGTCCGAGATCTTAACGAAAAAAAAATTTTGGGGCATCACAATACGAGGCACTAGATGTTTTATGTTGGATCACACGAGGCAATTAACTGTATGCATGTGAGGTAGCATGACCTAATATGGGCCTCATCGTAGGTGTATGTGGAGGTTGTTGAGTATATGCTAGTGGTGCACCTCGTGATGGATGAGATAGTGTAGAGTCTGATCTAATATATGTACCTATAGATCGCCTATTGATCAGACTAGCCTTCTTTAATTTCTTTTTGGGAGCATTAGCAGTACCCTTATCCTTATCGCCACCTGCCATCTACACAAATTTTCATATAATATCTTCAAGTAACCATAGTTTAGATACACATAAATGTACACATTTTTACCATATAATTGTATATGAGGAAAACCAAACCTATGACATACATATGGTGTAACACATGTAACATCAATGAAAGAGAAAATATAAACCTGAACAACTATTAATGCGCAGTCAGACATAGACACACCAATATATTTTGAGAAACATACCAATCAGAGATTAAAGCAGCAAGTTTCACTTTAAGAACTCCAAATAAAACTTTAAAATGAGAATAACATTAAATCAAACCAATAATTCTCAACTAAAAATAGAAATAGAGGAAACACAAACTACATTGATCAAATTAGGGAAAAAAATAATAAACTAAATCAAACAAAGAAACAAAAAAATGCAGATGTGTAATTTCAAATTATCTTCCTCCTCCTTGCCATCCTCCTCTTCCGACCCTCAATCTTCTTCTGACCATTCTTTTTCTGACCATTCTTCCTCTTCTGACCCTCTTTCCTATTCTAACCAATTTTTCTCATCTACTGTTTCATTTTCATCATTTGATTCATCCACCTCTTCATTTGCTGCCAATTCTACTTCTTCTAAATCAACCTCTTCCAATATGTGTTCAGGATGCTCTAAATTATCTTCGAAGTCAATATCAACTGGTTGGTGAACACATGTATGTCATCAACCTGGTATGCAACATCTAATACATTTTCAACTTCCACTCGACCCACAGGCTTGATTTTGATTACCGCTCACCAATCCGATTTATCTGGATGCAAGGAATAAGGAGTATAATACACTTGCTTAGCGTTATGTGCAATGATGAAAGGATCGTATTCCCCATACTCCCTTGTGTATCTTACTTCAATAATATTATATTGTTTGATTTTCCTCATTCCTCGATTTGGGGTAGGGTTGAACCAATTGCATCTAAACAGAACAATTCTTTTTTCTGGCCAACCAGAATACTCCATTTCTAAAATCTCCTTAAGTACCCCATAATAATCAGCCCCATTTTGATATCCATTATCACCTTTTACCCAAACTCCACTATTATTAGTTTTTTATGTTTGAAGCACTCTTCGGTATTGAATTTAAAACCATTCACTATATACTTTTCCATAGAATAGACCTTAATAGATCCCCAAGATAAATCCTTCAAAATTGGTCAAATTGATCATTTCTTGTATCATAAACCAAAAAATAGTCGAGAGTAGAAAATTAGCATTAATCAAACGTAGATTTTCTAATAATTATAGCATTATGAAAAAAATGCAAAACTCACATAATCTTTAAACCATGTTGAAAAATAGTGAAACACTTTATCATTGCCATACAACTGCACAAAATAGTTGTCAAAGAGGATGGAAATTAAGTCAATCATTTTGTCTTGTAATTGCATATGTAATTTAAAATAATAACAACTTACTCAAGAAATGATTTAACTTGACGGCAATTCGACAAGACATGTATTGATGTAGACTTAAACTCCATTGAACTAAGATGCCTCCTTGTACGATTTTTTGAACCTTCACCTGATTTATTGAAGATTGATAATGGCTCTCTAGCAATCTCACCACCATCGTCGTGATGATTGGGCCTATTTCTTGAACATAGAACATCACTTGCAATGTAATACGAACAGAAATTGGTTGTTTCCTTATCAAGATAGGCTTCGCACATTGAGCCTTCAATTCTATGTTGTTGCTTGATACTCCATTTATTCTTGCCAATAGTCCTATATAATATTATATTATGATAATTTTTAAGAAACATTAATGGAAAGAAATATATTAATATATACAATAGTTACCTCTAAAATGGATACATCCATCGAGCTTGAACCAGACCTCCAAGACGAGCTTCATGCAAAGATGCATACAAAGATGTTCCATCGCATCCCAAAATCCAGGTGGAAGACTATTCTCTAGCTTATTCGTAATAATAGGAATATTTTGTTCCATCCGAACCAGGTTCTCTTCCGTCAATATGCTGGAACACAAGTCTTTGAAAAACAAACTAATTTTAGTCATGGGTTTCCAGAATTTTTCAGGCAAACTACTAAATGCTATAGGGAGTAACGTTTTCGTGAAAACATGACAATCATGACTTTTCATACCAAATAACTTTTCGTGCTCTATATCAACACACTTTCCCAAATTTGAAGCATGGCCAGCAAGCATTTTCAGCTGCTCAACACATTCACATATCTTACGTTTTTGGTCCATTGTAAATGAATAGCTAGCCTTAGTATTGAAGACCTTTTTATTTGATTTCTCCTGCAGTCATAACTTTTTTCGCCTACAATATTCTGGTAAGTCCATTCTAGTTTTAACATTGCCTTTTGTCTTGCCATTGACATCTATTACTGTGTTAAATAAATTATCAAAGTAATTTTTTTCAATATGCATGGGATCAAGATTATGTCAAAGAAGGTGATCCTTCCAATATGACAATTCCCAAAATATACTCTGTTTTTTCCAATTATGTGCAACACCATACCCATCAAATTTGTACGGTTATTCTTCTGTAACCTTTGGAAAGTGTCGAACCCTTTCTCAAACTTGTTCTCCCGTATATATTGGAGGTGGACAGTCTCGATCAACTGTATTCTTTCTAAATGCATCTTTCATATTCCTAAACTCATGATCCATGGGCAAAAACCGACGGTGACAATCAAACCAGCATTTTTTTCGACCATGTTTCAAAGTGAATGATTTAGTATTTTCCATATAGTAAGGACATGCTAACTTGCCAGCTGTCATCCTCCCAGACAACATTCCGTAAGTATAAAAATCACTAATAGTCCACATTAAGACAGCCCACAAATTAGAATTTTGCTTAAGTGACATATCAAATGTTTCAACCCCTTCAATCCACAATTGATTCAACTCATTAATCAAAGATTGCAAGTATACATCAATCATGATTTTTGGATTAGCGGGTCAGGAATAATACAATTGAGAAATATATAAGGATTGGTAATACACATCTCAGGTGGAAGATTATATGGTGTCAAATATACAGGCCAACAAGACTATGGTGCAGCAGAAACAGAGTATAAAGTGAATCCATCCGAACATAAACCCAACCTAATGTTCCGTGGTTCGGCTGTAAACTGTGGATATTTTCTATCAAAATGCTCTCAAACCTCTCCTTTAGATGGATGACACATAACACCAGCTGGTCATCTATTTTCATGATGCCATCTCATGTGAGGAGCTGACCTATTTGATGCATATAACCTCTTTAGCCTTGGTATAAGAGGTAAGTAATGCATCATTTTCACAGCAACCTTCTTCCCGCTAGGAGCTTTTTTAAAACGAGCTCTTTGAAAAAACTTACAAGATTCTAGATCAATGACATCCTTGTAGTATAACATGCATCCATTTTCACAATAATCAATTCTCATCGACGACAATCCTAACTTTGACACCAACCTCTTTGCCTTGTAGATTATCAGGTATATCTAGATTCGGGTCAACTAATTCATGCATAAGGTCAATCACAGCGTCCATTGCCCCCTTAGGAACATTCCAATCTAATTTGATACTTAATAACCTAACAACAATAGACAATTGAGAGTGTGGACTCCCCTCGTATAGAGGTCGACTAGAAGCTTCCAACTATTCAAAGAAATGTTTCGATTTATCATTGGGAGCTTCTTCAACATGATCACCAGATTCAAAATCAGAATGCATCCCATATGCATCTCAAATCATGCCATGCATTCTATAATTTTGGACATCAGGTTCCACAGCCCCACAACTTTCACTAGTAACATATTTTTTGAGATCTTTCAAAACTATTATCAACTTCTCCATGACTAGTCTACACTGTATAATCTTCTGTAAACCTATTTTGATAGAGATGAAGCTTAACAATATTGGGTTTTTCATAATTCCTACATTTACATTTACTACAAGGACACTTAACCAAGCCATCAAGTTGAAAAGGTTCCAATGTCATTGCATAGTCCACAAAATCATCGACACCGGGTATATATTTAGGCCTCAACCCCACACGACCAACATTAGTCATATTATACATCCAACTACGATCCATCTATACAAAATCACATAATTAAAATTATTAAACTCTGAATTAAGAAAGAAAACTTCACAATAAATCAAGGATTTGCATAAGTAAATGTAACGAGCTCATTAGAAGCAAAGAAAATGCCATCTGATGCTCATTAAAGAACAACATCAAATGCAGAAATTACAGTTCCCTCGGAGCGACACTTCTATGGTTTGATTGAAGAACTTTATATGTTCCCAAAAATTGAAGATCTAGATCAAAAAAATTGAATATAATTGAAGAATGCCAACATAATAATAGAACACTAAACTCTCTAGTGACGAGATACATGAACTGACTGCACCTCACCTGATAGAACAGTCGAGGTGCGTGCAAGATGACCCAGGTACAATTCTTATAAAAAAAATTCAACCAACTACAACACAAATACCTACACCTAAAGAAAAAGTAAAAAAAAATAGCACGAAGAAGAACAACCCCAGTGGTTGGCACCACGTGTGCAAACAATATTCTGAAAACTTTCAAGTTGTTCAAATGCAGCTTTCTGCAGAAAACCTTATCATTTTAGTTTGAAAAAGAAAATCTTATTTTCTCATTTATAGACTAGTTAAAGTCTCAAGCGATAGATAAACAAACAGGTCTATAATCAGAGATGCATGCTTCTATGAATAATGTGATAGAAAAGTTTTGGCTAACAATTTTATGGATCCGCATCTCTCCAGACAAATATAGTAACACAGATTTCAGTACGTGATGCATAAAAATGGGGAATGATAAAGCATCCGACCAATAATTCTAGACTTCTACTCATTACACGATAACTCAAAAAATATATTCACTTACAAGATACATGAGTAGTAGCTGCAGTTCACATGAGTCAATGCCTCATATAGATATGGCTGGACAAAAATTTAAACATAAAGAAAGTGTGGTTTGATAAAAAAAAATAAGAGATGTTTGAAGCTCCCTAAAAAGTTTTCTCAAGAAACTTTCTGAGAGAAGTTCTTTGTGACACTTTTTCAACCAAAAACTCTCCTTCAACCAACAAAACCTGAAACTCAAAGCTTAGCTATGCAAGTTCTTTTGTTTAAAAAAGGATTTTAAAGGCTTTTCCAGAATTGTCCCAAATAGAAAATAAATAACTTGGATCTTCAAAGTTTCTTATAATCTGAGCAAGGTGAAACCAGTAGGCTAAATTCGAAACGGACGCTAATTTTTAAAACACTTTATTTCAAACAGAAAAAGGGAATGGAACACTTAAAAAACATTTTGTGATAAACCAAAGTGACAAATGGTGTTTAAGTTAAAAGGACGTGATTTGTTTGCTTACTACTTATACTCTTGGGAAAGCAGAGAAACATCAACAGATGGAATGAGGCATAAATACCTTGAAAAAACATCTACAGATTTGTTTGCTAACTACATATACTTTTGGGAAAGCAAAAAACACCGAACACATAGAGATACAAGACGGAATCTGTAATTTTAATGAATATGAAAGAAATCAACAAGAAAGTCGAAAAGTATATAGAGCATAAACCCAATTCTGAAACAAGGCAACAAAATCCCTAACTATTAATTCACATTTTGAAAAAAAAACAAAGGAGACCCAAGATATTCATAGATTCAAATTCAATTCTATACATAAATAAGAAAAAAAATTAAAATTGCAGCCTTACTTGGAATCAAAGAGCTGGGTGAGACAGTTTGGGCGAGATAGTTTGGGGGAGATGTGAGTTCTGAGAGAGTGATTTTGAGAGGCGAATTTGTGAGAAAAGAGACATAAATGAGAGAGCTGTCCTTTATGGGTTTTGTATTCTTTATATTAAAATAATAAATATTAAAATAATTAAATAAATATATATTTTAACTGCATACTTAATAAAATAGTGACATATAATTATTTTTAATAATAGATATTAATTTATTAAAATTGTAGCGACCTCGAAATTTGATTATCCCGCTTTAATTTATTTTGGCGCAAACTTTTCCCGCATTTTTTTACCCTAATATTGTGTTGTTGAATTTTTTTTATCATTTACCGACTTCATGAGGTCTCTTCACAGAAAAAAAATTTAAAAATAAATTGAAGGGATAAGCGGCCTCATGAGGTCTCTTATTTTCGACCAATTTTTGAGGTCTCTTTTTTTTTTGTCACTTTTTACAACTTTTTTAGTAGTTTCATTAGAACTTTTAACCCAATGTCTTACCCTCATTAATGAGATGAATCTTTTAACAATATTGTTCTTCATGCATAAATTTAAAGTTTAAGTGGTTCCAAACCAATTATTTTTTCTCAAATCCAACAATAATTATATCATTAGTAGCAAAAGACATATAACATAAGGAATTACTAACCTTGAAATCCTTTAGATTTATAATCTCACCGTGTTTGGTAGAGTCTTGTGCTGATAACGTGTTATGAAATATAAAGTAAGAACAACAAGAATAACGAGAGAGAGAAGAGGCTTCTTTATTTCTCAGGAGGATGAGAGATCATAAGATTGAGAATACAATGAACAAAACTCTCTATTTATAGGGAAAAATCTTCCTAGTTTCTGACTGAAAGACAGATACTTCAAATCCTAATAGATATCAACTAGATCTTGATAGATGTTATCTATATTCTTGATAGACATTCAATATAATGTAAATACATTTATAACACCACTAAATATTGTTATTGTTGCTATCACACATAATCTTTTTAAAGTGTTGTTATTTAGCTTAGTTATGAACTTAAGTTTGTTATTTCTTATATTTTTTCCTTTGAATAATTAATAAACTCTTGATTTTGGACATATTAATTTTGGCTAACAACGAATCATGGATCCAATTAGCTCAACTCAAAATTATTTTTCATTTGTTATTTATTCTTTAATTTTATACTTAATACCAAAACAAACTTGTAAAGTTTTTTTTAATTGATTACTATTATATTCTAAATAAATCGAATTCATAAACATTTTTTCAGGAGTTTAAATTTTATGCACCGTCAGTGTATCAGTTTTTTACACCATCAGGTAATTTTAGTGATATTTAACCACAATAATCTATTTTTAAAAATTATAAAAAAAAAGAACATCAATAATATACCCAAAAAAGGATATTCATGGCACGTATAATCCTACAATATTCCAACCAAAATTATTTCCATAGCCAAATTATTTTCTTTTCAAAATTTAATACATTATGAATATTTATGTATGCTTCATAATACCGTGACTTGTGTCTTTGTTGAACCTTTAATCTTTTTTTGGTCCACACGGGCACTTTAAGCAAAATGGTCTCCATATAAGGCATGAAAAACTTAGGATAGGAAGATCCAGACTACGAATTTGTAGTATAACACAGTTGCCTCCAAAACTGTCACATTGTTAAAGGAAGTCTATGTATATTAAAACCTTATGGTGATAACCTTCATTTATTTACAAACAGTTAGGTCTCACTTTAACTCCATACATTAGACACAATATTCATATATAGATATCTATAATTATTTCAACCACGATCTTTCATTCCAGTACATACATTTACTTGCTCTTATTGTTAACAGCCACACGGGGATTCTTGATAACCACTATTTTGCTATCCTTGTTGCCTTTTTGTGCATAAACAACATACTTATTGCTGGACTTTGGAGAAGGTGGCCATTGTCCACAAGCCACAGCCATGTCCCTTAGTTGTTGAAGTGCTTCTAATGTTTCAATAATTGCTGGCATTTTGGGCCTGTCTTTTGGGTTCAAGCTAGTGCATAATGAAGCTAGATGGGCCATTTCTTTTGCTCCCTTTACTGAATATTGTCCACCAAGTCTTGGGTCCATTATGCAACGCAATCTTCGACTACTTGACAAGTATGGCCTGGTCCAGTCCACTAGGTTTTGCTCATTCTTGGGCCTTGTTTTGTCCATTGCTCTTCTTCCAGTTAGTAGTTCTAGCAAAACCACTCCAAAGCTATATATGTCACTTCTTGTAGTAAGATGTCCTGCATCACAAGTGGAGCATGAAGAAATTTGCACCTTGGTTTGTTTGAGTAAAACATAGGATAAAAGAGACATGTCTTATAATGTTGTAAACCAGCTATAATGTTGTAAAATTTGTCCAAGCAAATACATGTCTTGTATATAAACTCCTATGTTTGTAGCAGCTCTTAGATGTGGATAATGTTTTTGATTTTATGTAAACACCGGGTTGCGGGGACTAATATTTTTCTCTAATGTTGAAGACCAATTACACAGAAAATAAATTGAGACCTACTATTAGTAGTACCTGTGCTAACATATTCAGGGGCTGCATATCCATAAGTGCCCATTACTCTAGTAGTAACATGGGTGTTTGATCCTTCCGGGCCCATATGTGCAAGCCCAAAATCTGATAATTTAGCAGTAAAGTCCTGAAAATGAAGCATAAATGGGGAGCCACATAACTCCATCTATTAAAAACTTTGTATTAGTCAAAATATGAGGAAATGCTAAATACTACATACAGAATCAAGCAAAATGTTGGAGGTTTTGAAGTCACGGTAAATAACAGGTTTTTCAGCACCATGCAAGAAAGCGAGGCCTTTGGCTGCTCCAATTGCTATCTTCAATCTTGTACCCCATGGCAATGACATTGATAACCCTGCGATAGTTATGCAAGTTAATTATTCAAATTCATCACCAATTGAAATGTCCAAAAAAATTGTAGTTGGTCAAAATTTGACCCTTCTAGTCACTTGTAAATTCTGAGCAAATTACGCATAGTTTGTGAAATTAACCCTTTGATTAACTTCTTGTGTTACATAGCATTAAACAATAAAAGCACAGTCCAGTGCTCAAAGTATTATATACGAAAGAAAAAAGGAGCTTACTTCTAAAGAGATGATTCTCAAGGCTGCCTTTGAGCATGAATTCATAAACAAGAAGGCGTTCCTCATCCTCACAACAATAGCCAATCAATCTTACCAAGTTTTTGTGCCTCAGCTGCCCTAGAAATATTACTTCTGCCTATCAACCAAAAATATGAACACTTTTTGATTTTTTAAATACTTGAAATTATACATTAACTATACTAACAAAAGAGAAGAAACAAAAGATAATATGGGCCTGTTTGGCTTCTTCTTTTTTTCCTTATAAACGAAAAGCTAAAAGTTAAAATTTGTGGGACTGATTGGATTGACTTTTCGTTTAGTGACTTACATAGGCTCTTAGCTTTTTCTTTTCTTCTTTTTGTTTATACTTTTTGAGTTTAAAATAGCCAAAATGGTTCGATGGATCCCTGTACTATGTCGGTTTTGTAAGTTGGATACTTCTACTTATATGTTTGTCATCTGGACCGTTGAACCTACTAAAAAGTAACATTTTAAACATTTTTTTTGTGAGTGTAACACACTCTCGCCACATCAACTTCCACGTCAGCTTTCACGTCATTTTAAATGCAAAATTAAATTCCATATCATTTTTAAAATGCCACATAAGACATTAAATATTAAAAAAATAAAAATTTTAAATTTAGAATTAAAAAAAAAAATTGCCACCTTCTTCCTTTGCTACTTCTTCTTCATATGAACATACACCATTTTTTCATCCCCACCACCACGCCAATCCACCCTCAAACACACACACCATTGTCAAGTTCATAAACACCCAAAATTCTCTTACACACACCATTTTTTTCAGAAAAAAATTATTGATGTTCAACACCTTCATTCAGTAATTGTACCACTGTGTGTATCCAACGAAATCAGCTTCATCAATCATCAAAATATCTTCTTGATGTTCAACATCCATTTTAGAAATAAATAAATAAAAAAGATTGAAACTTTGTTGTATCAAGAAGCAATTTTTATGGAGAAAAAAAATTACTTATACCCAAATCTTGAATTCCTATAAGGAGCATGAATTTATCTTTGAATCATACAATTTATCCTTCAATTGCTTATACCCAAATCTTAAATTCCTACAACGAACATGAATTTCTCTTCGAATCGGATTTATGAAATTTGGGTACTAGCAGAAGCCCAAAAACAGGTTTAAAAGTATGAATTCACAAGTATTAGTGGTTGGAGAAATTCCTACAACAAGATTGAAACTTTCTTGTATCGGATTTATCGAATTTGGGTATTAGTTTTCAACTTCAACTCCATAAGTGTTTAAAATGTCGTCTTTATTCATTTTTACTTTACCCCATTTCAGAAGCAAGCATGATTGGAGTTGAAAACTTATGGATAGACCTGTATCACACAAGAACAAAAATACAGAGGTTTCTCTGAAATTTCAGCCACAGCTAAAGCAGTTTATTCCACTAAACTCATGTACAAAGGCCAAGAAAGAAAATCATTTTTCTGTATTGAAGTTTAAGGTTTCAAAATCTTTCAAGAATTTGTACCAAAAAGCTAAAGTGTCAAATGGTTTTGGTAGTAAAAGGTTTGAATTTGATGACATTGTGATGACCAACTCAATTTATTGTGGTTCTCCTGGTTTAATTGATGATAAAATGGAGGTTTTGTGTGATGGTAAAGAAGGATTAATAGAGGGTGATTGTGGGAAAAATGGTGGAAAAATCGAGTCTGCTAGGAGATGAGGCTGGTAATGGAATTTTGGTGGTGGTTTAGTGGTTGTCTTGGTCGAATTTTGGAGATGGTGGTCGGATCTATACCGGAGCTATAATTCTGGCAAAAATCTTAAGGGTGTTGGAACGGAGGTTGGGGTGAGTATTTTACTCTTTTTTTTTATTTATTTAGTGTTTTTTTCATTTTTTAAATACTATAAATATTTTTTAATTTAATCACGCGCTCAAAACATGCATGTTTACATGCATTTTGCCACATAAGCAAGTTAATGCCACATAAGCAAAAATGTGTTTAAAATATTGCTTTTTAGTGGGTTCAAGGGTTCAGATGACAAATATGTAAATAGCAGTATCTATATTACAAAACGGATATAGTGTTTAAAATTATATTTTATTTTTGTCAAACGCCTTAAAAACCAACAAAATACTTAAAAGTCAAAAACACTATAAATAAGCCAATTCAAAGTTTCAAACACCCTTTCTAACTTTCAATTTTTAACTTATTTGTGCCTTTTCAACTTATAAAGTGCTTAAACTTTAGAATTTTATCCAAACACTATCAAAGGATTTAAAAGTTATTTCTAACTTAAAAGCACTTAAAATAAGCTCACCCAAATGGACACTATATTGGGCTTTTACTTTTTAGATTAACTTGTTGATTCAATAACATGATGCATCCTTCAAATAGTCGATCTTTAATTTTTACCCTTCAAATAGAGTGATAGTTAACTTTTGTCCTTAAAATCAAACTTAAGCCCAGTGAGATATATGTTTTAAGAACGTGAGACATAACTTATGAGATATTATGAAGCAAAAATGTAAATATATGATTTGCAAAAAATTGTTTATTATGCAGAATAAATATTAAAGATGCGCACAAAATGGGAGCAAAAGTACAAATGACCTATTTATTTCTATTAAAGTTTGGGACCCAACAATTATGAAGACTTTCATGAAAAAAATAATTTTCTAAAGGAAAAAACACAAAACACAAAACACAAAACACAAAACACCAAACACCAAACACCAAACTTGAAAAAAGCACATGTGGAGTTCGATGGGACTGTCAAGTCCATTTTTCCTTGAAGTCCTTTATGTTGTGCAAGTCAAAATTTTAATTTTTTTTTTTTTTGAAGGAGCTCCTGTCTCTTCATATAGCTTACAAAACAATTGATATCCTGTCCCTTCATAGCTTAAAGATATACAATTGACATCAGTCAAACAGTGTTTCCATTATAACAATATCAAAATTAAAAATATAATTTAAAAAGCAATTTCATCAACTATGTAACAATATATTGTGTTTTTTCCTATAAATATATGGTATTTGGTACCCAGTGACTTAACCAATTTAATTTTGGGTCGGGTAAAGCTCATTAGAGAGTATACACTTCCTACCAACGGTTCTTCCACTTTGTGGACTCAACTCATTAAGGGGAAGCTATCTCATTAATTCCACAATATCCCTTTGATGGTAAAAATTAGGGATGCTAAATCAGCTGCCTAAATATAAGTGAGTCAAAGTAAGTTTGTTTGATAAATTGACTCAAAAAGTTATTTGAATTAAAATAAGTTGAGCTAAATCGGCCAAGAAGAAGGTTATATCTCAACCTTCTCCAATTCTTATTAAATTTAATTTCTTTTTAGTTCTTTTATATTTTTTTAATGTATTTAATAGAATATTTTTCTTTATTATAATAATAAATAACATATCAAACAAAGAAGATATCTTTTTAAAAATAGTTTGATAATTTGGTTTCCCAAGTGTCAATTTGACAATATGTCAACCTAATTTTTAGATCAGCTAAATTTAACAGGTCGATAAGCAGTCATTAACTTAGAATAAATAATATTTTTATGGGCTAATTTAGTAAGAAATGAGAAGAAAGAGTAAATAGAAGATGTTAATTACCAGCCATTCCCTATGCCCTTGAAGTCCTTCAATATTAAGAAGCTTAACAGCAACCGCTTGAGATTTCAAACCATTTCTCAAATTCTCATCAACATACCCCTTATGCACTGTCCCAAATCCACCTTCACCGAGCAAATAATTCGTCGAGAAATTCTGTGTTATCGCGCGCAGTTCACTCAACTGGAAATCAAGCAAGTCAGGTCCAAATGTTTGAGCAAGATCCTCGTTAATTCGCATTGATGAGGACCTGCTCAAATCCGAAAATGACAACCTACGAAACGATGGCAATGGACCTAGGTTCTTCGAAAATTCGGATTTCGAGGTTTTGCACCTACTAAAATTGCCAAATATTGTTTGGTCTTCAGCTGAACAACAGTTGGATGTAAAAGGTCTCCAAGATTTTGTGTCCTTAGTCATGATTTTGGTTTGAGGAAAAAAATATGGAGAAGTTGATCACAAATATAACAAGGAGTATGTGGATTAGATAAAGGTAATTAATTAAATAATTGAGGTTTATTTTTTAGAATTAATTTCATTGATTATTATCCACAATGAGGTACGTAAGGACATTCTTTCTGTAACTGCTCCAACCACTCTACTAAATAGGGTATTTTTGGTCTAATATTTTTTTCATGGATTAATTTTGTTGCTTGATTTGTCAACTACGTACTTGTCTACATGCAAAAAGGTGTTAATTTTGTAATTAAAAAAATTAGGAATAAATGTTACGTCACCTATGCCGACTTGACTTTAATTGGTTGAATCAAATTGAAGAGACTTGTGTACTTTCAGGTGCGAAAATATTTACAAAAGATAATTGGTAGTTTGGAAAAATTAAGAAAATTAAAGTTGGATGGAGAAAGAAAAAATGAAACGTATGTAAGACGCTGTAAGATGTAATTTGTGTTAGTTAAAAGATTACGCTGATAATATGAATAAACTTTACATCAATTATATTTAATATATTAGATAATAGATTATAGAAACTACGTATAGATACGTAATTTTTTTAATCAATATAAACTTATTCGATTTCAAATTAAATTATAGTAATAATAATAAGTCGTTATCTATTACTCTGTAATTTTAATTGCTTATTTTCAAATGGCAACTCTTTTTTTCAAAAAATATAAAAAAAATAAATAAGCAAACTCCTAAAGCATGAGCCTTTGATGTGGGGGTTTAATTGACCCTACCATGTTAATATAATCAATTCTCCAATAGCAAGTTGAGGATAACATTATTGCATCATATGTTTACTTACTCCATGGAATATCTTTTGTTTTTTTTTTTCTGTAAATTTTGCCCGTGCACCTTTTCCATCAAGGAATCCGGGATTACGTCCTTATAATGATAGTGTTTACGTGCCTATACCGCACTTCTTTTTAGAGTTAATATATAAAAATGATCCTAAACTTGAAATCAAATTATAACTTTGACCTTAAACTTTGATAGTGCACAAATATGACCTTTAACCATTCAAAACTGCACAACTATGACCTCCAATCCTACGTGGCAAAACGCGTGTTCAACACGCAAAACTAGGCGCGTCCAGCTTAAAATCTAAGGGCATAATACATAACTATGACCTTAAACTTTGACAGTGCACAAATATGACCTTTCATTAGTCAAAACTGCACAAATATGACCTTTAAATGACTCTTCACTATTATTTTATTATTATTTTCGGCTCAAAGATGAAAATGGCATCTAATTTCTTTTGTCATTGCGAAAAAAGAGCAATATTAAAGATTTATTAATTAGGCGGGTCAGCCTCATATGAAAAAATCGAGTGGGTATGTATATATATAATAAAGCAGAGGACGAATTTAAGTTATATAATATATCTAAATATTATTTATTTAAATATTAAATTAAAGATGAAACTATACTAATAATAAAAAAATTATAGTTTTAATAAAACGTTATTAAATTAATGTTATTAAGGATAGTAGTAGTAGTTTATTAAATTAACGTTATCAAATTAACGTAATTAAAATGTTATTAAATTAACGTTCTTAAAATGTTATTAAATTAACGAGGGATCGAACTACGTGGTTTCCATGGGTTTCACCCGAACCCCCTCGGTAAAAAAATTACGTTGTATATATATAAGATAGAAAATGTATATTTGTGTACGTATATTAATGTTGAACCACATGAAACAAGACACTTAGATAGCCCAGTGGTGTTATTTGCTCTTCTTGGGCGCTTCCTTCAGCCTACTGTGCGGGTTCGATCCCTGCTAGTGACTGTTTTTTTTTTAATTAAAAAAAAGTTAGGTGTTGCTGCTATAGAAATAAATAAAAATAATAATAATAATTTTTTAAAATTAAAAAAAAGTTAGGTGTTGCTACTATAGAAATAAATAAAAAAATTATAATAATAATAATAATAACAACAATAATAATTAAAAAAAAGCTAGGTGTGGCTGCTATAGAAATAAATAAAATAATAATAATAATAATTTTTTTTTAAATTAAAAAAAAGTTAGGTGCTGCTACTATAGAAATAAATAAATAAATTATAATAATAATAATAACAACAACAACAACAACAACAACAACAATAATAATAATAATAATAAAAACGTCGTTTTAACACAAAAAACAAAACTTTGATAGTGCACAAATATGATCTTTAACTATTCAAAACTGCACAAATATGACCTCTCTCCAAGTCAGCCCTTTTAACGACGTGGCACCGTGTGATTGAATTTTCTTTCCACGTAGGCGCGAGTGAGACTCACACATGGGGTTGCAAAATCGAAGGTCATATTTGTTCAGGTTTTGAATAGTTAAAGGTCCTATGCACTATCAAAGTTTAAGGTCAAAGTTATAAATTGGTGTCAAGTTTAGGGTCATTTTTATGTATTAACTGTTCTTTTAATATAAAACATTAAACCAGTTTTTTAGATATTGATAATGAAGTTCAAGCGTTCAATCACCTCCTACCAAAGCAAAAGGGCACACTGAAGTTTCAGTAAGCAGTGTTAATATTTATATAAGAAAAAATAAATATTTAATTAACAAAACTTAAAGTATGATATATTCTTAGCCCATTGATATAATCTAGTTTTAAGCTAGAAGAGATCTTTGATTCAATACTACTTAATCAAGAAAAGGAAGGAGAAGGATGTAACAACCGTATTTTGAGCGTACTTGTAGGATGTAATAGCCGTATTTTGAGCGTACTTGTAGGATTTAACAGCCATATTTTGAGTGTACTTGTAGGATGTAACAACCATATTTTGAGCGTACTTGTAGGATTTAACAGCCATATTTTGAGTGTACTTGTAGGATGTAACAGCCATATTTTGAGCGTACTTGTTCTACTTATATGACAGTTGATATAGTCTTGTGGCATAGGCAATGGACTAGATTTTCTATATGCGAGTACTGATGGTGTAAATAAGTTTGAAGGATATTGCTCGTACCTTTTAATGTGATGCGATCAAGTTAATGTTGACGAAAGTATTTGAACTTGAGACAACAAGTTGGTATTTAAGCTGAAAGTGTATATGTGAGTGACAACTCAAGGGTGAAAGCCTAGCATGGGCCGATCCCAATCTATTTATATATGGGTGACATCTCAGGAGTGAAAACCTAGAATGGATCGATCTCAATTCTTGGACTTATAAGTGGCAGCTCAAGAGCGAGCATGGGTCGATCCTCCTTATTGTATTTACCACTGATCAGTTGGTCATATATATCACATAGATTTACAAAGATTTTAAAACAAAGAAAAGAAGGGTAAAGTGAAGAAAAGTATGTAATGTTCATGATTTCACAAGTGTAAGTAAAGGTGGTCCTGCAGCCTTATCTATACGTTAACATACTAATACCCAGTTTTATGGAGCCTCATTTTATATATATCTATTTAATGCCTTACGTATTCAGTATATTCTTTCATATTGACATCCCTCATAGGGTACACTGCATTTTATGCTGCAGGTACATGCACTCAGCTAGTAGAATCTCTAATATATAGAAGCACAGAATACTCAGCGATAGTTGCTGAGCTCTAAGTTGATTCAGAGTTTTGTTGAGTCTTTGAAATATATTTTGATAATGGTATAGATGGATTCCATTAGAGGCTTTGTACACATTATAAAGTTGTCATATGTATTTATAGTTTTCCTTGTCATATGTATTGGTTTGATCAATTGGCTAATTTTGTATATATGTATAGCTTCTCCTCAACAATTTTAATTATACAATAATCTATTTTCTCATCATAGGTCATTCATACGGTACTTGTTTGCTTCACCCAAGGTTGGAATGTGACAAATATATATATGTATGCATATGATTGGAATATTCTCCTATAATATTAAAGAATTTTGGAATTGATAAGGGACTATTCTATATGTACTATAGTTAGAAGGTTGTAGCTAATATTATAGAATAGTTGTGTGTAGTTGTATTGAAACACTAAAGGATAATATGGTGACACACCACTTAGTTGAGAGTTACATGACCTTACTTTCAATCATATATTTCATATTAAGTTGTATGTGTTATGCAGTCTGTGGAGCATTAGGAAGGACTTTATAAGAGGGTTTTATAGTTATAGACGTGAATAAAGGAAAAAAGGGATGAAAGAACACCTTGATTTAATGAATTTCAGGCTTATTGTCTGACTACTATTTTGGCAAGGTTAAGTAGCCCAATTGTGTTGGTTAGTTACTAATACTAATTTTACTATTTACTCTATTGTAGATTAATAACCTGAAAGGAAAAGGTTAATAGGGGGTACTATCGGAGTTGTACAACAAGGTATGTAAGGTTTCATGATCCCATGCTCTTTGGCATAAATCTAACTCTTGTGTTATAAAATAAGCTTCCTAAATGCTCTTTCTTGCAAATGTTACATAATGGCAATGTACAACCTCCAATATGGCTAACGACCTTATTATTACCCCTTAAAGTGTTAAAGTACTTCAAAATGTATTTGTGACTAAATTTGTACATTTACTCTTCTAAGTACTAGTATGAAAAAGGTACTTTCAACAACAAGATTCATGAGTTCTTCTCTTAGTCAAATAAGTTTCATTGTGTTATTTAAACTCCTAAATGTTATTTTACTGTTACTGTTGCTTTCTACATCATTGTTACTGCATCAAGTGCATGTTTGTATGTCATTTACTACTGGTCCAAAGATCTAAACTCAATAATATCATGACCACCGAAATAGCAACCTTAAAGATAAAAAGAATGAAGTAAACTGAATCTGTATATTGATAGGTGGTATCCCTGGAGCTAATGTCTAGCATGGGTCGATCCTAATCTATATAATATGGGTGGTATACCAGGAGTGAAAGAAAATCCTAGCATGGATCGATCCTGATTTGTGTATTTATGTGGACCATATTCCAGGGGTTAAAAGGCGTAGCATGGGTCATTCTTTTTACCATCAATCAGATAATCATTTCTTTATATGTCTTATAAAATTTATAAGTAAGAAGATAAAAGTAAAGAAAAAAAATGTAATGTATGTGATTCCACGAGTGCAAGTAAAAATGTCTTTTTATCCTTATCTATATAGTCGTATATTGATACCTGATTTCATTGAGTTCTTTTTTATCTATGATCACTTTATGTCTTACATACTGAGTACATTTTTTCATACTGACGTCCTTCATGGAGACACAGTATTTCATGTTGTAGGTGCAGGTACTCCAACTAGTATACATCCTTAGTAGGAGTACAAGACACTCAATTGTGGTTGGTAAGCTTCAAGTTGATTCAGAGTTTTACCAAGTCTTTAGTATAGATAATTGGTATTGTATAGAAGTTAAGGGAAGGTGAGATTTGTCCTGAACTATACCGAGTTTTTCAATCTTATAGAGACTTTGCAGACTAATGTATAAAGTGTAGTTATATTTGATTCCTTACCAGTTGTGGCCTCACTTGGTGTGGGCCTATCTTTATGCTAGTCTTTAATCACTACTATAACTTATATATATTTTTCAAAACTTCATTACTATCACAGTTATTTGCGTGAAAATTATTAGAGTATTCTAGTTCTTGTAGATTACTATCTCATTATATTTTCAATTCGTGTATGTTTAGGACTTGTAATCCTAACTTCTCTAAATGTAAGACAATCATGTCTATATATTCCACATATGAATACAATTTATTCTTAAGATTTTCTATTACATCGATCTCTTCTTGATATATTAATATGGCATCAGAGCAGAATTCTAGGAAAATATCCACGTCCTCATCGACAATATCCTCGTCTTTGTTGATTCTTCCTTATTCTCCAATGATAACAACCAGTGTGGTTTCCTCCATCTCCAACTTAAACCCTATTTCCCACGCCCTTCACTTTATCTCGCTCAAGCTCACATCGAATAATTTTCTCTTCTGAAAACCCCAATTATTACCATATTTTAAAGGACAAAATCTCTATGGATTCATCACAGGCGAAAAACTATATCCCTCCACTATAATTCCTGTTGACGGAACCATAGATGTTCAATTGAATCTTCTCTATGTTTGGTGGGTTCAACAAGATCAACTAATTATGAGTTTATTAATTTTGTCGCTCTCGGAGGAAACTCTGCCCATAGTGACAGGTCTCAATATATCTAAAGAAATTTAGGATACACTTGAAGTCTCATTATCGTCAACCTCCAACACGAGAGTTTTAAATCTTCATATGCAACTTCAAATCTGAAATAAAAAGACGTTAACGTGTCGCAATACCTTCAGAAGGCTAAGCTTCTTTCAGATGAGCTATCCGCTGCGTAAGTCGTCTTAATTTATCAGACTTTAATATTTATGTCTTCAAAAGGTTGCGTCTAGATTTTAAGGATATTGTAACTACTTTCCCTGCTCGTCCTGAACCCGTGTCATATTCAGAACTCCACAACCTACTATTAAACCATGAATTTAGTCATGGCCCATCTCTGTTATAATTGTCCACCTTATCATCAATGTCGGATTAAATTCAATCACTTACTATAAATTTCAGTCAGTGTTCTCCATCAAACTTTGATCGCAATCAGTAAAATAACTCATTTCGAGGTCGTGGTCATAATTCCAGAGATCGTGGTCACAACTCCCGCTAACCAATCTACTCTGGAAATAACTGACAGTCTGAAAGTAACTGAAACTCTAAAAATAGACAGCGTTGCCAAATTTGCATTGGCTCGAATCATCAAGCGCCAAATTATTTTTAGCGTTATGCCCATTCCATCAATCTAGCAGCTCATCTCGCACAACAAGCTTCAATTCAATCTACACAAAATTGGTATCCCGAATCCAGAGCAGCGCATCACATTACCCTTGATCTCTGTAGTCGCTCGCAATATGAAGAATACCAAGACAATGATAAACTTCATGTAGGCAATGGCCAAAATCACATATTCAACATTTACTGATAAGGCAACTCTCTCTAATTCCTCAAATAGATCTTTCTCTCTAAATATCATTCTTCATGTTCCTTCTATCACTAAGAATGTTTTATCCATTTAAAAATTCAGTCATGACAATAACGCTTTTTTTGAATTTCACCCGTATTATTTTATTGTTAAGGATTGCACAACCAGGACTCTCTTTATTTTAAGGCTGAATAACAATGGACTCTATCACTTGTCTATTCCATTCCGCAGACACTCTTCTCCAGTGGCTTATGTGGATGTCAAGCCATCATCATTATGTTTCCATCTTCACCTTGGCTATCCCCATCAAAGAGAACTCGATTAATTCCTCCACAAGAATAATTTAATTTTTGCTAGATCTAGGCTAGCCTCTCTATGTAGCGTTTGCCAACTTAGAAAGTCGCACAAACTCTCTTTACCAAATACATTAAATAAAATTTCTAATATCTTACAATTAGTGTTTACTGATGTATGGGGGCGCTTCACCTTTTCAATCATTGAATGATCATAAATATTTATTAATCTTTATGGATGATTATTCTGGATATACATGGTGCTATCTATAATTTCAAAAATCTGATGTTGCCTTCATTTTCCCATAATTTTTAGCCCTCGTGGAACGCCAATTCACCACTAAACTAATTTGATGGTGGTGGCGAGTTTTGACCTATATCCATTATGTGCTATAACCTTTGAATTCAACATAGGCTTTCATCACCACATACACATAAACAACAAAGTTGAGTCGAACACAAGCACCGTCATATTATCGAAATAGGTCTAAGTCTCATGGATCATAATTTTACACCCTCTAAATATAGGTACTTTGTCTTTGAATCAATAGTATACTTGATTAATCATCTTTCCACTCCCATTAACGATAATAAATTACCTTATAAGATGCTCTTTAATCGCTCACCAAATTATTTGTTCCTCAAAATTTTTGGCTGCCTTTGTTATCCTTATCTTAGACCTTCTAACAAACATAAAATTAACTATTGCAATATTTTCTGTATTTTTCTTGGTTATGTATATAACTATCATTCTTATATGTGTCTCAATAGGCATACATGTCACATTTACATTGCTCGACATGTCAATATTGATGATTTAATATTTCTATTTAAAAATTATTCTATCCTCGACCATCCCTCTCTGCTTTCAATCGCCCCCATATCTCTCTACACCCTACTTTATGTCACAAAATACCACTAACACTATAATTGCTCTTCCTAACCCGGCATAACACTCACTCCTATCTAGTTCATCAAAGATTAATACATCATCCACATATTAGCTTTCACTCCAGCATTTCATGAGTCTCTTCCAACTACCATTCCAATTGAATCTTCTTCAAATTTCCCATCAATGAAATAATCAGTATCTTCACCTCCGTCTACCCTATTGGTAACTAATGTCTCTGGCAACAAAATTCCTATCTCACATGGTATACCACTGGACACCGATCCTATAGTTATTCCTCTTACTCAAACATCTACTTCTTCTACTCGTTGTTCCTCAGTCTAAGTTCCACCTGAGCGCACTCACCACATGCGACTCTGTCATATGACACCTTCATCTCACTCTACTTCACTATCCTCTTTGTCACAACTCTTACCTCCTACAACTATACCTACTTGTTTATCTGAAGCTATAAAACACAAGGAATGGAGAGATGCTATGGGTGCTGAGATGACGACTCTATTTAAAAAATACTTGGTCTCTTATGCCTCCTCATCTTCTACAAATGTGTTAGGCTGTAAATTTATGTTTCATATTAAAGGAAATCCTGATTTGTCTATTGAAAATTACAAAGCTCTTCTTGTTGCAATAGGTTTTTATCGGTTGAAGGCTACAATTTTTTTAAAATATTTAGCTCAGTTGTAAAACCCATAATAATTCACATATTTTCTCATTGACAGTCTCAAAAATTGGCTCCTACGTCAATTAGAGGTTTAAAATAAATTTTTAAATAGCAATCTCGTTGAAGATGTGGTCATGTCTCAACCTTCAAGGTTCGCTCATTCGTAATTACCTCTTATGTTTGCAAACTCCATAAATCATTATATGACCTTAAGCAAGATGAGGGTCTGGTACTCCAAGCTTCTCCAATTTTTGGTGTCCCCTGAATTTTCTCCTTCCAAGACAGGTGTTTCATTATTTATCTACAACTCGGGTGGTATTAAAGTTTATCTTCTTGAATATGTTGATGATATTACTTTAACAGGAACCTTCAACACGTTTATCACTACCGTCATAGATCAACTGGGTCATGTCTTCTATATTCGAGATATGGGCGACCTCACTTTCTTCTTCAAGTAAAGCACTTCACCTCAGGACTAGAACTCTCTCAAGCTCATTATGTGCATAATCTGTTGGATAAAGCAAAAATGAGCTTTTGAAAGCCTCTTCTCATGCCAATGACAACCAATGCCTAGCTATATCAAAAAGATGGTTTGGAATTCCATGATCCTACGCTATATCGACATGTTGTTGGTGCTCTCAGGTATCTTACTTTTACGAGGTTGAACATTACATATTTAGTTAACAAAGTGTGATATTTCATGCACTGATCGATAATTAATTACTGGTCCATTGTAAAATGACTATTGTGTTATCTTCATCACATAAAGACATGGTAAATTTTCATCACTATTTCTCCATTTCTCCATCTACGAGCATTCAACTTTATAAATTGGGCTGGCAGAATTGATAACCAAAAGTCAACAGGTGAATTTTTTATTGCTATATATTGTTTTGATGATGATCAACTGACTACAAGGAACTAGGTCCCTGGGTCTTCATGGAAACATACAACTATCACAAGGCTAGTATAGTTTTGTCCTTTAGTGTAACAAACTGCGCAAGTGAGCTTGTAACTTTTAGGATACCTAGCTCAATCAGATTTCTACCCTAATCATTATTCCACTATAAAAGAAAAAGAATGCTTCTCAATTGGTGAGTATTTGCAAGATTAGAATATGGAAGACAAAGAGAGGCAAAAACTCAACTTTACAATATTGCTCAAGTTCTTGATTTGTGTATATACTGAAAGATTGAGTGCTCTTGAGTTAAGTTATGATCTGTAACTGAATTACTCATTTTATAAGAGTAATGTATTTTTTTCTTTCTTGAGAGTGCTTAGGTAGAGTTACCTGAGCTCAATATTGGGTAGAGTTAATCAGTATTGAGGTGTGTTCTTGGCAGAGTTGTCAAAGTTGGCTTGTAGTAGAGTTATTACAATCAAGTGGAGTCTAGATTTAGGTACATTAGAGTCTATAATCAAGAGGTTATTTATAGTCTATTGTTGGTGTGCTTATGAGGGCAAGCCGTGGTTTTTCCTCACTTGAGAAAGGAGGTTTCTACGTTAAATCACTCTGTTCGTTACTTTCCTGCAAGGGTTTAGTTTCCTAGTGCTTTACTGTTTGATTACCTGTGACTGACTTTAAGGGACCTGATCCTTCATAGTGTGGTGCAACTCCTCCCCCTATTTCATCAATTTGTATTAGAGCCAGACTACTTTAAATGGTTAACACCTAAAGTAATTTGGTTATCATGGTTGCTTTACCTAATCGAGAAGAAGGGCAATATACCACTAGACCATCTAGATTTAATGGGCAGTTCTATGGATATTGGAAAACAAAGATGTATGACTTTATTATGGCTGAGGATAGTGAGCTGATGAATATAATATTGGATGGTCCTCATGTGCCAGTTAAAACGGTCAAATAAGGAGATATAACTAAAATGGTTGTTAAAAGTAGGAGAGAGTATGGTAATAAAGATATAAGGAAATTTGATAAGAATTATAAGGCCAAGAAACTTCTAGTTTATGGCATAGGGCCTAATGAGTACAATAGGATTTCTTTAGAGTTATAAAGAAAGTGGTCGCTTTCAAAAAAGAAGAAGTAGCAACAAAAAGGATAGTAGTGTTGAAGTTTGTCACAAATATGGAAGTCCTGAGCATTTTATTAAGGACTGTTGTAACGCCCTGAAATCTCATCCCGGCGCGTCACATGGTGATTAAGGCTACAAGTAGCCCCAAGCTAACCCTGCAAGCCTGTTACTATCTCTATCTCTCACTTTGGGATATCAATTCAAGCAATAAGGCTATAATATATCATCTCAAAACTGAAATAATCTGGAAAACATAGTCTAAAATATAACATACTGAAAGTCTAAAACTCAACTGCTAGTCTAGTCTGACAAAGCCTCTACTACTTAAACTGAAGAGCCATTGGGACAAACCCCCAACTGACTCGGACTGATATGAAAGTAATAACAGCTGAAAATCTGAGAAAATAGGTCCTCGAACCATGAGGACTCACCAACTGTCGAATGTAGGCAACGGTACTCGGGAATCAAGATCACTGCTGAGACTGAGCACCTGAACCTACATTATGAGATAATGTAGCACATAGACGTATATGGGGATCAGTACTTTGTGAATGTAATGAGTATATGGGGGTGTATGCATTTACATAAAATAATATCAATACTCTTTAATAAAATCATACATGCGAATAGGAATGACTCATATAGCTTGAATAAGTCAAAAGGTAAAACTAATGAATCATAAATAGTGAAGCACATAGCACAAATCTCGTGAGTCATTATACTTGGCTTTAAAATCTATACTCTCATCTTATTCTCAATACTTGAAGGCTAAAGGAAACTTTAAACAATATTTTCAAAATCATGCTTTTATCTCATAGAGAGTAAAACTCCTTTAAAACTTGAGGACTTAGAACTTTTAGGAGCTTCAACACTTGGAATCTCTGGAACGCTTTTAGACTTGGGACACTTAGAACTCGGGATCATATAACATTGGGAGTTTCTTCTAACCGACATAAACCATGTGAGCTACATGGAGTACTACGTCTTTCCCACGTTGAAGAGAATTGTTCTATCCTTTCCATCAGATTAGAACCTTATCTTTAGTGATCACTATCTCGACCTTGGGCCCATAAATCTTAAACCTATGATGGCACGTAGTTCTGGGGTATGAGACCTTGGAATCATAACCAACTCGGTGCTAAATACTACTCCCATACTCAGCTCAGAACTCTTAAGAAATCCACCTCAAAAATAACTCAAGGGTCTATAATGAAGACCAAAACATATTTCTATTTGGTTTAAATCATACTCAATGTGGATTTCAACTCTATTATGACCAAAGAGCCAAATCATTCTCAATAATATCAAAGTACTCAATTCATGGGTGCTTGTAGCACAAAAGTTCATGAAATTGTAAGTCTCAAGTAGGGCTTAACGACCCATAATCAAATCTCAAGTTAAGACTCATCAAAATGCATAGTAGATGTCATAAGGATTCATAAATCATATAAAAATCTGGAATTTTCAGAAATTTGCCTTAAAATCTCAACATACTCATGTACTTCAATTTCTAGAACATTGGAACTATTAAAATCTCAAGGAATAACAACATTGGGTATGAACCCGTACTTGAATTCCATAAGAAAACATATAAAATCATATATTCTCGTAATTAAAACAACTTTTGGGCACAAGGACGAAAGAAATGCCCTTGTTCAAACCCCACATACCTTAGATTGTGAAACTAGATGAACAAACTTATTAGAGACTCTTCTTCTTACTCTTGAGAGAGGGTTCTTGAAGCCTTTGACTTAGGAACCTTGAATATTAACTTAATTTATGAAATCTATGATGAGTTCTTGAATTTCTTGGAGAAGGATTTGGATTTTCTCTTGAGGGAGAAACCTTAGCTCTTGAGATTTTTGAATGAATAATGAAACCCTCAACTTCGTTTTGGATATATCTGAGTATTAAAAGGGTAGGAAAAGACTAAAAAGCCCTTTTTAAAATGACTTAAAAATATTGAACGAAACATGCGATGGTGGGGTGCGACGGTCCGTTGGTCCTGACCGTTGCATCTGGGCCAGAACCTGGTTTACTGCTTCTTCTGCAATGATGGGGTGCGACGGTCCGTCAGGGGTCCGATGATCCGTCGACCCTTACATCTCACTCAATCAGAACGGTGCCTCACTGCCTCCTCTGCGACGGTCTGGACGACGGTCTGTCGCTAGTTCGATGGTCTGGGCGATGGTCCGTCGCTAGTCCGATGGTTTGTCGGCCTTCTCCGTCGCACCTGGAAATTTTAATGTTTTTTATAAAATGGCCATATCTTTCTCTTTCGATATTGGATTTTGATGAAATGGGTATCATTGAAAAGAAAATTCAATTTCCCACACGATAGAAAGTCATTTTTAGGAAAATTCAACAAGGTTTAAACACTAATCACTTTGAAAGTCACTTCTCAATCTTTTAAGGCTAGAATTACACTTTACTTGACACACTCTAAGGCTCATACTACGAGGGAACTTTGCGGGGTCTTAAAATATCTTCCCCTTGGAAAAATTCATCCTCGAATGTCTCTAGTTAGGCTCAAAGCATGGAGAAATCAGGGGTGGTACAACTGAACCAAATCACCAAACTGACTCTATATCTTTCTAATCTTTTGAATACTTTGAATATTCCAAGAACTCATGAAAGAATAGATACATAGCTGAACTTTAGATTAGAAGGGATGAATTAAGGAAGAATAATACCTTCGGCATGATTTGAACTAGCGGAGAAGAGGTGCGGGTACTTGGCTCGCATGTCTGTTTCTGCCTCCCAAGTAGCGCCCTCAATTGACTGGTTCTGCCACAAAACTTTGACCAAGGGAACCTCTTTGTTCCTCAGTCTACGAATCTGGAAATCTAGGATCTCAACGGGAATCCCATCAAATGAAAGACTGTTCTGAATATCAGCACTCTCTAAAGGATCCACTATAATGGAATCACCAATATGCTTCTTAAGCATAGAGACATGAAAGATAGGATGAATAGCTGGAAACTCAACTTCATAGGCTACTTTCCCAACGTGGCTCAAAACTCTATAAGGGCCAACATAACGGGGACTAAGCTTCCCCTTTTTCCCAAACCTTTTCACCCCTTTCATGGGTGAATTCTTTAAGTACACCAAATTACCCACCTCAAACTCAAGATCTCTTCTCCTTACATCGGCGTATGAATTTTGACGACTCTGAGCTGTCTTCAACCTTTCTCTAATCAACTTAACTTTCTCCATAGCCTCAAACACTGCATCAGGCCCAATCACAGCAGCCTCACCCACTTTGAACCAACCTATGGGTGATCTATATCTCCTCCCACATAAAACCTCAAATGGTGACATCTTGATACTAGCATGGTAACTATTGTTGTAAACAAACTCAATCAATGGTAAGTTCTCATCCCAACTACCCTTGAAATCAAGGGCACACGCCCTCAACATATCTTCTAAAGTCTGGATGGTCCTTTCATCCTTACCATCTGTCTGCGGATGAAAAGTAAAACTCAAATGAACTTGGGTACCAAGACCCTTTTGGAAAGCTCTCCAAAACTGAGAAGTGAGCTGAGTACCTCTATTCGAAATGATAGACAAGGGAACTCCATGAAACCTGACTAACTCCTGGATATAGAATCTAGCATAATCCTCAGCTGTATAAGATGTATGCATGGGTAAGAAATGTGCGGACTTAGTCAACCTGTCCACAACCACCTAAATAGAATCATGATGACGACGCAAAAGAGGTAAACAAGTCACGAAATCCATATTAACCTCTTCCCACTTCCAAGTAGGTATACCAAACTCTTGCATCACACCACCAGGTCTTTGGTGCTATACCTTAACCTATTGGCACGTTTCACACGTCGCTACAAACTCATCTATATCCCTCTTCATACCACTCCACCAATAGATTTCCCTCAAGTCGCGGTACATCTTGGTATCGGCGGGATGAATAGAATATCGCGCGCCATGCACTTAAGCCATAATCATCTGCTTCAGATCATCAACACACGGGACACACAATCTACCCTGCAATCTCAGCACACTATCTCCCACTTGGGAGAAAACCTCTACCTTTTGGTCCTTAACTGACTCCTTCAGTCTGACCAAACTAGGATTTTTGTCTTGTTTCTCCTCCACTTCCGAAACTAAAGAGGATTCGAAACTACTCTGTACCAAAATATTTCCCTCAGCGGAATCGAGCAACCTAACACCTAGTCTAGCCAAACAATGCACATCACGAGCTGACTCTTTCTTACCTTCCTCTACATAAGTAACACTACCCATAGACCACCTGCTAAGGGCATCTGCCACTACATTGGCCTTGCCCGGGTGATACAACACACTTATGTCATAGTCTTTTAACAACTCTAACCACCTCTTCTTCCTAAGATTTAACTCCCTCTACATAAGCATATATTGCAGACTTTTATGATCAGTAAATATATTAAAATGAATACCATAAAGATAGTGTCTCTATATTTTCAAAGAAAAGACCATAACAACTAATTTGAGATCATGGGTTGGGTAGTTCTTTCTATGCGGATTCAACTGTCTAGAGGCATAGGATATAACCTTACTGCTTTGCATCAACACACAACCCAAATCAACTCTAGAGGCATCACAATACACCATAAAACCATCTGCACCATCAGGAAAAGTCAACACAGGGGCTGAAGTAAGTCGAGTCTTCAACTCTTGAAAACTCTTCTCACAGGAATCTGACCAAAGGAACTTAACTTTCTTTTGGGTCAACCGGGTCATGGGAGATGCAATAGAAGAGAAACCTTCAATAAAATGGTGGTAGTAACTAACTAGACCCAAGAAACTCCCAATGTCAGACAAAGAGATAGGTCTAGGCCAATTTCTTATAACTTCTGTCTTTTGGGGATCTAATGCCTTCGGCTGAAATGATATGACCCAGAAAGGCTACTGATCTTAGCCAAAATTCACACTTGTTGAATTTGGTGAACAACTGGTGATCTCTAAGAGTTTGCAAGACAATCCTAAGATGATTTGCATGGTCATTCTCAGTACAGGAGTACACAAGGATATCATCTATGAAAACAATGACAAACATATCAAGATACTGCTTGAACACTCGATTCATGAGGTCCATAAAGGCTGATGGAGCATTGGTTAGTTCGAAAGACATGACTAGAAACTTAAAGTGACCATAGCGGGTTCAGAAGTCTGCCTTTGGAATATCACATTCCCTCACTCTAAATTGATGATAGCCGGATCTAAGGTCTATCTAGGAGAAATAACTTGCACCTTGCAACTGATCAAATAGGTCATCAATTCTCGAAAGAGGATACTTATTTTTTACTGTGACCTTATTAAGCTGATGATAGTCAATGCACATACGCAAAGAACCATCTTTCTTTAGCACCAATAGAACAGGTACGCCCCAAGGAGAAACACTGGGCCTCATAAAACCTTTATCTAAAAGATCTTTGAGTTTCTCTTTCAACTCCTTTAGCTCTGCAGGTGCCATACGATATGGCATAATAGAAATAGGCCGAGTGTCGAGAAGAAGGCCAAACCCGAATTCTATCTCTCTATCGGGAGGTACCCCTGGGAGATCTTCCGAAAAAACATCAGGATACTTATTAACAATGTAGACTGACTGAATAGTTGGAGCCTTAGACTTAGTCTCTTTGACTCTTACTAGGTGATAGATGCAACCTTTGGACATTAGCTTTTTGGCTTTGAGATAGGAGATAAAATGACTCTTCGGAGATACTAAATTTCCAAACCACTCAAAAACTGGTTCATCAGGAAACTGAAACTTAACCACACGGGTACGACAGTCAATAGATGCATAACAGGAATGGAGCTAATCCATACCCAAAATAAGGTCGAAATCCACTATATCCAACTCTATCAAATCAGCAAGTATGACGCTATGAAGAACAGTAACAGGAAAATTTTTATACACTTGTTTCGCAACAACTCACTCCCCTACTAGAGTAGAAACTAGGAAAGGTTCGGGAATATTTTTGGGACTCATTTCAAAATTCACAGCGACTAGTGGGGTCACATAACAGAAACTTGACCCGGGGTCCAGCAACACATAAACATCAAAACAAAAGATACGGAGCATACCAGTAACAACATCGGGAGAATCCTCCTACTCCTGATGGGATGGTAAGGCATAGAATCTATTTTAGCACTGACCGCCAGCAGTACTGGATGAAGCGCCCTGAGCAGGGGTGGGACGAGCTACAGGAGCTGGTACACAAGTAGTCTATGTCTGAGGTCGGGCATCTATGTTCCCTTGCCTAGCATACGGGCAATCTCTAAGTCTATGGCCCAACTTGCCACAATCAAAACAACCCCTCTGATCTGCTAAATGCTCACCGGAATGGTCCCTACCACACTTAGCATAAGGAGGATAGCAGGGTCTGTTACTTACACTGTTCTGCAACCTAGACATAAAAGACCTGTTCCCTTGCTTCTGCCTGCCTCTAGGCACAGGAGCACTAGCTGATAAAAATTTCCGACAGATTCGTTCAAACTCTGGTGAATTAGCATTGGGTTCCAGCAGTGACGAAATTCTTTTAATGTAAGCTCATTTGACCCGGTTAGCTTCCCGAAAAAATTTAGTTTTCCCTTTGTCATAGCAACTTTCTTTAGTATCGGGTAAATTTTTGATAGCATAGTAATGAATGCTGGGACATTTTGTTGTAGAGGCTTAAAGGCCATAGGATTTTTGTGCGAAAAATGAAGTTGGGTCTTTATAGGTCGGATCGTTCTTTGTTCTTCTATAGATCATGTTTTGCCATTTTTTTTTCCTTATTTTTTTTTAGTTTACTGGAATAGGATGTTTGCAAAAAGTATGCTCCACTTTCTCAAATACAGTGGGTTCATATCTTATCCGTTGCTTGCGGTATAGCATGTTCAATAACTTCGCTAAAATAGAAAATGACTTTTGAGTAAATCAATCAATGTTAGCATAAAATCAGTAATGAAAAAATAAATTTTCACCATGTGAGAATGCGGTGATAAGGTGTTATGCCCGCGTTATCTTTCTTTGTCTGTTGGTAGAAGTGAATACCACCTTACATGATTACTTCGGCAAGCTGCATAATGTCCATTAACTAACATTAGCCTGATCACAATTTGATTGAAATTTCAAGAATCTGTTTGTCTCTCCTTTACTACATGTTGTTTAGTGACTTCCAAGCCACATTGACATTTCAAGTTTTCTTGGTATGTATTTAGAGGCAAAATATGGTTCAAGTTAGAATCAATTGACTATTCATACAATCTAGCGTAACTTGTGCCTATTGTCGTGTCCTTGTTCATTGGTTTTAGGAGTTGTCCATTGTTGCTTATAGTAATTTACCATGAGCCTTGCTAATTCTTTATTATTTTATTTTGATGCATGTGATGTTCATCCGAGTCCAATTGGACTCTATCCCCTCACGTCTCTCCGGGACCAAGTCCCATCAAGTCCAAAATAGACTAATGCGTGAAGAAATGGACTGATACAAAGCAGCTATATACACAGATATACAGCAGTATACTACAGATATACGAATTAAAATAAGAGAGGGAAGCTAGTATACAGGTGAAAGACCAAAATATGCATATATACAACTAATATACGGTCATGTATACACTGGATATACAGTAAAACGCAAGAAAAAGGTGTTGCGATATACAGCTGATATACATGAAAAGAGGGATTGAATATCCATGGAGTTTAGGCCCAAAAGCTAGGCAGCCGCCCACTAATAGACCAAAAGGGTCCCATTTTTAACTCTTTCTTTATTTACTATTCTTATTTATTTGTATTTGCTTGAACACTCTAACTAATTAATTTAGATAAACTCCCTAAGTGGTTATCATTTTATTTTATCACGTATTTTATTTGATTCGTAATTTTCTCACCTAATGTATCCCGTTTAAATGAATTAAAATGGTTACTTTCGATTTTTCTCCCTGAAACCAGTCCTATAAGAAATTGTTAAGTATTATTTAAAATGATATTTGTTTCGTTCATATGACTAATAGCCTACTTGGATTAAAATATTTTTCTTCAAATTCAAGAAACTAATTTTTCTCGTAAATTCTAACTTTTCATAATTGATAAAAAAAATTTAACATGGCACTTTCTTAATATTTTTCAAATGCATTATTTATAACAAAATGACCCATTTTATGAAGATTAATAATAAATAATTATAATCTTCTTTTTTTCATTAAAAAAAAAAAATCAACTCATTTCCTTTTTAAATTCAAATGCGCAACCTAGTTATGTAGATTTCTTTTAATTTCTCTAGAAATAATTATGAATTAAGTAGAATAGTTTCTCAATTAGAATACCCCTTGATCTTTTTCTCAAAATTCTAATTTTTTTTGTGATTAATTATGAATTAAGTAAATATTTTTCTCAAAAATGAATATCGGATTAAGTAGAACATGTTGTGATTGTTTCTAATTCGAATAGACTATTTCTCATTAGAATAAACAAATGCCAATGTTAAATGTATGAAAAATGATTTTAATATTTTAAATCAAACTTTTTTCAAAGTTAGTCACTTTTTTAGATGTCAAAAATAATATTTGGTGAATCGTTTTACAACGGACGTTCTTAAGTGCCGTAAAAACCTTATTAGGGCGTTAATTGAACCCTTACTCAGTTTCTCTAATTTCAAAGATTCATTTCTATTTTTGAACCTTTGAAATTTCTATAATTTTTCTTGATATTTTTATATAAAAATCAAGTGGCGACTCTGTAAATTCTTTTAAAACTTATTTTAAAATTTCTTGATTTTTTAAATAGTCTTAAAAGGTCAAGACCATTTTTTTTAAAATGAAATCCGAAAAGGATAAAACAGTAAGGGCACATGTTTGATAAGAGTTGGATGATTTATATGATCTCTTGATTAAGGAATATGTGTGAGTATGCCAACTTGACGAGTTAATTTTTGAGGCTAGGATGTTTTGGAGTAGTGTTTTTGAGTTTTTAATTGTGTGTATAATATGCTTAGTGTAGAAACTTGCATTTTGTGTAGTCATTGTAGTACTATATTGAGTGTCTTGCTTTTTATAGAAGTGTGGAGTCTTCTTTGATTATGATGCTTCGAGTAAAGCATTGTTCGAGGAAGAACAAGGTTTTAAGCGTGGGGTTATGATTTGAGATGGATTTACGCACCTCAGTGTTGTTATCCGGGCTTATTTAGCGTTGTTTTGGGGACTTTTTGTGCTCTTAATGTATTAATAATGATATAAATGAGCATCTAAGTGGTAAACTAATTGATTACAATGTTTAATATGTGTTTTAAACAAGTTTGGAATCAATTTGGTCACTTAGAGAGTTAGAGTTTAGACGAGAAAACTAGTGTTACTAGCTTGAGTTATGTGTTGTTCTAGTTGATCTTGATGGATTATAGTGTGTGTAATGAGTTCCTAAGGGTATGATTGTATCATTATGAGTATAATAACAATTTTATAGTGTTTAAGGTTCTATTAAAATAAGCCAATAGTCAAAACTAAGTTAAAGATCAAAAAGACAAAACTAGTATTCTTAGCTTAAGTTTCTAGTTCACCGTCTTGAATTGTATGTTGTTTTGAGCTCTAATACATGGTGTTTGATGCTATAGGATTATTGGTGAGTTGATAAGTATGATATATGGATGATACAAAAGATCAAACTCAAGTGAAAACAATACCATAAGGATTGAAATGGATGAACAAAAGCAAGGGACAAGATTTGACGTAAAACAGACGTTTTGGAGTCATTAGCGTGCCACGGACCTTATCCACTGCATTAAAGTCCGTGAAATGTCCATGAGGTATTCCTAAGGACCAATTCCAGTGTGTTTCAATGGTTAGGGCGCACGACAGACCATAGGCACCGCGGCACGGACCTTAGTTCAAATCGGAAGCTTTGTCCTATTATAAATAGGACCCTTAAACATTATGCCATACACTTTGGACGACCTTGAAACTTTAAGAAAGGCTGGATAACACTTAAAATAGGGTTTTTATTCCTTTAAATTTTTTATATATTTTAACATGTATTCTATCATTGCGATTATGGTTATCTCCATGAGCGGCTAAAAGCCTTTTTTCCGGGGTTAAGGTCAAGAACATGATTACTCTTGCTATGAATTGATTTGGTATTGATTATTTATTATATTTGATTTTTTATTTATCCTTTTTATCGCTATTTTAAGGATTCGCGACCCTTATAATACATCCATTGTCATCTTGTGAGCCCGAAAGGAGGAACAAGAGGATAGAATAGATAAGGGGTAAATAGAGTAGGATTATCATCTTCTACAGAATGAAGTTATAATTTGAATTTAGTATAGGAATATACATAAGTGACCTACTTAGTTTACTTATGGGATGAAATATAAATTTATGTAACTTAGTTCTCACACCTCTACTCAACGATGTAGTTATGGGTCTAAGTTAGATAGGTGATTAGAGGCTCGGAAGACCATAATCATAATATCAACCCCGTGAATCAACAATCAAGATAAGTAACCTAACCAATGAAGTTCAGTAGCATAGTATGATTATTAGGAGAGCCTTAACCCTTGGTTTCTCCCCATTGATTGTCCAAGTCCTTTAATTTACCGCATTGTTTAGTTTACAGTTACTTATAACTTTCAAACTCTTGTGGCAACGTTTGCACTGAATTGATCATAATAGTAAACTAGAAATGGATAGTTGCCAACACAAGTCTTTAAGGGATCGATTCTTGTCTTGTAAAAGGCCATTCTATTACTTAGTGAGACCACATATACTTATGTGTGCACTTGGGCACAACATTGTTGATCTGTTTCTGATAAAGAGTCTGAGAAAGTTTGAGTTGATAAGTTTATCTGATTTTATGATAAAGAACATGAATAAAGTGATCGTTGAGAAGGAAAAAAGGCATGGGATATTGTATGGGTACTTCTTGAATAAAATATTTGATTACTTTGGAGTGAGAGGGACTAAGAGAACATCTAAAATAGTCAAACAAAAGTTTAGTCTGACAACATTGGTGGAAATTGAATGCAGAGAAGGAAAAATAGGAACTGTGTCCCAAGTGTCAGAACTTTTAGCTGTTTAGGAGAATCTAAGCAAGGAAATGGAGGAGATGAGGATCAAGTTAGCTGCAAAGGATGCTGAGTAGTGCACTTGAAGATGTAAAATCAGAAGTTATCCTCAGAGGGACCTGGTGCCACTGAGGAACTTGCAACAGAAAATGCAAAACTCCAGGTAAAGTTTGCAAAACTCGCTCAGGAGGTTCATGGTCTGAATGTTGAAGTTAAAGACCTCACTAAACAATTGCTGAATTCTCATGCTGTAGAGAGTTCTAGAATGGATTTTATGCTAAAATCCTTATCCCCTAAGCCCCTTACCTAAGTCATATCATACATGTGTCTCTTTGTCACCTCTGTGTGTTAGTTTCTAGTCCTTATTCCTAGCGTGTCTTTTGATAAATCAGAATTTTAAGTTTATTTTAGTCTAATGTAATGGTATTGATCTCTCTCAACAACCAGTGAATCTTTTGTTTGTGTATTTAATCTGTCTCTTCATTATATTTAAAGTTATCCACATGTTAGTGTTTTCCCAGTGGCCATGAGTTAACTATCTTGTGCTTATTTTTACTCTTAGTTTACTGTTATCACTTTTCAATTATGCCAAAATGGGGGAATACCAAATTTATGTGGTAGGGATCAAGTATGTGTGTTTCATGATATGTAAGAGACCAGGTACCAAACCATGTGATTATATATTTAATACAAGTAGGTGATAGGTGATATGTACTGAATGAAATGATAGTAAGTAATGATGGCTTATTGACAAGGGAAGAATGTTCAAATGAACATTGATGAGTGCAAGTATATTAACAAAGAGAATATTAGCATACAGTGAATGAATTTTGATGTCAACTGAAAATAAGGGACCAAGTCCCTAAGTTAACATATTGATAAAGGGAAGGATGTGCATAATGATAGGGGGAACATTCATCGATAGTAGTGGTAATCACTCTGACTGAATAAGGTGAATGAATTTGATGCTCCAAAGTTTTATGGTCATGTTCTGTGGTTTGTCATCATTAAAAAGGGGGAAAATTACTATATCTTGTTTTGATCATGATCAGATGACTACAAGGGATCAGGTCCCTGGGTCTTCATAGAAATATACAGCTGTCACAAGGTCTGCACACTTTTTTCCTCTAGTATAACAAACTGTGCAGGTGAGCTTATATCTTTTAGGACACCTGGCCCAATCAAATTTCTACCCTAATCATTATTCCACTATAAAATGAAAAGAATGCTTCTTAATAGGTGATTTTTTGCAATATTAGAATATGGAAGAGAAAGAGAGGTGAAAACTCAACTTTGCAATATTTCTCAAGTTCTTGATTTGTGTATGTACTGAAAGAGTGAGTGTTCTTGAGTCAAGTTATGATATGTAATTGAATTACTCATGTTATAAGAGTAATATCTTTTTTTCTTTCTTTAGAGTGCTTAGGTAGAGTTACCTGAGCTCAATATTGGTTAGAGTTAATCGGTATTGAGGTGCGTTCTTGGCGGAGTTGTGATAACGCTCAATCTACAGCTCTCGTAGGAGTGTAAAGCGGTCGTTAGCAAATATAGAACCCAATAGGTTTGGGTGTCGATCCCACAGGGAATAGCTTGGCCAACAAGTAAGCAAAATTACTAAACTTTTGGTGCAAGTCTCATAAAAAGGGGGGGATTCTTGTTTTGCAAGTAATGTAAACAAAAGCTGAAAATAATAAAGTAAAAAGAGAGAGATTGTTACGTTGGTTGTAAACAATGAGAATTGAAGCGTTGGGGTTATGTCCACCTTCTGAGGTATACGTCTCTATTGGCTATGAGTGTGTAGAATTCTGTCATGCAATTGCTTATAGAGAATTGTAGTCGATGGTAAATCCAAGCGTCTCTCGACCTAAACAAGGACTATTTCACTTTAACTCTCTCGAGCTTAAAGCGTATCTAACGGTACGAATTCTCCAAGAGGTTAGTCCAGTTACGGCACTAGCTTTTTAATAGGAAAGGGTGTCCTACTACCTTGACATTATCTCTTTTCCAGACAAATAACTTTTCTCTCGAACAAGTTAAATGTTAGACTGGCGTATTCTTGCGTTTGCAACCGCAAAGAATGTAGATTAAGATGAAGAGAATAATGATATAAGCAATATACGTGCCTCGAACTCACAAACTCACAGCAATAGATAGTAACTCATTCGGCTTCCATAACCCCAACAGAGAGGTTTAGTTACCCATGAATGCGAAGGAGATCACGATTGACATTGTTGTTATACCACAAGATTGATTAATTTCGTGTAGCGTAAGTGGTAGGCGTGAGGCGTGAATTCCTTAGCAAGGTAACGATTCTCTTGTTGCGGAAATTAAGAGTAGATGAATAGAAGAAGAAAACTAGAATTAATAGAAAGATTAGAAGAGTTGTAGAATTGTTTGTAGTGTAGAATAATAGAGGAGTAGAAGATGATTTTAAATCTCTAGCATGATAGGGTATTTATAATACCCATATCCTAATCCTACTAAGCTAATGAAATAAATAACCAAATCCTACTAAACTAATGAAATCCTTAACCCATATGTACTAGGTTAAGGTAACATTATCATAATCCACTTAAAATAATGAAATACATAACCTAATTGTACTAGGTTAATGTATCATTGTCAAAATCCAGCTTTGTGTCTGTAAGTCCCCAAAGTCTTCAGAATTGCTATTTTAGCCCGGGACAGATTTTCCATGCAGCAGTTTTGGTCCTTAGGCGTGTGAACTCCCTTCCCTTCCTTCGTGAGCTTTCTTTTGCGTCAAGTAAGCCATAAAATGCTGAATTCTGCATCATTTATACCTGAAACTTTACTAATCATGTTCGTTAGCTCATTTACAGGAAAAAGGACTAAAAGTGCATGAAATATATAATTTATTCTCAAAACTAGGCTAAAATATGGGCAAAATACATTGATATAGGCGTGTAAATCCGCCTATCATCAACACCCCACACTTAGAGCTTTGTTCGTCCTCGAACAACATATCATGTCCTTCTAAGCATCAACTTAAGGTTTTTACAGCAACAACACAAAACATTTATTAAGACAGGCACAACGATTATCAACCAAGAGTAGCTTTCCGATTATAAGTAGAAACAATTTAACCTCAAGTATAAACTCGTGATGGTGATCAACTCGCATGCAAACGTTAAAGTGCATAGAATCATATACAACTATCCAAAACTCATCAACCATGTGTGTCTCACCATATAGTACCCACAATCACTCACAAATATATCATATTTTTCAAACATGGGTATCAAAATGTCCTTGTTCTCACTCTCACAAAGAATTCATATGTAGCGACTGATGACCATAGGCTTGCCCTTAATGTAATACTCTACTAAATGTTGGAATGTTAAGATTAGGATCAAGTAGGTCTTTTGATGGTTGTAATGTAGGCTAAGGGACGGGTAAGACTATTTTGGCCAGGAATAGTGACTACGTTCCTAAGCGCTTTAATACATCACTTTGTATCATTGACACTTTTTTCTTTCAACCTTTCTTCTTTCTTTTGTTATACCACCCTTGTTCTCCTCTTTTGTTTTTCAATTTTAAGCACAACTCACTTTTCAGCTTTCTTTTCCTTTTTCTTTTCACAACATACCTCTTATGATAGCACTTTCTTTTTCATAACACATTCAAGCACCATGTTAATTTATAGCATCATACTCACCCAATTTCCTCTTATGTTGTCACATGAATTTTTCACTTTAAAGCACTTAGGAGTTTGGATCAAATTACGGTCTTGAAAGAAATGGATTAGGCTTACATACAAGGTTGTCAAAGAAAATAGGCTAAAGGCTCAAAAGGGTTTAACTAGGGTGATGTCCATGGGTAGGTAAAACTGAAGGTAAACAAATATAGGTTGCCAAAGAAATGCCTAAATCATATCCTAAACTTACACTCCTTATTTTTGCTTTGCATACATACCAGGCAAGTTCTAGCATCAGCTACACACATAGAATATACGATTGTCTCTCACACACAAGGCACATGGTCGACTTGCTTGGAAGTAATATATACTCTCGACCCAACAAGTGAAGGAATTGAACCACACAATATCACATAATGAGTCACAACTAGAGCCTAAACGTCTCAATAGTCACAATTGTAGCACTTACTCTTGTTATAATCTCATGCTGCCTATCAAAATAATTTCATGCGAAGCTAGAAAAAATTTACTAAAAAAAACGAAACAAAAACAAAGCAAGCAAACATAGATGCAATAGAGAAGTATAGCATACGATACCGCCACCCCACACTTAAACGGGACACTGCCCTCAGTGGAAAATAAATACGAGGAACCTGGTTAGTCGGACTCTTCCTCATTGTCGGGGGTCATACCCCCTTCGTCGGAATCATCATAAGAGTCGTCGTCAGAGTTCTCCTCCTCGTCAGAGTCTGGCAAGCGTCGATCGTCATCAGTCGGCACATCATCATCTAGAGGTTCCTCAAAGTATACGCCCACTCCACACATCTCCCGTGCATGCATGTTCATGGGATAGTCGTGGTCCAGCTGTTGGAGCTCTGCAGCAGTTGGAACACAACCTCCGCTCATCATTGTAAACCTCATCATGCCGTACATATGGCGGGAGAAACTCTCATCCCGAGCATGTCTCTCTGTCGTAGTAAGGTTGATGCCATGTGTTGATTCAGCATCTTTGACCTTTGTGAGGTCAACCTTCTTCGGATTGTGTGGGAGTTTATGATCAGCTGGTTCCTCTTCGATATCCTCCTTCCGCAAGATTGCTGTCAACAAATTGCCAAATGTGAAATGGGACCTTTTGTGGAGTCTGGCCTTCCTCATGGTGGATCGAATGATTGCCCCAAAGTTGATTGGGACATTCGTCATCAAAGCATAGACCAAACACACTCTATCTCTCGATATCTTGGTGTATTGAGTCCCAGGAATAAGACATGAGTTGACAATGTGCATCCAGATTCTTGCTTCCCTATTTAGTGGAGCATAGGGGAAGGTGTTGTGTCGGCCGGTTTCTTTATGTCTGCCCCACCTTGCCATTGATCTGCTTCCACAAAGCGTGTGTCGTATTGCTCTATAAGGAGGCCTGCTGTACAGCTCTTTGAATGGTGCTGCGTCGATTGAAGGTAAGCCAAGAAAAGAGTTGATCCAGTCCGCGGTGAGCTGTAACACCTGGCCCCGAATTTTGACTTCATTGCCTGTTGTGTTTGGCGACCAGTTGGCATAAAACTCTCTTGTTAGATCAAGATTACACTCTCCCATGTCGCGGAAGATGAAATCCAACTTCAAAGCCATTATTTTTGCCAACATACGCGGCTCCTTCTTTGCTAAGGTATCCTTGTTGATCAATTCGACGTGCACATATTTTCTTTCTTTGTTGCTGCTGTACCATGCTTTGGCTTCTTCCTCAAGAACCCATTTTATTCCGAACATTCTGCGTGGTGGTTGTGCTGAGGATGATTCTCCTTGGTCTTTTCGACTTCTCTTCTTGCCCTTTTGGGAAGTGGTCGCCTTCTCCTTGCCTTGCCTCGCTTTAGGTGCCATTGTACCTGAGACTAGAAATAGTGTTAGTTGCAGCACAGTCTCGCTTGATACAATCTATAAGCAAGCATTAGGGGTACCACCCCACACTTAGTTTTGTTAACACGAATCAGTGAGGTGAAAGTAGTTGATTTACTCAGATTTCATCGAGATGCGTTTTAGGATTGTATTCCGACAAGAAATTCAGCAATGCATCACTTACTTGCAGCCATTTGACTACTTTCATGGTAGATATAGCAACACTATTATATAGGGGTTACCACATTGAATCATTATTCTTACAACAATCACAACCTCCTAAGTCGGTAGGCATTATAAGTTTTATCCCTATGACCGAGATAGTCTAACATGTAAGTATCCAAACAACAATCTTAAGCAATATTCATATCCATAGCAATTCCTCAAATATCATAACAATGCTATTGAAACCAAATTCAAGTCGGAACCAAGTCAAGATTTTCCTACGTATATGTTCACTCACATGATTTTGCAACAACAATCCAAACACATGAACATCACCAACAATCTTATATAATTTAGCAATTAATAATAGCCATAGCAACGTAGTACTTATGAAAAATAAATGAAGAATAAGAGAGCACTTACTTGCTTGAAGCTTGTGGAGATGGTTTTGTGAATTGGAAGAGCAAAAGAAGAAAATTTTTAGAAGATTTTGAAGAGTATGCGGCGCCTTTAGGGTATTTTCTATTGTGGTTGTGTTATAAAACTAAGTCCCCTTTATATAGGAAGAGTATGGGTCGGGTTATGACCCATTTACAATCGGTTTTGGAGACAAAAATCCTACATATGCGGCGCATTGTCTATGGCATAATGGGACATATGCGCCGCATAGTCTATGGCATTTGTAGACATATGCGGCGCATTGTCTATGGCATAATGGGACATATGCGCCGCATAGTCTATGGCATATGAGATACTGAGACTAAATGCCATAGCATAGGCGTCGCATAGTCAAAAGCATACCTAGGAATAGGCGGCGCATAATGTATAGCACACTAAATTCCGAGACCTTAGGCTATAGGATAGGTTGTGCATCGTTCGTGGCCTAGTTTTACCAAGGCCTAGCCTTCCTCGAAGCCTATTTTGGCGTGAGAAAGGCTCAATCCATAGCCTTATGCATCACCCTTCCTAACTTACCAACTTTACCATACAATGCGTCCAAATCGTCAATTGAAATCAATCTCCTCGTTGACTACTTCTTGCACCTATATTCGCTCAAACAAATGAAAACGATTAGTACGATGGGTTGCCTCCCACCAAGCGCCTTAGTTTTGGTCGTGGCATGACTCTTATTTTTGGATTTTTATTTATCAAAAGCAAAACACATACTAGAATGAAATGAAAAATGAAAAACGATAAACGATAAACGATAAACGATGGGTTGCCTCCCATCTAGCGCCTTATTTATTGTCGTGGCTTGACGTAGTAATCTCGAGTACTTAGACTTCGTCGAGATAAGTGATGGCCATGTCATTCATCGAGTCAAGAGGACCGATATACGGATTAACACGTTGGCCATTCACTTTGAAGACAACACCCTTATTGCCTTCCAATTCGACTACTCCAGACGAGTAGACTTGGATAACTTTAAATGGACCAGACCACTTAGATTTTAACTTACCTGGGAAGAGCTTAAATCTGGAGTTGAAGAGTAGTACCATATCACCCTTTTGGAAGTTTCGTCGAACAATCCGCTGATCATGATACTTCTTCATCCGCTCCTTGTATAAATCCGATCTTTCATATGCATGGAGACGGAACTCATCTAATTCGTTCAGCTGCTCCAACCTCAGATTCTTCACATCATCCCAATTCAGATTCAAGTGCTTCAATGCCCACAATGCCTTGTATTCAAGCTCGATGGGTAGATGAAAAGCCTTCCCATAAACTAGTTGATAAGGAGACATGCCAATGGGTGTCTTGAATGCAGTCCTATATGCCCATAGTGCATCATCTAGCTTTCGAGACCAATCCTTCCTATTTGCATTAACCGTCTTTGCAAGGATTTGCTTAATCTCACGATTGGAAACCTCTACTTGTCCACTAGTTTGGGGATGATAAGGCGTAGCTACCTTGTGTTTCTTGACACCATACTTGGCCAATACAGATTTGAATAGCTTGTTGCAAAAGTGAGATCCTCCATCACTTATGATAGTACGAGGTACCCCAAAGCGAGAGAAGATATTCTTCTTTAAGAACGCTACAACACGCTTTCCTTCGTTGTCGGCCAATGCTACAGCTTCAACCCATTTCGAAACATAATCCACAGCAACCAAGATGTACTTCATTCCAAACGAATTCACGAATGGACCCATGAAATCAATACCCCACACATCAAAAAGTTTTACCTCCATAATTTTGGACATGGGCATTTCATGGTGTTTTGAAATAGCACCTTGACGTTGGCATTGGTCACACCTTCTCACATAGTCGTATGCATCTCTGAATATCGAAGGCCAATAATAACCACTTTGCAATACTTTTCTTGCCGTTCGATTCCCTGCATGATGTCCTCCAACTTGCGAAGTGTGGCATGCTTCCAATATAGTAGGTACTTCTTCATGGGATATACATCGTCGAATGATCCCATCCGCGCATCTTCGAAACAAATAAGGTTCATCCCAATAGTAGTGCTGAACGTCATGCATAAACTTCCTCCTTTGGTGGTAAGATAAGTTGGCAGGTATCACATTACTCTCTACGAAATTTGCAAAGTCGGCATACCATGGTACTTTCTCCATTTTTGTCGCTAATATCTCCTCGTCAGGGAATGCATCATCAATCTGAATTTCAGGTTGCGCCACATGTTCATTCTCAAGTCTAGATAGGTGATCAGCCACTTGGTTCTCTCAACCTCTTCTATCTTTGACTTCGAAATCAAACTCTTGCAGCAGCAGTACCCATCGAATCAACCTTGGTTTGGCATCCTTCTTCGTCATTAGATACTTAAGAGCTGCATGGTCTGTATGGACGATCACATTGGTACCCAATAGATAGGCACGAAACTTCTCAAACGCATATACAACCGCTAGGAGCTTTTGTTCAGTAACAGTGTAGTTCCTTTGGGCTTCATTTAGGACCTTACTCGCATAGTAGATAGGATGAAATAATTTCTCCTTTCTTTGTCCAAGAACAGCACCAACGGCTACACCACTAGCATCGCACATGACCTCAAACGGGAGCGTCCAATCTGGTGCTACCATGATAGGGGCTTCAATGAGTTTTCCTTTAAGGCATTCGAATGCCTTTAAGCAATTGTCATTAAAGTCAAACTTCGCATCTTTCTCCAGTAGTTTGCACAATGGACTAGAAATTTTGGAAAAGTCTTTGATGAATCTACGATAGAAACCAGCATGGCCAAGAAAACTACGGACTCCCTTCACCGAAATTGGAGGCGGTAGCTTCTCAATTACCTCTATTTTTGCTCGATCAACCTCTATTCCTCTTTCAGAGATCTTGTGCCCAAGTACGATTCCTTCTTTTACCATGAAGTGGCACTTCTCCCAATTCAGCACAAGGTTGAACTCTACACATCTTTGCAATGCCATGCTCAGGTTTGCCAAACATGCTTCAAAAGACTCACCGACAACTGAAAATTCATCCATAAATACCTCCAAAGTGTCTTCAACCATATCAGAGAAAATAGACATCATACAACGTGGAAAGGTGGCTGGGGCATTACACAACCCGAATGGCATGCGTTTGAAGGCAAACGTACCATATGGGCATGTAAACGTTGTCTTCTCTTGGTCTTCGGGGGCAATACAAATCTGATTATAACCTGAATAACCATCCAAGAAGCAAAACCATCCTTTCCCCGCTAATCGATCTAGCATTTGGTCCATAAATGGCATGGGGAAGTGATCCTTGAGTGTCCAAGAATTCAGCTTGCGGTAGTCCATGCATACTCTCCATACAGTAACGGGCCTGAGTGGAATAAGCTCATTCTTTGCATTCGCTACCACCGTCATTCCTCCTTTCTTGGGAACACATTGTACAGGACTTACCCATGTACTATCAGAGATAGGATATACAACTCCTGCGTCTAACCACTTGATAATCTCCTTCTTCACCACTTCTTGCATAGGTTGGTTTAAACGCCTTTGATGTTCAATGGTGGGTGTGCACTTTTCTTGAAGCTGAATTTTATGTGTGCAAATCCCAGGTGGAATACCAATAATATCCGCAATGGTCCATCCAATGGCTCTAATATACTTGCGTAAGATTGAAATAAGAGCTGCAACTTGTTGCTCACCTAAATCGGCTGCCACTATGACTGGGAGTGTGTTTCCGCTTCCTAAGAATGCGTACTTCAAATGACTTGGCAGCTCCTTCAATTCTAGTGTGGGTGGTTCTTCAATAGATGGCTTGGCTGGTGGTGTGGGTCGATTCTTAAGATCAAGATCCAGCTTCTTGGGAGTATAGCGATATGTCCCTAATCCCGATAGAGCACAAATAGCTTCTTCAAAAATTTCAGCATCCTCATTCTCTCCTTTCATGAGCAAAACCTCCAAAGGATCATCAAGAATTTTCTCTTCTTCAAGTCGTTCTTTCTCATCGTCAAAGACAACATCAGCCACAGAAAATACACTCAGATCTTTGGGTTGCTTCATTGATTTGTAAACATCAAATCGAACCACTTCGTCATTTATTCGGAATGAAAGTTCATTAGCTCTCAAATCAATGAGCACACTTCCTGTAGCAAGGAAAGGGCGTCTCAAGATTATGGGAACCTCTGAATCTGCTTCACAATCCAAGATGACAAAGTCTGCTGGAAAGATAAATGAAGAAACCTTTACCAAGACATCACATAGAATACCAACCGGTCGTTTTACCGACCTATCTGCCATAACAAGCCTCATGTTAGTTGGTGTAGGATCTCCTAACCCCAACTTCTTGTAGATCGATAATGGCATCAAGTTGATGCTGGATCCTAGGTCACATAATGCTTTGGCAAAGTTCAAAGATCCGACGGTGCAAGGAATAGTGAAAGCTCCGGGGTCGGCCTTCTTCTGAACTATCGATCGGGTAGCAATTGCACTACAATGATGCACATCATCCTTCAGCTCATAACTTGATGCCCTCTTCTTAGTCAAAAGATCTTTCATAAACTTTGCATACCCAGGCATTTGTTCAAGTGCCTCTACCAATGGAACATTAATGGTCAGCTGCTTCAACATAGTCATAAATTTGCTGAACTTAGTGTCATCCGCCACCTTCTTCAATCTTTGGGGAAAAGGTGGTGGTGGGTATGGAAGTGTTCTCTCCATGGATTTCTTCTCCTCTTGCTTCCGTTTTTCCATTCTTTCAGGCTGCACGTCACTGGGTGTGACATCCTTGACGTCAGGATTGGTTGTTGCGGCATCTTCTCCTTTTACGTTATCATCCATGTCCGCAACTTTGTCAACCACTTGCTTGCCTTTTTCTGAAGGTTCCAGCACCTTACCACTTCTGGTAGTGATGGCCATGCATGACCCATCATTCCTTGGGTTTTGCACAGTATCGCTAGGTAAAGTGCCAGCCTTTCTTTGATTGAGTGCTGCTGAAAGTTGGCTCAATTGCTGCTCTATTTGCTTGATTGAAGTGGAATGAGAATCAACTAGTTGTTTCATGGAGGACAAATCATTAATTACCTCAGTAACTCCCGCGCTCATTGCTTCCATTCCTTTCAATAATTTAGCCATCATGTCTTCCATACTTCCAGAATTAGATGTGGTGGTATCACGTCTACCAGGGGGAACATATACACCACTCTTTTCATTGTTTTTTCTCCAACTACCTTGGTCCTTGTTTCCAGAATTATCATAATAGTTCCGACCTTGGTTTCCTTGGGTATTCCCATGGAAACCCCCCTGATTGTTCACGTAGTTGGCCTCCTCTTCCGAATCAGATTCGTCTCTTCCTTTTAGCGCCACAGCTTTCACTTTTTCGGTCTTCCCTGATAATAAATGCTTTGTCAGAAGATCCACTTGCGTTTTCATGTGCGCTAAATCTTGATCACGTTCTTCTTGTCTTCTTCTTTGGTCTGCAGTCATGCCTATAGATAAAGTGGGGCTTGCTACCTCGGAATCCCTGGTATGCCAAGCTCTACTTTGTTTCGTCATGCGATCTAGCATATTGCTTGCTTGACCAAAGGTGAGGTCCATAAAAGATCCTCCAGCTGCGTTATCCACCACTGGTTTAGTTATTGAATTCAAGGCTCTATACAATATCTCCATGAGGTGAACATTAGTCATGTGATGGTTTGGGTATCTCGCTAGCTTTGTCTTGAACCTCTCCCATGTTTCATGAAGAGCTTCAGTGGGAAGCTGACGAAAGTTGCTGATTTCATCTCTCAATTGTGCCCTTTTGGAAGGCGGAAAGAATCTTTCTAGGAAAGCGTCTCTCAATTGCCTCCAATTTGTAATTGAATCAGGAGTCAGCCCATTCAACCATAGTGTTGCCTCCCCAGACAGAGACAATAGAAATAGACGTAATCGAATTGCATTCTGACCAACACCAGGATTGTCAAAAGACTTGCATGTAGAAATAAAGATGATGAGATGCATATTCGGATCATCGCCTGCTAGTCCACCAAATAATCCCTTGAGTTTCAATAACTGAATCATGGTGCTTGTGATGTTGAACTTGGCTCCGGGCGCTAATGGTGGTGGAATTATAGCTCCAGTGGCTCCGGCACCATCAAGATCATCATCATCATCGTCAAAGGCTGGCTGCATAGGTTGGTGATCATGTCTATACCGAGCTTGTCGACCTCTTCTGTTGGCAGGTGTTATGATTTCAGCATCACGCCTAGGGTTTAGTAACTCGTCATCACCTAAATCCTCATCGTCAGGATTTGGTGCTCGTGCAGGGTTATCAATGTTCTGCTGTTGAACCTGGGTTGCGGTAAGGGCAACCAATCTTGCTTGTTCCTGTTGAGCAGCCATCCTTGCGATTTCAGCTTGTGCTTCCATTCTACCAATGCGTTGTGGCTCAGGATTGATTGGTAATAACGGTTGACCAGAACTTCGAGTATGGGGCATGCACTAAAATAAAAGCCTGCAGTAGACAAAAACAAAAACTAAAAGTAAAAGTACGAGAATCTTTGACCAAAGGGTCTAGTAATTTTCACGAACTTAATTGACACTTGTATTCCCCGGCAGCGGCGCCAATTATTGATAACGCTCAATCTACAGCTCTCGTAGGAGTGTAAAGCGGTCGTTAGCAAATATAGAATCCAACAGGGTTGGGTGTCGATCCCACAGGGAATAGCTTGGCCAACAAGTAAGCAAAATTACTAAACTTTTGGTGCAAGTCTCGTAAAAAGGGGGGATTCTTGTTTTGCAAGTAATGTAAACAAAAGCTGAAAATAATAAAGTAAAAAGAGAGAGATTGTTACGTTGGTTGTAAACAATGAGAATTGAAGCGTTGGGGTTATGTCCACCTTCTGAGGTATACGTCTCTATTGGCTATGAGTGTGTAGAATTCTGTCATGCAATTGTTTATAGAGAATTATAGTCGATGGTAAATCCAAGCGTCTCTCGACCTAAACAAGGACTATTTCACTTTAACTCTCTCGAGCTTAAAGCGTATCTAACGGTACGAATTCTCCAAGAGGTTAGTCCAGTTACGACACTAGCTTTTTAATAGGAAAGGGTGTCCTACTACCTTGACATTATCTCTTTTCTAGACAAATAACTTTTCTCTCGAACAAGTTAAATGTTAGACTGGCGTATTCTTGCGTTTGCAACCGCAAAGAATGTAGATTAAGATGAAGAGAATAATGATATAAGCAATATACGTGCCTCGAACTCACAAACTCACAGCAATAGATAGTAACTCATTCGGCTTCCATAACCCCAACAGAGTGGTTTAGTTACCCATGAATGCGAAGGAGATCACGATTGACATTGTTGTTATACCCCAAGATTGATTAATTTCGTGTAGCGTAAGTGGTAGGCGTGAGGCGTGAATTCCTTAGCAAGGTAACGATTCTCTTGTTGCGGAAATTAAGAGTAGATGAATAGAAGAAGAAAACTAGAATTAATAGAAAGATTAGAAGAGTTGTAGAATTGTTTGTAGTGTAGAATAATAGAGGAGTAGAAGATGATTTTAAATCTCTAGCATGATAGGGTATTTATAATACCCATATCCTAATCCTACTAAGCTAATGAAATAAATAACCAAATCCTACTAGACTAATGAAATCCTTAACCCATATGTACTAGGTTAAGGTAACATTATCATAATCCACTTAAAATAATGAAATACATAACCTAATTGTACTAGGTTAATGTATCATTGTCAAAATCCAGCTTTGTGTCTGTAAGTCCCCAAAGTCTTCAGAATTGCTGTTTTAGCCCGGGACAGATTTTCCATGCAGCAGTTTTGGTCCTTAGGCGTGTGAACTCCCTTCCCTTCCTTCGTGAGCTTTCTTTTGCGTCAAGTAAGCCATAAAATGCTGAATTCTGCATCATTTATACCTGAAACTTTACTAATCATGTTCGTTAGCTCATTTACAGGAAAAAGGACTAAAAGTGCATGAAATATATAATTTGTTCTCAAAACTAGGCTAAAATATGGGCAAAATATATTGATATAGGCGTGTAAATCCGCCTATCATCAAGTTGTCAAGGTAAGCTTGTAGTAGAGTTATTAGAAGCAGGTGGAGCCTAGAGTTAGGCTCATTGGAGTTTGTAATCAATAGGTTGATTATAGTGGATTGTTAGTGTGCTTGTGAGGGTAAGTTGTGGTTTTTTCTCCCTTGAGCAAGGAGGTTTTCACGTTAAATCACTGTGTTCGTTACTTTCCTGTAAGGTTTTAGTTTCCTAGTACTTTACTGCTTGATTTCCTATGACTAACTCTAAGGGACCTGGTCCCTCATAGTATGGTGCAACCCTCCCCCCTCTACGTTTCATCAGCTATTTTCTTTGGCGACAATCTCATCTCTTGGGCCTCTAAGAAGCAATGGATAGTAGCTCATTCGTCAAGAGAGTCGGAATACAAAGCTTTGGCAGATACGGCAGCTGAGTTAATATGGACTCAATCCCTCCTTTTTGAACTTGGAGTTCACCCTTCTAATGCTCCGACTCTCTAGTGTGACAATATTGATACGACTTATCTGTCTCTTAATCCCATTTTTCACTCTCGAACAAAGCACGTAAAAATTGATTATCATTTTATTTGAGTAAGGTTGTCTGGAAGGATCTTCATATCCACTTTATATCCACAAAAGACCAATTGACAGATGTCTTGACTACGCCTTTGGCTTCAACATGATTTCGGTTCTTACACGACAAACTCAAGGTGAAGGAGCCACCTTCCATTTGCAAGGGGAGTATTAGAGTACCCTAGTTCTTGTAGATTACCATCTCATAATATTTTTAATCCGTGTTTGTTTAGGACTTGTAATCCTAACTTTTTTTAATGTACGACAATCATGTCTATAAATATTCCACATATGAATACAATTGAATACAATTGATTCTTGAGATTTTCTATTACATCAATATCTTCTTGACATATCAATAGAAAGTAAGGCTATAAGTTGGTTCTCTCGAGTCTTTAGAGCGTCGGATGCTTGTCCATCTAAATGGAATTTGAGGTGTGACAAAGGATGAAGATTTTCTTCGGTGGATCCTCTCATGTTTTTGTTTAGTTCATTTTAAGAAACTTTTGTAAAAAAAATCAATAAAGAGAATTTGTAGTTAAAAAACTTTTGTTTAAAAAAAAGAAGAAGAGAATTTGTAGTTAAAAAATGCATAGGTCTAGATTTGAACTCCCAACCTTAAACAAGCAAATTGTCATAGATCCATCACGCCAAGAGGAATCTTAACCATTTCTTTCAATATATATCTCTTTATGCATAGTATTAACATACGGAGTATACATAATCAGTAAAATTTTCCGACGAAGCATTATTGCTTGACATTCCTTCACTCAATGGGGTCTGCCCCCGTACGGAGGCGTAATCCACTAATTATAAAGGTCGCGTGTTCGTGGCTTCGAGCTATAAAAATGAATACTTGATAGGTATCACTCCTTAAATAGGCTTACATGACATGAGTGGTAATCTATATCTATAATATATTAAAAGTATGAAAATCCTTAGAAAAATGATTTGAACTTTTCATCCTTCTTTAAAAGACTCTCCTTTAGACAAAATTGTCTTTTCACTATTTTTTTTAATTTATTATTTAATTATTTTTATTATATTAACTAGACTCCTAGAATATATGGGATTCCTAAAATATATGGAAGGAGAATCAATTAATATTTTTCTTTGTAGTGATCGATTAAAAAAATACTCTCAAAATAGGATAGAATAATATTCCTAAAATAGGACTCTTTTAAGAAAATACTAGATTGGTGGATGCTTAATTTTTCAACCCAACATAATAGAATTCAATGTGTGTGTATATATATATATCTTCTTTGTTTTCATTCAAGTCACTCTTTAATGTCAAAATTTTCGCTCAGACAAGAATTATTTTCATCAAAATTGAAGCTTTGTGATCACTATTGTACTATTTTGTTGTAGTTTACAGGTCGTAGATGAATTTACAGGTGGTAGATGAATGTCTGAGGAATTTTTTTAGGTAAAAGATAGGTTTAATTGTATTGTTTTTATATCTCTGTTTTGATTTTTTTTTCGTGTAAAGGTAAAGTTTAGTTTTATTATTTTGATATTTCTATTGTCATATTATTTTGTTATAGTTTATAGGTGGTAGAGATAATTTTCTGTAGAGGTGAGATTTAATTATATTGTTTTTATGTTGGCTTTGAGAAGTTTTTTAGATAAAGGTTAGGTTTATTTAAATAAATTCTCTAAAAGATGTTGAATTTAATTATTGTATTCATCTTTATTATTTAAATAAATACCGTATTTAGTGTAACATTTGAACTCAATAGAGTGAGTTAATAACTCAGATAATTACTGTAGACACCTAATTTCGTCCCTCCGCAATATCATTTTTATCCATTTTTTATCTTATCCTACCGTGTACCCTCAATCATGTAATTATCCCTCCACAAATGACAAAAATCAAAACCAACTCTAAACAAATCTTATCCCCAAATCCCCACATAATCCCAATTGATAACAAATTAACAACCTTCCCAATTAAAAGCGGACACCTAACTACCCTACCCCACCTCACACCCTACCCCCTACCCCACTAACCCACCCTCACCTCATATATACCCACCCAATCTCTCTTCACAGGGGGACGGACGAAAAAAAAAAGAGATTACCCATCATCTTCTCCACATTTTTTTTGGGGGCTCGGATACACCATCACCAACAGAGAAAATTTTTGTTGGCTTCCTTTCTTCTTCACCAAGACACCCTCACAGCTTCTTCTCCACAAGAACAGGGATCTCCATACGACCATCTTCCATATTCACACAGAAACTCACCCTCACTCTAAACCACAGTCACACACACTTACAAAATCATCGGAAAATCGAAACAACTTCACAATCGATACAACATATACCCATAGCTCCATTTTTTTTATTTTTTCCATTGAAGCACATATACACACAGCTACAAGATCACACGCACACACAGATCTGAACAACGTTTTGCTCCATTAAATGTTGTACACACAGAAATCAGCAAAATGGAGAGAAGATTGAGAGTGTGAGATAGAGAATCTCGAGAGAGAGAAGAAAAGGGAGAAAACACGTTTTTGGTCCTATTTTTTGGCAAAATTATCCCCGGAATCGTCAATCGGAGAACACTGCCAATTCTCGAATGTTACTGTTTCGGCGGGTTCTCGTCGAAAAGCATATCATTCATCATAAATTCATCAAAATCTGACCCGTTTATCCGTCAAATCTCATTGGAAGTTCAGAAACCGGCCAAAACCTCTTTTCCTGTCACTGTCTAAAGCTCACTGGAGCTTAGATTTGGACTGGTTTTTTTTTAGTTCTCTGTTAAATTTTAGGGATTTCAGTCTCGTCTGATCGTGATTAGTTTTCCGATATCGTGCTTTGGGAGTTTACGTGATTAAATCATGTCAATATTCGGAGTTTGGATTTCATTTTGAGGTTTTCTATTGATTCTCAAATCTGTTCGGGTTTGGTTTGCTTATTGTTGGGGTTTCCGTTCGAGGATTTCGATTTTTGACTTCTTTATTATCAACGATAACGAGTTCTATTAAGGTCCATCTCTTTAACTCTACTCTTTCATTTTCTCGGATTTTGGTTAATGCTGTGATTTTGTGGTTGGTTGAATTTTAGTAAAATATTGATCGTTGTTGTGGATACGTAGGAGTGATGTGCTTAAATGCTTGAATCTTCGTTGGATGTATATGTTTGATGTTGATTTTAGATTTTAAAAGTGGTTTGATAATCGAAAATTTGTTAACCATGGCTTGAGGATTAAACTTGTTGATTTGGGGGTCGGGATCGAAAATTGATAATCGAATAAGTTGAAGGTTGTTTGTTTTGATTCATTACTGAATATTTTCAAATTGGATAGTATCATGATAGGTCGAGTGGGTAGGCAATCGTAGGTTTGGGTAGGCGAAATTTAGGAATAACGATTTATTGAAGTGTTTGAATATGTGCGTGAATGGTACTTTCTACTTTATTGCACAAAAAGTTTAAATTGTACTCATTTGGCCGGGGAATGCCCCGAAGGATTTGTATTGATTTATCCGGGGAATGCCCTGAAGTAGCATGTACGCAAAAGAGGCTCGTGATCAAGGCCCGGAACGTCGGGTGGAGTTTAGTTTAGGATTAGTTTAGAATAGAATAGGTTTTATATTTCAGCACCTCTTTTATTTTGGATTGTATAATTTAGACTGAACATTATTTTTGTTTGTTTTGAATTTTGTGTGATTTATTTGTTTGCTTGTTTTGTGTGTTTATGTGGTTTGTACATTTGTAATGTCAAATTAGCCGATACGCTCCACCAAGCGACCGTGGTCGAACCACGGGATCGAGGGGTGCCTAACACCTTCCCCTCGGTCAACAGAATTCCTTAGCCGGAATCTCTGTTCGTAAACCGGTTTAAAGAGTCAAATGGTTTCGAAAAGGATTTTCCAATGGTGACTTGGCACACCAGATTATGCCAAGTGGCGACTCTGATTTTGAATGTAAAAACAATCTTTTTTCGGAACCAATCTTCATTTTGTCACTTTAATAAAAAACCCTTTCAAACCTTAAAATACATATCTTAATTTTTGGAGTCGAAAAAGGGGTGTGACAGCTCTGGCGACTCTGCTGGGGACATTTCAGAATTCGAGCTTATTTTTTAGTCGTATCGGCTTTGTTTGGCATTACGAGTGTATAAACATTGTTTGTGATTATTGTTTTGTTATTGTTTTCACTTTTGTGCATTTTCGTGCTCTTTGTTTATAGTATTTATCCTATGTGTTACCGCTTTATATCTGTCATCATGAGTCCATCCCCCCGGCCTTCTTTCTGCAACAAGTCTCGGAGCGCACGTCGTGCGTACGAAATCTAGTTGAGTCACCTTTATTTTAGGGGGGGAGCCGTTGGATGTATGGAGTAGGTGGAAAGCAAAGCAGCCACTATCGACCATATGCTCCCCCGAACGGCCTTGTTAGTAAACCACAACGTAGGTCAGCCTTTAGGTCATTCTTATGTGCATCATATTGAGACCAAACGAGGCCTACATGGTCCTTTGTAGGAGACTCACCTTTAAAGCATCCCTACGTGCTAACTGTTGCATATTTGAGGGTAACGTGGTCATTTGACGGACGAATTTTTTATAAAATAAAAAATAAAAAAATATATAGAAAGCGAGTCGAAAAGAATGAATCAAAAGGAATGTCGTAGTTTATTTTAGAATTCTTTATGGCTTTTGTTCTTCACGATCCAAAAACTCAAAAAGATTTTTTTTACATTTTTTGCATTTTGTCTCCGCAAAGTACCGTAAATTCAAAAAAAAAAAAAAAAAAAAAGTTTTTTCTACGTATTTGTCAAAAGCAAAAATACCAAAAAGATTTTTTTCCATAATGGATGGTGTAACTCTTAGTTAAAGTGTCTAATTGAAAAATCCAAAAATAGTTTTTTCGTTTGTTTTTCGTTGTGTCTCTCAAGTTAGGGTCAATTTACTAGTTAATCGTTAATTGTCCAATCTGGACGAACTACGCATACCTGATTTCCGTCCCTCGGGGCGGGATACGTAGGCAACCCTCGGTGGGTCCGGTAACCTTTATTTTGGTCTTCGTCTTAGTCTTAGGCTAGGTCTTTTACTCCGTAACCTAGAGTTGTTAGCCAAGTAGGCTGATTTTATTCAGCATTACTGTTCGGCGATTTGGAGTCATGAAGCGGTCTTGTCCCATCGACGTATGTCCGCATCAAATTCCCGTTGGTTGGGAACCTTTTGCTCTTATCAAATTTTGAGACAATTTCTTATCTGCTACTACAGGATGGACCTGTCCACAAAGTCTAGAGTCCTTATGGTTGTCAAGGTACCCAGAAAGTTGATCAAGTGGTGGGGCACGTTCAATTACTCCGAAAAGCACGAAGTGAGGAAAGTGTTAGGCAATCTTGTAACACTCATGGATCTCACGCCTCGTCCGGATTTAATAGAAGCTGCGTTGACTTTCTGGGATCCAAATAATTTGGTGTTTAGGTTCGGAAGTTGTGAATTGACTCCTACCCTGGCAGAAATATCTTGTTTGTTTCGGTTGACTTACATGGACCAGCAGATGATTTTAGCCCGCAATCATACTCGTAAGAAATTCCTTCGACTCTGTGGATTAAAAGATAACAAGCATCTGGGATGTCTCAAACAATCTTGGATTTCCTTGGACTATTTGTTTGCTAGATTTGGGTCTTTAGAGGGTTTCGACTGTTTTTGGGATGAATTCTGTACTACCAAAAAAATCTGGGAACAACGTCGTCTGAAGGTTTTCTGTCTGGCTTTGTTGGGTATCTTAGTGTTTCCGTTAGATGAGAGGTGTATCAATACTCGTCTACAATCAGTGGTGATAGCTTTATTCAAGAAAAAAGATGAGGTCACCATTGTACCAATGATCCTAACAGAAATATATAAGGCTTTAACTGAAGTAAAAGGAGGGGTACGATTTTTTGAGGGGAGTAATCTGATATTGCAGTTGTGGATGATGGAGCACTTGCATACGCCTTCTTTGATTAGAGCATATGTGATCGACCGTTGTCTGAATGATCGAGTGCAAGCCATGCAAGAAAGAATGCGTTTTGACAAATTTTCTTTTCCTATTGGAGTCGATTCTTGGATCGAATTTCTCGGATCAAGAACTCCAAACAACATTCTTTGGTGCTATATGTGGTTTTGTCCTAAGAAAATCTTGATTGGATCTCAAATGCAACTCTTTCTAGTTTTGATAGGACTTAACTGCACTAGGCCTTACAGTCCAAGAAGGGTGATGCGTCAGTTGGGTAGAATGCAAGACGTCCCCCCAATAATGGACCTTCTAAAGGATGTAGAGTACTTTAAAGACCAATTCGTAGGGGAAAGCAAATATGAGCAATTCTGGAATAACGCGATAAAGCTGGGTGTCGATACTTTCGAGGAAAATCCAGGATGCACTCAAAACTATGAAATCTGGCTACAATCTCTGCCCCGTGGCATTAGTAGACCCTTACCAGCCCAACTTAGAGGGCGAATACGGGAAGCAATCATGGTAGAAGATGATGAGAAGGAAGATTCGGGTGTCAAGGTGGAGTTTTTGAGAGTTCAGTTGTCGCGTTTGATCACAACTGTGGATGGGTGTCAGAGAAACCTTTGCGGGTGTACTCTCCAAGAGGCGGGGATACGGGCAAGAAATTTGTTTCCGAATATCAAAATGTCGTTGCAGGACATGTTGCAAAGTCTAAGTGGAAAAAATGGGGACTTCACAGATGGGTTCATCTCAGCCGGGGACATCACACAGAGCACCAGTTTGAAAGAACATGTCTTATCTTTATGTAGTTTGAGTCTTTTATGTTTCTGTCATTATAGGTTGGTGTCTGTGTTAAGTCGGAGTTAAGTTGTTTTTGATATTCGGGTATTTATTGCACGCATATCGTTAGGGGTTTAAAGTGTTTTTTTTTTTTGGTATTTGTTGTTTAGTTTTAAAGTGGTCCTAAATTCGTTGTATGTTTTGCTATCTTTCATCGAAATGTTAGGATGTTACGTCTTTCTTTTGTTTACTTGTTGTTGTGTTTCGTGAAAAAAAAAAAAAAAAAAAACCTTCAATTGTGTAATGTTTATGCATAAGCTGCCCGAACTACGCAAGATCTGATTCATGTACAATATGATACGTAGGCAGCCTACTTTTGGGTTCGATCTAATCATTTTGTTTCGTTGTTTTTCATTATTTTTCCTCTTTTAAGGAAAACAAAAGCCATAAAGAATGATAAAATAAAGGTATATAACGTGAGGAAAAGAGCAGATATTGATATAAAAAATAGTAATAGGTGTAGATAAAAAAAAGTGTGTAAATAAAAATCGGGATGATGTTGAAATGACCTCGCTACCCTCAAAAGCTGGTAGAAATGAACATGAACTTAGGGCAATTTTACCAATGTGATTCCCATGCTTTTGGTATACCCTAATCCTAACGGATGTCGTCTTTGATGAGCATGTTCTTTCAGATAAAAGTGGTAGGTTTGCAGCACTCTGGCTAGTCACCCATACTTCACTAGATCCAAAGCAAAGCTCGCAATGGCTAGCAGGGAGATTGAAAATTCGCTCATTGACCCGGATCAGAATCACAGGGAAGAAAGTTCAGAACACAATGATGAGGTAGTAAGGCTCAGGCAACAATTGATAGATTTACACCGGGCATGGGCCAGCGGAATGCCTCCTCCTCCGCTCCCTGAAGGTCTTGGGAACATCTCTAATTGCCCACCGCTCTCTCAAGCACAATTCTCTGCTCCTACTGAGTCACCTGAGCACGCGCCAGGATTCACTCCGCGACATTATTATCCTGGCAATTCTGGTGTGCCCTTGGCAGCTCCCCAATCAAGACCAGCTGCTCAGCCAGCGCCACCGATCACACCGGTATTCGTGGCCCCGCCACCACAAGAAACTCCCATATATGCTGTGCGTCCCACAATGAGGCTTCCTCGGTCTTCCAGTGAGCCAGCACTGAAGGTTTCAAATGGTCAGTATTATGCTACGGAGCCTACTCTGCAATTGAATGAACCGTATGGGTACACTCAGCCGCCTGCATTTCCATTTGATACGGAGAAACCTGTCGCAACGGAGGAACAGGATGTCATAGCCCGGAAACTGAAGAGTTTAGAGCAAGCTATGAGGAATTTGCAAGGAATCGGAGATTATAGAAGTGTTTCCTATAAAGACCTGTGCATGTTTCCAGACATCAACCTGCCCCCCGGTTTTAAGATGCCTAAGTTCGAGAAGTACGCAGGGCACGGTGATCCTGTTGCACACTTGAGACGTTATTGCAACCAGTTGAGGGCTGCAGGAGGAAAGGAAGAACTACTCATGGCCTTCTTTGGCGAGAGTCTTTCAGATCTGGCTTCAGAATGGTTCATCGATCGGGATATCGATAAATGGAACAGTTGGGATGATTTGGCTTCTGAATTTGTTCAACATTTTCAGTACAACATCGATTTGATTCCGGACGAAAAATCTTTGGTCAACATGAAGAAAAAAAGCACTGAAGGTTTTAGGGAATACGCTATAAGGTGGCGTGAACAGGCCGCTAGGGTAAAGCCTCCAATGAAGGAAAGTAAGTTGGTAGAAGTTTTCATTCAGGCGCAGGATGAGACCTATTTTCAACATTTACTTCCGGCAATGGGAAAGTCTTTTATGGAAGTCCTCAAAATGGGGGAGATGATAGAGAACGGGATTAAGACCGGTCGAATAGTGAGTTTTGCTGCATTAAAAGCTACCACACAAGCGATTCAAGGTGGATCTGGCGCATTTGGAGGAAAAAAGAAGAAAGAGGATATTGCGACTGTCGTAGCCGGAACCCATACTTATCCTAAAAGGCCACCTCGCCCCTATCCCCAATCCCAAGCCCAAGTCTACGCCCAAGCTCCATATATTCCTCCCCACCATTACTACCCTCCACAAAATCTTTTATATTCCATTCCGCCACCCCCTTACCCAGTATATAGTGCGCAACCATATGCCCAAACCCCTTCTTACCCGCAGTGGCGCGCGCAAACTTCACAAAATCGCCCATTCGCTCCATCAAATTACCAAAACCCCCCCAGACCCAGTTTTCAGCCTAGGCCCGAGTATAAGCAGGAGAAAACGGTCAAAAATCAATTCACACCTCTTGGGGAGTCATATGCTAGCTTGTTTGATAGGTTGAGGAAGTTGAAAGTTTTAAGCCCAATTCAAGGAAGGCTTTCAAATCCACCACCAAGGAATCTCGATTATTCTTTAAGGTGTGCGTACTGTTCTGATATGCCAGGCCATGATATTGAGAAATGCTGGCATTTAAAGAGAGCTGTCCAAGATTTGATTGACACAAATCAGATGTTGGTCCAAGCCCCGGAAGGTCCAAACATTAACCAGAATCCGTTGCCAACCCATGCTGAAGCCAATATGTTAGAATTGATATATGATGGGAAAGAGTCTTCGAGGGGTTATACGCCTATTGTCAAGATACACACCACTGAGGAGAAATCGGTGAATGTAGCGGAGTCTTTGAAAGCAATGTCATTGAGCCAGGAAGGAATGAGGGAGGATAAATCCCGAGAAAGCACAAAGACGCCCCTGATCACAGTACAAGGCGCCAGAAGGTATGGTGATTCGAGTCAGGATAAACCTAAGTTGACAGTGGTGGGAGCTTTGAGTCAGCCTATCTTGACGGTAAAAGGAGCACTGGCAGCGCCTATTGTCCTCAAACCGGTGACCCAACCTCCGATAGTTGATATGAAAAGGATTCCCTGGAATTATGGGCGGACTGTGATGACCTATCACGGGAAAGAAGTTGTGGAAGATGTAGATAAGGTAGGAGGCTTGACCAGGTCAGGAAGATGCTTCGTGCCTGAAAGCTTAAGAAAGTCTAAGCCAACGGTGAGTCCACCGTCGTCTATCAAAAAGCCTATCACTGAGGAAGAAGCCGAAGATTTTTTGAAAAAGATGAAATTTCCAGAGTATTCAGTATTAGACCAGCTGAAGAAAACCCCTGCTCAAATTTCCCTTTTATCTTTGTTGTTGCACTCCGAGGAGCATCGTGATGTTTTGCTGAAGGTATTGAATGAAGCATATGTTCCAAGGGAGATTACAATCAACCAGGTTGAGAAAATGGTGGGAAAAATCTTTGAGGTCAATCGGATCAGCTTTTCTGATGATGAATTGCCTGTTGAAGGTACAGGGCATAATCGGGGTCTTTACATTACAGTGAAGTGTGAGGATTTCTACGTCACTCATGTTATGATTGATGGAGGTTCAGGTGCAAATATTTGCCCTATTTCTACTTTGTAAAAGCTGAATGTTGGTGCTGATAGGATCAAGCCCAACAATGTATGTGTTAGGGCTTTCGATGGTGCAAAGTCAAATTCCATTGGCGAAATATAACTAATGTTGACCATAGGGCCTGTTGAGTTTGCCATAGAGTTTCATGTATTGAACGTAGAATCCTCTTACAATCTGTTGTTGGGAAGGCCCTGGATCCACAAGGCCAAGGCAGTTGCATCCACGCTGCACCAAATGATTAAGTTTGAGCATGACAGGCAAGAAGTAGTTATTCATCGTGAAGGAGATTTATCAGCCTACGAAGATTCTCCCTTGTCCTTTATTGAAGCAAATAACATAGAGGAGACATTCGTCTATCAAATTTTTGATACAGTGCCAGTGAGTCGTATCCCTGAGTGGCAAGCTATACCGGGACCGCAATTGTCTTCTGCTTCTATCATGATGGTGAGTGAATTTTGGAAATACGTATTTGAACCAGGAAAAGGTTTGGGAGCATCTCTGCATGGTATAGTTCATCCCATATGTCCGAGTGAGAACGTGGGCACGTTTGGTCTGGGATTTGAGCCTACAGCTGAAGATCTGAAGAAAATCAGGGGAAGGAAGAAGGAAGTATGGTCCCTCCCTCGCCCAATGCCACTACTCAGTGAGTCATTTGTTAAGAGCGATGTCGCGAAGCATGTGGAATCTGAAGTTGAATTGGTGGGTGACCTCCAGAACTTTTTTATTGAAGTTGATATGGTTGAAGCAGGAGAAGATAGCAGTATGGCAGATGTGCAATTCATAGGTCCAGCTGTCCGGCTCAATAATTGGGAAGTCACTCCTCTCCCCGTCAGGAGGGAGTTTTGGTAGTTTATTTTGTTTTCCTTTCTGTTTATCCGAGTTATTTCAGGGTTATAATTCGGATTTTAGTTTGTTTATGTTATATTGGTGTCTGTGTTTAAACCCTTCTATCTTTTATTTAATGAAATGCAATGTCCCTTTTGTTTTGTGTCTAATATAGTTTGTTTTTCTTTTTACACAGTTCTCTTTATGCTGATTCTAATGACATGACATGCATGCAGAATTTTCAGCCTGGTCTTAAAATCCAAAATAATCCAGATGTAATGGAGCAGGATGAGGAATATGATGAAAAAGAAGCATTAGAAGAAATAAGCAAAGGGTTGGAACAATTTGAAGACAAACCGAATCCTAATTTGAATGAGACTAAGCCAATAAATCTAGGGGATCAAGAAGATGTTAGGAAAACTAAAATCAGTGTACATGTTTTGCCCCAGCAAAAGGATGAAATGATTCAAATGTTAATGGATTATAAGGATGTTTTTGCATGGTCTTATGATGATATGCCTGGTTTAAGCACTGAATTAGTGTCTCACAAATTGCCAACGGATCCCGCATTCCCTCCTGTCAAACAGAAGTTGAGGAAGTTTAAAACAGATGTAAGTATTAAAATCAAAGAGGAAATCATGAAACAACTTGAAGCCAAAGTAATTCGAGTGGCTCGTTATCCCATGTGGTTATCCAATGTTGTTCCCGTACCAAAGAAAGATGGCAAAATTCGAGTATGTGTTGATTACCGCAATTTGAACAGGGCAAGTCCAAAAGATGATTTTCCACTGCCCAACATCCATATTTTGCTAGACAACTGTGCTAAACACGAGGTTGCCTTTTTTTTGGATTGCTATGCCGGATATCACCAGATCATTATGGATGATGAAGACGCGGAGAAGACATCTTTTATCACACCATGGGGAACTTATTGTTATCGGGTGATGCCGTTCGGTTTGAAGAATGCTGGAGCAACATACATGAGAGCCATGACCACTATGTTTCATGACATGATGCATAAGGAGATTGAGGTTTACGTGGATGATGTGATTATTAAGTCAAAAAGTCAGGCCGACCATGTAAAAGACTTGAGAAAGTTCTTTGAAAGACTTCGCAGGTATAACCTCAAACTCAACCCGGCAAAATGTGTATTTGGAGTTCCATCTGGAAAGCTGTTGGGGTTTGTAGTCAGCCGTCGGGGAATTGAATTAGATCCCTCAAAAATCAAAGCCATTCAGGATTTGCCCCCGCCCAAGAATAAAACGGAGGTAATGAGTTTGCTTGGTAGACTGAACTACATTAGCAGGTTTATTGCTCAACTCACAACCACTTGTGAGCCCATATTCAAGTTGCTGAAAAAGAGTGCTGTGGTAAAATGGACTGAAGAATGTCAGGAAGCGTTCGATCGAATCAAAAGATATTTGTCAAATCCGCCCGTGTTGGTACCCCCGGAGCCTGGTAGGCCTTTGATCTTATACTTGTCAGTCATGGAAAATTCTTTCGGGTGTTTCCTGGGGCAACATGATGTCACAGGCAAAAAAGAGCAGGCTATTTACTATCTTAGCAAGAAGCTCACCACTTATGAGGCCAGGTATACTCTTCTTGAAAGGACGTGTTGTGCCCTAACTTGGATAGAACAGAAGTTGAAGCACTATCTCTCATCCTATACTACTTATCTCATCTCCCGCATGGATCCTTTGAAGTATATCTTTCAGAAGCCTATGCCGACAGGTCGATTGGCAAAGTGGCAAATTTTGCTTACCGAGTTCGACATCGTATATGTGACTCGAACCGCCATGAAAGCCCAAGCCTTGGCAGATCATCTTGCTGAGAATCCCATCGATGAAGAGTACGAGCCATTAAAGACATATTTTCCTGACGAAGAAGTGTCGTGTGTCGATGAAGTTGTTATAGATGTTGATCCAGGTTGGAGGTTATTCTTCGATGGAGCTGTCAATATGAAAGGAGTCGGAATAGGTGCGGTTCTTGTCTCTGAATCGGGACAACATTTCCCGGTAACAGCACAACTACGATTCTACTGTACTAACAATATGGCAGAGTATGAAGCCTGCATCCTTGGTTTGAGGTTAGCTGTTGATATGGGAGTCCAAGAATTATTGGTTTTGGGAGATTCGGATTTACTCGTCCATCAAATTCAAGGCGATTGGGAGACGCGAGATTTGAAGCTCATCCCGTATCGACAATGCTTGTCGGAGCTATGCCGACGATTTGTGTTAGTAAAATTTAGGCACATTCCAAGGATTCGTAATGAAATTGCTGATGCTTTGGCCACTTTTTCTTCAATGCTCCAACATCCTGACAAAGCCTACATCGATCCAGTGCATGTACAGAGTCGTGATCAGCATGCTTACTGCAATGTGGTTGAAGAAGAGCTCGATGGAGAACCTTGGTTCTTGGATATCAAGCGGTACATTCAATCAGGAGAATACCCAACATATGCCACCAACGATCAAAAGAGGACTCTTAGGCGTTTGGCTAGTGGATTTTTCTCGAGCGGGGGAATCTTGTATAAGAGGACCCCAGATCTGGGACTTCTAAGGTGTGTAGATGCAAAAGAAGCCTCGGCAATCATGGTTGAAATACACTCTGGAGTATGCGGGTCGCATATGAACGGTCACGTCTTGTCAAAGAAGATTCTTCGAGCAGGTTATTACTGGCTTACTATGGAGAGGGATTCTATTCAGTTTGTTTGAAAGTGTCATCAATGTCAGGTGCACGGCGATCTGATACGTTCTCCTCCTGTTGAGTTGCATGCAATGGCCGCTCCATGGCCGTTCGTAGCTTGGGGAATGGATGTGATTGGACCGATTGAGCCGAAGGTATCAAATGGACATAGATTCATTTTGGTAGCCATTGACTACTTCACAAAGTGGGTGGAAGCAGTAACTTTCAAGTCGGTGACAAAGAAGGTTGTGGTAGATTTTGTTCATGCCAATATCATTTGTAGATTTGGAATTCCTAAGATGATTATTACAGACAATGCTGCCAATCTCAATAGTCATTTGATGCAAGAAGTGTGTCAACAGTTTAAGATCGCACATCGAAATTCTACTCCATATCGCCCAAAGGCCAATGGTGCTGTAGAAGCCGCCAATAAAAATATAAAAAAGATACTGCGAAAAATGGTACAAGGTTCTAGACAGTGGCATGAAAAGTTGCCGTTTGCATTGCTAGGTTATCTCACCACTGTTCGCACTTCAACAGGGGCAACTCGATATTTATTAGTGTATGGGACAGAAGCAGTCATCCCTGCAGAAGTTGAAATTCCTTCTCTTCGGTTCATTGTAGAAGCAGAGATCGATGACGACGAATGGGTAAAAGCCCGACTGGAACATTTGAGTTTGATCGAGGAAAAAAAGCTAACGTCCGTGTGTCATGGCCAGTTGTATCAAAGGAGGATGGCTCGTGCGTATAACAAAAAGGTCCGTCCCAGGAATTTTGAAGTTGGTTAGTTGGTATTAAGACGTATCCTTCCTCACTAGGTTGAAGCGAAGGGCAAGTTCTCCCCTAACTGGCAAGGTCCCTTCGTTGTGAAGAAAGTGTTACCCAATGGAGCCTTATATTTGACAGATACTGAAGGCAAAATGGCAGAAATGGCTATCAATGCTGATGCGGTCAAAAGATACTATGTATGATATTTGATCCTTTGTTTGAGTTTATTGCATGTTTAGTACTTGCATTTTTTAAGATTGATATGATGAAGGCATTTTATTCTTCTATCCAAACATTGTGTCACCCTTTGTTTACCCGTTTGAGCCTCGTTTATTTTTCTTTCATATCCCTCTTTTGGAATCAAAATAGAGTCAAAGATAAATGTCAAGAAAATAAGAATAAAAGAAAGAGTTCGAAAATAAAAGAAAAAAAATCAAATCAAAACAAAGAACAAGCTGATGGAACTACGTGCGACCTGATTCTCCTCTCTCGGGAGTGAGATACGTAGGCTGCCCTATTTCGGGCTCGGTCCAACCAAATAAAGATTTAAGATTCACCCAGTCAACAAAACTGGGGCATGAGTTAATGCATTGTTTGAGTCGATTCCAAAAGTTGTAAGTCCCACCCCCACTTCAAGTATCGTTTGAGCCTCTTACCATATTTTCTAACCTTATCCAAAAGCCAAGTTACAACCAAAGAAAGTCCTTCAGATCAATTTTTGATAGTGTTAAGGCTAAGCATGCAATGGATATGACGATACACTGTGAAGTACCGCTTGTCTCCCTCAGCATAAGAAATCAGGAAAGAAATACAAAAATGAGAGAGTCTTATCGGTGAAAACCTTTGCAGGCACCATAAGGCGATGGTGAGTCGTTAGAATATGAAAATGAGAGAGTCTTATTGGTGAAAACCTTTACAGGCACCATAAGGCGATGGTGAGTTGAGAGAAATACAATAATGAGAGAGTCTTATTGGTGAAAACCTTTGCGGGCACCGTAAGGCGATGGGTGAGTTGAGAGAAATACAAAAATGAGAGTCTTATTGGTGAAAATCCTCATGGGCACCGTAGGGCGATGGAGAGTTTAAGAGAAAGGCGGAAAGTGAAAAGAAAAAGATTTGTTGGCGAAAGTCTTTTTAAATGTCGTCAGTCGAATATGATGTATGAGTCCAATGGATTTGAAGAAGCGGCTCAGTGGCAAAAGGCACGAACTCAACAACAAATGGGGAGTTTGGATAGGAAGATCAGGCAGCTCAATCCAAAATGCATGTCATACTCATTGGAGTTGGTTGTCGTATTCAGATAAGTTTTCTTTTTGAATATGGGACATTGCCCTTTTCTTTCATTTACATATTCATGTTTTTGTCTTTTCTTATGTTATTTATCAAAACAAGAGTCACCATCATTTCTTTACATTTTTTTTTAAGTCAAGTCTGTGTCAAAACAAGCGAGAAAGGATTTCAAAATTTACTACCAGTCTTTCCAATTATATGAGGAAAAGCCAAGGAACAGCACAGGAAAGAAATATGATCGTAATTCAACACGAAGCAAAGGAAGTCTATCAGCCGACAGGCTATTGGATTCGTGGAATCATTCAGATTTGGGAAAAGAGTGCACCTCAGGGGCATGGTAAAATGAAAACCCATTGTTTGAGTCAGAACTCATTTCCCTCAATCTGGATCTTGGTCAATGATGCGGTAAGACAGGGCAAGTGTTAGCAATTTGGGACAAAGATGAAAGGAACGAGTACTGGGGCAGATACCTGAGAAGCCAAGAGCTGCAAGCCATCACTAAGTTTTTAACTGACAAATTTTCTTTGATTGAAACAGGGGAAAATTCGTTTCACTTGATTCAGCTACCATTGGGATTTTACTTTATGCTCAGGACCCTCCTGAAAAATGGGATTTTACTTAATGTTCAGGACCCTCCTGAAAAATGGGACTTTATTTTCTGTTCAGGACCCTCCTGAAAAATGGGACTTTACTTTCTGTTCAGGACCCTCCTGAAAAATGGGACTTTACTTTCTGTTCAGGACCCTCCTGAAAAATGGGATTTTACTTTCTGTCCAGGACCCTCCTGAAAAATGGGATTTTACTTTCTGTTCAGGACCCTCCTGAAAAATGGGACTTTACTTGCTGTTCAGGACCCTCCTGAAAAATGGGACTTTACTTTCTGTTCAGGAACCTCCTGAAAAATGGGATTTTACTTTCTGTTCAGGACCCTCCTGAAAAATGGGATTTTACTTTATGTTCAGGACCCTCCTGAAAATGGGACTTTACTTTCTGTTCAGGACCCTCCTGAAAAATGGGATTTTACTTTATGTTCAGGACCCTCCTGAAAAATGGGATTTCACTTTCAGCTCAGGACCCTCCTGAAAAATGGGACTTTACTTTCTGTTCAGGACCCTCCTGAAAAAATGGGATTTTACTTTATGTTCAGGACCCTCCTGAAAAATGGGATTTCACTTTCTGCTCAGGACCCTCCTGAAAAATGGGATTTCACTTTCTGCTCAGGACCCTCCTGAAAAATGGGACTTTACTTTCTGTTCAGGACCCTCCTGAAAAATGGGATTTTACTTTCTGTTCAGGACCCTCCTGAAAAATGGGACTTTATTTTCTGTTCAGGACCCTCTTAAAAAATGGGATTTTACTTTATGTTCAGGACTCTCCTGAAAAATGGGATTTTACTTTCAATTCAGGACCCTCCTGAAAAATGGGATTTTACTTTATGTCCAGGACCCTCCTGAAAAATGGGACTTTACTTTATGTTCAGGACCCTCCTGAAAAATGGGACTTTACTTTATGTTCAGAACCCTCCTGAAAATGGGATTTTACTTTATGTTCAGGACCCTCCTGAAAAATGGGATTTTACTTTCTGTTCAGGACCCTCCTGAAGAATGGGAATTTACTTTAGGTTCAGGACCCTCCTGAAAAATGGGATTTTACTTTCTGTTCAGGACCCTCCTGAAGAATGGGAATTTACTTTATGTTCAGGACCCTCCTGAAAAATGGGATTTTACTTTCTGTTCAGGACCCTCCTGGAAAATGGGAATTTACTTTCAGTTCAGGACCCTCCTGGAAAATGAGATTTTATTTTATGTTCAGGACCCTCCTAAAAAATTGGACAACACTTTCAAAGTGAAATACTATTATACTATATTTTTGTTTGGGATAATTTTTGTTTTAGTTTTAATGTTGGGTTTCAGGAGCCCGCCTGAAGAATAGGGTGATGAAATAGCAAGTCAGGAGCCCGCTTGAAGAACAGGGTGATGAAATAGCAAGTCAGGAGCCCGCCTGAAGAACAGGGTGATGAAATAGCAAGTCAGGAGCCCGCCTGAAGAACAGGGTGATGAAATAGCAAGTCAGGAGCCCGCCTGGAGAATAGGGTGAAGAAACGAAAAGTCAAGCAACAGAAGCTGTATAGATAGGATTTTTGTAATTTTATTTATGTTTTAACTTGTAATTTTCATTTTGATGTAATAACAAAGCCAGGAACCGGAACCTCGACGGAACCTCACTCGACTTTCCAACTCGGTATAGTCCACCTCTTCCAATCCTTTGAGATACTTGTCACTTGATCCCCTCATAATTTGGGTAGGTAGGATATCCTAATTCAAGACCCGGTAATCCTTCTTTCTTCTATTTCTTTCTTTGAATAGTGGTCGGGACAAAATTCAGTCTTGTTGTCTACTTCTTTGTCTGAAAACACTTCGTGTTTACATTCAAAGGGGGCATGATGTAGACACCTAATTTCGTCCCTCCGCAATATCATTTTTATCTATTTTTTATCTTATCCTACCGTGTATCCTCAATCATGTAATTATCCCTCCACAAATGACAAAAATCAAAACCAACTCTAAACAAATCTTATCCCCAAATCCCCACATAATCCCAATTGATAACAAATTAACAACCTTCCCAATTAAAAGCGGACACCTAACTACCCTACCCCACCTCACACCCTACCCCCTACCCCACTAACCCACCCTCACCTCATATATACCCACCCAATCTCTCTTCACAGGGGGACGGACGAAAAAAAAAGAGATTACCCATCATCTTCTCCATATTTTTTTTGGGGGCTCGGATACACTATCACCAACAGAGAAAATTTTTGTTGGCTTCCTTTCTTCTTCACCAAGACACCCTCACAGCTTCTTCTCCACAAGAACAGGGATCTCCATTCGACCATCTTCCATATTCACACAGAAACTCACCCTCACTCTAAACCACAGTCACACACACTCACAAAATCATCGGAAAATCGAAACAACTTCACAATCGATACAACATATACCCATAGCTCCATTTTTTTTTATTTTTTCCATTGAAGAACATATACACACAGCTACAAGATCACACGCACACACAGATCAGAACAACGTTTTGCTCCATTAAACGTTGTACACACATAAATCAGAAAAAATGGAGAGAAGATTGAGAGTGTGAGATAGAGAATCTCGAGAGAGAGAAGAAAAGGGAGAAAACACGTTTTTGGTCCTATTTTTCGGCAAAATTATCGCCGGAATCGTCAATCGGAGAACACTGCCAATTCTCGAATGTTACTTTTTCGGCGGGTTCTCGTCGAAAAGCATATCATTCGTCAGAAATTCATCAAAATCTGACCCGTTTATCCGTCAAATCTCATTGGAAGTTCAGAAACCGGCCAAAACCTCTTTTCCTGTCACTGTCTAAAGCTCACCGGAGCTTAGATTTGGACTGGGTTTTTTTTTAGTTCTCTGTTAAATTTTAGGGATTTCAGTCTCGTCTGATCGTGATTAGTTTTCCGATATCGTGCTTTGGGAGTTTACGTGATTAAATCATGTCAATATTCGGAGTTTGGATTTCATTTTGAGGTTTTCTATTGATTCTCAAATCTGTTCGGGTTTGGTTTGCTCATTGTTGGGGTTTCCGTTCGAGGATTTCGATTTTTGACTTCTTTATTATCAACGATAACGAGTTCTATTAAGGTCCATCTCTTTAACTCTACTCTTTCATTTTCTCTGATTTTGGTTAATGCTGTGATTTTGTGGTTGGTTGAATTTTAGTAAAATATTGATCGTTGTTGTGGATACGTAGGAGTGATGTGCTTAAATGCTTGAATCTTTGTTGGATGTATATGTTTAATGTTGATTTTAGATTTTAAAAGTGGTTTGATAATCGAAAATTTGTTAACCATGGCTTGAGGATTAAACTTGTTGATTTGGGGGTCGGGATCGAAAATTGATAATCGAATAAGTTGAAGGTTGTTTGTTTTGATTCATTACTAAATATTTTCAAATTGGATTGTATCATGATAGGTCGAGTGGGTAGGCAATCGTAGGTTTGGGTAGGCAAAATTTAGGAATAACGATTTATTGAAGTGTTTGAATATGTGTGTGAATGGTACTTTCTACTTTATTGCACAAAAAGTTTAAATTGTACTCATTTGGCCGGGGAATACCCCGAAGGATTTGTATTGATTTATCCGGGGAATGCCCTGAAGTATCATATACGCAAAGGAGGCTCGTGATCAAGGCCCGGAACGTCGGGTGGAGTTTAGTTTAGGATTAGTTTAGAATAGAATAGGTTTTATATTTCAGCACCTCTTTTATTTTGGATTGTATAATTTAGACTGAACATTATTTTTGTTTGTTTTGAATTTTGTGTGATTTATTTGTTTGCTTGTTTTGTGTGTTTATGTGGTTTGTACATTTGTAATGTCAAATTAGCCGATACGCTCCACCAAGCGACCGTGGTCGAACCACGGGATCGAGGGGTGCCTAACACCTTCCCCTCGGTCAACAGAATTCCTTAGCCGGAATCTCTGTTCGTTAACCGGTTTAAAGAGTCAAATGGTTTCGAAAAGGATTTTCCAATGGTGACTTGGCACACCAGATTATGCCAAGTGGCGACTCTGATTTTGAATGTAAAAACAATCTTTTTTCGGAACCAATCTTCATTTTGTCACTTTAATAAAAAACCCTTTCAAACCTTAAAATACATATCTTAATTTTTGGAGTCGAAAAAGGGGTGTGACAGCTCTGGCGACTCTGCTGGGGACATTTCAGAATTCGAGCTTATTTTTTAGTCGTATCGGCTTTGTTTGGCATTACGAGTGTATAAACATTGTTTGTGATTATTGTTTTGTTATTGTTTTCACTTTTGTGCATTTTCGTGCTCTTTGTTTATAGTATTTATCCTATGTGTTACCGCTTTATATCTGTCATCATGAGTCCATCCCCCCGGCCTTCTTTCTGCAACAAGTCTCGGAGCGCACGTCGTGCGCACGAACTCTAGTTAAGTCACCTTTATTTTAGGGGGGGAGCCGTTGGATGTATGGAGTAGGTGGAAAGCAAAGCAGCCACTATCGACCATATACTCCCCCGAACGGCCTTGTTAGTAAACCACAACGTAGGTCAGCCTTTAGGTCATTCTTATGTGCATCATATTGAGACCAAACGAGGCCTACACGGTCCTTTGTAGGAGACTCACCTTTAAAGCATCCCTACGTGCTAACTGTTGCATATTTGAGGGTAACGTGGTCATTTGACGGACGAATTTTTTATAAAATAAAAAATAAAAAAATATATAGAAAGCGAGTCGAAAAGAATGAATCAAAAGGAATGTCGTAGTTTATTTTAGAATTCTTTATGGCTTTTGTTCTTCACGATCCAAAAACTCAAAAATATTTTTTTTACATTTTTTGCATTTTGTCTCCTCAAAGTACCGTAAATTCAAAAAAAAAAAAAAAAAAAAGTTTTTTCTACGTATTTGTCAAAAGCAAAAATACCAAAAAGATTTTTTTCCATAATGGATGGTGTCAGTCTTAGTTAAAGTGTCTAATTGAAAAATCCAAAAATAGTTTTTTCGTTTGTTTTTTGTTGTGTCTCTCAAGTTAGGGTCAATTTATTAGTTAATCGTTAATTGTCCAATCTGGACGAACTACGCATACCTGATTTCCGTCCCTCGGGGCGGGATACGTAGGCAACCCTCGGTGGGTCCGGTAACCTTTATTTTGGTCTTCGTCTTAGTCTTAGGCTAGGTCTTTTACTCCGTAACCTAGAGTTGTTAGCCAAGTAGGCTGATTTTATTCAGCATTACTGTTCGGCGATTTGGAGTCATGAAGCGGTCTTGTCCCATCGACGTATGTCCGCATCAAATTCCCGTTGGTTGGGAACCTTTTGCTCTTATCGAGTTTTGAGACAATTTCTTATCTGCTACTACAGGATGGACCTGTCCACAAAGTCTAGAGTCCTTATGGTTGTCAAGGTACCCAGAAAGTTGATCAAGTGGTGGGGCACGTTCAATTACTCCGAAAAGCACGAAGTGAGGAAAGTGTTAGGCAATCTTGTAACACTCATGGATCTCACGCCTCGTCCGGATTTAATAGAAGCTGCGTTGACTTTCTGGGATCCAAATAATTTGGTGTTTAGGTTCGGAAGTTGTGAATTGACTCCTACCCTGGCAGAAATATCTTGTTTGTTTCGGTTGACTTACATGGACCAGCAGATGATTTTAGCCCGCAATCATACTCGTAAGAAATTCCTTCGACTCTGTGGATTAAAAGATAACAAGCATCTGGGATGTCTCAAACAATCTTGGATTTCCTTGGACTATTTGTTTGCTAGATTTGGGTCTTTAGAGGGTTTCGACTGTTTTTGGGATGAATTCTGTACTACCAAAAAAATCTGGGAACAACGTCGTCTGGAGGTTTTCTGTCTGGCTTTGTTGGGTATCTTAGTGTTTCCGTTAGATGAGAGGTGTATCAATACTCGTCTACAATCAGTGGTGATAGCTTTATTCAAGAAAAAAGATGAGGTCACCATTGTACCAATGATCCTAAAAGAAATATATAAGGCTTTAACTGAAGTAAAAGGAGGGGTACGATTTTTTGAGGGGAGTAATCTGATATTGCAGTTGTGGATGATGGAGCACTTGCATACGCCTTCTTTGATTAGAGCATATGTGATCGACCGTTGTCTGAATGATCGAGTGCAAGCCATGCAAGAAAGAATGCGTTTTGACAAATTTTCTTTTCCTATTGGAGTCGATTCTTGGATCGAATTTCTCGGATCAAGAACTCCAAACAACATTCTTTGGTGCTATATGTGGTTTTGTCCTAAGAAAATCTTGATTGGATCTCAAATGCAACTCTTTCTAGTTTTGATAGGACTTAACTGCACTAGGCCTTACAGTCCAAGAAGGGTGATGCGTCAGTTGGGTAGAATGCAAGACGTCCCCCCAATAATGGACCTTCTAAAGGATGTAGAGTACTTTAAAGACCAATTCGTAGGGGAAAGCAAATATGAGCAATTCTGGAATAACGCGATAAAGCTGGGTGTCGATACTTTCGAGGAAAATCCAGGATGCACTCAAAACTATGAAATCTGGCTACAATCTCTGCCCCGTGGCATTAGTAGACCCTTACCAGCCCAACTTAGAGGGCGAATACGGGAAGCAATCATGGTAGAAGATGATGAGAAGGAAGATCCGGGTGTCAAGGTGGAGTTTTTGAGAGTTCAGTTGTCGCGTTTGATCACAACTGTGGATGGGTGTCAGAGAAACCTTTGCGGGTGTACTCTCCAAGAGGCGGGGATACGGGCAAGAAATTTGTTTCCGAATATCAAAATGTCGTTGCAGGACATGTTGCAAAGTCTAAGTGGAAAAAATGGGGACTTCACAGATGGGTTCATCTCAGCCGGGGACATCACACAGAGCACCAGTTTGAAAGAACATGTCTTATCTTTATGTAGTTTGAGTCTTTTATGTTTCTGTCATTGTAGGTTGGTGTCTGTGTTAAGTCGGAGTTAAGTTGTTTTTGATATTCGGGTATTTATTGCACGCATATCGTTAGGGGTTTAAAGTGTTTTTTTTTTTGGTATTTGTTGTTTAGTTTTAAAGTGGTCCTAAATTCGTTGTATGTTTTGCTATCTTTCATCGAAATGTTAGGATGTTACGTCTTTCTTTTGTTTACTTGTTGTCGTGTTTCGTGAAAAAAAAAAAAAAAAAAAACCTTCAATTGTGTAATGTTTATGCATAAGCTGCCCGAACTACGCAAGATCTGATTCATGTACAATATGATACGTAGGCAGCCTACTTTTGGGTTCGATCTAATCATTTTGTTTCGTTGTTTTTCATTATTTTTCCTCTTTTAAGGAAAACAAAAGCCATAAAGAATGATAAAATAAAGGTATATAACGTGAGGAAAAGAGCAGATATTGATATAAAAAATAGTAATAGGTGTAGATAAAAAAAAGTGTGTAAATAAAAATCGGGATGATGTTGAAATGACCTCGCTACCCTCAAAAGCTGGTAGAAATGAACATGAACTTAGGGCAATTTTACCAATGTGATTCCCATGCTTTTGGTATACCCTAATCCTAACGGATGTCGTCTTTGATGAGCATGTTCTTTCAGATAAAAGTGGTAGGTTTGCAGCACTCTGGCTAGTCACCCATACTTCACTAGATCCAAAGCAAAGCTCGCAATGGCTAGCAGGGAGATTGAAAATTCGCTCATTGACCCGGATCAGAATCACAGGGAAGAAAGTTCAGAACACAATGATGAGGTAGTAAGGCTCAGGCAACAATTGATAGATTTACACCGGGCATGGGCCAGCGGAATGCCTCCTCCTCCGCTCCCTGAAGGTCTTGGGAACATCTCTAATTGCCCACCGCTCTCTCAAGCACAATTCTCTGCTCCTACTGAGTCACCTGAGCACGCGCCAGGATTCACTCCGCGACATTATTATCCTGGCAATTCTGGTGTGCCCTTGGCAGCTCCCCAATCAAGACCAGCTGCTCAGCCAGCGCCACCGATCACACCGGTATTCGTGGCCCCGCCACCACAAGAAACTTCCATATATGCTGTGCGTCCCACAATGAGGCTTCCTCGGTCTTCCAGTGAGCCAGCACTGAAGGTTTCAAATGGTCAGTATTATGCTACGGAGCCTACTCTGCAATTGAATGAACCGTATGGGTACACTCAGCCGCCTGCATTTCCATTTGATACGGAGAAACCTGTCGCAACGGAGGAACAGGATGTCATAGCCCGGAAACTGAAGAGTTTAGAGCAAGCTATGAGGAATTTGCAAGGAATCGGAGATTATAGAAGTGTTTCCTATAAAGACCTGTGCATGTTTCCAGACATCAACCTGCCCCCCGGTTTTAAGATGCCTAAGTTCGAGAAGTACGCAGGGCACGGTGATCCTGTTGCACACTTGAGACGTTATTGCAACCAGTTGAGGGCTGCAGGAGGAAAGGAAGAACTACTCATGGCCTTCTTTGGCGAGAGTCTTTCAGATCTGGCTTCAGAATGGTTCATCGATCAGGATATCGATAAATGGAACAGTTGGGATGATTTGGCTTCTGAATTTGTTCAACATTTTCAGTACAACATCGATTTGATTCCGGACGAAAAATCTTTGGTCAACATGAAGAAAAAAAGCACTGAAGGTTTTAGGGAATACGCTATAAGGTGGCGTGAACAGGCCGCTAGGGTAAAGCCTCCAATGAAGGAAAGTAAGTTGGTAGAAGTTTTCATTCAGGCGCAGGATGAGACCTATTTTCAACATTTACTTCCGGCAATGGGAAAGTCTTTTATGGAAGTCCTCAAAATGGGGGAGATGATAGAGGACGGGATTAAGACCGGTCGAATAGTGAGTTTTGCTGCATTAAAAGCTACCACACAAGCGATTCAAGGTGGATCTGGCGCATTTGGAGGAAAAAAGAAGAAAGAGGATGTTGCGACTGTCGTAGCCGGAACCCATACTTATCCTAAAAGGCCACCTCGCCCCTATCCCCAATCCCAAGCCCAAGTCTACGCCCAAGCTCCATATATTCCTCCCCACCATTACTACCCTCCACAAAATCCTTTATATTCCATTCCGCCACCCCCTTACCCAGTATATAGTGCGCAACCATATGCCCAAACCCCTTCTTACCCGCAGTGGCGCGCGCAAACTTCACAAAATCGCCCATTCGCTCCACCAAATTACCAAAACCCCCCCAGACCCAGTTTTCAGCCTAGGCCCGAGTATAAGCAGGAGAAAACGGTCAAAAATCAATTCACACCTCTTGGGGAGTCATATGCTAGCTTGTTTGATAGGTTGAGGAAGTTGAAGGTTTTAAGCCCAATTCAAGGAAGGCTTTCAAATCCACCACCAAGGAATCTCGATTATTCTTTAAGGTGTGCGTACTGTTCTGATATGCCAGGCCATGATATTGAGAAATGCTGGCATTTAAAGAGAGTTGTCCAAGATTTGATTGACACAAATCAGATTATGGTCCAAGCCCCGGAGGGTCCAAACATTAACCAGAATCCGTTGCCAACCCATGCTGAAGCCAATATGTTAGAATTGATATATGATGGGAAAGAGTCTTCGAGGGGTTATAAGCCTATTGTCAAGATACACACCACTGAGGAGAAATCGGTGAATGTAGCGGAGTCTTTGAAAGCAATGTCATTGAGCCAGGAAGGAATGAGGGAGGATAACTCCCGAGAAAGCACAAAGAAGCCCCTGATCACAGTACAAGGCGCCAGAAGGTATGGTGATTCGAGTCAGGATAAACCTAAGTTGACAGTGGTGGGAGCTTTGAGTCAGCCTATCTTGACGGTAAAAGGAGCACTGGCAGCGCCTATTGTCCTCAAACCGGTGACCCAACCTCCGATAGTTGATATGAAAAGGATTCCCTGGAATTATGGGCGGACTGTGATGACCTATCACGGGAAAGAAGTTGTGGAAGATGTAGATGAGGTAGGAGGCTTGACCAGGTCAGGAAGATGCTTCGTGCCTGAAAGCTTAAGAAAGTCTAAGCCAACGGTGAGTCCACCGTCGTCTATCAAAAAGCCTATCACTGAGGAGGAAGCCGAAGATTTTTTGAAAAAGATGAAATTGCCAGAGTATTCAGTATTAGACCAGCTGAAGAAAACCCCTGCTCAAATTTCCCTTTTATCTTTGTTGTTGCACTCCGAGGAGCATCGTGATGTTTTGCTGAAGGTATTGAATGAAGCATATGTTCCAAGGGAGATTACAATCAACCAGGTTGAGAAAATGGTGGGAAAAATCTTTGAGGTCAATCGGATCAGCTTTTCTGATGATGAATTGCCTGTTGAAGGTACAGGGCATAATCGGGGTCTTTACATTACAGTGAAGTGTGAGGATTTCTACGTCACTCATGTTATGATTGATGGAGGTTCAGGTGCAAATATTTGCCCTATTTCTACTTTGCAAAAGCTGAATGTTGGTGCTGATAGGATGAAGCCCAACAATGTATGTGTTAGGGCTTTCGATGGTGCAAAGTCAAATTCCATTGGCGAAATATAACTAATGTTGACCATAGGGCCTGTTGAGTTTGCCATAGAGTTTCAGGTATTGAACGTAGAATCCTCTTACAATCTGTTGTTGGGAATGCCCTGGATCCACAAGGCCAAGGCGGTTGCATCCACGCTGCACCAAATGATTAAGTTTGAGCATGACAGGCAAGAAGTAGTTATTCATCGTGAAGGAGATTTATCAGCCTACGAAGATTCTCCCTTGTCCTTTATTGAAGAAAATAACGTAGAGGAGACATTCGTCTATCAAATTTTTGATACAGTGCCAGTGAGTCGTATCCCTGAGTGGCAAGCTATACCGGGACCGCAATTGTCTTCTGCTTCTATCATGATGGTGAGTGAACTTTGGAAATACGGATTTGAACCAGGAAAAGGTTTGGGAGCATCTCTGCATGGTATAGTTCATCCCATATGTCCGAGTGAGAACGTGGGCACGTTTGGTCTGGGATTTGAGCCTACAGCTGAAGATCTGAAGAAAATCAGGGGAAGGAAGAAGGAAGTATGGTCCCTCCCTCGCCCAATGCCACTACTCAGTGAGTCATTTGTTAAGAGCAATGTCGCGAAGCATGTGGAATCTGAAGTTGAATTGGTGGGTGACCTCCAGATCTTTTTTATTGAAGTTGATATGGTTGAAGCAGAAGAAGATAGCAGTATGGCAGATGTGCAATTCATAGGTCCAGCTGTCCGGCTCAATAATTGGGAAGTCACTCCTCTCCCCGTCAGGAGGGAGTTTTGGTAGTTTATTTTGTTTTCCTTTCTGTTTATCCGAGTTATTTCAGGGTTATAATTCGGATTTTAGTTTGTTTATGTTATATTGGTGTCTGTGTTTAAACCCTTCTATCTTTTATTTAATGAAATTCAATGTCCCTTTTGTTTTGTGTCTAATATAGTTTGTTTTTCTTTTTACACAGTTCTCTTTATGCTGATTCTAATGACATGACATGCATGCGGAATTTTCAGCCTGGTCTTAAAATCCAAAATAATCCAGATGTAATGGAGCAGGATGAGGAATATGATGAAAAAGAAGCATTAGAAGAAATAAGCAAAGGGTTGGAACAATTTGAAGACAAACCGAATCCTAATTTGAATGAGACTAAGCCAATAAATCTAGGGGATCAAGAAGATGTTAGGAAAACTAAAATCAGTGTACATGTTTTGCCCCAGCTAAAGGATGAAATGATTCAAACGTTAATGGATTATAAGGATGTTTTTGCATGGTCTTATGATGATATGCCTGGTTTAAGCACTGAATTAGTGTCTCACAAATTGCCAACGGATCCCGCATTCCCTCCTGTCAAACAGATGTTGAGGAAGTTTAAAACAGATGTAAGTATTAAAATCAAAGAGGAAATCATGAAACAACTTGAAGCCAAAGTAATTCGAGTGGCTCGTTATCCCATGTGGTTATCCAATGTTGTTCCCGTACCAAAGAAAGATGGCAAAATTCGAGTGTGTGTTGATTACCGCGATTTGAACAGGGCAAGTCCAAAAGATGATTTTCCACTGCCCAACATCCATATTTTGCTAGACAACTGTGCTAAACACGAGGTTGCCTCTTTTTTGGATTGCTATGCCGGATATCACCAGATCATTATGGATGATGAAGACGCGGAGAAGACATCTTTTATCACACCATGGGGAACTTATTGTTATCGGGTGATGCCGTTCGGTTTGAAGAATGCTGGAGCAACATACATGAGAGCCATGACCACTATGTTTCATGACATGATGCATAAGGAGATTGAGGTTTACGTGGATGATGTGATTATTAAGTCAAAAAGTCAGGCCGACCATGTAAAAGACTTGAGAAAGTTCTTTGAAAGACTTCGCAGGTATAACCTCAAACTCAACCCGGCAAAATGTGCATTTGGAGTTCCATCTGGAAAGCTGTTGGGGTTTGTAGTCAGCCGTCGGGGAATTGAATTAGATCCCTCAAAAATCAAAGCCATTCAGGATTTGCCCCCGCCCAAGAATAAAACGGAGGTAATGAGTTTGCTTGGTAGACTGAACTACATTAGCAGGTTTATTGCTCAACTCACAACCACTTGTGAGCCCATATTCAAGTTGCTGAAAAAGAGTGCTGTGGTAAAATGGACTGAAGAATGTCAGGAAGCGTTCGATCGAATCAAAAGATATTTGTCAAATCCGCCCGTGTTGGTACCCCCGGATCCTGGTAGGCCTTTGATCTTATACTTGTCAGTCATGGACAATTCTTTCGGGTGTGTCCTGGGGCAACATGATGTCACAGGCAAAAAAGAGCAGGCTATTTACTATCTTAGCAAGAAGTTCACCACTTATGAGGCCAGGTATACTCTTCTTGAAAGGACGTGTTGTGCCCTAACTTGGATAGCACAGAAGTTGAAGCACTATCTCTCATCCTATACTACTTATCTCATCTCCCGCATGGATCCTTTGAAGTATATCTTTCAGAAGCCTATGTCGACAGGTCGATTGGCAAACTGGCAAATTTTGCTTACCGAGTTCGACATCGTATATGTGACTCGAACCGCCATGAAAGCCCAAGCCTTGGCAGATCATCTTGCTGAGAATCCCATCGATGAAGAGTACGAGCCATTAAAGACATATTTTCCTGACGAAGAAGTGTCGTGTGTCGATGAAGTTGTTATAGATGTTGATCCAGGTTGGAGGTTATTCTTCGATGGAGCTGTCAATATGAAAGGAGTCGGAATAGGTGCGGTTCTTGTCTCTGAATCGGGACAACATTTCCCGGTAACAGCACAACTTCGATTCTACTGTACTAACAATATGGCAGAGTATGAAGCCTGCATCCTTGGTTTGAGGTTAGCTGTTGATATGGGAGTCCAAGAATTATTGGTGTTGGGAGATTCAGATTTACTCGTCCATCAAATTCAAGGCGATTGGGAGACGCGAGATTTGAAGCTCATCCCGTATCGACAATGCTTGCAGGAGCTATGCCGACGATTTGTGTTAGTAAAATTTAGGCACATTCCAAGGATTCGTAATGAAATTGTTGATGCTTTGGCCACGTTGTCTTCAATGCTCCAACATCCTGACAAAGCCTACATCGATCCAGTGCATGTACAGAGTCGTGATCAGCATGCTTACTGCAATATGGTTGAAGAAGAGCTCGATGGAGAACCTTGGTTCTTGGATATCAAGCGGTACATTCAATCAGGAGAATACCCAACATATGCCACCAACGATCAAAAGAGGACTCTTAGGCGTTTGGCTAGTGGATTTTTCTCAAGCGGGGGAATCTTGTATAAGAGGACCCCAGATCTGGGACTTCTAAGGTGTGTAGATGCAAAAGAAGCCTCGGCAATCATGGTTGAAATACACTCTGGAGTATGCGGGTCGCATATGAACGGTCACGTCTTGTCAAAGAAGATTCTTCGAGCAGGTTATTACTGGCTTACTATGGAGAGGGATTCTATTCAGTTTGTTCGAAAGTGTCATCAATGTCAGGTGCTCGGCGATCTGATACGTTCTCCTCCTGTTGAGTTGCATGCAATGGCCGCTCCATGGCCGTTCGTAGCTTGGGGAATGGATGTGATTGGACCGATTGAGCCGAAGGCATCAAATGGACATAGATTCATTTTGGTAGCCATTGACTACTTCACAAAGTGGGTGGAAGCAGTAACTTTCAAGTCGGTGACAAAGAAGGTTGTGGTAGATTTTGTTCATGCCAATATCATTTGTAGATTTGGAATTCCTAAGATGATTATTACAGACAATGCTGCCAATCTCAATAGTCATTTGATGCAAGAAGTGTGTCAACAGTTTAAGATCGCACATCGAAATTCTACTCCATATCGCCCAAAGGCCAATGGTGCTGTAGAAGCCGCCAATAAAAATATAAAAAAGATACTGCGAAAAATGGTACAAGGTTCTAGACAGTGGCATGAAAAGTTGCCGTTTGCATTGCTAGGTTATCGCACCACTGTTCGCACTTCAACAGGGTCAACTCCATATTTATTAGTGTATGGGACAGAAGCAGTCATCCCTGCAGAAGTTGAAATTCCTTCTCTTCGGGTCATTGTAGAAGCAGAGATCGATGACGACGAATGGGTAAAAGCCCGACTGGAACATTTGAGTTTGATCGAGGAAAAAAGGCTAACGTCCGTGTGTCATGGCCAGTTGTATCAAAGGAGGATGGCTCGTGCGTATAACAAAAAGGTCCGTCCCAGGAATTTTGAAGTTGGTCAGTTGGTATTAAGACGTATCCTTCCTCACCAGGTTGAAGCGAAGGGCAAGTTCTCCTCTAACTGGCAAGGTCCCTTCGTTGTGAAGAAAGTGTTACCCAATGGAGCCTTATATTTGACAGATACTGAAGGCAAAATGGCAGAAATGGCTATCAATGCTGATGCTGTCAAAAGATACTATGTATGATATTTGATCCTTTGTTTGAGTTTATTGCATATTTAGTACTTGCATTTTTTAAGATTGATATGATGAAGGCATTTTATTCTTCTATCCAAACATTGTGTCACCCTTTGTTTACCCGTTTGAGCCTCGTTTATTTTTCTTTCATATCCCTCTTTTGGAATCAAAATAGAGTCAAAGATAAATGTCAAGAAAATAAGAATAAAAGAAAGAGTTCGAAAATAAAAGAAAAAAAATCAAATCAAAACAAAGAACAAGCTGATGGAACTACGTGCGACCTGATTCTCCTCTCTCGGGAGTGAGATACGTAGGCTGCCCTATTTCGGGCTCGGTCCAACCAAATAAAGATTTAAGATTCACCCAGTCAACAAAACTGGGGCATGAGTTAATGCATTGTTTGAGTCGATTCCAAAAGTTGTAAGTCCCACCCCCACTTCAAGTATCGTTTGAGCCTCTTACCATCTTTTCTAACCTTATCCAAAAGCCAAGTTACAACCAAAGAAAGTCCTTCAGATCAATTTTTGATAGTGTTAAGGCTAAGCATGCAATGGATATGACGATACACTGTGAAGTACCGCTTGTCTCCCTCAGCATAAGAAATCAGGATAGAAATACAAAAATGAGAGAGTCTTATCGGTGAAAACCTTTGCAGGCACCATAAGGCGATGGTGAGTCGTTAGAAAATGAAAATGAGAGAGTCTTATTGGTGAAAACCTTTACAGGCACCATAAGGCGATGGTGAGTTGAGAGAAATACAAAAATGAGAGAGTCTTATTGGTGAAAACCTTTGCGGGCACCGTAAGGAGATGGGTGAGTTGAGAGAAATACAAAAATGAGAGTCTTATTGGTGAAAATCCTCATGGGCACCGTAGGGCGATGGAGAGTTTAAGAGAAAGGCGGAAAGTGAAAAGAAAGAGATTTGTTGGCGAAAGTCTTTTTAAATGTCGTCAGTCGAATATGATGTATGAGTCCAATGGATTTGAAGAAGCGGCTCAGAGGCAAAAGGCACGAACTCAACAAAAAATGGGGAGTTTGGATAGGAAGATCAGGCAGCTCAATCCAAAATGCATGTCATACTCATTGGAGTTGGTTGTCGTATTCAGATAAGTTTTCTTTTTGAATATGGGACATTGCCCTTTTCTTTCATTTACATATTCATGTTTTTGTCTTTTCTTATGTTATTTATCAAAACAAGAGTCACCATCATTTCTTTACATTTTTTTTTTAAGTCAAGTCTGTGTCAAAACAAGCGAGAAAGGATTTCAAAATTTACTACCAGTCTTTCCAATTATATGAGGAAAAGCCAAGGAACAGCACAGGAAAGAAATATGATCGTAATTCAACACGAAGCAAAGGAAGTCTATCAGCCGACAGGCTATTGGATTCGTGGAATCATTCAGATTTGGGAAAAGAGTGCACCTCAGGGGCATGGTAAAATGAAAACCCATTGTTTGAGTCAGAACTCATTTCCCTCAATCTGGATCTTGGTCAATGATGCGGTAAGACAGGGCAAGTGTTAGCAATTTGGGACAAAGATGAAAGGAACGAGTACTGGGGCAGATACCTGAGAAGCCAAGAGCTGCAAGCCATCACTAAGATTTTAACTGACAAATTTTCTTTGATTGAAACAGGGGAAAATTCGTTTCACTTGATTCAGCTACCATTGGGATTTTACTTTATGCTCAGGACCCTCCTGAAAAATGGGAATTTACTTTATGTTCAGGACCCTCCTGAAAAATGGGACTTTATTTTCTGTTCAGGACCCTCCTGAAAAATGGGACTTTACTTTCTGTTCAGGACCCTCCTGAAAAATGGGACTTTACTTTCTGTTCAGGACCCTCCTGAAAAATGGGATTTTACTTTCTGTTCAGGACCCTCCTGAAAAATGGGATTTTACTTTCTGTTCAGGACCCTCCTGAAAAATGGGACTTTACTTTCTGTTCAGGACCCTCCTGAAAAATGGGACTTTACTTTCTGTTCAGGACCCTCCTGAAAAATGGGATTTTACTTTCTGTTCAGGACCCTCCTGAAAAATGGGATTTTACTTTCTGTTCAGGACCCTCCTGAAAAATGGGATTTTACTTTCTGTTCAGGACCCTCCTGAAAAATGGGATTTCACTTTCAGCTCAGGACCCTCCTGAAAAATGGGACTTTACTTTCTGTTCAGGACCCTCCTGAAAAAATGGGATTTTACTTTATGTTCAGGACCCTCCTGAAAAATGGGATTTCACTTTCTGCTCAGGACCCTCCTGAAAAATGGGATTTCACTTTCTGCTCAGGACCCTCCTGAAAAATGGGACTTTACTTTCTGTTCAGGACCCTCCTGAAAAATGGGATTTTACTTTCTGTTCAGGACCCTCCTGAAAAATGGGACTTTATTTTCTGTTCAGGACCCTCCTGAAAAATGGGATTTTACTTTATGTTCAGGACTCTCCTGAAAAATGGGATTTTACTTTCAATTCAGGACCCTCCTGAAAAATGGGATTTTACTTTATGTCCAGGACCCTCCTGAAAAATGGGACTTTACTTTATGTTCAGGACCCTCCTGAAAAATGGGACTTTACTTTATGTTCAGAACCCTCCTGAAAATGGGATTTTACTTTATGTTCAGGACCCTCCTGAAAAATGGGATTTTACTTTCTGTTCAGGACCCTCCTGAAGAATGGGAATTTACTTTAGGTTCAGGACCCTCCTGAAAAATGGGATTTTACTTTCTGTTCAGGACCCTCCTGAAGAATGGGAATTTACTTTATGTTCAGGACCCTCCTGAAAAATGGGATTTTACTTTCTGTTCAGGACCCTCCTGGAAAATGGGAATTTACTTTCAGTTCAGGACCCTCCTGGAAAATGGGATTTTATTTTATGTTCAGGACCCTCCTAAAAAATTGGACAACACTTTCAAAGTGAAATACTATTTTACTATATTTTTGTTTGGGATAATTTTTGTTTTAGTTTTAATGTTGGGTTTCAGGAGCCCGCCTGAAGAACAGGGTGATGAAATAGCAAGTCAGGAGCCCGCTTGAAGAACAGGGTGATGAAATAGCAAGTCAGGAGCCCGCCTGAAGAACAGGGTGATGAAATAGCAAGTCAGGAGCCCGCCTGAAGAACAGGGTGATGAAATAGCAAGTCAGGAGCCCGCCTGGAGAATAGGGTGAAGAAACGAAAAGTCAAGCAACAGAAGCTGTATAGATAGGATTTTTGTAATTTTATTTATGTTTTAACTTGTAATTTTCATTTTGATGTAATAACAAAGCCAGGAACCGGAACCTCGACGGAACCTCACTCGACTTTCCAACTCGGTATAGTCCACCTCTTCCAATCCTTTGAGATACTTGTCACTTAATCCCCTCATAATTTGGGTAGGTAGGATATCCTAATTCAAGACCCGGTAATCCTTCTTTCTTCTATTTCTTTCTTTGAATAGTGGTCGGGACAAAATTCAGTCTTGTTGTCTACTTCTTTGTCTGAAAACACTTCGTGTTTACATTCAAAGGGGGCATGATGTAGACACCTAATTTCGTCCCTCCGCAATATCATTTTTATCTATTTTTTATCTTATCCTACCGTGTATCCTCAATCATGTAATTATCCCTCCACAAATGACAAAAATCAAAACCAACTCTAAACAAATCTTATCCCCAAATCCCCACATAATCCCAATTGATAACAAATTAACAACCTTCCCAATTAAAAGCGGACACCTAACTACCCTACCCCACCTCACACCCTACCCCCAACCCCACTAACCCACCCTCACCTCATATATACCCACCCAATCTCTCTTCACAGGGGGACGGACGAAAAAAAAAGAGATTACCCATCATTTTCTCCACATTTTTTTTGGGGGCTCGGATACACTATCACCAACAGAGAAAATTTTTGTTGGCTTCCTTTCTTCTTCACCAAGACACCCTCACAGCTTCTTCTCCACAAGAACAGGGATCTCCATACGACCATCTTCTATATTCACACAGAAACTCACCCTCACTCTAAACCACAGTCACACACACTCACAAAATCATCGGAAAATCGAAACAACTTCACAATCGATACAACATATACCCATAGCTCCATTTTTTTTTATTTTTTCCATTGAAGCACATATACACACAGCTGCAAGATCACACGCACACACAGATCTGAACAACGTTTTGCTCCATTAAACGTTGTACACACAGAAATCAGAAAAAATGGAGAGAAGATTGAGAGTGTGAGATAGAGAATCTCGAGAGAGAGAGAAGAAAAGGGAGAAAACACGTTTTTGGTCCTATTTTTCAGCAAAATTATCGCCGGAATCGTCAATCGGAGAACACTGCCAATTCTCGAATGTTACTGTTTCGGCGGGTTCTCGTCGAAAAGCATATCATTCGTCAGAAATTCATCAAAATCTGACCCGTTTATCCGTCAAATCTCATTGGAAGTTCAGAAACCGGCCAAAACCTCTTTTCCTGTCACTGTCTAAAGCTCACCGGAGCTTAGATTTGGATTGGTTTTTTTTTTAGTTCTCTGTTAAATTTTAGGGATTTCAGTCTCGTCTGATCGTGATTAGTTTTCCGATATCGTTCTTTGGGAGTTTACGTGATTAAATCATGTCAATATTCGGAGTTTGGATTTCATTTTGAGGTTTTCTATTGATTCTCAAATCTGTTCGGGTTTTGTTTGCTCATTGTTGGGGTTTCCGTTCGAGGATTTCGATTTTTGACTTCTTTATTATCAACGATAACGAGTTCTATTAAGGTCCATCTCTTGAACTCTACTCTTTCATTTTCTCGGATTTTGGTTAATGCTGTGATTTTGTGGTTGGTTGAATTTTAGTAAAATATTGATCGTTGTTGTGGATACGTAGGAGTGATGTGCTTAAATGCTTGAATCTTCGTTGGATGTATATGTTTGATGTTGATTTTAGATTTTAAAAGTGGTTTGATAATCGAAAATTTGTTAACCATGGCTTGAGGATTAAACTTGTTGATTTGGGGGTCGGGATCGAAAATTGATAATCGAATAAGTTGAAGGTTGTTTGTTTTGATTCATTACTGAATATTTTCAAATTGGATAGTATCATGATAGGTTGAGTGGGTAGGCAATCGTAGGTTTGGGTAGGCGAAATTTAGGAATAACGATTTATTGAAGTGTTTGAATATGTGCGTGAATGGTACTTTCTACTTTATTGCACAAAAAGTTTAAATTGTACTCATTTGGCCGGGGAATGCCCCGAAGGATTTGTATTGATTTATCCGGGGAATGCCCTGAAGTAGCATGTACGCAAAGGAGGCTCGTGATCAAGGCCCGGAACGTCGGGTGGAGTTTAGTTTAGGATTAGTTTAGAATAGAATAGGTTTTATATTTCAGCACCTCTTTTATTTTGGATTGTATAATTTAGACTGAACATTATTTTTGTTTGTTTTGAATTTTGTGTGATTTATTTGTTTGCTTGTTTTGTGTGTTTATGTGGTTTGTACATTTGTAATGTCAAATTAGCCGATACGCTCCACCAAGCGACCGTGGTCGAACCACGGGATCGAGGGGTGCCTAACACCTTCCCCTCGGTCAACAGAATTCCTTAGCCGGAATCTCTGTTCGTAAACCTGTTTAAAGAGTCAAATGGTTTCGAAAAGGATTTTCCAATGGTGACTTGGCACACCAGATTATGCCAAGTGGCGACTCTGATTTTGAATGTAAAAACAATCTTTTTTCGGAACCAATCTTCATTTTGTCACTTTAATAAAAAACCCTTTCAAACCTTAAAATACATATCTTAATTTTTGGAGTCGAAAAAGGGGTGTGACAATTACTATACAAATTAAAGATTACATATCCTATATTAGCTGTTAGCTAGTTTTACTTCCCGTAAATAATAATTATGTACACCATGGAGTTACAAGCATCTTCCTAGGTTATTCAATTTAGCTGAAAATCACTAAATATATATAAATACCTATATAAAGAAAACTCTTGTCATGATTAGTTGATTACACTGGGTATGTTGTTGTTGGTAGCGAGCGTACTTCGTACTTTGTAACTCCAAAAAGTTTTTTCTTCTTTTGTGTGTATTTTTCTTACTAATACATTTCAAAAAACTAGCTTGCACGTAACTCTGCCAAAATCCATACGACATGACGATGTTCTTGGATAAAAAGAGAAAGAGATGCTTGAGATCAAAGTTCATCAATTGTTTCACATATTACTATACATCAAATATGAAATATCTAGGAGTAGTTACAAGAGTGAGGTGGTGAGTGACGTTAAGTTAAATTAGAAACGTCTTTTCCTGCTCCACTACAACAACCGTACTTTGGATGCTATACTTTTTAATTCATACTAATATATATGTCACATTCAACATTAATAAAAATATATGACAAAAATAATAGCTAGGATATGTGAATTTCTGGTCCATAGGTATAGCGTCACCAATTTTGTATGTTGCTTGGAGTCTGCACACACAGTATGACCAAAGTTGGTAGGATTTTTTCTCCCGTACATACTTTGAGGTCAATTAAATTAAATTAAATTAAATTAAATTAAATTAACATGGAGGATAGATATCCTTAAACTTATGATGAGGTTAAGGGGTTATTAACTACTATACCTGCCTATGCTGCCTGTATAATTATTATTCTTATTGGATGTTGTATGATGCATGATTTTTAGCTTTTATTAAGGAGTGTTTAGTTTGTTATGAAATAAAATATTTCCTGTAAAATTATTTGAGAATTAATTTTGAAATATCTTTTTCAGTGCTTGATTAGGTATTCAAGTGGGTAACTTTTACTCCCTAGGTTCTTTTTTATTTATCACACTTCTTTTTCCGAGAGTTGTAAATTTTGATCAATATATTAAGATGTATCTCTTCATTATATTAATATGAGAAGAATTATAACTTATAGTATTATTTATATAATTTTTGCTCTAATTCACTTTAGCTTCGAAAATTAGTCAAGAATCTCATACATCTATATCTACATCTATATCTATATTTATATCTATATTTATATCTATATCTATCTATATCTATAATCTATACTATATTAAAAGTGTGAAGACCCTTAGAAGAGTGATTTAAACTTTTTATCCTTCATTAAATCACTCTTCTTTAGACAAAATCATCTTTTTACTATTTTTTTTAAATTATAATTATACATAAATATTAATAATATATATTTTGGAAAAAATAAAAAATCACCATTATTAAAAGAGTCCTAATTATAGTACCTTATATTTGGCAAATAAATACAATCATAAAAGTAAATAAAATTGTTTTATTAGACTAGAACTGTACAACTTGTTTATATATTTTGGGAAAAATAAAAAGTCACCATTATTAAAAGAGTCCTAATTATAGTACCATATATTTGACAAATAAATATTAAAGTACCTTATTTAAAACTTGAATTCAATGTATACCTTATACATACAACGTTATTTTTTTTCAACATAAATTATTTCTGTTGATATTAAAGTCTATTATCCTATAACATGTAAGTTTTCAATCAATTGCTGCTATGTTTTGGTGGTATAACTTTATTAATTAAATATTTTATTGCCAAATTACATCTTTATGCTCTGGATTAGAGTTGAATACTCATCAACAATATTGAATCAAATTGTTTACTCCATATATTTGGTGGTAAAGACAGTCTGATTGGAGACTGGAGTTTTGTGATCATTATCATATTGTTTTATTGTAGTTTACAGATCATAGATAAATGTCGATTAGCTTTGAGAATTTTTTTATGCAAAGGTTAGTTTTAATTGCATTGTTTTGATATCTTTATTATTGTATTGTTTTATTTTAATTTACAGGTAGTCGATGAATGTCGGTCGGTTTTGAAGAATTTTTTTAGGTAAAGATTAGGTTTAACTGTATTATTTTAATATTTCAATTAGTGTTTTATTTTGTGGTAGTTTATAGGTCGTAGATGATAGTTTATAGGTCGTGGATGAATGTTGATCAGCTTTGAGAATTTTTGTGTGTAAAGGTTAGGTTTAATTGTATTGTTTTGATATCTCTTTTATTGTATTGCTTTGTTATAGTTTGCGGGTGGTAGATAAATGTCGACTGGCTTTGAAAAAAAATTTAGGTAAAGATTAGGTTTAATTGTATTGTTTTGATATCTCTGATTTGAGAATTTTTTTATGTAGAGGGCAGGTTTAGATATATTGTTTTGATATGTCTATCATCATATTATTTTTTGTAGTTTACAAGTGGTAGATGAATGTCCGTCGATTTTGAGAAATTTTTTATGTAAATGTTAGATTTAATTGTATTTTTTTCATATCTCTATCATTATATTGTTTTGTTAGAGTTTACAAGTTTTAGATGAATGTCAATCGGCTTTGAGAATTTTGTTGGTAAATATTAGATTTAATTAAATAAATTCTCCATCTTTACATATTCAAAAGATGTTGAATTTAATTATTATACGCATCTTAATCAATTTAAACAAAAATCATATTTCGTGTAACATTTGAATTCATTAAAGTGAAATACACGTGCAAAACGTGTACACCTAAACTAGTAAAACTAAATGTGGCAAATAAACGAAAGAGAGTAGTTACGATGGTCGATGGATGTGAGGATGGTATATGAGTTGGTGATTTAGTAAGAATTTTTAATATCAAATCTTGATATTAATATAGAATGTCTATGTGTTAATGAGAACAATTTAATAAAGTAAGAATTAAGTTAGCAATAGATCAAAGTGTTTTGCGACTAATAATCATGGGCGGAGTCAAGTAGGTGCAAGAGGTTCATCCAAATCCCTTTTAACATAAAATTACATGATACATGTAAGACTAAATTTTTTTGAATGAATGTATAATAGATGTTGAATCCCTTTGACTTCCTCAAATGCTTACTTCTTAATATCTTAGTGAATTTTAAAAAGATTATTTTATAAAGCGCTAAAAAGAAAAAAGAAAATTGAGTGATCTTTAATTTGTTATAGATCTGGCTATAATGGGTAATTTCTCTAACTCTGATTGGAAGGATGTTAGCGATGTAATCTATTTGACTATTTGTGCAAACATAGTTCAGCGAGTTCATTTGATGGAGTGTTTGCAAAAGTAATCAGTTTTGGCTACTCTTGTAAACAAGGCTCAGCAGAAAGAGGGACTGACCAAGTGACCGGGTAAAGTATCGGTCTTGTATTTTGTCTTCCATAAAAAAAGTCGTATAAAATAACTTTCCTAAGAGGTGATTTTGATTTTTTGGCCCTGCTTAATAAATTTTACTCATAGGACAAACCTTCTACTCTTACCATAAAGTGACATTTCAAGACATTGAACATACACAATTAATTAGAAGTTCTACCTTATAAATAAAGTTTGAACTTAGATATGTTGTCCATACAGACATTTTAACTTTTGCTCATACAGACATTCATGGCATTTAAAGACAATAAACCTGCACAATGTCCAGAAGTTTTGCCTTATAGACAAAAGTTAGAACTAATTTAGCACGAGAAAAAGATTTCAAACCACACTTTGAGTGACAAAAAAACTCAAAATCAAACACTTTAAGGGCTACTAGGCATAATTTCTTAAAGTGACCATGGCTGTGAATTAATTGAGCCTTTCTTATGTTTTTTTTCTTATGGGCTTTAAACCCAAGTCCAATCAGACATGAAAAGGGGGTAAAAAACGAAAACGAAATCTATTAATTTTATTAGCGAAAGGACATTATTAGCCATTTTTAAAACAAATAACTAGCATTTGATCAATTTGTCAAATAATGGTTAGTCAGCCAAATATTTTTCACTTAATAGTCATTGAGCTACTTTGGCCTTCCCCTTCCTGATTGGGTCATTTCGACCCACTTTTTTAAAAGATTTTTTTATGTGGATTTCGCTTTATCCATCTAAAAATAAATGATCCATGTTTGGGTTATTGGACATGGAGTTGTCAAAAATGATTAGTCGAGACTGTATGAGTTGTATCAACATGATATAAGAAGTGTATTAATATAGTACATGAACTGTATCAACATGGTATTAGAATTGCTTCAATATCATATAACAATTGTATTAATATGATATATATACTATATAGAATGTGTATAGAAACTGTGTAATAGTTATAGTATATACATATATATGATGTGTATAGAATCTGTATCATTGTTGTATAAAATATGTATATGTATAAGATGTGTAAATAAACTGTATAATTATTGTATAAAACATGTATCTAAATAATTGTTGCCGCTAAAGATTGTATAAAATGTGTGTAGAACTATATAATTGTTGTATAGGATATATTTATATTTATGTATATATATATAGGATGCACAAAAATTGTATCATTATTGTATAGATTATGTATAAGTTATATGATGTGTGTCTTTATGCTGTTAAAGAAAAGAAATAAGAAAAATATGTGTGTTAGGATAATTATAGTGCTACATATTAAAATAACTGGTATTCGAAATTAAATAATAAAATAAGAAAAAGGACAAAAAGAAAAAAGGCAGTCGATGAAAAGGCCGAAATGACTACCTTTTAAAATTATAAAATCAGTGGCCATTTTGGTGGAATTAGTTTTAATCGAGCGGCCATTTATGTCTTTTTTCTCTTTCATTAATCATTAATCTTTTAGGGCAGAGCCCTAAATTTTCATTAGATTCATTTTTAGACTCATGTAGCAAGACGATATCTTTCATGGAAGAAGCATTATTGTAAGAGAAAAATTCAGAAATAACAACTATAGAGCCTTAATTGTAGCTTTTATAGCAACGGTTTCATAATTACAAAAAATAACAAATTGTATTTTGTATTTAAGTAAACTGTTGTTATACAAATACATATACAACAAGATTTACTGCCCTTATTTTACACAAATTAGTTGAGTTAAATAATGAATAATTATCCCATCTAATTAAATTTTCATAAATTACTCTTATTTAAATTAGTAGATTCATTTTCCAAATCAAACTCAAATACGAAGATTATTATTTCCATGATCTTCAAAATTTCAAAATATCATTCTCTTATATCTCTAACTATTTTTTCTTGTTAGCTTTTTTCATTTTTTTTTATCTTTTCTTTTTTATTTTAATTTTTTTTTCTTTTCCATTTTTTCTTTCCACTTTATTTTCTCTCCTCTACTTCTCTTTTTTTTTTTTTTCCTTTTCTCATATTTTTTTTTGTTTTGTTCTTCTTTTTTTTAAAAAAAAAAAAAAAATCGCTTTTGTTTTTTACACTTCAATTTCTAGTTTCTATTTCTCTTTCTTATTTTTTTTTCTTTTTCACTTCTTTTTTTTTCAAATTTTTATTTTTCATTTTTTTTTATACTCTACTATATCTATCTTTTATTTTTAAAAGACAAATATCTATATCATATATATATATTCAAAAAATATACAAAATAAATAGACATACAGATCTGCATATGTATTTACGGTAAAAAATATACATATATATCTGCATATGTATTTACAGAAATACATATCTGACTCACAAGTATATATAAACATATATGACACAAAATTTTTATAACAAAAATGACAATTATAGACATATACATATAGGTAGTAAAAAAATACATGATACATATCGTAAAATAGTAAATACATATGTTACCCTCTAAAATGACATAGTATGTACAGTTCAAAGACAAATCCAACACCGTATAAAATACATATAGCTCTGCATATGTATTTACAGAATACATACCTGATCCATATGTATATTCTTATTTTATATGAGTCACCTTTGTATTTCGCAAATACATATGAAGATATATAGTATAGTTATGTTTGTTACTGTTTAATATGAATATGATATGTATTTCGTAAACACATATGTATGTTTTGTACTGTAAATACATATCCATAGTTGTATGACTATGTATTTTGTATGTTTTTTTAATATGTGTATGTATTATACATATTTGTCTTCTCAAAATAAAAGTTAGAGATAGAAGAGTAAAAAAACAAAAAAAAACAAAAATATAAAAAGAAAAAAACGAAAAAAGAGAAGTGAAAGAGAAAAAAAAAAGGAAGAAAGAGAAATAGAAGTGTAAAAATAAAAGGAAAAAAAGAAACAAAATAAAATAGAAAAAAGAGGAAAATGAAAATAGAAAAAGAAAAAAAAGATATGAGAAATGAAAAAAAAAAAAGAAAACAAAAAAGGAAAAAAAAAAGAGAAATAGAAGAGAGAAAATAAAGTTGAAAGAAAAAAATGAAAAAAGAAAAAGAAATCAGAATAAAAAAATAAAATGATAAAAAAGTAAGATGAAAAAAAAACTAACAAGAAAAAAAGGTAGAGATATAAGAGAGTGAAAGACAATAATGATGTTTTATTTTAAAATCTTGAAGATCATTGAGATAATTATCTTCAAATATGAAAAAGGGGGGAAAAGAAAACAAAAAAATGAAAAAGGAAAAAAAAAAGAGAAAGAAAATAAAGTGAAAATAAAAAAAAATGATAAAAAAATAAGATGAAAAAAAAAGGGTAAGAGATATGACTATATTTGGGGAGGTGAAATAGTGGAGTGAAAATAGGAAAATGTAAAGTAGTGAGAGTAAATCATGCACTTGCCTAGTTAATGAGTAAAATAATGCTACTCTTGCTATAAACCGTAATTTTACAAAAATGTTGCTATTTATTGTAATTATAGTCTTAAGTATACTACTTTCTGTAATTTTTCCTTAATAAATCCCGGAAGAAATAGGCGGATAAATAAAGTTATAAACTCCTTTTATCAATAAATATTAGATTCGTACAATTACTTAGAAAGTAAATGTTCCTCTAAATCAAATATTAGAATCTTCCTAATTCCTATAACTATATAACTAAATATTGTAGAAAAAAATTTAATAGTAACAAAAGCAACAACTAACATTTTATAGAATTTAAATCGGTTACAATTTTTTAGCATAATTTCGATAGGCAACATAACTAAACACCCCGAAGATGACGGAATCTCATATAAAAAAAAATAATCTTAAAATAATTAAGTGAAATTTGTTTTAAAATATTTGAAATTGAATTTCTCTACAGTTGATACTGCAAATTGAAGTGTGAGGATGAAGTTATAATTGATGCTAATTTCGTGAGATAATATAGTTTGCTCATGACTTCTAACATGTTTTACAAGCTAAGTAGAGGTGAGAAATGAGTTAAGTGTCAATTTTAGATGGATTCATAATGAGTTATCTCGAGTTTAACCTGTTGAATCAAGATAAGCAATATGTCATAAACTAACCCATTTAAACTTAAATGAATTAAACTAACCCATTTAAACTTAAATCAACTATAGAAACTTAATTGTAACTTTTATAACAATAGTTTCATAATTACGAAAAATAGCAAATTGTATTTTGTATTTAAGTAAACTGTTGCTATACAAATACATATACAACAAGATATACTGCCCTTGTTTTACTCAAATTAGTTGAGTTAAATAAGGAATAATTATCTCATCTAATTAAATTCCCATAAATTACTCTTATTTAAATTAGTAGATACTTTTCTAAATCAAACTCAACTATGAAGATTCTTATTTCCATGTTCTTCAAAATTTTAAAATATCATTCTCTTTTCAACATACTATGTTACCCTCTAAAATGACATAGTATGTACAATTCAAAGATAAATTCAACACCGTATAAAATACATATAGCTCTGCATATGTATTTACAGAATACATACCTGATCTATATGTATATTCTTATTTTATATGAGTCACCTTTGTATTTCACAAATACATTTGAAGATATATAGTATAGTTATGTTTGTTACTGTTTTATATGAATATGATATGTATTTCGTAAATACATAGGTATGTTTTGTACTGTAAATACATATCCAGATGTGTATGGTTATGTATGTTGTATGGTTTTTGAATATGTGTATGTGATATACAAATTTGTTTTTTCAAAATAAAAGCTAGAGATAGAAGAGTAAAAAAAGAAAAAAGAACAAAAAGAAAAAACGAAAAAAAAGAGAAGTGAAAAAGAAAAAAAAAAAAGAGAAATAGAAGTGTAAAAATAAAAGAAAAAAATAATAAAATAAAATAGAAAAAGAAGAAGAAAACGAACATAGAAAAAGAAAAAAAAGATATGAGAAAGGAAAAAAACGAAAAGAAAAAAAAAGAGAAATAGAAAAGAAAAAATAACGTGGAAAGAAAAAAATGAAAAAGAAAAAGAAATCAATATAAAAAATAAAATGATAAAAAATAAGATGAAAAAAAACTAACAAGGAAAAAAAGGTAGAGATATAAGAGAGTGAAAGACAGTAATGATGTTTTATTTTGAAATCTTGAAGATCATGGAGATAATTATCTTCAAATATGAAAAAGAAAAAAAAAGAAAACAAAAAATAAAAGAATAAAAAAAAACATAAAAGGAAAAAAAAAGAAGAGAAATAGAAGAGAGAAAATAAAGTGAAAATAAAAAATAAAAATAAAATAAAAAATAAAATTATAAAAAAATTAAGATGAGGAAAAAAAGGTAAAAGATATGGCTATATTTGAGGAGGTGAAACAGTGGAGTGAAAATAGGAATGTAAAGTAGTGAGAGTAAAACATGCAGTTAGCTGGGGGTTTGGGCCATAGGTGACAAAAGAGTTTTAAAATGAGGTGTAGGTGACACAAGTTTTAATTATTAGTTGGAGGTGACAATTACTTTATTATGGATTAAGAAAGTTGGGGAAGTTTGAAAATAACCCACAAGTTTTTAAATTTACACTTTGATCCCAATGTATACTTAAAATAACGAGAAACGAAGGAAAAAAAAACCGTTTTTCTCTCTCTTCTCATCCATTGTTGTTTTATCTCTCTTAGCGATTTTTGTTGTTCATTGTTTCTATTTTTGCTGCTTTATTCATCATCTTCTGCTTTATTATCATCATCTTCTACTTCATTATCATCTTCATTTTTTTCTTGTTGACCATTTATTGTTGTTGTTGTTGTTGGTACAACGCTACTGCTGCGATCTGACCAATTTCTTAGGTCAAATTTTGTTTACTACATCACTTTCCACTTTAGCATTACTTCATAGGTGACTTTGGTAAGTAAAATTATATTTTTTATTCGTATTTGTCATCTGGGTACACTTCTATTTTTTCAACAATGGATAGAACCCCGATCATGAATCCAGCATAAGTGTCGACAATTTAAACATATTAATCATCTGGTGCATCAGATGAGCAATCTGTTGCATCAGAAGGTTTAGCTGTTGCATCAGACAGTTTATCTGTTGCATCAGACGTATTATCTGTTGCATCAGACGTATTATCTGTTGTATCAGGATATTTATCTGTTGCATCAGAATGTTTATCTGTTACACCAGACTAATTATCTGTTGCAACGAATGATTAATCTGTTTGAAACAACACAAATCAACCCCTCTACAAACCCAACAGATAACCAATATGTTTTCAACTCTTGCTATTGCTACTGGATTCAAAATTATTCCTTACGTCCAATTACCCGTCCCAAATTTCCTAATTCGATTTCTCATTTTACTTGTCTTTTTCATTAATCAAGAAAAAAATTAAAAAAATTCATGTTTTACCCTTTTCATTAATCATTTTTTCTTCAAATTAAAATGGAAACATCATTTAATAGGGAGATTATATGCCGACCGACGTTAAAAGCTTTCTTCTCTTATGAAATTTTGATTGAATAACAAACAATGGTTATTTCAAACACGTTTACTGTCCCACCAACTGATTAGTGGGTTATGGTAAACTAGACATGTTATTGATTATTTTTCTTAATCAATGTGGCATCTCAATTTGGGACGGGTAATTTGAGACGGAGGGAGTACGAATTAAAACGTCAGAGCCAAGCAAAGCAACAAACTAGTCATCTGTTGAAATAGACTATTTATCTGTTACATCAACTTCTTATCTGTTGCAACATGAGTAATCTTTTTTGAACAACACACAACCCCTGCCACAAACTCAATAGATAAATCTTGCTATTGCTACTGGATTCTAAATTATTCCTTTTTACGTCGAATCGTCGACATGTTTGTTGAGAAGATAATAGACAGAATGAAAATTAAATATGGATTAAAACGTCAAAGATCAAACATAATTTATTTCTTAAACAAAAACAAATAAATATACATATAATATACTAAAAGAAAAATAATAATCTAATTATTAGTATTATTATCATCATCATCATCATTGCCAGCTGGCCAATCTTCAACCGGAAGTAGCAAGGCCCTCCTCAGCCTGCGTATCTCACAGAGCATTCTTGCTCTAACTCCTCCCAGTTTCTATTGCATGTCACGAACTTGATTCCGAAGTTCATTCACGGCGTCTTGCAGAAAAACAACGTCCCACACTGGGTCAGCCATAATCTTATCTTCTAGAGTGTAATATGAAAGACGAGATGCAATAAATAAATAGAGTGTAGTTAAATGAACGATTGAGTAAGGAGGGACCTATTTATAGAGGATAGAATTTGAATAAGAGGCAAAAAAGCGCGACTATTCACCTCCATACATTAATTATATTTTTGATTAAATTAAAAAAATAAATATTGTGATATAAGTCATGACTTTTCAGATAATTATTATTAATTAGTTCTTTCGAAGAACCGTTTTTATTGAGTTGTGGCAACATATTCTATATCTGTTGCATCAGATAACATATTTGTGACAATAGATATATTATTTGTTGCAACAAATACAAAATATGTTGCACTAGATAACATATCTGTTGCAACATATAATCTAATTGTTCACCTCCATTTATTAATTACATTTTTGATTAATGTGAAAAGTAATGACTTAATTAAATTAAGAAATATTGTTACAAGTCATGACTTTTCAGATTATTATTAATTAGTTCTTTCCAAGAACCGCTTTTATTGAGTTGTGACTCGATATAGGTTGTATCAGATAAATCATCTGTGACAACAGATATATCATCTGTTGCAACCATAGTGAACTTGTTGCATCAGATAATTTAATTGTTGCAACATATAATCTACTTTTTTTAAAAAAAAATAACTATCATCATATCATTAATCCAAATTTGCTTACTTTTTTATTTTATAAATAAAAAAAAACACATTTTCAAATTCCTTAGCAAAATAATAACCATTTTATTATATAATAAATAATTAAAAAAATAAATTCAAAAACAAAAATGGTGAAAAGTCACGATCAGTTATTAAAATTGTGTTTATCATTTATTTCCTTATTATTTATTTACGAAATATTTTTCATATTGAATAATCAGAAAGTCATGTCTTTTTCTTTACACCCTCTCAATAACAACAATAACCCTTTTTTATTAATAATCGCCAGGTGCAACATATGATCGATCTGTCGTAGCAGATTAACCTCTAACTGTTGACACAAATTGCTGCTCAATCCCTACCACCAACCGTCGACATGTTAAGAACAAGGAATAAACAGAATGATTATTATTAAATACTAAATAAGAAATAAAAATTCAAAGTCGACAACAAAATGAAATGAATGTTCATAGATTTTTGAATCCCTTGGGTAGATCCAATATACAAAAAAAGGAAAATAATCGCTAAAATAAAAAATATTACCTAATTATTATTACTACAATTATTATTATTGTCAATCAGACATTTTTCATCTGGCAGCTTTGCTCCGAAGTCAGCCAAATCTCTCCGGAGTTCATCAAACTGCCTTTGAAGTTCACGCAAGGACTAGATATGAATATTCTTGTACGAATCTGGATCATCTATATTTGTAAGGAGGGACCTATTTATAAATTATTGTATCTCGAAAAGAAAAGAAAATTGCTTTAAAATAAATCTAACAGATGGGTAATCTATTGCAAAATATATTCTTTTTGTTAGATAACTTATAATATACTGGCAATATTTTGCAATAGATGTATATATCTATTTGATTTCTGCAATAGGCTGATCAATTGTCATAACAGATGTCTCCAAATGTTTGACAATATAAACAGATGTGTCATCTGTTGCAACAAACTAGTCATCTGTTTATTCAATTTAAGCCATAGATGGGCTAGGAAGAATAAGGTGCGATCCACTATCATATGTGTGGGAGTTAAGTATGTATTACTGATAAGGTCACCGGGACAACACACACAAAGTATAATATTTTTGTGAATGCAGTTTTTAACCAATTAGGCATTGCTCATTCAAACAAGATCCTGCATTGTACCATTAAGTTTGATGGGTTCGAAATTGATAAGGCTGAGGACCTCATGAAGATGGTGCAGATACCCTGTTACGAATTACTGACAGTTTTTGCTCGTGTTTATGCGTGTCAAGTTTTGAGAAGGGATCAATAATTGTCGTCACTGCAGAGAACCAATAGCTATTGGACTTAACTTTAAGTGTGCATTGTACCCTTAGAGGGACCTCGAAGCCTCGCACTACATCAAACAAGAATGGAAAACCAATATAGTTATTGCCCTGGCCAAAATTTATATGGTTGAGTTGCTCGCTCGGGGTGATAATTATATGCCAGAAGGTGCGGTAGGAGAATGCTTTCGAGGGAAAATGGGTGGTTGATGGAAGACTATATCATCTGAGAGCTAATTGAAGAAGAGATATAGGGTAGAAAGTAACTTCTAACGAATCTGAATGATGGAATTATCTTAACAGATGCGAAATCTGAATCAAGTGCAAATATGAAAGTGTATCCGGTAATGTAATTTCATCTGTTGTGTCTCTGAAAGAAAAACAATGCAGATGTACACTTTGCTAGGGTGCTGCATGGTCGGGATTATCACCTAGATAGAAAATAGGAGAAAACCAATAAAGCAGCTTCACGAGCATCGAGGGTAAAAATAATGTTCAGCAAGTATAGAAAACTTACGCCAACAACAAATGCAGTTAAAATAAGGAAACTAAGCAAAAACGGCAATTTCTGAATTTTAAATTTCATCCAATGCCTTCTTGTTTTTGTTTCCAATCAGGTTCACTACCGTTGACCTGATCGGAACCACAAACGATATTGAAAGGCAAATAAAGTATAATTACTTCCTTAGCAATATGGATTAATTGATTGTGTTTTCTTTCCTTAGCATGCTTTCAACATTCCTTGAAGAAGATCAGATGCTTGTTGTGGTATGTGAATCCCGATAATTTTCAAGCTTGCCTCCAGCTTGTTGATTCTGTATTCAAGCTGGTTGTTGCCGTCTTCAAAGTTGGTAAGGAGTTCCTCGTCTCTTGTGAACTCAATTAGGAACACTACCTTCAAAGTTGTGGCATTCTAGAAGCCATTCAGAACACTTTCTTCAGAAGCCTTAAAGGATACATGGAGGGTCGCTGTGTTTGTTTTAGGTCAAAATATGTTGATGCACGTTGAAGATGTGGTCCCAACAGTTGAACAACACACTTTTATCGAGTGTTGCACCATGCATCTTGCTCAACCAATTTCATAAATTAGTAAGCATGGAGTTACGTAGCGTGTGATCTAAATCGGCTCTACCAAGCCTATCAAACATTACGTAACTCCGAGATCATTACCCTATCAAAAAAATATGCCCGAGTTAGTGCACAAATCAAACAAGCCTAATCTGTCAACCTTTCTGCTGATCACTCTTCTCCAATATAGATGACAAGATATCTGTTATGCAAAAGTCTACACCATCTCCAGACATGCTTGCCTGGGAACAATTCTTCAGAAGACATCAACAGATATCTTCAGAAGAATTGCTCTCAGGCAAACATGTCTGGCGACGGTGTAGACTTTTGCTTAGAAGATATCTAGTTATCTATATTGGAGAAGAGCCGGTTTAGATCACACGCTACGTAACTCCATGCTTACTAATTTATCAAATTGGTTATGCAAGATGCATGGAGCAACGCTCGATAAAAGTATGTTGTTCAACTGTTGGGACCACATCTTCAACGTGCATCAACACATTTTGACCTAAAACAAACACAGAGACCCTCCATGTATCCTTTAAGGCTTCTGAAGAAAGTGTTCTGAAGGGCTTCTAGAATGCCACAACTTTGAAGATAGTGTTCCTGGTCGAGCTCACAAGAGATGAGGAACTCCTTACCAACTTCGAAGATGGCAACGACCAGCTTGAATACAGAATCAACAAGCTGGAGGCAAGCTTAAAAATTATCGAGATTCACATACTACAATAAGCATCTGATCTTCTCCAAGGAATGTTGAAAGCATGTCAAGTAAATAAAAAACAATCAATTATAACCATATTGCTAAGGAAGCAATGATACTCTATTTGTCTTTCAATCTCGTTTGTGGTCCCGATCAAGTCAACGATAGTGGAATTGATCAGAAACACAAACAAGAAAGCATGGGATGAAATTTAAAATTCAGAAATTGCCGCCTTCTCTTAGATTCCTTAGTTTAACTGCAGTTTCTGTTGGCATAAGTTTTCTAGACTTGTTGTACATCATTTCAACCCTCGATGCCCATGAGGCTTCTTTGTTGGTCTTCTCCTATTTTCTATCTAGGTGATAATCCCGACCACGCAGCTCCCTAGCAAAGTGTCCATCTGCATTATTTTTCTTTCAGAGACACAACAGATGAAATTACATTACCGGATACACTTTCATATTTGCACTTGAATCAGATTTTCGCATCTGTTAAGATAATTTCATCGGCCATATTCATTAGAAGTTACTTTCTACCCTATATCTCTTCTTTAATTAGCTCTCAGATGATATAGTCTTCCATCAACCACCCATTTTCCCTCGAAGACATTCTCCTACCGCACCTTCTGGCATATAATCATCACCCCGAGCGAGCAACCCAACCATACAAATTTTGGCCAGGGCAATAACTATATTGGTTTTCCATTCTTGTTTGACGCAGTGCGAGGCTTCGAGGGCCCTCTAAGGGTCCAATGCACCCTAAAAGTTAGTCCAATCGCTATTGAATCTCTTTGCAATGACACCAAAGCTAGATCCCTTCACAATGCTTGAAAAATAAACATGAGCAACAACCGACATTTAATCTTAATAGGGTATCAGAACCATATTCATGGTCCCTCAGCCTTATCAGTTTGGACCTACCAAACTTAACTGTAAAATTACAGACATCTTGTTTGAAAGATCTATGACTAATCAGTAAAAACAACATTCACAAAATCAGTGCACTCTGTGTGTGTTTCCACGATAACATTATCAGTAATACATACCTCCCACATATAAAGTGGTTCTATCTGCAAGCAGCTTATTCCTTCAAACCCATCTTTACTGCAGCCTCTTGCGATAGTCCGTCAAAAGTTGATCAACTGTCAGTTCCTTATATCTACAAAGAAGAGAAAAAAAATTGATGTCACAAAAAGAACATTATCCATCTGTTGCAACTGATATGGAGTCTGTTACAACAGATGTAGAGTCTGTTGAAAAACAGATGTGGAATCAGATGGAATACATCAAACCAGCCTTTCTGGTGGTTTTATTTGTTCCAACAGTTTCTCCATCTGTTGAAACATCAACAATCGCATAAATATCAATAACAAATAAATAATAACATTTGTTCCAACAACATCATTAACAGCAAAGAAGCAACATCCTTTGTTCCAGAACTATCAACAACACCACATCACAAGTTCCAACAACGCCAACCCCACCAACAACATCAATAACTGCATCAACAATAAAGAAATAAATAAAATACATACAAAAAAATGATACTGCCAACAAGGCATTTAAACTTCTCCCAACAGATGACTTCTTTTTCATATTGTAATAAAAATTCTTGGTTTGTTTACTCAACACTTAAAAGTTCCTTCAAATTTTTTAATAAATATGATATGGGTTGAATAGTAATTAAATAAAAAAATATATGTAAATAACTTACAAAGAAGACGATGAGAATGAAAGAGCAATAATGAACCATACCTTAATATCAAAAAGGGGATCAAAACAGAAATTTAAGTCTAGGAAAGATATGGATCGGTTTTGATCCGAAAAGATCTTATTTATGAGAAGAGAAGAGAAAAGAGAGAAAAAAGGTTGTGACCCTAAAGAGGAGAGAAAGAAAAAAATATGAGAGTTGAATAAAATAAACTGCAGGTGAAGGAAGAGATGAGATAATTTCTAATTTCTATAGATGTATGTATTATGTACGTAGATGTGGTGGTTTTCAATATTCATTAATTAATATTCATTAATTTCATTAATAATTTAAGGGGCACGAGGAAGACTAAGACTACTGACATTGAAAAGACAAGACAAGACTGCTCAATGAACTCACTTTTGAGATATCCAAAAAATATTTTTTACCGTCTTTAGTAGTAAGTACTACTACTTGATATTATCTACTCGGACTAGAAGCTTGCTTTAAAATTAAAAGAGAAAAAAATATTTTCAAACAAATATGTTATATGATGCAACATATATACATATCTGTTTAGAAATCCGAACAGCTCAGTCATCTGTTACAACAGATATAAATATCTGTTTAAAAATCCCAACAGCTCAGTCATCTATGAAAACAGATGAAAATGTTCATGTGATAATTAATTAAATCAGATATGTCATCTGTTACAACAAATATAAATATCTGTTTGAAAATTTCCAACAGCTCAGTCATCTGTCACAACAGATATAAATTTCTATATGATAATTAAATCAGATATGTCATCTGTTGCAACTGATATGAATACTTGTTTAAAAATTTTCAACAGCTCAGTCACTTGTTGCAACAGATTTCATTACAATTGATTTTGGTGAAAATAGGGATGAATGAATGAGCTTACAGGGTCAACTATAAATCCAATCGAGTCTTTGCAATTGTATGGCATTTGTATTGCGTTCATCCCGACCCGAGTCGTCGATCGATCACTCTGAGTTGAAATGAGTTCTCATCAACTCAATGTTACGATAGTGATAGTACCTACGTTGATTTAGGTGGAACTAGGGATGAATGAATGAGCTCGCAGTGTTAACTTCAAATCCAATCGAGTCTTTGCAATTGCATGGCATTGGTATTGCGTTCATCCCGACCCGAGTCATCGATCGATCACTGTGAGTTGAAATGAGTTCTCATTAACTCAATGTTAGGATAGTGATAGTACCAAAGTTGATTTAGGTGGAACTAGGGCTGAATGAATAAGCTTGCAGGGTCAACTACGAATCCAATCGAATCTTTACAATTCCATGCCGTTGGTATTGCGTTCATCCCGGCCCGAGTCGTCGATCAATCACTCTGAGTTGAAATGAGTTCTCATCAACTCAATGTTAGGATAGTGATAGTACCTAAGTTGATTTAGGTGGAACTAAGGATGAATGAATGAGCTCGCAGGGTCAACTACAAAACCAATCGAGTCTTCACAATTGCATGGCGTTGGTATTGCGTTCATCTTGACCGAGTCATCGATCGATCACTCTGAGTTGAAATGAGTTCTCATCAACTCAATGTTTTAAAAACTATATCTTTTAAATTTTTTATAATTAATTAAGATCAATTCGGACCAAATTAGCAATTTCAAAACTTGTCATTCTTTTCCAAAATTGCAAATCAACCCATACAAATCATCCATTTGCGCGAAAAACTTTTTATTTTAAATCTTAAGTTCTCTCTCTTCTCTCTCTCTCTCTCTCTCTCTCTCTCTCAGGGTCTCCTCTCCTGCTCAACAATACAAACAACAACTACTCAACATATTGCTCAACCCTTCAAAACCGATCGATTTTCTTCCCATTTATGACTACATATAGTTGTTTTTTTTATTTCATTACCGCTTGTATCCATCATTTTATCTGTATTTCCATGTAACAGAGTTTGAGAAGAGTTCTACATTTGTTCTTTATCCTAAAAAATAGGGCTTTTTAGTTAATGATAAAAAAGAAGACTTTTAGTTGTATTATCTTCGAGAATGGGTTAACAATTTTGAGTTTTGATGCTAAAAAAGTAGGAAGCACCCGAGAAAACCCTAGTTTTTCTCTCAGTGTTTTGTGGACTGTCGTGGTATTGTTTGATGGTGTTTGTGGTATTGTTGGTGGCTGTTGTTGGTGGTGTTGGTATTTGTGTTTTTTGGTTGTGGTATCGATGGTTTTGGTGTTGGTATTCGTGGCATTAATGGTGGTCTTGGTGACATTGGTTGTGGTGGTGGTGGTCCATCTATTGCAATGGGTGAAAGATCTATTGGGAGATATTAAATAGGTCTTCAAACAGATTCCCCATCTGTTCCAACTGATAGGTTATTTGTTGGAGTATTTTCTTGTAATGTGGCATAGAATAATTTATTGAAATTTGTTCACCTGTTGCAACAGGTAGAATATCTGTTGGGAGATATTAAATAGGTCTTCAAACAGATTCAGGTTACTCATCTGTTCCAACTAATGGGTTGTCCGTTGGAGTATTTTTTTTTGGTTATATCGTAAGAATAATTTATTGAAATTTGTCTCACCTTTTTTTAAAAAAATTATGCAGACATCAAATGAAATATATTTTTATTTTTCTTTTGTTTGTAGTTAAAAGATGTCTCCCAAAAGAAAAGAAACTGAAAGTAGAGAAAGTGGATCAACTTCCGATCACCAAACAAAAAGGCTAGAGTACAGATAGATTCGGAGGAACTTCCAGAATAATCTCAGTCAGGGCAAAATGAAGCCGAGGAAAGTGATAACTCCTCCTCACCAATGGGGTGTGAAATAATATTGAAATTCCAGCATGATTCTGTCAAAACCATTAGTATTGACAAGTTTCGAGTTGCGATGCCGATGAATAACCCTAAAATAGTATTAGGTGATCTTGTACTTAAATGTCAGTTGGGGAAACCTTTTCACGGACTTAGGAGTATTATGAAGAAGGAAAACATAGATGGACTTTTTAAGAAGAGCTGCTTTACACACTTTCTTGAGCTGTCTGGGCCCCGCCCTCTTCGTTTCCCAATGATCATGGTATATGGCCTTCTCAAGCGCAAGATCATGTATGCGGGGGATGATGGAGGTCCGAAGGAGGGTGAAAAAAAGATGGATGAAGTTTGGATCAACTACTGTGGCATGCCGGTTTGTTTTGGATTGAAAGAGTTTGCCATTGTGATGGGCTTGAGATGCGATCGTCTAGAAGAACCTCCCATCAAGAAAACACCCCACAAAGGGTCCAACAAACGCAAGGTAAAAAACTATGGGTTGTTGGGCATTGTTGGACCTAGCTACAAAGTGGAGGATTTGATAGCGGATCTCAAGAATAAAGACATACCAAAACACTACAGGTAGAAATTGTGCTTAGCTTGGTTTGTCCATTCTGTTTTATTGGCAAGAGACGTCAGGAAAGTCATAGTACGTGATTTGTTGGTGCTTGCTGATGATTTTGGGAAATTCAACGATTATCCCTGGGGATACGACAGCTACTACTTGACTGTCAAATATTTACTGAAAGAGCTACGGCCAAAGACGACCACATTATATGGCTTTCCTTGGGCTTTCATGGTAAAATTGATCACTATTTTTACTCATTCATTAATTTATATTGAATATACTTATAACTTTTTTTTTGCTTGCTTTCTGTTTACAATTTTTAGGCTTGGGTATGTGAAGTCATTCCTCCCCTTCGAAAGCATTTCAAGGATTACCCGGATAAGGTTTCTCATCCAAGGATCCTTAGGTGGTTGGCTGCAGTAGAGAGCAGTAAAATAAATATTAACGAGGCTGATTTCTTTAACCCTCCGGATGATGCAGTACGTCTTCTTTCAACTAAAATAATTTGTCTTAAAGAAAGATATTGAAACAGATATTTCATCTGTTGCGACAGATGGGTCGTCTGTTGCAATAGATTACCCGTCAACTGCAACTGGTGCAACAGATGGGTAATCTATTGTGACAGACGATCCATATTTCGCAATAAATTAACCACATGTTGCTCTGGTCTCTGAACCCTACTCAACAGATTATCCATCTACTGCAAATTATGCAATATATGGGTATTCTGATACAATATATTATCAATCTGTTTCAATATACAGATCAGCTGTTATGGTAGCTAGATCGTCTGTTACATAAGTTGGTTGTGTTAACATAACCCGGGCTCCATGTAACCCAACTGACTGCAAATTATTATTATATGATTTAAATTCCTCCTATTTTTTTATAGGTTGTGCATCCTTGGATCGTGCCTACCATTGATGAGCTGGGGATGACTTTTTTTCTTACTCTGGCTCTTGTTGATACAAAAGAAGACCCAACGGTGGAGTTAATAAAGAAGGAATTGGATGGAGCAACATCCATAGAAGAGCAGTTAGACAAGGTTAGTCTAATGTTGAAGCTCTTCACGACCAAACTCAAACTGCAATAGATCATGGTGCTTCTTCTGGGGTGTTGCTAGTGGATTTGTTTGTGATGGTGGCAGCCATCCTACTGCTGCTTCTGCTGCCAGTCGTTATTATGAGCATTTTGGTGCTCAGCAAAAAATAAATATATTTGAAAACACCCCTTTCACAGGTCCTCCCTCTCACCCCTACACCGGTCCCTCCCACCCTTACAGTGTCCCTCTTACCCTTCCTCACCCTCATGTTCTCATTGAAAATGCAAAGTGTGCAAGGACAGAGAGGACAAACTCCTCGACAAGCTAGAGGCTATTGCTGAAGCTGCCGAAGAGTTGAAATTCAGGAGGGGTGTCATACCATCCAATGAGGTGAGGGAGCCATGCACTCCTACAGTGGAGGTTAGGAGGAAGAGAATAAAAATTAGAAAAATTCTCTCCGTTCTGAAATCAGCAAAAATTGCAACACCCCCTGCTCCAATAGTTGTTAAAGTTTAAGGGCCTCCGAAGAAGGTGGACATATTCACGGCACTTGGCAAGGAGAAGAAGAAGGAACTGGAAAAATTCATCAAGATGAAGGTTCAAAAAGAATACACCATGCATTCATTTGCTGCCAAAGACTTCTCGAATATGACAAATATGTGCGTGTGGTACGAGGACAAGGTAAGTTTACTTTTGCTAACCTACCCTTCCAATCTACTCCATGAAGAAGAATCTACGCAACAGATGTGTAATCTGTTGCAAAAACTTGGTATTCTGTTACAACATAATACATATCTGTTGCATAAGTTGCGTTGACTAGGTAATTTGTGAACTGATTCAGAGAACCCTCTGCATCGGATTCTTTCGACTGTGTTTTTATTCTTTACAATTACTAACCTAATTAAAAATTATCTTCTTATACCACAGTATGTTGATGAAATTCTCTGCCTCATGAGGGGTAGGAAATTAGAGTACCCGGATGCTTATGATGTTGCCGATAGGATAATGGACCTCAACTTCTACAATAATTTCAAGGATAGGTATGCTAAACTCTGTAAGATAGCTGATTCCGATGGCCCGGGATTTATCAGTTAGTTTCTACGTTCCAATGGGATGAAGAAGCGATCAAATATGTTAGAGGAAAGAGGCCATATCCACACGGCAAGAGCTGGACCAAGGTAAAGAGAATCCTTGTAGTTATGAACGTAGATGTCACACATTTTCTCACTGTTGAGATACTACTATACGAGGGAAAGATTAAGGTTTATGACTGCAACTTACCTGTCTTCAGTGAGAAGATGTTTTAACCCACATGCAGCCACTCTTGAAGTTGTTGACGCAGAGTAAGATGATGGATCATTTGCTGGCTGAAGTCTTGGCGAAGGAATCATGGGATTTTAAAGGTCGAAAATATCCAACTTCCAAGAAATACAACCGGTTCAGCGTGCAGGCCGTACTCTCTTGCATACATCGAGTGTTTGCTGACCGACACACAAATGACCGCTGTGTGCGACACTATTGTGGGAAAGATGCAATGGGTCTGGGCATATGGGGTGGTAACTAAATGATTGGAGCCCGTGTATAAAAAATAACATATACAAAGACATAGACGAACACGATAATAAATTTTTATTTCAAGTAAATTCACTTTATATGTAGGGGCGATAATTTTTATGTCTGGCCAAGTTAAATTTTTATAATGCAACAGATTTTATATCTGTCGTAATAGATATAGTACCTATTGTGACAGATTGATTATCTTTTGGAATAGGTTGGTCATCTGTTGCGTTATGCAGATGTTCATAGTCTGTTTGTCGCAACAGATTTATGATCTGTTGCAACATATAACTTATCTATTGCAACTGATCGGTAATCTGTTGGAGCAAATCAAAAAGAAGGAAGACCTATTATATAATTTCCAGTAGATGACCTACGTGTTGCATCTCATGTTACAACATATGTCTAAATCTGTCTGATAAGATATGTCGTCTGTTGCAGTAGATGTATTATCTGTCGCGATATTTGAATCTAGTACTCCATTTCAATTAACATGTTCAAAACTAAGAATTAATTATATTCATAGACAGAATAAAATAAATCGAAGCCTTCGAAAATTATATGAAATAACTCAACAAATAAATGAAATGTAAAAAAAATTATTATGGGTACAAACGATCCACTCTACAAATAAATCAAAAAGTTAAACCAAAGAGGAAAGGTTATTACATTAACGGAGTCAAGATATAAAGATCTAATCAATATGGACAAGTTGTTCTTCATCCAGTGCTATGGAATTTGGCTTTGGTCGTCGTGGATCTTTAATGTCGGTTGCGTACGGCTTTTGAGCTTTCGCTTCTCCATATTTCCATAAAAGAGCAGCATATCTTTTGCGGAGTAATCCGACATCAAGTCCATCATTTGGTACTTGCAATCCATCGCTCAAATACTCAGCATAGGAGGCAACAAAAGGACCACAATCCCTGCGTTATAAAAAAATAGATAATCCATATCTTGCAGTTCATGCAAACTTTATGAAATTTGTGAAATGAAACTAAATCATGACACTTAAACTTACAGGCTACCAATGGTTTGTTGAGCAATTCCGTCAACATATTGTACACCAAATGGATTAGTCATTTTATCCCGGTATGCTTTAATCGTCGACCAATCAGTACGAACCTTTTGGTCCAAAATGTCACTCATATCAAGGTAAGTAGCCAATATTTTGGCCAGCTTTTGTTTCTCATATGATGGACCGGAACGTCTCCTTCGTGACATCGAGTCATAAACTCGGATGTGCCTCTCTTTTAGAACGACAACAGCCAATACCCAATGGAATTCATCACCATAATTAATTAGGATGTACACTTCGTCGACTAAATGCTAAGGTAAGCCAACCGGAATGCTAAAACCTTTGATGATGTTGATTAAGCATTCCTCGTTTTGGAAAACTTTCGGCTGCTGTTGACAATACCTATCGTAGGTATTATTGATGTAAACTTTGTACAAACAATTGCCTGTTGTGTATCTGTATTGTTCTTGTGTTTGCAACTTGGCCTTCTTTCGGAGGTAGTAAAAAATAACATCGATGTGCTGCACATATTATCAAACATTTTGGATTACGTGATGAAAAAATCAGTATACAGATGTAATTAAATAAAGTATTAATTAATAGTAATATGCATGGCATTTAAACCTCATCATTCCAGCAAGTTTGGGGCTGTGACATCAAATAGAACCAATTCTTCATTCCGAGATATGCAACAACAAAGTCGAATATATCAAAACCAAGACTCGATTCGTTCACTTTGTAGCGCTTGTCATTTTGTTTTCTACATGATGATTTATATGTGTTAATGTCAGGTTCTTACAACAAGAATTGTATAAACCAATATCCATAAAATTGATTTATGTACCTGCCGGCATGATGCTTTAACAACCCATCGGCAATCCATTCTGAATAGTCGTTGATCAGCTGTGTTTTTTTTGAAGCCTCGTACGAGATGTTGAACCCTTCAAATGGGTAATTTTTCCGTTCTCCCAAACTGACAGGATCCACTTTTTCTTCATCTTTGGAAGTAGTTGATGGATTATCAACTGTGAAATTATGCTCTTTGGCAGTAGCTGTGACATCCACCTGGAAAGTCAGAATTATTAATCTAAGTAGAGATATACAATAGATTTTCCATATATCGCAACAGATGAGTTTTATGTTGCATCAGATGGATTATCTGTTCGGATAAATTCGAATAGGTAAATCAGAGCAGACTCATCTGTTGAGTCTTATGTTGCATCAGATGAATTATCTGTTAGGACAAATTCGAACAGGTAAATCAGAGCAGTACAATAATTTCAAACAGATGATCCATCTGTTGCAACATAAGACTCATCTGTTGAAACAGATAACGAATCTGATGCAATAGGTTAGCCAACAGTTGCAACAGATGTATATATCTGTTTGATAAGTTTCAGCAGATAAATCATCTGTTGAAACAGATATGTGCCTGTTTATTTTTTGGAATAGATGATGTATATTCAACTTCTTCAGCTCATGCTGCTCTTCTGTGGCCCTTGCACACTGAACATCGGTGTAAGACAAAGACAGAGGCATTGCAATCTTACTTTTTTTGATGATTGTTGATGCCTTGGAAGTGTCTTTCCTTCTCCTCTTAGCCGCCTTGATCTCTAGTGGAGTGTATGGATATGAAATCCTCTTTGATGGAATGACACCCTTCTTAGATGTCGCTTCCTTTACAGAAGCAGTTAGTGCATTAATAACATTAATCACTCTATCGTGTTTCGCCTTGCAGTCTTGACATTTGCATGAAGAACATTCGCTAGATGCGGCAAAATCTGGAGAAAAATCTGAACAACCATTATGATCATAATCATAATGGCTTGTTGTTTCAAAAACTGTAAAAGGAGCATCATTAGCCCCACCCTCCAAAATTATTTTTCTTGTGATGGTTGTTGCTCCAAATAATTTTATTTTTATTCCATCAACGACCTTAGAGTACGATAAAGTTTGCACAGATCGTAAAGTAAGAAAAAATGGCATCTTCAACTCTCGGTTGGTCGGAACAAGCCACGGATGGACAATCTAAAATAAATCGGTACATATATTAAGAATGATGATGAAATCATTTAATCATTAATTAAAATAAAAACTTGATTAGAATTGGACTTACTGCTTTCTTGGGGGGGATTGAAAAGATCAAGAAATTTTGTATTTTTATCGGTTTTGGCCGACAACCATCTCACAATTCTTGGACAGGAAACTTCTTCCTGGTAGTTCACTTGTTGTCTCAAATAAGGAATGGCTTCAAATGCCCAAGCCTATAACATAACGCCAATAAATCAAAAGAATTATTGAATAAAAAAATGATGAATCATATCAAGATAAAAAAAAATATTTACCATGAAGGCCCATGGAAAGCCATATAAGCTGACTGTTTTTGGCGTTAACAGAGTCAACAAATATTCAACAGTCATTTTGAAGCTTTCATAACCCCAAGGATAGCTGTTAAATGCCTCAAGATCCTCGAAGAGATTTATTAAACTGAGGCTTATGTTTTTGTTAACGTCTCTCACCCAAAGAACATTGTGTACAAACCAAACCAAGCACAATGATTTCTTGTGCTTCTTTGAAAGTCCTTTATCTTTCAACGTTTCTATCAAATTTTTATTTTTGAAGCTTGGACCAATAATGGACACCATGTCATCACATCATTTGACTTGCCTTTTCCTTTTTTGGGTGTGCAGGGTGCTTTTTTTGGGTCAGAGTAGGTATAACTTGAGAAGGAGAAGGAGGATAATATTTTAGTCCGGTAACTATGGCAAAATCATTCCAACTAAAACAAACAGGCATGCCACATTAATTTATCCATACCTCATCCATCTTATCTTTGTTGTCATATATAAACCTGTGCTTGAGAAGATCATATACCATTTTTATCTAGAAACGAGCATTGTTGTCCTCCGGTAAATCAAGATATTGCCCAAAGCAGCTTTCCCTGAAATAAGAATCTAATTTTTGTTCTCAAAGTATTTTTCTGAAGGCGTCGAAAGATTTTCCCATGACTGACTTAACCACAAGATCACCCATTAAATCTGTGGCACCATCGCACTGCATTCTCACAGGATAACGATCAATGCTGAAGGTTTTGACCATCTCTTCTGCGGAAGGGCTATTAGCATTTGGATCATCTCTTTTGAAAGATTCCTCCTCCCCGTGTTCATTATCTTCTGCTCCTGATTGAGATAACGCTTGTAAAGCAAGCTCATAGAGTGATGGATGTAGCTGAGCTGCTGCACTTGTTCCTTTACTTGGACTTGATTCGATTTATCTTAAATTAATAGGAACATAACATAGATTATAATTGATTAATGCATAATAGTAATATAACAGTTCCAACAGACAACTTATCCGTTGCACCAGGTATGTTATCTGTTGCAACATATAACCGACCTGTTGCAACGGATGAGTAATCGGTGGGAACCATAAAAACAACACTAATTTGTTGCACCTGGTATTTTATCTGATGCAACATATAACCGACCCGTTGCAACAGATGAGTAATTCGTTAGAAACCATAAAAATAGATCACTAATTTGTTGCACCAGGTATTTTATCTGTTTCAACATATAATCGACCTGTTGCAACGAATGAGTAAATCATTGGAAAGAATAAAAATGGATCACTAATATGTTGCACCAGGTATGTTATCTGTTGCAACATATAATCGACCTGTTGCAACGGATGAGTAAACCGTTGGAAAGAATAAAAATAGTCCTAATCTGTTGCAAAATGAAGAGTAAACCATTGGAAAGAATAAAAACAGATCACTAATCAGTTATCTGTTGGATCAATATTGTTTAGATTTCTTCCAAACAGAAGAGTCATCTGTCGCAACAGATGAATGATCTGTTAGATTGTTCACCTATTGCATCAAATTTTTATAGTTGCATCAGATTTTCATCTGTTGCATCAAATTTTCATCTGTTGTATTATATGTTTCATCTGTTACAATACCATTTTTACCAAGACAAACAACAAATCAACCCAGCAACACCAACACATCACACACATACACACACTAAGAACATCAACTGTGACAAAAAATCACCAACAAATTCGAATCAATAGTACGACAACAAGAAGAAGAAATGCCAGAAATTAGGGTTTTATTCAGTCCACATTTCAATACTAGAAGAGTAGTTGGCTCAAGTTTCTCTGTTTCTTCATAATTTTTTACCAGTGAAAAAGGAAATGGGACGACGAAGAACTCCAAGTTGTTGTCACCGGAGAAGTCTTCACATCGATTGACGGTTGAAAGTCGAAAAGAAACTCGCCCGACTATTTGTCGCCGGAGGTTGAAGGGAGAAATGTCGCAGAACTCTTGGTTGGGAGAGAGTTCAGAGAAGCTGAAGAGAGAGTGTGGTTGATTTGGATTGAAGAGGGGTGTGGGTTGGGTTGATTTGTATTTTTGAAAAGATTAGAAAGTTTTGAAAATATTAATCAAGTCCACAATTAACTTAATGAAGTTTCCTAATGATGTTTGCCCCTTTAAGTTGGTCAATGTCACCAATCCTTCATTCAAGACTTAAAAGACACCTTTCCTTCAATTTTCTCCACTTACCTAGTTAATGTGTAAAATAATGTTACTCTTACTATAAACTGTAATTTTACAAAAATATTGTTATTTATTGTATCTCATATTCAGCCACCAGACTAGCATGACTTTATTTCTTCGTTCCTATCCTCCTCTTCCGGTGTTGCTTAAAAATTATTTCGGGATTAACTATTTTGGGATTATTATTTTATTTTTAATATGAGATAAAAATAACATTATAATATAGGAATTACTAATCTAAAGATAAATCATCCTATAAATTTATTCCAATCAAATATGAAATTATAATTTATCCCCCATCAAACATGAGGTTAACTCATCTTCAATTCAGGAGCGGCTCAAGAAAATTCATGGTCTAAAACCAAAATTAAATGGAGGCCTTATGTTTTTAAGAAAAGTTAATTATTTTTATAAAGTCTACTTTTAAAATTATATAATCGATTTCTTATAATATTTTTTTAGTTAATAATATAGTTAATACATTAATTTCTTCAGACATAGCACTCCGGACTACATATATCAAACTCCTTCTAAATTCTTTTTATATGAAAAAATTTATTTTTTCTATAAATAGTGTTTAATATTTAAAAGAAAAAATCCGTAAAGCATTATTACTGGAAAAAAAATGAGGCCCTCAAATTTGGAGGCTTAAGGCGACCACCTTTTTCACGAAAGGGTAGAGCCATCTCTGCTTCAAATTAATTTCGAGATAAGTTATCCTTTATCCATCATATCAAACGAGCTCTTAAAAGTAAGTGAAGAAAACTGCAACATATCAAACGAGCTCTTAAAAGTAAGTGAAGAAAACTGCAACATTATGGTTTTTACTTCAAATTCAATTTCTTATTTCACTAATCAACGGTAAAATTATAACTATATTAAAACATCAAATAATTTGTAAAGATCACAGTTGGAGGTAATTTTTTTCACCGTTTTTTATTTGTAGAAACATGATGAATCTGAGCTGACTTATATAGATGATTTGGAACCAGCTTTCTTAGAAATTGGCTTCTCCTTTTCTTTTTTTTTTAGCAGAGCAATTCAATATCACATTAAATAGTTATGCATGGATTCAGGTTGATAAATAGGATATTTTTCAGGAGCAACAGATTTATGCAAATTGTGATTATATTTAGATAAAGATTGTGCTTCTTATCCCTAATTCTGTCTAGTCCTCTCATCTCCTACTATTATTCACGTTGTTCATATTGTAATTGCTCCTTTTCATATTAATCAAAGTTATTATTTTCGTTCCTATGTTTATTGATTGTTGAGTTGGAAATTCGGGTTCATTACAGACCCATTAGTTTTTACTATTCTTCTTTCGAATTTACTTCACTACCAAGTAGCAAGTACACAAAGGACGTGACAGCATATCAAAATATTGATTATCACAAAATCAACAACGAATTAGCAAATACTGAATCATTAATTAAATTGTGCTATCAATAACATATCAAATACCAATTGTACACACATGGCCATATATAATTTCAAAATTAAAGACAAGCTAGCTAGTCTATCCATTATAAGAAAAACAAAGACATCTTTATCTTTCTAGAAAAAATAATTTGAGACTAAAATGCCCTATGCTTGTCTGGTCTTGCTCTTTCATTCCTGAAGGACAAGAATAGCTAGTCACCAACGATTTTTTCACCCATATGGTATACAAATCAAAGACTGCTTAAACAAGTTCATAAATTGTATGACAAGCTCCACTATTTTTTGCTTTCTTTAATTCTTTTTCTCTTTCTCCTTCCTCAAGGTTTTTTGTTTTTTCTTTGGAAAAATGGAATTTACAGCATCAATATTTTCATCAATTCCCCAATCTCCATAGTAGGCTGAATTACTTTTGTCGGAATTTCTTGGTTCATTATTCTTTTTCTTCTTCAATAGTTGCCAGAGACAACATGCTGGTTTTGGTGGTGAATCCATTTTAGAGAAAAATAACAAGAAGAATAAAGTTAATCAAATACAACTATGGAAGATTTGATTTTTTAAGTACAAAAAATAAAAATTAAACACATATATATTAGCTCTCTTATTAATTATTATCGAGTCTGCTTTTAATTCGAAATCTTGCAGCATCTCTTAAGTAGATTTTCTTTTCACATCCTCTAAATAGCAAATATATATAAGGAAAATTAACTTAAATAGCAGTCTATATAAGTTTTAAATTCAAAATACTCATACTTTATTTTGATAATCCTGTTATAATACTTATTTACTTTTATTTGCCAAATTCATAGTTTTAGTAACTGTAGAATTTTTTTAATTCTATTCACATGTTTAGTCAAACTAGTTTAGGTATACGCGCCTCACGCGTGTAGCTCACTTTAATGAATTTAAACGTTACATTAAGTAGGGTATTTGTTTAAATAAAAAACAAAAAGACAATAATTAAATTCAACACCTTTTGAACATGTAAAGATGGAAAATATATTTAATCAAACCTAACATTTACAAAAAATAAAAATAAAAAAAATCTCAAAGTCAATATAAATTTATCTACCACCTGTAAACTACAATACAATGATAGATATATCAAAACAATACAATTAAATCTAACCTTTGCAAAATAATTTCTCAAAGTAGATCGACATTCATCTACCACCTGTCAACTACAACAAAATAATACGATAATAGAGATATCAAAACAATACAACTAATCTCAAAGTAGATATATCAAAACAATACAATTAAACCTAACCTTTACTTAAAAAAAATATTCAAAGTCGATCGAATTTATCTATACCTGTAAATTACAACAAAATAATACGATAATAAAGATATCGAAATAATACAAATAAATCTAACCTTATACAAAAAAAAATCATAAACTTATTATTTGAGTAGAAAACCACAAAGTTACTCGAGAAAATTGAAGAATAGGTGTCTTTTAAGTCTTGAATGAAGGATTGGTGACATTGACCAACAGATAGGGTCAAACATTATTAGGAAACTTGATCAAGTTAATTGTGGACTTGATTAATATTTTCAAAACTTTCTAATCTTTTAAAAAAATACAAATCAACCCAACCCACACCCTCTTCAATCCAAATCAACCACTCTCTCCTCTCTCTCGACAGCTTCTCTCAACTCTCTCCCAACCAACAGTTTTGCAAAATTTCTCCCTTCAACTCCCGACGACAAATAGTTGGGCTTCGAGTTCCCTCTTCAATTCAATCAACCTGTCTCTCATCTATCTCTCGACAACTTCTCTCAACTCTCTCTCAACCAACTGTTCTGCAAATTTCTTATTTCAATCCTCGGCGACTTCAATATCCGACTACAAATAGTTGGAATTCCAGTTCCTTTTCGACTTCAATCGACGTGACAGCCTTGCTCTCCGACCACAACAGCTTCGAATTCTTCATCGGTCCTTTTCTTTTTTCACAGGTAAAAATTTATGGCCTGTTTAGTTTTGAAGAAAACGAGGTACTTGAGCCAACTTCTCTTATAGTATTGGTTAACAATTTCAATATTTGTTGCACTAATTTGAAATGCGGTCTGAATAAAACCCTAATTTCTGGTATTTCTTCTCTTCTCTTTTTGAAGTAAATTATGATATTTTGTTGTTTGTTGCATTTTTTTGAAGTTTGATTTTTATTGTTTGTGTTTATGAAAAAAAAGACAATTTGGTTTGATTTGTTCTGTTCTTGTTCTTGGTAAAAATGGTGAAATTATTATTTTTTGTTTAACAAAGTCGTGCTACTGTTTCCTCCGACAGATTACCCATCTGGTGCAACATATTAACCATCTGATGTAATAGATTCATCATATAATGCAACAGATCAACCATCTGATGCACCAGAGGAACCATCAGATTATAATTATGATGCAACAGATTAATAATCTGATGCAACAACTTTACCATATGTTGCAACAGATTAAGCTTCGGATAAAAAATCTGATGCAACTAATTAACCATTTGATGCAATAGAAAAACCATCAGATTAATGATCTGATGCAACAGATGAAGCTCCCGTGGGATAAAATCCTACCAACTCTTCCTACAGGAAAAGTCCAAGACTTGATTTTTCCAACTGATCATTCATCTGTCGCGATAGACGACCCTATGTTAGAAGAAATCTAAACAATATTGATCGTTGATAACTGTTCCAACAGATCACTCATGTGTTGCAATAGATGTGTGAACTGTTGCACAGACCATTCATTTTTCTAAACAGATGAGTGATATGTTTTGTATTATTCCAACAGATCACTCATATGTTGCAACAGATGATTTCACAATAGTTGTGTGATCTGTTGAACAGACCATTCATCTGTCTTAAAAGATGAGTGGTATGTTTTGTATTGTTGCAACAAATTACTCATCCGCTGCTACAGTTTGGTTATATGCTGCAACAGATATACTATCTGGTCTGTGGCACCTGTTATTTTACTATTTTGCTTGTTTGATTTACTGTTATCCTTTTTTAATGATGCATTAATCAACAATAATATATTATTTTATGTTTCTGTTAATTTTAGATAATATGGTTCCTAAAAGAACAGAAACCAAATCAAGTCCAAGTAAAGGAACAAGTGAAGCAGCTAGGCTACATCCACCACTCTATGAGCTTGCTTTACAAGCGTTATCTCAATCGGGAGCAGAATATGATGAACACGGGGAGGAGAAATGTTTCAAAAAAGATGATGCAGATGCTAATAGCCCTTCCACCGAAGAACTGGTCAAAGCCTTCAGCATTGATCATTATCCTGTGAGAATGCAGTGCGATGGTGCCGCAGATTTAATGGGTGATTTCGTGGTTAAGTCAGCCATGGGAAATACTTTCGACGCCTTCAGAAAAATACTTCGAGAACAAAAATTGGATGCTTATTTTAGGGACAGCTGCTTTGGAAAATATCTTGATTTGCCGGAGGATAACAATGCTTGTTTCTAAATGAAAATGGTATATGAACTTCTCAAGCGTAGGTTTATGTATGAAAACAAAGATAAGATGGATGAGGTGTGGATAAATTACTGTGGCATGCCTGTTTGTTTTGGTTGGAAGGAGTTTGTCATAGTTACTGGACTAAAATGTTATCCTCCTTCTCAAGTTATACCTATTCTAACCCAAAAAAAAGTATCCCGCATACCTAAAAAAGGCAAAGGAAAGTCGTGTGATCGTGATGACCTAGTGTCCATTGTTGGTCCAAGCTTCAAAAACAAAAATTTGATAGAAGCGTTGAAAGGTAAAGGACTTTCAAAGAAGCACAAACAGTCGTTGTGCTTGGTTTGGTTTGTACATAATATTCTTTGGGTGAGAGACGTTAACAACAACATAAGCCTCGGTTTAATAAAGCTCTCCGAGGATCTTGAGGCATTTAACAGCTATCCATGGGGGTATCAAAGCTTCAAAATAACTGTCAAATATTTGTTGACTCCGTTAGCGCCAAAGACAGTCAACTTATATGGATTCCCATTGGCTTTCATGGTAAATGTTTCTTTCTTCTATTATGATATCATTCATTTTTTTCGCTCAATAATGGTTTTGATTTATTGGCGTTATTTTATAGGCTTGAGCGTTTGAAGCCATTCCTTATTTAAGACAACAAGTGAACTACCAGGAAGGAGTTTCATGTCCAAGAGTCTTGAGATGGTTGTCGGCCAAAAATCATAAAAATGTAAAATTTCTTGATCTCTTCAACCCCCCGAAGGATGCAGTAAGTATAATTATAATTAATTTTTTCTTTTAATTAATGTTTTTTTTGAATGATCTAATCATCATTCTAATATATGTAATGATTTATGTTAAAATGTGAATCTGTCACTAGTTCCAATCAATCGAGAGTTGAAGATGAAATTTTTTCTTAATTTACGGTCTATGCAAACTTTATCGGACCCTAAGGTCATCGAAAAAATAAAAATGGGATTGTTTGGAGCAACAGCCATTACAAGAAAAATAATTTTGGAGGGTAGGCTTGTTGTTGTTGATGGAGCTGTTGGTGGTGGTAGTGGTGGTGTTGTTGGTGCTAATGATGCTCCTCTTACAGTATTTAAAGCAAACTATTATGAGTATGATCATACTGGTTATACAAATTTTGCCTCTCTCAGCGAATGTTCTGCATGCAAATGTCAAGACTGCAGGGCAAAACATGATATAGTGATTAATGCTATTAATGCCTTAAATGCTTTTGTAAAGAAATTGACATCTAAGAGGGGTCTTATTCCATCAAAGAGGATTTTATTTCCATCCGCTCCATTAGAGATTAGGGCTAAGAGGAGAAAGAGAGTGATTTCCAGGGCATTATCAGGCATCCAAAAAAGCAAAATTGCAGCTCCTCTGTCTGCGTGTTGCACTAAGCAACGTACAATGTCTAAAAGAGAGTAGCACAAGCTGAAGAAGGTGAATATATTATATGTCTTCCAACTGACAAAACAAACAGACACATATCTGTTTCAACAGATGACACATATGTTGAAAGTTATCAAACAGATATATACATCTGTTGCAACAGTTGACTAACCTGCTGCACCAGATACTTTATCTGGTGCAACATATGTATCGTTTGTTTTAGCAAATCAAACAGCTCTTCGTACAGCTTTTATTTGTACCAACAGATGACCTATCTGCTGCAACAGATGATTCATATGTTGCAACGGATGGTTCATCCATTGGAAATTATCACACAGGGTCTTTCTTATGTAGAAATTTGTCCCAACAGTTGATTCATTATTGCAACAGAAATATAGTATGTTTGGGATAATTTAAAATGGGAGAAAGACCTGTTTGATTTGCTAGAAGAGATGAGTTATCTTTTTCCATTTTGTTGTATCTCCGTGATTAGCATTGACCAATTCTGGCTTTCCAGGTGGATGTAGAAGAAGCTACTGCTGAACAACATTGACAATATGCTACTCTTTTTATGGAAATACAGAGAACAGAAAGCGCAGAAACCGTACGCAAGCGACAATGAAGATCCACAACGAGCAAAGCCGAATTCCATAGCACCGGATGATGAACAACTTGTCCATACTGAGTAGATCTTTATAGCTTGAGCCTGTCAAAGCAATCTTTGGCAGTATGCTTAAATTGTTGTTGATGTATTTGTTGAGATCTGTACCCATAACAATTTTTTTACATTTCATTTATTCGTTGACTTATTTCAGCTAATTTATGAAGGCTTCGATTTATTTTATTTTCTCTACGAATTTTATTTATTCCTTAGATTTGAACTTATTAATTGAAAAGGAATACTAGATTCAAATATTGCAACAGATAATGTATCTGTTGCAACAGACGACACATCTATTGGAAAATTTGAACAAATTTAGACATATGTTGCAACAGGTAGGTAATCTATTGGAATTTATCTAACAGGTCTTCCCACTGTTGCAACAGATGGACTTTAGATAAAAACATCAAGATAATGCAACAGATGACACATCTATTGAAAAAAAAAAGAACAGATTTAGACATATATTGCAACAGATGGACTTTATCTGCTGCAACAGCCGACACATCTATTGGAATAATCGAACAGATTTATACATATGTTGTAACAGGTAGGTTATCTATTAGAATTTGTCAAACATGTCTTCCCACTTTGCAACAGATGGACTTTAGATAAAAACATCGAGATAATGCAACAGATGACCAACCTATTGCAACAGATAAACTATATGTCAGAACTGGTAGGATAACTGTTACAACGGATGGAGAATCTGTTGCATTATAAAAATTAAACTTTTGTTGGACATAAAAAATTGCCACTACGTTTAAAAAGGTTAAAGTAAATTGAAATAAAAAAGGCGCAACCCATCGACGGTGTTCAGTTCAAACACCTAAAATAAAATAGGCATTAAGTAGACATGTTCATTTTAAAGACGTAAAATAAAATAGGCATCAAATGTGTTAGTGTCAGTCCTGGCACATTTCGCTGACTTGCCGTCACTTGGCCCCCAACAGTCATTTTTTTCCTCCCATTGTCTTATATATTCATCTTCCTCCTAAAATTTAACCCTAAATTCCCAAATCTTCTTCTTCATCATCATCTTCTTTTATCTATCCAAATTCTTCAAATTATTACTTTCATTTTTTCCAACTGACCTTGACAATGTCGAGCGCATCTTCCACTATTTTTTATGATAAAGATTTTCGATATTGTAAGTGTGGTCATGAATCTCTATTAAAGACTTCTTGAATTCAACAAAATCCGGGGCGTAGGTTTTTTACTTGTAAGATTTCAAAGGTAATATTTTTTTATTTAATTAATTAATTAATTATTGACTTGTAATTATTTTGTAATTATGTTCTCTTTTTTTATAGAAATTGGATGGATGCGATTACTTTAATTGGTATGAAGAATGACACCCTTCACAAGAAAATCGTGTAATCTGGGGTTTGTTGAACAAAGTTAAGGCTTCTGAAGAGAAACAAAATCGAGAAAGAAGATACTACATTATTGTCGTTATTGCTACTGGTTTGGTGTTGTTGGGCACATGGATATTGAAGCCTAATTGCTGAAATTTTTATAGTAGTGTGTGTATTTGCTACTGGTTTGTTGTCGACGAGCACATGGATATTCAAGCGTAACTGTTGGAAAATATCAAAAAGATTTAGGCTTATGTTGTAAAATTTAGGTCATCTGTGGAAATTATCAAACAGGTCTTCCCACTGTTGCAACAACTTAGACTTAGATTATTAGATTATTCATAGAAATTATCAAACAGGTCTTCCCACTTTTGCAACAGATTAGACTTAGATTATTAGATTATTCAAATAGGTCTTCCCACTGTTACAACAGACTGACAATCTAATCTATTGCATTATAAAAAACTCAACTTTTATCAAAAAAAAATTATTGCCACTACATGTACATGTAATAAAGTGAAGGGTGACTTGAAATTAAAAATTTCTATTTCATAGGCTCTTCTATATACACAGGCTTCAAGCGTCCAGTTAGTACCCCATAAGCCCAGACCTCTTGCAGGTTTTCCAGAGCGTTGTCGCATAGAAAAAGCATTGGCTCGGCCATTTCTGTGCCGGTCAGCAAATATTCGATTTGTGCAAAAGCGTGCGAGCCGCTCGCTTTAGAGGCATCATCTTTTGGAAGGATCATTCCTCTGTTTCGACTTTCAAAATATCATGATTTCTTCATCAACACTTTCTTTGGCAAATGATTCATCAGTTTACTCTCCTTCAATAAGATGGGCAACAACACCATCAGTGGCTCCACGAGGAGAAAAAGATCGAAATCGTCGACGAGAGGTACGTTGGAGTCATAAACATTGATCTTTCCCTTCTCGAGTAGTATCTCAATAGCCCGATAATGCATGCCGTTCACACTAATGACTGCAAGAATCCTTTCTGCCTCAGTCCAGCTCTTGCCATATGAATTTAGCTTGTCCCCTCTAACATATCTTAACATTTCTTCTTCATCCAAGACCAATGTAGGAACTATTAAATCAAGTCCCACGCCAAGGGATGACTCCTCTCCATTGAGTTGATCGTACCTATCCTTGAGCTTCTTGCAGAAGTCGAGGTCCATTATCCTATCGGCAGCGTCATAAGCTTCCCGGTACATTAATTGCCTTTTCCTCATGAGGCAAAGAATTATGTCAACATGCTGTGAGATAAGAAGTCAATTTTTGAATAGGTTAGTAATTGTAAAGATGCAATGGATGGTCCATCTGTTGCATAGGGTTCTCTAAATCAATAATCTAACGCAACTTATGCAACAGTTGGATAATAAGTTGCAACAGAACCACAACTAGTTGCACCAGTAAACCCAGCTATTGCAACAAATGTGAAATCTGTTGCGTAGCTTCTTTTTCATGTGGTAGATTAGAAGGGATAGGTTAGGAAAAGTTAACTTGCCTTGTCCTCGTACGGCATACGCATATCAGTCATAGTCTGGAAGTCTTGGGGGGGAAAGAGAGGCCTGGGGTAATCTGGTGCGCCTGGCTTGGCATTCTTGGCCTATCGCAGATCCTTCTTCTTTTCGGCGCCAAGTTCTGCGTATATGTCCACCTTCTTGAATGGCCCCGAAACTTCAACAGATGTTGGAGAGGGAGGAATTATAATTTATTTTGATTTTTGAGCGGAGAGTACGTCTCTAATTGCTCTTTTCTTTCTCCTAACCAACGCTGTAGGAGTGTGTGGCTCCCTCACCTTCTTGGATGGTATGACATATCTCTTGGATTTGAATTCCTCGATAGCTTTAGAGATAGCCTCTACTTTTTTAAAGAGTTTATCCTGTCTGTCCTTGCACTCATCGCATTCGCAACGAGAACACGAGGGTGAAGAGGGGTAAGAGGGACCTGTGTAAGGGCGGAAATGGGTGTTTTCAAACATATTTATTCTTTCTTGAGCATCAACATACTCATCATCACGAGTGGTAGAAGCATCAGCATGCCTGCCACCAACACCAACAACTCCACCAGAAGAAGCACCCGGATCTGCCTTAGTAAAAGGTTGGTCATGAAGAGCCTCAACATTAGGCTGACCTTGCCTAACTTCTTTTCTTATGGCTGTTGCTCCAACTAATTCCTTTTTTATTAACTCCACCGTTGGGTCTGCAATAGTATCAACATGACCGAGAGTAATATAAGAAGTCATCACCGACTCCTCCTCAGTAGGCACGATCCATGGATGCACAACCTATAAAAAAGAAAAAAAAGACAGATGCATTTAAATCATATAATATAATAATTTTCATAGTTGGGCTACATTTAAAAAAAAAGACCCATTTGTTGCATAGTTTGCATTATATAGTTAAAATCTATTTGAGTCTGGTTCAGAGAAACAGAGCAACATATGGATAATCTGATGTAAAATATCAATCATTTGTTGCAACAGATGCATAAGATGGGTAATCTGTTATGCAACAAATGATCTGTAAGTCGCAATAGATGAACGATATGTTATCAGATTAAACATATGTTGCATAATTTGCAGTAGATGGTTAATCTTTTAGAAGTCAGGTTCAGAGAACCAAAGCCACAAATGGGTAATCTGATGAAAGATATACCCCATCGCAACAGATGTCCCATCTGGTGCATCAGATATAACATCTCATGCACTAGATATAACATCTGTTCAATATCTTTCTTATCTTTGAGTAGAATTATTTTACTTGAATAAGACGTACTGCATCATCCAGAGGGTTAAAGAGATCAACCTCCTTAATATTGGTGTTGCTCTTTGCAGCCAACCACCTAAACATCCTTGGATGAGAAATCTCATCCGGGTAATCCTTTAACTGCTTTCGGAGGGGAGGAATGGCTTCAAATGCCCAAGCCTAAAAAGTGTAAACAGGAAGCAAGCAAAAAAAAATCATAATAACTATATTCAATATAAATTAATGGATGAGTAAAATTAGTGATTAATTTTACCATGAAAGCCAAAGAAAAGTCGTATAATGTGGTCGTCCCTGAGGATAGCTTTGTCAGTAAATATTGGATTGTCAAGTAGAAGCTGTCATATCCCCAGGGATAATTGTTGAATTTATCAAAATCCTCATCACGCGCCAACAAATCATCTTCTATGACCTTGTTAACGTCTCTTGCCAATATAACCGAATGGGCAAACCAAACTAAGCACAATTTCTCCCTGTACTGCTCTGGTATGGTTTTATCCTCGAGATCTGTCAACAAATCTGATGCTTTGTAGCCACGTCGAGCAATGTCAAACAACCCATCTATTTTTCCTTTGTATTTTCTTGCCTTCGATCTTTTGCGGGGTGGTGGTCCTTCTGGATGATGGCATCTCAGGCCCGTCACTATGGAAAACTCTTGCATGCCAAAACAAACAGGCATGCCACAGTAGTTGATCCAGATTTCATCTATCTTCTTTTTGCCCCCTCCTCCGTATCTTTATCATCCCCTATGTACTTGATCCTGCGCTTGAGAAGACCATATACCATCGTCATAGGGAAACGGATACGGGCAGAGGGGTCCTCAGGCATCTCAAGAAAGTGTCCAAAGCAGCTCTTCTTAAAAAGTCCGCCTATGTTTTCATACTTCATAATTTTCATAAAATGTTCAAAAATTTTCCTCATCTAACATTTAAGTACAATTTGACCAGTTAGTTGTTTTTCTTCTGGGTCATTTATCGGCATCACAACTTCAAACCTGTCAATACTAAAAGTTTTGACAGGATCATGCTGGGATGTTGATATTAACTCATGCCCCGTCGATGATCCATTATCATCATGTTGATGATCATCCTCTTTCTCTTTCTGACTCTCCAATTCCTCCTCTTTCTCACTTTTATTTTCTTCATCACCATCTACGAACCCTTGTCCAACTCCCTCAACGTTGTTTTCATAGCTCTTCTCAGCTTCACTTTTCCCTGACTGAGATTGTTCAGGAAGCTCCTCCGAATCCCTCTATACTGTAGCCTTTTTTTTGAGTGGTCAGACGTTGATCTACTTTCACTTTCTTTTATTTTGGGAGACATGTTTTACCTACATATAGAGAAAAACAAAAATTACATTACAGTTGATGTATGCATAGATTTTAAAAAATATATTACAAACACCACGAATACCGACACACCAACAGCCACCACCACAAACACCACGAATACCGACACACCAACAGCCACCACCACAAACACCACGAATACCGACACACCAACAGCCACCACCACAAACACCACCAACCAATGCCAACAAATAAACAAACACTACGAATACCGACACCACCATAAACACCACCAACCAATGCCACCACCGGTGCCACCACGACGACCACAACCACCACCACCACTACCACCACCACCAACAACACCATCCAACTATACCACGATAGTTGATGGAATACTGCGATGGAAAATAGGAATTTCTCGAGTTCTTCCTACAATTTTACCATCAAAACTCAAAATTGTAAACTCATTCTAGAAGATAATACAACTAAAAGTTTTATTTTTCATCATTAACTTAAAAGCCCTTATTTTTTGAGAAAAAAAAACAAATATAAAGATTTTCTCGAACTCTGTTGCCTACGAAGACAAAGAAAATGACTGATACAAGCAAGAATGATGTCGAAAATAACACCTATGTGGTCGGAAATGAGAAGAAAAATGATTTGTTGTGGAGGGTTGAGCAAATTTATTGAGTAGTTGTTGTCTGTACTGTATTGTTGAGTGAGAATGAGAGAGAAAGAGACAAACCTCAAGATTTAAAATGATGAAACATTTTGTATGGGTTGATTTGTATTTTGGAAAAGAATGACAAGTAGTTTTAAAAATGTTAATTTGGTCCGAAATGATCTTAATTATTTTTAAAATCATAAAATATATGCGTGATTTCTAAAATCATATAAAAATAATTAAAGTTGTAGTTGACCGAGTACTCTAGGAGGTGACCCTGCGAAAACTCACCCCTGGTCCTAGATTAATCAATTTAGGAGTCTAACATATGAACTCAATTGAAATTATAAAAAACAAATGTTTAACATGTTGCGTCAGATTTCTCATCTGTTGTGAATTATCAATCAGATTAGGTAACAACAGATTACGAATCTGATATAAATTATCAAATAGATTAAGTCATCTGTTGCGACAGATTAAGTCATCTGTTGCGATAAATTATCCATCTGTTGTAAATTATCAAATGGATTGTCATATGTCGCAACAAATTACCCATATGTTGTAAATTATCAAATAGGCGCTGCCATCTGTTGTGGCTGACCCTATGAGAACTCACCCCTAGTCCTAGATTAATCGATAGTTTACTCTATGAGAACTTACCCCTAGTCCCAGATTATTCAATCAAGGTATTAGTACCCTAGTCCTAGATCAATCAATTAAGGTATTAGTCTAACATATGAGGTAATAAGAATCGGTTCAGCTCAGAGTGATCGATCGCCGACTCTGGTCGGTAAAAATGCAGTACCGTTTCATCATGCAATTAAAAAAAGACTCAATTAAAGTTGTAGTTGACCCTATGTGAACTCACATTCAATTAAGGTATTAGTCTAACATATGAACTCAATTGAATTATATATAAACAAATATTCAACATGTTGGAACAAATGTCTTTTCTGTCTGATCAAACAGATTATGTAATCTGTTGCAACATATTACACATCTGTTGTAAACTATCATACAAATTAAGCCATTTGTTGTGACATATCATGAATCTGTTGTAAACTATCAAATATATTAAGGAATCTGTTGTAACAGATTACCCGTCTGTTGTAAATTATCAAATAGATTGAGTCATATATTATAATAGATTACCCATCTATTGTAAATTATCAAATAGGCGCTGCCATCTATTGTAGTTGACATTATGAGAACTCAGCCCTAGTCCTAGATCAATCAATTAAGGTATTAGTCTAACATATGAGGTAGTAAGAATCGGTTCGGCTCAGAGTGATCAATCGCCGACTCTAGTCGAGAAGAACATAGTACCATTTCATCATGCAATTGACAAAAGACTCAATTGAAGTTGTAGTTGACCCTATGAGAACTCACATTCAATTAAGGTATTAGTCTAACATATGAACTCAATTGAAATATATATAAACAAATGTTCAACCTGTTGCAACAGATGTCTTTTCTGTTGGATCAAACAGATTATGTAATTTGTTGCAACATATTACACATCTATTGTAAAGTATCATACAGATTAATCCATTTGTTGCGACAGATCACGAATCTATTGTAAACTATCAAACAGATTAAGTTATCTGTTGCAACAAATTACCTATCTGTTGTAAATTATCAAATGGATTGAGTCATATATTGCAATAGATTACCCATCTGTTGTAAATTATCAAATAGGCATTGTCATCTATTGTAGTTGACATTATGAGAACTCACCCCTAGTCCTAGATCAATTAATTAAGGTATTAGTCTAACATATGAGATAGTAAGAATTGGTTCGGCTCAGAGTGATCGATTGCCGACTCTGGTCGGGAGGAACACAGTACCGTCTCATCATGCAATTGACAAAAGTCTCAATTGAAGTTATAGTTAACCCTATATTCAATTAGGGTATTAGTACCCTAGTCCTAGATTAATCAATTAAGGTATTAGTCTAACATATGAGGTAGTAAGAATCGGTTCAACTCAGAGTTATCGATCGATGACTCTAGTCGGGAGGAACGCAGTACCGTCTCATCATGCAATTGCCAAAAGACTCAATTGAAGTTGTAGTTGATCTTATGAAAACTAACCCCTAGTCCTAGATTATTCAATCAAGGTATTAGTACCCTAGTCCTAGATTAATCAATTAAGGTATTAGTCTAACATTTAAGGTAGTAAGAATCGGCTCAGCTCAGAGTGATCGATCGATGACTCTGGTCGGAGGAACGCAGTACCGTCTCATCATGAAATTGCCAAAAGACTCAATTAAAGTTGTATTTGACCCTATGAGAACTCACATTCAATTAAGATTTTAGTCTAACATATGAACTCAATTGAAATTTATATAAACAAATATTCAACCAGTTGCAACATATGTCTTTTCTGTTGGATCAAATCAAACAGATTAGGTAATATGTTACAACATATTATGCATCTGTTGTAAACTATCAAACAGATTACGTCATTTGTTGTGAAAGATCACGAATCTGTTGTAAACTATCAAACAGATTAAGTCATCTGTTGCACTTGAATATTTTTTGATCCTTTTTTTATAAAGCAATTTAGGTATTTCCTGTCTAAGATAAAATAGTTAAAATACTAAGGCGGTAAAAAATATTACTCGGTACAACTTTGATAACTCAAAAATCTCCTGAGTGAGTAGTCTTATCTGGTCTTTTCAATGTCACCGTATCCTCGTGCCCCAAAAAAGTTATTAATGAATATTTAAAACCCCCATACCTAGAACTCTCTCTCCTTCAGCCATAAAGTAGTCTAGACTAGACTCAACTCATAACTCTTCTTTATTCTTTATTCTCAATTATCTTTGTTGTTTTCTTTTTTCCTCTCTCTTCTCTCTTCTTTCGAATGAGGATACTTTGGGATCTCAACCAATCAATATTTTTTCTCGACTGAATTGGATGTTCTGATCCGTTTGCTTTTTTGACATTGCAGGTATGGTTCAAAGTTGCTCTTTTCATCCCGTCTTCTTCTTTGTATGTCATTTAAATTAGTTATTTATATCTGTTGCTATCAATGATTTACCCATTAACAGTTTGCTATTTATTGAGAAAATTAAAGGAAAGGTGACTTTTAAGTCTTGAATGAAAGAACCGCTGTTTTTATTAGAATATGCAAAAAAAGTCATCTGTTGGTAGAACTTAAAAAGCCTTGTTATCAGTATAGTTTTTTTTTGTCTTTTGTTTGGTACTTTGGTGTTGTTGTTGTTGGGGGTGGTGGTTGTGTTGGAACATATGGTGTTGTTTTGTTTGTTTCTTTGTTGTTAATGCTGTGTTAGTGGTGTTGCAACAGTTTCCTTAACTGTTGCAACTGATGAATCAGCTGTTGGAACAGACGGAGCAACTTTTTGAAGAAATCAAACCAGTAGCAAGGCTGGTTTGATTTATTCCAACAGATGGCCCATCTGTTGCAACATGTCATCCATCCTTTGCAAACGATGCCTCATCAGTTGAACAGATGGGTAATCTGTTGCATCATATTGGTCATCTGTTTATTCACTCAATTTTGTGTTACCCTTTTGTAATGTTCTTTTTGTTCTTCTCTTGTTTGACATCAAATGTATTTCTCTTGTTTGCAGACAAAAGGAGGTGAAATTGGATCCACTTTTGCCCGGCCAGTATTAAAGGCTAGAGTAAAGATGGGTTTGGAGAAATAAGCTGCTTGCAGATGGAACCACTTCATATGTGAGAGGTATGTATTACTGATCAACCTATCATGAAAACACACATCCAGTACAATGATTTTGTGAATGCAGTTTTTTACCGATGATTAGACACTGATCCTTCAAACAAGATCCTGAATTGTATAGTTTAGTTTGATAGGTGCGAACTGATAAGGCCGAAGGGTTCCAAGGCGGTGGTGTCGATACCTTGTTACAATCTAATGATACAATTCATGAACATGTTTTTGTGTCAAGTTTGGGAAATGGTTCAAATTTTTGGCGGCAGTGTAAATATCCAATAGTGATTGGACCGGTTTTAATGGCACAATGGACTTCTTGAAAGGCCTCCGAAGCCTCGCAATGCAGAAAACAATGATAGAACCAATAGAAATTCCCCTGGTCCAAATTTATATGGATGGGTTGTTGGAGGAGACTATTATACAGCAGAAGGTGTTTAGGAGAAAACCTGTGCAGGAATAGGGAGGTTGAGAAGGCCATATATCATCCTATTACTTGTTTAAGAGGATACACAGGGTCGGAAGGAAAGTGTAGATAAATTAGCTTATGAAATTGACATGAAAAATGAAAAAACTGGATGAGATGCGAATGTGAAAGTGTATCCAAAAATGAAAATCCATCAATCGTTGAAGAAAAAGAAGAATGGTCAAGAGGAATTGACCTTGTGTATCCTCTTAACCAAGTACTAAGATGATATATGGCCTTCTCATACTCCCTCTTCCGGCACAGGTTTTCTCCCAAACACCTTCTGCTGTATAATAGTCTCCTCTTCCAATCCATCCATAAAAATTTGGACCAGGGGAATTTTTATTGGTTCTATCATTGTTTGCTGCATTGCGAGGCTTCGGAGGCCTTTCAAGAAGTCCATTGTGCCATTAAAACCGGTCCAATCACTATTGAATATTTACATTACCGCCAAAAATTTGAACCCTTCCCCAAACTTGACACAAAAACATGTGCATGAATCGTGTCATTAAATTGTAACGGGGTATGGACACCACCGTCTTGTAACCCTTCGGCCTTATCAGTTCGCACCTATCAAACTAAACTGTACAATTCAGGATCTTGTTTGAAGGATCAGTGTCTAATCATGGGTAAAAAATTGCATTCACAAAATCATTGCACTTTATGTGTCTTCACGGTAGCCTGATCAATAATATATATAACTCGCATGCATGAAAATGGGATCCATTGCATGCATCTTATTCTTCCTACCCCATCAGGACATGTCAGTGTTGTTTATTCATCTGCACGAATGTGATGACTATTAAAATAGAGGTGTGAAGAGTCATGACTTTTTATCTTAACACATTCAAAACAACTGATGAATCGAAATATCCATCTGTTGCAACTGACGAATCAACTGTTGGAAGAAATCAAAACATCTCCTCTAAACATATGGTCCATCTGTCGCAACCGATAATCTATATGTTGCAATAGATGATAAATATGTTGCGATAGACCTGATTTTTTTTTTAATTAATCTGCACGCATGTGATTACTTCTTTCTAAATATGTTTGTTTCAATTTAGTTTTTCTATTTATAAAATCAAGAGAATTTTATTATATTCTTTCAAGATTACCCCTATTATTAAATGACTACATAAAGTATATTATTCATATTTATACTTTCTAATCATAATTATTAGGGACAATTTGGTAAAATAATCACCTAATTTATATTTTTATTAATTGGTGTGCCAAGCCCATGGGGCCCAACTAATACGTAACGGAGGGACTATTAAAAAGAGGTGAAGACTTTTTATCTCACATATTCAAAAAAGATAATGAATCGAATACTCCATCTGTTGAAACTGAAACTAATGAATCAGCTGTCAGAAGATATCAAAACATCTCCTCCAACTTATACATACTGTCCACCTATTTCAACAGATAATACATAAGTTGCATCAGATGTCTTATTTGTTGCATATACAAACCATCTATTGCAACAAATGGTAAATCTGTTTTGACAACCGTCTGTTGCACATTCAATCCATCCATCTGTTGCAACAGATGCTAAATCTATTAAAAATGCTGGACGATCTGTTGCAACAACTCAATAATAACAGCTTTTATCGAGTCTCAAACCGCTATGAAAAGGTAAGAAGTAATTAGTGTAAAAGAAAAAGTTGCGACTTTTCACAGAAAATAAAATGCCATCAGTTTGAATATAATTAATACAATGGAGCTGAACAGTCCTGCCTTTTGTCCTGACACGTCCAGATTATATTATAGGTCCCTCAATTTTCATTCAACTCTATTTATTTCTTTCATTTTTTACTTTTGTGTGATATCTTCAACCACTTCTCTTCAAAGAGCATATTCCTTTCTCGTTGAGGTAAGTTTTTTTCTGGCGTAAATTTACCAGTTGGTCGTATACGTTGTATTATATTGTGAATATTTTTCTTTACATTTATCAATTCTTGCGTGTTCTAGATATGGCTGATCCTTTTTCGGACATTGTTATTCTACGCGATACAGTGCGAAAACTTCAAAGGCAGATTAATGACCTGCAGAGCGAGTTGGTCGCTGTGAGAGCGACAATGTTCAGAGAGATGCAGTGGTTAATGAGAGCCCTGCTGCTGCGAGTTGATTGGCCGACTGTCATTAATGATAATGATGATAATAATAATTAGAATGTGTTTTTTCTTTTAGCGTATGTATTTTAATTTTTCTATATTGGATCTATACCTAATGTATTTTATTTTTCATTTAATGAAAAATTTACTTTTAGTTAGACTTTGGCGTTTTTATTCCTATTCAATTTTCATTCTGTTTTCTTCTAATCTAATACATGTTAACATGTCGACGGTTGGAGGAAATGTTGAATCCAGTAGCACTAGCAATTTTGGATTTTGAGTTCTTTCAACAGTTGGAACCGATTGGTCATCTGTTGGGTTTCAACAGATTATCCATCTGTTTTGACAGATTTTCATCTGTTGGAGGAAAGCATTCCAGTTGTTTGTGCAACTGTTGAGAATAATTATGGTCTGCTGTATTATTTAAGTTCATGTTTTGCCTCATTTTATTGATGCACAAGTTATTTAAAAAAAGATATTTTATATATAATAAATGATAACATTAGGTTCACAACAATGAGTTAAATATATAAAAGTCCACAACAAACAAACAAACAAACAACAACACAAGTTTCTGCAATTACAACGATCATGGTGGATTATGATTCGGGCATGTAGTTCTTTTGTGGCCAGCGCACTTACATATGGAGCACTTGTTTCTTCTTGATGAAAATGATTCTCCAACTCCACGCCTCTTTTTATATGGCTTTCTTCCTGGTTTGATAGTGCTCGGGTCAATATATGGAGGAGGTATTAATCTCCCCATAAGCTCTACCGGAACAACCCAAGATTCTTCAGGAGGCACCAGAGTAATATGCCCACTATATGCCATTTCATATTTTTCCACCGAATAATATTGAGAGGAGTTCTCGTAAACTTCAGGTCCATATTTATGGCCGTATTGAGCTCGAAGGGCTGCCATAGCATGTGGACAAAGTATTTTGTCCTAGTCAAAAACTCTACACGTACAAGATTTTTTTGAAGATCGACCGTGGCAGCATCACCATGATCGGTGATACGGAATTTGTAATCTGCTATTTTATGAGAGAATAACCTATTCCCCAAACTGATGTTCGTTGATATTTTCTTTTCGATTTCGAGAACAAATTGGGTTTTTTTTTCTGGGCACTTGAACTGCACATGCCTTTCTTTAAAAAAATCGCTATATTTCCTGCTTATTTTTTCAAACATAGCCTTGATGGGAAATTCTCTTTCATCGCCAAACAATGAATTCACCGATTCAGCTATGTTAGATGTCATAATATTGTACCTATAGAAAAGAATCACTTAGTACGACATCAAATTAAACTTGTAAATCAAATAAAACATTAAATTCATAAGAATGTACCTATTTGTTGGACAGAATGCCCGGCTCCATCTCTCGAAACCGACAGGTGCAAGAAATTCTGCTACCTTGGGAGTCACATCCGCTATTTGATTGAAATGTTCTAAAAACTCCTCTCTACTATATGCTTTAGCTGCTCTATAAAAAGGGTGACAACCCTTTCGTTGTGATAGTTGTTTCGAATGTTCTCTCCAAGATACCTGATGCAACAACCAAAGTAAGCTGAAGTGAAGAAAAGTGAACCCATCTTTGGAAACTTGGATGCCTATCCGATACAAAACACAACTCCTTGGTATCTTCGACGCAGCGTCATAGTTGTTCAAAAAAAAATCCATAAGAGGCATCACATTCCTTGTCCGCTACACAAAAAGCGACAGGAAAGATGTGATTCTCCGCATCCTGCTCCACCGCCGCTAGCAGAGCTCCATTATACCTTCTCCTCAAGAAGGTACCGTCGACGGCTATGCCTTTTCTCAAATATCGAAAACCTTGAATCCAAGCACCATAGGATACAAAAAAGTACTTGAACCTTCCGTTTTCATCCAAATGCAATGCCGTCTTACTTTTGAGATTTGTGGACTCAATCATGTAACGGTAAGCATCCAAGACTTCATACCCATGCTCGAGTGTCCTCCGAACCAGGTCCTTGGAAATCCCCATGGTCGTATATACCTTCCAATAACTGATCAGGACACCTAAATCCGTAAGAAGTTGATTGGCCATAAGCCTTGTTGAAGGGCCTTTGCCATCGGGGAAACTACTCCTGAAATATTCACCGAGGACCTTTGTCGTGGCGTGAAGATTTTGTCCCGAGATGTGCTCCAAACCACATATGTGATGCTTTTCATGTTTATGAATGACGAATCTGTCAGAACTTACGTACTTCACCGCTCTCAACCACCACTTGCAATTCGAATTAGCACATTTGAAGCAAAAGACACTGCTCGAATTAATCACCTTCTTTATTCTGAAATCTTTTTTCATGCAAGAAATAAACAAAGTGTTAGATAGTTCATTCTTGTCCTTGAATGACATCCAATAAAAAAGTCGGTCCCGTCGTCTTTAAGATTTCCAGATTGTGTAGATTGATAAGAACTGCACATCGTATTGGTCGGATCAACGGGCGTAGGTGTTTGATCATCATCTGGAATATTCATGTATAGATCATCCAACCTATCATCAAAGAAGTCTTCTTTTTCTTCTTCTTCTCCTTCTACGTCTGGTTCTCATTCTCTTCGTCTTTTCAACCATGTACACCCTTAACACCGTCCTGGTTGAATCACTTAGATAAGAACGCAACCGAACCTGATCGATTATCTTGAAAGGCAGTACCCTCTAATTTTCAAAGGAGCTGTGCATGTAGCTGATGATGAATTCTTCCAGTTGACAATTCAGTCCACAAAAGCTGATGATTAAGTTCACAAAATCATCATACGAAACATCACTTTGGACTGTCATAGCTATCATCTCTAGCATTTCACCCTCCTTCCAACGCCATAAATATCGATTGCTCTTCTCGACCCAATGACCATGACAATCCACCCCTATTGTTATTAATCCCTCCATTAGTGGTACCTAAATAAAGTTATTTGTTAAAAAAGGCTTATAGTTATTTCATAGTGCCGTGAATGAATTCCAACAGATGTGTTATCTGTTACAACAGGTAAGTGATATGTCGCAGCAAATTCTTACCTATTGGAATTCATGTTACGGGTCTGAATATCTGTTGCAACAGATGAATCGATTGTTGGAATTGATGTTATAACTAAATCACCTTTGAAGCTGATTCCAACAGATGAGTGACAGTTGCAACAGATAATTAACTTATTGCAACAGATGACTTACCTGATGCAATAGGTTATTAATCTGTTGTAACCTATGTTGGAATCGTGTTCAGGTTCTGTTGCAACAGGTAACTAATCTATTGCAACATATATGTCAAATGTTACAATAGATGAGCCATCTGTTTAAACATGAATCCAACATATCAGTCTTCCTTTGAAACAGATGTCTCATCTGTCGCAACAGATGATTTATCTGTTTAAACAGATGGATTTTATGTTGGATTCATGATTGGGTTCTATCCATTGTTGGAAAACAACAACACAATAACAGTTACCCAGATGACAAATTCAACTAAAAATCATAATTTGACTTACCAACGTCTCCTATGAAGTAATGCCAAAGTGGAAAGTGATGTTAGAAACAAAATTTGACCTAAGAAATTGGTCAAATAGCAACAGTAACGGTAACAACAACAACAACAAATGGTCAACAAGAACAAGATGAAGATGATAATGAAGTAGAAGATGATGATAATGAAGCAGAAGATGATGAATGAAGCAGCAGGAACAATGAACAACAAAAATCGCTAAGAGAGAGAAATCAACAAAGGGTGAGAAGAGAGAGAAAGACTTTTTTTCCCTCTGTTTTTCGTTATATATGCTAACATTTGGATCAAAGTGTAAATTTAAAAACTTGTGGGTTATTTTTAAACTTTTCCAACTTTCTTAATCCATAATAAAGTAATTGTCACCTCCACCTAATAATTAAGACTTGTGTCACCTACACCTCATTTTAAAACTCTTTTGTCACCTGTGGCCCAAACCCCCAAGTTACTCAATAACAAAAGCTTGTTATTCATGACCAATAAAGCCAATGTAATAAAAAGAATATTTAAAATCTAGAAGCAACAAAATCATGGTGTAGATTCAATAATGAAATTTATATATATACAAACATGAAAAGATGTTTCATTTTTCTTGATCAATAAAATCAACGTAATAGAAAAGAAAATTCAAAATCAGAAAACTAAACCAACACATTATATTAGAGATCTAGTAATAAAATTATTTACAAATATAAAATGATGATTTGTTATTTATGATCAATAAAATCAAAACATAATATAAATAGAAATTTAAAATTTAAAAATTACAAAGTTACCCAATAATAAAGCTACGATAACAAAGTTTTATAACCCAAATAAAGTATTCGTATAAACCTAAAAAAGAACTTCTAAAATTAGAAAAATATATATATATAAAAGACTCCTAAATCAAAATATTATAACGGAAATATAATAGTCCTAACCTAAAAAAGTAAACAAGAACTTTTTTTCTTGCAAAACTCCACTACATATTTAACGGATTGCATTTAATTTTTGAAACGAATTTTTTTTCCTTCTTCTTTTAAGAGTGTTAACCTATTTTATGTAAAATATTCTCACCAATTTTTTTTTTTAAATATGAACTTTCTCTTATATAGAATTTTTTTTATATAATAATTTCTTTGAAGTTGAATTTCTTTAACAAAATATTGCTATAAATTTAAGAATTTAACTAAAATAGAAAATCTTCTTCATTTAATTTTTTATATATATTTATTATTATCAATTTTATGTAAAATAGCTCCATCAGTTTTTCTAAAATATTTAAAACTTTACCTTATATATAACTTTTTTTTATATAGTAATTTTTATGAAGCTGAATTTCTTTAATAAAATATTGCCATAAATTTAGGAATTCAATTAAAAGTATAAAATCTTCTTCATTCAATTTTTTATATATATTTATTATAGTCAATATTTAATATTATAAATTAAAGAAAAAATATAAAAAGACGATTTTGTCTATTATGAAGTCTTTCAATGAAGGACAAAAAGTTTAAATCACTTTTCCAAGGGTCTTCACACTTTTAATATATTATAGATTATAGATATAGATATAGATTATAGATATAGATATAGATTATAGATATAGATTAATAGTTTGATAATTGTAGGACCTTTTTTAAAATTCTAATCACATGTTTATTGAGATTAAGACTAAGTACAAATCTTATTTATAGCTATATCCCTTAAAGTAAGATTGCATACTTCTCTTAATACATTATTATATAATATATATATAATTTGTGTATAATCATTGTATAATATGTATATAAGTAATGTGTATACATATTGATATAAGGGAAAAGGACATTCTATAGCATTTTTAAAAATAAATAGGCTAAGTTTTAAACTTTTCAAAAAGTGTCCCACGTAGTTCATATACAGTCCATATACAATACCGATACAGTATTCAACTTGGGCAATTCGGCTCTTTTAAAAATATTTTAATTTTTTTTTTTAATAATTTTTTTAACTGATCAAATATTCTGCTTTTTTTATTTCTTAAAAATAATAATTAAATTATATAAAAATGATATAATTGTTAAATAGAATAAGTATGTATATGTATAGAAATTGTATAGTTCTATCAAATATGTATATGTATAAAATATATATAAAAAATATATAGAAAGTGTATAAAAATGTACAGTCATTGTATAAATTGTGTATGAAAACTGTATAATTTTCGTATAGAATATTTATATGTATAAGATCTGTATAAAAACTGTATAGAAGGGGTGTAGAAATGGTATAGAACAAGTTAGTAAATTAAAATGGCTAGAAAGTGAAATTTAAATTCCATGGCCATTTTCATGAAAATAATTTAATTTGAAGTGTCGTTTCTGTCTTTTTCCCTTAGTATAATTTGTGTATAATCATTGTTCGTCTTTTTTCAATGTAAAAAATAAATATATTGGAGGTTGTGAAGAAAAACACCGTGCGAGAAATTAGGAATTAGATTTATTTGAAGGTTATGATAATTGATTATAGGCTACAATATTTGATTTTTTTAGGAAAAAATATATAAAGTAGCATACTTAAGAATTAAATTACAAAAAATAGCAACACTTTTATTAAATTACATTTTATGGCATGTGTATTTGTATGTATTTGTATTTTTGTAGCAACAGTTTGCAAAAATATAAAATACATATCGATCATAAGGGCAGTAAAAATCATATGTAGTTGTATTTTTGTAGCAACAGTTTGGAAAATTACAAAATACGACTTGTTATATTACGTAATTATGAAACTGTTGTTATGAAACTCATAATTAAGGGGATAAGTATGTTATTTCTGGATTTTGCCCTTTTTTATTCTTTTTATTTCTTATTTATGGCTAAAATAATTTATGGCTAAATATTATTAACTAAGTAATGAGCTTGACTATTTATATTTTTATCGTGATATATAATTCGTCACATTGAGGGTGTGTTTGACAGGGGTGGACATAATTCGGGTCAACCTCGGAATATAAATTCCTTAGTTATTTGATTTGGCTTTTTAGATTATCATTTGAACTATGAATTTTATTTTTAAAATATAAATTTTAATATTATATTCAGCCCTATATATATATCGTATGTGCCCAATAGTAATAAGTACAATTTTTAAAGCTACAATATAATAGTATCTTATTATAACTTTACCCATTATAGTACCAAGTATAATATGGAATTAAACTGATATGAACAGTAGGGGGACATCAATCTTTATAACTATAGAAAATTATATGTTCTAATAAAAATTATTAGATAAATTGAGGTTGTTGATTATTATGACTTGCTATAAGAGTCAAAAGTCAAAATTGAAAATCTTAAATATCAAAATACACTAATCCTAAATCAAACTTAAAAGATTCAATCCGATCCGAGCTTATTTGGATTTGGATTGTATTTTCTTCAATTCAAAATCAAATATCCAACCGAATAGTCTGAATGCCCCACATGAGTGTTCGGTACGAAGGAAACCTTTTTTCTGATTTTTTTTAAATTCTCCCCCAATATTTTTTTTTTATTTTTAAAATTAGGACAATGACTTTCGAATAAAAATATAACAAAAAAAAATTTATAAATGACGTTTCACATTGATTATATCATCTCCACAGCCCCATCTTCACCCCACTCCACGTCCCATGAGTATTTGTTTAGATTATATATATAATTACAATAATATTTTTGTCATCAAAAAATAAAAATCACTTATTTTTCCTAACTAGTTGATGAAAATATAAAATATGTGTTCATGTGATTAGATTTTGAAATCTTAACTACAATAAAAAGTTCCAAATTAATAAAGAAATAGAGAAATATTCATGTTTCGTAAAATTAGTTTAATTGTGCCTCGCACGTGTAACGTTTGATTATTTAAAATTAAATAATTTATTTCTTGCGAAAATTTTTAATGAAGTGTAAAAGTTTAAATCACTTTTCAAAGATTTTCACACTTTAGTATAATAATGTAAACACAAACATATGTTTTAGTGTAAGCACATATATATTTTACCACCAAAAGTTCTAAGGGATCGTTTGGTTGGGAATGTAGTTCTACTGAGATTAGTTATGCTGGAATAAGTTATAATGAGATAAGTTATACTGAGATTATTTTTTATTGAGTGTTTGGTTTGTTGTATTCAAAGTAATATGCATGGTATAATTTCTAAGAATAAATTAATTGATTACCAAAATACTCTCCATCTTATTTAACTTTTATATATATATATATATATATATATATTTCTTTTCAAACTTTAAATATTTATTCTTAAAAATAAAACTTTTATCTTATGTAGCTTATTTTTTTTGTGTGTGTGCATTTCTATAATTATATCGTGTGTATTTTAAAAATAAAACTTTCATCTTATTTAACTTTAATTTTTTTGCGTGTGTCTTCCTCTGATTATGCCGTGTGTGTTTAAATTTAGTTTGAATTAAAAACTTTCAACTTAAGTTTGTTAAAGTAAAAGATGATTTATTGTTTATGTCACTCCATTTAAACACATATCACTCATATAATATAGAATATTAAAATTTATTTAATTGATATATACAATATCAATTTTTAAGTGATTAAAAACTATTTAATTTAAAATATGTAATTCAACAATGGAGTCGACATTTTTATTATTTTTTTAGAGAAATTAAATATATAAATAAACATAATAATTATTCAAATAAATTTCACGTATCATATATTCATAAATAAAATATTTCTTAAATGTGTATGAATCTATAATATTTCATGTTAAATTACTTATTTTGTTCTAAATTTCATGAAACATTGATAATCTCATTTTTTGTTAAAAAAATTCATCATCAAAAAATGTGAAAAAGAATTACTCTCGTTTTTCATTATTTAGTATCACTAATATTTGAAGAGTCAAATTATATTTTTTTAAAAAATTAAATTTTCAAATATTTTTATCTAAATATAGAAATAATTTTTTATTTAATAATTAAGCATGTATTAAGTTAGAAAGGGAATGTCAACATACTTTAATAACTTGTCCAAAATTTATTTAAATACCTTATATTTTATATAATAAAAATAAAGCAATATATATATATATATATATATATATATATATATATATATATTTATCTATAAAGGGATAATCTAAGAATTTGGAGGGCAATTGTGTCCTTTTTCTAATTTTATTCCAAGGATAAATAATGATGGGATTGTTATCCCACCAAATGGGTGGATAACTTATCCCGGTACTATTTATTAGTCCCGGGATAAGTTATCCCGAATATTGCCAACCAAACATGCATTAAAATTTTTATTTCGGGATTATTATTTTATCTAGGATTATTTGTTTTTGTACCTTAAACCAAACGGCCCCTAAGTGGTTGATGGATCATCACTTTTGCGTTTGACATGCAGTATCTCTTCCCTTTGCTATCAGAGGCTAAGAGAAACACATCAATTTAAACCATCTTTTATGGTATAATTATTTTTTTTCTATGTTTAGAATCTTTCCTTATTTTTAAAGTCAAATCTTTACAAAATCATTGAATACATTTCCACTATTACTTAAAACTTTATAAAATTTGGTATTTCTTAAATTTTTCTTATTCTAACGTTTTTACATTTATTTCTAGATTTTTCAGATTTTCTTAAGATCAAATTTTGTTGATTTAAATTTATTAAACTAATGAAAAAAGTATTAGTTGTCTTTAATTTTAATGATTCTAATAAGGAAAGGTTTTACCTTAAATATATTTAATTAAATTTTGAACTCTTAAATATTAGAAAAAATAGTGAAAAGATGATTTTGTCTAAAACAAATTTTTTTAATGAAGTACAAAAATTTCAAACAACATTTAAGGTCATAAATTATAGATATAAATTATAGATTATAAATAATAAAATAACCGATAAAAGCATATGTAATACAAAAAAGAAAAATACAAGATCAATTGGGAGTTGGAACTCGTATCATATCAGCCTAAGTTGCTCGGACTCTCTAAAATTTTTATCTCATCGGTGTCGAATCCTTTAAAAATGCACATCCTACACACACTCGATCACATTTTTAAGAGTCCTGACAACATATTACCCGCTGCAGTTTCTTTTCATGATTCTTGCCCTTTGTGTGATCAACCCACCACACATAACCATTTTCTTCTCATGTACCTATCCTCCAGTATCAAAATCTCCCTTACATAGTTCTATACAAGTCACATATAAAAGCATCTGCATGGCCTTTTATTCCATGCCGTACTAGCTATAGCAAGTGTACATTTCCAAGAAAATGTCGATAGTTGCAGAAGCACCGGGTTACATCCAAGTTTTTTCTGATGGCACAGTGAAGCGATTCGAGCCAGAAATATCTACTGCATCAATTGAGCCTTGCAATGGCTACAAGTCTAAGGATGTGGTCATTGACCCCTTGAAACCAATATTTGGTAGAATGTACCTTCCTGAATCAAGTGTACTTCACCAGCAGTTTCCTGTTCTTGTCTACTTCCACGGTGGTGGATTTTGCATTGGCTCAACTACGTGGCTCGGTTACCATATTTTTCTTGGTGATTTAAGTGTTGCTTCCAAATGTATTGTTCTTTCAGTAGACTATCGTCTTGCACCAGAAAATAGACTTCCTACAGCTTACGAAGATTGTTATTCTGCATTGGAATGGTTGATCAACAATTTAGAAATTGAACCGTGGCTGAAAAGGGCTGATCTTTCTCAGGTTTTCCTCTGTGGGGACAGTGCTGGAGGCAATATAGTTCATCAGGTTGCTATCCGGGCGATTAGAAGTGAAGTTTTTTGTGGTAGACTAAAGGGGTTGCTACCCATTCATCCATATTTCGGGAGTGAAAAGAGGACTGAATTAGAGATGGCTAATGGATCAGCAGGGGATGTGGAGATGAACGACATGTTTTGGAGACTAAGCTTGCCTCGAGGATCAAATCGTGATTATTTTGGATGTAATTTTGAGAATGCTGAACTATCTATGGCTGAATGGTCTCAGTTTCCAGCAGTCATTGTTTTTGTTGCTGGCTTGGACTTCTTGAAAGAAAGGGGAGTCACGTATGCCGAATTCTTGAAGAAGAAAGGTGTGAAAACAGTGAAGGTGGTTGAAGCCGAGGAACAAGTTCATGTTCATCATGTGTTTCATCCTGAATCAGAGGCTACTCGTTTGCTTCAGAGTCAAATGAGTGATTTCATAAATTGTTTTTTAGGAAATAAGCAGTCAAATGATTCTTAACTTTTCTGACAGAAGAATTTTATCAAGAGGGTTTTTTGTACTTTCTAGTTTGAGAAAAGCTGGAAACTTCAAAGACTGGCTATAGGCCACATTAAATTGTCTACCTAAATTATTTTTCTTCTACTACCTTTCTTGTATGTTACTTGTCATTACTATGGTGTTTTGACTCAGTTTCTTTTCCTCCACTTTTTGATGCAAGTAACTACTTTTTGGTGATCTACAAATGAGTTCATTTATGTCCTATTTTCTGTTGACGCACACATTTAGCCAGAAATATCTTAGCATATTAAATAAAATGAACAACTACATTTATAAAGTGCCACAGATGTCATATTATCATGAGATGATTGATTAATGTATGCTACTTTAGTATGTATCCAAAGGTTATGAAAATGCGACTTGAAAGGGTAATGCTAAGAAAATAATTGATCTTGATCTTGGTGATATGTGGGCGAAAAGAAGACCATGTCAAATATATATACATTATGCTTGTGTCTGAGATCAGTCCAGTATGAAGTCTATTTTAATTGGCATCATAAGTGTGAACACAAGGCGTATTAAAATAGAAGATGTCAAGAGGGTTAAACAAGTTCATGTGTGTATATAAAAATGTCTAGGACTCGTGAGGCACTTTATATCTGACATACACATTTATGTCCCTGGTTATTTAAGGCATCTACTTTTGATCAATGATGATATCTTATTGATTAATTATATAACATTAAAAGATATCGTAGTTGATCAAAAGGATAATAGCCTCTTATGTTGATCCAGATCGAAAAGGACCTCTAGTATAAGAGCTTCTTATAAACTTGAGCGGCTACGATAATGCACTCCGTATTGAAAGTTCTCTATGTGATTCGTGCATTCATGGGTGAGTGGGACATGTCGGAAGTAAATAGAAAAAATTTATGATGGATGAGGCACAATTAATATTAGCTGTGTGAGGATACTTTAGATTTGTGACAACTGTGCCCACTCCATTTTTAAATTTCCTCTTTCTTTGTTTCATTTTCGTTGCCCCCTCAAATTATAGTCCAAGTTGTTATGATATATCTAAACTTCACGAGGTTTCTATTACCCCATAAACTATTTTAAAGTGTAATAAATACATCCTTCAGTGCTTAAGTGACACAAAGAGTGTCTTCGCTCTCTTGAAAGCAAGTGAGGGACGAAAAATAAGGTCAAAATCTGATCAACAATGGATATATGTCCCTTTTTAATTGGACATTTTACAATTAATTAGTACAGATAATTATAAAGATTAAAACTTATATATCTAATCATTTTCTTTTCTTTACTTTTAGAAATTATTTCCCTCCTCATTTTTAAGCTTTCATTTTTTCCGTTTCTGTTTCACTAATTTCTTATCTTTTCAATTTTAGCTAATTTGAAAAATTACTTTTAAAAAAATAATAAAAAATTATCTTTTTATTTGATTTGCTTCACTTTCTTTTGATATTCGTACGAAGTTAGCTTATTTAAAATACAAAACATTGAAATTAAATTTGAAATCAAAATTCAAAGAAAAGGTAATGAAAATAAAAAAAATAATAAGAAGGTAAATTTTTTTAAAAATTATATGCATTTTGAGAAAAATTTAAATACAAATAAATAAGAAGGAAAGAGAAAATAAAAAAAAAGTGTGTATTTGAGTATATTAATACAAGAAAAAAATAAGATAGAAAGAAAAAATAAAAAAATTTACGTGTATTCGTGAAAATATTAAATACAAAGCAAAGAGAGTTAAAATATTACATGTATTAGAGAAAGTTTTAAATACAAGGCAAAGAAAATAAAGAAAAATACATGTATTGACGTATTTTAAATATAAGACAAAGAAAATAAGAATAAATAACTAAAAAAACTTTTCAAAAAATATTTATACACTTGGCACCGCATGTATAGCACCACAACTAATTGAATTGGGTTGTGGTGCCACGTCAGCACTGAATGACGTATTTATTATCTTTTAGGAGGTAATAGGACTCCCGTGAAATTTTGGCATGTCATAGCAACTTCGACTATAGTTTATGGAATAATAGTGTCTTATCTCTTTTTCTTTCTTTCTCTCCGTCTTTTCCTCTTCTTTATTTTAATAATAACAATTCCTTCCTTTTTAATAGTTTTATTTTGAACAAAATTATATAAGAATAATGAACCATCCTAATTCATATTTTATCACAAACAGATTAATACTAACCTAAAGAACTTATATCTTTTTTTTTTTTTTATGTCCTGATAATTTTTTTTTTCTCATTTATACTTTTTAAATTTTATAACTTAAGATTTCTAACAAGTACACATCGAGTTGATTTCTCAAATGGTCATTCAATTCAATAAAATTATCTAATGAAATTATTTATTATTATTTTATTCAATCAGGCTATTTAAGTTAATATATTTATCTTACAAAGTAATAATGGAATTAAAATCCCACATAAAAAATATAATAATTTGCAATGAGACCTCAAAATAACATTATTTTATAATTATTTTTTTTCCAAATAACTTGATAAAATTTTGACAAAAATATATTTATTATAACAACTTATTAATTCAGAATATATTAAACTATCTGAATTACAATCTATTTAATACACTAGTCTAAAAATACGCCACGCGCGTATATCTCACTTCAATGAATTCACTTCGATATTATTTTTAAGAAATGCATGGACTAATAAATAAATTGATAATCTTATTAATTATAACAAAACACTTAAACATAAAGTTAATATATTCATTAACCACTATATAAAAACATTAAAAACAACTTTAAACTAAATTAAGAAAATTACCAAGGTTATGCATCGATACCTGCCTTTGTCTCAATCAAAAAGTCATACAATTATGGTAAATTTTATGCTTCGATGAATTGAAATAGAAAATAGAAAGAGTGGGGTTTGTGAATCAACTTTATTTGTATATCCCAACTATTATGATAAAAATTTTAATTGAAGATTTCTTAGGGCCATTTAATTTTTTATATATATGTGATGGTCATATTAATTTATATCGTCTCAAAGCATTGATTTTTTTCATGCCAATTTGTGTTCATCCGATAACTTTTGAAAAAAAAGAGAGAAACTACTTGCTAAAATAAATATGGATAAATTACTTATAACCACACCTTAAGTTTCTATTATTACTTAAAATCCCATCCAACTAAACTAATTACAAAAATCTCTTTTTACTCAAAATAGTTGTCTCTTTTTTGATACATCTAAAAAACCCATCCACATCCCCTTATTGTGCCGCAAATCAAGTCCAAATATCAGTAAATATATCCCACGATTTTCTCTACTCACCCATTTTGAATTTCCACCATGTTCTCATCTTCATCTTCTACTTCAATATTCAAGTTACAACTTTCATTAACTTTCTTTTGAATTTCCACCATGTTCTCATCTACTACTCAATTAGATCTAACAACTCCATCTTTCCACCATTAACTTTCTTTTTTAATTTCCACTATTTCATTATGATATTAACGACATTGATTTTCGTAAAAATAGATTGAAATATCAAAACTTTCTGGACAAAATAACTATGATATTTAAACAAAATTTTAAATTGCTTTTATTACAATTTCTATAAATTAATTTTCTTCCATCCGTTAGACTATTATGCATCAAAAGATATTTTACTCTTCAGCAATGTATCATATAAGCTAATTGTAGTTTTATATCTTAATGTAAATTATATAATGTATCAGGTATTTAAAAAAATAAGTCAAGTATAATGCAAACTTAATTACAGTGATGTATCTCAACCAAAATAATTTAAAGTATCAGAAACTTAAATTAACAATACAAAAGTAGATATAATATTCTTGTATTTGCATATAAAGTAATGTATCATAAGATACTTTTAATACAATATATCAGATAATTTTTACACATACAAAGTATTAAGCAAAAAATATAATATGTATCAGTAACACTTTACTACATGTAATGTGTCATGAATTATAGTGTATCATGAACTCAATGTTATTAAATGAGATATTTGTTATCATAATTCAATATATCATAAGTTTTTACATAATAAGAAAACTTATGATATTTGTTATCATAAGTTATTAAATGACGTATAGTAGGTAATTTAAACAATAATTTCTTTAATTAAGCGCATTAATTGATCAACTGTAGGCTTAATTACCATTTTTTTCATTTTTAACCATAATTAAATATTTATTAATGTATCATAAACTAATGTATCATGCCGTTAACTAGTGTATCATATCTGAGATTTTATGTAATTATTATAAAAGTGGGGACAGAGAGTAATTAGGTTGTAAAGTGTTGAAATTTATGTTGTTTACCCAATAAATATTACTCATTCCTGTCTAATTTAAGTGTCTTACTTTTCTTTGGTTTCTTCCCCCAAAAATCAAATTTAGTTGATTTAGGATTCTTAAACTAATAGAAAAAGTATTCGTTGCCATTAGTTCTGATAAATTCCAATAAGAAAGGTTTTATCATAAATTTATTTAATTAATTTTTAACTTTTAAATATTTGGAAAAAATTAGTGAAAAGACGATTTTGTCTAAAGAAAAGACTTTTAATGAAGGACAAAAAGTTCAAACAATATTTCTAAGGCCCTACGCACTTTTAATATATTATAGATATAGATTATAGATTATAGATTATAGATATAGATTATAGATATAGATAGATATAGATATAGATTATAGATTATAGATTATAGCTTATAGCTTATATATTATAGATATAAATATAGATTATAGATATAGATTAAACAACTTAGCAACCAAAACAATTTTGCTTGCTTAGTTGGGTAACGAACAAGTTAGTATAAACTAATTATACAATATATCAGTTTAAAACTAAAAAAATTGCCCTTTCAAAAGACAAAATTAAAAAACCATAAATATTGCTATTATTATAAAATTTCAGATTAAACAGTTTCACTATAATACAACCACGTGATTTTAATATAAACCAAACTAAATTAATAAATAATTTCAATAAGTTTACTTTTTAAATACTAAATTTTGTTATTTGAAGTAGTGAAGACAACTTGAAAGTCATACAAGATAAATATACTGGAGGTATGAATCAATATTGAAAGGCTATTCAACTAATTTTTTCTTCTTAATTCTATTTTTTTTTTTTTTATCTTTGTAATAATTAGAAATGAGATTAATTATAGTTTTATAAGAATTTAATGAGATTTTAAGGGCCAAGACATAAAAAATAAAATAAAGTGTAATTCACAAAAAAAATACATATATTAAGGTTGCTATTTAAAAATTATTCTATTTTCTAAGTGGGTGTTTTATTACTATTGTTAATTGAGGGTTTGGACTGTAGGTGACAAAAGAGTTTTAAAATGAGGTGTAGCTGACACAAGTCTTAATAATTAAGTGAAGGTGACAATTACTTTATTATGGATTAAGAAAGTTGGGTAAGTTTGAGAATAACCCAGAAGTTTTTAAATTTACACTTTAATCCCAATGTTAACCTAATATAACGGTAAACGGAGGAAAAAAAGGCGCGTTTCTCTCTCTTCTCATCCATTGTTGTTTCCTCTCTCTTAGCGATTTTTGTTGTTCATTGTTGCTGCTGCTTTATTCATCATCTTCTTCATTATCATCATCTTCTACTCTATTATCATCTTCATCTTCTTCTTGTTGACCATTGTTGTTGTTGTTGTTACCGCTACTGTTGCTATTTGACCAATTTCTTATGTCAAATTTTGTTTTGTACATCACTTTCCACTTTAGCATTACTTCATAGGAGACTTTGGTAAGTCAAATTATGATTTTTAGTTGAATTTGTCATCTGGGTAATTGTTATTGTGCTATTTTTTTCAACAATGGATAGAACCCGATCATGAATCCAACATAAGAGCCATCTGTTTAAATAGATAAATTATCTATTGCGACAGATGAGACATCTGTTTCAACGGAAGACTGATATGTTGGATTCATATTTATGGTTCTATAGTCCGTAACATGAATCGAATATATGGGTCATCTGTTGCAACATATGACCCATCTGTTGCAACAGATTACTTATCTGTTGCAACAGATTAGTAACTTATTGCAACAGAATCTGAACTTGATTCTAACACACGTGTTGTCTGTTGCAACAGGGTAAATATCTGTTGCAATAGATTATTAACTTGTTGCAACAGAACCTGAACTCGATTCCAACAGACGATAAATATCTATTGTAACATATTAGTAACCTGTTGCGATAGAACCTGACCTCGATTCTAACAGATCATCGTCTGTTGCAACATGTAAGTCATCTGTCACAACAGTTTAATTATCTATTACAACATGTCACTGATCTGTTGGAATTAGCTTCAAAGGTGATTTAGAACTATAATATCTATCCCAACATACGCTTCAACTGTTGCAATAGATATATAGTCTGTTGCAACATATGATTCACCTATTACAATAGATGACTCGTCTGTTGAAATCAGCTTCAGGAGTGTAACATAAATCCCAACAGGTAAGTAATCTATTGAGACTGATCACTTACCTGTTGCAATATATTACACATCTGTTGGGATTCATTTACGGCACTATGAAATCACTATTTTTTTTTTTAACAAATGACTTTATTTAGGTACCACTAATGGAGGAATCAATAACAATAGGGGTGGATTGTCATAGTCAATAGATCGAGAAGAGCAATCAATATGTATGGCATTGGAAGGAGGGTGAAATGCTAGAGATAATGGCTATGATAGTCCAAAGTGATATTCGTATGATAATTTTGTGAACTTAATTGTAACACCCCAAATTTGGTACCCAGAATGCTACACGATGCTCATGACCCCGAAGGACCACAAGCTAATCCATGACTGATATCTGTACCTGAACACTGCATAATATATTGTATTAATACAGAAATAAAGGACGAAAGGCCATAAGGTTCAAAACTGATAGAACATGACATCTGAAAGTACGGTATATCAATACCAAAACAAATTGAAACAAAACTGTCTGAACAAACTATAGTCTGAAAAACCTCTAAAATTGAACTGTCTGAATAAGGAGTTGATGGGACATGTCCCCAACTAACTTCAACTACTAAAATAAACTAAGTAATGAAGAAATAAAGTAATGATCATGTCCTCGAAGGATGAGGACTCACTGCTAACTCTGACTGCTGAAACTGGAATACTATTGATGCTTTGGAGCTCGTACTTATGAACCTATGATATAGAATAAAACACCATAGAAAAAATACGTCAGTACGATTGAATGTACTGGTATGCATATGAGGTTGGCTAAATGCAAAGGGTTTAAATGTATGAACAATGCTAACTGACTGTACAACATAAACGTGAGAATATATGCATGAATAAGTGACTGTAACTGAATTCATGATGGTACTGATTACTGAGTTTGATTACTGATAACATGAGTTACTGATAACTGATATAACTAAAACTGAGCTACTGTATCTGACAGTCTAGGTTCTGATGGAACTAGTTAAGTTTCGTACTGTGCTGAGTTGACTGTATCTGACAGTCCTGAAATTTGAAGAACTATCTGAGTCCTTTTACTGAGACTGAGACTGTGGGAAGTAGACATCTAACCGACATGCCCTAAATAATGCATTATAGCTGAGTTGGGGTCCAATCTGTAACCCCAATTGGATGGGTGGCAATACTGCGTCACTGGTAAAGACAAGCTGTGGGTGACCCTCATCTGGAAGTGTCCCCAAAAGAGAATGATGGGACCCTTATCTGACAGTGTTATCCACCTCATCAACCCTTACCTGTCAGTGTTGATGTCTTCACCTATGCTGGCTATATAGTTCTTGAATGCAAGGATTCTAAGGATCACACCCTCAACTGTCAGTGTGTGTCCTCATCCTTGGGTTCACTCGGTGCTAAATCCTACTTCTATTTGAATAGACACTGAACATGATTAACTGAACTGAACTGGACTGAGTTCATTGAGTTTCGTTGACTGATGGAATACTATTGAGATTACTGAATTTTTGAGCTTTCTGAGATTACTGGGATTACTGAGTTTACTGAGTTTTCCTGAGTCATATGACTAGCTGAATTCTACTGAACATGGCTTGACTGAGGATATCGTAATAACATGACACTAGATCTAGGCACACAACTAAATTATCAGGTACATATACCCCCAGGACTCGATAAAAGAAAACTGACAAGGCATGACATTCTTGAATACATGACCAACATCAACAATCCATAATACAATAAGTTGGGGATTTCATGAAGTACATGGTTATCATAATATTGTACATGGTAAGAATGCATATACTCAATGTCATAATTTCATACTCTAACATCATGAGAATTCCAACAATCATCTACATTGCACATCAATAGCATGGGAGTCATTTGAACATAAGGGTAAAATATGAATCCATCACATAAGTCACAATTGAGCTATATTACATAATTTCTTGTCTCTTAGGCATTTTATCAAACACTTAGGTTGCATGACTTAAGGCATGGCATAATCATCAAATTAACATATCATAACCAACTAAAATTCCTGATTTTCAACTCACATGCTAACATATTTTCATAAAAACACATAAAGATTCCAACTTGGAAATCATACCACAAAAACCACATGAACATAATCAACCCATAGCATGAATATCATAATCCGTAGTTTAAAACTTGATTCTTGGGCTTCATGGATGAAAGGAATCCATGAATGAATACTATGCATACCTTAGTACGTGATTCTACGAATATTTATGGTGGAATTTTCTTGAATATGAATCCCCAATTGAGAACTCTAACTTGTTCTTGAGAGAATTTTGAGATAGCTGACTATATTTTGGTTGAATTGGGGCTAAATACCATGTTATAGGATTATATAGGGGTGGGAAATACCCATTCTTCCCTTAAAATAACTAAAAATAGGGTGTTTACGTCACTTGGGCCATAAGATATGCGGCGCACAATTTATCACGTAAGCTAGGTTGTGTGGCGCACAACTTATCGCCTAAGTTATATTGTGTGTCGCACAACTTATGGCATAAGTTAGGTTGTGCGCCGTACAACTTATGGCAAAACCATTCCAGTAGCCTTAGGCGATTTGTTAGGCGATGCACTCCACTTTGCAAAGCCATAACTTCTTTCTTGGGTGTCGGATTTTGATAAAATTGGTATCGTTGGAAAGCTAATTAGATCCTATACAATTTGGTGGGTATAAATATGCCAAAATACCACATATACATCAAGTTATGCTCGTTAAAAGATGACTTTTGCTAAATCAAATACTAAAACTTAATGGATTCAAAATCTCTTAGCTTGCCTTAAGCTAAGTGACTCTTATGAACACACTTAACACATAATAAGCTCTCTTCTCACTAGGATACTCATTGTAAGTCATATACTCAAATATGAATCACAAAATAGGAGGTTTCATACGTAGGAACAATGGTTTATTTTCTAGCTTAGAAATATATGGGGTATTACATTAATCATCAGCTATTGTGGATTGAATTGTCAACCGAAAGAACTCGTCATCAGCTACATGCACAACTCTTTGGAAATCAAAGGGTACTACCTTTTAAGATAACTGATCAGGTTCGGTTGCGTGCTTATCTTAGTGATTCATCCAGGATGGTGTTAAGGGTGTACGTAGTTGAAAAGATGAGAGAGAATGAGAACCAGAATATAGAAGAAGAACAAAAACAAGACATATTTGATGATAGGTTGGATGATCTAGACATGACTATTCCAGATGATGATCAAACACCTACGCCCGTTGATTCAACCAATACGGAGGTCAGTTCTTCTCGATCGACACTGCCTAGCAACCTTCAATACATGGGACCGATTTTTTCAAAGAAATGTCATTCAAGGACAAGGATGAACTATCTACCACTTTGTTTATTTCTTGCTTGAAAAAATATTTCAGAATAAAGAAGGTGATTAATTCGAGCAGTGTCTTTAGCTACAAATATGCTAATTCAAACTGCAAGTGGTGGTTAAGAGTGGTGAAGTACGTAAGTTCTGATAGATTCGCTATTTATAAGCATGAAAAGCATCACACATATGGTTCGGAGCACATCTCAGGATAAAATTCTCACGCCATGGAAAAGGTCCTCGTGGATATTTCAAGAGTATTTTTCTCAATGGAAAAAGCCCTTCTACAACGGTTACGTCCAATCAACTCCTTACAAAATGGGGTGTCCTGGTCAGTTATTGGAAGGTATATACAGCCATGGAGATTGCCAAGGACTTGGTTAGGGGGATACAGGAGCATGGGTATGCAGTCCTGGATGCCTACCATTACATGATTGAGTCCACAAATCTCGAAAGTAAGACGACATTGCATGTTGATGAAAATGGAAGGTTCAAGTACTTTTTGGTATCCTATGGTGCTTGGATTCAAGGTTTTCAATATTTGAGAAAAGGCATAGCCGTCGACGGTACCTTTTTGAGGAGCAGGTATAATGGGGTTCTGCTAGCGATGGTGGTGTAGGATGCGGAGAATCACTTCTTTCCTATCGCTTTTTATGTAGCCGACAAGTAATGTGATGCCTCTTATGGATTTTTTTGAACATCTGCGAAGCTGCGTCAAAGATACCGAAGAGTTGTATTTTGTTTCTGATAGACATCCAAGTATTCCAAAGATGGGTTCAATTTTCTTCACTTCAGCTTACTTTGGTTGTTGCATCAGGCATCTTGGAGAGAACATTCGGACCAACTATCATAACGAATGGGTCGTGACCCCTTTTTATAGAGAAGCTAAAGAATATAGTAGAGAGGAGTTTTTAGACCATTTCAATCAAATAACGTATGTGAATCCCAAGGTAGCAGAATTTCTCATACGTATCAATTTCGAGAGATGGAGTCGGGCATTCTGTCCGACAGATAGGTACATTCTTATGAATTTAATGTCTTGTTTGAGTTACAAGTTTAGTATGATGTCGTACTAAGTGATTCTTTTATATAGGTACAATATTATGACATCAAACATAGCTGAATCAGTGAATTCATTGTTTGGCGATGAAAGAGAATTTCCCATCAAGGCCCTGTTTGAAATAATAAACTAGAAGTATGGCCGATTTTTAACAAAAGAAGAACTCCATTTGTTCTAGAAATTGAAAAAATAATATCAACGAACATCAGTTTGGGAATAGGCTATTATCTCAAAAAATAGCAGATTACAAATTCAGTATCACCGGTCACGGTGATGTTTCCACGGTCGATCTTCAAACAAGATCTTGTACGTGCAGAGTTTTTGACTTGGACAAAATACCCTGTCCACATGCTATGGTAGTGCTTCAAGCTCAATACGGTCCAAAATATGGACCTAAAGTTTATGAGCACTCCTCTCAATATTTATTCGGTGGAAAAAGATGAAATGACATATAGTGGGCATATTACTCCGGTGCCTTCCGAAGAATCTTGGGTTGTTCTTGCAGAGCTTTTGGGGAGATTAATACCTTCTCCATATATTGACCCAAGAACTATCAAACCGGAAAGAAAGCCATATAAGAGGAGGCGTGGAGTCAGAGAATCATTTTCATCAAGAAGAAACAAGTGCTCCGTATTTAAGCGCGCTGGCCACAAAAGAACTACATATCGGGATCAAAATTCACCATGATTGTTGTAATTGCAAAAACTTGTGTTGTTGTTTGTTGTGGACTTTTATATATTTAAATCATTATTGTGAACGTAATGTTATCATTTATTATATATAAAATATCTTTTTTAATAACTTGTGAATCAATAAAAAGAGGAAAAACATGAACTAAATAATACAACAGACCAAAATTATTTTCAACAGATTACCCATCTGTGGCAACAGATGGACATTAGCTGGAAGAACACAACACAGTTCCATCAAACTGGAATTTTTTCCTCTAAAAGATGACAAATCTTTCGCAACAGATGGATAATATGTTGACAAAAACCGAACCAATGACCAATCTGTTCCAACACATGGTCCATCTGTTAAAAGAACTCAAAAGCCAAAATTGCTATTGCTACTGGATTCAAAATTTCTCCTTACCTCCAAATGTTGACATGTTAACATGTATGTTTAGAAGAAGAAATAGACAAAATGAAAATTGAATAAGAATTAAAAGACCAAAGTCAACTAAAAATAATTTTTTCATTAAGCAAAAAATAAAATACATTAGGTATAGATCCGATATAAAAAAATTAAAATACATACGCTAAAAGAAAAAACACGTTATAATTATTATTATTATTATCATCATCATTAATGCCAGTCGGCCAATTAACTTGTAGCAGCAGGGCCCTAATCAGTCTCTGTATCTCTCTGAACATCGTCGCTGTCACGACGATCAACTCTCTCTGCAGGTCATTAACCTGCCTTTGAAGTTCCCGCACTGTATCGCACAGAATAACAATGTCCCAAACAGGACTAGCCATATCTAAAACACACATGAATTGACAAAAAATGTAAGACACAAAAGTAAAAAAAGAGTCGGAATGTAATACAACGTATACTACCAACTGTTAGATTTACACAGATAAAAAACTTACCTTAAAGAAAAAGGAATATGCTCTTTGAAAAGAAGTGGTAGAAGATGTCATACAAAAAAATGCAAGAAATAAATAAAGTGGAGTAGAATGAATATTAAGGAGGGAATTATTTATAGAGGATTGAATCTGGATGTGTCAGGACAAAAGGCACGACTATTCATCTCCATTGTATTAATTATATTCAAATTGCTGACATTTTGTTTTCAGTGAAAAGTCGCGACTTTTTCTTTTACATTAATATTTCTCACCTTTTCAAAATAGTTTGAGACGTGATAACAACCGTTATTATTTAGCTTTTGCAACAGATCGTCCATCTGTCGCAATAGATTTACCATCTGTTGCGACAATATATGGTCTGTATATGCAACAGATTTACCAACTGCTGTAACATCTGTTGCAACATATGGATTATCTGTTGCAAAATAAGGACCATTTGTTCAAGGAGATGTTTTGATTTATTCTAACAGCTGATTCACTAGTTGTAACAGATGGAGAATTTGATTCATCAGCTATTTTACGTGCAAATGAATAAACAACACTGTCTGACATATCTTGATGGGGTAGGAAGAATAAGGTGCATGCAGATAAATAGATCTACTTTCATGCGTGGGAATTATGTATTATTGATCAGGCTACCATGATAGACACACATAAAGTGCAATGATTTTGTGAATGCAGTTTTTTACAGATTAGACACTGATCCTTTAAACAAGATCCTGCATTGTATAGTTTAGTTTGATAGGTGCAAACCGATAAGGACGATGGGTTCCAAGACAGTGGTGTCGATACCCTGCTATAATTTAATGACGGTTTGTGCTCATGTTTTTCTGTCAAGTTTGCAGAATGGTTTAAGTTTTTGGAAGTAGTGTAAATATCCAATAGTTATTGGACCAATTTTAATGGTGCAATGTAATTCTTAAAAAGCTTCTGAAGCCTTGCACTGCTGCAAATAACGATGGAACCAATAGAAATTCCTCTGGTCCAAATTTATATGGATAAGTTGCTGGAGGAGTCTGTAATACAACAGAAAGTGCTAGGAAGAATACCTGTGCAGGAATAGGGAGGTGAAGAAGGTCATATATCATCTCATACCTTGTTTAAGAGGAAACACAGGGAAGCAAGTAAGGAACTTCTATCGAATCTGGCCAATAAAATTGACATGAGAAACGAAAAAACTAAATGAACTTCAGATATGGAAGTGTATCCAAATATAAAAATCCATCAATTGTTGAAGAAAAAGAAGAATGGTCAACATGACTGGAGCTAGACACTTTGCTAGAGACTGCAACTAGCGAGCGTGGACTCAATGAAGACTCTCGCAAAGTGAAGGACCAGAACTCTAAGGAAGAAGCTTCGTGAGCACAATAAATTGGTAAGATTGTCGATCAGAATTGGAACCTGAACCAACAACTCCTGAATAAAAAATAAGGAAAGCCAAGACGTCAATTTTTGAAGTCTAACTTGCATGCCATGCCTTCTGTATGTGGCTATGATCAGGTCAATTACAGTAGAAACAAAAAGGTATGAAGTTGGGCATAAATCCCATGCCTTGTTGTTTCCACTGCCTTTGACCTGATCAGAGCCATAAAAAGAAGGCATGAGATGCAATTTTAACTTGAGTAAATTTCCACCTTGGCTTGATATCGTATTTTTAATTTAGGAGTAGTTGGTTCAGGTTTCAATTTTGATCGACAATCTTACCACCTTTTGTGCTCGTGTAGCTGCTTCCTTAGAGTTCTGGTCCTGCATTTTGTGGGTCTTCATTGAGGCCACACTCGCTAGTTGTAGTCTCTAGCAAAGTGACCAGCTCCAGTTCTCTTGACCATTCTTATTTTTCTTCGACGAATGATGGATTTCATTTTTGGATACACTTCCACATTTGAAGATCATCTAGTTTTTTCATTTCTCATGTCAATTTCATTAGCCAATTTTGCTACACTTTCCTTCCTACCCTAGGTTTCCTCTTAAACAAGGTTTGAGATGATATATGACCTTCTTAAGATCCTCATTCCCACACAGGTATTCTCCCAAGCACCTTCTGCTCTATAATAATCTCCTCCAGCAACCCATCTATATAATTTGGACCAGGGGAATTTCTATTGGTTCCATCATTGTTTGCTGCAGTGCGAGGCTTTGGAGGCCTTTCAAGAAGTCCATTATGCCATTAAAATCGGTCCAATCACTATTAGATATTTAAACTGCCTCCAAAAACTTGAACCCTTCCCCAAACTTAACACAAAAACATGAGCATAAATGGTCATTAAATTATAACAGGATATCGACACCTCCTACTTGGTCCCTCAGCCTTACCAGTTCGAACCTAACAATCTTAACTGTAAAATGCCATATCTTATTTAAAGGATTAAAGCCTAATAGGTAAAGAACAAACATTCATAAAATCATTGTACTGGATGTGTGTTTTCACGATAGGTTGATCAGTAATACATACCTCTCACATGAACAATAGTCCATAAAGTTCAACTGAATAAAATATCTGACAAATCATAACATCCATATGGGGTAACAAATACCCAAAACAACTAAAGTCTGAAACAAATCTAAAAGCCTCTAAATACTGTCTGAGTAAGGAGTTGAAGGAACATGTCTCCAACTAACTCCGTAAACTAAAAGATAACCGAAGAAAATAAATGAAGTCAAATCATATCATACTCGAATGAAGAGGACTTACTGCAACTCTGTCTACTGAATTGCGACTGCTACTGCTGATTTGGAACTCGTGGCTCTGAACCTATGGTGTAACATAAAAGAAAACACCATAGCACAACTGAAAGTACTGAGTATACGAGTGAGATAGGCTATATGTAAAAGGGCTTACATTCATAAGCAGTGCTGACTGAATGACTACTATGAACGTGAGAGTGCAGACATGTATACATAGTAACTGAGATCGTGAATATGTGATATCTAGATCTGTACGCTAATACATGGTTTATTGATATCTAACATGACTAATACTGGGATTTCTGATAACATGGATGACTGTGTCTGACAGTCATAAATCTGATGGAACTTCCTGAGTTCTGTACTGTAATTGAATTAACTATATATGACAGTCCTGGTATACCGAAATATGAAGAACTATCTGAGTTCTTTTACTGAGACTGAGACTGAAACTGTATGAAGTAATTGATTAACCGATATGCCCCAAATGCACTATAATAGCTGATCTGGGGTCCAATATGTGCCCTGATTGGAAGGGTGTCAATACCACGCCACTGGTAAGGACAAGATGTGACTGACCCTTATCTGGAAGGTTACTCTAATGAGAATGGTGGGACCCTGGTCTGAAAGGTCAAATAACCTCATCAACCCTAATATGACAGGTTAAGATGTCTCAACCTACGCTGGCTACGTAGTTCTGGAACACAAGGATGACTGCTAAGAATCACACCCTTATCTGGAAGGTGAGTTCCAATCCTTGGGTTCACTCGGTGCTAACTTCTACTCCCATCTGAAGAGATTGAACATGATTAACTGACTGTATATGGATTGAGTAACTGACTTTTGTTGACTGAAGGAATAGTAATATTATCTAAGAATTAACTAAGATCATGAGATTTCTGAGATTTCCTGAGTCACATGACTGTCTGAGTTCTATAGATCATGGCTTGACTGAGAGTATCATGATAAAATTCTATGTCTCTAGGCACACAACTATATTTTTCGGGTACAAGTACCCCCAGGACTCGATGGAAGGAAACTGGTACACATGACTGACTTGATCATAAGAATAGAGTCCACAATTCATAATATCATAAGTAAGGGATTTCATACTACACTTGGTTCTCAACATCTTATACATGGAAAGGTATGCACACAACATGTATATATTCGCGTTGCTTCAATATCATGCTCATTCCATATCACAACAATAAAACACAATAATAACATGGAGTTCATGTGGAGTCATAAAGAATAGAACATGGGATTGTCATTTAAGCACTATTAAGTCATAAAAACATGGATTCTATCATTCTTGGCATTTTATCAAACACCTTATATGCACAACTTTAGGCATAGGTGTACTTATCAATTTGACAATCTTAATCCATCCAAAATTCATGGGTTTCACCTAACCTACTCACATGCTTCATGAAAAATACATCAAGATACAACCTTGAATCCAAACAACAATCATCAACATGAATATAATCATAACACAACATGGAAATCACAATTTATAAATTAAAACGCTATTCTTGATCTCTATGGATGAAAGGGATCCATGGATGAACACTACGCATACCTTAGTGATTGAATCTTGAAAGAGATCTAATGTTTCTGAAGGTTCTTGAATAAATCCTTAGGCTTGCTCTTTATTTTTCTTGACTAGGGTTTAACCCCTTTGGGAGAGAATGTTCTTGTTCTTGAGGAGACGATCTTGAGAGAAAACCCTAATCTTGTGGTTGAGAGTGTATGAGAGATCTTTTTAAGATGTTTAACTAAAGAGAATGAAAGATAATACTCTTCTTGAGGGTTATAAGTCGTGGGAAGATAAGGAAAATACCAAAATACCCTTGCAAAAACATCCCTCAATTACTGGAAAAAAATAACTGATGACATTCGTGACAAGTTGTCCTGGTGATAAGTCGTCACGAAATGTCATCACAAAAAGGTGAAATCTTGATTTTCTGGTTAAGGTTGACGACATTAGTGATAGGCCATCACAGCCATGACGAACTATAACAAAATGTCATCACTGGGGGTGGAAATATTCCCATGGATGACGACATTGGAGATAAGTCATCACGCTTGTGACAGCTTATCACGAATGTCGTCACTCAGTTTCCCAGCCTGACATGCTGGAGTAAAATGGGCATAACTCCTTGCTCCGATATCGAATTTAGGCAAAATTGATATCATTGGAAAGATAATTCAATTATATATATTTTTGTGGTCATGAGATCATAAATTCATAGCATAACAAGAGATATGATCGTTTGAAGTTTACTATACCAATATCCTTCTCAAGAATTCAATCGGTAAGGAAATGTTTTGATTCGTCTATTAGATAGGACACTTTTGAGGCCTTAATATGAATCAACCTTGATCATAGCAATATCAAAGCACTAAAATTTATTACTCATGAGTTCAAAGCATGATTCTAAAAAATGTCTGAACTTTGGGGGTATTACAATATCCCCCCTTGGGAACATTCGTCCTCGAATGAGACTGACTAAGCTGAGATTACTAATGTACTGGACTTACTTAAGGGATGCAACATCTGAAACATGATGATATGACTGATGATCTGAAACATGATGATAGGCCTCACTAACTTCAAACCAACCGATTGGAGATCTGTACCTCCTACCATAGAGAGCTTTAAATAGAGCCATCTAAAACTAGAATGATAGCTATTGCTGTATGCAAACTCAATAAAAGGCAAGTGGTCATCCCAACTTCCCTTGAAATCAATTGCACATGCCCTTAGCATATCTTCTAGAGTCTGAATGGTCCTTTCTGCTTGACCATCTGTCTGAGGATGAAAAGCTGTACTGAGATGAACTTGGGTACCAAGACCTTTTTGGAATGCTTTCCAGAAGTGACAGGTGAACTGTGTACCTTTGTATGAGATAATAGCTAGTGAAACACCGTGTAATCTAACCAACTCCCTGATGTAGAGTTTTGCGTAATCCTCAGCTGAATAAGAGGTATGGACTAGAAGGAAATGAGCTAACTTGGTCATCCTGTCTACAATGACCCAAACTTAATCATGCTGATGACGAGTTTGAGGCAAACCCGTCATGAAGTCCATGTTCACTTCTTCCCATTTCCAAGTAGGAATAATGAACTCCTGCATGGAACCACTATGGTTTTGATGCTCTATCTTAACCTGCTAACATGTAGAACACTTAGCCACAAAAGCTACAATATCTCTCTTCATCCCACTCCACCAATAGATCTCCCATAAGTCACGGTAAATCTTAGTGGCCCCTGGATGAATAGAGTATCACATACCATGTGCCTCTGCAAGAACCCACTGCCTCAAGTCATCTACATCTGGAACATAGAGACGACCCTGACAACAAAGGACTCCATCTTTCCCTTGGGAGAAAACCTCAACCTTCTGATCTCTGATTGACTCTTTTAGCTTGACAAGGCTAGGATCCTTGTGTTGCTATTTTTTCACCTTGGAAACTAGAGATGATTCTGAACTACTCTGAGCACATACACCACCCTCTGAAGAATCGACTAACAGAACACCTAGTCTGGCAAGCTAATGGATTTCCTGAGCTATCTTCATTTTGCTATCCTCAACGTGAGAAACACTACCCATGGAGAGTCTACTGAGAGCGTCGGCCATAATGTTGGCCTTTCCTGGATGGTAAAGGACACTTATATCATAATCCTTCAAGAGCTCTAACCACCTTCTCTGACAAAGATTGAGATCTTTCTGGGAAAGGACATACTGAAGACTCTTATGATTTGTGAAGACATCTACATGAAATCCGTATAAATAATTCCTCAAAATCTTCAAGGCAAATACTATGGCTGCTAACTCAAGATCATGAGTAGGATAATACTTCTCATGGGGATTTAACTGTCTGGAGATTTAGGCTATGACCTTACCATGCTGCATGAGGACATAACCTAGACCCACTCTGGATGCATCACAATACACTATGAACCCATCTGAACCATCTGGAAGTGCTAGAACTAGAGCTGAGGTGAGTCGAGTCTTCAACTCCTGAAAACTCTTCTCACAAGAATCTGACCACTGAAACTTGACCTTCTTTTGAGTAAATCTGGACATAGGGGATGCAATAGAAGAAAATCCCTCAACAAACCGTCTATAATAGCCAGCCAAACCCAAGAAACTCCTGATATTTGATGGAGAGACAGGGTGAGGCTAGTTTCTTACCGCTTCGGTCTTCTGAGGATCTACTCTAATGCCATCGATGGAAATAATATGGCTAAGGAATGCTATTGACCTTAGCCAAAACTTGTACTTACTGAATTTGGAGAATAGCTGGTGATCTCTGAGGGTCTGAAGGACAATTCTGAGATGGTCTGTATGATCGTGCTCTGTGCGAGAATAGACCAGGATATCATCTATGAAGACCATGATGAACATGTCTAAGTACTGCTTGAACATATGGTTCATCAAGTCCATGAAAGCGGCCGGGGCATTGGTAAGACCAAAGGATATGACAAGAAACTCAAAGTGACCATACCGAGTACGGAAAGCTATCTTCGGGATGTCACATTCTCTAACTCTGAGCTGATGATAGACTGATCTGAGGTCTATCTTGGAGAAATAACTAGCACCCTAAAGTTGGTCAAACAAGTCAATTATCCTAGGAAGAGGATACTTGTTCTTGACCGTGGCTTTATTGAGTTGATGGTAATCAATGCACATCCTGAGAGAATCATCTTTCTTACGCATGAATAAGACTGGTGCGTCTCACGGGGAAATGCTGGGTCTAATGAATCCCTTATCTAAGAGATCCTTCAACTATTCTTTTAGTTCTCTGAGTTCTGCTGGTGCTATTCTGTATGGCGGAATAGAAATAGGCTGAGTATCTGGAATAAGGTTAATACCGAAGTCTATTTCCCTTTCGGGGGGAATGCCTGGAAGATCTTTGGGAAACACATCTGAATACTCATTTACAACTGGGACTGATTCGAGACTGGGAGATTTAAAACCAGAGTCTTTAACATGAACGAGATGATAAACATATCCCTTAGATATCATTTTCCTTGCCCGAAGGTAGGAAATAAGCTGACCCCTGAAAGATGAAGTATTACCCTTCCACTCTAGGACAAACTCATTCCGGAACTAAAACTGAACTATCCTATTTTTGTAGTCGACTATGACATAGTAGGAATAAAGCCAATCCATGCCGAGAATGACATCAAAATCAGTCATCTCTAACTAGATTAAATCTGCTGTTGTGGCTTTCTAAAATATCATAATCGGGAAGTTCCTGTATACCCACCAAGCTATGATGGTTTTACCCACTGGGGTAGAGACTGAAAAGGGCTCTGCTAAAATTTTGAGACTGATTCCAAAATTGCCTACAATATAAGGAGTAACAAAAGACAAGGATGCACCTAGATCTAGCAAAGCATAAAAATGAACATAGAAAATCTGCAATGTACCAGTAATGACATCAGGAGAATTTTCCTGATCCTATCGGGTTTGAAGAGCATAGAGTCTATTTGGGCGTTGCCCACTAGTTGCACTGGAAGTGGCACCCTACTGATTTAGGTGATCGGACTGGGCTGTGGAACAATTCTGCTGACCCTACAGACCTGACTACAGATACTCTCTAACCCTGTGTCTTGGCTTGCCACAACCAAAACAAACATCGCTACTAGCTCTACAGGTACCTTTGTGGTTCTTACCATAAGTCTGACATAGGGGGTTAGTTCGAGCACTGCTGACACTTCCCTGAGAATTAGAGCCTGGTGCTTAATCTCGGTTTTCGTCTTTGAATTTTGGCATTGGGGAACTGGCGGAATAAGGAACTGGAACTGCTGGCTTAGGACGAAATTGCAAATGGTTTCCTCCTTCTAATTTGGGTTGAGCAAAACTAAAACTGCCTGAACTTGCTCTCTTGTTCTGCCTCTCCCTAGTCTTAATCTTCTGCTCCTCTATTTGCTGAGCATGGGTCATGAGAGCTAAAGTCATATAATTGTTCAGCATCGCAGACCTACACTCATTTACCACGCTATCATTCACCCCTAACAAAAACTTGCACATCTTAGCCCTGTTGTCTGCAACCACATAAGGTGCATATCTGGCTAACTGAGTAAATCTAAAAGAGTACTCTTTAACCATCATATTTCCCTACTTGAGGTTGATGAACTCTAGAACTTTTGTCTTCTTCAGCTCTTGGGGAAAGAATTTGTCAATGAAAGCCGTGATAAATTCCTACCACTCTATAAGACCTGCATCCTTTAACCTCTCAGACTTCCACTGTTTGTACCAAACATGAGCAACATCCTGTAATTGGTATGCGACTAACTCGGTACTCTCACAAGAAGTAACTCCCATGATGTCTATGACCTTCTGAACTTGGTCAATGAATTCCTGAGGGTCTTCATCAGACCTAGACCCGAAGAAAGATGGAGGGTTCATTCGGGTGAAGTCCTGAATCCTAGCTGCGGCTGAGTTGGCCACAGGATTGGCCGGAATAACTGGTGGCCATTCATTTTGGGAAGTTACAGACTGAGCAAGAGTGGTAAATACGATCCTGAACTCCACATGAGAAACATGATCGCCCAAAGATTCTTCGGGCTGAGGGCCTGAATGATTTCTTCTCTTAGGAGGCATGTTCTGAAATAAAGAGAAAAAATAGATTAGACTGAGAGACTAACTTGTGATTATGCTCACTGGCATGACATAAATACTGAAAGAGGGGAAACTATTCTTAAAACATCTCATAGCCTCTTGCACATAAATATGGCATGCAATACACCCATGTACAAGACTCTACCAAATGTGGCTTTCAGACTTCCTAGGACTCTATTGAACCTTAGGCTCTGATACCAAGTTTGTAACACCCCAATTTTCTGAATCAAAACGCTACATGGTGCTTATGACCCCGAAGGACCACAAGCTAACCCATGATTGATATCTGTACCTGTAAACTGCATAATATATATGTAAAATGCAGAAAACATGAAAAATAGGCCATAAGGTTCAACTGAATAAAATATCTAACAAATTATAACATCCATATGGGGTAACAAATACCCAAAACAACTAAAGTCTAAAATAAATCTGAAATAAATCTGAAAGCCTCTAAATACTGTCTGAGTAAGAAGTTGAAGGAACATGTCTCCAACTAACTCCGTAAATTGAAAGATAACTGAAGAAAATAAATGAAGTCAAATCATATCGTCCTCGAATGAAGAGGACTCACTGCAACTCTGTATATACTGAAATGCGACTGCTATTGCTGATCTGAAACTCATGGCTCTGAACCTATGGTGTAACATAAAAGAAAACACCATAACACAAATGCGTTAGTACAAATGAAAGTACTGAGTATACGAGTGAGGTAGGCCATATACAAAAGGTCTTATATGCATGAGCAGTTCTGACTGAATGACTAATATGAATGTGAGAGTGTAAACATGCATACATAGTAACTGAGATCGTGCATACGTGATATCTAGATATGTATGCTAATACATGGTTTATTGATATCTAACATGACTAATACTGGGATTTTTGATAACATGGATGACTGTGTCTGACAGTTCTGAATTTGATGGAACTACCTGAGTTCCGTACTGTAATTGAATTAACTATATCTTACAGTCCTGGTATACTAAAATCTGAAGAACTATCTAAGTTCTTTTACTAAGACTGAGACTGAAACTGTGGGAGATAGTTGCTTAATCGACATGCCTCAAATGCGCTATAATAGCTGAGCTAGGGTCCAATCTGTGCCCTGATTAGAAGGGTGTCAATACCGAGCCACTAGTAAGGACAAACTGTGAGTGACCCTTATCTAGCAGGTTACTTTAATGAGAACGGTGGGACCCTGGTCTGGCAGGTCAAATCACCTCATCAACCCTAATATGACAGGTTAAGATGTCTCAACCTACGCTGGCTACAAAGTTCTGAAAAACAAGGATGACTGGTAAGAATCACACCCTTATCTGGCAGGTGAGTTCCCATCCTTGGGTTCACTCAGTGCTAACTTCTACTCCTATCTGAAGAGATTGAACATGATTAACTGACTGTACATGGATTGAGTAACTAACTTCTGTTGACTGACGGAATAGTACTATTATCTGAGAATTAACTGAGATCATGAGATTTCTGAGATTTCCTGAGTCATATGACTGGCTGAGTTCTATAGATCATGGCTTAACTGAGAGTATCATGATAACATGACATGGATCTAGGCACACAACTATATATTTCGGGTACAAGTACCCCCAAGACTTGATGGAAGGAAACTGACACACATGACTGACTTGATCATAAGAATAGAGTCCACAATTCACAATATCATAAGTAGGGGATTTCATACTACACTTGGTTCTCAACATCTTATACATGGAAGGGGATGTACAAAACATGTATATACTTGCATTGCTTCAATATCATGCTCATTCTATATCAAAACAATAAAAAACAACAATAATGTAGAGTCGTAAAGAATAGAACATGGGCTTGTCATTTAAGCACTATTAAGTCATAAAAACATGGATTCTATCATTCTTGGCATTTTATCAAACACCTTACATGCACAAATTTGGGCATAGGTGTACTTATCAATTTGACAATCTTAATCCATCCAAAATTCATGGGTTTCAACTAACCTACTCATATGCTTCATGAAAAACACATCAAGATACAACCTTGAATCCAAACAACAATCATCAACATAAATATAATCATAACACAACAAGGAAATCACAATTTATTATTTAAAACATGATTCTTCAGCTCCATGGATGAAAAGGATCCATGGATGAACACTACGCATACCTTAGTGATTAAATCTTGAAAGAGATCTAATATTTCTGAAGGTTCTTGAAGAAATCCTTAGGCTTGCTCTTGATTTTTTTTGACTAGGTTTTAACTCCTTTGGGAGAGAATGTTCTTGTTCTTGAGGAGATGATCTTAAGAGAAAACCCTAATCTTGTGGTTGAGAGTATATGAGATAGCTTTTTGAGTTGTTTAACTAAAGATAATGGAAGGTAATACGCTCCTTGAGGGTTATAAGTCATGGGAAGTGAAGAAAAAGACCAAAATACCCTTGTAAAAATGTACCTCAATTATTGGAAAAAAATAGCTGACGACATTCGTGACAAGTCATCAATATGGTGATAAGTCATCCCGAAATGTCGTCACAAAAAGGTGAAATCTTGATTTTTTGGTTAAGGTTGACGACATTGGTGATAGGCCGTCACGAGCGTGATGACTTATCACAAAATGTCATCAATGGGGGTGGAAATCTGCCCAGGGCTGACAACATTGGTGACAAGTCGTCACGCTTGTGACAGCTTATCACGAATGTAGTCACTCACTTTCCCAGCCTGACATGCTGGAGTAAAATGGGCATAACTCCTTGCTCCAATACCAGATTTAGGAGAAATTCATATCGTTTGAATGATAATTCAATTATATATATTTTAGTGGGTCATGATATCATAAATTCATAGCATAACGAGAGATATGATCGTTTGAAGTTGACTATACCAATATCCTTCTCAAGAATTCAATCGGTAAGGAAATGTTTTGATTCGTCTATTAGCTAGGACACTTTTGAGGCCTTAATATGCATTAAGCTTGATCATAGAACTACCAAATATCTAATATTTATTACTCTTGAGTTCGAAGAATGATTCTAAAAAATGTCTGAACTTTTGGGGTATTATAGGTGAGTTATCATAGGGTCAGCTACAACAGATGGCAACACCTATTTGATAATTTACAACATATGGGTAATTTTTTGCAATAAATGACTTAATCTATTTGATAATTTACAATGGATTGGTAATCGATCGCAATAGAGGACTTAGTATGTTTGATAATTTACAACAGATGGGTAATCTAATGCAATAAGTGACCTAATCTGATTGATATTTTACAACAGATGCGTAATCTGATGCAACAGGTTCAATATTTGTTTTTATACAATTTCAATTGAGTTCATATGTTCAACTAATACTTAAATTGATTAATCTAGGACCAGGGCTGAGTACATAGGGTCAAATACAACTTCATTTGAGTCTTTTGGCAACTGCTTGGCGAGAGGGTTAAAAATTATGCATATCTTTTATAATTTTAAAAAATAATTAAGATAAATTCGGACCAAATTAATATTTTCAAAACTTGTCATTCTTTACCAAAATACAAATTAACCCATACAAATCATCCATTTGCGAGAAAAACATTTTATCATTTCAAATCTCGAGTTCTCGCTCTCTTCTCTTTCTCAACAATATAGTACAAACAAAATCTACTCAACAAATTGCTCAACCCTTTGCAATAGATCAATTTTCTTCTCATTTCTGACCACATAGGTATTATTTTCGACTTTATTCTTGCTTGTATCAGTCATTTTCTCTGTCTTTGTAGGTAACAATGTTCGAGAAGAGTTCTATATTTGTTATTTTTCTAAAAAATAAGGGCTTTTAAGTGAATGATGAAAAATAAAATTTTTAGTTGTATTATCTTCGAGAATGGATTTACAATTTTGAGTTTTGATGGTAAAATCATAGAAAGAAATTGAGAAAATCCTAGTTTCAGTCGCAGTATTTCGTTGACTATCGTGGTATTATTGGATGGTGTTTGTGGTGTTGGTGTTCGTAGTGGTGGTGTTGGTGGTCGTCGTGGTTGCACTGGTGGTGGATGTTGGTGGCATTGTTGGTGGTGTTTCTAATGGCATTGGTTGGTGGTATTTGTGGTATCGGTATTCATGGTGTTTTGTGGGATTGCTTGGTGGTGTTTATGGTGACATTGGTTGGTGGTATTTGTGGTGGCTGTCGGTGGTGTCGGTATTCGTGGTGTTTATGGCATTGGTTGGTGGTGTTTGTGGTGGTGGCTGTTGGTGTGTCGGTATAGGTAGTGTTTATAATGTATTTTTTAAAATTTATGCATATATAAATTGTAATGTAATTTTTGTTTTTCTATTGTTTGTAGGTAATACATATCTCACAAAAGAAAAGAAAGTGAATGTGGATCAACATCTGACCACCCAACAAAAAAGGCTACAGTACAGAGGGATTCAGAGGAGCTTCCTAACTAATCTCAGTCAGGGAAAAGTAAAGCTGAGGAGAGCTATGAAAACAACATTGAAGGAAGTGGACAAGGGTTTGTAGATGGTGATGAAGAAAATAAAAGTAAGAAAGAGGAGGAATTAGAGAGTGAGAAAGAGGATGATCATCAACAGGATGATAATGGCTCACCAATGGGGCATGAATTAATATCGACATCCCAATATGATCCTGTCAAAACTTTTAGTATTGACAGGTTTCAAGTTGCAATGCCGATAAATGACCTAAAAGCAGAACTAACTGGTGAACTTATACTTAAATGTCAGATGGGAAAAAATTTAAATTATTTTAGGAATATTATGAAGAATGAAAACATAGACGGACCTTTTAAGAAGAGCTGCTTTGGACGCTTTCTTGAGCTGCCTGAGGACCCCCTGCCCGTTTCCATATGAGGATGGTATATGGTTTTCTCAAGCACAGAATCAAGTACATGGGGGATGATAAAGATTTGAAGGGAGTGGGGGGGGGGGGGGGGGTAAAAAGATAGATAAAATCTGGATCAACTACTGTGGAATGCCGGTTTGTTTTACCTTGTAAGAGTTTTCCATAGTGACGGGCTTGAGATGCGATTATCCAGAAGAACCACCTATCGCTAAGGCAACACCCCCCAAAAGATCCAAGGTAAGAAAACGTAATAAAAAAATAGATGGGTTGTTTGACATTGCTCGACGTGGCTACAAAGCATCGGATTTATTAACAGATCTCATGGATAAAACCATACCAAAGTAGTATAAGTAGCAATTGTGCTTAGTTTGGTTTACCCATTTGGTTATATTGGCAAGAGACGTCAACAAGGTCATAGAAGATGATTTGTTGGCACATGCTGAGGATTTTGATAAATTTAATAATTATTCCTAGAGATATGACAACTTCTACTTGACTATCTAATATTTACTGACAAAGCTATCCTCAGGGACAACCACATTATTCGACTTTCCTTAGGCTTTCATGGTAAAATTAATTACTATTTTTATTTTACTCATCCATTAATTTATATATATTGAATATCGTTATTATTATGACTTTTCTTTTGCTTTCTTCCTGTTTACATTTTTTAGGATTGGGCATTTGAAGCCATTCCTCCCCTCCAAAAGTAGGTAATGGATCACCCGGATGAGGTTTCTCATCCAAGGATGTTTAGGTGGTTGGCTGAAAAGAACAATCCAAAAATTAAGGAGGCTGATCTCTTTAACCCCTCAGATGATGCAGTACGTCTTCTTCAAGTAAAATAATTTTACTCAATGAAAGATATTGAACCAATGTTATATCTGGTGCAATGGATGTTATATCTGATGCACCAGATGGGACATCTATTCGAAAGATTACCTGTGCTGTGACAATAGGTGCAACAAATGGATAATATATTGTGACAGATGATTGATATTTTGCCCCAGATTACCCATTTGTTGCTTTGGTTCTCTGAACCCAACTCCTAATAGATTAACCATCTACTGCAAATTATGCAACAAATGGGTAATCTGATGTAACATATTATTAATCTATTGTGACATACAGATCATTTATTGCATAATATATAACCTACTAGATTACCTTCTTGTGCAACTAGTGTAACCAATTGGTAATCTATTGCGACATATGATTGGTAATTTGCATCATATTATCCATGTGTTGCCCTGGTTCTCTGAACCTGACTCAAATAGATTTTAACCATTTACTGCAAACTATGCAATAGATGGGTAATCTAATACAACATATTATTAATCTTAGAAGTTGACTGTGTCAACATGTAACCCAACTGTGAAAATCATTATATTATATGATTTAAATATATCTGTCTTTTTTATAGGTTGTGCATCCATGTATCGTGCCTACTAAGCAGAAGTTAGTGATGATTTTTGATATTACTCTAGGTCATGTTGATACTATAGAAAACCCAATGGTGGATTTAATAAAGAAGGAATTGGCTAGAACAATAGCCATAAGAAAAGCAATTAAGCAAGGTCAGCCTAATGTTGAGGATCTTTATGACCAACCTACTGAGGCAGATCCGGGTGCTTCTAATGGTGGAAGTTGTTGCTATTGGTGGAAGGCATGCTGATGCTGCTATCTCTTGTGATGATGAGCATGTTGATGCTCAAGAAAAAATAAAAATGTTTGAAAACACTCCTTTTCACCCTTACATAGGTCCCTCTCTCCCCTCTTCACCCTCGTGTTCTCATTGCGAATACGAAGAGTACAAGGGTAGCCAGGATAAACTCTTTGAAAAAGTAGAGGCTATCTCTAAAACTATCGAGGAATTCAAATCCAAGAGGGGTGTCATACCATCCAATAAGGTAAGGGAGCCATACACTCCTACAAAGGCGGTTAGAAGGCAGAAAAAACAATTAGCGACGTACTCTTCAGTCGAAAATAAAAAAAATTACAACTCCTCTCTCTCCAAAAGCTGTTGAAGTTTAGAGGCTATTCAAGAAGGTGGACATATACACAGTTGTTGGCGCCAAAGAGAAGAGGGATCTGCGACAGGCCAAAAATGCCAAGCGAGGCTGACCAGATCACCCAGGCCTCCCCTTTTCCCCCAAGACTTCCAGACTGTGACAGATATGCTTATGGGTACGAGGACAAGGCAAGTTTACTTTTCCAAACCTAGCCTTCTAATCTTCTCCACAAAAAAGAAGCTACACAACAGATGTGAAATCTGTTGCAACAGTTGGGTATTCTGGTGCAACTTGTAGTGGTTTTATTACAACTTATTATTCATCTATTGCATAAGTTGTGTTGGATTATTGATTCAGAGAACCCTATATAATAGATGGACCATCCGTTTTATCTTTACAATTACTAACCTATTTAAAATTTTACTTCTTATATCACGACTTGTTGACAAAATTCTCTGCCTTATGAGGAAAAGGCAATTAACGTACCCAGAAGCTTATGACGCTGCCGATATGATAATGGACCTCAACTTCTGCAAGACGCTTAAGGATAAGTATGATCAACTCAATAATCAAGCGTCAGCCTGTGGCGCGGAATTTGATTTGTTAGTTTCTATGTTGGACTGGGATAAAGAAGAAATAATATAATATGTTAGAGATGAGAGACCAAATCCACATGACAAGAGATGGACCGAGGCAAAGAGAATTCTTGCAGTCACGAGTATGGACGACATACATTATTAGGATTTTGAGATACTACTCGAGGAGGGAAAGATCAAAGTTTATGACTAAAATGAACCTTCCATCGATGAGGTCATTCTTTTTATCCACGTACAGCCACTGATGGAGATGTTCCTCATCTTGTTGAGGGAGAGTAAACTGATGAATCATTTTCCAGAGGAAGTGTTGATGAAGAAATCATAAGATTTTGAAGGTCGAAACAAGGTCATGAACCTTCCAAAAAATGCTACCGATTTTACGTACGGATCGCACGCTCTTACACACATCAAATATTTGCTGACCGACAAAGAAATGGCCGAGCAATTGACCTTTCTGTGCAACAACTCTGTGGAAAACCTGCAAGAGGTCTGGGCTTATGGGGTAAAAACTGGACGCTTGGAGCCTGTGTATACAGAAGAGCCTGTGAAATAACACTTTTTTATTTCAAGTCACACTTTACTTTAAATTACATGTATATGTAGTGGCAATAATTTTTTCCTGATGAAAGTTGAGTTTTTTTATAATGCAATAGATTGTCAATCTGTTGTAAAATATATTCTATCTGTTCTGGCAAATAGTTTATCTGTTGCAGTAGGTTGGTCATCTGTTGCATTATGTCGATGTTATTTCTACCTAATCTAAGTCTAATCTGTTGCAACAGTGGTAAGACCTGTTTGATAATTTCCAACAGATGACCTAAGTTTTACAACATATGCGTAAATCTTTTTGATATTTTTCAACAATTACGCTTGAATATCCATGTGCTCGACAACACCAAACCAGTAGCAAATACACCACCATGAAAATTTCAGCAATTAGGCTTGAATATCCTTGTGCTCAACAACACTAAATCAGTAGCAATAACGACAACAATGTAGTATCTTCTTGCATGATTTTGTTTCTCTTCAGATGCCTTAACTTTATTCAACAAATCCCAGATTACACAATTTTCTTGTGAAGGATGTCGTTCTTCATACCAATCAAAGTAATCGTATCCACCCAATTTCTATAAAAATAAGAACACAATTACAAAATAATTACAAGTCAATCATTAATCAGCTAATTAAATAAAAAAATATTACCTTTAAAATCTTACAAGTAAAAAACCTATGACCTGGATTTTGGTGAGTCCAAGAAGTCTTCAAATAGATCTTCATGGCCGCACTTACAATATCAAAAATCTTTATAAAAAAAATAGTGGAAAATGCGCTCGGCCTTGTCACGCTCAGTTGGAAAAAATAAAAAAAAGATAAGGAAAAGAAATACCAAATGTAAATAATTTGAAGAATTTGGATAGATTAAAAAAATGATGACGATGAAGAAGAAGATTTGGAAATTTAGGGTTAAATTTTTGGAAGTAGATGAATATATAAGACAATGGGGGGAAAAATGAACGTTGGGGGCCAAATCAGACGCCAAGTCTGCAAAAATAGGGGTTCAATGAGCCTTGGCTGCGTGAATTACACGCAAGCAGCCAATAGGACAAAAATTTCTAAAATGATACATTTGATTCCTATTTTATTTTACGTGTTTAAAATAAACACCGTCTACTTGATGCCTTTTTTATTTTAGGTGTTTGAACTGAACACTATCGATGGGTTCCACCCTTTTTATTTTAATTCACTTTCACTTTTTACATGTAGTGGCAATTTTTTATTTCCAATGATAGTTGAATTTTTATAATGCAACAGATTCTCCATCCGTTGTAACAAATATTCTAACTGTTCTGACATATAGTTAATCTGTTGCAATAGGTTGGTCATCTATTGCATTATGTCGATATTTCTATCTAAGTTTATCTGTTGCAACAGTGGAAAGACCTATTTGATAAATTCCAACAGATTACCTACCTGTTGCAACATATGTCTAAATCTGTTTGATATTTTTCAACAGATATGTCATCTGCTACAACAAATACATTATCTGTTGCAATATTTGAATCTAGTATTCCATTTCAATTAATAAGTTCACATCTAAGGAAAAAATAAAATTTATAGACAAAATAAAATAAATTGAAGCCTTCAGAAATTAGCTGAAATAAATCAACGTATAAGTAAAATGTAAATTTTTTTTTATGGGTACAGATCTCAACAAATACATCAACAATTTAAGTATTGATGCCAAAGATTCCTAAGGAAGGATGAGGTTATTACTTTGACAGAATAAAGCTATAAAGATCTACTCAATATGGATAAGTTGTTCTTTATCCGGTGCTATAAAATTTGGCTTTGGTAGTCGTGGATATTTATTGTCGCTTACGTATGATTTTTGCGCTTTCTGTTCTTCGTATTTCCATAAAAAGAGTAGCATATTGTCAATGTTGTTCAGCAGTACCTTCTACATACACCTGGTAAGCCAGAATTGGTCAGTGCTAATCACAGAGATACAACAAAATGGAAAAGGATATCTCATCTGTTCTAGCAAATCAAACAGGTCTTCCTCCTATTTTAAATTGTCCCAAACAAATTATATTTTTGTCGCAATAATGAATCAACTGTTGGGAAAAATTTCTACTTGAGGAAGACCAGTGTGATAATTTCCAATGGATGAACTGAATGCCCCAAATCTGGTACCCGGAACGCTACACGGTGCTCATGACCCCAAAAGACCGCAAGCTAACCCATGACTGATATCTGTACCTGTATACTGCATAAAATACTATAAATACGGAAACATGAACTGAAAGGCCATAAGGTTCACATATCTGAAGTAAAATATAACATCTCAAAAGGGGTATGAAATACCCAAAACAACTAAAATAACTGTCTGAACATAATAGTATGGAAAGCCTCTAACTGACTGAACTGTCTGAGTAAGGAGTTAATGGGACATGCCCCCAACTAACTCCAACTAATAAACTAATTAATGAGATAAAAGAGAAATAATTATGTCCTCAAAAAATGAGGACTCACTTCTAGCTCTGACTGCTGAGACTGAAATCTACTGCTTCTTTGGAGCTCGTGTATATGAACCTATGGTATAAGACACTATAGCGCGAATGCGTCAGTACGACTGAATGTACTGGTATGCATATAAGGTAGGCTAAATGCATGGGGTTCATATGAATGAACAATAATAATAACAACTGACTATCATGAGCGTGAGAGTTCATGCATGAGACATAATAACTGATGCTAATACCGTGATAACATAATTACTGAATCTGAATATTGATACATGGCATACTGATAACTGATAACATGAGTGACTGTATCTGACAATCCTAATTCTGATGGAACTATCAGAGTTCCATACTAAACTGAGTTGACTGTATCTGACAGTCCTAAAATCTGAAAAACTATCTGAGTTCTTTTACTGAGACTAAGTGACTGTGTCTAACAGTCCTAAAATCTGTAACTGAAACTTTGGAAAGTATTTATCTAACTGACATGCCCCAAATATGCTATAATAGCTAAGCTGGGGGTCCAATCTGTGCCCTGATTGGAAGAGTGTTAATACCGCACCACTGGTAAGGACAATCTGTGAGTAACCCTCATATAACAAGTAAATCTAGTAAGAACGGTGGGAACCCTCATATAGAAGGTTAAGCCACCTCATATACCCTTATATAGCAGGCTACGATGTCTCAACCTATGCTGGCTATATAGTTCTAGAATGCAAGGATTGCTTCTAAGAATCACACCCTTATATAACAGGTGAGTTCCCATCCTTGGGTTTACTCGGTGCTAACTCCTACTCCCATATGAATGGACACTGAAGATGATTTACTGAACTGAACATGGACTGAGTTACTGAATTCCGTTGACTGACAGAATACTACTGATGTCTGACAACTGTCTGAGTTCATAAGATCATAGAGATTTCCTGAGTTATAAGACTGTCTGAAGTCTAAGGATCATTGCTTGACTAGGAGTATCGTGAAAACATGACATGGATCTAGGCACACAGCTAATGTTTCGAGTACAAGTACCCCTAGGACTCGATAGAAGGAAACTAACAAAGCATGACTCTCTGGAATACATAATAACCACCATAATACATTTATTGAAGCATTTCATCAAACATGTGATAGGAATAAACTTGTACATACATGGGGATTTCATGATATCATGCTAGTTGGGTATTTTCCTTCATCTAGGCATTTAATCAAACACATGGTAGGCATAGTATGTGTAGACCACATTAGACAATAATTAAACATCATGATTCAATTCTAATTTCATCATTCAAGGGTTTAATCATAAGTTTGCATGAATCTATATCTATGCTAATCAAACCAACATAAATTTATCAACCAACATGGAATGAAATTCAATCACTCATTATCAACATGAACAAGAGCAGTCCAATCATGAAATTCATAAAGAAAATCCATAAACTTGAATTTATAAAAGGGATTCTTGGGCTTTATAGATGAAATGAGTCTATGAATGAACACTATGCATACCTGGGATGATAGATCCTTGAAGGTTCTTGGAGAATTTCTAGACTGGTTCTTGAATTTTGTTGAATTTCTTGAAGAAGGATTTAACCCTAGTTCTTGGCTTCTAATCTTGAGAGAACCCCTATCTTGATGGTGTGAAATAATAATGAAATAAATGGCTGAAATCAGATATAACTGGGTATATATAGGCGGGTGATAAATGACCAAAATGCCCCTATTAAAACGACTTAAAATAACTGAGCGGGTCATCTGACGGTGGGGTGCAACGGTCCGTCACTGGGTCGACGGTCTGTCGGACCTCTCCGTCGCACTGAGACAGAACTGGGACTTGCTGTCATTGAGCGACGGTGGGGTGCGACGGTCCGTCGTTGGGTCGACGGTCTGTCGGACCTCATCGTTGTACTAATCCATAGAACAGGCTCACTACCTCGATGCGACTGTCGTGGTCGATGGTCCGTCGCTTGTCCGACAGTCCGTCGGCCTGCACCGTGGCACCTGGACAATTTTTCTGCCTTCTGTATTTTGGACATAACTTCCTCATCTGACACTAGATTTTGGTGAAATTGGTATGGATGGAAAGATTATTCAATTTTCCACATGATAGAAAGTGAAAATCTCAAAAATACCACGTGTGCAAAATAGATTTGTATTTCAAAGCAAGTTCTAAAATCCTTGAGATGATTTCAAGCTAGGAAAAGGCACGGGTATTACATAAACCATCTATTGCAGTAGATAGGTCATCTATTGGTACAAATAAAAATAGTACGAAGAGCTGTTTGATTTGCTAAAATAGATGAGACATGGTCGCAACACATACTTTATCTGGTGCAACAAGTTATTCAACTGTTGCAACAAAGGTATATATCTGTTTGATAATTTTCAGCAAATGTGTCATCTATTGAAACAGATATGTGTCTGTCTGTTAGTTTGAAGACATATATATTCACCTTCTACAGCTCGTGCTGCTCTCCTCTGGATATTGTACATTGCTCAGTGCAACATACGAACTGAGGATTTGCAATTTTGATTTTTTGGATGCTTGATAATGCCTTGGAAATCACTTTCTTTCTTCTTTTAGCCTTAATCTCTAATTGAGAGGATGTATATAAAATCCTCTTTGATTTAATGACACCCCTCTTAGATGTCAATTCCTTTATAAAATTAGTTAATTCATTAATAGCATTAATCTTTACATCATATTTTGGCCTGCAGTCTTGACATTTGCATGCAGAACATTTGCTGGGAGAGGCAAAATCTGTATAACCAGTATGATCATACTCATAATGGTTTATTTTAAATATTGTAAGAGGAGCATTATTAGCACCACAGCATCACCTCTACCACCACCAAAAACTCTATCACCACTAAGACCATCAACAACAACAAACCCACCCTCCAAAATTATTTTTTTTGTAATGACTGATGCTCCAAACAATTCCATTTTTACTCTGTCAATGATCTTAGGGTACGATAAAGTTTGCATAGACCGTAAAGTAAGAAAAAATGGCATCTTCAACTCTTGATTGGTCGGAACTAGAAACGGATGCACAATTTAACATAAATCATTATATATTAGAATGATGATTAGATCATTCAAAAAAATTATTAATTAAAACAAAAAATTAATTATAATTATACTTACTGCATCCTTCGGAGGGTTGAAGAGATAAGGAAATTTTATATTTTAATCAGTTTTGACCGACAACCATCTCAAGATTCTTTGACAGGAAACTTCTTCCTGATAGTTCACTTGTTGTCTCAAATAAGGAACGACTTCAAATGCCCAAGCCTATTAAATAACACCAATAAATCAAAACCATTATTGAGTAAAAAAAATACATGATATCATAATAAAAGAAAGAAACATTTACCATGAAAGACCATGGAAAGCCATATAAGTTGACTGTGTTTGGCGCTAATGTAGTCAAAAAATATTTGATAGTCATTTTGAAGCTTTCATAATCCCAAGGATAGATGTTAAATGCCTCAAGATCCTCGGAGAGCTTTATTAAACTAACACTTATGTTGTTGTTAACGTCTCTTGCCCAAAGAATATTATGTACAAACCAAACCAAGCACAATGATTGCTTGTTCTTCTTTGAAATTCTTTTACCTTTCAATGCTTCTATCAAATTTTTATTTTTGATGCTTGGACCAACAATGGACACTAGGTCATCAAGATCACACGACTTGCCTTTACCTTTGTTAGGTGTGCGGGGTGCTGTTTTTGGGTTAGAATACATATAACATGAGAAGAAGAAGGAAGATAGTATTTTAGTCCAATAAATATGACAAACTCCTTCTAACCAAAACAAACATACATGCCACAGTAATTTATCCATACCTCATCCATCTTATCTTTGTTTTCATACATAAACCTACACTTGGGAAGTTCATATACCATTTTCATTTGGAAATGAGAATAGTTGTCCTCTGATAAATCAAGATAATCCCAAAGAAGCTGTCTCTTAAATAAGCATCTAATTTTTGTTCTCGAAGTATTTTTATGAAGGTGTTGAAAGATTTTTCGATGGCTGACTTAACCACGAAATCACCTATTAAGTCTGGGGCACCATCTCACTATATTCTCATAGGATAAAAATCAATGCTGAAAGTTTTAACCAACTCTTCGGTGAAAGGGCTATAAGAATTTGGATCATCTCTTTTGAAAAATTCCTCCTCCCCGTGTTCATCATATTCAGCTCCTGATTGAGATAAAGCTTGTAAAGCAAGCTCATAGAGTGGTGGATATAGCCTAGCTGCTTTACTTTTTCCTTTACTTGGACTTGATTCAATTTTTGTTCTTTTGGGAGACATATTATCTAAAATTAACAGAAACATAAAAAATATATTATAGTCGATTAATGCATCGTTAAAAAAGGATAACAGTTAATCTAACAAGCAAAACAGTAAAACAGTGATTAATGCATGACTGATCTGTTACACCAGGTAGTATATCTATTACAACATATAACCAACCTGTCACAGCAGATGAGTAATCTGTTGCAATAATACAAAATATGTATAACTCATCTTTAAAGATAGATGAATGGTTGTGCAATAGATCACACATTATTGCAACATATGAGTGATCTGTTGGAATAATTAAATAACCTATTGCAACAGATCACACCTCGGTTGCAACATCATTTATTGTATTATGAGTGATCTGTTGGAACAGTTAAATAACCTGTAGCAATGACTGAGTAATCTGTTGCGATAATACAAAATATATCACTCATCTGTTGAGAAAGATGAATGGTCTGTGCAATAGATCACACATCTGTTGCAACATATGAGTGATCTATCGAAACAGTTAACTAACCTACAATAATGACTTAGTAATATGTTGCGACTATACAAAACATATCACTCATCTATTGAGAAAGATGAATGGTCTATGCAATAGGTCACACATCTAGTGTAACACATGAGTGATCTATTGGAATAGTTATCAATGGTCAATATTATTTAGATTTCTTCCAATTGAAGAGTCATCTATCGCGGAAGATGAATGATCAGTTGGAAAAATCAAGTCTTGGACATGTCCTGTTGTAAGAGTTGATAGGATTTTATCCAACAGAAGGTTCATCTGTTGCATCATCTCTTTAATCCGATGTTTGCTCTGTTGCAACAGATGGTTAATCTATTGCATCAGATTTTTTTATATGATGGTTCCTCTGTTGCATTCAATAGTAAATTTATGGCATTAGATGGTTAATCTGTTGCAACATATGGTTAATCTGTTGCATCAGATAGTTAAACTGTTTCATCATATACTAAATTTGTTGCATCAGATGATTAATCTTTTATACCAGAATTTTAATTTGATGGTTCCTCTATTGCATCATATGATAAATTTGTTGCATCAGATGGTTAATATGTTACACCAGATGGATAATCTGTTAGAGAAAAAAAATAGTAGCAAAATTTTGTTCAAGAGAAAAACAACAATACCATCATTTTTACTAAGAACAAGAACAGAACAAATCAATCCAAATCGTTGTTTTATTTGTATAAACACAAACAACAAAAATCAAACTTCAAAAAAATGCAACAAACAACAAAAAATTATAATTCACTTCGAAAAGAGAAGAGAAGAAATACCAGAAATTAGGGTTTTATTCAGACGATATTTCAAATTAAAACAACAAATATTGAAATTGTTAACAATTACTATAAGAGAAATTGACTCAAGTTCCTCATTTTCTTCAAAACTAAAAAGGCCATAATCTTTTACCTGTGAAAAAAGAAAAGGAACGATGAAGAATTCAAAGCTGTTGTAGCCGAAGAGCAAGACTGTCACATCGATTAAAGGTTGAAGTCAAAAAGGAACTCGAAGCCCAACTATTTGCCGCCGTAGGTTGAAGTTGTCGAGGATTGAAAGGAGAAATTTCCAGAAGTACTGTTGGTTTGGAGAGAGTTGAGAGAAGTTGTCGAGAGAGAGAGGAGAAAGACTGGTTGATTTGGATTGAAGAGGGGTGTGGGTTGGGTTGATTTGTATTTTTAAAAAGATTAGAAATTTTTGTATATATATATATACTGATATAGTCAAATATTAAATCTGCCACCCATAATACCAAGGCACTATCTGGGGCAAGCTGTTAAGCGTCGCTTTTCCTATCCATAGGTCGTGTGTTCGATCTCAGTTTGCAATATTTATATTTTTTAATACTGATATAGTCAAATATTGCAAGCGGCAAAACGACACTTTGTTGCCCATAGATGTGTGTACCATTAAATGAATTATGAATAGTATATTATGATATTAGTAATATTTTTGAAAGATAAAGTTTTGTCATTTTATTATTATTTTTTTTAATTAATTGGTTGGTCAATTTTTTTATATATCAAAAAATGAATAATTTGATTAATTTAATCGATAAGCAGTGATGGAACCAGAAATTCAGCGAATGATATGCAAATTTTATTTTCAGCTATGTTAAGAGTGTGCAAAATTAAATATACACTCATTATGATTAACATTTAACCTCTATTCACCACATAATTTTTCGTCGAAGGGTGTGCATCTAACCACCCTTCATCGAAGGTGACTCCGCCCCTGTCGATAAGTTTACTTGGCAGCCAAAGAGTCCGGATCCTGAATCCGCCTCTGGTAATCAGGTATTTCATCAAACCTCAATATCTCCGTCTCTTTCATCTAACTCTTTTTCTATTCTAGATGTAATAGTCTGGTAAGTTTTATTTTTGATTTCTTTTTCTGCAGATCTATAATTTTGATTCATTCACTCATCTCATCTTTTAAAAAGTAATTTTGAATTCCACAGAAGAAATTAATATATATTGCTGTAAGTGAAGATACATATTCTTAGATACAGATGAGAAATCTGATAGTGGACATTAGGATTCAAACAACAGAGGAAAAAATCTCACATAAGAAAAATGACATCACCAGTCATAGAAAACACTATACATAGCATTTGAAATAGCAACCTTCAATAATTTACAACGGTCATACGGCGATTACAGATGACCTCTAAATAGATGTAAATGTCTAATAAAATCAACTTATCTCATTTGATTAAAGTCAAAGTTATTTTAGGTAATCTAACAGAAAATGACATATTCATACATAATCTATCACTAATTATTTATTAAAACATGTCTCAACTTTCAATTATTCACTTTTTCTACTTGGACAAAGGTGGGGCAGCGCTAAGCAATCAATTTTAGGTGAAGAGTTAGTATGTGTACCTTGTTCCTTTATAATTAATCCTCACAGGAAAATTGTCTTACTCTTGCATTCAACTCATTATTCCAAGTTTACATTCGTTTCGTTGTTCTCTGGTGATGTTAACCTCAGTACTCTGGAGAAAATTTACATTCATTTTGAGACTCCATCACAGAATGTTTGTCCTACGCTATGGGTAAAGAGAATCATTAACTCTCTCAAAGTGATTCTAGATATGGATTGTGAATACAACAGGAAATATCCTAAAGAAAATACAAAACATGAAGAAAGAGAAAAGTTGAGATATGAAAAAATCACACTTCCTAAAACACTAACTGAAATGAAAAATAAAACTAAAAGTTAAAGAGGAAATTCTATAGCCTTATCATAGTATTTTATGTTCATAGATTTTTGATGAACCAATTAGAACGCCGCTCAAAAGGTATGTACAATCGACGTTGGTTCATTTTGACCCCCGGTTCACGCTGATAGGTAAAATAATGGATCTGGAAGTAGCAACCCCGGGATAGCACTTGATGTGGAATGCAGATATAGGATTAACACTAGAGAAAGCAACCTTTAGGAAATCACTGCCTTTGATCATGAACAACAGAATAAACTTGATCTTAAGGTACTTCGACCAAAACAGGATAAATCCAATGATTTTCATAATCTAAACAAAAGCTATGATTAAATTGAAGAAAATTAAGTACTTTGTATTTAATTCTGCTAGGTTGAAAGTTCCACGGGCGATCTAAAAAGTGAGTACTATGGAAGTAATCTGACGCCTTACTCCTCAACCATTTTATTCATACAGTGATTCTATTGTGGAGATAATACGTCCACCAATTCTAAGTTGTCAAAGTTTGTAAGCCTAGCAGATTTTTGTGAATTAAAGAAACATAGATTTTTCATTTGTTGTGTGATGAAATGTTAATGTGTTTGCGGACTGATCATTTTGTTATCTTAAGAGGGACTACCTTTCTTATTACTCTAATATACTAAATCAGACAACACAAGATCAACATGAACTATTCTTCTTTTCTAATAGTCGGATATTTGTGCTCTTTGGTCTACTTTAAACTTTCATATTTATAGGAAACATTTCTAGCTTTTACATTATGTCTAATATTCTTAAGTTTGTGAAATTCCTGAAAATCAGTAGATGTTATTATTGATACAAGTTGTATTTAACCCAAGGTGCCAATAACAGAATGGATCTAATTGCACTACTTATAAGTGGTGTGAATGATGAGGTCAGTGGACTAGATGAAGACATTCTAGGGGTTTTCGAGAGGTGGGAAGAGGGGTCTAATACCTTTTGTCTTTGTTCCATTTGAGGAGGTGAGTTTATCATTCACATTTGTGTGGAGTCGTCCCTTTCTTCATATTAAAACAAAAAGAAGATCCAGTTTCACATCTAACAATTAGTATGGCTAATGAGCTAATTCTAATAGGTGGTGCAATATTTTTTATAATTGATCGTGATGTGTAAAAATAAGAGACAAATCTTTGGGAATTTTCTTCTTTGTATATTTATTGTCAATTACATTTATTTATACAAGCTAATGAAAAAAACCTTCTATTCTAATCTAAATAAGAGTCTTCTACTCTAAGCTAAACAAGTGTCTTCTATTTTAAGCTAATGAATTGTTGTTGGGATGGCTATGTGTTGTTTGTATATAAAGTCCAAATGTTGACCCATGTTGGAGCTGGTTTTTATTGGATGATATGGATGATGAAGATGAGCCATCTTGATTGCTAACATCCTCCTCAAGTTGGAGGGTAAAGAAGTGACACCCAACTTGCACAAATTCTGGTGGTGAGGAGGTCCGGAAAGGGATTTGGTGAAGATGTCGATGAGTTAATAGATGGAAAAAAAGAAAGAGATATTAAGCCGGAGAGACATTGTTGACGAACGAAATGGCAGTCAAGCTCGACGTGCTTCGTGCGCTCATGGAAAACCAGATTTCGAGCTATATGGAGGGCTGCTTGGCTGTCAGAGTGAACTGGAATAGGAAGAGGGGAAGGAACGGATAAATCAGTAAGTAATCTTGTCATCCAGGTCAATTCTGTAACTAATCTCCTCATTAACCGATATTCAGCCTCTGCAGATAAAAGGGAAACTAAAGACTGTTTCTTCGATTTCCAAGATACTGGTGAACCTCCAAAACTTATAAAAAATCCACTGACATACCTTCTTGTAGTACGGCAAGAGGCCCAGTAAGCATCACAATAAGCAGCAAGAGAAAAAGAGGGTGAAGTATTGACAAAGATGCCCTGATTCAGATATGATTTCAGGTAACTTACGAGTCGCAATCATGCTTTGAAATGTTCAATACTAGGATGTTGCATAAATTGACTGAGAGTCAAAACAACAAAACACAGATCCGGTCTAGTGTGAGTCAAATAATTGAGCTTACCAATGAGATGCTTGTAAAGTGTAAGATCTAACATGTGATTTTCTGAATCTGCAGAGAACTTGACTGAAGGATCTAATGGAGAGGAAGCTAGAGGAAGGTGTCAAACATCAAATTCATTGACTAAATCTAAGGTATATTTTTGTTGACTTACTATGATTCCCTGTTCTTCCCGCAAAATTTCCATTCCCAAAAAATAATGCAGTGAGCCGAGATCCTTAATTTTAAACTCAGAATGAAGAAACTCTTTTAGGTTTTACTTCTCATCAGTATCATCCCCCGTAATAAAAATATCATCAACATAGACAACTACGATAGAGATTAGTCCTCCTGATTTCTTAAAGAATAAAGAATAATCATTGAGGGAGGTTGTATAACCTTTGAAGTTTAGAGCTCCAGCAAGCCTGGCATACCATTGCCTTGAAGCTTGCTTTAATCCATAGAGTAATTTTTTAAGTCAACAAACCATATTAGGCTGAGGAGGTTCCATTCCCGCAGCGAATTTCATATAGACCTCTTCTTGCAAAATTCCTTGCAAGAAGGCATTATTTACATCAAGTTATGATATTTTCCATTTCTTTGTAGCTGAAATTGCTAGTAAACATCAGATGGTGGTCATTTTGACCACTGGTGAAAAAGTCTCATTGAAATCAATGCCCTCTAACTGAATATCACCTCTAATTAATAAGCGTGCCTTTGGTCTTTCAAGAGACCTATCTGTATGTTGTTTCACTTTATAGACCCACTTACAAGGCAATGCCTTTCTTCCTTGTAGAAAATGGACAATGTCCCAAGTCTGATTGAGTATTATAGCATCAATCTCATCCTGCATTGCCTTCACCCAACCTGGATATATACATGCCTGAGAGTAACTGTTGGGTTCAATGATAGAGGGAATAAACTATCATTTAGCTTTACTGGTTGTGGAAAGAGTAGAAAGTGATAAACATGTGGGTTTAGTAGTAGTAGCAAAATAAGATTCAGTCACATCATTAAGATAAATAGTATTCTAGATATAGTCTTTGAGATATGAATGTAGTTCACCAATGTTTCTCCTTTGAGATCTTTTGGGAAGAGGTAGGGGTTGTGAAGCATCTTGGTCTGAAGAAAAATGTGGTGTGACGGTTGGAGCAGAATAATTAGAATGATCAAGTGTTGGTTCAGAAAGGTTAGAAGGTGGTAAGTTAGAATTTGGTTTTATGGGGTTAGAAGGAGTGAGAGATGCTGGAGTGAAATAATGGTCTTCTTCTGTGTGGATAGGAAAAGTAGGAGTAGGGATATGTGAATGGTCAGAAGAAGCAAAAGGAAATACATGTTCTACAAACTGAACATCTCTTGACACAAAATTTCTTAGAAGTCAGGTCAAGAAGTTTGTACCCTTTTTGATCACTTGGGTATCCTAAGAAAACACATCTAGTGGCTCTAGGATCAAATTTACTCCTTCCCTGAGATAAAGTGTTTGCAAAGCATAAGCAACCAAAATATCTTAATAATTGATAAGAAGGTGCTTTGCCAAATAGAATTTCATAATGCGTTTTACCTTTAAGAACCTTGGAAGATATTCTGTTGATTAGAAATGTGACAGTGAGTATACATTCTCCCTAATAGATCATAGAAACTCTAGATTGAAACATCAAATCCCTAGCAATTTTAAGTAAGTATCTGTGCTTCCTCTCAGCTACCCCATTTTGTTGTGGAGTATCAACACAAGATGTCTAGTGTATGATTTCTTGAGATGTTAAAAAATTTGATGCCTCTACACTCCTACTTAACTTCATTGTATTATCAGATCTGATAATCTTTATTCTTTTGTGAAATTATCTTTCAGTCATTTTCGAGAAATATTGAATAACAGAAAATGCATTGCTCTTAGTTGCTAGCAGGTATGTCCAGGTTCCTCTACTGTAGTCATCTGCTATAGTTAAGAAATACCTATAATTCATATGAGTAGGTGACTTGTAGGGACCCCAAGTGTCTATATGAACAAGATCAAAAATAGATTGAGAAGTAACTTGACTGATAGGAAAAGGTAATCTATCTTGGCTAGCTAAAGGACAGATTTCACAATGACAATCATAATTATAGGGAATTGTAAGGAAATGGACTTTTTTAATTGCTGAATAAGGAAAATGCCCAAGTCTTACATGACATAACCTTATATCAGAACTAGTATTGGAACAAACTGGAAAACTATGTGAAAATGGATTGGGACTGGAAACAGTACTGTTAAAGTCAGAAAGGACTTTAGAATCCTTGTAAATCTCTTGGTTCCCACTAGACTCCTTAGGAATACTTTGAAGCAAGTACAAAACTTTCTTTACTTCACTAAAAGCTTGAGGCTTCTTCATTAAAGGGCGTGCAAGACACAACTATTAGAAGTGAAAGATAGAGTATAATTGTATTGGACATTAAATCTATGAACTGATAGCAGATTGTATTTGAAACTTGGAACATACAGAACATTATGTAGTGTGAGGTTATTAGGAATTATAACACCTCCTATGTGAGTCACAAGGATGGACTGAGAGTTGGGCAAATTAATATTAACAAGAACTTTAAGAGCTATCATGAAAAAAAAAGACTTAGAGTTGTATCACATGTGCTCAGAAGCACCCGAGTCTATTATCCCTGTTCCATAATTAAAGAATAAAAGACAAGTTCTAATATATTTAAGCACAGTACCAACAACTGCATTAACATTTATCTCAGATCCCTTGTTCATGGATGATCTCTCTGTTGATTTCTATTTTGTTATTTGAATGAAATGGTTGAATTGTTCTTTGGTGAAATGTTGATTGATTAAATCCATGTCAATCTTATGCACACTTTTACCTTCTTCTCCAGACATAATAACATTTCCTCTGATTTAAACCTGCCTATCTCTATTATTTGTGAATTGAAAATCTTCAGAAAAACCATGTAACCTAAAGTAATCATCATCAACATGCAGTCTTACCACAAAAATCATAGGATACATTAGGATTATACTTCTTCTTAACCCTAAATTTCTGTTGTGTCTTGTTTGTCCTTGTGTATTTGAGTAATTGCTGATGATTGTTCATCCTTCGATAATTGAATAATCTAGTTCTAAAGTTAGGCATAACACGAGGGGGTTCCTGGACCTTCTTTCCAAGCTTGTTTTGATTCACATTGCTTACCATAAAAAAGAAGAATTATTTAGGATCATCCCACTCATATAGGTTTCTCTCTGATTTTGATCTTGCAGAATCAGAGAGTAAGCAACATTTATGTTGGCTAGCGGATTCATCATTAAGACATTTCTCTTGCCTGAGCATTCACATCATTCAGACCCATCAAGAATTGTATAAGCTTCTCATCTTCTAGAGATTTTTCTATCTTCACTTTACCTTCATAGTTACACACACAGGTGCACTTATCAGACTTGAGAGAGTCCAGCTCATCCCCAAGTCTCTTAAGTTTAGTGAAATATCCTGCAATGTCATTATTTCCTTGAACTAACCTATTTAGTTCCTTTTGCATGTGAAATAATTTGGCTCCATTAGATTGTCCAAATCTATGCCCTAGACTCATCCATAAATCTTTAGCAGTTCTAAAGTATATAACACCATCAACTATATCCTTGGAAAGAGAGTTAAGGAGCCAAGATATTACCATGTCATTGCATCTGCTCCAAGATTGCATATCTGGAGATTGAGCATCTGGTGAAGCATTAGTACCAGTGATAAAACCAAGTTTGTTCTTGGCTGACATTTCTATAAGTACTGATCTTTTCCATCCTTGATAACATTTTCCATCTAATGGAGTGTTAACCAAGGCCATTCCAGGTGAATCTGAATAGTGAAGATAATAAACATAAGTGGGATCCATAGCTGGTGGAGTTCTGGTGGTAGAACCAGAAGATGCTGAAGAAGTAGTGACTTCATTTGCCATTGTAGAGATTGGTTAGATAATGTAAATTGATAATTGAGAAGATGATTTGTATGCAACGATCTACCTCTTTGATACCGTGTAAAAATAAGAGACAATCTTTGGGAATTTTCTTATCTGTATATTTTTTGTCAATTATATTTATTTATGCAAGCTAATGAAAAGAACCTTCTATTCTAAGCTAAACAAGAGCCTTCTACTCTAAGCTAAACAAGTGTCTTCTACTTTAAGCTAATGAATTGTTGTTGGTCTGGCTATGTGATGTTTGTTTATAAAACCCAAATGTAGACCTATGTTGGAGCTGGTTTTTATTTGATGATATGGATGATGAAGATGGCCATCTTGATTACTAACATGATGTTGTGTCTTCTAATTAACTTAAAAGGAAATAGTATCTTCTAATATGAAGCTAGCATAATATTTATATATAATCTTGGCACATCTGATATAGTCTTCTAGATACAAGAATATGTGGTTTCTTCATTATTCAAACATCCAAGTCACCTGCTGTATATAGATGCATAGAGTCATTGAGTGTCCTACCTAGTTTAGACATCTCCTCCTATTTTATTTTAATGTCTCGCTGTTTTCATAATTATTCTTCATTGCTTATAATCTTGATGATTTTAGCTCTATTTGATGCTAGTGGATACTTTCAATTCTACTATTTTACATATCAACGTGAGCCAAGGGGAAAATGAATCGACATCGATTGTACGTAGACTTTCAAGTGGAGCTTTGATATTTCATTAGAACACACTTATAATCTAAGTGATCTAAATGATCGCGAAGCTACAAAGGCTGCATAAAATTATCTGAAGTTTCAACCAGAACATATGCAATATTTTTTCCCCAAATTCAAGTTTACTAACCTTTTATAGCTTTTTTGCTGGTGTTAGCAATTCAATTGATGGTGTTGCACTTGAAGTCCCAGATTCAACAACTAGTGCGTCTTCCCCACCTCATTTGTACCAGGCGACCTGACTTTATTAGCATTTCTATCCTAAATGGTGGACGAAAAAAACTGTTCCTTTTCTGTGTATGATAGAACTGTTAGACCTATATGGGTACCATTAACGCTTACCCAAGATGACTTCCTTAATAGAATGTAGAATTATTTATTGGACAATGTCTGCTGGATATGGTCAATGCAAAAGAATTGGAGCTGTAAATAGGAGTTAGTTGTACGACTTGAAACACGCGCGAACGACAAGGTTGGATTAACCATTTTGAAGATACATATAAAAAAGCCTTACTTTAATACAGGTTGTGTTGCATATATCCTCTGTTGTCATGGAAAATATTTTTTCACCAAGTGCACCAGATATTAATGTCATTGCCGAGCCGCTGTCATTAGTAAGATCGATTTGGAACATATAACTTCAAATTTTGTAAGTTATTACTGGAGGTATATTGTAATGCCCCGAGTCTGGCACCCCAGACGCTACACGGTGCTTATGACCCCGAGGGACCATAAGCTAACTCTTTCTGATATCTGTAACTGAGCACTGCGTAATAAATTGAAATAAATGCGGAAAACTGGCAGAAACTTTCCCTAAGGTTCAAAAACATAAAATACAACTGAATAAAGTTTAACAATATCAAAACTAAACATCTGTCTGAAAAACTAGTCTGAAAACTCTGTAGTCTGAAAGCCTTTAAATTGTTTGAATAATGAGTTGATGGGATATGTCCCCAACTAACTCCAACTACTAAAATACTAAAACTAGTAATAAAATAAAATAAGAACCATCCTCAAATGATAAGGACTCACTGCTAGGTCTACTGCCGCTAACTGGAACTGAGATACTAAGGGTGCTCTGGATCTCGTGCTTCTGAACCTATGGTGTAAAGTAAAACACAATAGCATAAATACATCAGTACGTGGGAATATACTGAGTATGTAAGATGAGGTAAGGTTAAATGCAAGGGCTTATGCATGAATAATTACTTAACTGAATAACATGAGAGTACTGAATGAGGACATATGCGTGAATGCACAAACCATAACTGAAATCATCGTGACTTCTGAATACTGAGACTTGGATACTACTTTACTGACGTTTGAACTCACTACTAATACTGAGATACTGAATAACTGAATCTTCTGATATTGATAACTAAGTACTGAAGTTTAGATCAGTCCTATATAGCGGGTGATCTTTGAATTTAATGATAAAAGGGAAATGCTCGACTGAAATTTGAGATCAGTCCTATCTAGTGGGTGATCTTTATATCTACTAATAATGAGAGTACTTAACAGAATCTGAGATCATTCCTATCTAGTGGGTGATCTCTGAATATACTAATAATGAATATGATTTGACTTAGTCCGAGATCAGTCCTATCCAGCGGGTGATCTCTGAATCTAATGATACTGAAGATGATTAACCGAATCTAAGACCAGTCCTATTTAGCGGGTTATCTATGAGTCTGTTGATAATCAAAATAATTGATTATATCTGACAGTCCTTACTCTGTACTACTAAGTTGAGTTCCTTTACTGAGACTGATTCTGAAACTGAGACTATGGGAAGTAGTCGTCTAACCGACATTCCCCTTCTAGCTAAGTTGGGGTGCAACCTGTAACCCCAGTTGGAAGGGTGTCAGTACCATGCCACGAGTAAAGTTCTCTCTTGTGGAGTCAGTCCTATCTAACAGGTGACCCCATGGGATCAGTCCTACATATATAATTTACTAACAGGTGATCCCTAAGTATGTTAGTCTATCTAGTGGGTGACATCTCATACCTACGTTGGCTGCGTAGTTCTGGAACTTAGGGATTACTCCTAGGGATCTCAGTCCTTTCTAATGGGTGAGCCTCCATCCCTAGGTTCACTCGGTGATAAATCCTACTCCCAACTGAATGACTCTGAACTGATTCTTTTTCTTAGACTATACTAGACTGAGATAAATATTTTACTAATCATACTGATCAACTGAGTTAAGCTAAGTTCACTTGGTTCCAAAGACTGACGGGACACTACTGAATCTCGTTATCTGACTGAATGATACTGAGTTCTGAATTGATTACTTGAATGTTACTGAGGTCTGAACTGAACACTTGGATACTACTAAGATCTAAGTTGAGTACTGAACTGAAGATGGAATGCGAATGATACTTAGATTACTGAGATTTCTTAAGTTCTGTAACTGTCTGAGAGTGCTGAGTTCTATAATTAACTGAGTTCTAAGAATCATGGCTTGACTGAGATTATTGTGAAAACTGACACGAGCTCTAGACTTGCAGCTAAATTATCGGGTATAAATACCCCCAGGACTCGATAACATAAAAGTAAAACATAACCATTCTTGAATAATCATGAACATAAACATTCATTCACCATAACAATCATTAAAACATCTCTTCACGTACTTGGAAATCATAAACATGTGATAGTATTGGGAGATATGCTATTTACTCATATTCTATTCAATGAGGTCTTACAACAAACACTTATCATGCATTGCAGAGCACATAATTGGGGGATTTCATGCTAACTTTCCACAATTCATTCACTAAGGCTTTTCAATAAACCCTTGGCATGCATAAACTTACACATAATTAGTGATTTCTAGTCAACATGCTATAATGGCTCTAATTCGTTCACATTGGCATTTTATCAAACATATGTGGAACATGCTTTGGTTATTCAATAATTTCTACACTTAATTGACATAAACACATCACTTAACATGCAGCTTGAAAATGGTTTACCATGAACATCACATGAATATCACATACTAGGATCAAAGTTTGAAACTTTGTAACCAAAACATGAATTAAAACTCAATAATAACATGAACTTCAACTTCAATTCACATGAATCATGAAAACTCATAAATATAAGATCTTTGAATTTAGAAAAGGATTCTTGAACTTCTTGGGTTGAAGGACCCCAAGAATCAACATCTGCATACCTTGAAATCTAGATTTTTGAAGTTCTTGAAAACTCTTGGAGCGATTCTTGAGATTTCTTTTGAAACTTTGGGGCTAGAGTTGTCTATTTTTTTGAGAGAGAATGATTTATTTCTTGTGAGAGGTGAGTAAATAATGAGAATCCAGAGCAACAAGTATTGTTATTTACTATTTTTTTTAGTTTTAATAATGAGATGTAAGACTCACTGACCTTATTGTGTAGCATATAATTTTCAGTTAACTATTACTAGAACCTAGTTGAAGGCATTTTGGGCTTAGCAGATCCTTATTTTGAAGGATGGATAAGTTATGTTTTCATGTGAACACTTTTTGTATAATTTCCTCATACGCTATTGAAACACCCCGGGGTTTTGACCCTTAGAAAACTTTTTGGATTTCATGTTTCTAGACAAGATATAACTAGGGGGTTATCGATTGTATGCTGGGTTACGGTTGGTAAGGTTTGGTTAAAAATATAATTAAACACTTAAAAAGTCTCTCATACACTATAATTCTCTCTAACACTTTTGGGTAAAGGAAGGCCAGAGTTTCATCTAGAGGAGCAATTTGGGGCTTGTTTGGGTGATTTGTCTCCATCATCTACTAATCTAAGGTAATTTACTCCTCCATCATTGTTATTTCCAACTAAAGGCATGATTTATCCAATGTTTTCATGGCATGATTATTATATGGTTTTGGGTTCTTCAAATATGTGTTGGGATTTTTTTTATTAAATGCTTGTTTATGGTTTTTCTCTGTTTTAATTATATTTTTACATGCTTTAATGGTGGTCTGGAAAATTTGTTGCATGGGAATGGTTAATTGGTAATTGGAATTGGTTTTGGAAATACTATGTCCCCAATATGTTTTATAAATGCCTATAATAATGCTTTTACTATATTATTGGATTTTTAATGGAACTATTGCATGGTTAGTTTGGTAATGGAACCGTAAATGGTATAAATGGTTTAAATGGTTAAATGGAAAGGTTTGATGGTCACAGTTATGGTTAATTAAACTTCCTTATGGGGTACAAGGGAATCCCCCTATTAAACATAGTTAATGAACAACTTGTGGGGTACATGGGATTCCCCCAAGAAAACTTAATAATGAAACACTTGAGGGGTACATGGGATTCCCCCAAGTCAACTTGATAATGTAACCTATGGGTACATAGAAATCCCTTAAGGTTTGTCTAAGGACATTACTTTCAAGTTATAGTCGGTATGGCGATACCACCACTTATATCCTTGGTTATATAATGGTTTGGTTAGATGGAAATGGTTTTAATTGGGCAATAATAGTGGGGTGTGATAGCTAATCATGAAGGTGCGAGTCCAATGGACGAAAATTGGAAACTCATGTTTACCGACACGAGAGAAGGTCATGGTGACCATATATGAAACTATAAGGTATATGGAAATCCTCTAAGTACACTGTACATATGTATCATGGAGAGCAGAGGGTACTTGGGAATTCTTTCCTCTTATGGTATCTCCAGTTCGTGAGGCTACACGCATTGAGGCCTTTTCAGGGGGTTACACTGGATCCATATAGCCTGTAGGTGGTTTTAGGATGGTTAAGCTACAAATACCCAAGTTAATTATTTCATATGCATTCTAAACCCAATTCCCTTTCCTGGCATGGTTATATATATGTATGGTTTGTATGCATATGGTTGGTTTACTTGGTTTTACCAATGGCATTATTTTATCCTTATCCTGAGTTTTTTGCTAGAGATCATCCGCTAACCCTTCCTCGGATGACTATATCCCTACGCGATGAAGAATCAACCATTCTACTCTTTCTGCATAGTATTCAGCTTCAGGTTCGGCTATTGGATAGAAGTGGTGAGATTCCATATTCTAGAAGGATCCATTTTGTTCATGGATGTTTATACATACTTTGATTATTTTATGGATATTAGTTTTGGCTATGTTGGGGACATGTCGCAACCGAATATTGGTTTTCTTTTGGTTAGAGGCTTTTGTGGAACACTATGGGTTGAGATAATTTCAAGCTAGAAAAAGGCATGGGTATTACATAAATCATCTGTTGCAGCAGATAGGTCATCTATTGGTACAAATAAAAATAGTATGAAGAACTGTTTGATTTGCTAAAATAGATGAGACATGGTCGCAACACATACTTTATCTGGTGCAACAAGTTAGTCAACTGTTGCAACAAAGGTATATATTTGTTTGCTAATTTTCAGTAAATGTGTCATCTGTTGAAATAGATATGTGTCTGTTTGTTAGTTGGTAGAGATATATATTTACCTTCTACAGCTCGTGCTACTTTCGTGTTGATATTGTACATTGCTCAGTGCAACATACGAACTGAGGATTTGCAATTTTGATTTTTTGGAAGCTTGATAATGCCTTGGAAATCACTTTCTTTCTTCTTTTAGCCTTAATCTCTAATTGAGAGGATGTATATAAAATCCTCTTTGATGGAATGACACCCCTCTTAGATGTCAATTCCTTTATAAAAGCAAGTAATTCATTAATAGCATTAATCTTTACATCATGTTTTGGCCTGCAGTCTTGACATTTGAATGCAGAACATTCGCTGGGAGAGGCAAAATTTGTATAAGCAGTATGATCATACTCATAATGGTTTGTTTTAAATATTGTAAGAGGAGAATTATTAGCACCACATCATCACCTCTACCACCACTAACAACTCCATCACCACTAAGACCATCAACAACAACAAACCCACCCTCCAAAATTATTTTTCTTGTAATGACTGTTGCTCCAAACAATTCCATTTTATTCTGTCAATGATCTTAGGGTACGATAAAGTTTGCATAGAACGTAAAGTAAGAAAAAATGGCATCTTCAACTCTTGATTGGTCGGAACTAGAAACAGATGCACAATCTAACATAAATCATTACATATTAGAATGATGATTAGATCATTCAAAAAAATTATTAATTAAAAGAAAAACTTAATTATAATTATACTTACTGCATCCTTCAGAGTGTTGAGAATAGTTGTCCTCCGATAAATCAAGATATTCCCAAAGAAGCTGTCTCTTAAATAAGCATCTAATTTTTGTTCTCGAAGTATTTTTATGAAGGAGTTGAAAGATTTTCCCATGGCTGACTTAACCACGAAATCACCCATTAAGTTTGGGGCACCATCGCACTACATTCTCATAGGATAAAAATCAATGCTGAAAGTTTTAACCAACTCTTCGATGAAAGGGCTATAAGAATTATGATCATCTCTTTTGAAATATTTCTCCTCCCCGTGTTCATCATATTCAGCTCCTGATTGAGATAACACTTATAAAGCAAGCTCATAGAGTGGTGGTAACCTAGATGCTTCACTTGTTCCTTTACTTGGACTTGATTCAATTTTTGTTCTTTTGGGAGATATATTTCTAAAATTAATAAAAACATAAAAAATATATTATAGTTGATTAATGCATCGTTAAAAAAGGATAACAGTAAATCTAACAAGCAAAATAGTAAAACAATGATTAATGCATCACTGATCTGTTACACCAGGTAGTATTTCTATTACAGCATATAACCAACCTGTCGCAGCAGATGAGTAATCTGTTAAAATAATACAAAACATGTATAACTCATCTTTTAAGATAGATGAATGGTTGTGCAACAGATCACACATTATTTCAACATATGAGTGATCTGTTGGAATAATTAAATAACTTGTTCAACGGATGAGTAATCTGTTGCAATAATATAAAATATATCACTCATCTATTGAGAAAAATGAATGGTCTATGCATTAGATCACACCTTTGTTGCAATATCATTTGTTTTATTATGAGTGATCTGTTGGAACAGTTAAATAACCTGTAGCAATGACTGAGTAATCTATTTTGATAATACAAAACATATCACTCATCTGTTGAGAAAGATAAATGGTCTGTGCAATAGAACACACATCTGTTGCAACATATGAGTGATCTGTTGGAACAGTTAACTGACCTACAACAACGGCTTAGTAATATGTTGCGACTATACAAAACATATCACTCATCTATTTAGAAAGATGAATAGTCTGTGCAACAGGTCACACATCTATTGTAACACATAAGTGATCTATTGGAACAGTTATCAATGGTCAATATTATTTAGATTTCTTCCAATAGAAGGGTCATCTATCGCGGCAGATGAATGATAAGTTGGAAAAATCAAGTCTTGGACATGTACTGTTGTAAGAGTTGATAGGATTTTATCCAACAGGAGGTTCATCTATTGCATCATCTCTTTAATCCGATGTTTCCTCTGTTGCATCATATGGTTAATCTGTTGCATTAGATTTTTTTATACGATGGTTCCTCTGTTGCATCAAATGGTTATTCTGTTGCATTAGATTTGTTAACCAATACTATAAGAGAAATTGGCTCAAGTTCCTCATTTTCTTCAAAAATAAAAAGGCCATAATCTTTTACCTGTGAAAAAAGAAAAGGAACGATGAAGAATTCAAAGATGTTGTGGCCGGAGAGCAAGACTGTCATATCGATTAAAGGTTGAAGTCGAAAAGAAACTCGAAGCCCAACTATTTGCCGTCAGAGGTTGAAGTTGCCGAGGATTGAAACGAGAAATTTCAAGAAGTACTGTTGGTTGGGAGAAAGTTGAGAGAAGTTGTCGAGAGAGAGGAGAGAGACTGGTTGATTTGGATTGAAGAGGGGTGTGAGTTGGGTTGATTTGTATTTTTAAAAAGATTAGAATTTTTTGAAAATATTAATCAAGTCCAAAATTAACTTAGTCAAGTTTCCTAATTATGTTTGACCTTTTAAGTTGGTCAATGTCACCAATCCTTCATTCAAGACTTAAAAGACACCTTTCCTTCAGATTTCTCTTGTTACTTTGTAAGATAAACTAGATGGGCAAAGGGCCCAACATTTTATTTTAATTGTAATATAATGATGTAAAACTAATATATACTTAATTCTCAGCTCAAACATCTAGCTACTTTTCAGAAACTTTAGGTAAAAGGAGAAGAACATAGCACCTTTATCAAATGCTTGAGTTAAAAAATATTACAAAAAAATAGATAACAATCATGATAGATGCAAAAACAATTGGTATTTATGGTCTTGAATAGAATGAAAGTTCAATCAGTTCAAAGATTTAAGTTTCACAACTGTAGCCATGTTACTAAAACGGTTTTCATATTTGGCCATAATTTCAAGAGATCTCCTCAAAGTGACTATTAAAACTCATGAGAATGCATTATGTAAATAACTACTAATTAGTTAGTTGGTATTGTTACATTGATTTGTTAGCTAATGGATTAGGTGATCATTTAGTCGATTTAGTTAGCCAGCTGTCAAGTTGGTTAGTGGGCCAATAAAGTAGTTAGGAGGTTGTTAGGAAACTTCTAGAAGACCATGTGTTAATCATGTGAGTCTATAAATAAGAGGTGACTATACATTGTATTCATTTTCTTTTACTCAATAAAAAAACTGCATTCCCAGTAACTTTGTTCCCTTCTCTTATCTCTTATTGATCTCAAGCTCAGCTGCAATGGTAACAATATATGAATGTTGAAAGGTTTGAGAGGTGTTTTAACATGGTATCAGAGCCACGCGATTGTGGGACTGAAGAAATAAGCTATCGAGTATAAGTGTATCTGTAATACAATAAGTTTTGCTTGTGTTTTTTTGTTTGTGTGTTGGTGAGGTTAGAAGAACTTAGATCTCTATTTGTGAGCCATAGATCTATAGTTGCAGGACATAGATTTTGAGTTTACTGTGTTGTTTTTGATTAAAGCTTAGCTGTAATCTGTAAATTGGTCATGGCACCTAAAATTGATTCTAGTAATCCTCTATATCTGGAAGCATCAGATATAGCAGGAGCTGCATTGATTCCCATCAAATTAACTGGTTCAGAGAACTACGGAGTTTGGTGTAGATCTATGAAGATTGCACTATTGGGAAAGAGGAAGTATGGATTTATAACTGGTACTTGTAGCAAGGAAATATATAGAGAGGAGTTACATGATCAATGGGAGACATGCAATGCAGTAGTACTCTTATGGCTGATTAGTTCAGTAAGTACAGAATTACTCAGTAGTATTGTATATGCAACAAATGCTCATGAAGTATGAGGGGATCTTAAGGAGAGATTTGACAAGGTAAATCGCATGAGATTGTACCAATTACACAGGGAAATTAATTATTTTCACCAAGGTACTGATTCAGTTTCAACTTACTATACTAAACTGAAGAAATTATGGAGTGAACATGATGTAGTCATACCAACTCCATCATGTAATTTTCTAAGTCGAAGGAGTATGTAGAATATTTGTATCAGTTAAGGCTAATACAGTTCTTGAGTGGGTTAAATGATGCATATGATCAGGCAAAGAGACAAATATTGATGAAACGAACAACACCTACACTTAATCAATCATATGCAATGATCAGTAAGGATGAAATTCAACAGCTTGCTTGTGCTACAACTATTGGTGATAAGGCTGAACCTATTGCCATGAAATTACACAGAAATAATGCAGAGGTTGGATATGGAAGTAGGAATCAAGCATCAACAAGTTTTGGAGGACAAGGCTATAAATGTAAAAGGTGTGACTCATGCAATTTTACTGGTTATACAAGGGAAATTGCTACAAGTTTCATGGATATCCAAGTGATTGGAGGAACAAGAAAAGGGGAACCTATAATAATCTAAGGGGAATACCAAACAAACCATTTCACAATGTCCAAGGCAGAGCTAGTCGTAAATATGGACACTCAGTTGTTAGTCACAACAACAGTCAGTTATGAGTTCTCTGGTCCTCAAGCAGAGAACTTATGTTTGGCTGAGCAATCCAGTAGGCAGGGAAGTAAAGACATTAATAATGCTACTCTGGCAAAGGGGCAAGGATTCTCATAGGAAGAATACAAGCATATTATAGCACTGATTAACAAGGAGACACATGACTCTGAAAAGAACAACATGACAGGTACTGTTAGTTGTTTTTCTAGTCATGTCATTTCACATGATTGGATAGTAGATTCTGGATCCACACACCATGTATTAGCATATAAATGTATTTTCTCATTCTATCACAAAGTGGATAATACCATATGTGATAACGTTAATCTACCTACTGGAGCCAAGGTTGAAATAACACACATAGAAGAAACACAGGTGCTGAAGAATGAGGTTGTCGGGGATGTACTGTATGTTCCAGATTTCAAACTGAATTTGTTGTTAGTATCTAAGATAACTAAGAAGTTTTCTTATTTTTTTTTATTTTACCTTGCCTTCTGTGTGTTTCAGGACCTTCACAGTGGCAAGGTGAAGGGGATTGGTAAGGAGAAAGGAGGACTATACATCCTTAAGAATATGTGTGAAGTAAATGGAACTCTTAACAATAAGACTCATCAAAGATAGGTTGTAGGAGTAGAAGTAGAAGTGCAGGTGCATGAGTGCAGTCTATGGCATAAAAGGTTGGGACATCCTTCTTCTCAAGCATTAAAGACCCTCAATCTTATAAGGCACAATAGTGATGTAGTGATGTAGATATTCTAAATAAGTGTCATGTTTTTACATTAGCAAAACAAACTAGACTAGTTTTTCCTGTTAGTACTTCCAGAGCTACAAGATGTTTTGATGTTGTACATATGAACCTCTGGGGTCCTTATAAGACACCTACTTTTGACAAGAAATACTATTTCTTAACTGTTGTTGATGATTAAAGTAGGTATACATTGTTATATTTGTTGCAACTAAAGTCTGAGTATATTGTAGCCATAAAAAACTTCTTCACTTTGATTCAGAATCAGATTGGTGTTCTGATAAAGATACTGAGGTCAGATAATAGGACAGAGTTCATTAACTCTAAATGCAAAGAGTTATTTCAATCCTTGGGAATCATACATCAAAGTAGCTGTCCATACACACTACAAAAAAATGGTGTGGTTGAGAGAAAGCATAGACAGATACTAAATGTTGCAAGAGCAATCAGGTTCTAGTTACAGATGACTATCAGATTTTGGGGGTTGAATATTAAGGGTGCTGTATATCTCATTAATAGACTACCATATTCATCCATTGAAGGTAAAAGTCCTTATGAGATGTTGTTTTGAAAGGTTCCATCCTTGACACATCTAAGAGTGATTGGATGTAAATGCTATGCCTCAATATTTCTAAGAGGTGATAAGCTTGCAGAAAGGGCCAAGGTTGCAGTATTGATGGGCTATTCTGCAACTCCGAAAGGTTATATACTATTAGACTGGTGTACTAATAAGCTATTTGTTACCAGAGATGTAGTGTTCAAGGAAGACTCATATCCTTGTATAGAGAAGCTAAGTTCAGAATCTTCAGTAGAATTTTTTACACTAAGATCTCCCACACATGATGATGTAGAAGTAGAAGAAGATGCAAACAGTCACACAGGTCCTAGTGAGCCTTTACATGAGTCACAAACTGAAGATATAACAATACATAATCCTAATGGCATTCAAGAAGAAGACACTCATAATCTGTAGAATGTAGAAGAGTCACTCTCAGTACCTACAGAAGTTGAACTAAGAAGATCATCCAGAGCTACCAAACAACCTACATGGCTAATGGATTATGCTTCACCATGGAAGAGGAGAGGAACTAGATACCCATTGGCAAATTACCTATCTTTTGCTAATACTAGTTCAAGATATCAAGATTTTGTGTGCAGCTTGTCAGAAGAAGTTGGACCATAATTATATAATGAAGCTAACAGAGATAAGAGGTGGATTGAAGCCATAAAGTAGGAGATTAAATCTCTTTAAGACAACCATACATGGGAAGTGGTTGACATGCCCTCGGACAAGAACATAATTGGATTAAAATGGGTGTACAAAATCAAGTATAAGGCCAATGGGGAAATAGAGAGGTTTAAGGCAAGGTTGGTAGCCAACGGTTATAGTCATTTGGAAGGTCTAGACTACTATGATACAATTTCTCCAGTAGCCAAAATGGTTACAGTAAGGAGTGTCATTGCCTTAGCAGTATCAAAAGGGTGGTGCATGTACCAGATGGATGTATACAATGCTTTCCTACAAGGTGACCTAGATGAGGAGGTGTGTATGGAAATACCAGATGGTTTCAAGGAGGAAAGGCAACACAAAGTTTGAAAAATAATTAAGTCCTTATATGAACTTAAGCAGGCATCAAGGCATTGGAATATCAAGCTGACTGCAACATTGCTCAGTGCAGGTTTTACCCAAAGCAACTATGATTATTCACTATTTACACTGAAGAAGTCAGAAGGAATGGTGGTGATTTTAGTCTATGTAGATGATCTTCTGATAACTGGTGACAATATAAACATGATCAATGCAGCAAAAGTACTTTACACAAGCAATTCAAGCTTAAAGATCTAGGTGAACTTAAGTATTTCTTAGGTATTGAAGTGTTAAGATCTGCCAGTGGAGTGATCCTGAACCAGAGAAAATATGTCTTGGAGTTCATCTCTGAAACAGGTCTTGCTGGTGCTAAACCAGCCCCTACCCCACTAGAGACTAATGTGAAACTAACTTCAGTTAAAGTAGATGAAGCAGAAAGTGTGAAAGGAGATGCTATTCTAAGAGATACAACATCATATCAAAGGCTTGTTGGAAAGTTGATGTATGCTACAATAACAAGGCCTGACATCAGTTATGCAGTGCAGACACTAAGTCAATTCATGAAGCAACCAAAGAAATCCCACTTGGAGGCTGCAAATAGAGTGATAAGATATTTGAAAGGAACTGTAGGACAAGGTATATGGCTTAAGGCACAAAATACTGCAGAATTGGTTTGTTGGTGTGACTCAGATTGAGCTGCATATCTAAACACTAGGAGGTCTGTTACAGGTTATGTTGTGCAGTTTGGTAGTTCATTGATATCTTGGAAGTCTAACAAGCAGCACACTATATCTAGAAGCTCAACTGAGGTAGAATATAAGAGCATGGCCTCAGCATTAGCAGAAGTGACATGGTTGAAAGGCCTGTTCTCAGAACTGAGGGTGTCTATCACTAAGCCTATTGTCATCTTTAGTGATAGTAAATCAGCTATCCAATTAGCTGATAACCCCATATTTCATGAGAGAACCAAACACATTGAATTGGAATGTCATTTTATTAGAGACAAGATCAAAGAGGGGTTGGTTCAGCCCATGTATGTGCAGACAGGTCAACAGGTTGCAGACATTTTTACTAAAGGTCTCAGTCATGATCAACATTCATACCTCCTCAGCAAGCTTGGTGTACTCAACATTTTGCACCCTGCAGCTTGAGGGGGAGTGTTAAAACTCATGAGAATGCATTATGTAAATAACTACTAATCAGTTAGTTGGTACTGCTACATTGATTTGTTAGCTAGTGGATTACATGATCAGTTAGTTGATTCAGTTAGCCAGCTATCAAGTTGGTTAGTGGTCCAATCAAGTAGTTAGGAGGTTGTTAGGAAACTTCTACAAGACCATGTGTTAATCATGTGAGTCTATAAATAGGAGGTGACTATACATTGTATTCATTCTCTTTTACTCAATAAAAAAACTGCATTCCCAGTAACTTTGTTCCCTTCTGTTATCTCTTGTTGAGCTCAAGCTCAGCTGCAATGGCAGGAATATATGAATGTTGGGAGGTTTGAGAGGTGTTTTAACAGCGACAAATTGCTATTTTGAACAAACGTCAGACAACAAATTCAGAGAAACAAAGCTCATGGCATATGCTTCCAGTAAATGTTGAATTCTAACTCCATTAAGATGAGATACAAAGTCATTGCAAAGAGAAGGATCAAGAACAAAAATAAATCCAGGCATCACATTAAACACTATGACGATTTATATTCTATTGAATACAAGACCAATCAAGCAACTGTAATACTACAAAATGTGAGATAGATAGAGATTAAGCTGACAAAAATGCAACTCATCTGGCAATGAGAGATTTACGAAAAGTTGCTGTAAAGAATATGGTAGAAATTATACTAAACTTTCATGACTATAGCTGATAGGCCCTGGAAACTATGTACTTGTGAAAGGCAAGGGCATCGCCAAAATCTCAATTTTGCTTCGAATGTAAGTTTTGATCTGTTGTCTCCTATACAATTCATACAAGACAAAAGTTACAAATGGTTTGTTGAAACAAATTCTCACAAATATAGTAAGTTTTAATGGCCATAGATAAATTTTATTCTATCGATGAATCAGAAAAAGGTCTCTTTTTCTCCTTAAGCAATGCATAGAGGGGGCAAGTAGAGGTGACATAGCAACAAGCAAATAAATGTCACCCAAAGAAATTTAAACAGACCGAAAGGATGTAGATCACATAAGTGAAGACATGATATATACTGAAGAGCAGAGTTTTACAAGGTGAAACTTTTTGAATGTGGTAAGAGAAGTATTGAGGTGAATTATATCGGAATAATGTTATAAGGTAAAACAATTTACATTGTGAGATTTCATATAGGGGTAAGCACGCTATAAAAGACCAGGATCAAGTAGAGACATATTTCTTTAGTCTCTTAATTTTTTTAAGAATACTATTAGTCAGATGATATAGCAAGTACTACACTAAGAAGGTTAATAAAATTAAAGAGGAAGTCTAGCTAATGATTATGTTCATACTTCAACCATAGCTTGTAAATGGTTCAGAAACGATAAGGAATAAGATTAGAACAACATAAGGAATGAGAGGAAGGAAAAAGATACAGCGAAGTCAATGTCAAAAAGTTGTTGCAAATTGAAAATGTAACATATTCCACCTTTTATTATCCTTTGCACTCATTTAATTTTTCATATCAACGACACATTCTCTTGATTAGTGAAAAATAAAAGTAGAAAAGGACAAATGATATGGCAAACCTTATCTTCACTATTCCCAGTAAATGAGGTACTGCCATAGTCTCTATTCCAGTAATAAATTCGACGAACGGAGAAAAACATTAAGAAAATTTCTGCAATATGCCCGAATTCATAATCATGGCGTCATCATCAGCTAAAAGGAGTTGGATTTTTTTGGCCTTGTTACTCGAACTTCCAGTAAAACAAATCTGTTTTCCATGTAATTCAACTTTCACTATATTTGTAATCTGTAGGGGCGGATCTATTCATTGTCGTGAGGGTGGCACGCCACCCGCAAATTTCGAGGAAAACTCTATGTATATATATATATATATACTGATATAGTCAAATATTAAATCTGCCACCCATAATACCAAGGCACTATCTGGTGCAAGTTGTTAAGCGTGCTTTTCCTATCCATAGGTCGTGTGTTCGATCTCAGTTTGCAACATTTGTATTTTTTAATATTGATATAGTCAAATATTGCAAGTGGCAAAGCGACACTTTGTTGCCCATAGATGTGTGTACCATTAAATGAATTATGAATATTATATTATGATATTAGTAATATTATTGAAAGATAAAGTTTTGTCATTTTATTATTATTTTTTTAATTATTTGGTTGGTCAATTTTCTTATATATCAAAAAATGAATAATTTGATTAATTTAATCGATAAGCAGTGATGGAGCCAGAAATTCAGCGAATGATATGCAAATTTTATTTTCAGCTATGTTAAGAGTGTGCAAAATTAAATATACACTCATTATGATTAACATTTAACCTCTATTCACCACATAATTTTTCGACGAAGGGTGTGCATCTGACCACCCTTCATTGAAGGTGACTCCGCCCCTGTCGATAAGTTTACTTGGCAGCCAAAGAGTCCGGATCCTGAATCCGCCTCTGGTAATCAGGTATTTCATCAAACCTCAATATCTCCATCTCTTTCATCCAACTCTTTTTCTATTCTAGATGTAATAATCTGGTATGATTTTTTTTGATTTTTTTTCTGCAGATCTATAATTTTGATTCATTCACTCATCTCATCTTTTAAAAAGTAATTTTCAATTCCACAGAAGAAATTAGTATATATTGCTGTAAGTGAAGATACATATTCTTAGATACAGATGAGAAATCTGATAGTGGACATTAGGATTCAAACAACAGAGGAAAAAATCTCACATAAGAAAAATGACATCACCAGTCATAGAAAACACTATACATAGCATTTGAAATAGCAACCTTCAATAATTTACAACGGTCATACGGCAATTACAGATGACCTCTAAATAGATGTAAATGTCTAATAAAATCAACTTATCTCATTTGATTAAAGTCAAAGTTATTTTAGGTAATCTAACAGAAAATGACATATTCATACATAATCTATCACTAATTATTTATTAAAACATGTCTCAACTTTCAATTATTCACTTTTTCTACTTGAACAATGATGGGGCAGCGCTAAGCAATCAAGTTTAGGTGAAGAGTTAGTATGTGCACCTTGTTCCTTTATAATTAATCCTCACAGGAAAATTGTCTTACTCTTGCATTCAACTCATTGTTCAAAGTTTACTTTCGTTTCGTTGTTCTCTGGTGATGTTAACCTCAGTACTCTGGAGAAAATTTACATTCATTTTGAGACTCCATCACAGAATGTTTGTCCTACGCTATGGGTAAAGAGAATCATTAACTCTCTCAAAGTGATTCTAGATATGGACTGTGAATACAACAGGTACTATCCTAAAGAAAATACAAAACATGAAGAAAGAGAAAAGTTGAGATGTGAAAAAATCACACTACCTAAACCACTAATTGAAATGAAAAATAAAACTAAAAGTTAAAGAGGAAATTCTAGAGCTTCATCGTAGTATTTTATGTTCATAGATTTTCGATGAAACAATTAGAACGCTGCTCAAAAGGTATGTACAGTCGATGTTGGTTCATTTTGACCCCCGGTTCACGCTGATAGGTAAAATAATGGATCTGGAAGTAGCCACCCCGGGATAGCACTTGATGTGGAATGCAGATATAGGGTTAACACTAGAGAAAGCAACCTTTAGGAAATCACTGCCTTTGATCATGAACAACAGAATAAACTTGATCTTAAGGTACTTCGACCAAAACAGGATAAATCCAATGATTTTCATAATTTAAACAAAAGCTATGGATAAATTGAAGAAAATTAAGTACTTTGTATTTAATTCTGCTAGGTTGAAAGTTCCACGGGCGATCTAAAATGTGAGTACTATGGAACTAATCTGACGCCTTACTCCTCAACCATTTTATTCATGTAGACACCTAATTTTGTACCTCCCGAAGTCTAATTTTATTCATTTTTAGTTCACCTTACCATGTGTCCAACCCCATGTAATTATATCCCACAAAAATACAAAAATAAACAAAAAAAATACCTCTAACTAATTTATCTTTTCCTAACAACCTACCCAATCAAAAGCTTCCACCTACCCTAACTACCCATATGATCCCCCCCTCCTTTTTCTTGTCCAAAAAGAAAGAATATATGGGGGACCCACCAAAATTCCCACATCATAACAAATCCATGCCCATTATAAAAGAAAAATTCTAAGAGGAAAAAGGGCTCATTCTTTGATCATCATCTTCTCCACAATAACAAGAATCACCAAATAATCTTTCCTCACAAGAACAAGAACAAGAACAACAACGAAAAAAAAAAAAAAAGTAACTGGTAAACAGTAACCGGTGAACAGTGACCGGTGAACAGTGATCGGTGAACAGTGACCGCGTGAAAAGTGACGGTGAACGGGTCATTATTTATCGAGTTGGATTGTTGGTGTTAAGGTTCGGCTCGAGGTTTTCGGGTGCGGACTCTCTTTATTCGAATAACATTAAGTTTGAAAGCTTCAAATTTAAGGTCCAATTCTTTCTTCTCTTTTATTTAATTCTTATGTGATTGTGATTGCGTGTGATTCGATACCGTGGTTTGTTTGTTGATGTGAACTGTTGGTGACATTTGGGTGTGTGATGTGCTAAGCATGATTGGTGAATTTTCATTATTCTCGATTGGTGGATTGTGTATTGAAATGGGTTAATCACGTGGTTAAAAATGAATTAAGGTGGGGATTAAAAATGGAGGAAAATGAATATTGATTAATTTTGATGTATTGATAATGTTAAACATGATAGAATTGTGATATGTTGAACTTGATAGGCAAACGTAGGCCGGTTAGGCAAATTCAGGAATAACGATTTATTGGAGTTTTTGAATATGTGCGTGAATGGTACTTTCTACTTTATTGCACGAAAAGTTTAAATTGTACTCATTTGACCGGGGAATAACCCCGAAGGATTTGTATTGATTTATTCGGGGAATGCCCTGAAGTAGCATGTACGCAAAGGAGGCTCGTGATCAAAGCCCGGAACGTCGGGTGGAGTTTAGTTTAGGATTAGTTTAGAATAGAATAGGTTTTATATTTCAGCACCTCTTTTATTTCGGATTGTATAATTTGGACTGAACATTATTTTTGTTTGTTTTGAATGTTGTGTGATTTATTTGTTTGCTTGTTTTGTGTGTTTATGTGGTTTGTACATTTGTAATGTCAAATTAGCCGATACGCTCCACCAAGAGACCGTGGTCGAACCACGGGATCGAGGGGTGCCTAACACCTTCCCCTCGGTCAACAGAATTCCTTAGCCGGAATCTCTGTTCGTAAACTGGTTTAAAGAGTCAAATGGTTTTGAAAAGGATTTTCCAATGGTGACTTGGCACACCAGATTATGCCAAGTGGCAAATCTGATTTTGAATGTAAAAACAATCTTTTTTCGGAACCAATCTTCATTTTGTCACTTTAATAAAAAACCCTTTCAAACCTTAAAATACATATCTTTTTTGGAGTCGAAAAAGGGGTGTGACAATTCATACAGTGATTCTATTGTGGAGATAATACGTCCACCAATTCTAAGTTGTCAAAGTTTGTAAGCCTCACAGATTTTTGTGAATTAAAGAAAGATAGATTTTTCATTTGTTGCGTAATGAAATGTTAATGTGTTTGCGGACTGATCATTTTGTTATCTTAAGAGGGACTACCTTTCTTATTACTCTAATATACTAAATCAGACAACACAAGATCAACATGAACTATTCTTCTTTTCTAATAGTTGGATATTTGTGCTCTTTGGTCTATTTTCACTTTCATATTTATAGGAAACATTTCTAGCCTTTACATTATGTCTAATATTCTTAAGTTTGTGAAATTCATGTAAATTAGTAGGTGTTATTATTGATACAAGTTGTATTTAACCCAAGGTGCCAATAACAGAATGGATCTAATTGCACTTCTTAGAAGTGGTGTGAATGATGAGGTCAGTGGACTGGATGAAGACATTCTAGGGGTTTTCGAGAGGTGGGAAGAGGACAAAACACATAATCCAGATGTTCCAGCAATTTCACATAAGAGGGGTCTAACACCTTTTGTCTTTGTTCCATTTGAGGAGGTAAGTTTATCATTCACATTTGTGTGGAGTCGTCCCTTTCTTCATATTAAAACAAAAAGAAGATCCAGTTTCACATCTAACAATTAGTATGGCTAATGAGCTAATTCTAATAGGTGGTGCAATATTTTTTATAATTGATCGTGATGTGTAAAAATAAGAGACAAATCTTTGGGACTTTTCTTCTCTGTATATTTTTTGTCAATTACATTTTCTTATACAAGGTAATGAAAAAAACCTTCTATTCTAAGCTAAATAAGAGTCTTCTACTCTAAGCTAAACAAATGTCTTCTATTTTAAGCTAATGAATTGTTGTTGGGCTGGCTATGTGTTGTTTGTTTATAAAGCCCAAATGTTGACCCATGTTGGAGCTGGTTTTTATTTGATGATTTGGATGATGAAGATGAGACATCTTGATTGCTAACATCCTCCTCAAGTTGGAGGGTAAAGAAGTGACACCCAACTTCAACAAATTCTGGTGGTGAGGAGGTCCGGCAAGGGATTTGGTGAAGATGTCGGTGAGTTGATAGATGGAACAAAAGAAAGAGATATTAAGCCGGAGAGATATTGTTGACGAACGAAATGGCAGTCAAGCTCGACGTGCTTCGTGCGCTCATGGAAAACCAGATTTCGAGCTATATGGAGGGCTGCTTGGCTGTCAGAGTGAACTGGAATAGGAAGAGGGGGAATAACGGATTAATCAGTAAGCAATCTTGTCATCCGGGTCAATTCCGCAACTAATCTCCTCATTGACCGATATTCAGCCTCTGCAGAAGAAAGGGAAACGAAAGACTGTTTCTTCGAATTTCCAAGATACTGTTGAACATCCAAAGCTTATAAAAATCCACTGACAGACCTTCTTGTAGTACGGCAAGAGGCCCAGTCAGCATCACAATAAGCAGCAAGAGAAAAAGAGGGTGAAGTATTGAGAAAGATGCCCTAATTCAGATATGATTTCAGGTAACTTACGAGTCGCAATCATGCTTTGAAATGTTCAATACTAGGATGTTGCATAAATTGACTGAGAGTCAAAACAACAAAACACAGATCCGGTCTAGTGCAAGTCAAATAATTGAGCTTACCAATGAGATGCTTGTAAAGTGTAGGATCTAACATGTGATTTTCTGAATCTGCAGAGAACTTGACTGAAGGATCTAATGAAGAGGAAGCTAGAGGAAGGTGTGAAACATCAAATTCATTGACTAAATCTAAGGTATATTTTTGTTGACTTACTATGATTCCCTGTTCTTCCCGCAAAATTTCCATTCCCAAAAAATAATGCAGTGAGCCGAGATCCTTAATTTTAAACTCAGAATGAAGAAACTCTTTAAGGTTATGTTTCTCATCAGTATCATCCCCTATAATAAAAATATCATCGACATAGACAACTATGATAGAGATTAGTCCACCTGATTTCTTATAGAATAAAGAATAATCATTGAGGGAGGTTGTATAACCTTTGAAGTTTAGAGCTCCGGCAAGCCTGGCATACCATTGCCTTGAAGCTTGCTTTAATCCATAGAGTAATTTTTTAAGTAAACAAACCATATTAGGCTGAGGAGGTTCCATTCCCGCAGGGAATTTCATATAGACCTCTTCTTGTAAAATTCCTTGCAAGAAGGCATTATTTACATTAAGTTATGAGATTTCCCATTTCTTTGTAGCTGAAATTGCTAGTAAACATCTGATGGTGGTCATTTTGACCACTGGAGAAAAAGTCTCATTGAAATCTATCCCCTCTTACTGAATATCACCTCTAATTACTAAGGGTGCCTTTGGCTTTTCAAGAGACCTATCTGTATGTTGTTTCACTTTATAGACCCACTTACAAGGCAATGCCTTTCTTCCTTGTGGAAAATGGACAATGTCCCAAGTCTGATTGAGTATTAAAAAATCTATCTCATCCTGCATTGCCTTCACCCAACCTGGATGTGTACATGCCTGAGAGTAACTGTTGGGTTCAATGATAGAGGGAATAAACTATCGTATAGCTTTACTGGTTGTGGAAAGAGTAGAAAGTGATAAACATGTGGGTTTAGTAGGAGTAGCAAAATAAGATTCAGTCACATCATTAAGATAAATAGTATTGTAAATATAGTCTTTTAGATATTAATGTAGTTCACCAATGTTTCTCCGTTGAGATCTTCTAGGAAGAGGTAGGGGTTGTGAAACATCTTGGTCTGAAGAAAAAAATGGTGTGACGGTCGGAGCAGAATAATTAGAATGATCAAGTGTTGGTTCAGAAAGGTTAGAAGGTGGTAAGTTGGAATTTGGTTTAATGGGGTTAGAAGGAGTGAGAGATGCTGGAGTGAAATAATGGTCTTCTTCTGTGTGGATAGGAAAAGTAGGAGTAGGGATATGTGAATGGTCAGAAGAAGCAAAAGGAAATACATGTTCTACAAAATGAACATCTCTTGACACAAAATTTCTTAGAAGTCAGGTCAAGAAGTTTGTAACCTTTTTGATCACTTGGGTATCCTAAGAAAACACATCTAGTGGCTCTATGATCAAATTTACTCCTTCCCTGAGATAAAGTGTTTGCAAAGCATAAGCAACCAAAATATCTTAATAATTGATAAGAAGGTGCTTTGCCAAATAGAATTTCATAAAGCGTTTTACCTTTAAGAACCTTGGAAGATATTCTGTTGATTGGAAATGTGACAGTGAGTATACATTCTCCCTAATAGATCATAGAAACTCTAGATTGAAACATCAAATCCCTAGCAATTTTATGTAAGTATTTGTGCTTCCTCTCAGCTACCCCATTTTGTTGTGGAGTAGCAACACAAGATGTCTAGTGTATGATTTCTTGAGATGTTAAAAATTTTGATGCCTCTACACTCCTACTTAACTTCATTGCATTATCAGATCTGATAATCTTTACTCTTTTGTGAAATTATCTTTCAGTCATTTTCAAGAAACATTGAATAACAGAAAATGCATTGCTCTTAGTTGCTAGCAGGTATGTCCAGGTTCCTCTACTGTATTCATCTACTATAGTCAAGAAATACCTATAATTGTTATGAGTAGGTGACTTGTAGGGACCCCAAGTGTCTATATGAACAAGATAAAAAATAGATTGAGAAGTAACTTGACTGATAGGAAAAGGTAATCTAGCTTGGCTAGCTAAAGGACAGATTTCACAATGACAATCATAATTATAGGGAATTGTAAGGAAATGGACTTTTTTAATTGCTGAATAAGGCAAATGCCCAAGTCTTACATGACATAACCTTACATCAGAACTATTATTGGAACAAACTGGAAAACTATGTGAAAATGGATTGGGACTGGAAACAGTACTGTTAAAGTTAGAAAGGACTTTAGAATCCTTGTAAATCTCTTGGTTCCCACTAGAATCCTTAGGAATACTTTAAAGCAAGTACAAACCTTCCTTCACTTCACTAAAAGCTTGAGGCTTCTTCATTAAAGGGCGTGCAAGACACAACTATTAGAAATGAAATATAGAGTATAATTGTAGTGGACATTAAATCTATGAACTGATAGCAGATTGTATCTGAAACTTGGAACATAAAGAACATTATGTAGTGTGAGGTTATTAGGAATTATAACACCTCCTATGTGAGTCACAAGGATGGACTGAGAGTTGGGCAAATTAATATTAACAAGAACTTTAAGAGTTATCATGGAAAAAAAAAATTAGAGTTGTAACACATGTGCTCAGAAGCACCTGAGTCTATTATCCATGTTCCATAATTAAAGACTAAAAGACAAGTTCTAATATATTTAAGCACAGTACCAACAACTGCATTAACATTTATCTCAGATCCTTGTTCATGGATGATCCCTCTATTGATTTCTATTTTGCTATTTGAATAAAATGGTTGAATTGTTCTTTGGTAAAATGTTGATTGATTAAATCCATGTCAATCTTATGCACACTGTTACCTTCTTCTCCAGACATAATAGCATTTCCTCTGATTTAAACCTATCTATCTCTATTGTTTGTGAATTGAAAATCTTCAGGAAAACCATGTAACCTGAAGCAATCATCATCAACATGTCCAGTCTTACCTCAAAAATCACAGGATACATTAGGATTATACTTCTTCTTAACCCTAAATTTCTGTTGTGGCTGGTTTGTCCTTGTGTATTTGAGTAATTGCTGATGATTGTTCATCCTTCGATAATTGAATAATCTAGTTCTAAAGTTAGGCATAACACCAGGAGGTTTCTGGACCTTCTTTCCAAGCTTGTTTTGATTCACATTGCTTACCAGAAAAGAAAAAGAATCATTTAGGATCATCCCACTCATATAGGTTTCTCTCTGATTTTCATCTTGCAGAATCAGAGAGTAAGCAACATTATTGTTGGGCAGTGGATTCATCATTAAGACATTTTCTCTTGCCTGAGCATTCACATCATTCAGACCCATCAAGAATTGTATATGCTTTTCATCTTCTAGATATTTTTCTAGCTTCACTTTACCTTCATAGTTACACACACAGGTGCACTTATCAGATTTTAGAGAGTACAGCTCATCCTAAAGTCTCTTAAGTCTAGTGAAATATCCTGCAATGTCATTATTTCCTTGAACTAAACTATTTAGTTCCTTTTGCAGGTGAAATAATTTGGCTCCATTATATTGTCCAAATCTATGCCCTAGACTCATCCATAAATCTTTAGCAGTTCTAAAGTATATAACACTATCAACTATATCCTCGGAAAGAGAGTTAAGGAGACAAGATATTACCATGTCATTGCATCTGCACCAAGATTGCATATCTGGAGATTGAGCATCTGGTGAAGCATCAGTACCAGTGATAAAACCAAGTTTGTTCTTGGCTGACATTGCTATAAGTACTGATCTTTTTCATCCTTGATAACATTTTCCATCAAATGGAGTGTTAACCAAGGCCATTCCAGGTGAATCTGAATAGTGAAGATAATAAACATAAGTGGGATCCCTAGCTGGTGGAGTTCTGGTGGTAGAACCAGAAGATGCTGAAAAAGTAGTGACTTCATTTGCCATTGCAGAGATTGGTTAGATAAAGGAAATTGATAATCGAGAAGATGATTTGTATGCAACGAGCTACCTCTTTGATACCATGTAAAAATAAGAGACAATCTTTGGGAATTTTCTTATCTGTATATTTTTTGTCAATTATATTTATTTATGCAAGCTAATGAAAAGAACCTTCTATTCTAAGCTAAACAAGAGCCTTCTACTCTAAGCTAAACAAGTGTCTTCTACTTTAAGCTAATGAATTGTTGTTGGGCTGGCTATGTGTTGTTTGTTTATAAAACCCAAATGTTGACCTATGTTGGAGCTGGTTTTTATTTGATGATATGGATGATGAAGATGGCCATCTTGATTACTAACATGATGTTGTGTCTTCTAATTAACTTAAAAGGAAATAGTATCTTCTAATATGAAGCTAGCATAATATTTATATATAATCTTGGCACATCTGATATAGTCTTCTAGATACAAGAATATGTGGTTTCTTCATTATTCAAACATCCAAGTCACCTGCTGTATATAGATGCATAGAGTCATTGAGTGTCCTACCTAGTTTGGACATCTCCTCCTATTTGCTTTTAATGTCTCGCTGTTTGCATAGTTATTACTGGAGGTATATTGTAATGCCCCGAGTCTGGCACACCAGATGCTACACGGTGCTTAAGACCCCGAGGGACCATAAGCTAACTCTTTCTGATATCTGTAACTGAGCACTGCGTAATATATTGAAATAAATGAGGAAAACTGGCAGAAACTTGCCATAAGGTTCAAAAACTTAAAATACAACTGAATAAAGTTTAACAATATCAAAACTAAACATCTGTCTGAACAACTAGTTTGAAAATTCTGTAGTTTGAAAGCCTTTAAACTGTCTGAATAAGGAGTTGATGGGATATGTCCCCAACTAACTCCAACTACTAAAATACTAAAACTAGTAATAAAATAAAATAAGAACCATCCTCGAATGATAAGGACTCACTGCTAGGTCTACTGCCGCTAACTGGAACTGAGCTGCTAAGGGTGCTTTGGATCTCGTGCTTCTGAACCTATGGTGTAAGGTAAAACATAATAGCGTAAATGCGTCAGTACGTGGGAATGTACTGAGTATGTAAGATGAGGTAAGGCTAAATGCAAGGGCTTATGCATGAATAATTACTTAACTGAATAACATGAGAGTACTGAATGAGGACATATGCGTGAATGCACAAACCATAACTGAAATCATCATGACTTCTGAATACTTAGACTTGGATACTACTTTACTGACGTTTGAACTCACTAATAATACTGAGATACTGAATAACTGAATCTTCTGATATTGATAACTGAGTACTGAAGTTTAGATCAGTCCTATATAGCGGGTGATCTTTGAATTTAATGATTAAAGGGAAATGCTCGATTGAAATTTGAGATCAGTCCTATCTAGCGGGTGATCTTTATATCTACTAATAATGAGAGTACTTAACGGAATCTGAGATCAGTCCTATCTAGTGGGTGATCTCTGAATATACTAATAATGAATATGATTTGACTTAGTCCGAGATCAGTCCTATCTAGTGGGTTATCTCTGAATCTAATGATACTGAAGAAGATTAACTGAATCTAAGACCAGTCCTATTTAGCGGGTTATCTCTGAGTCTGTTGATAATCATAATGAATGATTATATCTGACAGTCCTTACTCTGTACTACTAAGCTGAGTTCCTTTACTAAGACTGATTCTGAAACTGAGACTATGGGAAGTAGTCATCTAACCGACATTCCCCTTCTAGCTAAGTTAGGGTCCTACCTGTAACCCCAGTTGGAAGGGTGTCAGTACCATGCCACGAGTAAAGTCCTCTCTTGTGGAGTCAGTCCTATCTAACAGGTGACCCCCTGGGATCAGTCCTACATATATAATTTACTAACAGGTGATCCCTAAGTATGAAAGTCTATCTAGCGGGTGACATCTCATACCTACGCTGGCTGCGTAGTTCTGGAACTTAGGGATTTCTCCTAGGGATCTTAGTCCTTTCTAACGGGTGAGCCTCCATCCCTAGGTTCACTCGGTGATAAATCCTACTCCCAACTGAAAGATTCTGAACTGATTCTTTTTGTTAGACTGTACTAGACTGAGATGAATCTCTTACTAATCATACTGATCAACTGAGTTAATCTAAGTTCACTTGGTTCCAAAGACTGATGGAACACTACTGAATCTCATTATCTGACTGAATGATACTGAGTTCTGAATTGATTACTTGAATGTTACTGAGGTGTGAACTGATCACTTGGATACTACTAAGATCTAAGTTGAGTACTGAACTGAAGCTGGAATGCTAATGATACTTAGATTACTGAGATTTCTTAAGTTCTGTAACTGTCTGAGAGTGTTGAGTTCAATAATTAACTGAGTTTTAAGAATCATGGCTTGACTGAGATTATCGTGAAAACTGACACGGGCTCTAGACTTGCAGCTAAATTGTTGGGTATAAATACCCCCAGGACTCGATAACATAAAAGTAAAACATAACCATTCTTGAATAATCATGAACATAAACTTTCATTCACCATTACAATCATTAAAACATCTCTTCACGTACTTGGAAATCATAAACATGTGATAGTATAGGGAGATATGCTATTTACTCATACTCTATTCAATGAGGTCTTACAACAAACACTTATCATGCATTGCAAAGCACATAATTGGGGGATTTCATGCTAACTTTCCACAATTCATTCACTAAGGCTTTTCAACAAACCCTTGGCATGCATAAACTTACACACAATTGGATGTTTATAAATACTTTGATTATTTTATGGATATCAGTTTTGGCTATGTTGGGGACAAGTCGCAACCGAATATTGATTTTCTTTTGGTTAGAGTCTTTTGTGGAACACTATGGGTTGAGATGATTTCAAGCTAGGAAAAGGCATGGGTATTATATAAACCATCTGTTGCAGCAGATAGGTCATCTATTGGTACAAATAAAAATAGTACGAAGAACTGTTTGATTTGCTAAAATAGATGAGACATGGTCGCAACACATACTTTATCTGGTGCAACAAGTTAGTCAACTATTGCAACAAAGGTATATATCTGTTTGATAATTTTCAGTAAATGTGTCATCTGTTGAAACAGATATGTGTCTGTTTGTTAGTTGGAAGACATATATATTTACCTTCTACAACTCGTGCTGCTCTCCTCTGGATATTGTACATTGCTCAGTGCAACATACGAACTGAGGATTTACAATTTTGATTTTTTTGATGCTTGATAATGCCTTGGAAATCACTTTCTTTCTTCTTTTAGCCTTAATCTCTAATTGAGAGGATGTATATAAAATCCTCTTTAATGGAATGACACTCCTCTTAGATGTCAATTCCTTTATAAAGGAAATTAATTCATTAATAGCATTAATCTTTACATAATGTTTTGGCCTGCAGTCTTGACATTTGCATGCAGAACATTCGCTGGGAGATGCAAAATTTGTATAACCAGTATGATCATACTCATAACGGTTTGTTTTAAATATTGTAAGAGGAGAATTATTAGCACCACAACATCACCTCTACCACCACTAACAACTCCATCACCACTAAGACCATCAACAACAACAAACCCACCCTCCAAAATTATTTTTCTTGTAATGATTGTTGCTCCAAATAATTCCATTTTATTCTGTCAATGATCTTAGGGTACGATAAAGTTTGCATAGAACGTAAAGTAAGAAAAAATGGCATCTTCAAATCTTGATTGGTCGGAACTAGCCAGCTGTCAAGTTGGTTAGTGGGCCAATAAAGTAGTCAGGAGGTTTTTAGGAAACTTCTAGAAGACCATGTGTTAATCATGTGAGTCTATAAATAGGAGGTGACTATACATTGTATTCATTTTCTTTTACTCAATAAAAAAACTGCATTCCCAGTAACTTTGTTCCCTTCTCTTATCTCTTGTTGATCTCAAGCTCAGCTGCAATGGCAATAATATATGAATGTTGAAAGGTTTGAGAGGTGTTTTAACATGGTATCAGAGCCACGCAATTGTGGGACTGAAGAAATAAGCTATCGAGTATAAGTGTATCTGCAATACAGTAAGTTTTACCTGAGTTTTTTTGTTTGTGTGTTAGTGAGGTCAGAAGAACTTAGATCTCTATTTGTGAGCCATAGATCTATAGTTCAGGACATAGATTTTGATTTTACTGTGTTGTTTTTGATTGAAGCTTAGCTGAAATCTGTAAATTGGTCATGGCACCTAAAATTGATTCTAATAATCCTCTATATCTGGAAGCATCAGATATAGCAGGAGCTGCATTGATTCCCATCAAATTAAGTGGTTCAGAGAACTATGGAGTTTGGTGTAGATTTATGAAGATTGCACTATTGGGAAAGAGGAAGTATGGATTTATAACTGGTACTTGTAGCAAGGAAATATATAGCAAGGAGTTACATGATCAATGGGAGACATGCAATGCAGTAGTACTCTCATGGCTAATTAGTTCAGTAAGTGCAGAATTACTCAGTAGTATTGTATATACAACAAATACTCATGAAGTATGGGGGGATCTTAAGGAGATATTTGACAAGGTAAATCGCATGAGATTGTACCAATTACACAGGGAAATCAATAATCCTCACCAAGGTACTGATTCAGTTTTAACTTACTTTACTAAACTAAAGAACTTATGGAGTGAACATGATGCAGTCATACCAACTCCATTATGTAATTGTCTAAGTCGAAGGAGTATGTAGAATATTTGTATTAGTTAAGGCTAATACAGTTCTTGAGTGGGTTAAATGATGCATATGATCAGGCAAAGAGACAAATATTGATGAAAGGAACAACACCTACACTTAATCAATCATATGCAACGATCAGTAAGGATGAAATTCAATAACTTGCTTGTGCTACAACTATTGGTGATAAGACTGAACCTATTGCCATGCAATTACACAGAAATAATGCAGAGGTTGGATATGGAAGTAGGAATAAAGCATCAATAAGTTTTGGAGGACAAGGCTATAAATGTAAAAGGTGTGACTACTGCAATTTTACTGGCTATACAAGGAAAAACTGCTACAAGTTGCATGGATATCCAAGTGATTGGAGGAACAAGAAAAAGGAAACCTATAATAATCTAAGGGGAATACCAAACCAACCATTTCACAATGTCCAAGGCAGAGCTGGTCGTAAATATGGACACTCAGTTGTTAGTCACAACAACAGTCAGTCATCAACTCATAACTTCTCTGGTCCTCAAGCAGAGAACTCATGTTTGGCTGAGCAATCCAGTAGGCAGGGAGGTAAAGCCATTAACAATGCTACTCTGGCAAAGGGGCAAGGATTCTCATAGGAAGAATACAAGCAGATTATAGCACTGATTAACAAGGAGACACATGACTCTGAATAGAACAACATGACAGATACTGTTAGTTTTTTTTCTAGTCATGTCATTTCACATGATTGGATAGTAGATTCTGGAGCCACACACCATGTATTACCATATAAAGGTATTTTCTCATACTATCACAAAGTGGATAATACCATATGTGATAACATTAATCTGCCTACTGGAGCCAAAGTTGAAATAACACACATAGAAGAAACACAGGTGCTGAAGGATGAGGTTGTGGGGGATGTACTGTATGTTCCAGATTTCAAACTAAACTTATTGTTAGTATCTAAGATAACTAAGCAGTTTTCTTGTTTTGTTTTATTTTACCTTGACTTCTGTGTGTTTCAGGACCTTCACAGTGGCAAGCTGAAGGGGATTGGTAAGGAGAAAGGAGGACTATAAATCCTTAAGAATATGTGTGAAGTAAATGGAAATCTTAACAATAAGACTCATCAAAGATAGATTGTAGGAGTAGAAGTAGAAGTGCAGGTGCATGAGTGCAGTCTATGGCATAAAAGGTTGGGACATCCTTCTTCTCAAGCATTAAAGACCCTCAATCTCATAAGGCACAATAGTGATGTAGATATTCTAAATAAGTGTCATGTTTTTACATTAGCAAAACAAACTAGACTAGTTTTTCCTGTTAGTACTTCCAGAGCTAGAAGATGTTTTGATGTTGTACATATGAACCTCTGGGGTCCTTATAAGACACCTACTTTTGACAAAAAATACTATTTCTTAACTGTTGTTGATGATTATAGTAGGTATACATGGTTGCATTTGTTGTAACTAAAGTCTGAGTGTATTGTAGCCATAAAAAACTTCTTCACTTTGATTCAGAATCAGTTTGGTGTTCAGATAAAGATACTGAGGTCAGATAATAGGACAGAGTTCATTAACTCTAAATGCAAAGAGTCATTTCAATCCTTGGGAATCATACATAAAAGTAGCTGCCCATACACACTACAACAAAATGGTGTGGTTGAGAGAAAGCATAGACAGATACTAAGTGTTGCAAGAGCAATCAGGTTCTAGTTACAGATGCCTATCAGATTTTGGGGGTTGAATGTTAAGGCTGCTGTATATCTTATTAATAGACTACCATCTTCATCCATAGAAGGTAAAAGTCCTTATGAGATGTTGTTTTTCAAGGTTCCATCCTTGACACATCTAAGAGTGATTGGATGTAAATGCTATGCCTCAATATTGCTAAGAGGTGATAAGCTTGCAGAAAGGGCCAAGGTTGCAGTATTGATGGGCTATTCTGCAACTCAGAAAGGTTATATACTATTAGACTGGTGTACTAATAAGCTATTTGTTACCAGAGATGTAGTGTTCAAGGAAGACTCATTTTCTTGTATAGAGAAGCCAAGTTTAGAATCTTCTTTAGAATTTTTTACACGAAGATCTCCCACACATGATAATACAGAAGTAGAAGAAGATGCAGACAGTCACACAGGTTCTAGTGAGCCTTTACATGAGTCACAAACTGAAGATACATCAATACATAATCCTAATGGAATTCAAGAAGAAGACACTCATAATCTGTAGAATGTAGAAGAGTCAGTCTCAGTACCTACAGAAGTTGAACTAAGAAGATCATCCAGAGCTACCAAACAACCTACATGGCTAATGGATTATGCTTCACCAGGGAAGAGGAGAGGAACTAGATACCCACTGGCAAATTACCTGTCTTTTGCTAATACTAGTTCAAGATATCAAGATTTTGTGTGCAGCTTGTCAGCAGAAGTTGAACCACAATTTTATAATGAAGCTAGCAGAGATAAGAGGTGGATTGAAGCCATAAAGTAGGAGATTAAATCTCTTTAAGACAACCATACATGGGAAGTGGTTGACATGCCCTCGGACAAGAACATCATTGGATCAAAATGGGTGTACAAAATCAAGTATAAGGCCAATGGGGAAATATAGAGGTTTAAGGCAAGGTTGGTAGCCAACGGTTATAGTCAATTGGAAGGGCTAGACTACCATGATACAATTTCTCCAGTAGCCAAAATGGTTACAGTAAGGAGTGTCATTGCCTTAGCAGTATCAAAAGGGTGGTGCATGTACCAGATGGATGTATACAATGCCTTCCTACAAGGTGACCTAGATGAGGAGGTGTGTATGGAAATACCAGATGGTTTCAAGGAGGAAAGGCAACACAAAGTTTGCAGAATAATTAAGTCCTTATATGGACTTAAGCAGGCATCAAGGCATTGAAATATCAAGCTGACTGCAACATTTCTCAGTGCAGGTTTTACCCAAAGCAACTATGATTATTCACTATTTACCCTGAAGAATTCAGAAGGAATGGTGGTGATTTTAGTCTATGTAGATGATCTTCTGATAACTGGTGACAATATAAACATGATCAATGCAACAAAAGTACTTTACACAAGCAATTCAAGCTTAAAGATCTAGGTGAACTTAAGTATTTCTTAGGTATTGAAGTGTTAAGATCTGCCAGTGGAGTGATCCTGAACCAGAGAAAATATGTCTTGGAGTTCATCTCTGAAAAAGGTCTTGCTGGTGCTAAACCAGCCCCCACCCCACTAGAGACTAATGTGAAACTAACTTCAGTTGAAGTAGATGAAGCAGAAGGTGTGAAAGGAGATGCTATTCTAAGAGATACAACATCATATCAAAGGCTTGTTGGAAAGTTGATGTATGCTACAATAACAAGGCCTGACATCAGTTATGCAGTGCATACACTAAGTCAATTCATGAAGCAACCAAAGAAATCCCACTTGGAGGCTGCAAATAGAGTGATAAGATATTTGAAAGGAACTGTAGGACAAGGTATATGGCTTAAGGCACAACCTACTGCAGAATTGGTTTGTTGGTGTGACTCAGATTGAGCTGCATATCCAAAAACTAGGAGGTCTGTTACAGGTTATGTTGTGCAGTTTTGTAGTTCATTGATATCTTGGAAGTCTAAGAAGCAGCACACTGTATCTAAAAGCTAAGTTGAGGTAGAATATAGGAGCATGGCCTCATCATTAGCAGAAGTGACATGGTTGAAAGGCCTGTTCTCAGAACTGAGGGTGTCTATCACTAAGCCTATTGTCATCTTTAGTGATAGTAAATCAGATATCCAATTAGCTTCTAACCCCATATTTCATGAGAGAACCAAACACATTGAATTAGACTGTCATTTTATTAGAGACAAGATCAAAGAGGGGTTGGTTCAACCCATGTATGTGCAGACAGGTCAGCAGGTTGCAGACATTCTTACTAAAGGTCTCAGTCATGATCAACATTCATACCTCCTCAGCAAGCTTGGTGTGCTCAATATTTTGCACCCTGCAGCTTGAGGAGGAGTGTTAAAACTCATGAGAATGCATTATGTAAATAACTACTAATCAGTTAGTTGGTACTGCTACATTGATTTGTTAGCTAGTGGATTAGGTGATCAGTTAGTTGATTCAGTTAGCCAACTATCAAGTTGGTTAGTGGGACAATCAAGTAGTTAGGAGGTTGTTAGGAAACTTCTACAAGACCATGTGTTAATCATGTGAGTCTATAAATAGGAGGTGACTATACATTGTATTCATTCTCTTTTACTCAATAAAAAAACTGCATTCCCAGTAACTTTGTTCCCTTCTCTTATCTCTTGTTGAGCTCAAGCTCAGCTGCAATGGCAGCAATATATGAATGTTGAGAGGTTTGAGAGGTGTTTTAACAGCGACAAATTGTTATTTTGACCAAACGTCAGACAACAAATTCAGAGAAACAAAGCTCATGGCATATGCTTCCAGTAAATGTTGAATTCTAACTCCATTAAGATGAGATACAAAGTCACTGCAAAGAGAAGGATCAGGCACAAAAATGAATCCAGGCATCACATTAAACACTATGACGATTTATATTCTATTGAGTACAAGACCAATCAAGCAACTGTAATACTACAAAATGTGAGATAGATAGAGATTAAGCTGACAAAAATGCAACTCATATGGCAATGAGAGATTTACGCAAAGTTGCAGTAAAGAATATGGTAGAAATTATACTAAACTCTCATGACTATAGCTGATAGGCCCTGGAAACTATGTACTTGTGAAAAGCAAGGGCATCGCCAAAATCTCAATTTTGCTTCGAATGTAAGTTTTGATCTGTTGTCTCCTATACAATTCATACAAGACAAAAGTTACAAATGGTTTGTTGAAACAAATTCTCACAAATATAGTAAGTTTTAATGGCCATAGATAAATTTTATTCTATCGATGAATCAGAAAAAGGTCTCTTTTTCTCCTTAAGCAATGCATAGAGGGGGCAAGTAGAGGTGACATAGCAACAAGCAAATAAATGTCACCCAAAGAAATTTAAACAGACCGAAAGGATGTAGATCACATAAGTGAAGACATGATATATACTGAAGAGCAGAGTTTTACAAGGTGAAACTTTTTGAATGTGGTAAGAGAAGTATTGAGGTGAATTATATCGGAATAATGTTATAAGGTAAAACAATTTACATTGTGAGATTTCATATAGGGGTAAGCACGCTATAAAAGACCAGGATCAAGTAGAGACATATTTCTTTAGTCTCTTAATTTTTTTAAGAATACTATTAGTCAGATGATATAGCAAGTACTACACTAAGAAGGTTAATAAAATTAAAGAGGAAGTCTAGCTAATGATTATGTTCATACTTCAACCATAGCTTGTAAATGGTTCAGAAACGATAAGGAATAAGATTAGAACAACATAAGGAATGAGAGGAAGGAAAAAGATACAGCGAAGTCAATGTCAAAAAGTTGTTGCAAATTGAAAATGTAACATATTCCACCTTTTATTATCCTTTGCACTCATTTAATTTTTCATATCAACGACACATTCTCTTGATTAGTGAAAAATAAAAGTAGAAAAGGACAAATGATATGGCAAACCTTATCTTCACTATTCCCAGTAAATGAGGTACTGCCATAGTCTCTATTCCAGTAATAAATTCGACGAACGGAGAAAAACATTAAGAAAATTTCTGCAATATGCCCGAATTCATAATCATGGCGTCATCATCAGCTAAAAGGAGTTGGATTTTTTTGGCCTTGTTACTCGAACTTCCAGTAAAACAAATCTGTTTTCCATGTAATTCAACTTTCACTATATTTGTAATCTGTAGGGGCGGATCTATTCATTGTCGTGAGGGTGGCACGCCACCCGCAAATTTCGAGGAAAACTCTATGTATATATATATATATATACTGATATAGTCAAATATTAAATCTGCCACCCATAATACCAAGGCACTATCTGGTGCAAGTTGTTAAGCGTGCTTTTCCTATCCATAGGTCGTGTGTTCGATCTCAGTTTGCAACATTTGTATTTTTTAATATTGATATAGTCAAATATTGCAAGTGGCAAAGCGACACTTTGTTGCCCATAGATGTGTGTACCATTAAATGAATTATGAATATTATATTATGATATTAGTAATATTATTGAAAGATAAAGTTTTGTCATTTTATTATTATTTTTTTAATTATTTGGTTGGTCAATTTTCTTATATATCAAAAAATGAATAATTTGATTAATTTAATCGATAAGCAGTGATGGAGCCAGAAATTCAGCGAATGATATGCAAATTTTATTTTCAGCTATGTTAAGAGTGTGCAAAATTAAATATACACTCATTATGATTAACATTTAACCTCTATTCACCACATAATTTTCCGACGAAGGGTGTGCATCTGACCACCCTTCATTGAAGGTGACTCCGGCCCTGTCGATAAGTTTACTTGGCAGCCAAAGAGTCCGGATCCTGAATCCGCCTCTGGTAATCAGGTATTTCATCAAACCTCAATATCTCCGTCTCTTTCATCCAACTCTTTTTCTATTCTAGATGAAATAATCTGGTAAGTTTTTTTTCGATTTCTTTTTCTGCAGATCTATAATTTTGATTCATTCACTCATCTCATCTTTTAAAAAGTAATTTTCAATTCCACAGAAGAAATTAGTATATATTGCTGTAAGTGAAGATACATATTCTTAGATACAGAGGAGAAATCTGATAGTGGACATTAGGATTCAAACAACAGAGGAAAAAATCTCACATAAGAAAAATGACATCACCAGTCATAGAAAACACTATACATAGCATTTGAAATAGCAACCTTCAATAATTTACAACGGTCATACGGCGATTACAGATGACCTCTAAATAGATGTAAATGTCTAATAAAATCAACTTATCTCATTTGATTAAAGTCAAAGTTATTTTAGGTAATCTAACAGAAAATGACATATTCATACATAATCTATCACTAATTATTTATTAAAACATGTCTCAACTTTCAATTATTCACTTTTTCTGCTTGAACAATGGTGGGGCAGCGCTAAGCAATCAAGTTTAGGTGAAGAGTTAGTATGTGCACCTTGTTCCTTTATAATTAATCCTCACAGGAAAATTGTCTTACTCTTGCATTCAACTCATTGTTCCAAGTTTACATTTGTTTCGTTGTTCTCTGGTGATGTTAACCTCCGTACTCTGGAGAAAATTTACATTCATTTTGAGACTCCATCATAGAATGTTTTTCCTACGCTATGGGTAAAGATAATCATTAACTCTCTCAAAGTGATTCTAGATATGGACTGTGAATACAACAGGAACTATCCTAAAGAAAATACAAAACATGAAGAAAGAGAAAAGTTGAGATGTGAAAAAATCACACTACCTAAAACACTAATTGAAATGAAAAATAAAACTAAAAGTTAAAGAGGAAATTCTAGAGCCTCATCGTAGTATTTTATGTTCATAGATTTTCCATGAAACAATTAGAACGCCGCTCAAAAGGTATGTACAGTCGACGTTGGTTCATTTTGACCCCCGGTTCACGCTGATAGGTAAAATAATGGATCTGGAAGTAGCCACCCCGGGATAGCACTTGATGTGGAATGCAGATATAGGGTTAACACTAGAGAAAGCAACCTTTAGGAAATCACTGCCTTTGATCATGAACAGCAGAATAAATTTGATCTTAAGGTACTTCGACCAAAACAGGATAAATCCAATGATTTTCATAATCTAAACAAAAGCTATGGATAAATTGAAGAAAATTAAGTACTTTGTATTTAATTCTGCTAGGTTGAAAGTTCCATGGGCGATCTAAAAAGTGAGTACTATGGAACTAATCTGACGCCTTACTCCTCAACCATTTTATTCATACAGTGATTCTATTGTGGAGATAATACGTCCACCAATTCTAAGTTGTCAAAGTTTGTAAGCCTCGCAGATTTTTGTGAATTAAAGAAAGATAGATTTTTCATTTGTTGCGTAATGAAATGTTAATGTGTTTGCGGACTGATCATTTTGTTTTTAAGAGGGACTACCTTTCTTATTACTCTAATATACTAAATCAGACAACACAAGATCAACATGAACTATTCTTCTTTTCTAATAGTTGAATATTTGTGCTCTTTGGTCTATTTTCACTTTCATATTTATAGGAAACATTTCTAGCTTTTACATTATGTCTAATATTCTTAAGTTTGTGAAATTCATGTAAATCAGTAGGTGTTATTGTTGATTCAAGTTGTATTTAACCCAAGGTGCCAATAACAGAATGGATCTAATTGCACTTCTTATAAGTGGTGTGAATGATGAGGTCAGTGCACTGGATGAAGACATTCTAGGGGTTTTTGAGAGGTGGGAAGAGGACAAAACACATAATCCAGATGTTCCAGCAATTTCACATAAGAGGGGTCTAACACCTTTTGTCTTTGTTCTATTTGAGGAGGTGAGTTTATCATTCACATTTGTGTGGAGTCGTCCCTTTCTTCATATTAAAACAAAAAGAAGATACAGTTTCACATCTAACAATTAGTATGGCTAATGAGCTAATTCTAATAGGTGGTGCAATATTTTTTATAATTGATCGTGATGTGTAAAAATAAGAGACAAATCTTTGGGACTTTTCTTCTCTGTATATTTTTTATCAATTACATTTATTTATACAAGCTAATGAAAAAACCTTCTATTCTAAGCTAAATAAGAGTCTTCTACTCCAAGCTAAACAAGTGTCTTCTATTTTAAGCTAATGAATTGTTGTTGGGCTGGCTATGTGTTGTTTGTTTATAAAGCCCAAATGTTGACCCATGTTGGAGCTGGTTTTTATTTGATGATTTGGATGATGAAGATGAGACATCTTGATTGCTAACATCCTCCTCAAGTTGGAGGGTAAAGAAGTGACACCCAATTTGCACAAATTCTTGTGGTGAGGAGGTCCGGCAAGGGATTTAGTGAAGATGTCGGTGAGTTGATAGATGGAACAAAAGAAAGAGATATTAAGTCGGAGAGATATTGTTGACGAACGAAATGGCAGTCAAGCTCGATGTGCTTCGTGCGCTCATGGAAAACCAGATTTCGAGCTATATGGAGGGCTGCTTGGCTGTCAGAGTGAACCGGAACAGGAAGAGGGGGAGGAACGGATAAATCAGTAAGCAATCTTGTCATCCAGGTCAATTCCGCAACTAATCTCCTCATTGACCGATATTCATCCTCTGCAGATGAAAGGGAAACGAAAGACTGTTTCTTCGATTTCCAAGATACTCAGCTTATAAAAAATCCACTGACAGACCTTCTTGTAGTACAGGAAGAGGCCCAGTCAGCATCACAATAAAAAGCAAGAGAAAAAGAGGGTGAAGTATTGAGAAAGATGCCCTGATTCAGGTAACTTACGAGTCGCAATCATGCTTTGAAATGTTCAATACTAGGATATTGCATAAATTGACTGAGAGTCAAAACAACAAAACACAGATTCGGTCTAGTGTGAGTCAAATAATTGAGCTTACCAATGAGATGCTTGTAAAGTGTAGGATCTAACATGTGATTTTCTGAATCTGCAGAGAACTTGACTGAAGGATCTAATGGAGAGGAAGCTAGAGGAAAGTGTGAAACATCAAATTCATTGACTAAATCTAAGGTATATTTTTGTTGACTTACTATGATTCCCTGTTCTTCCCGCAAAATTTCCATTCCCAAAAAATAATGCAGTGAACCGAGATCCTTAATTTTAAACTCAGAATGAAGAAACTCTTTAAGGTTATGTTTCTCATCAATATCATCCCCTGTAATAAAAATATCATCGACATAGACAACTACGATAGAGATTAGTCCTCCTGATTTCTTAAAGAATAAAGAGTAATCATTGAGGGAGGCTGTATAACCTTTGAAGTTTAGAGCTCCAGCAAGCCTGGCATACCATTGCCATGAAGCTTGCTTTAATCCATATAGTGATTTTTTAAGTAAACAAACCATATTAGGCTGAGGAGGTTCCATTCCCGCAGGGAATTTCATATAGACCTCTTCTTGCAAAATTCCTTGCAAGAAGGCATTATTTACATTAAGTTATGAGATTTCCCATTTCTTTGTAGCTGAAATTGCTAGTAAACATCTGATGGTGGTCATTTTGACCACTGGAGAAAAGGTCTCATTGAAATCAATCCCCTCTTACTGAATATCACCTCTAATTACTAAGTGTGCCTTTGGCTTTTCAAGAGACCTATCTATATGTTGTTTCACTTTATAGACCCACTTACAAGGCAATGCCTTTCTTCCTTGTGGCAAATGGACAATGTCCCAAGTCTGATTGAGTATTAAAGTATCAATCTCATCCTGCATTGCCTTCACCCAACCTGGATGTGTACATGCCTGAGAGTAACTGTTGGGTTCAATGATAGAGGGAATAAACTATCGTATAGCTTTACTAGTTGTGGAAAGAGGAGAAAGTGATAAACATGTGGGTTTAGTAGGAGTAGCAAAACAAGATTCAGTCACATCATTAAGATAAATAGTATTGTAGACATAGTCTTTGGGATATGAATGTAGTTCACCAATGTTTCTCCTTTGAGATCTTCTAGGAAGAGGTAGGGGTTGTGAAACATCTTGGTCTAAAGAAAAAGATGGTGTGACGGTTGGAGCAGAATAATTAGAATGATCAAGTTTTGGTTCAGAAAGGTTAGAAGGTGGTAAGTTGGTGTCACGACCCGAGCCAAGGCCCTAGCCGTGACGAGCATCCCTAACCATGAAGGCCCGGAACACCCATTCTCTATCTGGTTATCATGCACAACATTCATAATCATAATAAAATGCGGAATTGAAACTGAGTACGGAAAACATGGTCAAGTCCTGCAATATTTCTGAATAATACTATCTGACATCAGTCTGCGAAATCTCTACTAGGAACATAAACATTTGTCTGAAAAGAAGCTGGGACAAGGCCCCCAGTAAACCAAAAACATAATAAATAAGATAGTGTCTGACATAATTAGGCCTTTCGAATAATAGAAGGCTCACCACTGTGAGATCAAGTCTGCAAACCCGAGAATGTCTACTGAGTAGCTGGACCCCTAGACTGTGCCTCGGGACCTGGAAGGAGGGGGAGGGGGGGTCAACACAAAAGTACTGGCACGCGAAGCAATCCAAAAGTAGTATAATGGAACATACATATATATATATATATATTAAGGGAAAGCAATTTTTCATCAAGACATCATGTATAAAACTGTTTCTGAAAAATACATGGGCACTTTCTAAAAACATGCAACCTGTCTGTTCATTTCAAATCATGATCTGTGTTTTACTTCTGAGTTAGGTGGTATTCCCCTACAAGTCTGAATATTCCACGGGCTGTATGGAATCCGCCATTGACTCGGCGGGGAAGCCCCCAACCCAAGTGTGCCGCAAGGGTTGGAGTGTCTGAGTCTGATACGCCACAGGACATTTAAGTCAGCGCATAATAGTATACCCGGGTCGGCAAACCACGGTTTTAGGCAATGAGTCGCTTGAACTCAAGCCCTCTTCGGGGAACCACCTAACATCTCTGTATGCCCATTTTTAACCTTTTATGTAAATGCAACATTTTGAATGTCTAAAATCATGAAAGTCTGAAATGTCTGTTAGTCTGAGTCTGATATGGCATTAGTCTGAGTTGGTATCGTCATACCAAGACTTGGAAGTCCTATTTCTAAGCCATAATGTATTAAGCAAGAGCTTTCATTCAAAACATAGTTTAGACCACCAAAACATGTAATTTTCATTAAAGATGTCATGTTCCGAAACTCAAGTCAAATCCATGCAAAACTTTCATCAAACATATGGTGGTCATGTGCATTTTTGGCAAAACCATGCATTCTTTCATTACATGCATATTCCTCATTCACAACCCTCTCTTTCGTGTTCAAAACATTGTATATTACGTGGAACATGGAAAAATTTACATTAAGAGAGAGGTTTCATGAAAATCATGCTCTAAATTCATATTTCAGGACAAACGCATATATATATATATATACATATAACTTTCAAATCACTTTGGGGGAAAGCCAAAAGGCCAAAACAATATCATTAAAGCTTCTGAAACATGAGTATGTATATGAATTCGAAAACCCAATTCTTAAAACATGATTTCTATGCCCATGAGATTTTAGGAAAACCCCGCGTACCTTATTCTCCACGAATTTTTGGTGTCTATCGAAGCCTACGTCGAGAGGATTCCGAATCTGTAATTTGTTTCACGAAGAAGTTTCGGAATGATCGGTCCTTCAAGATTATTTTCTCAAACCCTAGTTGCTCCTTCTCTTAAGTTCTTGAAGGATTAGATTTTTGGGATTTTATAGGAGGCTTCAATGTTGTTAATAGGCCCAAATCCGTTTAGGAGTGGGTAAGGACGATTTTGGGTTTTGTAAGGACTAACTTGCACTTAAAGTAACTCAAAACGGAGTGTTTTCGTCACCTGAAACCATAACTATGCGCCGACCTTTGCATTGCCAAAATTTACATAGGCGCCGCCCTATGCATCGCCTATATTTGCATAGGCGCCGCCCTATGCATCGCTATGTGCATAGGCGACACATTCAACTTTGAAAGGCCAAACTTCTTCACCGGGTGTCCGTTTTAGGCAAATTTGGTATCGTTGGAAAGATTATTCAATTATCTACAATTTGGTATATAGTAGGCCACCCAGTTCATCTTATACAATGAGTTATGGTCAATAGAATTTGACACAAATTACAACGTCCACTAAACCTTAATCGATCGAAATAGTTTTAACTCGTCCTTGAGTTGAAGGACTTGTATGGTGTAAATTCATGCTCAAATGGATTCACATACTACAAACTTGATTAATATGCCAAATTGGAATAGGATTTAAGGCTCGGGGATTATCAACGCATCAGAGTCATATATTTTATTCTAGCCCGAAATGCGGGGCGTTACATTATCCCCCCCTTGGGATCATTCGTCCCCGAATGATGACGCGGAAATAGTCACGCACGATTTCAAACATATTCATACATAGAAGGAAACATAAAGCAAGAATTGTACCTTTCAATTCGTCTCTTGCTGATTCAAATAGGCTCGGGTATCTCACATTCATGTCATGCTCCGACTCCCAAGTTGCTTCTTCAACTTTATGATTTTGCCATAACACTTTAACTGAGACTATCTCTTTACTCCTCAATTTTCTCACTTGTCGATCTAGGATTCCCACGGGCTCTTCCTCGTAAGACAAGGAATCGCTCAACTTGATTTCATCAATGGGCACCACCAAAGAGTGATCTCCGATGCACTTCTTCAACATGGATATGTGGAATACTGGATGAACAGAACCCAAACTTGCAGGCAATTCTAATTCATACGCAACTCCACCTATTCTTCTTATAATCTGATACGGGCCTATATATCGAGGACTTAGCTTACCGCTCTTCCCGAAACGCATAACCCCCTTCATGGGAGAAACCTTGAGGAAAACCCAATCTCCAATCTCAAACTCTAAATCTCTTTTTCTGACGTCGGCATAGGATTTCTGACGACTCTGAGCTGCCTTTAGTCGTTCCCTAATGAGTTTCACATCCTCCATTGCTTGATGAACAAGATCAGGCCCATACATCTGCATCTCACCTACTTCATACCAGCCTATTGGAGACCTACATCTCCTACCATACAATGCCTCAAAAGGTGCCATCTTAATACTAGAGTGGAAACTATTTGTCACGACCCGAGCCTAGGCCCTAGCCGTGACGAGCATCCCGAACCATGAAGGCCCGGAACACCCATTCTCTATTTGGTTATCATGGACAACATTCATAATCATAATAAAATGCGGAATTGAAACTAAGTACGGAAAACATGGTCATGTCCTACAATATTTCTGAATAATACTATCTGACATCAGTTTGCGAAATCTCTACTAGGAACATAAACATTTGTCTGAAAAGAAGCTGGGACAAGGCCCCCAGTAAACCAAAAACATAATAAATAAGATAGTGTCTGACATAATTAGGCCTTCCGAATAATAGAAGGCTCAACACTGTGAGATCAAGTCTACAAACCCGAGAATGTCTACTGAGTAGCTGGACCCCTAGACTGTGCCTCAGGACCTGGAAGGAGGGGGGGGGGGTCAACACAAAAGTACTGGCACGCGAAGAAATCCAAAAGTAGTATAATGGAACATACATATATATATATATATATATTAAGGGAAAGCAATTTTTCATCAAGACATCATGTATAAAACTGTTTCTGAAAAATACATGGGCACTTTCTGAAAACATGCAACCTGTCTGTTCATTTCAAATCATGATCTGTGTTTTACTTCTAAGTTAGGTGGTATTCCCCTACAAGTCTGAATATTCCACGGGCTGTATGGAATCCGCCATTGATTCGTCGGGGAAGCCCCCAACCCAAGTGTGCCGCAAGGGTTGGAGTGTCTGAGTCTGATACGCCACAGGACATTTAAGTCAGCGCATAATAATATACCCGGGTCGGCAAACCACGGTTTTAGGCAAAGAGTTGTCTGAAACTCCCGCCTTCTTCAGGGAACCATCTAAGCTCTCTTTATGCCCTATTTTAGCCTTTTCTGAACATGTATCATTCTGAAATTTCTAAATCATGAGAGTCTGATAAAAATCTGATTTCTGAACTAGTCTGTGTCTGTTATGGCATTTGTCTGAGTTGGTATCGTCATACCAAGACTTGCAAGTCCTATTTCTGAGCCATAATGTATTAAGCAAGAGCTTTCATTCAAAACATAGTTTAGACCACCAAAACATGTAATTTGCATTAAAGATGCCATGTTCCGAAACTCAAGTCAAATCCATGCAAAACTTTCATCAAACATATGGTGGTCATGTGCATTTTTGGCAAAACCATGCATTCTTTCATTACATGCATATTCAACATTCACAACCCTCTCTTTCGTGTTCAAAACATTGTATATTACGTGAAACATGGAAAAATTTACATTAAGAGAGAGGTTTCATGAAAATCATGCTCTAAATTCATATTTCAGGACAAACGCATATATATATATATACATATAACTTTCAAATCTCTTTGGGGGAAAGCCAAAAGGCCAAAACAATATCATTAAAGCTTCTGAAACAAGAGTATGTACATGAATTCGAACACCCAATCCTTAAAACATGATTTCTATGCCCATGAGAATTTAGGAAAACCCCGCGTACCTTATTCACCACGAATTTTTGGTGTCTATCAAAGCCTACGTCGAGAGGATTCCGAATCTGTAATTTGTTTCACGAAGAAGTTTCGGAATGATCGGTCCTTCAAGCTTATTTTCTCAAACCCTAGTTGCTCCTTCTCTTAAGTTCTTGAAGGATTAGATTTTTGGGATTTTATAGGAGGCTTCAATGTTGTTAATAGACCCAAATCCGTTTAGGAGTGGGTAAGGACGATTTTGGGTTTTGTAAGGACTAACTTGCACTTAAAGTAACTCAAAACGGAGTGTTTTCGTCACCTGAAACCATAACTATGCGCCGACCTTTGCATTGCCAAAATTTACATAGGCGCCGCCCTATGCATCGCCTATATTTGCATAGGCGCCGCCCTATGCATCGCTATGTGCATAGGCGACACATTCAACTTTGAAAGGCCATAACTTCTTCACCGGGTGTCCGTTTTAGGCAAATTTGGTATCGTTGGAAAGATTATTCAATTATCTACAATTTGGTATATAGTAGGCCACCCAGTTCATCTTATACAATGAGTTATGGCTAATAGAATTTGACACAAATTACAACGTCCACTAAAACTTAATCGATCGAAATAGTTTTAACTCGTCCTTGAGTTGAAGGACTTGTATGGTGTAAATTCATGCTCAAATGGATTCACATACTACAAACTTGATTAATATGCCAAATTGGAATAGGATTTAAGGCTCGGGGATTATCAACGCATCAGAGTCATATATTTTATTCTAGCCCGAAATGCGGGGCGTTACATTATCCCCCCCTTGGGATCATTCGTCCCCGAATGATGACGCGGAAATAGTCACGCACGATTTCAAACATATTCATACATAGAAGGAAACATAAAGCAAGAATTGTACCTTTCAATTCGTCTCTTGCTGATTCAAATAGGCTCGGGTATCTCACATTCATGTCATGCTCCGACTCCCAAGTTGCTTCTTCAACTTTATGATTTTGCCATAACACTTTAACTGAGACTATCTCTTTACTCCTCAATTTTCTCACTTGTCGATCTAGGATTCCCACGGGCTCTTCCTCGTAAGACAAGGAATCGCTCAACTTGATTTCATCAATGGGCACCACCAAAGAGTGATCTCCGATGCACTTCTTCAACATGGATATGTGGAATACTGGATGAACAGAACCCAAACTTGCAGGCAATTCTAATTCATACGCAACTCCACCTATTCTTCTTATAATCTGATACGGGCCTATATATCGAGGACTTAGCTTGCCGCTCTTCCCGAAACGCATAACCCCCTTCATGGGAGAAACTTTGAGGAAAACCCAATCTCCAATCTCAAACTCTAAATCTCTTTTTCTGACGTCGGCATGGGATTTCTGACGACTCTGAGATGCCTTTAGTTGTTCCCTAATGAGTTTCACATCCTCCATTGCTTGATGAACAAGATCAGGCCCATACATCTGCATCTCACCTACTTCATACCAGCCTATTGGAGACCTACATCTCCTACCATACAATGCCTCAAAAGGTGCCATCTTAATACTAGAGTGGAAGCTGTTGTTATAGGCAAACTCTATCAGTGGCAAGTGATCAACCCAACAACCTTTAAAGTCTATCACACAGGCCCTCAACATGTCCTCCAGGGTCTTGATGGTGCGTTCAGCTTGCCCATCAGTCTGAGGGTGGAATGTTGTACTTACGTTCACCTGGGTACCTAAACCTTTCTGAAACGATCTCCAAAACTGAGAAGAAAACTGCGTACCTCGGTGGGATATGATGGAGACAGGCGCTCCATGCAAACGGACAATTTCTGCAATGAACAGCTTGGCATAATCTTCCCCCGAATAGTTAGTCCTGACAGGCAGAAAGTGAGCTGACTTGGTCAGCCTATCTACAATCACCCATATAGAGTCATACTGATTTCGAGACTTCAGAAGTCCTGTAATAAAGTCCATATTGATCATTTCCCACTTCCACAAGGGAAACGCTATTTCTTGGGAAGTACCTCCTGGCCTCAAATGTTCTACTTTCACTTGTTGGCAATTCAAGCACTTAGAAACAAAGTTAGCCACATCTCGCTTCATATTATTCCACCGAAACATAGATTTCAAATCATGGTACATCTTAGTAGAACCAGGATGAACAACATACCTCGAGGTGTGAGCTTCATCAAGAATTCTTTCTCGAAGCCCGTCGACATTCGGAACACATAATCTACCCTGAAACCTCAGGATACCATCACCATTAATTTCAAAAGACATCACCTTCTGTTGACCCACATCTTTCTTGATTTGCATCAAGATGGGATCTTCAACCTGCTTCTCCTTCACTTCAGCACAAAGGGATGACTTAGCTAACTCATGAACAACTACCCCTCCATCTTTGGAATCTAACAGTCATACTCCCATATTCGCAAGGCGGTGAATATCCTTCACTATCTCCTTCTTTTCTTCTTCTACATGAGAAAGGTTGCCCATAGACAACTTGCTGAGGGCGTCGGCCACAACATTTGCCTTGCCCGGATGGTAATGCAGGCTCATATCATAGTCTTTCAGGAGTTCCAACCACCGCCTCTGCCTGAAATTCAATTCTTTCTGCGAGAAGACATACTGCAGACTCTTGTGATCAGTGAAGATATCAACATGAACACCGTACAAGTAGTGCCGCCAAATCTTAAGGGCAAACACCACAACCGCTAACTCCAAATCATGAGTAGGGTAGTTCCGCTCGTGCACCTTCAACTGCCTAGATGCATAAGCTACCACCTTACCATGTTGCATCAAAACGCAGCCAAGTCCCACACGGGACGCATCACAGTAAACCACAAAACCATCAACACCCTCGGGAAGAGTCAAAACAGGTGCAGTGGTCAGTCTGTCTTTCAACTTCTCAAAACTATTTTCGCATAAATCAGACCACACAAACTTTACCTTTTTCTGAGTCAGTTTAGTGAGTGGAGCCTCTATGGATGAAAAACCCTCTATGAATCTTCTGTAATAACTTACCAAACCCAAGAAGCTCCGAATATCGGTTGGAGTCGTGGGTCTGGGCCATCTTCTCACTGCCTCAACTTTCTGGGGATCCACTCTAATCCCGTCACTGGACACAATATGCCCTAAGAAGGCAATAGCATCTAACCAGAACTCACACTTGGAAAATTTGGCATACAACCGATGATCCTTAAGGGTCTGAAGAATGATTCGGAGGTGATCGGCATGATCCTCCCTACTCTTAGAATAAATCAGAATATCATCAATAAATACAATGACAAACGAGTCAAGAAACTGACGGAAAACTCTGTTCATAAGATCCATGAAGGCTGCAGGGGCATTAGTTAACCCGAAGGACATGAAGAGAAACTCATAGTGACCATATCGGGTTCGGAAAGCTGTTTTGGGAATGTCTGTCTCCCTAACTTTCAACTGATGATAGCCCGACCGAAGGTCTATTTTTGAAAAACATCTAGCACCCTGAAGCTGGTCAAAAAGATCATCAATCCTCGGAAGAGGATATTTGTTTTTAATTGTGACCTTGTTCAACTGACGGTAATCTATGCACATACGAAGGGAACCATCTTTCTTACGCACGAAAAGTACAGGTGCACCCCAAGGAGATACACTGAGGCGTATAAATCCCTTATCTAGGAGGTCTGCTAGCTGCTCTTTCAACTCCTTTAGTTCTGTGGGAGCCATTCTATATGGCGGAATAGACATGGGACGGGTATCTGGCAACACATCAATACCAAACTCTATCTCCCTATCAGGGGGTACCCCTGGGAGATCTTTAGGAAAGACTTCTGGAAATTCATTCACCACAGGGACAGACTGAAGAGGAGGATTTTCAAATTTAGAGTCCTTGACTCGAATAAGGTGATACAAGCAACCCTTAGAAATGAGTTTTTGGGCTCTGAGATAAGATATAAAGTGCCCCTTGGGTGCTAAAGAATGTCCCTCCCATTATATCATTGGTTCATTCGGGAAAGAAAAGGTAACTCTACGGGTCCTACAATCCAATATGGCATAGCATGAATGGAGCCAATCCATCCCTAAGATAGCATCAAATGCAACCATGTCCAACTCTATAAGGTCTGCCACCGTATCCCGACTACCAAAAGTCATCACACAACCCTTATATACCTTTCTAGCAACAACAAAATCCCCCACCGGGGTAGAAATAGAAAAGGGTTCAGAAATCATACTGGGCTCAAACCCGAAACCAACAGCCACATAAAGGGTCACATAGGATAAGGTGGATCCGGGATCAAGTAACACACTGACATCACGGGAAAAGATTTGTAACGTACCGGTAACAACATCTAGGGAAGCTTTCGCCTCCTGGCGGTTGGTCAAGGCATATAACCGGTTGCGACTGTTCCCGACAGCTGATGTGGCGCCCTTCTGAGATGGGGATGGAGCTGTGGAATTTTCCTGAAACTTCGCACCACCAGCACTCCTCCTAGAAGATGGACAGTCCCTCTGAAAATGGCCTGACTGACCACATGAATAACATACAAGTGTGCCCAACTGACATTTCCCCGGATGATTCTTACCATAATTTTCACATCGCGAGTAAGTGCGATGCTGCTGAGCCACACTACCCTGCGACTGAGTATCTGGTGCTCTAGATCCATGAGAAGTCTGAAAGCTCTGAGTCTGTCTATTTGTAGGGGGTTTGGGCACTGGGGCGCTGGCCGTTGACTGTGTATTATTCCAAAACCTCGTCTTCTTCGACCACCTATTTCCCCAATTACCACTCTGTGGCTGACTCTGGTGCCGATCCGCAGATTTGATTCTCTTGGCCTGTCTGTCCTTCTCTCTAGATTCAATGATATTTCTCTTCTTCTTTTCCACCTGCTGCATGTGGACTGTCAGTCTAGCAAAGTCTAACTCCCTATTCAGCATTACCCCCTGGCACTTAAGTATCAGTTTATCAGCAAGGCCGGATGCAAATTTCCTCATCCGGGCTCTCATATTGCTAGTCAATTCTGGTGCATAGCGGGCTAGTTGATTAAACTTCAAAGTGTACTCCTGTACACTCATACTTCCCTGCTTCAGATTCATGAACTCTTCTGCTTTGGCCTCCCTCAACTCCAGAGGAAAGAATCTGTCAAGGAAAGCTTCTACAAACTCACCCCAAACTGTGAGCTCAGCACTCTCACCTTTTGTATTTTCCCAGTCTGCATACCACTGATTTGCAACATCCTTAAGCTGATAAGTTGCCAATTCCACTCCTTCAATCTCATCTACATGCATTACCTTAAAGATCTTGTCCATCTCATCCACGATCTCCTGTGGATCTTCCTCCACCTTTGTACCAGTGAACTTAGGTGGATTCATCTTCATGAAATGCCCGACTCTAGTAGCCTCAGACGTAACGGATGCAGACCCAATATCTTCCGATCGTTGAGCTTGGTTAGCTACCAGCTGTGTCAGTATATGGATAGACCGCCTGAACTCTGCATTTGAGATATCTCTCTGAGCAGTTGGTGGACGGTTGACATTAGTCCGCGGAGCCCGAGGTGGACTGGTTGGAACTGGAGGGACTCCCGGAGTAGGGACAGGTTCTGGCGTGGAAGCTCTATTATGGGTCCGCATCCCATGGGTGGGACGGACCACATCTGCCTGAGCACTCTGATCGATGTTGTGACGGGGAGGCATAGTCATGTTTCACTGTAATACAAGAGATCATTCATTAGGGGATAGTTTAGACTCTGAAGCATGAACTAAATCACAAAGAAAGGAAACATTCCTAAACGCCTAGTAGCCTCCTGTTTATAAGTGTGGCACGCTACACACCCATAAACAAGACTCTACCCGACGCGATTTCGCAGACACCCTGGGACCATGAACCGTGCTTTGATACCAAGTTTTTCACGACCCGAGCCTAGGCCCTAGCCTTGATGAGAATCCCGAACGATGAAGGCCTGGAACACCCATTCTCTATCTGGTTATCATGCACAATATTCATAATTATAATAAAATGCGGAATTGAAACTGAGTACGGAAAACATGGTCAAGTCCTGCAATATTTCTGAATAATACTATCTGACATCAGTCTGCAAAATCTCTACTAGGAACATAAACATTTGTCTGAAAAGAAGCTGGGACAAGGCCCCCAGTAAACCAAAAACATAATAAATAAGATAGTGTCTGACATAATTAGGCCTTCCGAATAATAGAAGGCTCACCACTGTGAGATCAAGTCTACAAACCCGATAATGTCTACTGAGTAGCTGTACCCCTAGACTGTGCCTCAGGACCTGGAAGGAGGGGGGGGGTCAGCACAAAAGTACTGGCACGCGAAGCAATCCAAAAGTAGTATAATGGAACATACATATATATATATATATATTAAGGGAAAGAAATTTTTCATCAAGACATCATGTATAAAACTTTTTCTGAAAAATACATGGGCACTTTCTGAAAACATGCAACCTGTCTGTTCATTTCAAATCATGATCTGTGTTTTACTTCTGAGTTAGGTGGTATTCCCCTACAAGTTTGAATATTCCACGGGCTGTATGGAATACGCCATTGACTCGGCGGGGAAGCCCCCAGCCCAAGTGTGCCGCAAGGGTTGGAGTGTCTGAGTCTGATACGCCACAGGACATTTAAGTCAGCGCATAATAATATACCCGGGTCGGCAAACCACGGTTTTAGGCAAAGAGTTTTCTGAAACTCCCGCCTTCTTCAGGGAACCACCTAAGCTCTCTTTATTCACTATTTTAGCCTTTTCTGAACATGTATCATTCTGAAATTTCTAAATCATGAGAGTCTGATAAAAATCTGATTTCTGAACTAGTCTGTGTCTGTTATGGCATTTGTCTGAGTTGGTATCGTCATACCAAGACTTGCAAGTCCTATTTCTGAGCCATAATGTATTAAGCAAGAGCTTTCATTCAAAACATAGTTTAGACCACCAAAACATGTAATTTGCATTAAAGATGTCATGTTCCGAAACTCAAGTCAAATCCATGCAAAACTTTCATCAAACATATGGTGGTCATGTGCATTTTTGGCAAAACCATGCATTCTTTCATTACATGCATATTCAACATTCACAACCCTTTCTTTCGTGTTCAAAACATTGTATATTACGTGAAACATGGAAAAATTTACATTAAGAGAGAGGTTTCATGAAAATCATGCTCTAAATTCATATTTCAGGACAAACGCATATATATATATATACATATAACTTTCAAATCACTTTGGGGGAAAGCCAAAAGGCCAAAACAATATCATTAAAGATTCTGAAACATGAGTATGTACATGAATTCGAAAACCCAATTCTTAAAACATGATTTCTATGCCCATGAGATTTTAGAAAAACCCCGCGTACCTTATTCTCCACGAATTTTTGGTGTCTATCGAAGCCTACGTCGAGAGGATTCCGAATCTGTAATTTGTTTCACGAAGAAGTTTCGGAATGATCGGTCCTTCAAGCTTATTTTCTCAAACCCTAGTTGCTCCTTCTTTTAAGTTCTTGAAGGATTAGATTTTTGGGATTTTATAGGAGGCTTCAATGTTGTTAATAGGCCCAAATCCGTTTAGGAGTGGGTAAGGACGATTTTGGGTTTTGTAAGGACTTACTTGCACTTAAAGTAGCTCAAAACCGAGTGTTTTCGTCACCTGAAACCATAACTATGCGCCGCCCTTTGCATTGCCTAAATTTACATAGGCGCCGCCCTATGCATCGCCTATATTTGCATAGGCGCCGCCCTATGCATCGCCTATATGTGCATAGGCGACACATTCAACTTTGAAAGACCATAACTTCTTCACTGGGTGTCCGTTTTAGGCGACACAAATTACAACATCCACTAAAACTTAATCGATCGAAATATATTTAACTCGTCCTTGAGTTGAAGGACTTCTATGGTCTAAATTCATGCTCAAATGGATTCACATACTTCCAACTTGATTAACATGCCAAATTGGCATAGTATTTAAGGCTCGGGGATTATCAACGCATCAGAGTCATATATTTTATTCTAGCCTGAAATGCGGGGCGTTACAGTTGGAATTTAGTTTAATAAGGTTAGAAGGTGTGAGAGATGCTGGAGTGAAATAATTGTCTTCTTTTGTGTGGATAGGAAAAGTAGGAGTAGGGATATGTGAATGGTCAGAAGAAGCAAAAGGAAATACATGTTCTACAAACTGAACATCTCTTGACACAAAATTTCTTAGAAGTTAGGTCAAGAAGTTTGTACCCTTTTTGATCACTTGGGTATCCTAAGAAAACACATCTAGTGGCTCTAGGATCAAATTTACTCCTTCCCTGAGATAAAGTGTTTGCAAAGCATAAGCAACCAAAATATCTTAATAATTGATAAGAAGGTGCTTTGCCAAATAGAATTTCATAAGGCGTTTTACCTTTAAGAACCTTGGAAGATATTCTGTTGATTAGAAATGTGACAGTGAGTATACATTCTCCCTAATAGATCATAGAAACTCTAGATTGAAACATCAAATCCCTAGCAATTTTAAGTAAGTATCTGTGCTTCCTCTCAGCTACCCCATTTTGTTGTGGAGTAGCAACACAAGATGTCTGGTGTATGATTTCTTGAGATGTTAAAAAATTTGATGCCTCTACACTCCTACTTAACTTCATTGCATTATCAGATATGATAATCTTTACTCTTTTGTGAAATTATCTTTCAGTCATTTTCAAGAAACATTGAATAACAGAAAATGCATTGCTCTTAGTTGCTAGCAGGTATGTCCAGGTTTCTCTACTGTAGTCATATACTATAGTCAAGAAATACCTATAATTTTTATGAGCAGGTGACTTGTAGGGACCCCAAGTGTCTATATGAACAAGATCAAAAATAGATTGAGAAGTAACTTTACTGATAGGAAAAGGTAATCTAGCTTGGATAGCTAAAGGACAGATTTCACAATGACAATCATAATTATAGGGAATTGTAAGGAAATGGACTTTTTTAATTGATGAATAAGGCAAATGCCCAAGTCTTACATGACATAACCTTACATCAGAACTAGTATTGGAACAAACTGGAAAACTATGTGAAAATGGATTGGGACTGGAAACAGTACTGTTAAAGTTAGAAAGGACTTTAGAATCCTTGTAAATCTCTTGGTTCCTACTAGACTCCTTAGGAATACTTTGAAGCAAGTACAAACCTTCCTTCACTTCACTAAAAGCTTGAGGCTTCTTCGTTAAAGGGCATGCAAGACACAACTATTAGAAGTGAAAGATAGATTATAATTGTATTGGACATTAAATCTATGAACTGATAGAAGATTGTATCTGAAACTTGGAACATAAAGAACATTATGTAGTGTGAGGTTATTAGGAATTATAACACCTCCTATGTGAGTCACAAGGATGGACTGAGAGTTGGGCAAATTAATATTAACAAGAACTTTAAGAGCTATCATGGAAAAAAAAGAATTAGAGTTGTAACACATGTGCTCAGAAGCACCCGAGTCTATTATCCATGTTCCATAATTAAAGACTAAAAGACAAGTTCTAATATATTTAAGCATAGTACCAATAACTGCATTAACATTTATCTCAGATCCCTTGTTCATGGATGATCCCTCTGTTGATTTTTATTTTTCTATTTGAATGAAATGGTTGAATTGTTCTTTGGTGAAATGTTGATTGATTAAATCTATGTATATCTTATGCACACTGTTACCTTCTTCTCCAGACATAATAGCATTTCCTCTGATTTAAACCTGTCTATCTCTGTTGTTTGTGAATTGAAAATCTTCAGGAAAACCATGTAACCTGAAGCAATCATCATCAACATGTCCAGTCTTACCACAAAAATCACAGGATACATTAGGATTATACTTCTTCTTAACCCTAAATTTCTGTTGTGGCTGGTTTGTCCTTGTGTATTTGAGTAATTGCTGATGATTGTTAATCCTTCGATAATTGAATAATCTAGTTCTAAAGTTAGGCATAATACCAGGAGGTTTCTGGACCTTCTTTCCAAGCTTGTTTTGATTCACATTGCTTACCATAAAAGAAGAAGAATCATTTAGGATCATTCCACTCATATAGGTTTCTCTCTGATTTTCATCTTACAGAATCAGAGAGTAAGCAACATTTATGTTGGGCAGTGGATTCATCATTAAGACATTTTCTCTTGCCTGAGCATTCACATCATTCAGACCCATCAAGAATTGTATAAGCTTCTCATCTTCTAGAGATTTTTCTAGCTTCACTTTACCTTCATAGTTACACACACAGGTGCACTTATCAGATTTGAGAGAGTCCAGCTCATCCCAAAGTCTCTTAAGTCTAGTGAAATATCCTGCAATGTCATTATTTCCTTGAACTAACCTATTTAGTTCCTTTTGCAAGTGAAATAATTTGGCTCCATTAGATTGTCCAAATCTATGCCCTAGACTCATCCATAAATCTTTAGCAGTTCTAAAGTATATAACACTATCAAATATATCCTTGGAAAGAGAGTTAAGGAGCCAAGATATTACCATGTCATTGCATCTGCACCAAGATTGCATATCTGGAGATTGAGCATCTGGTGAAGCATCAGTACCAGTGATAAAACCAAGTTTGTTCTTGGCTGACATTGCTATAAGTACTGATATTTTCCATCCTTGATAACATTTTCCATCAAATGGAGGTTAACCAAGGCCATTCAGGTGAATCTGAATAGTGAAGATAATAAACATAAGTAGGATCCATAGCTGGTGGAGTTCTGGTGGTAGAACCAGAAGATGCTGAAGAAGTAGTGACTTCATTTGCCATTGTAGAGATTGGTTAGATAAAGGAAATTGATAATCGAGAAAATCATTTGTATGCAACAAGCTACCTCTTTGATACCATGTAAAAATAAGAGACAATCTTTGGGAATTTTATTATCTGTATATTTTTTGTCAATTATATTTATTTATGCAAGCTAATGAAAAGAACCTTCTATTCTAAGCTAAACAAGAGCCTTCTACTCTAAGCTAAACAAGTGTCTTCTACTTTAAGCTAATGAATTGTTGTTGGGCTGGGTATGTGTTGTTTGTTTATAAAACCCAAATGTTGACCTATGTTGGAGCTGGTTTTTATTTGATGATATGGATGATGAAGATGGCCATCTTGATTACTAAAATGATGTTGTGTCTTCTAATTAACTTAAAAGGAAATAGTATATTCTAATTTGAATCTAGCATAATATTTATATATAATCTTGGCACATCTGATATAGTCTTCTAGATACAAGAATATGTGGTTTCTTCATTATTCAAACATCCAAGTCACCTGCTTTATATAGATGCATAGAGTCATTGAGTGTCCTACCTAGTTTGGACATCTCCTCCTATTTGCTTTTAATGTCTCGCTGTTTTCATAGTTATTACTGGAGGTATATTGTAATGCCCCGAGTCTGGCACCCCAGACGCTACACGGTGCTTATGACCCCGAGGGACCATAAGCTAACTCTTTCTGATATCTGTAACTAAGCACTGCGTAATGTATTGAAATAAATGCGGAAAACTGGCAGAAACTTGCCATAAGGTTCAAAAACTTAAAATACAACTGAATAAAGTTTAACAATATCAAAACTAAATATCTGTCTAAACAACTAGTCTGAAAACTCTGTAGTCTGAAAGCCTTTGAACTGTCTGAATAAGGAGTTGATGGGATATGTCCCCAACTAACTCCAACTACTAAAATACTAAAACTAGTAATAAAATAAAATAAGAAACATCCTCGAATGATAAGGACTTACTGCTAGGTCTACTGCCGCTAACTGGAACTGAGCTGCTAAGGGTGCTCTGGATCTCGTGCTTCTGAACCTATGGTGTAAAGTAAAACACAATAGCGTAAATGCGTCAGTACGTGGGAATGTACTGAGTATGTAAGATGAGGTAAGGCTAAATGCAAGGGCTTATGCATGAATAATTACTTAACTGAATAACATGAGAGTACTGAATGGGGACATATGCGTGAATGCACAAACCATAACTGAAATCATCATGACTTCTGAATACTGAGACTTGGATACTACTTTACTGACGTTTGAACTCACCACTAATACTTAGATACTGAATAACTGAATCTTCTGATATTGATAACTGAGTACTGAAGTTTAGATCAGTCCTATATAGCGGGTGATCTTTGAATTTAATGATTAAAGGGAAATGCTCGATTGAAATTTGAGATCAGTCCTATCTAGCGGGTGATCTGTATATCTACTAATAATGAGAGTACTTAACGGAATCTGAGATCAGTCCTATCTAGTGGGTGATCTCTGAATATACTAATAATGAATATGATTTGACTTAGTCCGAGATCAGTCCTATCTAGCGGGTGATCTCTGAATCTAATGATACTGAAGAAGATTAACTGAATCTAAGACCAGTCCTATTTAGCGGGTTATCTCTGAGTCTGTTGATAATCATAATGAATGATTATATCTGACAGTCCTTACTCTGTACTACTAAGCTGAGTTCCTTTACTGAGACTGATTCTGAAACTGAGACTATGGGAAGTAGTCATCTAACCGACATTCCCCTTCTAGCTAAGTTGGGGTCCAACCTGTAACCCCAGTTGGAAGGGTGTCAGTACCATGCCATGGGTAAAGTCCTCTCTTGTGGAGTCAGTCCTATCTAACAGGTGACCCCCTGGGATCAGTCCTACATATATAATTTACTAACAGGTGATCCCTAAGTATGTCAGTCTATCTAGCGGGTGACATCTCATACCTACGCTGGCTGCGTAGTTCTGGAACTTAGGGATTTCTCCTAGGGATCTCAGTCCTTTCTAACGGGTGAGCCTCCATCCCTAGGTTCACTCGGTGATAAATCCTACTCCCAACTGAAAGATTCTGAACTGATTCTTTTTGTTAGACTGTACTAGACTGAGATGAATCTCTTACTAATCATACTGATCAACTGAGTTAAGCTAAGTTCACTTGGTTCCAAAGACTGATGGAACACTAATGAATCTCATTATTTGACTGAATGATACTGAGTTCTGAATTGATTACTTGAATGTTACTGAGGTGTGAACTGAACACTTGGATACTACTAAGATCTAAGTTGAGTACTGAACTGAAGCTGGAATGCTAATGATACTTAGATTACTGAGATTTCTTAAGTTCTGTAACTGTCTGAGAGTGCTGAGTTCAATAATTAACTGAGTTCTAAGAATCATGGGTTGACTGAGATTATCGTGAAAACTGACACGGGCTCTAGACTTGCAGCTAAATTGTTGGGTATAAATACCCCCAGGACTCGATAAAATAAAAGTAAAACATAACCATTCTTGAATAATCATGAACATAAACTTTCATTCACCATTACAATCATTAAAACATCTCTTCACGTACTTGGAAAACATAAACATGTGATAGTATAGGGAGATATGCTATTTACTCATACTCTATTCAATGAGGTCTTACAACAAACACTTATCATGCATTGCAAAGCACATAATTGGGGGATTTCATGCTAACTTTCCAAAATTCATTCACTAAGGCTTTTCAACAAACCCTTGGCATGCATAAACTTACACACAATTGGGGATTTCTAGTCAACATGCTATAATGGCTCTAATTCCTTCACATTGGCATTTTATCAAACATATGGGGAACATGCTTTGGTTATTCAATAATTTCTACACTTAATTGACATAAACACATCAGTTAACATGCAGCTTGAAAAGGGTTTACCATAAACATCACATGAATATCACATACTAGGATCAAAGCTTGAAACTTTGTAACCAAAACATGAATTAAAACTCAATAATAACATGAACTTTAACTTCAATTCACATGAATCATGAAAACTCATAAATATAAGATCTTTGAATTTAGAAAAGGATTCTTGAACTTCTTGGGTTGAAGGAACCCAAGAATCAACATCTGCATACCTTGAAATCTAGATTTTTGAAGTTCTTGAAGACTCTTGGAGCGATTCTTGAGATTTCTTTTGAAACTTTGGGGCTAGGGTTTTCTATTTGTTTGAGAGAGAATGATTTATTTCTTGTGAGAGGTGAATAAATAATGAGGAAATAGGTCTTTTAGGGTTTTAATGTAATGTATAGGCTGATTTGGGGCTTTAGGAATTTACCAAACAAACCCTAAAATTAAATGACGGAACATGAGAATCCCGATTTTACATGCTGATGCGACGCGGTGAAATCGCGCCAGCTTACTGGAAATTGGACAATTGGGAAACTTCTTGATGGCGCGACGTGGTAGAAATCGTGTTTCCACCTTGGTTGCTAACTAGAAAGACACCGCAACACGGTAGAATTACGGAGGCTCACTAGATTTTGACAATTTCCATTTTGGCTGGATCCACGATGTGCTAAAGTACCAGGTGGTACACTGTCTCACTAAAATGGCTCTAACTCTTCGCCTGAGTGTCGGATTTGGGTGAATTTGGTATCAACGGAAAGATTATTCAATTTCCCATATGATAAAAAGTCAAAATCTTAAAAATTTCACATGTAATAAAAAGTATTCATTTATGAAGAAAGATATTTGATGTTCTAAAGACGAATCGAAGCTAGATAGAAGTACGGGGTATTACATATATATTATGTTTTGCATAAGTAGAATTTATGTGTATGGAATGAACAAAATACTGAGGCACTAAGTCTTATTTCACTCACATTTTGGACAATTAAATGGCTTTCTATCCTTTGTGCCTTTTTTTTTTATTACAACCTGAATATTCTAACATACAGGACTTTTGGAAGTCATCTGATATTGACATTGTAGCCTTAATGTTGAAAATTCCAACCGGTAAATAAGAAAAAAAGTATGTACATGTTTAGTCCACATCACAATTAAACTAAGAAGGTGCAGATAACACAAAAACTTACAGAAGTTTGTGAGGTTATTTCTGCAATAGAGTGAACACAATTGATAGTCAAAGTAAGGATGATGGAGATGGACGATGAGAATCTTTAACTAGGATACCTTTATATGCTTATACCCTAATGAAATGGTTGGTTTACAAGTAAGTCAATATCCCAAGCAATCGCCTGATCAGAAAAGGCAATAAAAACTCATATTCCTAACCTATCACATTACCTAAAAAGAATATAAGATAAATAGATCAAACTTTACTTGACCCTAGAAGTAAATCATAAGATGAATTCTTTGATATGACTTTAGATATAAGGTGACGGGAACTATCTAAATATATCTGTCAAAAACTGTTGCTTCCATCTCCACCTCACTTATAGCAGGTGCCCTAACTTAAATTCATATAGTTTGAGTCCCATATTAGAGAATCCAGATCAGAAAGTATTGTTATTTACTGGTTTGTTTTAGTTTTAATAATGAGATGTAAGACTCACTGACCTTATTGTGTAGCATATAATTTTCAGTTAACTATTACTAGAACATAGTTGAAGGCATTTTGGGCTTAGCAGATCCTTATTTTGAAGGATGGATAAGTTATGTTTTCATGTGAACACTTTTTGTATAATTTCCTCATACGCTATTGAAACACCCCGGGGTTTTGACCCTTAGAATTTTTTTTGGATTTCTTATTTCTAGACAAGATATAACTAGGGGGTTATCGATTGTATGCTGGGTTACGATTGGTAAGGTTTGGTCGTACACTAACCAGTGTTGGTTGGTGGGTTGAATTAGTTTTTAGTATGGGTACGACTTGGGTTGGTACGAGTCATATGGTTGGATATGGGCCATTTGGTTTAGTTTTTCCTTCACTTAATCTAAGACCTAGTAAAATAGATTGGATATGAGTAAGAGTGGCTCACCATGGGTCGTGATGTAGGGTATGATTCGTACCCTCATCTCGTATGAAGGACACTGTTCAAACCTCTTTTGATCTATTATGTTAGGGATGCGAGTCAAGGGTACAAGTCGTATACTTGGGTACGACTTGGTTTGGGTAAGTCGTATGTTGGACAGTGTTGGATACAAGGAGGAGACCTATGGTATGGGTGGTGGGCACCACTTTTATTGGAGGGTACAATCGATATGGTACAATCGTACCCTATGATGGGATTTTTATGAAGTTTAAGTGGGGATAATCTGGATATTTTTTCACTTAACCTATTAAGACCCCACGACATCTAACCCACTTGGGAGGTTATTAACCGTATTATTCTATCATTAAACACTTAAAAAGTCTCTCATACACTATAATTCTCTCTAACACTTTTGGGTAAAGGAAGGCCAGAGTTTCATCTAGAGGAGCAATTCTGGGCTTGTTTGGGTGATTTCTCTCCATCATCTACTAATCTAAGGTAATTTACTCCTCCATCATTGTTATTTCCAACTAAAGTCATGATTTATACAATGTTTTCATGGCATGATTATTATATGGTTTTGGGCTCTTCAAATATGTGTTGGGATTTTTTTTTATTAAATGCATGTTTATGGTTTTCCTCTGTTTTAATTATATTTTACATGCTTTAATGGTGGTTTGGAAAATTTTTTGCATGGGAATTGTTAATTGGTAATTGGGATTGGTTTTGGAAATACTATGTCCCCAATATGTTTGATAAATGCCTATAATAATGCTTTTACTATATTATTAGATTTTTAATGGAACTATTGCATGGTTAGTTTGGTAATGAAACCGTAAATGGTATAAATGGTTTAAATGGTTAAATGGCAAGGTTTGATGGTCACAGTTATGGTTAATTAAACTTCCTTATGGGGTACAAGGGAATCCCCCTATTAAACATAGTTAATGAACAACTTGTGGGGTACATGGGATTCCCCCAAGAAAACTTAATAATGAAACACTTGAGGGGTACATGGTATTCCCCCAAGTCAACTTGATAATGTAACCTATGGGTACATAAAAATCCCTTAAGGTTTGTCTAAGGACATTACTTTCAAGTTATAGTCGGTATGGCGATACCACTACTTATATCCTTGGTTATATAATGGTTTGGTTAGATGGAAATGGTTTTAATTGGGCAATAATAGTGGGGTGTGATAGCTAATCATGAAGGTGCGAGTCCAATGGACGAAAATTGGAAACTCATGTTTACCGACACGAGAGAAGGTCATGGTGACCATATATGAAACTATAAGGTATATGGAAATTCTCTAAGTACACTGTACATATGTATCATGGAGAGCAGAGGGTACTTGGAAATTCTTTCCTCCTATGGTATCTCCAGTTCGTGAGGCTACACACATTGAGGCCCTTTTAGGGAGTTACACTGGATCCATATATCCTGTAGGTGGTTTTAGGATGGTTAAGATACACATACCCAAGTTAATTATTTCAAATGCATTCTAAACCCAATTCTCTTTCCTGGCATGGTTATATATATATATATGTATGGTTTGTATGCATATGGTTGGTTTACTTGGTTTTACCAATGGCATTATTTTATCCTTATCCTGAGTTTTTTGCTAGCGCTCATCCGCTAACCCTTCCTCGGATGACTATATCCCTACGCGATGTAGAATCAAACATTCTACTCTTTCTGCATAGTATTCAGCTTCAGGTTCGACTATTAGATAGAAGTGGCGAGATTCCATATTCTAGAAGGATCCATTTTGTTCATGGATGTTTATACATACTTTGATTATTTTATGGATATCAGTTTTGGCTATGTTGGGGACATGTCGCAACCGAATATTGGTTTTCTTTTGGTTAGAGGCTTTTGTGGAACACTATGGGTTGGTATGGGTAGGATCGGTATTGGTGTCAGCCTTAGTATTGCCATTGGTATTGGGGATGATACCATTGGACTAAATTTATCACTGTTCCATCCTTTTATGTTATGTTATAGAACTTGGTTTGGTTGTTTGTTTATGGTTTGGTTTGGTTATTTGATGGGTTCAGACGGTTGGACTCTGTTGGTTTGGTCTCAGATATAGACCTATGGAGTCTAGAATTGGATAGTTACGCTCTCTTGTGCCAACTCAGGGAAGGCGGCTGGATGTTGGGTTGGGTAACAGAGGTGGTCCCCGGTCTTGGTCGGACTTGGGATGCCCATTACAGCAAGGTCCCCGGTCGTGTCGTGTCAACTATATTATATGTAGAATGGTCATCCGTATTTTCTACTGTAGGCAGTCGTATTAAAATTTTGACATTTTTTGAAGTTTTTGCTCTGGATAAAGCGACATAAAGGTTACCATGTGAAAAAATGGGTTAACGTAGATAAATTCCAACAAAATTCAATGTTTGACCTTGAACTTTATTTATTATCTGCAAAACATAATCGAATTGGAAATTGTGTTCTTTTAAAAGCAACATGCATATTTTCATCTGCTGATGTCATTAATAATATTTTTGGAGTAAATACATGTGTATTTTTGAAGTTGCCGCTAGCAACAGTAGCACTGATAGCATGCTTGTTAAAATTATGACATATTAATCATGTTCCATTACATAATCCTTCAGAAGGATTTAAATTACACAGAATATAACTATATAATAGGAAAATCTTTTTTTAAAGTCAATTTGTACGGGGGTAAATTAACAGGATTTAAAGTGTGTAAAAAATCTTCAAACTGACATTGGTCACCTGTTTCTATAGTTTCATTGAATGCAGTATAAACCTGAGAATCATCAGGAAGATGATGTATAAGCATGTCATTAATTTCATTAACAAGTTCATTTTTTGTAGTTAAAATAACTCGTAAAGTCATAGAAGATGGAGCCGAGAAAAATGTATTTATATTAGGATAAGTTTCTTTGAATAATTTATTTAGGGATTCTATCTCATCTGTGAAGGGATGGTAAAATTTGGGGGAATTTGAATTTTATTGTTATCATTTGTTGTCTCTTGTCCATTTCTAGTTTGCATTAGATACAGAAAGTAGGATCTTCTTTTGCTCGCATGTTTTCTGATAAGTATAACTTTTCTAGTTGATTCCAAATATCGAAGTATAGTAAGCTCTCATGTACGAAGTTTTCTCTCTTTCCATTGCGAACAATGGATAGTGTTTGTCTAAAGTCTCCTCCAAAGATGATGACTTTTTCACAAAATAGGCATATTTTACCTGTTAAGTCATTTAAAAGAGTATAAAATACTTGTATTATTTTATTTTTGGCCATTGAGACTTCATCCCAAGCAATTAATTTTGATTTTCGAATTAAAGATGCCAATGAACTTTGTTTACTAATATTGCAAGTGAAGTTATTTGTCAATATCAATTATAATTTTAATTCGTGAGTGTGCAGTTTGGCCTTCTAGGAGAATTGAAGCTGCGACATTAGAGCTAGCAGTTGCTAAGACTATGAATCCTTTTGATCTTACATTTACCAATAAATCTCTATACAAAAATGTTTTTTTTCCAGTTCCTCCTGAATCATCAATGAAAAAAGCACCCGATTTATTAGAATATACTCTATCAAGCATTGTATTATATGCTATTTTTTGGTGTTTGTTTAACTTTTTTTGTAAAATCAGATTCTTTACTTACTATTATGTTTTTGTCAAAGAGATTATCTTTTACTTCTGTAGTTACTTTGGTAGGTGTAATATTTTCAGGAGCAAAGTTGAAATCCTTTATATTGTGTCTTATTAATGTAAAACTTCGTTGATATGATTTAAAATTGAATGTTCAATATCTTTTATTGTCATATTAGGAATTTGTTTAAAATCTTCAGACATTGAATCTTCAAATGTTTCCCACAACTCTTGTGGATTTACTGGATTGCAATAAACTGATAGTGTAGCAAATAGACGTCTTAGACTATGAGGCATTTGATAGCTCATAGCTTCGTACAAACACTATTAAATTTTTATTGTTATGTAGTAAGACTTTTTTCTCTACAGCTTCTCTGAATGAATTATAATATATTCTGTTAACTTTATGGAGATCTTCATATGATTTAAGTCCTCTTACATTAGTCAAAAGTAGTCTAAGATAGTATTACTCTCTTTCAGTTGGATGACACGTCACAATTCTACTAATGACATTACAATGTCATTGTCAACATGACCAAATTTTGTCTGTTGCTGACCATACAAAATGTCGGGGAAAGTCTTTATATATAAGTTTAGTTCTATAGCATATTTATTTGTTCTATTCATCTAAAAAAATTCAGTTAACATAGTTCTCCTTATCATTGGATTATTTAAAATTTGTTCAAAACTTTGATTGCTTTTGAAAGATACATATTGGTGTCCTTTTAGGTATAATTGAAGTTGGTATACAATTGGTGTCATTTCACTGATAGCAAAATCAAACAAATGCCATGTAGCTTCTGGAGGAGAAAACCATCTGGAAGATTGATATGTTTTTATTTCATCTACTTCTATATTTGAGTTGCCATTGTGTACGTGAAATACAATTTTATCATGTCCTTTACAAATATATTTGTAAATGTATTTAATCACTTTAATATCTAAACATACCTCAACATTAATATGGAAGCTAAATTTATGCAGTAGATGGGGATTGTAGGCCACAACCCAAGTATTATCAATTTTGTATTGCTTTAGTTCTATAAGTCCTTTCATTTTTCGTCTTCTATAAATAGGGTAAGAATTTTTCCTTTCATTTTTTGTTCTGAAAGTTCTTTAGGATATTTAAATTCGCAAGAGCCTTTTTTCATGCAAGGACATGTTGGATTTAAATAACCACAAGGTTCATGAATCATGTGTTTAGTCAGAAGATCATATAATTCTTGGTTTGTACAATTAGGCAGTTCAGTGCAAATAATTTTATCATAAGCCTCTGATGTTAATAATTTGTATTTGTTTGTAAGTATAATAAGAAAATGTGCATGGAGAATACCTTATTTTTGAAACTCTATTGTGTACATTAACGCTGCAACTTTTTCAAATATATTTTTTTAGTATATCTTTTTTAAATTCTTGTACCTTTGCTTTAAATACTCGATTGACTAAAGCAGGTCTATTTTGAACTTCACCAGTTGTCATTAAATGCTCTTTTATTTCAGGCCAGGAAGAATTGCAAGTCATTGTCAAGAGTATGTCAGATTTTTCAAATTATTATACCAAAGCAATAACATCCATATATCGGGACACATGTCTCTTGAACCTCTTATGAAACTTGCAGGTAAAATTCGTCCTTTTTTAATATTTGAAGCATCTCTTTCTCCATGTCTTAATATATCATTAATCCCTTGTAGTACTTCAATTCTAAATAGATTTTGATTAAATGAGAAAAAATCTAATCGTTGTGTTTTAAATTTTATGTTGGTCAACTATATATTGTTGTAATACCCCTTCAGAATGTAAAGTTGCATTTGATTTTTTTGTCTTGTTTGAAGTTTATAGCAATAATATTTATGACAAGAAATAATTTGTGTTTTTTTATTTCCTTCAGATAGAACTTCCGATTTCATATCGAGTAGCCCTTCAATTGAAGCCATGTTCATTACACTTGGTAGTTGTTCATTATCATAGTATATTTGATATTTGGATGTGTCACATGTTTGTGTCACTTTATTTATACCAGAGTGCCATCTATTTTCACCTGGAGGGAATAACAATGGATACTGGAATGGATCATAACATTTGTAGTAGTAACTGACCAATTGTGATTTTCCATTGTGAGTGTATATTTAAATATAGGGTGTATAAACTTTTTCATTTGATTCTTCTTTTATACATATTTCTCCAACTTCAGATGCAGTTGGCAAATTGTATGTTCTTTGGTTAAAATTAGAGTTTGATTTAAGTGCAATGTAGAATTTGAATAATTTTGAAATGTTTGTTAACGACTTCAGAAAGACTATGTATGGGTTAATTTTCATTATATGCATTAGTTTTTCCATAATTAATTCACTTAAATTTTCTGGTAAAGCAATTCGATTTGTTATATCATTTTCACTATCATAGAAATATAATTGTAAATTTTTAGATCTTTTGTCAGTAGGAACTAAATCATTAGTAAAGTGGTATATCTGTCACTGGATCTAAATGTATATATCCCGTGATCTCTCTTTGCAAAGGTTTTGTCATAATTTACTCGAAGAGAGGTGAATGCAAACATATTATTATATGTTCTACTATAGGTGCGAAAGTATTTACTTTCTTCAGTCTTGCCTTGAAATAGATTGCGTAATTTTTATGGCATTTGGGGGAAGTTAGTTTAATCGAGCCCTTATCGCAACAAAAATTAGGTGGTTCATATTGAAATCTTTTGGTTGCACAAGATTTACAACCAAGTAATTTTTTTAAGTACACACAACTTTTCAATAATAGATTACCATTCTGCAAATTTTTGTCTAAACCTTTTTTTACCTGCAGATCATAAACTATAATATCGTTACAAACAAGTTAAGTCAGCTGTAATATTGTTACAATGTAGAGACATGTACCTTTATTTGAAGCATTCAGTGGAGTCGAAGACTTTTTGGTTGCTTCACATCTATGTGATGTTGATTCTGATATTCCGAATTCGATAGTCAGAAAAAGACAATGGATAAAATTAGTTATAAACATCTGATTTTCCTCGACTTACCTACTTTGAAGATTGAGGCGCAGACAATTGTTTGTGTAGTCGCAGAAATATTTCCTACAAAGTGTTGGAAGAGAAAGTTGCATAAATCCTGGAAAATCTATCGACATACGAAGATATATGTACATATGCCCAAGCAGTAGTAATACAAAATTTAGGTTCCCGACCTTCATTTCTAGGTGATGTAGGAGTGGAAATTGAGCGTAAACTTGGATTTTCATCATGACTCTTAACTTGCAATAATGACATTGTATTATCCTTCTGTTGCATAAGTCGATGCTTTTTTGATTCGACTCTTCTAGATGTTATTGTGAGGAAGTAATTATTTTCTTTCTCATGACATTTGCGCATATCTATTATGGCATAAAATATTTCTATGCAGATGTCATTGTTCTTTTTTTTCCAGCTTTTGCCCTCCATTGTTATTACTTGTTGACATTTCTATTGCAAGTAATTTTTAATTCCATTGAAGAAATTAGTATATATTGCTGTGAGTGAAGATACATATTCTTAAATACAGATGAGAAATCTGATAAAATTTAAGACTGCAACTGAAGATACATATCCTTAGATATATAGGAGAAATCTGATGAAATTTAAGACTGTCAAAAAGAAAGAAAATTAGCTAATGTAGTCCTTTAATTTTTTTAAAAAATTAGCTAATGTAGCTACTTATAAATTTGCATATACAGATTTCATTTAGGATCTTAGAATCATGGTTAAAACCAACCTAATGCTTAAAACTAAACTCTATTAGGAACATGCAACTAAAAATTTAAACAAAAAGACATAGCGAAAATTCAGAAATCACCTTAGATTTGAGATTTCGTAAACTTCGAACAATTTTTCAGCTAGTAGAGATAGAATTATAGATTTTCAGAGATGAAGATGAGTGAGTGACTAAAAATCATAGATCTGAAGGAAAAGAAATAAAAAAAAACTGGCCAGATTAGTACATCTAGAATAGAGAAAGAGTTGGGTGAAAAAGACAGAGATACCGATGTTTGATGAAATACCTGATTACAAATATAGTAAAAGTGATTAATATTTTTTTCAACCACTTAAGAGTCACCTTCAAGTAATTATTTGAGATAAATTAAGTTTTCTTGAACATTCAATTTTTTGTCTTATTGTTTTTTCCACCGTTTCTGTAGCTTTAAGATTGAATTTTTGTTATCAATAGAAGTATAGAAGTGAAAACAGTAGGAATAGATAATGAAAGGTTGTACTATTTACTTTAATCTTTTCCTCTTATGAAGCAAATTATTTCATCTTTTATTTGTTACTCTATAATTTTGTGTGTATTACTTAATAAATTTTTATCATAGAGGAAAAAAATTTGTTAAGTAATGCATACAAAATTATAGAGTAACAAATAAAAGATGAAATAATTTAAAAAAGGAGAGGAAAAGAATAAAGTAAATAGTGTAGCCTTTCATTATCTATTCCTACTGTTTGCACTTCTATACATCTATTGATAACAAAAAATCTATCTTAAAGCTACAAAAACGGCAGAAAAAACAAGAAGATAAAAAATTGAATGTTCAAGAAAACTTAATTTCTCTCAAATAATTACTTGAAGGTAATTCTTAAGTGGTTGAAAAAAATACTAGTCACTTTCACTGTATTTGTAATCACGTATTTCATCAAACCTCGGTATCTCCGTCTCTTTCATCTAACTATTTCTCTATTCTAGATGTAATGATCTGGTGAGTTTTTTTAGTTTTTTCTCTTGTAGATCAATAATTTTGAGTCATTCACTCATCTATTATTTCTTCCATTCCCACCTCACCTGTACCAGGCAACCTGACCTTTTTAGCATTTCTATACTCAATGGTGATGAAAGCAGTTGTTCCTTTTCTGTGTACCATAGAACTGTTAGACTTTTTTGGGCACCATTAGTGCTTATCCAGGATGGTTTCCTCAACTAAATGCAAAATAATTTATTAGATAGCATCTGCTGGATATAATCAATGCGAAAAGCTGGAGCTGTAAACATGACGTAGTTGTAGGACTTAAAGCATACGTGAGCGACAAGGTTGAATTAACAAAATTGAAGATACATATTAATAAAGCCTTTCCTTGAAAAAAGTTGTGTTGAATATATCCTCTGCTGTCATAGAAAGAATTTTTTCACCAAGTGCACCAAATATTAATGCCGTTGTCGATCCACTATCTTCAGTAAGATCGATTTTGAACATACAACTGCAAGCGTTGTAAGTTACTACTGGAGTTATATATTATGTTTTGCATAAGTAGAATTTGTGTATGGAACGAACATAATACTGAGGAACTAATGTCATCTTCCACTCACACTTTAGATAACAAATGTTATTCTATTTTTTGTGCATTTTTTCTGGTTGCAACCTAAACATTCTAATGCACAGAACTTTTGGAAGTCATTTGATATTGACATTTTAGCCTCAATGTTGAAAAGTCCAACCTGTCGAGAAGAGCAAAAGTATGTACATGTTTAGTTCACATCAAAAGTAAACTAAGAAGGTGGAGATAACGCAAAAACTTATGAAAATTTCTGAGGTCATTTCTGCAATGGAGGTAACGTGATCGATAGCCGGAGTAAGGATGAGGGGGATAGACGATGCGAAGGAGTTTTCTGATGCACTGCTTGAAAGCATACCTAATGCACGACTTGAAAGAATGCCTTTGTTTGATTTGGACCTATCACCAGATCAAATAAGTTAGCCTTTGTTCTCCTTAAATTCATGCTAAAGTTGGAGATTAAATATGAGAATTTCATACCACTCGAGGAGCTCCAATGCTTGTGGGTAGGAAGAATCAATGCGTATCGTTGTGTTGAACTGGTCTGTGTTGATAAACCTGCACATACAAAATGATTGGGTAATGTTGTGTTCTGTATTAGCTCCTTTAACTGGGATATCTTTATATTCTTATACCCTGATAAGTAGTAATTGCTATGTTCCTTCCAATAATGACTGGGTACTCTTTCTTCTCTGCTTTAGCTTGCAATTCAGACCGTTCAATTTCTCCTAAGTCATCACATAAAGTGAGAAAAAAATAGCGTGTTCCTAAAATAATAATAAATAATCAACATTTCTTCTGAAATCTATTACCACAATGCAAGTACTTTAAAGGTAGAAACTCGAGTATCTTATGCAGAAGGTTATACGTATTGATCATCAGCCACGGTAATCTCGCGATACCTATTTTGAGTATGATCTGCATATTTCGCAAGGCCGCAATAGATAACGATTCCTAGAATATCTGATATCAAGAAATAAGAAAATATATTTATCATGTATATTTGTAAGCATATAAATTCAGCAAAACAACATTTCGAACAAACAATATACCAATTTCTGTAGAGGGAGTGAGATTCAGCTGAGCAATATTGCATAAAGGTATGACATTCAACTTGGTCTGTGGTGGCAAGGGATTTTAAATCTCATTATTTGAGTTGATAAGTTCAACTATTATTTCCTTATCAAGTATCCAATAAAAGGTATGTATTTTTCAATCATATGATTGTGGAGAGTCCTTTACCCGTGCAGTCGTGATCAGGTAGGTGTTGGGGAGCATCAACTTATCCACTTAATATGTAATGTCATCGCCATATACAACCGCACTAATTTGTTGTTATCTTATTGATGATGGATCTTCAGGACATGTATATTTCAAAGATAGCGGGACATAATTTAACATGAGTACTGCCTTGTGTTCAATCTGCACAAGCAATAATAAGGCACACATTTTCTATGAATAGATGCAGCAGATGAGATGGTAATACCAAATGGCCATGAGTCCATACCATACATAATCTGGAGATTAATAACATTGTTTTGAGTATAAAAATCAAACAACATTACTCACCATTGAAGTAATGAAAGCAAACGAAACCAATACTCCTTCACAAAATGTTGTCTTTTCACAAACATCTTAGGTGCATACTAATTTCTACTCTAAGTTCATTCTCCATACATACTAATTTATACAACCATGCTCCATACATACCAACTCATACAACCATACTCTATAAATACCAATTTACACAACTAAAAAAAACATAAATGGCAGACCTTTATATTTATTTTCAAACAGCCATATCCAATTAAGGCAGAATTGCAGACATACATGTCAAAATTTTTAAAAGAACGAAAAATAAACACAACTACGTCTAGAAGATTTGTAGCAACCAAATTGTGAAATCAAGAAGTCATAAATTCTACAAATAGAAGAAGGAAAAAACTCATACAAATAGCGTGAACATAGTAAAACCAAATTAAAACTTTAAACTTACCGAGTCCTAGCAATTTCAATTTTTCAAGTGCGACTATAAAAGGGAGATGATAGAACCAAAGTAGGCATAACTTTGGATGCATTCTTCAATATATATATAGAAAGTAGTTGATAGTAAACACATGAATTTAAAGGATTTCCACGTGTCTTCAATTAAAAAGGGCCAGAAAAGGAAATAAATTAAGAATCTCCCTTGTATATTCTGTGAAAAATGAAGTACAATAATTTCATGTTGTGATAGTACAACCCTTGTTGGTCTATACATAAGGTTAATAAATTAACTTAAATATCCTTATTAAATAAAATAATGATAAATAATTTTATTAGATAATCATTGAATTAAATGACCATTTGAGGAATTAACTCAATATTACTTGATAGAAATCATAAGTTATTAAGTCTAAAAAGTAAAAATACGAAAAGAATTATATTAAGATCAAGATCATTCATTCTTTCTATATAATTTTGTGTAAAATAGAACTATTAAAAAATAAATTGTTATTATTAAAATAAAGAATATAAAAAGGAGTGTTAGAGAGAAAAAGGAAAAATGAAACAAATGGAATGGGCTGACATAAAGGGCACTTCTCACAGATTTAAAGAATCTTCACACAAATAATGTTGGGTGTACCTTAACCATCATAATTTTTTTTTGAAGTAAATACACCTATTGATGAATTGACTAGAAATATATCCATTCATGAACTAAGTTGAAACTTCACTGTGATTATAGTTTAAGAGGCAGAGTTATGTGATTTATGAATGGAGCAAGAAGTAACTCTCTAACTAATAGAAGAAGAGCTATGAAACTCTTCAATAAAATTGGCAGTTAAAGGTTGTTTTATTTTACTTTAAAAGAAAGACTTGAGGTCATCCAAAGAGATCATTCTACACACCATAGAAAAGATATTTGATAGAGAACTTTCTTAGACAATGAATGTAGTTGTTGTGGATAATAAAAAATCCTTGATGTGCTATAGAAATATATCACTTTCGACGCTTAAAATGAGGAAAATATGGAAGTTTTTGAGGTTATTTTGTTATATATGATGCGTTTTGGGTATGTTTTGCAAGAAATCATATTTTGGATGCTAAGTTCATGAAAAAGATAAAAAAAATGTTTGAGATACTTATTGGAGCAATTATGGATGTTTGGGACACTTTCTGGCTTGTTTGTGATCAAAGCATGTCCGAGAATTGAAAAAAAGCTGAAAAGATGACTCTCAACACTTACTAAGTAACCATGTGGATCGCAAGTAGGCAAAAAAAGTGCCAAAAGTCCAAAATCACGAGAGATGAGTTTTAGAATTTTTTATCCGGTACCTGCGCCATGTACCTGCACTCATCCTGCTGACTGCAGGTACTACCTATGCCCAGGGTCAGGGCGTAAGTGCAGACCACATGTGGCCACCACCCTATTTTCTCCTATTCCATTTGGGCTTTGGTTTCAAGGTTTCCTCATGTACTATAAATATCCTTTATGTGTTTTTCTAGTAAGAGTTACACACTTTTGATACTCACAAACACATTTTGATTCCAAGATTCAATTTTGATCTTAAAATTCTCTTGTATTGACTTCAGTTGATTACCTCAGTTATGGTGGTGGGTTTTTATACTTATTATCATTGTGATTTGATCTATGCTTTTGATTGTGAATGTTATTAATTTCTTCACAAGCATGAGCAACTAAAACCCATAGCTAGGGTTATGTAAACCCTGACGCATTGACAAAGTAGGGAAAGCTTTGTTGTTGTTCTGAACCGATACCCATGCATGTATTGCTTTATATTCATTATAACAGTTTTCTTAATGGGTACACATGTTATAATCCCGCCTAAATAGTGCTACTTACTCCAAAAGAGGAGTAGTTTATAGGAAAATATAACGATAACAATAATATGGAGTTTAGCTGTCGATCCACGCTTCTAGATTTTATCTAAGATGGTTAGATTTTATCTAATAACTAGAGACTCAAAAGGTAATAGTTAACTGGTATTAAGATAAGGGTTAGTACGATGACATCCCAAGACTCAAAAGATAAAGGGTGAAATCCTTTTGCTTGTCCAAAAGACTATAGAAGGTACATAACTTATCGATTTTGCATGCAAAGTATCTGGTTGGTTCAATAAAGCATGATAAGCCTACGACATTGAGAATCCAGGGGAACAAAATCCTAGTATTCACCTATGACTGATTACAACCGAAGTTAATATAGTTATTTTCTTAAGATTACTACACAAAAAACTCCCATTTACTTTTCCAATTTTGCCAATTGACTACAACTTCTAAGATCCAAAGTTCCACCTGTTCAATTGGGATTCGAACCCAACCTTTGTTGGGTTATTATGTATTGACAGCGACCATATCATCTTCTGATAGAAGCTGTAGTTTGGACTCATAAAAATTTTGGCACCATTGCCAGGGAACACGGTGTTGATTTGTGATTTAAAGTTGTTGTAGTTTTTAGGTTTTTCTTTTGTTTTTGTTCTTAGTTGTGCATACACTGGTGTATGCCTAGCACAAAGAATATAGTAAATACCTTACTCCCATATAATTTTAATCTATAAAGGATCCTACAAACACCTAGTAGGATTTATGAGTAGAAAAAAGATAATCCTCTTGAAGAGGTTCATGATGTTGTACCTCCCTCTCCTTTTAAAGGAGTACAAGATATTTTTAACTGACAGATTGGTGAACTATTAGAACAAGATGAAGATGTGAGGAGGGCAGTGAAAGAAGCTTAATAGGTAGCTTGAAAGGCAGAGCTAGATGAGTAGAGATAAGTAGCAGACCACCGAGCAGCACTCGATGGAAATCAAAATAGAGCTAGAGGTGCTCATGCTCAAGTAATCCTTATATATCGGTATGTGCATCCATAAATAGATGACAAAGAAGACTTAGGATATGTTGAGTCGACCGGGACTGGAGCCATAGTTCCTCCTATTTTACTCCCAGGCATCAAGTTTGACATCACGAGCACAATGATCCAATTTCTAAATCTAAAGAGTGTATTTGCAGGTATGGATATAGATGATGCAAACTTGCACCTTACCAATTTCATCGGGATCCGTAGTTCGTATTCAAATCTAGGGGTGAATCAAAAAGCACTACGACTGAGGTTGTTGCCCTTCTCACTTACAAGAGAAGTATCTTTATAGTTAGGGGAACTGCCAAGAGGCTCTATCACTATATGGAATGAGTTGTACAGGTAATTCTGGAACAAGTTAATTCCTCCATCCAGGATATTGTAGATTAAGTACAAGATTTACAATTTAAGGAAGCTGCAGTCAGAGTCTATGTACAAGACATGATTCAGGTTCAAGAAGAAGCTTAGTATGGTGCCCAATCATTGGTTGTCAGGGATGAGATTTCTTGAGATATTCTACAAAGCCCTCACTATCATCTCTAAAGCCATGACAGACACCATATATGGAGGAGCTTTTATGAGACTACGTTGGGAGACAACTTCGAAAATGTTAGATCAGATCTTGCTTACTAACCGAGGGTGGCAACTCAGAAGGTTGAGAGGGGATCTGGAACATATGCTATTGGCGCCTCCTATGACCAAAATTAGTTGATTAAATAGTAGCATAAGAGAGTGCATTTTTAAGAACTAATCTAGAGGTACTAGCAAAGAAGCTTGCAGTAGCAACACAGGGGTCAACTTTAAAAGCTTATGACTCAAAATTAGAAGAGGAAGAAAATTATCTGGATCATCAGTTGGCTAGTTTCTAAGCCCAAGGAAAAGGGAACCAACGTCAGAACTACTATGATAGATACAGAGATCATAACAGAGAGTGGGATGGTGACTAAAGAAAGAAAGATAATTATAGAGAGGATAGAGATAGGTACATTCCATCTGGAAGATGATATGTAAAATACAGAATGGAAGAGATATTGGCTAAGATGGTAAAGGGTCAAGAAAATCAAGAGATCAACCTTAAAGAGATTAAGGACGACATTTCAGGATTGACTCAGAATGTTGAGTCACATGCCATTGCTATCAAGCGGTGGAGCACCAGTTCGGGTAGATGTCAATAACTCTGAACCTAAGACAGCCAGGTACCCTTTCGAGCAACATAGTGCAAAATCTAAAAAAATGATAGTCATGTACTTGCTATTACAACACGGAGTGGTATCACTACTATAGATCCCAGATGATCTGCTATAGAAGCTGCTAATCATAAGACACTTGTTGTTGAGTCTAAGAAGGTAACAGGTGATAAAGGTAAAGATTTTGAAGACAAAGGTAAGGGTTCGGTTATTGAGCTAGAAATTAGACAAATTCCAAGACCACCCTCACCTTTTCCTTAGAGATTGAAGTAAAAGAAAAAGGAAGGTAAGTTCAAGTAATTCATTGAGATGCTAAAAGAATTGACCTAGAACATACCTCTTCTTGAGTTATTGGAATAGATGCCTGGATACGCCAGGTTTATGAAACAATTGGTCATAAGAAAGAAAGGAGCGACAATTGAGGATGTTGATGGTGTGCACCACTAAAGTGCATTCATGACTAGGTCTTTGGCATAGACAAGGATGATCCCAGAGCATTCACTATACCATGGAACTATTGGGTCATCCCAATTTTCCAGAGACTTATGTGACTTACAATCCAGCATTAATTTAATTCTACTGGCCGTATTTAAGAAATGGGGCTTGAACCCATTAAAACCGACTTTGATGCACTTATTGATAGCTGAATGCAAGGTAAAAAATCATGGAATCTCTTTTGATGTTATCATGAGGGTGGATAACTTCATATTTCCGGCTGACTTTGTTATCCTGGATTGTGAGGTTGACACTGATATGCCCATTATATTGAAGAGACCGTTTAGGACCACATGTAGAGCTATGGTTGACATGGAGAAAGGTGAGCTAAAATTCAGAGTTAATGGTGAGGAGGCTACATTCAACATTCGAAATTTAATGAAACAACCAACCAACATAAGGGTAGTGTTGGTGATTGATTGTATTGATGACCTTGGAGGATACTCCAATGGGTATCTTGATGAATTCTGAGTAGTCAAGATACCCATGTCATGCCATGACGTTAAATTAAGCGATGCATGGAAAAAAATCCATGGGCTTGTTGGTGAAGTCTAAGTAACCAACATAACCATGTCGTGCTGCGATGTTAAATCAAGCGCTGAGTGGGAGGCAACCCACTATTTTTAGTGTTCACGTTTTTGTTGTTTTCCTTTTTATAGGTTTTTAACTCGTGGACTTACCCGAAATATGGTAAAAATGGCTATATTTATCGATTTACATGTAAGTGGTGTATGTGATCAACCCATCATGGTCACAAGTCCCACACAGTAAGTTGAGTAATAAGTTGAAAAGTTAAAATTTTGAGGATGAAAAATAAAAAGTTGTGGACTTTGGCATGTAACTTACTTTTGGGCCCCCAAACTTAGGTTGCGGGACCATAAGTATCTAGAAAATTATTGAAATTCCTAGTCTAGATTGTAGGAAAGCGGTCCAAAATTTTAGGCCCTACACTTGCTGGACACAGGTGGTACCTACGCCCTATGCTTGGCCGCAGGTGGCAGGCGTAGGTGGTTGCCGCGAGTAGGTCAAAAGTGGATCCAATTTTTGATTCAAATTTTGGACCTACCAACACACATATATATGAACTAAAACAACCCCCCCATATATATTTAAAGATCCTTAACCTCATTCCAACTCATTCAATTTCTCAAAACTTCACTTTTCTCTTTGAATTCAAACTTTCCTCTTAAAACACAAACTAACCCCAACTTACGTAAAGGATAAATTGACACTTATTTGAGATACCAACTTGTCACAACACGCTAAAAACAAGTTCCAACTTTGGTTCTGCTTGACTTCTTCATTATTCACTTCTGGTTCTTCATAAAAGAGGAAACTTTCTCGGCTCCTGATAATTACGTATTGATCTATTTATTATTTAAACAAGTTGATATGTGTATTACATTGCCAAAAATATATAGAATCTATCATGATTGTATATAGGAGCCTTGAAGTAGCCTAAAATCATAATATAGGGTTTTGTTTTAAAGTAAAACCTAAAGTTATGCCCCAACCGAAAGTTGGACTTGAATAGATAGAGTAATACCACTAGTTGAGCATGTTTGTTTGCATTGAAAGTTATGATTTATGATAGGTGTGTGCACATTAGACTTTTTGAGATTTTAAATAGGTTTAAGGGGTGTGAAAATTGAGGAACAATTTAAACTTTTAGAATTTTGAGTTCTTCAACTTTTGCTATCGCTTACTTTTGTTAGAAGGTAACAACTAGTTTTTCAGGTACATATGACACCTAAATCTATGGAGAATAAGAAAAAGGCCGATACCTCAAGCATACGGGCAGAGTATTCTGAGCCTAGTGGTTCAGTGGAGGAGTACCCAGGGCAGCAAGTAGAGACACTATAGTTGAGGTGACATACAGAGTTACAAGATGACAGATGCACCAGGATGCTCAGATAGTTGCGGCCCGACCAAGGATGAAGTCATCAAGGTTGTCACCCCCACACACTGATCCACCTGATGATGATGATAATGAGGAGATAAATTCTGAGTCTACTGTACAGGTTGCTTCTCAGGACCCCCAGTCTGAGAAAGGTCCCAGGATTTATCCGAGGAGGTTCAGTAGGAGGAGCCATCAGTGGTGCCACAGTTTAAGAAGGGTACCGCTACTTATATATAATAGACAGATGTATCTCAGTCTGAGGAGGGTACAGAGAAGGCTATCCCTGATACATCAATACAGTAGGGGCAGAGTCTCGCACCCTTACATGCCTTAGATACACCTCCTAAGGAGGGTATCCGAGGTAGTTTATGGAATAGATGCAAGAGATATTTGGTAGAGACAATCATGTTTGGAAGGTAGGCAGGCCTACGAGGTGCATTTATGAGGAGTGACAAATTGATATATTAGGGATAAGTCAAGTACCATAGCTATAAACGACATTTGATCGATATCAGTTAGAGTGGATGAATAAACCACTCGATTCTTATAGTGCAACTATGGTACAAGAATTTTATTCATCCTAAAGAGCTACAGTAGTACTTTCTATACACATAGCTCCAAGCCTGGTGAGATTCACAAGGAAGCCACAACTTGGTCATACACTGGTTAGAGGGGTCAGAGTTGATATTTCTGCAGAGACTATCCGCAGAGTTATATTCGACCCATATTACATTACTCTTGCATCTACAGTAGAAGGACACCAATTCTAGGTTGAGGTTTGTTGAGACCGAGATGACTACCCTCTATGAGCAGATAAGATCAGGGGTTAGGACTAGATTTAAGTAGGTAGAGGCCAGATAGGAGGCCGTACAGAGAGTTGCACTATTTAAGCTATGTACCAAACGTCAAACACAGCTCGATGAGTTTGAGAGATGGGTTACATCCCAATTCACAGAGATAGATGTGTCGAATCTAGCCCAGATGATGGAGGAGTTTGAGATATTATGAGCAAAGGTACGCCCACTCACAGAGAGCCATATAGTAGACACTCCCTTAGTTATACCCCCGGTGGTCTAGATATCACCTTCGTGTGCACCAAGATAGTTTGATATCTTCACGGGGGATGTTGAGGAGGTCCTAGAAGTTCAGGACAAGAGAGGTCACATAGACGACTTGCAGGATCCTGACTGCCATATGACCAGACGATTAAAAAGGCTCGATGTGATTCGATGAAGAATCTATTTGTTGATATGCAAAGGCATGCAGTTATAGCAACAGGTGCATCATCTAGTAGTGCCCCACCACCACCACCGCCTCTGCTAGCTGATATACCTCAATCTAGGAATTCTCATGACTCGGGGGCCTAGTGCATTCTATGTATGTTATTACTTCCTGTTGTTTTACTTTATTTTAGCGTATTGAGGATAATGCATAGTTTTTAGTTTCGGGTGGGCATATCATGCCGCCGTGGGTTTTTATTGTTGTGCTTCTTTTCCTGTTGGCCAGGTATGGTTATAGAATCGGTATGTCTAGTATAATTTTGTGTCGTATTGTGTTTTATTTCGTATAGTGTTTTGTTTTTGTGTAATTAAGAGATTTATAAGTATTTAGGGCAGTAGTCATGTTTTGATTGATTTTTGATACTCCTCCAAAATTTTGTGTTTTAGAAATGTGAGAATGTATATATATGTGAACATTGTGGATCTTGTTATGGCATTAAAATTAGGACATAATAATCACTTTCTAATAATTGCATGAACTGGATAGGTAATAGTTGGTAATACTGACTCTGTGCCATGTGTGTGTGACATACTACCTAGTTACTTTTGTGTGTTGAATTTAGAACTTGCTTGGTTAGTCTTGCCTAGGTTGAAAGATAGTCAATTAGGAAATGATCATAGGTCATTTTATTTTAGTCCACTTTTAGCATAAATGACCTTTCATGTGTGAATTGTATCCCTTGATCCCTGTTTTGAACCTTATAAGTGTAATTTTCTTATTTTACCATTCACCCTCCCATTTATATTGCAATGAACCTTTGTCCTTGGTCCTCCTTGGATATTATGCACCTCAACTCAGGTAAAATACCTAAGTTAAGGGTGGCTATCATAGGGGTTCATTGTTTAAAATGGTTATGAAAAAGGGTAAAATACAAGAAAAAGTTAATAGGGCTGGGTGTGGTAGAAAAAGAAAAGAAAAAGAAAAGAAAAATTGTGAACAAGAAAAAAATAAAGAATAAAAGACCATATCAAACTAGAATGTGCAATAACGAATAAAAAAGGAGAAACCAGGGAGGAATAAAAGGAAACTAGTATTTTTTTGCTCCTTTTTGGAGCAATTGTGGATGTTTAGGACACTTTTAGGCTTATTCGTGATCAAAGCATGTTCAAGAATCAAATAAGAGCTGAAAAGATGACTCCCGACACTTATTAAGTAAATATGTGGACCACAAGTAGGACCAATTGAAAGCAAGTACCAGAAGTTCAAAATACCGAGTGCTGACTTGCAGGATTTTTTTATTCGGTACCTGCGCCTTGTACCTACACTCATCTTGCTGACCGCAGGTACTACCTACGCCCAGGGTCAGGGAGCAAGTGCATATGTGGCCACTGACCCTATTTTCTCCTATTTCATTTGAGCTTTGGTTTTAGGATTTCCTCATGTACTATAAATACCCTTTATGTATTTTTTAGTATGAGTTACGCACTTTTGATACTCTTAAACATATTTTGATTCCAAGATTCAATTTTGATTTTGGGATTCTCTTGTATTGACTTCACTGATTAATTCATTTATGGTTGTGGATTTTTAAACTTCTTATCATTGTGATTTCATCTATGCTTTCGATTATGAATGTTATTGATTTCTTCACAAGAATAAGCAGTTAAAACCCATAGCTAGGGTTGTGGAAACCCTGGAGGATTGGTGAAGTAGGGAAAGTGCTGTTGTTGTCCTGAACCGATACCCATGCATGTATTGCTTTATCTTCATTATAATAGTTTTCTTAATGGGTTCACACATTAGGATCCCACCTAGATATTGCTACTTACTCCAAAAGAGGAGTAGTGACTAGGAAAAATAAAGACAACAGTAATTTGGAGTTTATCTATTAATCCATGCTTCTAGGTTTTATCTAAGTAAGATGGTTAGATTTCAACTAATAAATAGAGACTCAAAAGGTAATAGTTAATTGGGATCAAGGTAAGGGTTAGTAAGCCGACATCCTGAGACTCAAAAGGCAAAGGGTGAAATCCTTCTACTCGTCCAAAAGTCTATAGAAGGTTCATAACTTATCGATTCTACATGTAAAGTATCGAGTTCGTTCAACAAAGCAAGATAAGCCTACAAAGTTGAGAAGCCAGGGAAACACAATCCTAGTGTTCACCTATGACTAATTTAATACCCTGTAAGTTTTTCCAAGTCGTTAAAGCCTTTTAATCTTGCCAAGAAAAGCTTAGCACTCAAAATTTTTTTTTGGCTAAGTGTTGAAACATTCTCATTTAGACCTCCGATCTTCGGGTATTTATTTGACGACCTTATCGACATCCATTTTTTGATTTTCAAGTTGATTTGCGATGGGTCAAGGTCTTAGTACATCCCGGGTGAGTTTCGAAATTTTTGGAGTAGCGTAAGGGCACGTTTGGTGTGCCAAACTAGTAGCAAAAGGCGCTGGTGAGGCGCCCAGTTTCCAGCATTTCAGGGTCAACTTGTAACGATCATAACTTTTGATATATATTGAACTGGGAGAGATGGTATATATCAAATGAAATCCCTGTGAGTCTTATTTCCAATGCAATTGGTTTCATCCAATTTGAACTTTGGAGTAAAAAGTTATGATCAATTTACTTCAGCCTATCAAACCAGTAATAGAGGGACAGTTGCGTCTTTCTCTCTTTTCTTAAGGGAATTTTGGTCATCCTCCACCCCTATATATACCCACAAACACGGGATTTGAGTCATTTAGCAACAAAATATAATCTCTTTTGGCAAAGTCTCTCAAGAACAAACACCCTCAATTCCAAAATAAAAATCAAGATCCCTCAAAATTCAACCGTAGGAACATACAAATAATTTGAGATTCGGAATCCCCATTGCGAGAGCTACAAGGAGCACCTATCAATCTTACGTATAGAGTTCCGGAATCAAGTGTTTATCTAGATTCATAAACTTGAGGTATGCAAGTGTTGATTTTTGGGTTCCTTCCACCCAAGAAGCTCAAGAACCCTTTTTCCTAAATTTAAAGATTTTATTTTTATGAGTTTTATGATTTATGTGGTATGAAATTTGTGTTCTTGATGTTTTTGAAGTTAAATTTATGTTGTGATGATAAAGACTCAAGTTTAGACCCAAGTATGTGTTGATTTTATTGTGTTCATGATAAAGTTTTTTTTTAGAAGCATGTAAAATTATGTAATTATGTTAACTGGTGTGATAAATTGTTGTAAGGCTAAGATGAGTAAAGCGTGATGTTGTTATATGCTAAATAACGTTGAAAATAATTATATTTTCCATGTATGTTGAAATCTTTGGGTGTTGAATTGGTTGATGGAGTCATAATATTTATAAGTAATAATTGTTGAATAACTAAAGCATGCTCCCTACATGTTTGATAAAATGCCTATATGAAGAAAATAGTACCATTGTAGTATGTTAAGTATAAAATCCATGATGTTTATGATAAATCCTTCAAGATTAGTCAATTTTATAGATTTTATATTGGATCTAAGTTAGACATTAATTATGATGTAAGATTGAGTTTAATTCCATGATTTACCTCAATATTCATGAAAATTAATTAGTTGTGGTATGATTTATGTAACTACAAGTTGGATGAAGAATCCATGAGTGGATTTAAGTGTATTCATGATTATATTATTGATTTAATTTATAACCCATGACTAAGTGTATGATTTATGTGAAATTAATAATTATTATATATGTAGTACTATGTGAACTCATATTAGAGCTTTGAGATCGTGAACTTGGTGTTGGAATTGTGATATTAAGTATTGATTAGTATTATGATTAAATACTATTCCTTCCAAGTATTTGATGAATGGTTGTGTGAATTAAACAAGATAAATTATATCATGTAAACGTATGTACTAGTTCATGCCATTCAAGTGTTTGATAAAGTGCTCATGTGAAGAAAATAGAGTCATTATAATATGTTGACAAGAAATTCCCAAGCTATGTATAAGCTAAGCATGCCAAGTGTTTGTTAAAAAGCTTTAGTGAATGGTTGGTAACATGTTAGCATGAAATCCTTAATTGTATATACTTGAAAGAATGATATATATTTATTGAAAAATTTAGTGGGATAAATTATGAAATATTGGCATGTATTCCCTATGCAAATACATATTAGTATTTTCAAGTGTTTAAAGTGATGTTTTATTGAGTATATGGTGAATCTATTACTACGATGTGGATTTCCTTGTTGAATAATTCATGAGACGATAGCATGTCTTTATATAAAAATTTACATGTTAAATATTCCCAAGTGCTTGAAGTGATACATCCTTGATCATATTGCGAATGATAGACTATTGTGATGACGTTGATATGATGTTGGTCATATATTCAAGAGTCGAGTCCTGTCAGTTTCCTTCCATCAAGTCCTGGGGGTACTTGTACTCGAAAAATATAGTTGTGTGCCTAGAACCGAGTCAGTCTCAAGATAATCTAAGTCGTGCTATGATCAGTAGAATTCAGTCAGTGACAAAACAGTAAGAAAACTCAGTAATCTCAGTGTTCAGTCTAATCAAGATCAGTACTCAGTTCAGATCTCATCAGTATTCAGTATTCAATGAAGGATTCAGTAAAGCTCAGTAATATACAAAAATCTGTAGCACTTAGACAGAAAGTAGAATTCAGTAGTATTCTGTCAGATACGGAACCAAGTAAACTCATCCAGACCAGTAAAGTAATACGATCAGTAGCAAGATTCAGCTCAGTCTAAGCTTCGTTAAGAATCAGTTCAATGTCTTTTAGTTGGAAGTAGAATTCTGCACCGAGTGAGCTCAAGGATGGGAACTCACCTACTAGTAGAGGGTGTGATTCTTAGAAGCAATCCTTGCGTACCAGAACTACGTCGCCAGTTTAGGTTGAGACATTATACTTGCTAGTTGAGGGTAGATGAGGTGGCTTGACCTGTTAGATGAGGGCTCCACTATTCTCGTTTGAGTACCTGATAGATGGGGGTCACATAAAGTTGTTTTTACCAGTGGTTCGGTACTGACAACCTTCCAACTGGGGGATAGTTTGGACCCCGACTTAGCTAGGCGGGGCATGTTGGTTAGATGACTACTTCCCACAGTCTCAGTTTCAGAATCAGTCTCAGACTTCAAGAAAGAGCTCAGTTCAGTGTATAGAATTCAAGGCTGTTAGATACAGGCCATCAAGTATGATTATTTGCAAATTCGAAGATCCTCTTCTAGATAGACTGATCTCAAAATCAGTTATCAAGTAGTAGTATTATTCATAGATTCAGAGACTACCTTCTAGATAGGGTTGATCTCAGATTCAGTCGATCATTCTTATTATTAGTAGATTCGGAGACAACCTGTTAGATAGGGTTGCTATCAGTTTCAGAAGCTTCAGATACTCGTAATCTCAGCATGTTTAGAAATTTTAGAATTTCAGTATAATCAACATTAGTTACCAGAGTTAGTCTGAGTATGCTCAGTGACAGTATGTGCAGTATGTTTAGTAATTACAGATTCTTTATGTATGCTAATCCATCTCTTTCATATTATTCAATTAAGTTATGTTCATGCATAAGTCTTTGCATTTAGCCTTACCTCATTTGCATACTCAGTACATTCCAACGTACTGACGTATTTGCGCTATGGTGTTGTAATTTTATTTGACACCATAGATTCAGAGACACGAGTTCCAGATCAGCAATAGCAGTTCAGTACATATTTTGAGGATGGATTATTATTTCAGCACATTATTATATTTAGTTTATTTTATTAGACGGAGTTAGTTGGGGACATATCCCATCAACTCCACAGTTCAGATAGTTAGAGGCTTTTCGGACAGTTGTATAAGTATTCAGTTTGCAGATTTATGTATTTTAGATATCTTGAACCTTATGGTAAGTTTCCGCCAGTTTTCCGCATGTATTTTATAATATTATATAGTGAACAGGTACAGATATCAGAAGAGGGTTAGCTTGTGGTCCTTCGGGATCATAAGCACCGTGTAACATTTCGTTTATAGAAAATCAGGGCATTACAACTAATTACAACCAAAATTAATATAGTTATTTGGTTGAGATTACTATACAAAAAATACCCCATTTACTTTTCCAGTTCTGCCCATCGACTACAACTGCTGATATTCACAATTCCACATGTTCCCTTGGTATTCGACCCCAACCTTTGTTTTTGTAACGCCCCAAAATATCATCCCGAGATGCCACACGGTGCCCAAGGCTACACGTAGCCTCAAGCTAACCCTTTAATCCAAAACACTACCCGTGGGTTCCAACACAACAACATACACGCTATGCTAAGGATATATATATAAGTACATATCATATCACATCGCACATGGAACGGAATATCGTTAGACTGTATATATATGGAATGTCTATACATAAACTAACCCAACAATACACTAGTCTGACATAGCCTCTATACAGCAAAATCAACGAGCCAATGGGACAAACCCCCAACTGACTCAATAGACCAAAGGGATCACAAAACAACAACACCAAAACTAGCAACTTGGTCCTCGAACCATGAGGACTCACCACTGAAGGAACGTAGATGCGACACTCGATATCACTGTCGCAGCTGCGGCTGAGTACCTGAACCTACATCATGGTAAGAATGTAGCCCATAGAGAAATATGTGGGTCAACACAAGATACGTATTGAGTATGTGGGGGCGCATGCAAAATATAAATAATATCATAAATTTCGTAAAAACGTACATACGGACCATAATGACACACCTGGCTTGAGTGATAATGAATCATGCAACTCATAACATCTTAGATAGGAAATGTAGGAGAAAAACCTCATAAATCATTATAGATCATCATAGGCAACTTGACTTACCACATCAAAACTTGGAGTGACTCGGTATTTTAATAAATATGACTCTTATGGACAAGGGAGTTTCCTATAACCAACAAACCCACGTGAGCTACGTGGAATACCAACGTTTGAAACCCCCGTTGGCGGGAGCGTCATACTCTTTTCCAGGGAGTACGACCTTAAAACTGCAATAATCACAATCGAGCTCTCTGGCCAATAATATCATCATCAAACAACCCTACGGTGGAACATAGGTTTGGGGAAATACCAAATTTCCCTCTTGGTGCTAAGTACTACTCCCCGACAAGCTCAGAACGCGTTAGGAAATCCACGACAACATCACAAGGGTCTATCATAAAGACCAAATCAAATCTCTTTCTCATTTATCAAATCATATCAATTTATGGATTCCTAACTCAACACATTTTAGCTCAAAACATTTTAATCTTTCTCAACATCAATAAGGTATCAATGCATTGAACCATAACCGACTCGACATTTGGACAAGGATATGAAGACTCAATACATAATATTTTCTACAATTTAACTCATCAAAACCATCCGGAAAATACCAAGACTCATTGCAACTTCAATATCAACATTTCTCAATTTGCCATCCAACTATCATTTAAAGGTACTTGAGACATCAACCCATAGTAGGGATATAGAATTTCCAATATTAATTATAAATTCATAATAAGGAAATAGTGGAATGATATTATAAATTAAATCATCATACTCTCATAATCAAATACTTTTTGGACATAATTTCATCTCAACATCATACACATATCAGATGACATAATCCCATAGCTCATGGAAAATAATATAAGATATAAACCCATATTTCCAATTCATGGTAAAACATGTAAAATCTCATGTCAATGTAATTCAACAAAAATACCGGGCACAAGATCGAAAGGATAATCTTGTTCAAAGCCCCACATACCTAAAAATGGAAGATGAATATGAACTTCCGACTCCGGAACTTTATTCATGAAAATAAAGGGTGTTTCTCGAAGACCTTAACATGGTCAACTCGAATCCTAAATCAATTTGAAATTTCTATGGTTCAATCAAGAGACAAGGATGAAATTTGGAATAGTAGGGTTGGGGTTTGAGCCTTAGGAAATTTTGGAGAAAAATGAGCTATTGAATGATCTTAATGGACTTAAATCCATGGTTTAACCGGATGGATTGGAGTGGGAATGACCAAAATACCCTTAAAAATCAAATAATGTCAAATATGTCCTTTGGTAGACTTTTTTGATAGGCTGAAGTAGATCGACCATAACTTTTTGCTCCGATGGCCAAATTGTATTAAACCAATTTCATTAGAAAGAGGACTTTCAGAGATTTCTGTTGATATATAGTAGCCCACCTAGATCATTATGTACAAGGAGTTATGATCGTTTGAAGTTGACCCTAAAATTTGCCTGGCCTCAGTATTTTTTTCCTGCACATTTAATGTTAACCACTATTCACGGTTAGATCGGAATGATCATAACTCATCGCTCGAGTGTCCGTTTTAGATGATCCACATATCGTTGGAAAACTTATTTGATGCTCTACGCGATGACGGGTTGCATATCCAGAAATTCCTCACAGAAAAATTATTAATCATGATAAAGAACAGAATTCAACACATTTTCGTTCGAGATCTTAACAGAAATTTTTTTTCCGGGGCATCACAGTTTTGTTACTATATTTTGACAGCGGTCATATCATCTTCTGAGAGGAGGTGTTGTTTGGACGTCATCAAGCTTCCATAGTGATTTTCTAGGAAATAGTTAAGGCAATTGATAGTGATAACACACATCAATCCTAGAGAATAAGATATGTATTATTCCGCATAAATCTCCAAATTTAAATACATCAATCTAAATATCAGAATTTGTATGGCTCTACACCAAATGTTAGTACTATTATCTTGAAAATTGAAATTGCCTTTTTGTGAAGGGTTCTAACACGAGCCCTCAACAACAAAATAAAGTACAACCTTCGGAGACATGCCAAAGTTGAACAAGTTTTCTCTTTGCATCTTTGGTAAGCTAACCTTTAAGTTACTAATGTCATACCATGGTCATTGATAAAAAATAAACTATGATAAATTAAATCTTCGGTAAGCTTACTGAATGTTTAGCAATTAAATGTTTTAAGTATTGTTATCTATGAATATGATTTAGTCTATGAATTAATTGGGTATTAGGTTGAAGGAAGCAAAAGAACATTTCGGAGCATATAACACAAACTTGTACTTTAAAAAAAAGGGAGGCTTAAGCCCATTTATTAAATCAAAATGAACGTATAGATGTGCCCACAAAGGAAAAATCACATAAATATACATATTTAGAGACTAAATTACAAAATATACCAGTAATTTTTTTTATTTACAAAATGAGGTTTTTATTTACAAAATCTATCATCCACAAATAACTGTTTTTTTTAAATGCATATCCGAAATTTAAGGAAAAAAATATTTTTGGAATTAAAATTAGTGGAGTTTATGGGATACGTATTTATCCTTTATGGTATTTTATATATTTTACCATATATGTATTTACTTCTAGAGTCTTCTTCTTTAGATTTCTCATACTTACATTCAGTAGTGAATCTTCACCATTCTTAACCAAAAAATAAAAAAAATCCTCACCATTCTTAACCAAAAAAGAAAAGAATCCTCACCAATTTCTCCACCCAAATTAAGACAAAATTATCATCACCATTTTCTTCACTCATATTTTTCAGAGCTTTGATAGAATGCAAAAATGGTGAATTCAAAATCTTCTATGGAATGTACTCCAAGAAAGAGCGCTAGAATTAAGGTAAATCGTACTCCTAGTCCCATATACTTTTCTCCACCGAGTTTTTTTTGGGATCGTTCAATCCAACTCAGGCCTCAAAAGTTTTGAGTCCTATTTTAATTGATAGTAATAGACTTAAACATGGTGATAAAAGAAAGGTTAAAGATGTACCAACAATGGTACCATCAGATTCGGATTTTGAGGATGATTTTGGTGGAGATAAGTTACCAAAAATGACTGAGGTTCTTTTTTTTGAATGATTTTATTTTTATGATTTGATTTTCGTTCTTATAGTAGATCTATAATTCTTTTCCTGATTATGAATAGAAATCTGACATTGGTAAGGAAGGATGGTCTCTAAATTGAAATGCGTCAGATCTGAGAAAGCAAGAGTTAAAAAATCAAAAGCAAAAAGAGATAAAGTGAAAAGACAATCTTCAGGGTAAAACAACAAAAAAGGTATGCTCAAGAGGTTTTACTGTGTTAATCATAATTTGTATTGTTTAAGTTTAGATTTTGATTTCTTTCAATGTTTTGACTAGATTTAATGTAAATGCTTCATGTTTTTCAGCTGTTTACAATTATTGTTCAGATAAAGAAGCAAAAGAAAAAGCCGACACATTGGTGCTCGAACACCAGCATTGATGTATTTAACGATATCAGGGAGCGTTTAACACTAATCAATCAGCTACAATTGTTTAGGGAATCACCTTTTGAGTATTTTCTCGACTTGCCTCCAATTAAAGTTCAGCCACAACTCATTTTCAGTCTAATATATTTAAAAATAGATAATGATCGTGATGATATTTTAATTGTTAACATCAATGGTAGTGAGCTGCATTTTGGCGAAAGGGAGTTTACTGCAATCACTAGTCTAAAATGTGGTGATGAAAGTGATTTCGTAGAGGATTCCAATACTCACAACAAGTTCATTGATGTGCACTTCAATACGAAGAGCCCAGTAAATAAGGCAGAATTTATAAGGGTCTTTAAAGAAAAAGATTTAGAGACAGAAAAATACTTGGTGAATGATGAAGATGTTTTTAACATGACTGTGTTGTATTTGATCAACACTTTTTCAAATGCGATATGGCACATTGCTTTGGAATTACAGCAGGAGAAAACAAGATGATGGTGCTATCAGCGAACGTGAAGTTACTGACAACTTTTTTAAAAATCATGGTGGACTAACACTTTCAAAAGAATCTGCAACTATTACCAAAATGGAGAATTAGAGATTATTAAGTTTATTCTTCATGATCTTTGTAAATACTTTTGTTTATATTTTGAAAAATTTTGTTATTGAAAACATCTTGATTTTTTGGTGATCCAGGAATTTGTTGCACAAAATATTGACAATGAAATTTGTTCTAGTAACGTTATTTTTTTAGGTTTGAAAATGTGAAATCATTATCATACCATAGGTTCATGAGGTTATTTAGCATATAAGTTATCACATACCAGGCACTATATCATTATCGTACCATGTTTTCATGAGGCGACTACACATCGAAGTAATGTCTTACAATTTTATATACCCTTGACATACCTATGGTTCATGAAATTATTATGAGTTATTTTACCACACACTAGGCACTATATCATTAATGTACCATATTGTTATGAGGTGACTACGCATTAAGTTAATGCAAATCAGTTTCTTTACACTTAACACACCATAGGATCATGAGGTTATTACATATTTAAGTTACCGCAAACACAAATTATACCTTATCATACCATATTTTAATGACGTTACTAAGTTAGTAAGTTACTGTATACTAGGCATTATATCTTTAACGTCCCATATTTTCATGAAGTGAATACACATTAACTTTCTGCAAACCAGTTTCTTTACACTTAACATACCATATGATCATGAGGTGATTATGAATTTAAGTTACCCCACATCAAAAAATATACTTTATCATACCATATTTCATGACGCTACTACGTAATTAAGTTACTGTACACCAGGCAATACATCATTAACGCACCATGTTGTCATGAGGTAATCATACATTTAAATTATCACACACCAGTTTATATACCCTTATCATATTATATTTTCATGAGGTTATTATGTATTTAAGTTACTGCCCAACATGTATTATACCGCTATTGTACAATCTCTTTTAACATTCAATATGTAAGTGAATAAAAAATGGTTAACATATATAAGAATACTAAAATTTCATAGAATGTTTTTGAAAACTACAAAAAACATGTGTTATACGAAGGATTTACCAATGCTCTTACTAACATAATCAAAAGGGTTCTGTTTTTTTGTAGTCTTCCTTATATAAAAAACACAATTACAATAACACTAAATGAGGCATATTAAGATATTTAAAGAAGGACGAGAATTTAAATTTACTTTTTCGATCATAAATTGAGGAGAAATCAAAGCTCGATAAGTTCTATTGTTCATCCAATCAAATATGATTAATTTCTCAATTTAGATAAACCATGGGTACTAATCTATATTGCTCGTACTCTGAAAATATGTTTACAAGTGATTTTCGTATTCTCCAGAATTGTTATTCTTGTGGAGAATTCATTATTGTGTGGCCTCGAAAATGAAGAGTTCGCGCAACTTTGACGTTAATAACATTTCACCAATCCTTTGTTTCCTTTAACTAAAACAAGTAAAAAAAAAGAACTCATCTCCTTTATTTTCTTATTTCCCTTCTTTCAATTAAAATAAACCCAACAAAGTAGTCAACATGTATAATTCATAATTCACACCAACTTTGGAGTAATATGTCAACAGTGGAAACAGACATAATACAATATGCCTATTAGAATAGCTTTTTGGTATTCTTATCTCATCAACAATTGAAAATAAACTAAATCAAAAGACATTCAAAATGAACAATATCAACAGGTGAACATCATTTTCTTGGCGAAAAGTTCCTGCACGTTGTCTTGTTATGACCCTTTGTACCACATTTGCTATAAGTCACTTTAGACCTCTTGAACTTGAACTCATTAAATGCTTTCTTCCTATTATAACTTGGTGGCTTGCCTGGTTGTCTCTTTGCATCCAGTGGAAATATTCTATCTTCCAACACATGTGTTGGTATTTTCCATTTACTTTCACAAGGAAGTAGTTCAACAGGAATTGCATACGTATCCTGAAAATTCCTTTTGTTGTAGTAGGCTGAAGAGTAGTCCTTTGAAAGTTGGTTTTTGTACTCAATAGCCACTATAGCATGTCCACAAGGTAATTCATCAAGTTAAAATATTCCACAACTACACTTTAGATTTCAAAGACACACTATGAATCACTTCGATCCATCAGTAATAGTATGTAGGTATTCTGTGGATTCTCTTACCTGCATTAATAAAGACATTATAAGAAATAAATTTACTACACCTGTTAATTCTTAAAATTGACATTTTAACAATTAAATTATATCCATACTTACAGTCATGCGATTTGATAAAAGTCAATTTTTCACCAACATATCATTGTATTTTTTGGTAAGAACTGTGAAAGTATTTCTTCCTTCTTCACTATGTTTCTCATTTCGTGTTTCAATAGTTTCCCTAAAAAACTCCATAAATGAATCCATTGGCATTTTCCTTACTTGCTTTAATATATTGTTAAAAGATTCTGCAATGTTAGAAGTCAAAGTCCATGTCCTTCTAACATTTGCAGGTGCTCGAGACCATTTATTATACCCAACATTAAACAAATATTTTCACGCCTTTTTGATTATTTGGTCCATCCTTCTCATTATTTTTTCAAACTCTTGAATTGTGTATGCCTTAGCCATACTGAAGAATAATTTACTCACCTCTTCTGAAGTTGTGGTATTAGTCGGTAAATTATTCCATAATTTCCAAATACAAGCATAGTGAGTAACCCCAGGATACATCGCGGTAGTAGCATTCCATATACTCTAATTTCGATCTGAAACAAAGCACATATTCTCTCTTTCTCTATAAGCAATCCTGAAACACTCAAAGAATCAACTCCATGAGACATCATTCTCTAAATCAACTATAGAATATGCTAGCGACAATATGTGACCTATAACATACAAAAATTTTATATAATTCATAAAGACAAAATAATTAATTATTTCATGATATATACTATGAATTTGTAATAACATTTTGGTACATCAGTTTCTATATCATACTCATAGAATTTACAATGAGATCACCTTTATAAATTTTTTCACACACCAATGTTTAACTTTTGTCACAACAGATTTATAAGATGTCAAATAAGCAATTTACACTTCATATTTGTGAATTTTGTTAATAAAAAAATATTAAGAAGAAGTGATCATACCTCCTGCATCCAATGTAGTTGCTGTTAGCATAGTTCCCTCATAAGTTGATCTCATATATGTGTCTTCAATTACCACTATAGGTCTACAATACTCCCATCCTCTTATAAAAGCATCTAGTGCAACAAACGCATACAAAAAAAGATCTTCGTCTATTTTTTTTAATATAACAATCGTACCTGGATACGTCGTTTCTAAAATATATAAATATGGCGGTATTTTACCATATGATTCTGCAGGGTCACCTCGCAATATAGTGGTTGCCTTTTTCTTTCCCTCCAAGCTTGCATGTTTGTCAAGGAAATACCATGTGATCTTTTAATTTCAGCTATTATATCCTTGGTGTGTATATGGTTTTTGAAACAAATCAATATACTTCCAATCACGTTGGTAGTTGCTTGACGTTCTGAATAGATACTGTCTTTCAACGTACAGGAATGTTTACCACAAAATTCTTGAATCTTGAAAAGCCCACTTTCATTCATACTTGAAGCTTTTAGATACCACGAACATTCATCGTATGTGCAATTAAGATAATACCTGTTAATTTACAATTCAACTTGTAAGTCATTAATATAATTAGTAAAACCAATAACATACCATATTAACCTCATACAAATATTTCAAAAGCTTTCTAACCTCTTATGATAGGATCTAGTGAAAATTAATCGAAATTGCCTAAAAAATGAGTAGCGCTTCATAACTTCTGAAAGTGTGTGATTATCAATGTAGATTTGACTTTCTTTGAATACCTCATTTTGAGGATTGCTGATTATTTCAACTCCATTGAATTCCAAAATATCATCTTCTATACTAGGACTAATACCACTCAAATGAATTGCACCGGATGTGCAAAGCGGGTAGATTTCTATGTTATTAATATTTGATTGGTAACTACATTGAGCATCTGTACGAAACTCAAAAGCATCCATAGCCCTATCGATACAAGTGATACATAAAGAAAACTTTGAAAAGAAATCCATGTTATATTTCTTTTGATCTAGATAAACTTGGACACCTGTATCATTGTGTATACTTATCGGTGGGCATCTATCACTAACTAAATACTTAATCTCCAACTCTTTTATTATTATATCTATACCCAGTTTCTTAGCAATTGCCTTCGCCAATCCATTATATTTTATTGTCGAATCGTACATTATTTCTTCCGAGTGACAATTTTTGTACTTTCCTTCAATATAACAAATTGAAGCTCAGAACATTAAAATATTTACCATTTTTTCTCAACATACTCGCAAATAAAATTTAAAACTCATATTATGATTCAAATAGTCAATACGGACTTTTAAATTCTTTTTATTGTAACGCATCTATATCTATACAATAAATATATATAAAAAGGTACGAAACATCACAAATGCAATAGTGAATGTTAAGGTATGGTTGAAATACTTTTTTTCCTGGTTACAAAACAAATTCAATGGCATAAGCAATAAGATTCTATAAATCAATTTTATACACAACACAACACTTCGTTAATAGTTTCATTTTTCAACTTGTAGGAACTGAATTTCACCTTTTGAGAATAATTTAAGATTTATTTTTAAATTAATAACCTGATATGTCCCATCTTCCATCGTAGAGAATCAGTATTGCAGTGTTGCTACCATCTTCCATACCTTTAAATTGTTCATTGAGAAATCAATTTCTGATAAGTTTATTTCAATATAGTGAATGGCATAGGTTAGGGAGACATAGTTATATATAAAAAAAGGTGGAAATCATGGAGATGATTTGCAGTGCGTGAATCGTGGAGTTATAAAACCAATTGGAGAAAATTAAGGATGGAATATTAACCGGTTAATTTTCTCACGTTATTCATGGATTTTTTTTTTTACCTAATTTAATAGGTTTTGTAATTTCTGTAGTGACATATTTTGTAAAATAGAATCTACCGGTAGATTTTATAATTTAGGCTCTAAATATATATATTTAAGTGATTTGCCCATGTACAAAAGTCAGGCCCAAAAATGGCCTGGCCCAAAACTTACAAGACCCGACATAGAAACTTTTCCAAAAAAATTAGGACTACCACTATGAAAACATCGAATCTTTCAAAATTTTCCCAAAATGGGGTGTTACCATCTGAGCAAGATGAAGGTCATCATCTGAATCGGCACCTGGGGTTCTTGGTTGTTGGAATCTCTTTGAAATCCTAGAAGCTCCATTCTTATACTTGAGTTGCTTCAAAGGTTTAGTTTCAACCTTGTTACATAGTAGACCTTGAAAGCTAAGTTCTCTATTTCCCTTAGAGCTTAATTTACCCCACTCCTTTCCATATGAATGATGGGTTGAATCTAACTAGATATTGTTACCACCATTAATTTCATTAAAAAATTATGGTATAAAAAGTTTTTGAAGGAATTTACTAATGTTCTCTTATTAATGACCTATTAGAGATTCACTTATTAACCTAACACTGCTGACAAATTTGAGTACACACATAATCCACGTCTTGATTTCTATCTTTGAACACCCTAAACTCTCACCAGGTGTGGATACTCCATCATATGAATTTCCTTGTGACGTAGTTATTTGTACTCTCGTCTGTGAACAGTAAGTTGTTTGTGGTATATCTGGTCCAAATCTTTTAACCTATGTGATATGCATTAATCTATTTTTCTCTTGCGAATGTTTGATGTTCCTAATTTTTCTAGCTGTAGTAATTTTCATCCTTCACTTGGCACATCCTATAAAATCTCTATCTGAAAGTCACCTGCAAAAACAAAAACTAGGCTAGTGAAAAAATCAGCAAGAGCATTTCCTTCTCGAAGGGACTGTTGTTGTACTCTTGCTGATAAAATTTCCATTAGCGTGCTGATTTCCTTGAATTCAACTGATATAGACCAAGGAATTTCCCACTTCCTTTCCAGAATATTAACCATGGACAGTGAATCAGTCTTAATAATAATGTTTAACCACTCTTTTTCTTTGCAAAAATTATAGGTTTTCTCAAATAGCTCTAGCCTCTTCTACCAAACTTGTAGTTTTCTTTATGAGGAATCCTTTGGACATTACCAAATGTCCATCATAATGCAGAAGGATGCTGCACTAGGCCCCAAATTCCCTCTAGAAGCACCATCCGTATTACACTTAAGATAATTTTCTAGAGTAGGATACCATCTTACTATTTTGAAAGAGTAATTAGGTTTGTACCCTTCCAACATTGCCATAATATCTTCCCATTTGATGCTCTCAAAATTCATTTGTAATACCCCTTAAGATTCTAGCTCAGTTCAGCTCACGATTGCATATTGAATGGGGTCTAAGACTTAAAAATTTCACTTAGTGTTGAGGACTTAGTAATTTCCAAGGCCTTGAAACTTCAATGATTTTATTTTTGCCCTTTCCAACCTCAAAATGTCAATTTTAGAGTTGATTCATGATCGGTGTAGTTCAAAGTATGTCTCGGGTAAGTTTTGGAATTTTCAGATGAGCGTAGGGTCTTGTTTGGACAACCAAAGCGGAAGCAGCACTAGGATAAGAAGGCGCCACCCCCTCCAGTGCACCGCTCTAATGCGGGTATCACCCGGTCTATCCCATGGCTCCAAAGCCTGTGTTTCCCCCTCCTTTATCCGTCAAACTTTTATTCTTTGTTATTTAAGGGCATTTTGGGACAATTCCCTTCACCCAACTTATCCATAACACGAAATTAGGGTCCCTAAGGAGCATTATTTGCCCTTTTACTCATAAAATTTCTCAAGAAAACTATCTTTCATCTCAAGAACAAACCCTAACCCTCACTCAAGGAATCAAGGAAATTCAAGTTTTAAGTCCAAGAAATCCTCAAGGAACTTTTAATAATTCATCTAGTGAGGTTTGTGGGATGTTCATCCATGGATTCCTTTCACTATGGAGCCCAAAATCCACTTTTGTGTTAAAGTATGAGTTTTTATGAATTTAGCCATGAAACTATGTAATTCCCATATGGAATTCCAGTTGTATATCAAACTTTGAGTATTACAATTCCCATGTCATGACCAATTAAACTTCATGTTTAAATCTCAATTTATGAATTTAGCCATGAAACTATGTTGTTTCTTCACGTTTAGAGTATTTCCATGTTGCGTTTATGGTTTACTATATGTTTGGATAAAATTCCCATTATTTAGGTCATTGAACTATGATTTCGTGCTTCAGTGCTACAAACTTGATATCGTACTTTACAATTATTCAGTACTTGTGGGATATGAACACACGATACCTAGTTGCTTTACATGATTTCAGTATCTCAGAAATGATTTTAGTTAAACCATGAGTATTATCATTCATTTAGCTGTTATAAACAGACCATGACGAGCAATATCAGTTGTATGATCAGTTGTTGTAATGCCCTGAGACTGCACCCTGGGCGTCACACGGTGCTTACGACCCCGAAGAACCATAATCTAACCCATGACTAGTACCTGCTATGAGCACTAAATATAATACTGAAATATATATGCGGAAGAAATTTGAAAATGCCATAAGGTTCTCATAATACTGAAATAATACTGAGTATAACTGGTAATAATATTGAAAATACTAAATATCTATCTAAAGTAATCTAGTCTGAAAGCCTCTAACTTTTTGAATTTGGAGTTGATAGGACAATTCCCCAACTAACTCCAACTACTGAACATACTAAGTCGGTTAAAATACTGAAATAAAACAATATCATCGATGGATGAGGACTCACTACTGAATCTGCCGCTGATATCCTAAGCTGCTAAGTATGATTAGGAACCCGTGTGTCTAAACCTATGATATAAGATATCATAGCACAAAAGAGAGTATGCGTCAGTAAGTGGAATGTATTGGTATGCTAAGTGAGATAAGGCTAATATATATCGATTCATATGCATGAGATGACAACTGACTGAATGAACATCATAAAGTAACTGGATGAGTGTACATACAAAACTGTAACTGCTGAACATACTGAACATGCAATACTGTGCATGTAGATATACATCATGTATCTGAGATTATACTAAAACTGAGTACTAAATTTTGATGGCTGAGTAACTGATAACTGATAGCCATGGTTTTGTAGAACTGACTGAGTTCTTTACTGAATATTGAGACTAAAACTATAATTGTAGGAGTGTTCATATAACCGAAATTCCTCGACATAGACTGATTTAGGGTCCAACCTGTGATCCCAGTTGGAAGGGTGTTAGCACCTTGCCATGGGATACTAACAATATTGGGTCAACCCTAATCTGGTAGGAAGACTCATGAAATATATATATATATATATATATATATATAATGGCATCAACCCTAATCTGGCAGGAGGACAACTTACCCTACGCTGGCTACGTAGTTTTGTAACACAGGGACTGCTACCAAGGGTCAAAACCTCTGCTGGTAGGAATGCCTCTATTCCTGGGTTCGCTCGGTGCTGAAACATACTCCCAACTGAATCGATATTGAACTGATCATTATATTGTACTAGGCTTGACTGAGCTGACATTGATCGTGTTGACTGACTGAACTGACTGAGTTCTATTACTGACTGAGTACTACTATTCTTGACCTTTACTGGGAAAATTCTATTACTACTGCAACTAAGTAAATAACTAGATTTCGAGTAATAAATACCCCTAGGAATCGATAGCATCAATAATAAAACAAAACAAATCTTAAAAGCATAACAATAGTCAATTGTTCATAATTTATTCACTAACATATTTTGTCAAATACTTGGAGGTCATGAACTTGTACATGAATGAGAACATATGATAACATGTTATGATTACACTATTCGATTCACATGGACATTCTATCAAACACTTAGGGAGGATAATTAATGCACATGATAATGAACAACACATAAACATCATGACTACAACTTACACTTCCAATTTCGAGGGTTTTAACGTAGGAATTACATCGATCAACATACATGCTATCTTATGTTCATGAAACTTATAATTAACTCTTGAATTGAAACCCATACAACAACACAAACATGAATACAACATAATTTGTGCATGTAAATCATGAATCTGAAAACTTGTAGTTTTAAAAAAGGTTCTTAAACTCCAAGGGTGGAAGGAAACCCAAGGATGAGCACCTAACATACCTTGATTTTTGATTTTGTGAAGATTGTTAGGGATTTCTTAGAATTTGTACTTGAACTTGATGAACCTAGGGTTTTGTTTTTGAGAGGATTTGTGAAGAATGGATGTATTTTTCCCTTTTAGGAGATTAATTTTGTGTTTTAACTGAACAAGGTGAGGGGAAAAGGACCTAAATTGCCTTGAAAACTCATAAGTTAATAAGAAAAACTAGCCCAGTGATGCGATAAGCGCCGCACCACATCGATGGGGTCGACGTGATCATCGACGCATCGCGTTGATGGGTATGATGCGATAGCCAACGCGATACGTCAAGATCACATTGGCTTGCTATTTTGGCCACCCAAACATGACTCAAATGATGTCCAAAAATTCTGAAACTCACCTAATATGACCTATTGACATTCTTGATCATGAATCAATTTAAAAATTAATAATATAAGGCCAAAAATATCGTAAATGATGTCATTAAAAAATCAAGGCCAAAATGCAACTAAGTGTCAATACTTCGTTGAAGTTTTCTAAGTATGGGACCTCTTTTGGCATGCTAAATAGGACTAAAATGACTAGGGATTTGCGGGGTCTTACAATTTTATTTAATTTAGTTTAGTCCAGTGCTAGTGTCTGTTCAGTTAGGATTAGGATTTAGCACCAAGTGAACTCAAAGATGGGGGGTGTGACTCTTAGTAGCAATCCTCGAGTTACAGAACTATGTGGCCAACATAGGTTAGAGATGTATACCTGCCAGTTGAGGGTTAACAAATATCTCACTAGGGCACCTTCCAGATAAAGGTGAATCTTTAGTCCTTCGAGACACCAATTTATTGGATTCACACAGCCAGTGTTAGTACCTATGGTACGGTACTGACACCCTTTAAACTAGGGTTACGGTTGGATGCTGATTAGCTCAAATTGGGGTATGTCGGTTAGATGATACCTCCCATAGTCTCAGTACAGTATTTAGTATAGTTCAGTTCAGGTTTTCTTGACCTAGTATACAGAATCTTAGTTATTCATTTATAAAAATTTCAGTCATTCAGTTTTACAGATTATTTCAATATCATATTTATACTTGCTATTGCATTTTCAGATATTACATATTTCATGCATTCATGCCCAGTTATCTTATGCATTCCAGCCAACCCTCATCTCATATACCAGTACATTCAAAGTACTGATCTCAGACTTTTCTTTGTGCTATGTTGTCTAGGATGCATAGTTTCCCGACCGCTCCTAGATACCTCAGCATACTCAGCAACTGTAGCGGTGAGTCCTCATCCATCGAGGACATGATTTTTTTATTTTAGTTATTTCAGTACTTCTATATTTTATTCAGTCAGAGTTAGTTGGGGGATTGTCCCATCAACTCCTTAGGTAGTTCAGAGGCTTTTAGACATTCAGATGAAATAATTAGACAGTTAGTTAATAACTTTTAGTTTTATCAGTTGTTTTCAGACATTTAGTACTTTGTATTTTAATATTCTAGATTTTCAGTATCCATCAGAGTATCTTCTGCATATGCTGTTATTGTTACTATTATTTTAGTGCTCACAGTAAGTACCAACTCATGGTTTAGATTGTGATCACTTGTGATTGTAAGCACCATTTTCATGACTTGGGGTCAACCTCGGGTCGTGATAAAACTTGGTATTAGAGCCTAAGGTTTCAGAGTGTCCTAGGGAGTCTAAAAGCAGCATTGAGTAGAGTTTTGTACATGTATGTGAAGCGTGCCACACTTATGGACAAGAAGCTATGAAATGTTTTTAGGAAAGTTTCCCTTCTTTTAGTATTCATGTCGTGCAAAAGAGCATGAGATATTTAAACTTTATTTCTAATTCATCCTTCATTTCATTTACAGATAATTTCTCCCAGAAGAAATAACAAAAGAAGGAATGGGGATCAGCCCACACCACCGTTTATTCAGGATGATCCCTAAATGAGCATGTCTCTCACATTGAGTTCAGGGCTTCTTTCATGGCCCTGGACCATTCATTAACTGCTCAGACCAACCAGCGAGATGCTACCATAGATAATCCAGTGGAAAATACAGCTGCAATCAGGATTTGGGATTTCACTTGGATGAATCCCCCTTTGTTGTTGGGATCTAAGTTAGAAGAGGATCGGTAGAAGTTTTTCGTTATGGTTTAGAAAGTGATTGATATTATGGGTGTCACTTTGAGTGAGAGTGTAGAGTTGGTTGTATATCAGTTTTAGGATATAGCTTACACCTAGTCTAAGCAGTGAAAGAAGGATAGAGGTGATGAGGCAGGACTGTTGAGTAGGAGGAGTTTGCCACGGCTTTATTCAATAGGTTCTTTCCATTAGAGTTAAGGGATCTAAGTTTCAGGAGTTCATTAATTAGAAGTAGGGTAATATGAGTGTGAAGGATTACTCCCTTAAGTTTACTTAGTTGGTGAGATATGCTCCTAATATGGTTGCAGACAGTCGGTCTAGAATGAGTAAGTTTGTATTTAGTGTAGATGATAGTGTTGTTAAGGAGTATAGGACCACCATGTTGATTAAGGATATGGACTTATCTATACTTATGGTTCATGCTCAGCAGATTGAGGAGGAAAAGCGTACGAAGAAAGAGAGAGAACAATAGGGCCAAAATAGGTCGTTTAAACTTTTCTCAGCAAAACTAAGAAGATGGAAACCGTTCTCAATTTAGTCAGAAATTTTTAGCCCCAGATCCATCTTCATCTAGTGCTCCAGTGCTTAATTTCAAGCACGATGGTCAAGATAGGGAGCCAGGCTCAAAGTCCCAGGGCAGTGTGAATAGTGGACATATTAATCCGCTTTGCAAAAAATATGACAGGCATCACTAGGGTATGTACAGAGCTAACAGTGATTTGTGTTTTGGATGTGGAAAGCTAGGCCACAGATTTAGAGATTTCCTAAAGAATGGTCAGCAGGGTCAGTCCAACCATCCTCCAGTTCCATCTGGTCGCCCGACTCAGCAGGTTGTCGATTCCAGTGAAACCAGTGGGCACCGTTAGAATAAGATGTATGCACTCTAGGCTCGGCATGATAAGGAAAGTTTTACTGATGTGGTTACGAGTACGTTGCAGGTCTTTCATCTTCATGTATGTGCTTTATTACACCTAGAGCTTCACTTTCTTTTATAACTTCTTATATAGAAGTAGACTTCGGTGTCAGTCCTAAAACATTAACAAAACCCTTCTTAGTGTCTACTCTAGTAGGTAGCTCCATTATAACTAGGCGAGTATACCAAAACTCCCCGATTATAGTATACTATAAAGTTACCTCAGTTGACCTCATAATGTTAGATATAGCTAATTCTTATTTAATTCTCAGTATACATTAGCTCCACTCATGTTATGGCTTAGTTGATTTGCAAAAATAAAGTCCTTTAGTTTTAGTTTCCCAATGAACCAGTCATTGAATGAAGGGGTAGTACCTCAGTGTTTAGGGGCCAGTTTGTTTCGTACCTTAGAGAAAGAAAAATAATATCTAAAGGGTATGTTTACCATCTTATTTGAGTTAAAGACTCTAGTTGTGAGACTCCAAGTATCGAGTCCATTCAGTAGTAAGGGAATTTCCAGATGCATTTCCTGAAAATCTTTTTGGAGTTCCTCCCGAAAGGGAAATTTACTTTAGAATAGATCTCCTTCCAGATACCCACCCTCTATCTATTCCACCTTACAGAATGGCTCTAGCTGAGCTTAAGGTGTTGAAAGAGAAGCTGAAAAATCTCTTAGATAAAGGTTTTATCAGGCCCAGTGTTTCTCTATGGGGCACTCCAGTCTTGTTCATGCGTAAGAAAGACAGTTCTCTCAAAATATGCATCAATTACCATCAGTTGAATAAAGTTACAATCAAGAATAAGTATCCACTTCCCAGGATTAATGAATTGTTTGACCAACTTCAGGGTACCGGTTATTTCTCTAAGATAGACCTTAGATAAGGCTATCATCAGCTTAGAGTCAGATTATGTGACATTCCAAAGAAAACTTTCAGAGCTAGGTATGGTTACTTCAAATTCTTAGTTATGTATTTTGGACTAACGAATGCCCCGACATCTTTCATGAACTTGATGAACAGGATGTTCAAGTAGTACTTAGAGATGTTCGTCATAGTCTTCATTGATGATATCTTTGTCTATTGCCGTAGTGAGAATGATCATGCAGACCATCTAAGAATTCTGTTGTAGACCCTTAGAGTTAATCAATTGTTCGCTAAATTCAGTAAGTGCACATTTTTCCTAAGATCAGTAGCTTTTCTTGGCCATATTATTTTTAGTGATAGCATTAGACTTGACCCTCAAAATACTGAAGTAGTAAGAAGCTGGCCCATACCCATCTCTCCATCAGATATCAGGAGTTTCTTGGGTTTGGCTAGCTATTACAAGAGATTTGTTGAAGGGATTTCTTCTATTGCATCCCTCATGTCTTGATCTACTCAGAAGAAAGTAAAGTTTCAGAGATCAGATTCTTGCGAGAAGAGTTTTTAGGAGTTGATGACTCGACTCACTTCCACTCTAGTATTGACTTTTCCATATGGTTCAGATGGATTTCTGGTTTACTGTGATGCTTCCAGAGTTGATGTTGGTTGTGTGTTGATGCAGAGAGGTAAGGTCATAGCCTATGCCTCTAGACAGTTTAAGCCCCATGATAAGAATTATCCTACCCATGATCTTGAGTTAGAAGCGGTTGTTTTTGCCTAAAAATTTAGAGGCACTATCTTTATGGGGTTCATGTGGATTTGTTCACTGATCATAAGAGTTTGCAGTACGTTTCCTCGCAGAATAATCTAAATCTTTGTTAGATAAAGTGTCTTGACTTGTTGAAAGATTATGATATGAGTGTATTTTATCATTCGGGTAAGGCCAATGTAGTGGCAGTGCCCTTAGCAAGTTGTCCATAGGTAGTGTTGCTCATGTTAAGAAGGATAACAAGAAGTTAGTCAGTGAGGTTCATCAGCTTTCTATATTAGGTGTCTAGTTGGTTGATTCAACAGAAGGTAGTGTATGGGTTCAAAATCTTCTTTGGTTGCCAAAGTAAAAGAAAAGAAAAATAGAGATCCTAGTTTGGTTAAGTTGAAGGAGGTGGTTAACGATCAAAAAGTGGAGGTTTTCATCTAAAGGAGAGATGATGTGCTTCGTTGTCAGGGTATATTATGTATTCGGTATGTTGATGACTTGAGACAGCAAATTCTTGTAGAAGAGCATGGTGTGAGATACTCTATCCATCCAGGATCCACTAAGATGTATCGTGACTTGCGAGAAATCCATTGGTGGAGTGGTATGATGAAGGATATTGCAGGGTTTGTGGTTAAGTGTATGAATTGTTAGCAGAACAAAGTTGAGCACCAAAGGCCAAGTGCTCCACTTGGAAGTGAGAAGTGGTGAACATGGTTTTTGTGATAAGGTTGCCTCGCACGCATCATCAGTATGATTCGATAGGGGTCATTGGAGATAGAATGACCAAATCAGCTCATTTCCTGCCAGATCATACTTTTTACTCAGTTAAGGATTATGCCAGGCTCTATCTTAGGGAGTTGGTTAGGTTGCATGGGATTTTTTTATTTATCATATCAGATAGAGGTAATCACTTAACCTCTTACTTTTGGAAGGTTTTTCAGAAGGGTCTTGGTACCCAAGTTCATCTCAGTATAGCTTTTATCCTTAGACAGATGCTTAGGTAGAGAGGGCCATTCAGACCTTAGAGGACATGTTTAGGGCATGTGTTATTGACTTTGAAGGTAGTTGGGATGACCACTTACCTTTGATTGAGTTTTCCTATAATAATAGTTATCACTCCAGTATTCAGATGGCTCCATTTAAGGCTTTTTATGAAAGGATATATAGATCTCCTATTGGTTAGTTTGAGGCAGGTGAAACTGCTTTAATAGGACTAGATTTAGTATTTGAGGTGATGGAAAAAGTTTACTTAATTTGTGAGAGGCTAAAGACAGCCTAAAGCCATCAAAAATCTTATATAGACGTGAGGAAAAGGGATCATAAGTTTAAGGTTGGTGATCTGGTTTATTTTAAAATCTCACCCATGAAGGGAGTGAAGAGATTTATCAAGAAAGGGAAACTTAGTCCCCATTTTGTTAGTCCATATAGAATCTTGAGTCATTTTGGGAAGGTAGCTTATGATCTAGAGTTGCCTGCTGATTTGGTATCAGTACATTCGGTATTTCATGTTTCTTTGTTAAGGAAATGTATTGGTGATGAAGCTGTAGTTGTTCCATTAGAGGATATGAATGTCAAGGATATATTTTCTTACGAAGAAGTCTTAGTTGATATCTTTATCGTCATGTTCGTAGACTAAGAAATAAAGAAGTTACTTTGGTTAAAGTCCTTTGGAGAAACCCATTTGTTGAGGGAGACACTTGGGAAGCAGAAACAGATATGCGAACCAAGTACCCTCACCTTTTCTCTGTGAATTCAGATTTAGCTTAAGGTAATGGTCTTCCTTAGATTGACTCTTTTCAATTCCCTATTCCAGCTATGCATCTATCCTCATGTCATCTCATCAATTTATGAAATCAGTTCAACCCATGTATCATGTTTCAGACTTAGTTATGCGATCATATTTTTAGTTGTGCATGTTCAGTATAGTACCCCAGTTTCCTCGGTAGACTCAATCTAACCAGTATCATTCAAGGACGAATATTCCCAAGGGTGAGATATTGTAATACCCCATAATATCCTAGCTCAGTTTATCTCATGATTGCATACTGAAGGGGGTCCAAGACTTAGAAATTTAACCATGTGTTGAGGACTTAGTGTAAAAACCCCCATTTTAGGATTAGAATTCAAACCGTTGTTATCAAATGTGCAGGGAGAAACCCAATGATTCAATGTCTATATATGGATAATTATCAGTTGTATAGTGTGAAAATGTCCTTTGATATCAATCGAGGTCATAAAAAATCTCCTAACTCAATGACGAGTTGAGGACGCTTCTATTGATTAAGTTTTAATGAACATTTCAGCTTGGGTAAACTTTAATCGACTACTACTCCTTGTACATAATGTGTTACATGTCCTACCTTATATCAAATGAAAGATCTTTGAATCTTCTTTCCAACGCATTTGGTTTTACCTTAATCCGATATCATAGGAAAAAGTTATACTCGTTTTGCTTCAGCATGTCCGTTTGTCATATAAGTGATGACCTGAGCTGATAAGCCGTAAACTATGTGACGACTTATCAGCCAAGTCATCAGCCCAAACCATAAACCCATAAAATTAATCTCCTAAGTGTTGACTTGAGCTGATAAGCCATTAATTATGTGACGACTTATCAGACCAAGTTGTCACACATGACCAGACTTGATCAACCTAACCCTTAAATGGTTTTAGAGGGGTATTTTGGTCTTTTCCCTCACCTTCCATGACATAAATCACCAAAAACATGTATTTATCCATCATAAATCAATTTTGAAAACCCCTAATCCTCTTTATTCACAAGAATAAAATTTGAGTTTCCTCTTAAGATCCTCTTCCAAGAACTTCAAAACTCCCTTAATCCTTCTTCAAGATAAACAAGAATCTTCTCTCTCTAAACCAATAACTTCAAGAAAAGTATCCAAGAATCCAAGAATTCAATTCATCCTTTGGAAGAAAGAAACCAAGAATTTAGTTCCATAATCCAAGAGTCTCAAGAAAGCTTTCAAGATCATCTCCTAGTGTTTCAAAGTCAAGTTTTCTACATCAAATCAAGCCTATTAAGGTATGTGGGGTTATGAACAAGGACAATCCTTTCGTTCTTTTGCACAAAATTATATTTTTCAGCAAATTTCTTATGATTTTAAATTAGGGTTCATACCCAATTATCAGTATTTTAAGATTATGAGTTTACAAGTGTTTGAATGTTAAAGTGCACGACTATATTCATATATTTATGCGTGTAATGCAATTTTTCAAATTTTCCAATTGAGTTTTTTAGCATGATATGGTGATTCTTTATTTTATTATCTTGATACTGTTGAAGTATTTGAATAAGTATTATTGATCTTGATGTTTTTCTATGAACTTACATGAATCTAAAGAATGGGTTATGAAGCCCTATTTTGAGTATTGATGTTTTGAGGACTTGTACTTTTAAGCACCTTGAGATTAGCCTATTTTCAAATATTTATACAGTATTGATCTTTGGATCCTTAGTTTAGCTATGGAATCCACTTTATAGATTTATTACACATTTTAGAAATCATATTAGCTTTCCTTACAGATTGATTCAGTTATATGCATAATTGGTTTCATAATAAACCCTTATGCTAGTTTTTAAAAGTGGATTTCCAAAAGAATGAGCATATAAGTAAGGGAGTAGTATTTAGCACCGAGCGAAAAGTGTGGGATTAGCATGCCATATCTTCCACAGAACTACGTACCCAACGTAGATAAAAATTCAGATTATTCCCATTTCTATATGGATGACAGATACAAATGTGATCACATAGCTTAAGTTATACTCCGTGGCAAGAGTATGACCCCTCTCCCGAACATGAGGTTTTCCGCTTAGGGGAACAAGACGTTGAACTCTCCCTAACGTGGGTAAGACATTGGACCCTATGATATCTCACATGGGTTATGTTGGTTAGAAGAACCTCCCTAATAGAAAAGTTTTACAAAATAGTTCCTAAAAGAAAAGACTAGAGAAAAAGTTTTTAGAAAACTAAGTGTAAAGGCTCACACTTTATTCAGATTTTGTTTTACAAAGAAGCTTTAGCTGCAAACTTTAATTTTTAGATTTCAGATACAGAAGTGAGTCCTTTCTACACTTGGACAATATGAATTAAAGATATTACAACTTTTAGAACTAAGTGTTATGACTCACAAAGATTATCTATGATTTACATATTCATGCTTTATTATTTTGCAATACATGTTTCGTTTAAGCCAAGGAGAGTCATTTACACTTAGCATGCATTATTTTAAAGTTTATGAATATATTCAGTTATTGTTTCACTTATGTATTCATACCCACATGCTCAATATATTCCAAAAGTACTGATCCACATATACGTCTATATGATACATTATCTCATAATGTAGGTACCAGTTATAGCCTACACATCATAATCAGACAGCTTGCAGCTTTCAGTCTTTTGATTCAAGGACTCGAGTCAACTTTAGTTTGAGTAGTATCTGGTTTTCTTTATTCTTTTGGTTGTGTTGATTCGGGATAGTTGGGGTCATGTCCCAACTACCTATAGTCAATACTAGTAGAGGCTTCATAGACAATCAGTAGAGTTATGTATTTTATTTCAGTCTTGTTTTATATAACTAGAGTTGTAATCATTGTTGACACCTAATTTTTGCCCTTCACGATTATGTTTAATCTCGAGTTTCTTCGATTTTTAAATAAAATCACCACAATTATTTTTTCAAATAAATGCATTTTAAAATATTTATTTTGGCTAAATTTGTCATTTAAGTGATAATTATATACTTTTTCGTATTTTACATATACGAGATTGTATAAATAATGTCATTTAAATGAACATTTTAATTAAAATTGGACTTTAAATTAAGGATTATTTGGAAAATAAATTTAAATGATTAAAATCTTGATTTAAAATGTAATTTACTATTGAAAATAATTTATTTGGAAAATATTTAGTCGGTTTTCTTAAATCAAGAAGCTCGGAATTAAACAAAGTATCAATTCGTATCTAACTTGAATTTAATTTGGCCAATCTATTCACTTTGGCCATAATTGAAATCAAATGGCCAAAATTGCAATGCAATTGGACAATTGATTCTCAATATTGGCTAAAATTCAAATAGATTTTGCAATTTGTTATTGGGGCTATTTCATAAATAACCCCAAAATTACCTAACCTATCCAAAATTCCTTTTTCTTTTAACCAGCAACCCTTTTCCATTTTTGGGCCGATCACTAGCCAACTTTAACAATAATTAATACCCAACCCAATATAACAGCAACTTAAACAAGCCCAACAGCCTAACCAACCCGGCCCATTTTCTTTTCCTCTTCAACTTCAACAAACAACAGTCAACAACTTCAACACAAAACAGCAACCTGCGTACTACTCCAACAACATCACAACCAGTCAACAAATATACGTATAACACCAAAACCTCCATCTGCGACCAAGATCCGAATGAATCCAACCCGAACCAGCTACGACTCATCCAACAATACCAGCTCCAACCCGGTTTCTCTCCTCACGTGACACCACGCGATGGTATACTAAGAAAGAGCTAATTTTCTAGATAAAGGTCGAGGTGGCCTCTCAAGCGGTTTGATTTGTACAAATTCGTACATATTTGTACAAATTTCATTGGCTATTGCAAAAATCCCCCTTTTCCCCCAACTTCTATTAGTTCATCTGTTCAAATTTCTCCAAAAAAAAAAGCCAATTTTCGTACAAAATTATGAGCTGGAAATTCCTTTTTTCTGGCTCAATTTTGAAATTCTCCCTTAAAAAATCTCCAAAATACCCCTAGCAATCAAATTCCCACATCGGTGGAAGCTCAATTAATTTCCCATATTGTTTGCTATATATAGCTGATTCTTGAGCTAAATTGACAAGTCTCGGAAGGTGAAAAAGGCCATTTTGAGCAAAAAACCAGTATATTTTTGTTTGAGTATAAATTTTCTTCTTCCCAAGGAAGGTTGGGGGCTGCTCGAAGCTTTCAGAGTCGCAAAAGAATTCTCTGGTGGTGATAGAGTTCGGTGTTAGCTCGTTGCCCTATTTTGCTGCTATAAAAGAGGTAAATGTTTTTTCCATTTTAACTTCTGTTATGGTTTTCTTTTTCTTCGTCTCCTTCTTTGTAATGTCATAATTGTAAGGTTTTTTGTTGGGAGTAGCTGTAGATGGATATGAAGGCCGTAGGATTAGCTTGTTACTGGTTGTTATCCGTTGAATCGATAATTGTGTTGAGGTTTTCAATTCGACTGATTTTGAACAATTTCACTGTTTTTATGTTAATAGTGTCATAATCGCTTGATCGTAATCTTGTGAGAATTTTTTGCAGTAGAAGGTGGCCGTAGGATATTTGATATGATGGTTACAGTTGTTATTTGGTCAATGTTCATCTTATGTTCACTATTTGCCGTGGAAATCTCACTGTTAGTTCATCATGCTACTTATTGTTCCTTTGGTTAATCATGCCTGTCAGCTTAACTGATACAGATTTAAGAATTAATTGATCTTTTAATATTGAAGGGGTTACAGCTGTATATATAGAGAACTGAAGAATAACTAATTACAGAATAACCCAGATGTATTTAATAATTATATATGTAGTCTATTATCCCCCCGCAAGCTGATCAGCGGTAACAAGGGGCAGCTTGGAGCAGAGAGACTGAAAAGGCTGTAACGGAAGAGGCTTGGTGAGAATATCAGCAAGCTGGTCAGTAGATGGGACATAGTGCGTGGCCATTGCTCCTGCAAGTACCTCATCGCGAACAAAGTGACAGTCAGACCCAACATGCTTCATACGATCATGAAGGACTGGATTTTTGGTAACACAAATAGTGGACTGATTGTCACAATAAATCTGTGGTTTCGTCGGGGGAATGCCAAGTGCATCCGTAAGGTATCGTAACCACATGGCTTCAGCAACACCCGCAGCCATGGCACGATATTCTGCTTCTGTGGAGGAACGGGACACTCGCGTTTGCTTCTTGGTGCACCAGGAAATCAGATTCGGTCCCATCATAACAATATATCCAGTAGTGGACTTTCGATCATCTTTGTCGTTAGCCCAATCCGAATCAGAAAAAACAGATATATCAAACGAGCCCTTTTGAAATAAAATTCCACAGTGAAGAGTACCTTGAAGATAGCGCAGAATGCGTTTCAAGGCCTGAAAGTGTTGTTCTGTGGGAGCATGCATTGATTGGGAGACTCGATTGACTGCATATTGGATGTCCGGACGAGTAACAGCAAGATAATGAAGTCCACCGACGAGGCTCCGATATAGTGTAGGATCGGCAAAGGGAGTATTCGGCCCTGGGGATTGGCGGACTGCCATGGGAGTGACCGCGGGTTTGCAGTCTGTCATTCCAGCCCGATTTAGAAGTTCAAGGGTATATTTTGTCTGATGCATCAATATGGTTCCCGATTTGCGGATGAGTTCGAGGCCAAGAAAGAACTCCAGAGGACCGAGGTCCTTAAGTTTGAAGTCACGATGCATAGCTTCAGTAATTTCAGTGATGAGTGATGACGAGTTGCCTGTAATAATAATATCATCCACATAGATAAGAATGATGACTGTCCCTCGAGAACAGTGAAGGGTGAAGAGGCTGTTGTCATGATGGTAGGTGCGAAAACCAAGACCCTGCAGAAAAGTAGAGAGACGTGTGTACCAGGCACGAGGGGCCTGTTTCAGGCCATACAGTGATTTGCGAAGCTTGCAAACATAGTGAGGACGGTTGGGATTAACATATCCCGGTGGCTGAACCATATAGATTTCTTCCTCAAGATGACCATGAAGAAAGGCATTGCTGACGTCTAGCTGATGAAGCGGCCAATCATAGTGAAGAGCAAGAGACAAGACCAGACGAATAGTCTGTTGCTTAACAACAGGGCTGAAGGTCTCCTTATAATCCACACCATACTCCTGATGATACCCTTTTGCAACCAGACGTGCTTTATAGCGAGAAAGAGATCCATCTGAATTTCGTTTGATGCGAAACACCCATTTGCACCCAATAGACTTGCGGTTACTAGGCAGAGGTACCAAATCCCATGTACGTTGTTCATTCAGAGCCTGAAATTCCTCATCCATAGCTTGGCACCAGAAACTATTTTTGGAGGCTTGGTTGTAGGTAGTAGGCTCAGTTGTGGGATGTGCATCAAAGGGTATTTGAGTGTGGTAGGCTTTGGGTTTGAAGGTACCGGCCTTGGCTCGGGTTGTCATAGGATGAGTGTTGAGTGGAGGGTGATTAGGAAGGGGTGGTGGAGTTGTATGATGCGTGAGCGGGGGTTGGGTGGGGCTGCCGTGGGAGCTGGGATGTGCAGCGGTGGATGGGGTGGCTGTATGTGTGTTAGGAGTATGATGTAGGGAAGTGGTGGGTTGTGTGGCAGTCGGCTGGGTGTTCGGGTGGGAGGTTTGGGGTTTCGGGTGGGTAGTGGTGTAGTGGGGTACCGGGTTAGGTGCCGAGTGAGCCGGAGCATGAGCGTGAGAAAAGGACGGAAATAATGGCACAACGCCAAGTGGATTGGGGGAGTATGGAGTAGAGGAAAGACTTGTGTAAGGAAATTGTTCCTCCACAAAACGAACATGACGGGAAACATATGTTTTCTGAGATACAGGATCGAAACATTTGTAACCTTTGATAGTGGGATGATAGCCTAGAAAGACACAAAGGGGTTGACCGAGGTTGAAGTTTATGTTGAGTGTGCGGACGCAACCAGGGATAAACTAGACACCCAAACGGGCGGAGATGGATATAGTCGGGTGGATGATTATAGAGACGGGCATATGGAGTGGAGTTGGAGAGAGTGTGAGTGGGCATGCGATTTATGAGGTAGTTGGCAGTAGCAAGGGCATCAACCCAAAAGGAAACAGGTAAGGTGGAATCATGGAGGAGCGCAACAACTGTTTCTATTAGGTGACGGTGTTTGCGCTCAGCAACGCCATTTTGTTCAGGGGTATATGGACATGAAGTGTGATGAAGAGCCCCTAGATTTTGAAGAAAAACACCAAATGCATTGTTGACAAATTCTTTGCCATTGTCACTTCGAAAAATTTTGATTTTGGCATTAAATTGATTTTGAACCATTCGGTCAAAGTTTACAAAAATAGTATAAGCTTCGGATTTAAATTTCAGAGGATAAAGCCAAGTGAATTTACTGTAATCATCAACAAAACAGATATAATAACGAAAACCTTGAACAGAAGGAACTGAGGTTGGACCCCAAACATCAGAATGAATTAATTGAAATGGCGCAGTGGCCTTGTGTTCAGACAGTGAAAAAGGTAAACGACAAGATTTAGACACTGAACAGGACTCGCAATGTATTTTTTCTGAAAAATTAAAACCTAAGGAAGATAAAATGGATTTGGTGATGGCGGATGATGGGTGCCCAAGCCGGCGATGCCAGGTTGACGAGAGAATGGCTTGACTCACAACAGACGGAGACCTGGATGGAAGAGTGTATAGCCCATGCTCACAGCGGCCCGTGTACCGCACCCGGTTCGTGGAATTGTCCACTATCTGGAAATTGGTGTCATTAAAAATGAGGGTGCAGTTATTTTCTTTAGTAAAGCGATAAACAGATAAAAGATTGGATGTGAGGGAAGGGACGTGGTGAAGGGTTGAGAGATGAAATTTACCATTTGGGGTATAGACATACCCAGAGCCGGTGTTTGTGATGGGAAGGGATTGACCATTGCCTACTGTAATAGTTTCTGAGCCATGATACGGATGAGGAGCTTGAAGTTGTGAATAATCCGACGTCACATGGGTGTTAGCACCTGTGTCTAGATACCAATCGCCAGATTGAGCGTTTGTGGACGCATGCATCGCCCTTGATCCTCCGGACTGGCTATTTACATTCTGCGAGTCATCATAACGATACCAGCAATTAGCCGCAAAATGGCCCCGTTTAGCACAAATTTAGCACGTCGGAAGATCTCGTGTGGGCATCCGCTGGTTTCCTCGTCCCTGTCCGCGGCCTGACTGGAAGCCGTCCCTCGGTGGAGGCCCGCCTCTGCCTTGCTGCCCGGTGTTTCGACGGTCACCGCCGCCGCTGCCTCGCCCTTGGTTACGGCGATCGTCACCGCGACCCCTGGTCGAGCCTCCGCTGCCAGCCGAGTAAAGAGCCGTGACGCCAGGGGTGGAACTGGCTTCTCCGAGCAGTAATTTGTGTTCCATGTCTAGATTCAATTCTTCTGCATTAAGCCATCCAGACAGTTGATTCAGAGTGATTTCGACAGGCGAGAGGCGAATATGCTGTTTGAGAGAGGAATAGCCAGCCGGAAGACCACGTATCACGGCATTCACCACGTCTCGTTCAGGAATAATCTCGTTCACAGCATCTAGGTCAGACAGAATAGAGGCCACATCATCAAGGTATTGAGTCATCGTCTTCGTTCCCTTCCGAAGAGTATGCAATTTGTCATGCAACTGAAAAATATGAGCCGTGGACACAGAGTTGTACCTTGTGGCTAGTGCGTCCCAAAGTGAAGCCGATGTGAGAAAACCTCGGGCGTGTTTGTGCACAGATGGGCTAATAACTGCGAGAAGACAGGCTCGGATCTGAGTGTCTACGATCATCCACGGAAGGTAGTCGGGATTTGGGAGCTTGACGCCGTCCTTCTAGGCTGTCTCGGGCTGCGGCTTCTCCGCACCGTCAATCCATCCGAGCAGCAAGTTGGCTGCGAGGGCGGTGCGGACGTTAAGTGCCCAGGCCGGGTAGTTGTTGTCAGATAATTTTTCGGGGATGAGATTGTGGAGATTCCTGAGCAGTAATTTTACTCCAGACGGTAATTTTGACAGAGGATCAATAACCTTGTCCATGGCGCCGACCTACGGCGGAGGAGGGAGGCCGTGCGGCGTGGTGTAGACGGTGGCGGCGGCGCACACACGTCGGAAAAGAGGAGAGATTAGGGTTTGGGCGGAAGAAGAAACCCTAGCTTTGATACCATGATACAGATTTAAGAATTAATTGATCTTTTAATATTGAAGGGGTTACAGCTGTATATATAGAGAACTGAAGAATAACTAATTACAGAATAACCCAGATGTATTTAATAATTATATATGTAGTCTATTATTAACAATGTTAAGATTCTCCTTACTTTTACCTTATATAAATCATTGCAAATTGGTTCAGTGTTTATATTAACAATATATTTTAGTTCTTAGTTTGTCACTTAATTTGATGCTATTTTGGACCCAGTTTCTGCTCATAAAGGCCTAAAACTCTTAGAGTTTTGCAAGACCGTTACCAAAAAATGTTTTAGCAATCAAGTCAATTCGGTTAGGACTCAAACTTTTCCTACCTGGTCAGTTGGTTTAATTTTACTCTTTTGATTTGTTTTGTTGATGAAAATTGTAGTTTCCTAGCATTTTGTGTTAAGTTTACTGTTTCTTTTTAGTTGGTTTGATTTGCGATTTCGTTTGTAGTTTGTTTGATAAAAATCGTAGCTTTGTAACCTATTTAGTTTAATTCAGCTGTAATTTTCTTTCTGCTTTGTAACTCAATGCTTCATTCTTTCTTTGAAAAGCTGTGATATTGTGATGCTTCTAGTCCAAATTTTTGTCCTGATAAAGTATGCTATGTGTTATTATATTGATTGCACCACTCTTCCATATTTGAATTACTGTCTCCCAGTTCATTTGAATTACTACAATTGACTGTTTGTCTATTAATTTGTTATATTATTTCTCCATGTAGCATTTCATGTTTTGGATGTGTATTAATTTCGTGTCTTTTTTCTTTTTTTGCATGACAATTCGCTGGAGTCCAAACGGACTCTTTGAATTCTCTAATGGGACAATAAGGCCCATCCATTGAGTCAAGCCTGAAAGAGAGTCAAAGTGCGTGGATAAGAAAATCGAAAGAAGGAAAATGGATTAAAGCCCCATCCTTGCAGTGGCAACACGACTCGATAGTCTTCTCTTTCTTTATTTATTCATTGTTGTATTATTTATTTATTTATTTATTTATCATTGTCTTATTTATTTATTACTTTAGTTATCTATTTGGGGCCTCAAAGCCAAAGTTGTAAATTCAATACAGGTGGAGCAAGACTCGAGCCAGAGGCTCGAAACTAGATTAGGACAGGTGAAATAGGACGAAAGCCCAATTAGACTAGGACAGGTCTCATTGATTCGGGCCCAATGGCCTGAATCCTTTACTTTCTCCTCCCTTCCCCTTTTTATGTGTTTATTAGTTTTGTTTAGACTTAGTTAAAAACCCTACTAAGGGGCCTAAATTTATTTTACACAAGTCTTTTCTAAAAAATCAATCACTTTTCAAAAAATTAATCTTTTTAGAAGTTAATCAAAGATGTTTTCAAAAAGTCCGGATAACTGCAAGTTAGCGGACGTTTTAGGTACCTAACACCTTCCTAAAAACGTTAATAGGAACTGCTTACTCAGAATCTTTGAAACTTAAATGATTTTTCTGTTTGGATCGTTTAAAGTATTTTTAAAGGTTTCTTAATTCCTTTTCAAAATTAAGTGGCGACTCTGAAAAAGTTAAAATTTCTCGTCAAAACAATCATTTTAATATAGTTTGTTTTGATCATACTCAGAAAAGATGTATCTTCCACTTATTTCTTTCAGACTTATGTATTTTATTCAGTTACTTATGAGTTATGCCAGTATAAGGGTTAGCTTGGGATCACTTGTGGTCCTAAGCACCGTGTGATGACTAGGGGTAGTCTCGGGTCCTTACAAACTTGGCATCAGAGCATAGAGTTCAAGTGTCCTAAGGTGTCTATGAAGACGTTTCTAGTAGAGTCTTGCAGAATGGTATGGATACATTTGTACTTTTCTTCGAGAGTCTACAAGGCATTTATAAAAAAGTTTCCTTTCTTTCATATTCTAGATCGTGCAGTAAAGTTGTTCTCTCAGAAACTTCTGTCAATTCATGTGTTACTCCGTAATTCTCCATCTATGCTAAATTCTTGAGATAACATGATTAGCAAGTTCCAATTCCTCCCAAAATAATGCTCTCAGATTTACTATCAGTAACTTCAGAAGTCACGCATGGGGCTTGAGAGGATCTCGTTAGTGTGTTATAAGTCCCTTAAGTTAAAAATTATGTGCTCATCCATATGAGTTGTTCAGTTGAGACAGAATAAGATATGTTCTCAGATTCCTCCTTATTCCTTCAATACAGATAGTGCTCATAAGAGGAGATAGTATGAACCTAGATTATTGACTAGAGTTTTCATTAGAGTGATATATCAACCTGGAGAGTTATGATTTACAAGTAGTAGAATAGTATGTGAGGTTGGGTTGTTAATCATGTTTATCACTAGACGTTAAGTTTGAACAGTGGATGATCATCAAGATGGAAGTAATGATCGCATCGTTAGTGATGCTAGTTATATGAAAGTGGTCTAGTAGGCTTAAATAGTGTATGCAAGAGTGCAAGTTCATGTATTCGTAATTAAGTATGATGTAGAAGTGTGCCCAAGGTGATATGGGGTTGCATTATTTTCTAAGGTTATTAAGTGTTGTGTGTGGTTAGTTGTACCCTTAAGTTGCTAAGTGGAAGAAGGCTAGTTATATAGTACATGGTGTTCGTAGTAAATGAGTTGAGGTGTTATGGATGTTGGTGGTGAGTCTTTTAAGTATAAATTTGATTATTCCGATTTGGGGAAAATATAAGTATAGAAGTGTGATCTTGGTAGGCTAGGATTATGTGTTTAGTGAGGTAAACATGTTTGCAAATGAGAGTCTAAGTCTTTAATGAAGATTATTGAAGTTAGAAAGTTAAAGGTGGTATTTACGAAGAGAGTGACCAATAATGAAGTTAGTATGGTTCATTAAAGGGTTGGGTTGAGCTAATAGAAATAAGAGTTGAAGCTCTAGATGGTGTGAACTCAGGGTATGGTGATACTCATGAAGATTCTAAGCTAGCAAATGTTCAAGTAATTACATGATGATTTCGGGGCTATAGAAATCCAAGAGTTGACTCTTAGAAGGAGGTAGTAGCAGTGGGTGTTACACGTTAAGATCTAGTTTTTTAGGGTAAGTTTAATTTTTTTGTGTATTGTTATACCCTAAGACTCTAGAGTAAAATGATTGCAGTTTAGATTACATTTTAGTAACGAGCCCCATAGATTTAGCGTGATGTCTTAAAGCTAAGGGGGAGATGGTAGAATGAGTAACCAAGTCAGGCTTCCATATTCTAGAAGTGATGCCAGTATAGTATCGAAAAGCAATAAGGGAGGATGATGTCCAACCCATTCTTATCTCAGTACAAAGTCTTATACTTCAGTTATCACAATATCTACTCATGCATTACGTGTCAGCTCCATGACCACAGTTCATAGTTATGTACCTTATAGAAAAATCATGTACGCTTCCAAATCCCAGTATAAGGAACTCCATATAACTCATCAGTCGGAATCATATTCTCTAAATTATGAACTCCAAATCCAAGTCATGCAGCGCATGAATCATGTACTCACGCTTTACAGTATGTTCAGTTCCAGTACTCATGCAACATTCTTAATGATCAGAGAAATTCAGATTTACATCCTGTATGTCCTCATTTTGGATCCTTTTAAACAATCCATTCCTTTGACATTCTATTCCTCTGGCGTCAGCTAAATGTCAAGGTTACTTATAGTATCCTTTTGTTCTTCAGGTCCTTATATGTTTAACCCTTAAGTTACCTCTTATTATGTTAAGATAGTGGTGATGATAATGGATAATCAACGGTTTAGATGAGAGGGATTTGATGGACATCATTAAGAAATATAATTTGAGTTTTTCTATCTAAGGCTAGAGGATGAAGAAATATTGAGGTAAATCCTTGGTATATGCCATAGTGTAATACCCCAAAAAATCCAACTCGATATTAGCTCCATGTTTCAACATCATGCATAGTACATCATGGTTCCTTTGTATTTTCATGATCAAGGTTGATGTGAATTAATGTCTCAAATATTTCCTAGCTATTGTGCGAATCAAAACATTCTTTACCGATTGAATTCTTGAGAAGGATATTGGTATCATCAATTTCAAACGATCATATCTCTCATTATACTACGAATTTTTAATCCCATGACCTACCAACGGATAGATAATTTAATAAGATTTCCATCGATACCAAATTCGCCTAAAACGGACACCTGGTGAAGAAGTTATGGCTATTTTAAGTTTCTACTGTAAGACGAATACCATTTCAGTGCATGGCGCGTCGCGCCGGAGGACAAAATGGCACTCGTCAATTTCTATAAAGCCTCCGCAATATCCCCTATTCCCTCCAAGCTTCCAGATCGCAATAATTGGCATTTTACCAAGCTCCGCGTTGCGCCGGGGCCCTAAATCGAGATAAATTTTGCGTAGTTTTTAGTTTTCATTTTAAACTCCTTAAGGGCAATATGGTAACTTCCCAAAACCCTATATATACTCTTTAAACACAGGATTGAATCCCCAAAGAACCCCTTTACATTAATTTTATCAAAATTCACTCAAGAACAGTCAAGAACAAGTCTAGGATTTCCATTGGGGTTTCAAGCTTCAAGCAAATTCAACCGTAGATTCCACGAATTCTTAATCTAAGGTATGAGTAGTGTTCATTTATGGATCCAATCCGCTCATAGAGATCAAGAACCATGTTTTTAAATGTTAGTTTGTAAACTTTTTCTGGTGATATAAGCATGTACATGTTGATGATTGTTGTTTAAGTTTCAAAATGATATCTAAAGATGTTTTCATGAAATATATGTGGTTGTTAGTTGAAAAACATGAACTTTAGGTGGTTTGATGTGATGCAAGTATGAAATCCACCTATTCTTTGAAGAATGCATGCAAGGTGTTTGATAAAATGCCTAGGATGCTAGAAACCCATAATTACATGATTCCATGATATCTAAATGACAAGTCCATATTAGCTATACACTTCCATATGAATTTCCATGCTATTTATGTGGTGTTGTTGTTGTGGCATGAAGCATGTGTGATAATGGAAATAGGAATTATATACACAAAATGTATCCATGCTCTCCCTACCATGTTGAGATGTGAATAAATACATGAAGTATACTATCCCCTACTTATAATATTGTGAATTATGGACCCTAATATTGTAATCAAGTCATGTCATGTGTGCCAGTTTCCTTCTATCGAGTCCTAGGGGTATTCGTACCAGAAAAATATAGCTATGTTCCTAGAGCCATGTCATGTGCCACGATAAATCTCAGTCAAGCTAACTTTATAGAACTCAGTCAGTCATGTGACTCAGGAAACATCAGAAATATCATGATCTCAGTTAACTCTCAGATAATAGTACTACTCCGTCAGTCAACGGATGTCAGTTATTCAGTCCATGTACAACTAGTTGAATTATATTCAGTCCCTTTAGATGGGAGTAGAAGTTAACATCGAGTGAACCCAAGGATGGGAACTCACCTGCCAGCTCAGGATGTGATTCTTAGCATTCATCCTTGTGTTCTAGAACTACATAGCCAACGTAGGTTGAGACATCTTAACCTTCCAGATTAGGGTTGATGAGGTGGATTAACCTGTTAGTTTAGGGTCCCACCACTCTCACTTTGAGTACCTGCCAGATAAGGGTCACTCATAACTGTTCTTACCAGTGGTGCGGTATTGACACCACTCCAGTCGGGGCAGAGATTGGACCCCAGCTTAGCTATAATGGTATACATGGGGCATGTCAGTTAAACAACTACTTCCCATATTTTCAGTATCAGTCTCAGTAAAAGAACTCAGATAGTTCTTCAGATATCAGTATACCAGGACTGTTAGATACAGTCAAATTCAGTTATAGCACGAGACTCAGAGAGTTCTACCAGATTCAGGGCTGTCAGACACAATCGCTCATGTTATCAGAACTACAGTTCTAGTCATATATTAGCGTACAAATTTGGCTACCACGTACTCACGATCTCAGTTACTATGTATGTATGTTTGTACTCTTACATTCATATCAGTCAGTCAGTTAGCATTATTCATGCATGTAAACCATTTACATTAGCCTACCTCACTCGTATACTCAGTACTCCAGTTGTACTGACGCATTTGCGCTATGGTGCTTTCTTTTCATGTTACACCATAGGTCCAGATCCACGAGTTCCAGACCAGCAGTAGCTTTCCAGTCGTAGTGTTGCAGTGAGCCCTCATCCATTAGAGGATAGTATGATTTGATTTATTCATTTATTACTTCAGTTCAGTTTTACGGAGTTAGTTGGAGATATGTTCCTTTAACTTCTTATTCAGACAGTACTTAGAGGCTTTCAGATTTAGTCAGATTTAGCTATCAGATTCAGTATTCAGTTTTATATTCAGTTGTTTTGGGTATTCATTACCCCATGGATGTTACTATATCTCTTCAGTTGAACCTTATGGCCTACATGTTTAGGTTTTCCGCGTATTATGTGTATATTATGCAGTGTACAGGTACAGTATTAGTCATGGGTTAGCTTGTGATCCCTCGGGGTCATGAGCACCGTGTAGCATTCCGATTTAGAAAATCGGGGCGTTACACATAGTTAGTTGAGAATTCTGGGTATGTCTTCTTAATGCATAGTACAAGAAGGTTGTTGTTGATAGAGGTTTAGAGAATATGCGAAGTGTATCTTTATGGGTGTTTTCCTTGAAGTTCATATATGGTTATAAAGATAGGATTGAATGTCATGTTGGGATATAAGTGGAGGAATACAATATGTGCTAGTGAATCCATAGTAAAAGTTCTGATTTAGTCATTGAAGTGGTAAGGCATGTTATGCTTAGGTTGTGATCTCTAAAAAGACATAGAAGTTTGAATCATGTGGTTTAGAATAGTATTATGGTGTGTGTTGTACCTTGTTATTTCGAGTTAAGCTTGATCATGGTGAGAGTTTTTAGTTCACTTTAGACTTTAGTAGATGGATTTATCAATGCCCATGTGAGAATTTTAAGTTGAATCAAATGAGTATGGTATTTAAGGGGAATAGTATAGTCGAGGGAGTATTTGACAAGTATTGCTGAGCTTGAAAGTAAGAAGTTGTATTGCCTAAAGCCTAGTAATTCTACCCTAGCTTATGAGTTATATATCTATGTCCTATGTTATAGAGTTATAGCCATGTTACAACTCCTTATTTAGATATCTCATTCAGATCATGCCCAAAAATTCTTTGCTCCCTAATGTTATTAGATCTTATTAGAAAGAGCGTTGAAGAAATCCTCCAGTTGAGTATAAGCTTTCAGTATGATTCAGTCCGTATAGCCTGCAATCCAGTTTAAGAATCAAGAAGATAATCTCCTATAGATTTCCATCTTTCCATTTAGTCTTACTACCCAAAGTTTCACGAGTAAGGGTATTCCATGAGAAAAAATATTTGCATTCATGCAAATTAAAAATTCATCTCAATTCATACATCAGTTTCAGATTCAGATTTTTAGTCATGATCCAGTTCATAAGTGTTCAATGAATGATCTTAGTTTTCCAAGTATTCCATCTCAGACAGTGTAATACCCATTGTACGATCTTAATTTTTTTGTCTTATGGTTCGTGCTTGCATAATTTATCACTTCGCATTTCTATGTGTATGATTGTATCATGAACCCTTCAAATGAATTTAAACTCTTAGCATAATCAACTCCTTATAGTCAGTAAAGTCAAGTCAGCTCAGAAATCAGCTTCATGATAGACTTTATAAAGTTTCAGCTCAGCTATACCCTTTATTATCATACATGTAATGTGTATATTATTCCATACTTTTAGTGTTTCAAAAATTTCTTACCCATCATTCGAGGACAAATGTTCCTAAGAGGGAGATAATGTAACACCCCTCATTTTCGAATTAGAATTCAAACCGTTGTTATCAAGTGTACAGATAGAAACCCAATGATTCTATGTTTATATATGGATAATTATCAGTTATATAGTGTAAAAATGTCCTTTGATACCAATCTAGGTTATAAAAAATCTCCTAACTCAAAGACGAGTTGAGAACGCTTCTATTGATTAAGTTTTAACGAATATTTCAGCTTGGGTCAACTTTAAACGATCATTACTCCTGGTACATAATGTGTTACCTGTCCTACATGATAGAAGATGAAAGATCTTTGAATCCTGTTTCCAACGCATTTGCTTTTACCTTAATCCGATATCAGAGAAAAATGTTATACTCCTTTTACTTCAGCATGTCCGCCTGTCATCTAAGTGACGACCTGAGATGATAAGCCGTCAACTATGTGACGACTTATCATCCAAGTCGTCATCCCAAATCATAACCCATAAAATTAAGCTCCTAAGTGATGACTGGAGCTGATAAGCCATCAATTATGTGATGACTTATCAGACCAAGTCGTCACCCATGACCAGACTTGATCAAACTCACCCTTAAACGGTTTTGGAGGGGTATTTTGGTCTTTTCCCTTACCTCCAATGACATAAATCACATAAAACATGTATTTAGACATCATAAATTAGTTTTGAAAACCCCTAATCCTATTTATTCACAAGAACAAGATTAGGTTTTCCTCTTAAGATCATCTTCCAAGAACTTCAAAACTACATTAATCCTTCTTCAAGATAAACAAGAATCTTCGCTCTCTAAACCAAGAACTTCAAGAAAAGCATCCAATAATCCAAGAATTCAATTCATCCTCTTCAATAAAGAAACCAAGAATTTAGTTCCATAATCTAAGAATCTCAAGAAAGCTTTCAAGATCAGCTCCTAGGGTTTCAAAGTCAAGTTTTCTACATCAAATCAAGCCTATTAAGGTATGTGGGGTTATGAACAAGGACAATCCTTTCCTCCTTGTGCCTAAAATTATATTTTTCAGCAAATTTCTTATGATTTTAAATTAGGTTTCATAGCCAATTATCAATATTTGAAGATTATGAGTTTACAAGTGATTGAATGTTGAAGTACATGACTATATTCATATATTTATGCATGTAATGCGATTTTTTAGATTTTTTCAATTGAGTTTTTAAGCATGATATGGTGATTCTTGATTTTATTATCTTGATATCGTTGAATATTTCAATAAGTATTATTGAGCTTGATGTTTTGCTATGAACTTACATGAATCTAAAGAATGGGTTATGAAGCCCTATTTTGAGTAATGATGTTTTGAGAACTTGTGCTTTTAGCACAATGAGATTAGCCTATTTTCAGATATTTATATAGTATTGATCTTTGGATCCTCAGTTTAGCTATGGAATCCACTTTATAGATTTGTTACAGATTTCAAAAATCAGATTAGCTTTACTTATAGATTGATTCAGATAAATGCATAATTGGTTTCATAATGAACCATTATGCTAGTTTTTAAAAGTGGATTTCCAACAAAATGAGCATATAAGTAAGGGAGTAGTATTTAGCACCGAGTGAGAAGTGTGGTATTAGAATGCCATATCTTTCACAAAACTACGTAGCCAACGTAGGTTCAAATTTAGATTATTCCCATTTCAATATGGATGACAGATACAGATTTGATCACATAGCTTAGGTTGTACTCCTTGGCAAGAGTATGACACCTCTCCCTAACGTGAGGTTTTCCCCTTAGGGGAACAAGACGTTGACTTTCCCTTATGTGGGTAAGATGTTGGACTCTATGATAGCTCACTTGGTTTATGTCAGTTAGAAGAACCTCCATAATATAAAAGTTTTACAGAATAGTTCCTAAAAGAAAAGACTACATAAAATTTTTTTTAGAAAACTAAGTGTAAAGGCTCATACTTTATTCAGATTTTGTTTTACAAAGAAGCTTTAGCTACAGACTTTAGTTTTCAAATTTCAGATACAATACACTTGGACAGTATGAATTAAAGATAATACAACTTTTATAACTAAATGTTATGACTCACAAAGATTATCTATGCTTTACATATTCATGCTTTGTTATTTCACAGTACATATTTCATTCAAGCCAAGGTGAGTCATTTACACTTTGCATGCATTATTTTAAAGTTTATGAATATATTCAGTTATTGTTTCACTTATGCATTCACCCCCACATGCTCAGTACATTCCAAAAGTATTGATCCACATAAACGTCTATGTGTTACATTGTCTCATAATGTAGGTACCAGTTGTAGCACAAATATCATAATCAGACAGCTTGCAGCTTTCAATCAGCAAATGATGGGTTTTTTTTATTCAAGGACTCGAGTCAACTTTATTTTGAGTAGTATCTTCTTTTCTTTATTTTTTCGATTGTATTGATTCGGGATAGTTGGGGTCAAGCCCCAACTACCTATAGTTAATACTAGTAGAGGCTTCATAGACAATCAATATAATTATGTATTTTATTTCAGTCTTGTTTTATATAATTAGAGTTGTAATCATTTTAATATAGTTTGTTATGATCATACTCAGAAAATATATATCTTTCGCTTATTTCTTTCAGACTTATGTATTTTATTCAGTTGCTTATGAGTTATGCCAGTATAAGGGTTTGCTTGGGATCACTTGTGGTCCTAAGCACCGTGTGACGACAATGGATAGTCTCGGGTCGTTACACTTAGTCATTTTCAAGGCCCCTAAACTTCGATAATTTTATTTTTGACCTTCCTTGTTGACACCCAATTTTGGCTCTCCAAACTTAAAATTAACGCTTTTAGGCTTTCTGATCATTAAATGACACAAAATGTAATTTTTCACAATTGTTAATGAATTATTGATAATCATCATTATTTTAGAATTTTTATCAATTTATTTTGATATTTTAATTTAACATAATTTATTGATATTTACCCTTATTTTTATATATTTTAGGATTTTCTATCAACTTATTAACAGTTTAAATTTTGGCACAGTCATTTGCATACGTACACAACATAGGACTGCAATTCTTTACCGCATAGTATAATTTTAATTATTTATAGCATAATATATTTTTAAGATAATTATATTTTTTAATTTTTTATTTGTTGTTTATATTTTCTGTAATTATACATCGGCATTTATATTTTTGTACATTATTTAATACGATCAACAATTATAAATCGATTTATTTGTTTTAATACACAATGCAATAAATCAATTAAATCAAGATCTTGTCACCTTTTTAAAGGAGACACTTGAGTTACTGGGTTGAGATTTTTATCACTTGAATAAAAAGTCTTTATTTATTGGTTCAAAGGATGAAAAACTAATTGGACAGTATCTTGTGGGTTAATTCATGCATTAAAGAGATAAAGGGGTTAGTTTTTAATCTTTTGAGTAAAAAGAGAATTATTTTGTATCTAAAAGAAGGGAAGTGGTATATTTTTTTTATATACACAACACACATAATACACTCACAACACACGCATATACACATATCATCCCTCTTTCTCTCTCTAAAAATCCAACGCCATTTTGCTCTTCGTCGTCGGTAAACCATGGCTATGGCTGGCGAATCCAATTGCCGGCCCCCATTCCTCTTTTCTCTCTCTATTCCATCTTCATCAGCTGCCACTTCTGCCTTAAAAGCACCGTCCAGAGTAGCCAACCAGAAAAACCAGCAGCCCTCACCACCTGTGTTTCCACCACCTTCGCCAGAGCTCTGGTGGGTCTCACTGCTGCCTCCTCCCTCTTCCATCTCCCCCCGTCGCCCAACACCAGAAACCGCCAATGGCGAGCTCGCAAAACCAGATCTACCGCAGTTAATGGAGATGCTCCCTGCTTGGGCTGACGATGAATTTCTGATCTGGCTGAGAAATGCTATTGATAGCAGTCTCCAACAAACTTCATGGGGTTCTCCGTTTATGGGTATTATCTACCTATTATTTCACCATCATTGTTTTCTTCTCTACTTTGTTACTATTTGTTCTATTTTTTTTTACTAATATTTATGATTACCATAGCCTTTTAGATGATTTTTCCCAGAATTTTCAGTGACTTCATTGAGCTTTTCCTATGACTTGTACTATTTTTGTCTTATTTGCATGGCATTGCACTATTTTGTTTATAATTTTTATTCTTAAAGATATTTGAAAGTGATATTTGAGTTTGGGTTTTATTCTTTAGTCACTAATGTGTAATTTTGGATTGGATTTAATTTTCCACGTCCTTTCATTAATTTTAATATTATTTTCAATCGGTTTTTGATTTGTTATTATAGTTTGTTGATTTTAGTAATTATTTTTAATTAGGTTTAAATGTAATGGCACGTTGTTGTTAAAATGACCGATCAAGAAATTTTTCGTCGATTTTTGAGGCCTTTGCAAATAAAAATATGGATATTCATATATAAATACGTAATAAAATATATAAATTTGGGCAATGATGAAATTTTTATAATTTTTTAAAACTTTATCTGAGCCCGCTTTTAATGAAAATTCTATTTTTTTTATATACACATATGTGCACAAAGTTCTTAATTTATCTTGATCTGTTACTAACAGTTTTACCGCGAGTATTTTTAAAGGTTCTCGAGAATACTTTTCAGGAATGACATTCAAAGAAGACTTTAAATTTTGTGTTTGTATTTTTTATATTCTTATACTTGTACAAATATTAATTTTAGTGAAAACTTTAGTTTTGGGGTGTTGGGGGAGATATTCTTTATTTACAGTATTCATCACGCGTTTAGACAATTTAGGCCATTAATATTTATATTAAAATTGATTTAGATATTTAATCAAATAATTCACACTTTTTACATTAAAATATTACGTAGTTTTTTTCTTTAGAACAATTTTTCTTTATTCAATCTTGTCATTACGTACATATTTATATACTTTTGTTTATATATATTTTATGATAGCATACACATTGTTTTATTTCAATACATGTTTTATGTGTTTACAAGCATTGATTTTTTCTTTTAAACCTAAGTCAGGACGGGAACCGTATTTGTGGATTCTGAAGTATGCCTAACCCCTTTTCTTCAGAATAATTTGAACCTTTACCTAAAATTTAATTTGGTTTCATAGATTAGATAAAGTTATACTTGTTAATAAATAAAAATAGTTTTCCACATCTTCCTTAAAAATTAGGTGGGGACTCTATACAAAATTAATTATTTTTGAGTCCATAATGTCATACTTGTTTTAACCTTAGGAAAAATAGGGTATGACAGTTTGACGACTCTGTTGGGGAACTGCAAGGTTCTAACCATAACAAGCTTAGGTAAATATTTATGTTTTTATACATTGTTATTTGTTTCATACTAATTGTTTTGATTTATCTTGTTTATGTGGCATAAATTATTTATTTATTATTATTATTTTGTATAAATTGCTTATTTGCTTATCATTTTATATAAATTGACATTCCGTTCATATTTCCTCTATTTCGGAATACTGACACTCACATACATTGTACACGCGGATTGTACATTGTACTTTCCTAATATTCTTTCAAATCACCTTACTTTAGAGAGTCAACACATACGTGGGTGAGAGGAAGTTTTACTGTCGTGGGACTACATGCCTTCTTATATAGGAAATTTAAGTCCATGTCTACCCACTCTTAGTCAACATGGGATATAGCTAAATAACACCTTTTAGTTGCATGCATCATTAGACATCTCTATGTCCGAAGGGTCCACGACCCAAGTGACATACTATTATAGTCTTTGTCCATATTTAAAGGATTATTGAGTCCGTACATATTTATTTTCTCTAAATTTGTTCTACTTTAATGGAAAGGTGTAATTTAACCTTTGTTTTGCATGGTGGATCAGTTAAAAGATGCACCTTAGAAACATCGCCACTAGCTGCATATAGGTTTGAACTACGTTTTGACCTGATTCTTCTCCTGGCAAAATACGTAGGCAACCTTGCATTAGAGTTCGGTCTATTCACTATTTTAGAATAATTTTTTTGGTATTCAAAATCGGGGCAATTTTCTGAAACAGTTCAAAATTGCTCTCCAAAATTCTTCAAGAGCGCAAATCAATAGCTTCTCAAATCCAAATCCTAATTACATTAGTGCCTAGCCGGCCTACTTTCAAATACTCACCTGACTTTTGTTCGAGAATATCTAGATTTTTCTTTCGAATGTCATGAACTATTAAATTTATGGTGTATCGATCCTTACTTTCAAAAGAAAGGGTTCAATATTTTTTCAGTTATAATAATTCTACTAACTGCGGTGAAATAATATCATAATTCCTTCAATATCTGACTTTTTCAATCTTGTCAGCAAACTAAAGTTGTGTCAAAGCTCTACCAATGCTTGACATCCATTCTCTCGATTATTTAATCAGAACAATTTTGATGCTGCAAGCAGTTCTTCCTGGTCGTCTTTCATACTATTTTTTGGGATTATCATTTTTTTTACAATCATACATTGCACATACTAATTCACAAATTTGTCTGAACTACGCAGACCTGATTCTTGTTTTCCAAGATATGTAGGTAACCCTTATTTGTCTACGGTCCCATTCTTTTTTTTAAATAAAAAATAATTTTGACTTGATTGGTACCAATAAAGTTAGGAGTGTGCATGAGAAAGAACAAATTGATATGATGTAAAAGACCAACTTTATGGTAAGCCATAGGTTCTTTTGGTACCTTTTATCACACCTGAGTAACATTTGAAAATTCTCTTGCATACATCTCATACAAGAACGAAGCCAACCTCATCGTTTCAAGTGCATTATGTGGTGATCTTTAGTTTAATTCATTGCATTGCATTGTTGATCTAGAACTTGACCTTAATGTCTGTTGAGGCAAAATTCTGAGTTGCACTTGGTTTAGGAAAGGACTGTAGGTCTTCTTTGACCCGATTGAGCCTTTCACAGTCCACCAAATACCAGTAATCCCTAGCGTTTTCCCTTTTGGACCTAAAACCTTTCTTTGACAACCGCATCTGAACTTATACCTTTTTGAGAGCTTACATGCATTGTCCTTCTCTTGGCCGTACCTCCTTGAGCACACTAAATACGTGCAAATTGCAGATGAAGATTCAAGATCAAAGATGTCAAATGATATATTGTCCCAGATGAACAAAAATGAAAAGTTAACTTCAAAAAGAGCAAAACCCCCACAAAAAAGAGAAAAAAATAACAAAAAATATATAGCTTCTTGATAAAAAAGAGGAAAAAATTCCAACATAAGATTCAAAAGAAGTCGAAGCAAATATAAAATAAGGGGTAATGCAACACAACTAACAAGATCTTGCGTCAAAGAACAACAAATGTTTAAAGCACAAATGTAGTATAATGCTCACTGAGGAATTAGTCACTTTTATTCCAAATATCATTCTACCCAACCCCAAGCCTACATTACAAACCAATAGCAAGTCCTATGGGATCTTATTCCAGGTGTCCTCACATTAGTGGATCCTTACATGAAGGTCAAGCCTATGGTTTCACAATTGTATTTCTTTTCTGAGTGTGTGTGTTTTCTCTAGACGTTCCCAAATTCAAAAAGAAAATTACTCAAATATGTACAAAATGAAACTTTCTTTCTGGAGAGTGCACTTGAAACATGATTATAAGAATAGCCCAAAATCTTTGTTTGAAGAAATATAATCAAATTTTGTCGATACTTAGGTATGCCTGAGATAGCACCTGAAACTATAGGAGTCACCCTGAAGGAGATGGGAAAATTCTTATGCACACTGCTAATTATTGGTACCAACTGAAGTCATGACACGATCTTGTCTTCTTCATCTTTCACTATTTTTTATGAAGAAAATGAAAATTCTTTCTTTCTTTTTCCAAGAAGCCCACTTTCATATACGGACATTTGTTTTATCTTTCATTCAAGGTGTCCACTTTCACATACATATATTGTTTTTACTTTTTTATTGAAGGCGCTCAATTTTGAAATACGGATATTTGACTTTTCTTTCAATCACATATCTTTAAATGCCGACATTTTATTTTTTATTTAAGCACCCATTTTTGAGCATTTTTTATAGCCCTTCCAATCAAGAGCCTATTACATTTATTTTTCAGTCTAGAGCCTTTTACATTTCAATAGCCCCATCAGTCGAGAGGATATTAGATTTCAACCACCTCTCTAGTTGAGGGCCTTAGTCTTCGTAGAAAACCGGAGACTGCAATCAACATCAGTTTTCATAACAATCAAAGACTTCATACATCTTTTCAAGACTTTTTTTTTAAAGAAACAATATTAGCCATAAATTATACACTAGGACAAATTTTGAGAATCCACCTCAAAATTTATTCGATTTTCTTATTCCAAACTATAGTGACCTAATTATCGTAACACTCAAGATATATAGGAAGCTCTATGATGATTTCGATTATCACAACCCCATAATCATACTTTCTTCCCAGCAAGTACATTATCTTGCATCCCCAGCATCTCACAACTCAATTCTGGGGCAATTTTAAAATGAGCATCGGAAATATGTGAACAGTTCTATTCCCAAATATTTTTTTTTCAATAATTATTTTACATGGGTCTACCTAATCTAAAATAGAATAAATTAGGTTGATCTACCCTCCAAAAAGACAATTATGCATTATTTATGCTTGTTTGCCTTTATTTGCACACATTGCAATGTATTTATTTTATCATTTGCACTAAATGCTCTCTTTGCCCTTACTTTCACATATCTCAATGCATTTATTTCATTATTTAATCTCTGAATGTCAATTTTTCCTTTATTTACACACATTACAATGCATTTATTTTATTATTTGAGCACCGTATGCTATCTTTTTCTTTATTTGCACACATCACAATATATTTATTTTTTTCATTTAAACATCGCATGCTATTTTTACCTTTATTTTCACATATTACAACATATTTATTTTACTATTTAAGCACTACATTCTATCTTTGTCTTTACTTGCACCCGCAATACATTTATTTCATCATTTAAGCATTGCATTTTATCTTTTTATTTACTTGAACGCACTGAAATGCATATATTTTATCATTTAAGCACTACATTTTATCTTTGTCTTTACTTTCACGCATCGCAATGCATTTATCTTTTAAGTACCACATGTAATTCTTTGCATTTACTTGCACATTTTGCATGTGCATTTCTTTTATCATTTAAGCACTGCATGCTTTCTTTGGCTTTACTCACAATATATCATAATACATTTATTTTATCATTTAAGCACTTCACGCATATATCGCAATGCATTTTTCATTTAAGCAATGCACGCACATATCGTAATGCACTTATTTTATCATTTAGGCACTGCATGCCTCGCAAATATTACAACGCATTTATTTTATCATTTAAGCACTGCATGACATTATTGTATTTACTTGCGCGCATCGCAATGTATTTGTTTATTTTATCATTTAAGCACCACATGCTACCCTTGCCTTTATTTCCACGCATCACAATGCATTTATTTTATTATTTAAGCATTGCATGCTATCTTTGTTTTTATCTGCACGCATTGCAATGCATTTATTTTAGCATTTAAGCATCACATGTTAACTTTACCTTTATCTACTAGCATCGCAATGCATTTATTTTATCATTTAAGCATCGCATGTCTTCTTTGTCTTTATTGACGCATATTGCTATGCATTTACGCACTGCATGCACATATCACAATGCATTTATTTTATCATTTAAGAATGACATACCTTGTAAATATAGCAATGCATTTATCTTATTATTTAAGCACTACATGTCATTTTTTCCTTTTGTAAGATCCCGTAAGATCGTAGCCCAATTCAGCTCACTATTGCATGTTAGAGGGGTCCAAGACTTAGAATATTTCATTACGTGTTGGGACTTAGTCATTTTTAAAGCTTCTAAACTTTGATAATTTTATTTCTATCTTTCCGGCCTTAGAATGTCGATTTTAAAGTTGATTCATGATCGGGGGTGTCAAAGGTATGTCTCGGGTAAGTTTTGAAATTTTTGAATGAGCGTAAAGGCATGTTTAAAAGTCCATAATAGTAGCAACCTTTGATATAGAATGCGGCGGACGCTCCATTTCGGCGCTCCAAAACCTGCAGCACATGCTCCATTCTGGTGCTCCAAAGCCTGCGACGCATGCTCTATAGCACACTCCCTTATTTTCTAGCTTTTGTTTCTGCATATTTAAGAAAATTGGGTCATTTTTCCTCACCTAAAACCGTCCAAAACACAAAATTAAAGTCCCCAAGGAGCATTAGTTGCCCCATTATTCACTTTTTTTCTCCAAGAAAACCCTAACCTCCCCTAAAGAACACCAAGAACTCCATTACTCCTTCTTCAAGATAAGAAAGAATCTAAGTTCTCTAATCCAAAAGGTTCAAGGAAAGAATTCAAGAACATTCCCGAGGCTTCTAAGTCAAGCTTTTAATTTCAAATCAAACCAATTAAGTTATGTGGGGTTATAAACAAGGGTATCCTTTCACCATTGTGCCCAAATTGCATGATTTTAAGATTTTATTTATTTATTTTGAAGTAGGGTTCATACCCAAGTTTCTATGTTCTTGAAGTATGTAATTTTCATGAGATTTAAAGCTTTAAGTATATCAAGACGTGCTTATATTTATGTTTTAATTTATGAAATTTATATTATGAATGAGATTGCACTATCTTGACTTGATATTGTTGAGTATTTCGAGATTTATATTGAGCATGAAGTTTTTTTGTGAATTGCCATGAGTTTAAAGCATGAGTTTTAAGCCCTAAGTTTAAGTTTTGAGATTTCAAGAAGATCATGCTCTTAAGTTTTATTTGATAAGTTTATACCAAGAATGAGTTTAAGATTTCAAGAATACTATAATCTTAAGTTTCTTTGATGGTTTTATACCAAGCTTTAAAGAAAGATTGATCTTTTGATCCTAAGATAAGATATGGAATCCACATTTGTTATTTTGATTACAGTTTAAAGCACAGAGAAGCATAATTGTTTTTCATTATAAACTCTTATGTTATTTTAAGAAGGATTTCCTAAAGAGAGAGCATATAAGTAATATGGGAGTAGTATTTAGCATCAAATTGGGTATGCGTCTAAGGCCATATTCGCCAAAACTATGAGTCAACATAGGTTAATCTTATTCTCAATATGGATGAAGTTACAGATAGTGATCACTTTAGATTAGGTCCTATTCTGATGGCAAGGGTATGATAGCTCTCCCCAATATGAGTTTTTCCCTACAGGGGACAAGACGTTGGACGCCATGATAGCTCACATGGTGTATGTCGGTTAAAAGAACCTCCCTAAGACAGCATAAAAGAAAAGCTTTTAGAACTAAGTTTTGTGGCTCACAAAGTTTATCATTATGCTTTACTACTCATGTTTACGATTTCATAACTTTTTTTATTCAAGTTCAAGGTGAGCAATTTACATTTAGCATGCAGTATTTGAAAAACTATAAGTACATTAAGTTATTGTTTTTACTTATGCACTCACCCCCACATGATCAGTATATTCTAAAAGTACTGATCCACATATATATATCTATGTGCTACATTGTCTCATAATGTAGGTAACAGTTGTAGCCCACACCTCATAATCAGACAGTGTGCAGCTTCAAGTCTGCAGGTGATGAGTCCATTTGATTCGAGGGCTTGAGTTAATCATAGTTCGAGTAGCTTCTTATTTTCTTTATTCAGTCGTATTGATTCGGGATAGCTAGGGGTCATGTCCTAGCTACCTATGGTCAATATTAGTAGAGGCTTCATAGACAGTTAGTAGAGTTGATGTATTTGATTTCAGTTTTGTTTTGTATAACCAGAGTTGTAATCGTTTTATTAGTTTTCTTTTGAAGATGTTCAGTTAAAGACTTTTCTTCCACTAATTTCTTTAAGATTTATGTATCTTATTTAGTTGCTCATGAGTTATGCTAGTACAAGGGTTAACTTGGGATCGCTTGTGGTCCTAAGCACCGTGTGACATCCATAGGGTTGTCTCGGGGTGTTACACCTTTATTGGCACATACCGCAATGCATTTATTTATTATTTAAACAATGCATTTTATCTTTGCCTTTACTTGCACGTATCACAATGCATTTATTCATTTTATCATTTAAGCATCGCACGTCATCTTTGCATTTGCCTGCATATGTCGCAACACACTTATTTTTTCATTTCAGCACCTATGTCATCTTTGCATTTGTCTGCACATATCGTAATGCATTTATTATTTAATCACCACATGCACACATCGCAATGCACATATTTTATCATTTAGGAACTGCACGCCTCGCAAATATCGCAATGCATTTATTTTATCAGTTAAGCACTGCATGTCATCTTGGCCTTTATCAGCATATACGGTAGTACATTTGTTTTATTATTTAAGCACTGTATGTCATCTTTGCCTTTACTTGCACAATGCACTTACTTTTTTATTTAAGCACTGAATGTTTTGTCTTTACCTGCATATATTGCAATGTACTTATTTTATTATTTAAGCACTAGATGATATCTTTGTTTGTATTATTTTTTTATTTAGTTAAGCACTACATGCTATCTTTAATTTCTCCAAAAAAAAGGAAATAAAGAAAAATGGAAAAAGAAAAAATCCACCATAGGTTTTTCTAAAATTTCTGCAAGCATGAATTGGGTTTGTCCACCCTAAAATAGGACGCATTGGGTTAGTCTGCCCTCTTATAAGACATTTTTACATATGTTCGTCTTCAATAGAATATTTTTATATGCGTTTAGTTAAAATTTGCCGTGTCATTATTTATTTATCCTTAAATTAGTTAAGCATAATATGCCATTTTTTGAATTTCTGGAAAAATAAAGTTTAGTTACTCGCTTGACCTTTATAGAGTACTGTTTTTCAGTTTCATAAATTTTGCAAGCATAAAATTTGTATACACATTGGGTTTGTCCACCCTTAAATAGGACACTGAGATAGCAACTCTAAATTGGAGTTTGCTTGAATTTTTATCAAAAATAATTTTTTATCGAACAAAATTGGTTACACGTCATCGTTTTCCTCTGAAAACTTCTATATCTTCTTCAAACGAAAAGGAGCAAACTATTGACACCCAATTTTGGCTCTCCAGACTTAAAATTAATGTATTTAGGCTTCCCGATCGTTAAATGACACAAAATGCAATTTTCACAGATTTTTTACAATTGTTAATGAATTATGGATAATCATCATTATTTTAGATTTTTTATCAATTTATTGGGATATTTTAATTTTACATAATTTATTGATAATTAACCTTAATTTTGTAGATTTTAGGATTTTTCATCAGGTGACGACTTTGTACAAAATTAATTATTTTTGAGTCCATAATGTCGCACTTGTTTTAACCTTAGGTAAAAATAGGTTATGACATTCCCGACCTCGGAATGTTGATTTTAGAGTTGATTCATGATCGGGGAGGTTCAAAGTATGTCTCCGGTGAGTTATTACAATTTTCAAACGAGCGTAGGGGCGTGTTTGGAAAATCAAAATAGTAGCAGTACCGGGATAAGCAGGTGTCGCCCCCTCCAGTGCACCGCTCTAATTCGGGCGCTGCCCGGTCTATTCCATCACTCTAGAGCCCGCGGCACCCCCTCTTTTGTCCGTCCAACTTTTGTTCCGTGTTATTTAAGGACATTTGGGCCAATTCCCTTCACCCAACTCATCCATAACATGAAATTAGGGTCCCTAAGGAGCATTATTTTCCCTTTATCTCTCAAGAAAATCATCTTCCATCTCAAGAACAAACCCTAACCTTCACTCAAGAAATCAAGGAAATTAAAGCTTTAAGTCCAAGAAATCCTCAAGGAACCTTCAAGAATTCATCTAGTGAGGTATGTGGGATGTTCATCCATGGATTCCTTTCACCATGGAGCCCGAAATCCTCTTTTGTGTTACAGTATGAGTTTTTACATGTTCTTGATGAAATAAAATCACGAATCTCTTGTCAATTCAATTTCAAGTTATCGTTTCAAGTGTTTTCAAGTAAGATGAATCGTATCATGCTTTGAGTATTGCAATTCCCGTGTCATAACCAATTGAACTTCATGTTTAAATCCTTAATTTATTAATTTAGCCATGAAACTATGTTGTTTCTTCATGTTTAGAGTATTTTCATGTTGCATATATGGTTTACTACATGTTTGGATAAAATGCCCATGATTTAGGTTATTGAACTGTGATTTCATACTTCAATTCTACAAACTTGATATCGTACTTACAATTATTTAGTACTGGTGGGTTATGAACACCCAATACCTAGTTGTTTTACATGATTTCAGTATTTCAGAAATGATTTCAGTTAAACCATGAGTATTATCATTCAGTTAGCTGTTATAAATAAACCATGATGAGCAATATCAGTTGTATGATCAGTTATATTTAATTCAGTTTAGTATAGTGCTAGTGTCAGTTCAGTTGGGAGTAGGATTTAGCACCAAGTGAACTCAGGGATGGGGGCTCACCTGACAGTAGAGGGTATGACCCTTAGTAGAAATCCCTGAGTTGCATAACTACGTAACCAACACAGGTTAGAGATGTCTACCTACCAGTTAAAGGTTGACAAGATATCTACCTGCTAGTTGAGGGTTGATAAGATATCTACCTGCCAGTTGAGGGTTGACACATAGCTCACTAGGATACATGCCAGATGAGGATGACTCCTTAGTCCTTTGGGACACCAGTTTAGTGGATCTACATAGCCAGTGTTAGTACCCGTGGAATAGTACTGACACCCTTCCAATTTGGGATATAGGTTGAACCCCGATTAGCTCAAATTGTGGCATATCAGTTAGATGATACCTCCCATAGTATTAGTTTAGTATTCAGTATAGTTCAGTTTAGGTTTGCTTGACTAAGTGTACGGAATCTCAGTTATTAAGTTATACAGATTTAAGTCATTCAGTTTTATAGATTATTTTAGTATCATGTTTATACTTGGTCTTACATTCTCAGATATTACACGTTTTATGCATTCATGCCCAATTATCTTATGCTTTCCAGCCATCCCTCATCTCATATACCAGTATATTCAAAGTACTGATCGCATACTTTTCTTTGTGCTATGTTGTCTTATAATATAAGTTTGGATGCATAGTTTCTCGATCGCTCCTAGACAGCTCAGCGTACTTAGCAGCAATAGTGGTGAGTCCTCATCCATCGAGGACATGATTTATTTATTTCAGTCATTTTAGTGCTTCTATATTTTAGTCAGTTGGAGTTAGTTGGGGTCTTGTCCCATTAACTCCTCAGTTAGTTTAGAGGCTTTCAGACATTCAGATGAGATAGTTAGATAGTTAGTCAGTTACTTTCAGTTTTATTAGTTGTTTTCAGACTTTTAGTATTTTGTATTTCAGTATTCTAGATTTTTTGAATCCATCAGAGTATCTTCCATATATGTTTTTATTGTTACTATTATTTTAGTACTCATAACAGGTACCAACTCATGGGTTAGTGTAACACCCCATATTTCCCTAGCATAATCTAAATTCCAGTGCATGAGTATTCGTATATGAAAATTCCAAAAAATTCATTATTTATTAATTTAGATCCTTCCATTGCGTAGAAAATTCAATTAGCTTTCCAACGATATAAAATTCGCCCAAATCCAATAACCGGGTAAGAAGTTATGGCGATTTTAAGTTTGTCGTCATTTTAACCCTCTACGCGTCGCGTAGGCAGCGCAAATGACAATTGTCAATTTCCAGTGTGACTCTACGATCAAGGAACATCGCGGAGCAGGCCAAATTCCCATTTTTCAATTTCCAGTATGACTCCACGATCATGGCACGTCGCGGAGGTGGTTAAAATGGAATCCAAAGCATTACCGTGATGTCACCACATCGCAACGTTTGTCCAGGTCTCAGTTGTCCGTTTTCCAGTGGCTTGGCGCCTAGCACCAAGGCCAAAAATTAGATTTTTCAGTTTTCAGCTTCCATTTTTAAATTTGTCCACAGGGTAATTTCAGCTTCTTCAAAATTAAAGATCCCCTTTTCAAGAACAAGAAACCCTAGCTGTCAAATTCAAGGCAATTCCTCAAGAACTCTCCATCAATCCTTTCAAATTCATTAACCCAGGTATGTTAGATGTTCATCCATGGATCCCTTTCATCCATGGAGTCCAAGTATCCCATTTTAATTGCAAAGTTGTAATCTTTTTAAGTTATTTGATTTTAAAGCATGATTTCAACCATTAATCTCCACGAACTATGATTTTATACCATGATTCCATGAAATTAATGTCGTTCTTCGGTTCTCCATATTTTGGTGTTGTCTTTTACTAAATTAAACCATGAATTATTGTTTTCTATGTTAATTTCATGTCAATTATGTCAGTCCTTTAGTATTTTTATGATTATTTGAAATCATGAACTACAAGCGTTTGATAAAATGCCTACAAGAGTAAATGTTTTATGAAAACCTTCATGTTATGTCCCCCAAGTTTTAGTGTCATGTTTCTACTATTGTTTTGAGTCCTGGGGGTATTGAATACCCGAAAACCATAGTTGTTTATTTAGTCCAGCCACAGTACTTTACAGAATGGTCTTCAGAATAACTTCAGATTATATCATGAGCATTATCAGAATAGTCAGTTAAACTCAGAATAGTCTAGTATCTTAGTGTAATTCAGTTAGGAGTAGGATTTAGCACCGAGCGAGTGTAGGGATAGAGACTTCCCTGTTAGATAGGAAGAGTCTTTAGTAGCACTCCCTATTCTCCAGAACTACGTACCCAGCGTAGGATATGAGTAGTCACCCGTCAAATTAGGCTTGACTATCTCGCAGGGGTCACCCATCAGTTCAGGATTGACACCATTAGTCCTTTGGACATGATACCAGTTTAGTGGATCCACACAGCTAGCATTAGTACCCGTGGCACGTTATAGGTTGGATCTCGATTAGCTCAAATTGAGGAATGTCAGTTAGATAATACCTCCTAGAGCCTCAGATACAGTCTCAGTCACAGTTTCAGTTCAGTTCGTCAGTCTTAGCATTGCTTAACCAAAGCGTACAGATTTCAGTTATTTCAGTATTTCAGTTTACATATTGTACTCAGTTCATGTCATATGCTTGGTCATGCATCCTCAGTGTCTATAGATTTTCACGTATTTTCAGTATTTTACACACTTTCATGCATGATCAATACCTACAAATTTTATGTTCTCTATTGAGTATTCCTGTCACAACCCGAACTAGGGCCTGGCCATGACGAACATCCAACCCATGAAGGCACGGATGTCCCACTCTATCTGGTAATCATGCACAACATTCATATAATAAAATAAAAATGCAAAATTATAAATCAAATACGGAAACATGGTCATACTCTGATATTAGTTTAACAATGAAGGAAAACTCCAACAATAGCTAAATAACATCTGACTCAGTCTATGAAATCTCTACTACATAACAAAACAATACTATCTGAAGTCTGGGACAAGGCCCCCAGTACACCAAAACTATAGAATGATGAATATCTGTAAGACATTAGGCCTTCTGGAATATAGAAGGCTCACCACTGAATAATCTCTTCTGTTGTCTGAATTATCTACTACTTATCTTGACCCCTAGACTGTACCTCAAAACCTGAGAGGTTGGAGGGGGAGGGGGTCAATATAGATGTACTGGTACACAGAGCTAATCCAAAATAGTCATTTATAATCAACATATATGAGAGCAATTTAAAACAGTTCATAAACATATCATATAGTAAGAAATCACATGGGCATTTTAAAGACTTTGAAACATTTCTTTGAAACCATAACTCACTCTTTGTCTTACTTTTTAGCTAGATGGTACACCTTACAATCTGTAATTCCACGGGCTATATGGAATCCTCCCTTGACTCGGCGGCCAATCCCCCAATCCAAGTTTTCCGCAAGGATTGGAGTATCTATAAGGGGGACACGCAAGATTACACAGCAGGGTGCCAAAATCTCTAATCAAGTCAACATGTCATGGTAGTGCACAAGATCACAAAGCAGGGCACCTAACCATAGTCCCAATTTTGGACGACATGAATCAAGATACACAAGATCACAAAGCATGGTACCATAATCCCGTGTCGGCAAATCACGGTTTCTAGCATATAGTCTTTCAACTCGTACTTTATTCGGGTAACCATCTAACTCTCTTAAATCAAACTCTAATTCTATCATGGCATACATCAAACACATGCACCATGGTTCTCAACATGTAATAGTTTCAAGAAACTTTATCATTTATGAGTAATACCATGTCAATTGAAAAAACTCATGCTCTCGATGGTTTAACACAAGTATAGTGTGGGGTATAAAATATTATCTTGGGGGATTTAAAGAATTCACAATTCATATACATCGCACCTTTTCAAAATTCAAATCACATGTTCACAATTCAACAATTGTAATATATGCAAGCCAACAACCCCATATATTTCAATATTTCTTTCAAAACCATATCACAAAACATGTTATTGATATTAAAACAAAACCCCACTTGTAAAAATATATGTATACATATAGATAGTAAGGTCTTGTGTAAATTCTTTTCAAAAATCATGCCCTTGAAATTTGGGACAACCCCACGTACCTCTATTTGAGAAAGTAAATGGATGATTCTTGGAGCCTACGATGTGAGGATTCCAAATCTCCAATTATCTTCTAAAACCCACGGATAAATCTTGAGCTATGAGGATTTTTAGTCTGAAACCCAAATAGAGTTTCTTGAGAGATTTTGATGAAAATAAACTTACTTTGGTGTTCTTGGGATTAAACTCCGTGTTAGAGATGATAAGGGGTTGGAGAAGTACCATTTTTACCCTTAATGAGACGGAGTAAAAATATAATTGGTTCCTGATTTTATGGGCCACTGTGACGCACCATAATCGCGATGGCTCACCAGAAATTGCCAATTGGGAAATTGTCTCACTCCGCGACGCGCCACGAACGCGGAGTCTCACTAGAAATTGACAAATGCAAAATTTGGATCCTCCGAGACGCGCTAAACACCTGAATGCCGATGTTTTTCAACTAGCATATAAAATAGCCATAACTCCCTCACCGGGTGTTCAATTTGGATGAATCTTATATCAACAAAAAGCTTATTCAGTCACCTACGTAATGAAAAGTTAAAATTTAAAGAATTCCACAGTGAGTTGAGTATAATTCACTCTAGAAGCCCATGCTTGATACTTTTTGGGACAAATTTTATCTTGGAAACTTTTGGGTCATTACAATATCCCCCCTTGGGAACATTCATCCCCGAATATTGAAGTGGAACACAGACAAGCATGACTTCAAGCATACTAAGGCATAGAAAGAATAAGGAAAGGATTGTACCTTTTATTTCGTCATACATTGGATCAAAAAGGTTTGGGTAACTAGATCTCATGTCAACTTCGGATTCCCAAGTTGCTTCTTCAATTTTCTGGTTTCTCCACAACAGTTTAACTGAGGCAATCTCTTTGTTTCTCAATTTTCTAACTTAGCGATCCAAAATTTCTATAGGCTCTTCTTCCTAGGATAAGGAGTCTGTCACTTTGATTTCTTCGACAGGCAACACTAAGGAATGGTCTCCAAAGCACTTTTTCAACATAGATATATGAAATACCGGATGAATGGAACCCAAACTGGCAGGCAATTCTAACTCATATGCAACTGCACCTACCCTTCTCAAAATCTGATATGGTCTTATGTAGCGATGACTCAGCTTACCTTTCTTCCCAAACCGCATGACTCTCTTCATGGGAGAAACCTTGAGAAATACCCAATCTCCAACCTCAAACTCTAAAACTCTTCTCCTAACATCGTCGTAGGACTTCTGACGACTTTGGGTTGTCTTAAGTCGTTCTCTAATGACTTTCACATCCTCCATTGCCTGATAAACAAGATCAGGCCCAAACATCTGTGTCTCACCCACTTCATACCACCCTATTGGTGACCTACATATTTTTCCATACAATGACTCAAATGGTGCCATCTTAATACTGGAATAGAAATTGTTATTATACGCGAACTCTACTAGGGGCAATTGCTCTACCCAACTTCCTTTAAAATCAATCACACAAGCTCTCAACATGTCCTCAAGGTTCTGAATGGTGCACTCAGCCTGCCTATCAGTATGAGGGTGGAAAGCAGTGCTTAGGTTCACTTGGGTACCTAAGCCTCTTTGAAAAGATCTCCAAAACTGAGAAAAAAACTGTGTTCCTCGGTCAGATATGATGGACACATGTGCCCCATGCAAACGAACTATTTCAACAATGAACAGCTTGGCATAATCCTCTCCCGAGTAGTTAGTCCTGATAGGTAGAAAGTGGGTTGACTTGGTTAGCCTATCTATAATTACCCAAATGGAATCATACTGGTTTCGGGACCTCGGAAGCCCTGTAATGAAGTCTATATTAATCATCTCCCACTTTTACAAGGGTAAAGCTATCTCTTGGGAAGAACCACCTAGCCTCAAATGGTCTACTTTAACTTGTTGGAAATTCAAACAGTTGGAAACAAAGTCAGCCACATCACGCTTCATATTATTCCACTAATATAAAGATTTCAGATCATGGTACATCTTAGTAGAGCCTGGGTGAACAACATACCTCAAAGAGTGAGCTTCGTCAAGGATTCTCTACCTCAGACCATCTACATCTGGCATGCACAACCTACCCTGATATCTCAAAATGCCATCGCCACCAATCTCAAACGACATCACCTTCTGCTGACCCACATTACTCTTTATCTGCATCAAGATGGGATCTCCTACCTGCTTTTCTTTAACTTTTGAACAAAGGGATGATTTAGCTATCTTATGCACCACCACCCCTCCATCTTCGGAATCTAAGAGTCGTACTCCAAGATTTGTAAGTCGATGAACATCCTTCACCATTTCTCTCTTCCTTTCCTCAACATAAGAGAGGCTACCCATAGACAATCTGTTGAGGGCGTCGGCTACCACATTTTCCTTACCCGGATGATAGTGCAGGCTCATGTCATAGTCCTTTAAAAGTTCCAACCATTGTCTCTGCCTGAGATTCAACTCTTTCTGTGAGAAAACATTCTATAAACTCTTGTGGTCGGTAAATATATCAACATGCACCCCATACAAATAGTGCCGCCAGATCTTAAGTGCAAAAACCACAACCGCTAATTCCAAGTCATGAGTAGGGTAGTTCCGCTCATGCACCTTTAACTGCCTAAATGCATAAGAAACTACCTTACCGTAGTCTACAAGTCCCACTCGGGATGCATCATAGTCTACAACAAAACCTTCTATACCCTCCGGAAGAGTCAAAATAGGAGCAGTAATCAACTTGTCTTTCAGCTTCTCAAAACTACTCTCACAAGAGTCAGACCACAAAAACTTCACCTTTTCCTGAGTCAACTTAGTAAGTGGTGCATCTATGGAAGAAAAACTCTCTATGAATCTTTTGTATAAGAACACACCCAAGTCCCACTCGGGATGCATCATAGTCTACAACAAAACCTTCTATACCCTCCGGAAGAGTCAAAATAGGAGCAGTAATCAACTTGTCTTTCAGCTTCTCAAAACTCTCTATGGAAGAAAAACTCTCTATGAATCTTCTGTATAAGAACACACCCAAGTCCCACTCGGGATGCATCATAGTCTACAACAAAACCTTCTATACCCTCCGGAAGAGTCAAAATAGGAGCAGTAATCAACTTGTCTTTCAGCTTCTCAAAACTACTCTCACAAGAGTCAGACCACAAAAACTTCACCTTTTCCTGAGTCAACTTAGTAAGTGGTGCATCTATGGAAGAAAAACTCTCTATGAATCTTCTGTAATAACCCGCCAAACCCAAGAAGCTCCGAATGTCGGTTTGAGTCATGGGTTTGGGCCATTTTCTCACTGCCTCAACCTTTTGGGGATCAACCTGAATCCCCTCACTAGACATAATATGCCCCAAGAAAGTAATAGCATTCAGCTAGAATTCACACTTGGAGAATTTTGCATACAACTTATGATCTTTGAGAGTCTGAAGAATAATCCAGAGGTGATTGGCATGGTCTTCCTCACTTTTGGAGTAGATCAAGATGTCATCGATAAAAACTATGACAAATAGGTCTAGGAACTGATGGAAAACCCTATTCATTCGGTCCATGAAAGCTGCAGGATCATTAGTCAACCCGAAGGACATGACCAAGAATTCATAATGACCATATCTAGTTCAAAAAGTTGTTTTAGGAATGTCTGACTCCCTAACTTTCAACTGGTGATAGCCCGAACGAAGGTCTATTTTACAAAAACACTTAGCACCCTAAAGCTGATAAAAAAGGTCATCGATTCTAGGAAGAGGATATTTATTTTTTACTGTGACCTTATTCAACTGGCGGTAATCTATACACATACATAGGGAACCATTTTTTTTCCGTACGAAGAGTACAGGTTCACCCCAAGGAGAAACACTAGGTATGATAAAACCTTTATCTAGGAGATCTACTAGCTGTTCTTTTAACTCTTTTAACTCTGCAGGAGCCAGTCTATATGGCAGAATAGAAATAGGATGGGTATCTGGAAATACATCAATGCCAAAATCTATCTCCTTATCAGGTGGAATTCCTGGGAGATCGTTTGGAAAAACTTTTAGGAATTCATTCACTATAGGAACAGACTGAAGAGGAAGACTTTCGGTGTTAGAATCTTTAACCTGAATAAGATGATACAAGCAACCTTTGGAAATGAGTTTACGGGCCCTGAGATAAGATATGAAGTGCCCCATAGGTGCTAAAGAGTGCCCTTCCCACTCTATTGATGTCTTATTCGGAAAAGAAAAGGTAACCTTCCGGGTTCTACAGTCTAGTGTAGCATAACACGAATAGATCCAGTTCATCCCTAGGATAGCATCTAAATCAATCATATCAAGCTCTATGAGATCTGCCACAGTATCCTGGCTAAGATTAGACACTACATAATTTTTATATATCCTCCTAGCCACAACAGAATCCCCCACCGAAGTGGAAACAGAGAAATGATCAATAATGACTTTGGGCTCAAACCCAAAACCAATAGCCACATATATGTTTCTATATTCGATATGTCTCTCTGAGAAGACTGGGGACGGTTAACATTTATCCTCGGAGCTCAAGGAGGACTGGTCGGGACTGGAGGTACTCCTGGAGTAGGAATAGGTTCTGGGGTGTAGGCTCTGTTACGGGTCTGCATGCCATGAGTGGGGCAGACTTCATCATCCTGAGTATCCTGGTTGCTGGAACGATGAGAAGGCATGACTATTTTCTGAAATACAATGGATCACTGATTTGGGGACAGTTCTAATTCAGACTCTAAAGCACGAACAAAATCACAAAGAGGGGAAACACTTACCTAAATGCCTAGTAGCTTCCTGCTTATAAATATGGCACTCTGCACACCCATAAACAAAACTCTACCCGACGCAATTTCGCAGACACCCTGGGGCCATGAACCGTGCTCTGATTCCAAGTTTGTCTGACCTAAATTAGGGCCTGGCCATGATGGACATCCGACCCATAAAGGCCCGGATGTCCCACTCTATCTGGAAATCATGCACATCATACATCTAATAAAAAAATGTGAAATTACAAATCGAATACGAAAACATGGTCATACTCTGATATTAGTTTAACAATGAAGGAAAACTCCAACAATATCTAAATAACATCTGACTAAGTCTGCGAAATCTCTACTACATCACAAAACAATACTATCTTAAGTTTGGAACAAGGCCCCCAGTACACCAAAACTATAGAATGATGAATATCTATAAGACATTAGGCCTTTCAGAATATAGAAGGTTCACCACTGCACAATCTCTTCGGTTGTCTGAATTATGTACTTCTTATCTTGACCCCAAGACTGTGCCTCAGAACCTGAGAAGTTGGAGGGGGAGAGGGGTCAGTAAAGATGTACTGGTATGTAGAAATAATCCAAAATAGTCATTTATAATCAACATATATGAGAGACATTTAAAACAGTTCATAAACATATCATATAGTAAGAAATCACATGGGCATTTTAAGGACTTTGAAACATTTCTTTGAAACCATGGTTCATTCTTTGTCTTATTTTTTTAGCTAGATGGTACGCCCTACAACCTGTAATTCCACGGGCTATATGGAATCCTCCCTTGACTCGGCGTCCAAGCCCCCAATTCAAGTTTGCCGCAAGGATTGGAGTATCTATAAGGGGGACACGCAACATCACACAGCAGGGTGCCAAAATCCCTAATCAAGTCAACATGTTATGGTAGTGCACAAGATCACAAAGCAGGGAACCTAACCATAGTCCCAATTTGGGACGACATGAATCAAGGTACACAAGATCACAAAGCATGGTACCATAATCCCGTGTCAGCAAATCACGGTTTCTAGCATAGAGTCTTTCAACTCGTACTTTCTTTGGGTAACCATCTAACTCTCTTAAATCAAACTCTAATTCTATCATGGCATACATTTATATGTTATCGTTATACCATTGACTTGCAAGTCACAGTACCATATCAATTCTCCAACTTTTCATGCCATTTACAACATGCACATATATAAAACTTTCACACACATCAAACACATGCACCATGGTTCTCAACATGTAATAGTTTCAAGAAACTTTATCATTTATGATTAATATCATGTCAACTATAAAAACTCATTCTCTCGATGGTTTAACACAAGTATAGTGTGGGGTTTAAAAATTATCATAGGGGATTTAAAGAATTCACAATTCATATACATCACACCTTTTCAAAATTCAAATCACATGTTCACAATTAAACAATTGAAATATATGCAAGCCAACAACCCCATGATATTTCAATATTTATTTCAAAACCATATCACAAAACATGTTATTGATATTAGAACAAAACCCCACTTGTAAGAACATATGTATACGTATAGATAGTAAGGTCTTGTGTAAATTCTTTTCAAAAATCATGCCCATGAAATTTAGGACAACCCCACGTACCTCTATTTGAGAAATTAAATGGATGATTGTTGGAGCCTACGATGCGTGGATTCCAAATCTCCAATTATCTTCTAAAACCCACGGTTAAATCTTGAGCTATGAGGATTTTTAGTCTCAAATCCTAATGGAGTTTCTTGAGAGATTTTGATGAAACTAAACTTACTTTGGTGTTCTTAGGATTAAACTCCGTGTTAGACATGATAAGGGGTTGGAGAAGTACTATTTTTACCCTTAATGAGACGGAGTAAAAATATAACTGGTGCCCGATTTTATGGGTCACCTCGACGTGCCACAATCGCGGTGGCTCACTGGAAATTTCCAATTAGGAAATTATCTCACTCTGCGATGCACCACGATCGCGGAGTCTTATTGGAAATTTACGAATGCAAAATTGGGATCCTCCGCTACGTGCTAATCACCTAAATAACGATGTTTTACGACTAACACATAAAATAGCCATAACTCCCTCACCGGGTGCCCGTTTTGGATGAATCTTATATCAACGGAAAGCTTATTCATTCACCTGCATAATGAAAAGTTAAAATTTAAATAATTCCATAGGTATTTGAGTATAATTAAATCTAAAATACCATGCTTGATACTTTTAGGGACAAATTTTATCTTGGAAACTTTCGGGGCGTTACAATTCCATGATTTACATGTATGTTAAGAAAGGTCATTACTCCTATTCATGAAACTTTTCATATTAGCCTACCTTATTTAGCATACCAGTACATTCAAAGTACTAATCGCATACCGTTCTTTGCACTATGATGTCTCACATCATAGGTGCTGACGCTCAGTTCTTAGATTGCACTTAGTCCCTCAGATCCTTAGTTGTACAGTAGAAGTGGTGAGTCCTCATCACCCAAGGATAGTATCTTATTTCATGTCTTTATTTCAGTAGTCAGTGGAGTTAGTTGGGGGCTTGTCCCATCAACTCTCAGTTAGTAAGTCTTAGAGGCTTTTCAGACATTATAGTTGGTTAGTTGTTTTGTTTATCGGTACATAATCAGATTCAGAAAATCATTTTACTAGATTTATATTTCAGTTTGAATTAAGATATTTAAAACCTTATGGAACTTCAGTTAATCTTCTGCAATTCATGATTATATTATCCAGTGCTCACGGTAGGTACTAGCTCATGGGTTAGCTTGCAGTCCCTTAAGACTTTAAGCACTGTGTAATGACTACGGGGTAGTCTCGGGTCATTACAGTTAGCTTGTGATCACTTGTGATCGTAAGAACCATTGTTGTGACTAGGGGGTAGCCTCGGGTCATGACAAAACTCAACACTATTTTAATCTAGCTTTTAGGAACTTTGTTATGGAACTTGTAATATTAAAAATAATTTTACCATTTTGAATATTTGCCTCTACGTAGAATAATATTTATTTTTCTCCATAAAAAACAAAACATGATAATAGTAACCACCTGAAAAATAATCCTTACTTTTTCATTTCCTAGAAAGTTTCACCATTTTCTAACGATGTCCTTAAGATAATTGAGTGGGCTAAAATTAGTTGCCTTTGTGAAGTAGTTCTAAACTGTGCTAGCTTCCTCCCCTATAAAAAGCAAATTCCTCCCCTCTGCCACTGGAAACATATCATGCCACATTCTCCACACAAGAAATGAGATTTTAAAGGGCAAACCTTTACTCCAAATAAGTTGCAGGTCTTAATTTTCTTCTTTCCTTTGTCTAAGCAGATTTCCTGCACTAGTGACTGTGAATGTTCCAGAGCTTGTATGAATCCACCATGGTTTATATTTCTAATTGCGCAACACAACTTTCTCCATAGTACTGTTCACATGTTCTATAACATAACCAAGAACTAGGTCCAGCATCTCATTAAAGTCCTACCCCTCACTTGTTAGATAGATTCTAACCTCCCTTAAGTCATGACAAGTAGAAATTTCTGAAGGATGTTTGAACAAAGGGCCTAAACTAGTCTAGTTGTCAAACCATACCATTGTTGTGCCTCCCTAGGTTCCCACCATAATCCGTGCTCAATTTCTTCTCTATTCTGCAATATAAAATTTACACCTGTGAACCACTCTTCCATTGAATAAGAAAAGGGATTTGCTTCTAACAACATTTGTTCCAAAGAAATCTAACCACAAACTATTTTCCGTCCTGAATTTCCATCATAATTTAGCATACAGGGCCTTTGAAATATCAAATAAAGATCTAAAACCAAGTCCACCTTCCTTTTTAGAAAAACATACATTATTCCATGCTGACCAATGTTTGCAATAACTCTATGAAGCTTTTTTATCGAACAAACAGGAGGCACAATCACAGGTAAGGTATAAATGGGGATTCTCTATAGGATAATTGATATGAGTACCTCTTCACCTCCATATGACAACATTTTACCTTTCCAAGCTTGAAGTATCCCCTTGAGCTTGTCAATCAAGTCTTCATAGTCTTAATACCCCGAAAAATCCAAATCACTATTAGCGACATGTTTCAAATTCATTCATAGTACATCATGGTTAATTTATAGTTTTATGAGCAAGTTAGATGTATATTAAGTCTTCAAATAACTCCCAGCTATCAGACGAATCAAAACATTCCTTCCCGATTAAATTATTGGGAAGGATATTGCCATTTTCAAATTCAAACAAGTATATCTCTAATTATACTATGAATTTTTTATCTCATGACCCACTAACATATATATAATTGAATTATATTTCCTACGATACCAATTTCACCTAAATCCGATATCGGAGCAAAACGTTATGCCCATTTTACTCCTGCATGTCAGCCTGGAAACTGAGTGAAGACATTTATGATGACTTATCATATTTCTGATGACATTTATGATGACTTATCATATTTTTGATGATATTTATGATGAATTATCACATTTTTAATGACATTTCAAATGAATTATTATCCATGTCGTCGGGCTTAGATAGAAACCCAAAAATTCCAGCTCCCAGGTGACGACCTGGGCTGACGGGCTATCACAGATCTGACTGCTTATCAGCCCATGTCGTCAGCTGATTGTTCACCAATTTGGAGATGATTTCGTGGAGATATTTTGGTCTTTTTCCCTCACTCTAAACACGGTATTAAAGCCCTAATAAGGCTATTATCCTATTATTTTCTCATTCTCCCTAAGAACAAAAACATTCTCTCCCAAAAGGGGTTAAACCCTAGTCAAGAAAAATCAAGAACAAGCCTAAGTATTTCTTTAAGAACCATCAAGAAACATTAGATCTCTTTCAAGATCAAGCTTTAAGGTATGTGTAGTGTTCATCCATGGATCCCTTTCATCCATGGAGCTCAAGAATCAAGTTTTAAAATCAAGAATTGTGATTATCTTGTTGTGGTATGATTATGTTCATGTTGATGGTTGTTATTTGGTATATTGATGTATTTTGATGAAGTATGTGAGTATGTTAGTTGAAATCCATGAATTTGGGAGGCTTAAGATTGTTAAATTGATAAGTATACCTATGCCCAAAGTTGTGCATGTAAGATGTTTGATAAAATACCTAGAATGATAGAAATCATATATTATAGCTTAGGGATGAACTATATGATAAATTCATGCTAGTCTGTTATGTTCAAAGGGCTCACATGTTGTTGTTGTGCAATATATGTGTTCATGGAATGTACATGATGATTGGAGAATGGATTCATAGGGTGTTTATATACATTCCATATTATGTAATGGATCATGATTATGAAGTACGACATTAGTTATCCCCCATTTATTACAATATGAACTAAATGTTACATGCTTGCCATTCCCTTATGTTTAAATAGTTTTCATGCTATCATTATGAAAAGTATATGTTGTCAGAATGCCCATGATATTAGAACATGAGGTTTATGACTTGATTTCAAGCATTCCCATTCATGTTAGATATTATGATGACCATGTACTTCATGAAATCCCTCACTCATGTATTATGGATTATTATTGATGGTCATGTACTCAAGAAAGTCAAGTTGTGTCAGTTTCCTTCCATCGAGTCCTGAGGGTAATTGTACCCGAAAAATATAGTTGTGTGCCTAGAGTCATGTCATGTTTTCACGATACTCTCAGTCAAGCCATGATCTATGAATTCAGTCAGTCATGTGACTCAGGAAAATTTAGTAAACTCAATTAATCTCAGTTAGTTTTAGTAATCTCAGTACTCAATAACTTCAGTAATCTCCGTAATTTAGTACTCTTAGAAATCTCATGAATTCAGTAAGATCAGTAATCTCATGAACTCAGTTAGTTTTCAGATATCAATAGTATTCCTTCAGTCAACATAATTTAGTAAGTTCAGTCCATGTACAGTTCAGTTAATCATGTTCATAGTCCATTCAGATGGGAGTAGAAATTAGCACCGAGTGAACCCAACAATGGGAACACACACTGTCAGATGAGGGTGTGATTCTTAGCAGTCATCCTTGCATTCCAGAACAATGTGGCCAGCATAGGTTAAGATATCAACACTGTTAGATGAGGGTTGATGAGGTGGATAAGCACTGTCAGATGAGGGGCTCATCGTTCTTTTTGGGGACACTGTCAGATGAGGGTTACCCACAGCTTATCTTTACCAGTGGCACGGAATTGACACCCTTCCAGTCAGGGCAGAGATTGGACCCCAGCTCAGCTATAATAGCATATATGGGGCAAGTCGGTTATATGACTACTTTCTATAGTTTCAGTAAAAGAACTCAATTAGTTTTTTAGATTTCAAGACTATCAGATACAGCCAACTCAGATACAGTACGGAACTTAGATAGTTCCATCAGATTTAGGACTGTCATATACAGTCACCCATGTTAGCAGTATTCAGTATTAGGACTGTCAGATACAGTTAACTTAGGTCAGTAGTGCCAATTTTGAATTGTCATATACAGTCAACTCAGCTCAGTAGTACAGATTTAGGACTATTAGATACAGTCAACTCAGCTCAGTAGTACAGAATCAGGACTATCAGATATATTCAACTCAGCTCAGTAGTATAGATTCAGTACAGTCAGATACAGTTAATCCTTATCATTATCAGTCGACCTTGGGATCACTTATTAGACAGGACTGATCTTAACTATGGTCAATAAGTATCCGTAACATCAGATTCAGATATCACCCGCTAGGTAGGACTGATCTCAGACTAATTCAAATCATCTTTATTATCAGCATACTTAAAGATCACCCGCTAGATAGGACTGATCTCAGATTCAGTTACACTATACAGAATGGAATTCAGTTAATTCCATTAGAATCTAGACTGTCAGATACAGTTGCTCAGTAAAAGTATCAGTTATATTATTTATCATAATTCAATTATCATGTTGTCACGAACTCAATCATTCAGTATCTTAGTATCAGTAAACTCATGTTGTCAGAATTCTAACTCAGTAGTCAGTATCACCACGAGTTCAGTTACAGTTACTTATGCATGTATGTATTCTCACATTCATATAAGTCAACATTGTTCATGCATATAAACCCCTATGAATTTAGCCTACCTCACTCGTATACTCAGTACATTCAGTCGTACCGATGCATTTGTGCTATGGTATTTTACTTTATGCCATAGGTTCAGAAGCACGAGGTTTAGACCGTCAATAGCATTTCATATTCCAGTAGCAGTAGATCAGCAGTGTGTTCTCATCATGCAAGGATGATATGATTTCTTATTACTATTTACTATTTCAGTTCAGTATCAGTAGATGGAGTTAGTTGGAGACATATTCCTTTAACTCCTAATTCAGTTCAGTTAGAGGCTTTCAGACTAGATGCCAGATTAGATATTTAGAATTTATTATTTTCAGTATTTATGTTTCATTTTGGTATTGTGATACCACATTTTTCAGACATTGATTTTTCAGTTATGCAGTTTTGAACCTTATGGCTTTTTAGTACATATTTCCGCATTATCATATTATATTATGCAGTGTACAGGTACAGATATCAGGCATAGGTTAGCTTCGGGGTCATGAGCACCGTGTAGCATTCCGGTTCAGAAAATTGGGGCGTTACAAAATTGGTATTAGAGCCTAAGGTTCAATAGAGTCCTAGGATGACTGAAAGCCGCATCTAGTAGAGTCTTGTACATGGGTGTGTTGTGCACCACACTTATGTGCAGGAGGCTATGAGATGTTTTAGGAATAGTTTTTGTTCTTTCATGTTTCAGATCGTGCTGTATAAAGGTTTCCTAAGAAAATCATGTAGATTCTGATCATACTCCGCTCATGTCAACTCCAGCTTACTTTCAAGGTAATAGAAGTAGTGAAGCTCAAGTCATATAGATAGGGCTTTCTCAGACAGTCCCTACAGACAGTTATGGGATTTTCCACATGCTCAGGCAGTATCCCTGAGTTCCATTATGTTCCAAAGTTGTACGGATCTCATTCATGATCATGAGAACTTATTCTCGAACCCAGATTTAGATATTCCACCAGATCCCTTCTTAGAATCCTGTAATAGCATATGACTAGAGTTAGAAGCATGAACCCTGGGGTTTAGCAATAATGGAGTTGGGATAATGTTATCCAGATTGATCAGATTATGTATTCATAGGGAGAGTTGTGCCAGAATAAATCAGTAGGTTTGAATAGTGTGAGTTAGAAATTTAAGTTTAAAATTAAGCATAAAGGTGTGAATGTGATATTAGTAGTATGTGAGGAAACAGAGGAAGATGATATGTTTAGTAAGGCGAGCATGTGTCGATCAGAGTATAAGTATATGATGATGATTGCAGTTCAGTTCAGAGATTAGTTTAGTGTTCACAGACTTATGATGATGGCTTAAATCCAAGGGGAGATAGTAGATCAAGTACCTAAGTTAGACTCTCAGATTTCAGTAGTGCTAGTATGTATAGAAAAGCAGTTAGAGAAGATGATTCCCGACCTATCCTTATCTCAGTGTAAAGTTTTACACTCCAGTCAGCATGATGCATGTGCATGCTTAATGTCTCAGTTCCATGAACACAACTTAAATTTATACTTTCCAAAGAATCATGTACAATTCTACTTCCCAGCATAAGGGGTTCGGTTCTATTCCCCTCAGTAATATAAATTATGTCCCACGAATGCAGAAAGCTCCCAGCTCAGGTCACGCAGCTCATGACTCATGTACACATGTCACGCTTTACAGATTGCTCAGCTTCCATGACTCATGTTACACTCCTATTGATTAGTTAATCCAGGGTATGTCATGTATATCCTCAGTTCATACCCTTTGGGTACATCCATATTATTGATATCCTATTCCTCAGGCCTCAGTCATATGTCAAGTTCAGCTAGTGTCCATTCATGTTTTAGGTCCTCTTGATTCAACCCCTTCAGTGAGCTCTCTTTGTGGTAATAGTGTAGTGATGAGAATTTGCTTAGATAAGTGAGAGAGTACATGATACATATTAAGAGAAGATTGTTGCATGTTGTTTTACACGAGGGTGTAGTTATGGAGATAGGCTTGAATGTCATGCTAATATGCAAATAAATGACTAGCAAGAGGTTGTACTTAGAAATTAGGGAAAAAAAAGTTCAGAGTGTGAGTGTACATTCATATCCTTGACTTATGACAGCCTTCATTATGCGACTATCATAACTCAGTTGCCATCTCAGTTATAGTCTTAGTTATAATGTATGCTTCAGTTCAGTAATCAACTCAGTTCATGTATCATGCCTCAGTTTCAGATCTCATATAATCAATCACGATTCAGTTTTCAGGTGTCTTGCGTATTGCCTCACTTCCCTCAGTAGTTTAGCCAAGTCAGTATTCTGTGAGGGACCTAGTGTCTCAAGGGGGAGATACGTTATGATTCTTCGAACTTTCATAAAATAAGCATTCCATTCTATTTTTATGTAATGAATCTAGTATGGAGTAGGAGATACTCATAAGTTGACCCTTAAGCTCCAACCTCAGTTGCACGCCATGTATTACAGACTCAGTTCAGTTCATGTATCACGTTCCAGACTTAGTTATGTTCTTGTGTTTCCGCTCATGCATATTGAGTAATTGGTCTCAGACTCATCGGTATTTTTAGTTCAAGGTAACAATCTTCCTTGAAGTTACTCATTCTCATGTTCAAATTTTAGTAACAAACTTGGTATTCAGTTCCATACTCAATTTTCAGTTCAAACTGGTATCTTTACCATTACATGTTCAGTCGCATATTCATGAGTCAGTTCAATTATGTATTCACGCATCAGATATGCGTGATCAACTTACCAGTACTTTTAGTCATGCATTCACATATCATGTTAGTCATAAAATTAGGCATCAGATATGCATTCTTATTATGAGAAACTCAGTTCATCAGAACACTCTGTCATGCATTCATGAATCAGTTACTCATGCTTCAGATATGCATGTTCAGTATGATGTATTCAGCTTATCAGTCATGTCAATCCTGAAACCATATTATAGTAGTGTATGTCTTGTACGTACTTCAGTTGATCTTTTCTTCCATCTCAGTTATTCTTATTCGAGGAAGAATGTTCCCAAGAGTAGTTATTGTAATACCCCGAAAAATCCAAACCAATATTAGTGCCATGTTTCAAGCTCATGCAAAGTACATCATGGTTATTTTATAGTTTTATGAGTAATTTAGATGTATATTAAGTCTTTAAATAACTCCCATCTATCAGATGAATCAAAACATTCCTTACCGATTGAATTCTTGGGAAGGATATTGCCATAGTCAACTTCAAACGAGAATATATATTGTTATACTATGAATTTTTGATCTCATGACCCACCAAAATATATATAATTGAATTAGCTTTCCAATGATACCAATTTTGCCTAAATCCGATATCGGAGAAAAAAGTTATGCCCATTTTACTCCAGCATGTCAGCCTAGAAACTGAGTGACGACATTTTTGACGACTTATCACATTTCTAACGACATTTCTGATGACTTATTTCATTTTTGATGACATTTTTGATGACTTATCACATTTCTAACGACATTTCTGATGACTTATCATCCATGTCGTCAAGCTTAGACAGAAACCCAAAAATTCCAGCTCCCAGGTTACAACCTGGGCTGACAGGCTATCACAGATCTGACGGCTTATCAACCCATGTCGTCAGCTTATAATTTCAGCAATTGGGAGGTGATTTTCTGGGGGAAAGTATTTTTCCCTCACTCTAAACACGGTATTAAAGCCCTAAGAAGGCTATTATCCCATTATTTTCTCATTCTCCTCAAGAACAAGAACATTCTCTCCCAAAAAGGGTTAAACCCTAGTCAAGAAAAATCAAGAACAAGCCTAAGGATTTCTTCAAGAACCTTCAAGAAACATTAGATCTCTTTCAAGATCAAGCTTTAAGGTATGCATAGTGTTCATCCATGGATCCCTTTCATCCATGGAGCTCAAGAATCAAGTTTTAAAATCAAGAATTGTGATTATCTTGTTGTGGTATGATTATGTTCATGTTGATGGTTGTTATTTGGTATCTTGATGTATTTTGATGAAGTATGTGAGTATGTTAGTTGAAATCCATGAATTTGGGAGGCTTAAGATTGTTAAATTGATAAGTATACCTATGCCCAAAGTTGTGCATGCAAGATGTTTGATAAAATGCCTAGAATGATAGAAATCATGTATTTTAGCTTAGGGATGAACTATATGATAAATTCATGCTAGTCTATTATGTTCAAAGGGCTCATATGTTGTTGTTGTGCAATATATGTGTTCATGGAATGTACATGCTGATTGGAGAATGGATTCATAGTGTGTCTATATGCATTCCATGTTATGTACAAGATCATGATTATGAAGTACCACATGAGTTATCCCCCAATTATTACAATATGAACTAAATGTTACATGTTTGCCATTCCTTTATATTTAAACGGTTTCCATGCTATCGTTATGAAAAGTATATGTTGTTGGAATGCCCATGATATTAGAAAATAAGGTTTATGACTTGATTTCAAGCATTCCCATTCATGTTAGATATTATGATGACCATGTACTTCATGAAATCCCTCACTCATGTATTATGGATTATTATTGATGGTCATGTACTCAAGAAAGTTGCGTTGTGTTAGTTTCTTTTCATCGAGTCCTGGGTGTACTTGTATCCAAAAAATATAGTTGTGTGCCTAGAGCCATGTCATGTTTTCACGATACTCTCAGTCAAGCCATGATCTATAGAATTCAGTCAGTCATGTGACTCAGGAAAATTTAGTAAGCTCAGTTAATCTCAATTAATTTCAGTAATCTCAGTACTCAGTAACTTCAGTAATCTCCATAATTCAGTACTCACAAAAAACTCATGAACTTAGTACTCAATAAGATTAGTAATCTTATGAACTTAGTCAGTTATCAGATATCAGTAGTATTCCATTAGTCAACAAAATTCAGTAAGCTCAGTCCATGTATAGTTCAGTTAATCATGTTCAGAGTTCATTCATATGGGAGTAGAAATTAGCACCGAGTGAACCCAAGGATGGGAACACACACTGTCAGATGAGGGTGTGATTCTTAGCAGTCATCCTTGCATTCCAGAACTATGTATCTAGCATAGGTTGAGACATCAACACTATTAGATGAGGGTTGATGAGGTGGATAAGCACTGTTAGATGAGGGTCCCACCATTCACTTTTGGGGACACTGTCAGATGAGGGTTACCCACATCTTGTCTTTACCCGTGGCACGGTATTGACACCCTTCCAGTCAGGGTAGAGATTGGACAGAACTCAGATTTAGTTACTCCATACAAAACAGAACTCAGTTAGTTCCATCAGAATTTAGAATATCAAATATAGTTGCTCAGTTATGTTATCAGTTATATCAGTTATCATAACTCAATCATCATGTTGTCGTGAACTCAGTCATTTAGTATCTCAGTATCAGTAAACTCATGTTGTCAAAATTGAGACTCAGTAGTCAGTATCACCACGAGTTCAGTTACAGTTACTTATGCATGTATGTATTCTCACATTCATATAAGTCACCATTGTTCATGCATATAAACCCCTTTGCATTTAGCCTACCTCACTCATATACTCAGTACATTCAGTCGTACTGATGTATTTACGCTATGGTGTTTTACTTTACGCCATAGGTTCAGAAGCACGAGGTCCAGACCGTCTGTAGCATTTTAGATTCCAGTAGAAGTAGATCAACAGTGAGTCCTCATCATGTAAGGATGATATGATTTCTTATTATTATTTACTATTTTAGTTTAGTATCAGTAGATGGAGTTAGTTGGAGACATGTTCCTTCAACTCCTTATTCAGTTCAGTTAGAGGCTTTCAGACTAGATGTCAGATTAGATATTCAGACTTCATTATTTTCAGTATTTATGTTTTGTTTTGGTATTGTGATACCACATTTTTCAGACGTTGATTTTTCAGTTATGTAGTTTTGAACCTTATGGACTTTTAGTACATATTTTCGTATTATCATGTTATATTATGCAGTGTACAGGTAGATATATCAGTCATGGGTTAGTTTGTGGTCCTTCGAGGTCATGAGCACCGTATAGCATTTTGGTTCAGAAAATTGGGGCATTACAATAGTGCTCATTTCTCTTCCTAGAATGAGTAACAGGACAACCTAAATACTTAAAAGGAAAGTAACCCTTCGAAAAACTATTAATCTATTTCACCAATATAGAAAATGATCCAACAACATTCTGATGCATAAAGAAATAACTTTTTTCTTTATTAATTTTATGCCCTGATTGCTTCTCATCATCCTGTAATATCTGCATTATCTTTCTCAGAGAATAGTCACTAGAAGAAAAAAATATAATCATATCATCAGCAAAAGCCAAATGGTTCAAGTTTGTACTTCACTTAGACATCCCATAACCTACAAACATATCATCCTCAAAAAGAGAATTTAAAGCCCTGGAGAGTACTTCAGTAGATACTATAAATAAAGTAGGAGACAGAGGGTCACCTTATTTCACCCTTCTTGTAGAGTCAAAGAAACCATAAGACTGACCATTAAGCAAAATTGAATAATAGTTGTTTGAAATCAATCTCCATGTCAAATAATAAAAAAATGATGAAAACCCCATTTTCTTAAGAGCCCTAATAAAAAGAATCAAGACACCCTGTCATAATCTTTAGCCATATCCACCTTTATAACAATATTAGAATGTTTTTCTCTTTTCCCCAAATCATATATCAATTCCTGAGCAAGCAAAGCATTTTCAATAATACTTCTTCCTTTAACAAACCCTGACTGGTTAACAGAAACCAATTTAGAGAGAAAATCTTCAAGTCTATCATGGATAATCCTAGACAAGATTTTTTAATAAAATTACTTAAGCTGATTGGCCTCATATTCAAAAGAGAAAGAATATTTCTCTTTTTTGGGATTAGAACTTTAGGAATGGAATTACCTGCAAAAAAAAAAATCATAAACCATCTGATCCAACTATCTCCCAACAAACCTGGTAAAACCTATCTATCAAACCATCAGGACCACTTGAAGTATCTCCACTAAGCATGAAAACAACCCTCTTTACTTCTTCAACATCTGGAAGAGCACTCAGTAATTGATTTTCTTCTTATGTAATAGTTTTTAGAATGTGATTCAAGAGAGTCGATTTGATGCACCCCTTTCTTACTGAAACTGAGTATGGAAAAATTACACTGCTTATTCAGCTATTGCTCCTTGTTGTTTTAACCAGCTGCCTTGAGAATTTTGAATTCTGGTAACCTTCAATCTCTGTTTCTGCCCTTTACAATGCTATGAAAAGATCTTGTATTTTTATCACCATTCACAAATCACAAAAACTTGTACTAACATGAGTATCAAATAAAATTACTGTAGTGAATTGTAAAGAGTATTATGGCTATGATATAGAATTATCGTATTTTTTAGTACATTACTAATTTGAAAAATAATCTTTTCCACCATGTTTCTCATAAATATGAAATTTATTTCTGTTGGCTTGTACTAATCCATCAAGGGTTAAGAGACCATGTCACTTGACACCAATTGTAATTGTAGTATTATATGAACAACAAAGTTAGATATGGGAACGGTAAATGACACTTGATATTTACGTGAAAACCTCTTGATTAAGGAAAAAAATCATGATCTGTCTTACGAGATTTCCCAACACTCGACTAACTTCAAGAAACAACGTGATTACGAACTCCAGTAATCACAAGGATTAAACTCTTCATTCTAACTCCTTTTAATAACTCTATTACAAGGCTAATCTAGTAACTCTCTCTATATATATATTATTCTTCCTCCGCTTCTTACGGGCCATTATTACTTGCTTTATTATATAGTTGACTCGATTTAGTGTATTGTCTCCTTCATTCATATCATTAGCTGCTACCTTTACGTATATAGCTAGTGGAGTTGTCTTACATACCGAAGGATTATAATAATGCAATCATGATCCAACTTTAGATCATGACATAGATATATCCATTTTACCCTGGAAGAATAATCCACAACCTTATATACAATCAAGGGATTCAGATATTATTTTTAATACTTTCTGTAATTCTATTTTCCTACTTATTTTTTATTTTGTGGTTAATCTTTTGAACTCAGTAAACACACTTACTACTGATGCTACTTTCATATTTGTTAGATTGAAAATTTCTTATAGTGAATTTTGCAACTCAAAAACCCTTTGACTGCACTAACAAGTGCAAAAATTGAAAAATGCTACACTTGATTTTTGAGAACCTCATTCTTCCATAAACAATATGGACACAAGAAATGTTAAGAGTTGTTTACATGTACATTATTTAAATGTAATAGTTTATTTACACTGACTATTACTGTTTCATTCAGTAGTGCACTGTTACATTAGAGTACCTAACTAACCGACTAGTTAGTTAGTTACTACTAATTGTCAGCTAGGATAGTGTGAGATATGAAGCATCTATATGATTCTAGAACAATTATCTAAGTCTATAAATACTCCCTAATAAAAGTGGATAAATCATTTGTAACAGATTTATTTTTTATTCTTCTATCAATGAGTACTCTACTTCTAATTCTTCTCCAAAACTGATACTCTTCTTCTCAAGAGTTAGAAGATGAATTGTGTGTTGTTGTTGTAAATTTACATGGAATCAGATCATCCAGTTATTTTAGATGCAATGTAACGCCCCAAAAATGGGTGCCGAGACGTCACACGGTGCTTAAGGCTACAAGTAGCCCCAAGCTAACCCTTTGAGCCTGCTAATACATATAAAGCTTAAAGATGAATGAAGCAATCCCTGGTACTGTTAGATCATAATCATAAGAAATATGGAGAAAATACTTTGTCCGAACAACCACAATACTAAGAATCCCAACATACTAATAATCTGGTAAACTAGTCTGACAAAGCCTCTACTACTCAATGAACTAGAGAGACATTGGGACAGATCCCCAACAAACTCAAACTGAACTGAAATCAATAGAACATATACTAAAACTACTAAAATTCCTGACGAAAGGTCCTCGAACCATGAGGACTCACCACTTCGGAAATGTAGATAAAAGTGCTTGGAAATCACTGACGAGGCTGGGACTGAGCACCTAAACCTACATTAGAAGGAAATGTAGCACACAGACAAGTATGTGGATCAGTACTTTGGGAATGTACTAAGCATATGGAGGTGTATGCAGTTAAATAATCAATATCACAGGTCTTTATAGAAATCATGCATGCTATAATGGATGACTCATATAGATTGAGAAAAATTCTCATAAATTGTGGATAGGAAACAGATAATAGATGTCACATGAGTCATTTCACTTTATTCTAAATCTGTATTCTTTATTTGTTCGTAAACTTGTAAACTAGATGAAATCTTAAAATATCAACTTTTAGGACATATGCTTTAATCTTGGGAGAACAAGTAACTTCTTTAAGACTTAAACATCATGACACTTGAAAATTTTAGAAATATTAGAATCATAGTTTTCAAAATACTTATACTTTCAAAACTCATGGTTTTAGCCTTGGAAGGGTAAAAACTTCTTTAAAACTTAAGAACTTGGTACTTTAGGAACCTTATGACTTGAGATTCTAGAAAACTTGGTACACTTGGGACTCGAGAGTTTCTTCTAATCGACATAAACCATGTGAGCTACATGGAGTCCAATGTCTTGCCCATGTTGGGGAGAGATGTTCTATCCTTGCCATCGGAGTAGAACCTTAACTTTTTAGTGATTACTAGCTTAACCCACTTTGGGTAAATCATAAACCTACGGGAGCACGTAGTTTTGGGGCATGAGACCTCAGAATCCAGCCCAGCTTGGTGCTAAATACTACTCCCTTACTAACTCAAAAATTTTAAGAAAATCCATCTTAAATGATTCAACAATATACAATGGGAGTCAATATGTCTCCCCTTAATCTCAAATCAAAAAAATGTGGATTTCTTTCTTAGCTTAGATCAAATCTCAATTCTTTTCTTGGAATCTTGATAGGCTTTTCATCAAAGCGTTAAAATCTCAACAACATGGAAATATAAGTACACTTTAAAGAGTATCAATAATTCATTCTCAAAGACTCACAATTTCACAATAAGTCTATATTCATGACAACAAATCTTGGAAATTCTTGAAAACATGATATCAATATAGAAGTATGCAAATTGTAACATAATTTCTCGATTCAAATCATATTTAAACAAGGAAATCATGCAATTAAAGACTTGAATAATCCCATAACCTCATAACTTGAAATATAGCAAATTGGAAATGAATTCATCATGGAAAAACGAAATTCTTTAAGAAAACTAGAGATTTTGAGCATAAGAACGAAAGAGTGTTCTTGTTCAAACCCCATATACCTTTAAATTGAAGCTTTGAATGAACTCTTAACTTTGGGACTCTATCCTTGAAATTGAGGAGTGCTTCTTATAGCCTTCGGAATGGGAATTCCGAATCTTGAAAAATTAATGAAAACCTATTGTTGAATCTTGAGATATTTGGGTTTTTAGGTTGAAACCCTAGTGAGAGTTCTTAAGAGAATTTGATGAAAATAACTTTATTTTGGTGTCTCAGGGATTTATTCCCGTGTTAGAGATGATAAGGGGTTGGAAAAATACCATATTACCCTTAATGAGTCGGAGAAAGAAGCTAAACTTTGGCCTTGCGTGATCTATAGGGACGCGCCCTGTCTAGAGCACCGGAGTATCCTGGGCGGTGCCCTGCTTATAGCGGTTCAAGGACCAGGGCGGCACCCGGCTTAGAGAAGGGAAGTACCCCAAGCGACGCCCCACTATCGCCTTTTGCTACTGTTTTGCCAACCCAAACACGAGCTTAAGCTCGTCTAAAAATTTTGAAACTCATCCAAGACGTACTCTTGACTTTCCCCATCGCAACGCAACTAAAAAATAAAGAAACGGAGGTCGGGAAGGTCGCGAAATAATTCATCAAAGATTGAAGGTTCAAAAATAAACTAAGTGTTGAATACTTAGCTAGAATTCTAAGTGTTAAGCTTCTTTTTACTTCTTTCGAAGGCTTTAACGAAAAGGAAACTTTACGGGGTCTTACAATATCTCCCCCTTGGGAATATTCGTCCTTGAATTTCATTAGATAAGCTAAGAACGCAGAGATAACTAAGGATGCACAGCTAAAACATCTGGCTAAATTGACTCTACTTTATTCTAAAATCTTGAATACTTTGGAGAATACATAAACTTATGATAAGAATAGCTATATAGCTGCAAATTTTGATTAGAAAGGGACTGAATTAAGAGAGAATGGTACCTTCAGCTTGATCTAAACTTACGGAGAAGAGATGCGGGTACTTCGCTCGCATATCAGCCTCGGCTTCCCAAGTAGCGCCCTCAACTAACTGGTTCCGCCACAAAACTTTGACCAAGGAAACTTCTTTGTTCCTCAGTCTCTGGATCTGGTAATCTAGGATCTCAACTGGAACCTCATCAAATGAAAGACTGTCCTGAACATCAGCACTCTCTAAAGGATATACTACCACAGAGTCACCAATGTGTTTCTTAAGCATAGAAACATGAAAGACAGGATGAACAGCTAACAATTCTACAGGCAGCTCAATCTCATAGGCTACTCCCCTAATACGACTTAGGATTCTATAGGGGCCAACATACCGGGGACTAAGCTTCCCCTTTTCCCCAAAACTTTTCACCTCTTTTATGGGTGAATCATATACACTAGATCATTGCCTTCGAACTCAAGGTCTCTACGTCTCACATCGGCATATGACTTTTGATGACTTTGAGATGTCTTCAACCTTTCTCTAATCAATTTCACCTTCTCCATTGCCTCAAACACTGTGTCAGGTCCAACTAAAGTAGCTTCACCCACTTCGAACCAACCTATGGGTGATCTACATCTTCTACCATACAAAGCCTCAAATGGTTCCATCTGGATGCTAGAGTGATAACTATTGTAATATGCAAACTCAATCTGTGGTAAATGCTCATCCCAACTACCTTTGAAATCAAGAGCACATGCCCTCAACATATCCTCCAAAGTCTGGATGGTCCTCTCATCCTGACAATCAGTCTACGGATGAAATTCGGAACTCAAATGAACTTAGGTACCAAAACCCTTTTGAAAAGTTCTCTAGAATTGCAAAGTGAACTGAGTACCCCTATCCAAAATGATAGACAAGGGGACTTAATGCATCTTGACTAACTCCCGAATATACAATCTAGCATAATCGTCATCCGTATAAGATGCATGCACGGGCAAGAAATGTGCGGACTTAGTCAGCCTATCAACAGCAACTGAAATAGAATCATAATGGCGTCGAAAAAAAGGTAAACCAGTCACAAAATCCATATTCACCTCTTCCCACTTCCAAGTGGGTATACTAAACTCTTGTATCTCACCACCAGGTCTTTGGTTCTCTACCTTAACCTATTGGAAAGTTTCACCCTTAGCTACAAACTCAGCTATATCCTTTTTCATACCAATGTGTTTCAGCCATAATTCTCTATCTCAGATCATCAACATCAGGAACACACAACCTACCCTACTATATAAACACACCATCTTCCCCTTGGGAGAAAACCTCTACCTTTTGGTCCTTCACTGACTTCTTCAGTCTGACCAAACTAGTATCTAAGTCTTATTTCTCCTTCACTTCAGAAACTAAGGAGGATTCAAAACTACTCTGCGCTAACATACTCCCCTCAGTGGAATCAAGTAGCCTAACACCCAATCTAGCCAAACAATGCACATCATGAGCTAGCTCTTCTTACCTTCCTCTACATGCAAAACACTACCCATAGACAACCTGGTAAGGGAATCTGCCACTACATTGGCCTTGCCTGGATGATACAACACGCTCATATCATAATCTTTTAGAAGCTCTAACCATCTCCTCTACCTAAGATTCAACTCCCTTTGAGAAAACACATACTGTAGGCTTTTGTGATGAGTAAACACTTCAATATGCACACCATAAAGGTAGTGCCTCCAAATTTTCAAAGCAAAGACCACAATAGCTAACTCAAGATCATGGGTTGGATAATTCTTTTCATGAGGTTTCAACTTTCTAGAAGTATCATTTGCATTAGTACACAACACAAGACAACTCTAGAGGCATCACAATACACCACAAAACCATTTGTACCATCAGGCAAAGTCAACACAGGGGCTGAAGTGAGTCGAGTCTTCAACTCCTGAAAACTCTTCTCACAGGAATCTGACCAGAAGAACTTAACTTTCTTTTGGGTCAATCGGGTCATAGGACACACAATAGAAGAGAAGCCCTCAATAAAATGGCGGTAATAGCTAGCTAGACCTAAGAAACTTCTAATATTAGACGGAGAGATAGGTCAAGGCTAATTTCTTACAGCTTTTGTCTTTTGGAGGATCAACTCTAATACCTTCAGCTGAAGTAATGACCCAGAAAAGCTATGTACCTTAGCCAAAAATCACACTTACTGAAGTTGGTGAATAATTTATGATCCTTAAGAGTCTATAGGATAATTCTAAGGTGGTCTGCATGGTTTTCCTCACTTCGGGAATACACAAGAATATCATCTATGAAAATAATGACAAACATATGAAGATACTGCTTGAACTCTCGGTTCATGAGGTCCATGAAGGCTGCTGGAGCATTGGTTAGCCCGAAGGACATGACTAGAAATTCAAAGTGACCATAACGGGTTCGAAAGGCTATCTTCGGGATATCACACTCCCTTACTTTGAGATGGTGATAGCAGGATCTAAGGTTTATCTTGGAGAAATAACTTGCACCTTGCAACTGATAAAACAGGTCATCTATTCTTGGAAGAGGATACTTATTCTTGATGGTGACCTTATTAAGCTGACGATAGTCAATGCACATACACAAAGAACCATCTTTCTTTCACATGAAAAGGATAGGTGCGCCCATAAGAAGAAATATTGGGCCTTATAAAACCTTTGTCTAACAGATCTTTGAGCTACTCTTTCAACTCCTTAAGCTCTGCGGGTGTCATACGATAGGGAGGGATAGAAATAGGCTGAGTGTTGGGAAGGGTATCAATCTCTAATTTTATCTCTCTATCGGGAGGTACCCCTGGGAGATCTTCCAGAAAAACATCACAAAAATCATTAACAACATCGACTGACTAATAGTCGAAGCCTCAAATTTACTGTCTTTAACTCTAACTAGGTGATATATGCAACCTTTGGATATAAACTTTCTGGCTTTGAGATAAGATATAAAATGAATTTTGGGAGATACTGAACTCCTGGACCACTCAAAAACTGGTTCATTAGGGAACAGGAATTTAACCACCTGGGTACGACAGTCTATAGATGCATAACAAGAGTAAAGCCAATCCATACCTAGAATAAGGTCGAAATCTACCATGTCTAACTCTATCAAGTCTGTGAATATAAATCTATGAAGAACAGTAACGGGACACTTCGTATACACTTTCTTAGCAACAACAGACTCCCCTACTAGAGTGGAAGCAAGGAAAGGCTCGGGAATCTTTTTGGGACTCACTTCAAAATTCATAGCCACAAGTAGGGTCACAGAAGAAAAACTTGACCCGGGGTCCAACAACACATAAACATAGAAGTGAAAAACATGGAGCATACCAGTAAAAACATCGAGAGAGTTCTCCTACTCCTGGTGGGATGGTAGGGCATAGAATCTATTTTGGTGTAAATCGCTAGCAGTACTGGAAGAAGAGCCCTACGGAGGAGCTGGACGGGCTGCGGAAGCTGGTGCACTGGTGGCCTATGCCTGCGGTCGGGTATCTCTGCTCCCTTACCTGGTATGTGGGAACTCTCTCAGTATGTGTCCCATCTTTCCACATCTAAAAAAACTCTCTTCTCATCCAAACACTCGCTAGGGTGGGTCCTGCCACACTTGGCACAAGGTGGAAATTTAGGCCTATTACTCACACTATTTTGGGATCTAGACATAGCAGGCCTGTTCCCTTGATACTGCATGCCACTGGGTGAGAGAGAACTAGTGGATGAAGGCGCTGGCATGGACGAATGGCTCTGGAATTGAGGAAGGTTCCCTCCATTGGACCTAGCCTGACCTACTCATGCTACTCGAATTTAGCTCTCTTGTTTCTACTTACTCTATCTCTCTCCCTTATCTTATCCACCTCAATTTATTGTGCATGTATCATCAATCTAGACAGGTCCATATCCCTATTTAACATAGCAGTCTTGCACTCTTTCAACACCAAATAAGAAACACCTGTCATGAACTTGCTCATGCTAAAGCGGGTGCTAGCAACCAAGTCAGGGGCATATTTGGCTAACTGGTTGAACTTTAATCAGTACTCCTTAACAGTCATGGAGCCCTGCCTTAAGTTAATAAACTCCTCTACTTTTGCCTCCCTCATCTCTAAGGGAAAGAACTTATCTAAGAATGCATCTTGGAACACCTGCCAAGTAATAGGGGCATCATCTTCTCCTCTACTCTTCTTCCATACAACAACCCAGTCATAAGAAATGTCTTTCAACCTGTAAGACACCAACTCTACACTTTTTTCTTCAGAAACATGCATCACCTACGTGATCTTTCTCACTTCCTCAAGGTATAACTGTGGGTTCTCACCAGCCTTACACCCATAAAACTCTGACGGATTCATCCACATGAAATCACAAATCTTGGCAGTAGCTAAATCACCTACCTGCTACTAAAGAGCTGCGGCCTAGTTATTAGCCTGAACATTTGCAGTGACTGCTTGGGCTAGCGCCTGAAAAGTTGCCCGAAACTCAGTATGGGACACGTTTTTATTCAAGGGATCAGCAGGATGAGGTTGCTGATCATTGTTTCTGTGGGATAGACGAGGAAGCATTTTTTGAAATAAGAAAGCATGAATTAATATCTTAGAGAGGGACAACTGTAAACACGATAACTTTGAAAGAAAGAGGTGACTTTTTCCTAAAACGTCTCGTATCTTTTTTCTCATGATATGGCGCGCTACACACCGATGATCAAGACTCTACTTAACGTGGATTGTCAGACTCCCTAGAACTCCTTAAATCTTATGCTCTGATACCAAGTATGTAACGCCCTGAAAATGGGTCCCGAGATGTCACACGGTGCTTAAGGCTACAAGTAGCCCCAAGCTAACCCTTTGAGCCTGCTACTACATATAAAGCTTACTTAAAGATGAATAAAGCAATCCCTAGTACTGTCAGATCATAATCATAAGAAATATGGAGAAAATACTTTGTCCGAACAACCACAATACTAGGAATCCCAACATACTAATAATCTGGTAAACTAGTCTGACAAAGCCTCTACTACTCAATGAACTATAGAGCCATTGGGACAAATCCCCAACTGACTCAAACTGAACTGAAAGCAATAAAGCATATACTAAAAATACTGAAATGCCTGACAAAAGGTCCTCGAACCATGAAGACTCACCACTGCTAAAATGTGGAAAAAAGATCTCAGAAATTACTGACGAGGCTGGGACTGAGCACCTGAACCTACATTATAAGGAAATGTAGCACACAGACAAGTATGTGGATCAGTACTTTTGGAATGTACTAAGCATATGGGGGTGTATGAAGTTAAATAATCAATATCACAAGTCTTTATAGAAATCATGCATGCTATAATGGATAACTCACATAGCTTGAGAAAAATTCTCATAAATTGTGGATAGGAAACAAATAATAGATGTTACATGAGTCATTTATCTTTATTCTAAATTTGTATTCTTTCTTTGTTCCCAAACTTGTAAACTAGATAAAATCTTAAAATATCAACTTTCAGGACATATGCTTTAATCATGGGAGAACAAGTAACTTCTTTAAGACTTAAACATCATGACACTTGAAAATTTTAGAAATCTTAGAATCATAGGTTTTGAAATACTTATACTTTCAAAACTCATGTTTTTAGCCTTAGAAGGGTAAAAACTTCTTTAAAACTCAAGAACTTGGTACTTTAGGAACCTTATGACTTGAGATTCTAGAAAACTTGAAACACTTGGGACTCGGGAGTTTCTTCTAACCGACATAAACCATGTGAGCTACATAGAGTCCAACGTCTTGCCCACATTGGGAAGAGTTGTTCTATCTTTGCCATTGGAGTAGAACCTTAACTTTTTAGTGATCACTAGATTAACCCACTTGGGGTAAATCAAAAACCTATGGGGCACGTAGTTCTGGGGCATGAGACCTCGGAATCAAGCCCAGCTCGATGCTAAATACTACTCCCTTACTTAGCTCAGAACTTTTAAGAAAATCCACCTTAAATGATTCAACAATATGAAATGGGAGTCAATATGCCTCCCATTAATATCAAATCAAAAAGATGTGGATTTCTTTCTTAGCTTAGGATCAAAACTCAATTCTATTCTTGGAATCTTGATAGGCTTTTCATCAAAGTGTTAAAATCTCAACAACATGGAAATATAAGTACACTTCAAAGAGTATCAATAATTCATTCTCAAAGACTCACAATTTCACAATAAGTCTCAATTCATGACAACAAATCTTGGAAATTCTTGAAAACATGATATCAATATAGAAGTATGCAAATTGTAACATAATTTCTCGATTCAAATCATATTTAATCAAGGAAATCATGCAATTCAACACTTGAATAATCCCATAACCTCATAAACTTGAAATATAGAAAATTGGATATGAATTCATCTTGGAAATACGAAATTCTTTAAGAAAACTAGAGCTTTTGAGAACAAGAATGAAAGAGTGTTCTTGTTCAAACCTCACATACCGTGAAATTGAAGCTTTGAATGAACTCTTAACTTTGGGACTCTATCCTTGAAATTGAGGAGTGCATCTTGTAGCCATCAAAATGGGGATTCCGAATCTTGAAAAAATAATGAAAACCTACAGTTGAATCTTGAGATATTTGGGTTTTTAGGTTGAAATGCTAGTGAGAGTTCTTGAGAGAATTGGATGAAAATAACTTTATTTTGGTGTCTCAGAGATTTAATCCCGTGTTAGAGATGATAAGGGGTTGGAAAAATACCATATTACCCTTAATAATTCAGATAAAGAAGCTGAAATTTGGCCTGGCACGATCTACAGGGAGGCGCCCTGCTTATAGCGATGCTAGGACCAATGCGGCGCCCTGCTTAAAGCGGGGGAGTACCCCAGGCGACGCCCCACTATCACTTTTTGCTACTGTTTTTCCAACCCAAACTCAACCTTAAGATCATCTAAAAATTCCAAAACTCACCCAAGACTTACTCTTGACTTACCCCATTGAGACGCAACAGAAAAATCAAGAAACGGAGGTCGGAAAGGTCGCGAAAGAATTCATCGATGATTGAAGGTTCAAAAATAAACTGTGTTGAATACCTAGCTAGATATCTAAGTGTTAAGATTATTTTGACTTGTTTCGAAGGATTTAACAACAAGGAAACTTTACGGGGTCTTACATGCAAGGAGATTGGCATCAAGATGAAGAGAAGTTTAGATCTCTGAGTTCTTAGATGAAACATCAAGTGGTTAGATTTCTATTTTTTATTACAAATTTTTGAGTTGTTTTGTCTGCAATTATGTTGATAGCTTATATCAGTGTGCATTTAGCTACTTTTCAAGAATTAGATGGCACCTAAAATAGACTCTAGTGATCTATTGTACATAGGGGCATCAGAAGTGTCTGGTGCTACACTGATTTCAATCAAACTCACTAGTTAAGAGAACTATGAAGTATGGAGTCATTCAATGCAAGTTTCCCTATTAGGAAAGAAAAATTTGGATTTGGTACTGGAGTATGTAGTAAGGATAACTATAGATAAAAATTGCATGAGCAATGGGAAACTTGTAACCCAATTGTGCTCTCTCGGTTGATGAGCTCTGTTAGTACAGAGTTATTATCTAAAATTATTTATACAACAAGTGCATTTGAAGTATGGGAGTATTTGAAGGAGAGATTAGACAAGGTGAACCATCTAAGATTGTATCAATTGCTCAAAGAAATCAGTACGTTGGCACAAGGAACTAATTTTGTGGCAACTTACTTCACAAAGTTGAAGAATCTATGGAATGAGCATGATGCAGTGGTTCCAGCACCATCATGTAATTGTCCAAAGTTAAAAAAACTATGCAGATCACTTGTATGAATTAAGGCTAATTCAGTTTGTAAGTGGATTAAATGATTCATATGACTCAGCAAAGAGACTGATTTTGTTGAAAAGAGTTACAGCTACACTTAATCTGGTATATGCCATGATAATGGAGGATAAAATGCAACAATTAACAAGTGCAATTACTACTAATGAGAAGATTGATCCAATGGCAATGCAGGTGAATAGAGAACCAAATATGAGTTTTGGAAGTCGAGGTTATAGGGGGAAAATATGATTACTATCACTATAATGGTCACACTATAGAAAAATACTATAAGTTGATAGGTTACCAAACTGACTGGAGGCAAAGAAAGAAGCACAACTATAACAATAGAGGATCAAAGGGCTACAATTATCAAGGACATAGAAGAACAAATGGATATGGAAAACAAAATGCAGGTTAGGTTAATTCTCAATATCCACTACATGGTTTTATTGATGCAAGAAAACAAGATTCTACCAGCCATGAAGAGAATAAGGAAATCAACAATGCAGTTTTGCCATAGGGCATGGCTTCACTGGTGAAGAATATAAGAAGATCATGGAGATACTGAACAAAGATCCACAAGATGTAAAACAGGATAACATGTCAAGTATAGCCACCTGTTTGTCATCTCATGTTATGTCATAAGAATGGATAGTTGATTCTTATGCTACTTACCATATAGCTGCAAATAAAGATTTGTTGTCCACAAATAAGATAGTTAGGTTAGGTATGGACAAGGTGAACCTTCGTAATGGTGCAGAAGTTGACATCTCACATAATAGTGAAGCCACAGTATTTTGTAATGCAGTTGTGAAAGATGTGTTGTTTGTGCCTGATTTCAAGATCAAACTGTTGTCTGTTTCCAAAGTCACTAAGCAGTTTTCTTGCTTTATATCCTTTTACCCTATTTTTATGTCTTTTAGGATCTTTACACTGGAAGGGTGAAGGGGATTAGTAGAGAAAGAGTAGGTTTGTACATACATAAAGGTGAAAGTGGGATAAATGGTTCATCAGCAGAGCAAACAAAACTGATAGCAGGATTGACTGTTAAAGATGTTAGCTTATTGAATTAAAGGCTTGGACATCCCTCTGCTCAAGTGTTGAAATTTTTAGATCTTTTGAATCATAATAAGGAAATTGAGGTATTGAATAATTGTCATGTCTATCCATTAGCTAAACAAGCCAGTTTGACATTCCCTATTAGTGATACTAGGTCTGTTGCATTTGATATTGTACACATAGATCTATGGGGACATTATAAAACTCATAATTTTGATAAGTAATTTTATTTTTTTACTATTGTGGATGATCACAACAGATAAACCTGGGTCCATTTTATTACAACTTAAGTTTGAAGCCATCATGGCTCTTAAAAGCTTTCTACTCATGATTAAAACACGGTTTGGAGCTACTGTTAAGGTTGTAAGATCAGACAATGGGAAAGAGTTTTTCAACTCAAAACATTCAGACTTTTTTAAGTCTTTAGGTATCCTGCATCAAAGTAGTTGTCCTCACACACCATGGAAAAATGGTGTGGTTGAAAGAAAACACAGGCATATCCTAAATATTACTAGAGCTATCAGGTTTCAATCTCATATACCTATCAAATTTTGGGGAGTACTTATTTAAACTGTACTGTATTTGATGAATAGGTTATCATCATCCTCTATTGGTGGCAAGAGCCTTTATGAGTTGTTATTCTCTAAGGTTCCTTCTCTAGTTCATTTGAGAGTAGTTGGGTGCTTATGTTATGCTTTAGTATTGCCTAGAGGTGAAAAATTTTCTGAGAGATCTAAACCTGCAGTGTTAATAGGTATTCAACTTCACAGAAAGGTTATTTGTTGAAAGAGCTGAATACTGACAAGTTATTTATCACTCAAGATATTGTGTTTCAGGAGCATGTGTTTCCATTTGTAAATAAGCAGGAAAAGAACGATCCATTAGATTTTTTGTAACTCCATGAAGAATACAGTAATGACATAGACTCAGATATAGTTGGATATTATATATCTACATATGACCAAATGTATGATGGAGATTCCAGAATAGAAGTACCACCTCAAAGATCATTCAGAACTTGATCATATTAATAAAGCAGAACCAACACATGAGTTTATACCACATGTTGTTGATGTTGATACTAGACAACACATGCCTAAAAAAACTCCATGAGTGACTAGAGAACCTATCTGGTTGAAGGACTATATTACAATGAACAAGAAGAAGGTTATAAGGTATCTTGTTGCCAACTACTTATCTTATGCCAACACTACAGCCAATTACCAATGCTATGTGGGTAATTTCTCAGCTCTAGTAGAGCCAAAATATTTTAGTCAAGCTATTGCAGATGAAAGATAGATTCAAGATATAAAATTAGAAGTCAAGATCTTGAGGACAACAACACCTAGGAAATAGTAGACTTACCACCACGTAAAAATTCTATTGGATCAATGTGGGTGTATAAAATCAAGTATAAGGATAATGGAGATGTTGAAAAGTTCAAAGAAAGATTAGTAGCTAAAGGGTACAACCAAAAGGACGGGTTAGACTATCATGAAACTTTTTCATCTGTTGCAAAAATGTTAATTGCGAGGTGTACTATTGCTCTAGCAGCATTAAAAGGATGGTGTTTATATCAAATGGATATGTATAATAAATTCTTACAGGAATATCTAGATGATGAAGTACACATAAAGTTACCTAAAGGCTTTCAATAGAAGGAAAGACATAAAGTGTGCAGGTTACTGAAATCCTTATATGGACTCAAACAAGCCTCCAGACAATGGAATATCAAGCTTACTTCATCCCTATTGCAAGCTAGATTTACTCAGAGTGCATATGATTATTCATTGTTCATTTTAAGGAACTCAATAAGCACGGTCATGATCTTAGTCTATGTTGATGACTTGCTCATCACTAGAGATAATGAGTCCATGATTACAGAAGCTAAGAAGGCATTACACCAACAATTTAAGCTCAAAGACTTGGGAGAGCTTAAGTACTTTCGTGGTATTGAGATTCTAAGGTCTAGATAGGGAATTATTTTATATCAAAGGAAGTACATTCTTGAGCTAATTTCAGAACCTAGTCTTACTGGTACAAAACCAGCAAATACTCTACTAGAATCTAATGCTAAGCTAACCTCAGTAGAGGTTGATGAAGCTGTTGGAGTAATAAATGATGTGGTTCTGAATGATGTTACTTCTTATCAAAGATTATTTGGAATCATGTATGCTATAATTACTAGACCTGACATTAGCTATGCAGTGCAGACATTAAGCCAGTTTATGTAGATGCCAAAAAAATCTCACTTGGAAGCAGCACACAGAGTTGTGAGATATCTAAAGAGATCAGTAGGTCAGGGCATATGGATGAAACCTCAAGGCATCACAGACAATTTGTTGGTGTGATTCTGATTGGGCAGCATGCCCTAACACTAGAAGATCTATCACTGGTTATGTGATACAACTTGATGAATTATTGGTGTCCTGCATGTCAAAGAAACAACACAGTTTCTGGAAGCTCAGCTGAAGTTGAATACAGAAGCATGGCCTCTGCAGTAGCTTAACTTGGCTAGAAGGCTTGTTCACTGATCTAGGTGTTGCTATTAATAAGCCTATCATAGTACTAATTGATAGTAAATCAGCTATTTAGCTGGCAGCAAATCCCATATTCCATGAGAGAACTAAGCATATCGAAATTTATTATCATTTCATTTGAGATAAGAACAAAGCTATCGTGATCAAGACTGTATATGTGCCCTCACAACATCAAGTAGCAGATATGCTAACCAAAAGTTTAAGTCATGAGCAACATTCTTATCTTATTGGCAAGCTTGGTGTGCTCAATATATTGCACCCTGCAGCTTGAGGGGTGTGTTGAGCGTTGGTTGCAGAGTTGGTTACATGTAGATTAGTTAAATGTAATAGTTTAGTTACACTGATTGTTACTATTTCATTCAGCTATGCACTGTTACATTAGAGTACCTAACTAATCCACTAGTTAGTTAGTTACTACTAATTGTCAGCTAGGATAGTGTGAGATAGGAAGCTTCTAGATGATTCTAGAACTATTAACTAAGTCTATAAATACTCTCTAAGACAAGTGGATAAATCAGTTGTAACATATTTATTTCCCATTCTTCTATCAATGAGTACTCTACTTCTAATTCTTCTCCATAACTAATACTCTTCTTCTCTAGAGTTAGAAGATGAATTGCGTGTTGTTTCTGTAAATTTCACAAGAAATTTAAGCCGCTCTGAACCTTGAGGGGTACATATTTTAGAATTTCTTTTCTAGTTCTTTTAAATGTTGGAGCAGTACATTATCAGTGAAAATTCATGTTTTGGTTACCCACGAAAAAGAGAACATTCAAACTCATATGTTTAGAAGAGGATCAGTCATGACCATTGCATAATTGGAGGCAAATTGGACAAAAATAAGCACCGATAGGCGAAAACATGGCATATACCCATGTAGAGATAGCTAAAGCGCATGAACCGCCTATGTTTGCAGCACGTCTCTGATTAATCGGACAGGAGATTACACTGGTAGTGCTGCAAGATGTAATCTATACCATATACACATTATATTTATATCAACGGCCTTGCATATCAAGCGTCTCATCCAAACGTTTCACTCTTTCCAATCCATCACTAATCAAGAACCGGATTCTTTGCTTGTCATTGCAATTCCTATTATTCTCCATCTCTTGTCTTATAATCTGCCTCAAATCAGCTGAAGGAAAAAAGGTCCAATGGAAGTCATTGAGTCAACAGATATTTGAAAACTTACGAACAATTTCCAGAAAGTAGTAACATGCTCAAAGAATCAAAAATAATTAAAGGATAAAGAACAAAATAAAACACTCTATGGCTGATAATTAGAAGAGTATGACTGATATGGATAAAAACAACTTTTGATTCATTCTTCATTGCAACATTTCTGCAAATGCAATAAATTTCTTTACAACTTTTTTCGGCAATAATGTACTTACCCTTCTTTTTTGAAATATTAAGAAGTAACATTATTTAAAGTGCCTTGAGTCTTTCTTAGCAAAGGCCAGAGTTGCAATGACAAAAGGATGAGAACAATTCTTTTTTTGGAAAACCCAAGTTTGATTCACAAGTAGTGACACAGATCACAGTCATATTTCAGTATTTTATTGATGGACTCTCATCAGGTAATTCTTTCTCTCTAGTACCGGGAGAAACTTAATGGCTCATAGATTTAACAGACATCGCTAGCTTCCTCTTTTCTATATTTAGATTGACAAAGAAGAGCCCAAAGAGCAGGAAAGATTTGGATAGCAAAATGTGCCAAACATCATTGCAATCTCATTAGTGTAAGTTAATAAAAAGTACAGAAATAGATTCAACACGAATTAAGCAACAGGATATAAGCTCGTTCTTCGAAGTATATGCCTCACCTCTAGCATGAGAAGGTTCTTTCCTTGATATTCTTAGAGTATGTCGGTACAGCTTTAATACTCGGGCGCGAATAAGGAAGTCCTCCAATGCGAGAGTCATTACTGATTCCCATGAAATAAAAGGTTTCAGTTACTCAAAGACTGTAGATTCATTTATGAGTAGAAACAAACTACAAACCCTGCTACATTTAGTGAATTAACAAATCAGGAAAATAAACATTACTTTATGTCATTATCCGTAATCCTATATTAACATTGAGCTACGCAAACCGATTACTAGGATTTGCAAAATTAGGCAATAAAAACATTACTCCTACAACCCTCCAAGCATGGGTGAGGTAATGACCTAACAATTTATTGGCTCGGCCTATTATGATTCGTCCAATTCAGTTCATCTAAATGTCTGCTGATATGTATCCCAAACGGACCCATGAGAAACATTGTCAAAAATGCTTTAAAAAGACTTTTTATTATATTATATAAAGTCGACAACAACCACAATATACCTAGTATAGTCCTCAAGTGGGGTCAAGGGAGATTAGAGTATACACAAACCTTACCTCTACACTGGGAGGTAGATATATAAAGTCATAATAATGAAAAAGAAGTGTTTCTTAGGTAATAAAAAAATTAAAATCAAAACGTGGTACAAATTTGACCGGCGGTTAGGTTATGACCCACTATTTAGTCTATTTTAACCTATACCATTTCATCCAAAGTAATCTTTGGGCTGGTCAACTCAATCCATTTTGACTACCCCTCCTCGAATTCCGCCAAACTCACCCATTCGACACCACTACAGGTTACTGTGCAAGTGGTACAAGCTGGCAGCAGCAAACAATAGTAATCACAAGGAAATAAGGACCAACAATAATTAAGCTTTAATCTCAAGCTAGTCGGCATAAGGCTATATGAATTACCACTACCCATGTCACTTTATTTAGACCCATCTCATCTCAATAGTCAAAAAAAATAAAAAAAAATGGGTGTAGCATCCCTACAAGTTTCCTGCATTTTTGTCACGACCCGAACCGAGGCCCTGGCTGTAACGAGCATTCCGAACCATGAAGGACCGGACGCCCCTTTCTGTCTGGCAATCATACACAACATTCATATGCTTTAACAAATGCAAAAATAAGTAATAAAGATGGTAACATGGTCAAATCACTTGGTTCAGCGGAATAATACGAAACTTTAGTTCACAACATTTGACACCAGTCTGTGAAATCTCTAACATTGTGAAAGTCAACATTTGTCTAAAGACTGGGACAAGGCCCCTAGTCAGACCGTAAAACAAGAGAAATAACAAAGTTTAATGACCAGGCCTTTCGGAATAGAGAAGGCTCACCAACTGCAACTTCTGACACACGAATCTACTGTTGAACGGGACCCTGGGACTGTGTCTCAGATCCTGAAATATAGGGGGTAAATACAGATGTACTGGTATGTGAAACAACTCAAAATAACATGTTTTATACAAAAATAGATGAGAGCATTTCATAATAACAGTGAACATAATATAAGTAGAAATACATGGGCATATTTAATAAACTTCAAATCAATTCTTAACAATCTTGACTCACTCTTTGTTATTCTTCTGAGCTAGTCGGTACACCCTACAAAATTAAAATTCTACGGGCTATGTGGAACCCGCCCTTGACTCGGCGGCCGAGCCTCCAATCCAAGTAGCCGCCAGGATTTGGAGCTGGTGATACCCCCCATGTGAGCACACCACAGGAATCCCCCTATGTGAGATGTCCTAATTATTTTATTATCCTCCCATGTAGGATACAATATCATATGACCCGCATCGGCAACTACAGTTTCCAGCGATGAACCCTTACACTCAAACGCCTTCTTCGGGTAACCTACAAGCTCTCTTAAGCCCAACTTTTAGTTCTTTAAAGTAGACATGTTCATACTTTCAAAACATTCGATACTTATCTTTTTAAGGGCATGTAATCACTGGGTTTCGTCATGACTTAAAAGTCAATCAAATCACATCATATCAATTTTTAGCCCTTTTTCACTTATTATCGTATTAATGACCACCCTAACTTTTAAACATCAGATGAGAGAGAGTTATGCAATAAATCTTTCATTCAAAATCTTCATCAAAACATTCTCCTCCCAATTGCAAAATCAACAAGTGGTCATCCCATATTTGTAATTTCTTAAAATCTAAGGAAGTTGTTAATTTGACACAATGAACATTTATCATGTGAAAACATATACTCAATATGTCATAAACAGTACCAAACCATGATCATTTAACAATCATTCATCCATTAGTTTTTCATTTAGAAAGTTCATGTTCTTAAACAACCCATAATAATCATAATCGACAAAATCATGATAAAAGAGGGAGTTTTGATCATTCATGCTCTCATTCAAACTTTACAAAACATACGAAATCAAATATGCATAGTTATAGTTCAACTTTCATGACAAGTGATTCATGACAACATATATTTTTCATCAAAACAATCCCATGATGCATATTTTTTGAAAACAATATCGAACAATTCATTATGAAACACAATTGTGGATCTTTAATCTTGATAAAATGTTTAAACTTATGCCCATGGTTTTTAGAGTAGTCTCACATACCTTAGATTATAAGATTTGAAAGATGGAACCCGGATCTTGATCCGTTTCTTGGAATTCTTGATCTTAGGATGAGTTCTTGATCTTTGGGGGAGGAGTTAGGGTTTTGATTTAGAGAGAAAATTGAATAAAAGATGCAATTGATGCTTCTTGAGGCTGAAATTCTGTGTTCTGGGCGGTTTAAGGTGAAGTAAAAGGACCTTTTTTCCCTTAAAAATGCAAAAACAGAATCTGAGAAACAGTTGGGGGCGATGGAGCGCGCGTCGAGGGCATATCGCCTTGGCTTACTGCCTCTTCACGAAAATGGCTGTAACTTTTTGCTCGAGTATCATATTTTGGCAAAATTGATATCTTTGCAAAGATAATTCAATTATCTATAATTTGGTGTGTCTTGAGCTGAAAAATTATGTGTATTGAAAGTTATACATGTTCAAAGTATACCCTTGTAGAATTGAATATCAAACTTTGGATGAATGAATGACTCTAAGCTCAGCTTTGCTCCAAGTGATTTTTATGAACACTTTTCACCTCATAATCACTTAATACACTAGGAGAAGGATCATGACACATGAATTTAAATATAAACCATAGAATTAGAGCTTAAAACGTAGGAATGACGATTTGATTTCTAGCTAAAAAATGTGGGGCGTTACAATTTTACAGATCCCCCAAAAAAGATTAAAACCGATCCCTAGCAAATGTTAAGACTAATGTTAGGTTAGCAATAAAATCAAGCCTTAAACTCAACTAGTTGGTTGTAACATCCCGTACTTTTAACGCTCAAATAATGCTTTTAAAATAAGCCATAGGACCCCTATATCGATGGTAAATCATGTTTAGTTGTTGTGGGTTGTATTTGGGGTTTTAGGCATTAAAAATGGGTTGGCGTCGCAAAGGGGACCCACCAAAAAGGCTATACGCCGTGGAGGAATCGCAAAAATCCACTGGAATGGGTTTTCTTTGGCCTTGTGCAGCAAACCTAGTGGTTTGCTTTGGCCTTGCACCGCAAACCCTGTGGTTTGCTTTGGCCTTGCGCCGTAAACCCTGTGGTTTGCTTTGGTCTTATGCCGTCAAGCCATTCTCGGGCATCAAAAAGTGTTCTATTTAACTTATTTTAAGGGCATTAAGGTCTTTTCACACCCTATAACTGTTTCTAATTCTTTATAGGTGAAATTAGGTTCTTAAAACACATTATTGCACTTCTCAAAATCCCCAAATAATCTTTCCTTAAGAAATAGAAGAGAAACTACTTAGGGTTGAGGATTTTAAGCTCCGTCAAATTACTCTACACTTTCATCATTATTAAGGTATGTGGGACTATCCTAACTCTCATGGGCATAAGTTTAATATTTGTAACATGTTTTTAAGATATAAAATTATGTATATATAATGGGTTTTGGAAATCATTTAAAGAGCATTCATCATGAACCCATTTTGATGAAAGTACGTATTTATCATGGGTTTTTCCATAATCTTGATTCATAATCATGTGCATATATGATTTGAGTTCGAAAAGTGACTTATGAGCATGACTTGTGAAATTTTCTTCCTCATGATGAAATTTATGGTCTTAACATGTTATGAATCGTGAAATGGATTTGAGAGCTTGAATTACAAGCCCTTTTTTTATCATGAGATTATGTATAACTAATGTTGGGACTGTTTTATGAATGGGGATGAGTCTTGAGTTTAAATGCCTCTTTACTTATTATGCCTGGTTGTTTTATATGTTTTCAAAGAGGTGATTATTATTCTGTAATTGTTTCTTAATGAAGAATCACATGTGTTTTATGTAAGAATTGACCACCACATGTTAATGTATTGAAAAGGGAGTCTTTTGCATAATTTCATATGATATTTGATATAAGAACTTTCTCAAGTAATGTTTAAATATTTTGGGTGGTCATTAACATGTTTTAAAATAAAAATGGGCTATGGATATGATGTGGTACGATATGAATGACTTGCAAGTCTGGGTATGATGATACCTTATTATGATATGCCCTTAATAGAATAAGGAATGAACTCTTTCATAAGCATGAAGTATGATTTCAAGAAGGTTAAAAATGGGCTTAAAAGAGAGTTAGATGGCTACCCAAAGAAAGAACGAGTTCAGATAACTCATTGCCCAAAATTGTGTTTTGCTGATGTGGGATTCATAACATGTTACCTACATAGGAGGATAATCGAGACCTCTCACATGGGGGGATTCCTACGATATACTCACATGAGAGGCATAGCAGCTTATGAAAACTCCAATCCTTGCGGCAAACTCGTATTGGGGGCTTGACCGCGAAGTCAAGAGCGGACCTATATAGCCCGTAGATATTCAGAATTATAGGGTGTACCATCAAGCTCAGAAGTAACGAAAAGAGTTGAATCTATAATTTATAAGGAAGTTTTGAAGCTTTTGTTTTATGACCATGTATTTATATATATACATACATACATATATATATATTATGATCAATTGTTTTTCACAAATGCTCTCAGTTATGATTTTATGAAATATATGTTATTTTTGGATTGTTCTACATATCAATACTCTCCAAGTGTTGACCCCCTATATTTCAAGTTCTGAGGCACAGTTCCATGGTCCAGCTAACTGGTAGATTATTTCCAGATATTCAGAATTGGTGAGACTCCCTTACTTCGGAAGGCATCTTTCCTATATGTTGTTTCCTTTTTAGTTTTATGGTCCGGCCAAGGGCCTTGTCCCAGTTTAGACAGACTAGTATGTTCAGTTTAGTAGAGGCTTCGTAGATTTTTTTAGATTGGATTTGGGTTTTCTTGTGGATCGTTGTAATGATGTATTAAGTTAGAGTATTGGACCCTCTTGTTTTCAGTTTGTCTTTTGTATTTTTATTTCATACGAATTATGTTTATGATCACATGCTAAGGGTTCTCTCAGGCCTTCATGATTCGGAATGCCCATCGTGGCTAGGGCCTCGGTTTGGGTCATTACAAGTTTGGTATCAGAGCATGATTTAGGGTCTCATGGTATCTATTAAGCCGTATCGAGTAGAGTCCTATTTATGGGTGTGTAGTGCACACCCTAAGACATTTAGGAATGCTCCTCTTTTCTTCGTTTTCTAGTTCGTGCTATAGAGTCTAAATGTTTTCTAACTCCTGACTTTCTATGTTTCAGATAATGCCTCCCCGTAAATCTAATGAGTAGATCACCTCAGTCAGGGCCTCTATCCCTGTTGGGACAAATGCTGAAGAACTCCACCCAACTCATGGTATGTGGACCAGTTATAGAGCTTGTACCCTAGAGTTCACTACTACTCCAGTGGTTCCTCCAGTCCAAACTAGCCCACCTCAGGCTTCTCGATCCAGTGTTAACCGTACCCAGTCTCCTCAAAGAGAAGTCTCAAATGCTGAGTTTCGCCAGTCCATCCATATGATTACTCAGCCTGTGTCTTCTCACACCTGTCGACCTGGGGATATGATTTTTGTGCCTAGTTCCTCTTAAATTACTCAGGTTGGCCAGTTCATGAGGTTGAACCCACCCACTTTTATGGGTGCCAAGGTTTAGGAGGACCCCCAAGGGTTCAAAGATAAAATAGAGAAAATATTCAGAGTCATGCTGCCAGTGATACTGAGGGGGTAAGGTTTGTGGCTTATTAGCTGAAGGACCTGGCTAAACAGTGGTACGATGAGTGGGAAGAGTTGAGAGGTGAGGATGTTGAACCTGTTGTGTAGGGAGAGTTTTCAGAAGCTTTCCTAGATTATTTCTTCCCCCAAGAATTGAGGGAGGCCAAGGCTGAGGAATTTGTTAATCTGAAATGGGGAAAGATGAGTGTCAAAGAATATGCTTTAAAATTCACCCAGTTGTCCCAGTATGATCTAGAGTTGGTGTGCAACATAAGGGGTTATATAAGAAAGTTCGCATCCAATCTCTCAAATGATTTGGTGTTAGAATGTAAGAAGGTAATGCTAAACAAGGACATGAATTTCTCCAGGCCAATAGTGTAAAAGAGAAGAAGAAGAAGAGGCAGGTAGAGGTAGAGGAAATATAAAGGCAGGCTAATAGGGCTAAGTCTACAGATCAGCATGCCAGTCAGTAGCAACGTGGCAAATGAGATAAGAAATGGTCTAAGAAGAAATTTTGGATTAATGCTCGGTCCTCAGCTAGCTTCCTGATGTCCAGACCTCCAGTCGATCAGCGGTTCCATAATTCCCATCCTAGAAATGGGTCGAGGTTGCAGGGTACTCAGTCCCAAGGAAGTGTGGCTCGGACCTTCAGGTCACACCCTCGTTGTAACTCATGTGGCAGAAATCACCCGGGGAAGTGCTATATATGGGAAAACTTTCATTATATGCATCATCTTTGTCACAATTAATTCACTTAAATTTTTAGTAAAGTAATTCGATTTGTTATATCATTTTCATTATCATAGAAATATAATTGTAAATTTCTAGGTCTTTTGTCAGCAGGAACTAAATTCTCAATAAAGTGGTACATCTATCCCATGACTCTAAATGTATATATCCAGTTTTTATCATAATTTACTCCAAGAGAGGGGAATGGAAACATATTATTATATGTTCTACTATAGATGCGAAAATGTTAACTTTTTTCAGTGTTGCCTTGAAATAGATTCCATAATTTCTCTGGCATTTAGGGGGAAGTTAGTTTAATCGAGCCCTTATCGCAATAAAAATCAGGTGGTTCATATTGAAATCTTTTTGCTACACAAAATTTATAGTCAGGTACTTTTTTTAAGTGCACATAACTTTTCAAAAATAGATTACCATTCTGTATATTTTTTTCCTAAACGTTTGTTATCTATAGATCATAAACTATACAAACAAATTAAGTCAACTGTCATATTTTTATAGCGTAGAGACGTGTACCTTTATTTGAAGCATTCAGTGGAGTCGAAAACTTTTCGGTTTCTTCACATCTACGTGATGTTGATCCTAATATTTCAAAGTTAATAGTCAGATAAAGAGAATGAATAAAATTAGTTACAAGCATCCAATTCCCCTCGACTTACCTACTCCGAAGATAGAGGTGCAGGCAGTTGTTTGTGTAGTCATAGAAGCATGTCCTACAAAGTGTTGGAAGAGAAAGTTGCATAAATGCTAGTAAATCAATAGACATACAAAGATATATGTATACATGCCAAAGCAGTAATACAAATTTTCGATTCCCGACCTTCATTACAAGGTGGAAATTGAGCTCAAACTTAAATTTTTGTCATGACTCTCAACTTGCAACAATGACATTGTATTATCCGTCTGTTGCATAAGTCGATGCCTTTTTTATTTGGATTTTCTAGCTTGTTGTTGTGATAGAAGTAATTTTTTTCTTTTTGGTGACATTCGCACATATCTATTATGGCGTAGCATATTTCTATGCAGATGTCGTTGTTCCTTATTTTTCAGCTTTTTGCAGTCCATCGTTATTACTTGTCAACATTTCTATTGCAAGTAATTTTCAATTTCGTTGAAGAAATTAGTATATATTGTTGTAAGTGAAGATACATATTCTTAGATACAAATGAGAAATCTGATAAAATTTAACACCGCAACTAAAGATACATATACTTAGATATATAGGAGAAATCTCATGAAATTTAAGACTGTCAAAAAGAAAGAAAATTAGCTAATGTAGCCCTTTAATTTTAAAAAAAAAAATAGCTAATGTAGCTACTTATAAACTCGGATATACTGATTTCATTTTGGATCTTAAAATCATGGTTAAAACAAATCTAATGCTTAAAACTAAACTTTATGAGAAACATGCAACTAAAAATTTAAATAAAAAGACATAGCAAAAATTCAGAAATTACCTTAGATTTAAAATTTCATAAACTCCGAATAATTTTTCAGCTAGTAGAGATAAAATTATAGACTTTAAGAGATGAGATGAGTCAGTGACTCAAAATTATAGATCTGCAGGAAAAGGAATAAAAAAAACTCACCAGATTATTACATCTAGAATAGAGAAAGAGTCAGATGAAAGAGACCGAGATACCGAGGTTTGATGAATTACCTTATTACAAATATAGTGAAAGTGATTAATATTTTTTTAATCACTTAAGAATCTCCTTCAAGTAATCACATAAAAAATTGAATGTTTAACAAAACTTAATTTCTCTCGAATAATTACTTGAAGGTGACTCTTAAGTGGTTGGAAAAAATATTAATCACTTTCACTGTATTTGTAATCAAGTATTTTATCAAACCTCGGTATTTCTGTCTCTTTCATATGACTCTTTCTCTATTTTAGATGTAATAATCTGGTGAGTTTTTTTTTTGGTTCCTTTTCCTGGAAATATATAGTTTTGAGTCACTCACTCATCTACTGTTGCTTCCATCCCCACCTCACTTGTACCAGGCAGCCTGACCTTTTTAGCATTTCTGTCCTCAATGGTGGATGAAAGCAGTTGTTCCTTTTCTGTGTACGACAAAACTGTTAGACCTGTATGGGTACCATTAGCGCTTACCCAGGATGACTTCCTCAACTGAATGCAGAATAATTTATTGGATAGCATCTTCTGGATATGGTCAATACGAAGGGGTTGGAGCTGTAAATAGGAGGTAGTTTTAAGATTTGAAGCATGCGTGAACAATAAAGTTGAATTAAAAAAATTGAAGATTCATATAAACAAAACCTTACCTTGACATTGGTTGTGTTGAGTATATCATCTGCTTTCATGGAAAGCATTTTTTTACTAAGTACACCAGCTACCAATGCCGTTGTCGAGCCACTTCTATCAGTAAGATCGATTTGGAAAATACAACTGCAAGCATAGTAAGTTAATACTGGAGGTATATATTATGTTTTGCATAAGAAGAATTTATGTGTATGGAATGAACATAATACCGAGGTAGTAATGTCATCTTTTGCTCACACTTTGGATAATTAAATGGCTTCCTGTCCTCTGTGTGTTTTTTCTAGTTGTATACTGAATATTCTAAAACATAAAACTTTTGGAAGTCATCTGATATTGACATTGTTGCCTCAATGTTAAGAAGTCAAACTTGTCGAGAAGTACAAAAGTATGGACATGTTTAGTCCACGTTACGATTAAACTAAGTAGGTGCAAATAATGCAAAAACTTATGAAAATTTGTGAGATCATTTCTAAAATGGAGGTAACGCAATCGATAGATGGAGTAAGGATGAGGTGGATGGACGATGGGGAGGGGCTACCTGATGTACCGCTTGGAAGCATACCTAATGCACGACTTGAAAGAATGCCTTTGTTTGATTTGGACCTATGACCAAATCAAATAAGTTAGCCTTTGTGCTCCTTAAAGTCATGCTAAAGCTAGAGAAGAAATATGAGAATTTCATACCAATCGAGGAGCTCCAATGCTTGTTGGTAAGAAGGATCAATGTGTATTATTGTGTTGAACTTGGTCTACAGTGATAAACCTGCACATACAAAATGATTGGGTAATGTTGCATTTTGTATGGGAACCTTTAACAAGGATATATTTATATGTTGATACCCTTATAAGTAGTAATTGCTATGTTCCTTCCAAGAATGACTGGGTGCTATTTCTTTTTCCACTTTAGCCTGCAATTCGGACCCTTCAATTTCTCCGAAGTCATCTCATAAAGTGAGATAAAACCATGTGTTCCTAAAAATAGTAAGAAGTAACGATCATTTCTTCCAAAATATACTACCAAAATTCAAGTACTTTAAAGGTAGAAACTCAAGTGTCTTATGCAAAAGGTTGTACATACTGATCATAGGCCACGGTAATCTCGCAACACCTATTTTGAGCACGAACTGCATATTTCGTAGGGCCGCAGTGGATAACAACTCCTAGAATATCTGCTAGCAAGAAATAAGAAAATATATTTACCATGTATATTTTCAAGCATATAAATTCAGCAAAACAATGTTTGGAATGAACTATATACCAATTTCTGTAGAGGGAGCGGGAGTCAGCTGAGCAATATTACCTAAAGGCATGACATTCAACTTGTTCGACGGAGGAAAGGGCTTTTTAAGCTCATTATTTGGGTTTATAAGTTCAACTATTATTTCCTTATCAAGTATCTAATAAAAGGTATGTATTGTCCGATCATATGATTTTGGAAAGACCCTTACCAGTGCAGTTGATATCAGATAGGTGTTGGAGAGTATCAACTTGTCCGCATAATATGCAATGTTATTGCCATACACAGCCTCCCTAATTTGTTTGTCCTGTAAAATTAAAACCCTTCGTAAGATATAGGTAAATAATGTAACCATGCATAGAATGGTGTAGATGAAAACTATATAGGCGACAATACCTATTTATCCTCTAACATGAGATTTTGGAATCGGATTTACTTCTCTGACCTTTTTCTCTCTCGACTGATGTCGACGATTTGGACATTGCATGTATAGTCAAGAGTATCAGTTGTTATCTTATCGATGTTGAATCTTAAGGCCATGTATACTGCAAAGATAGAGGGACACAATTTAACATGAGTATTGCCTTGTGTTCAATATGTGCAAGCATTAATAAGGCATACATTTTCTATGAGTAGGAGAAGTAGCCGAGACAGTAATACAAAATGAACATGAGTTCATACCGCACATAATTTGGACATTAATAATACAGTTTTGAGTCAAAAAAATCAAACAACATTATTGACTAATGAAGTAAAATGAAACAAATTGTAACACCTCAAATCTGGTACCCGGAACGCTACACGGTGCTCAGACCCCAAAGGACCACAAGCTAACCTATGACTGATATATGTACCTGTATTGCATAAAATACTGATAAATGCGGAAACATGAACTGAAAGGCCATAAGGTTCAAAACTGAACATGATCGGAATAATATAACATCTGTGTGGGGTAATAGAATACCCAAAACAAAACTGAAAATACTGAAGTCTGAAACGTGATAGTCTGGAAAGCCTCTAAACATGACTGTCTGAATGAGTATGGAGTTGATGGTACATGTCCCTAACTAACTCCAACTAGTAAACTAATCAATGAGATAACAGAAAAATAATCATTATGTCCTCGAAAGATGAGGACTCACTTCTAACTCTGACTGCTGAGACTGGAATCTACTACTGCTCTGGAGCTCGTGTCTCTGAACCTATGGTATAATACACCATAGCGCGAATGCATCAGTACGACTGAATTTACTGGTATGCATATGAGGTAGGCTAAATGTATGGGGTTCATAAGCATAAAACAATAATAATAACTGACTGACTATCATGAGCATGAGAATACATGCATCAGACATAATAACTGACACTAATACCGTGATAACATGATTACTAATAACTAAATACTGATAAGATGACATACTGATAACTGATATACTGATAATATGAGTGACTATAGCTGACAGTCCTGAATCTAATGGAACTATATAAGTTTCGTACTGTATCTGAGTTGACTGTGTCTGACAGTCCTGAAATCTGAAGAACAGTCTAAGTTCTTTTACTGAGATTAATACTAAAAACTATGGGAGGTAGTCATCTAACTGACATGCCCCTATTACGCCATTATGGTTAAATTGGGGTCCAATCTGTAACCCCAATTAGAAGGGTATCAATACCACACCACTGGTAAGGACAAGTTGTGGATGACCCTCATCTGATAGTGTCCCCAAAAAAGAACAGTGGGGCCCTTATCTGATAGTTCTTATCCATCTCATCAACCCTCATCAGACAGTGTTGATGTCTCAACCTATGTTGGCTATATAATTCTGGAATGCAAGGATGACTTCTGAGGATCACACCCTTATCTGATAGTGTGTGTCCCCATCCTTGGGTTCACTCAGTGCTAATTCGTACTCCCATCTAATTTGACTTTGAACATGAGTAACTGAACTGTACATGGACTGAGTTACTGAATTTTGTTGACTGACAGAATACTACTGATATCTGACAACTGACTGAGTTCATGAGATCATGGAGCTTTCCTAAGTCATAAGACTGACTGAAGTCTAAGGATCATAGCTTGACTGAGAGTATCGTTAAAACATGACATGGCTCTAGGCACACAGCTAATATTTTGGGTACAAGTACCCCCAAGACTCGATAGAAAGAAACTGACAAAGCATGACTTACTTGGACACATGACTAACATCATAATCCATAATACATTTATTGAAGCATTTCATCAAACATGTGATATACATAAACTTGTACATTCACGAGGATTTTCTGTTATCATGATAGTTGGGAATTTTCCACATCTAGACATTTAATCAACCACATGATAGGCCTAGTATATGTAAACAACATTATATAACAGTTAAACAACATGGTTTAATTCTAATTCCATCATTCAAGGGTTTAGTCATAGGTTTCCATAAATCTATACCTATACTAATCAAACCAACATAAAAATTTATCACCCAACATGGAATGAATTCAACTACTCATTATCAATATGGACAAGAGCAGCCCAATCATGAAATTCATAAAGAAAATCATAAACTTGAACTTAGAAAAAGGATCCTTGGGCTTCATGGACGAAAGGGGTCCATGAATGAACACTATGCATACCTTAGTTCATGATTTCATGAAGATTGAAGGTGAAACCTTCTTGAATTTTGAATCCCCAATAGAAACCCTAGCTTGTTCTTTAGAGAAACGAGTATATTTAGGGTGAAAAGTGGCTGAATTACGTGTTAAACGGCTTAAATAGGGGTGGAAAATTTACCCTTTTAACCTTGGACGCATCTTGTAATTTTAGGGAAAATTTCCCGAACTGGACACCGGGCGCGATGCGGCGCTATCGCGTCGTGTCACTGGAATTTGACAATTGGGAAATTAAGGGATGGCGCGATGCGGATCCATCGTGTTGCCCCTTATTTTGTGACCTGAAACTTTATTGCGACGTGGGAAAAATCCCGCTGAGACACTGGAAAAAGGACAATTACCATTTTATCTTGTGGCACGGTACGCCACTGACTAATATGGCGTTGTTTTACAATGGGAACTTGAAATAGCCATAACTTCTTACCCGATTATTGGATTTAGGCAAATTTTATATCGATGGAAAGCTTATTCAATTTCCCACATGAAAAATATTAAAAATCTTGAAAATTCCTCATGGAATAATCATCATTCATTTTAGAAGCTAATACTAGGAATTCTTGGGCCAAAATTAGCTAGGAAAATATGGGGTATTACAATATCTCCTCTTTGGGAACATTCATCCTCGAATGAGACTGAGAGTGAGGAGAAGAAAATAACTGATGTACATACTAAACATGAATACTGGAACATGATCTCATGACTACATGATTGATAAGCTGAACATAACGTACTGAGAATACAAATCTGATGCATGTGTAGCTGATTCATGAATGCATAACTGAGCGTTCTGAGAAACCAAGGTTCTCATGTTGAGACTACATGTCTGATGCATGGCTATATAACTGAACGAATACATGAATGCATGACTGAATATGCAATGGTACTTGATACCAAGTTTGTGATGAACACTAAACGTGTAAATGAGTAAGCTTAAGGAGAACTGTTACCTTGAGCTTGATATGAGTTGGAGGAGAAGAGGTAAGGATACTTGGTACACATGTCTTCTTATGCTTCATAAGTATCTCCCTCGACGGACTGATTTCGGCAAAAGAACTTTAACTAAAGGGACTTCTTTGTTCCTCAACCTACGAGTCTGAAGTCTAGTATTTTGACTGGGATCTCTTCGTAAGAGAGGCTATTCTGAACATCTATGCTCTGAGTAGGGACTACAACTACTGGGTCACCTATGAACTTCTTGAGCAATGAGAAATGGAAGACTAGATGAACTGAGGCTAGATCTGAAGGCAATTCAAACTCATAAGATACTTTACCAAAGCAATTGGGAATTTTGAAAGGACCGATATATCGGGGACTGAGCTTTCCCTTCTTGCAGAATCTCTTCACTCCTTTCATGGGAGATATCTTTAGATAGATATAATCACCAATCCCAAACTCGAGATTCTTTCTACGAACATCTACATAAGACTTCTGTCGGGTTTGAGCAGCCCAGAGTCTTTCTCTAATCAACTGGACTTTTTATAAGGCGTCGAACACTAATTCAGGCCCTATCACTGAGGTCTTACTAACTTTAAACCAACCAATTGGAGATCTACATCTACTACCATAGAGAGCTTCGAATGGATCCATCTGAATACTGGAATGACGGTTGTTGTTGTATGCAAACTCAGTCAAAGGCAAGTGGTTATCCCAACTACCCTTGAAATCAATTGCACTCACCCTTAGAATATCTTCTAAAGTCTGAATGGTCCTTTCTGCTTGACCATCTGTTTGAGGATGGAAGGTTGTACTAAGATGAACTTGGGTACCAAGACCCTTTTGGAATACTTTCCAGAAGTGAGAGGTGAACTGGGTACCTCTGTCTGAGATAATAGGTAATGGAATACCATACAGTCTGGCCAACTCCTTGATGTAGAGTTTGGCATAATCCTTGGTTGAATAAGAGGTATGAACTGGAAGAAAATGAGTTGATTTGGTCATTCCATCTACAATGACCCAGACTGAATCATGTTGATAACGAGTTCGAGGCAAACCCGTCACAAAGTCCATGTTCACTTCTTCGCACTTCCAAGTAGGAATAATGAACTCCCGCATAGGACCACTAGGCTTTTGATGCTCTATCCTAACCTGCTGGCATGTAGAGAACTTAGCCACAAACTCTGCAATATCTTTCTTCATCCCACTACACCAATAAATTTCCCGCAAGTCGAGGTATATCTTAGTGGCACCTGGATGAATAGAGTAGCGCGGACCATGCGCCTCTGCAAGAATTTGCTTCCTTAAGTCATCTACAATCGGAACACAGAGATGACCCTGACAACGTAAAACACCATCTCCTCCTTGGAAGAAAACCTATACTTTCTGATTCTGGACTGACTCTTTCAACTTGACAAGGATGGGATCTTTATCTTGCTTTTCTTTTACCTTGGAAACTAGAGATGATTCTAAACTATTTTGTACTATTCAAAACACATACACCACCCTCTGAGGAATCGACTAAGCAAACGCCTAGTCTTGTAAGCTGATGGACTTCCTGGGCTAATTTCTTCTTATTGTCTTTAACATGAGCAACACTACCCATAGACAGTCTACTGAGAGCGTCGGCCACTACGTTGGCCTTGCCCGAATGATAAAGGGCACTCATGTCATAATCCTTCAAAAGCTCTAACCACCTTCTCTGACAAAGATTGAGATCTTTCTGAGAAAAGACATATTAAAGGCTCTTATGGTCTGTGAAGAAATCTTCATGAACTCCGTAGATATAATGCCTCCAAATCTTTAAGGCATAGACTACGGCTGCTAACTCAAGATCATGAGTAGGATAATTCTTCTTATGGGGTTTAAGCTGTTTGGAGGCGTAGGCTATGACCTTACCATGCTGCATGAGGACAAAAGCCAAACCCACTCTGGATGCATCACAATACACCACGAACCCATCTGAACCATCTGGAAGAGCTAAGACTTGAGCTGAGGTGAGTCAAGTCTTCAACTCCTGAAAACTCTTCTCGCAAGTATCTGACCACTGAAACTTGATGTTCTTCTGAGTCAATCTAGACATAGGGGATGCAATACAAAAAAAATACTTCACCAAACCGTCTGTAATAGCCAGCCAAACCCAAGGAACTTTTGATATCTGATGGAGAGACAGGGCGAGTCCAGTTTCTTACGGCTTCAGTCTTTTGAGGATCTACTCTAATGCCATCATCGAAAATAATATGACCAAGGAATGCTACTGACCTTAGCCTAAATTTTCACTTATTGAATTTGGCGAATAGCTGATGATATCTAAGAGTCTGAAGTATTGTTCTGAGATGGTCTGCATGATCTCACTCACTGTAGGAATACACCAGAATATCATCTATGAAGACTATGACAAACATGTCCAAGTATTGCTTGAACACACGATTCATCAAGTCCATCAAAGTGGCTGGGGAATTAGTAAGACCAAAAGACATGACTAGAAATTCTAAGTGACCATACCAAGTATGGAAAGCTATTTTTGGAATGTCACATCTTCTGACTTTGAGCTGATGATAGCCAGATCTGAGGTCTATATTGGAGGAATAACTGGCACCCTGAAGTTGGTCAAACAAGTCATCGATTATAGGAAGAGGATGATTGGTCTTGACCATGACTTTATTGAGTTGACATTTAATCTATGCACATTCTGAGAAAACCGTCTTTTTTGCGCACGAATAAGACTGGTGCGCCCCATGGGGAAATGATGGGTCTGATGAATCCCCTGTCTAAGAGATCCTTCAACTGTTCTTTCAATTCTTTGAGTTTTGTTGGTTCCATTCCATATGGTGGAATAGATATGGACTGAGTATCTGGAAGAAGGTCAATACCGAAGTCTATTTCCCTTTCAGGAGGAATTCCTGGAAGATCTTCGGGAAAGATATTTGTGTATTCATTTACAACTGGAACTAATTCAAGACTGGAAGTCTCGAAAATGGAATCCTTAACATGAACAAGATGATAGACATATCCCTTAGATATCTTTTTCCTTGCCATAAGGTAGGAAACAAGCTGACCTCTAAAAGCAGATATACTACCCTTCCACTCTAGGATGGGTTCATTTGGGAACTAAAACTGGACTATTCTATTTCTGCAGTTGACTGTGGCATAGCAGGAATTAAGCTAATTGATGCCAACAAGGACATCAAAATCAGTCATCTCTAATTCGACTAAGTCTGCTGAAGTGACTTTCTCGAATATCATAGCCGGGCAGTTCTTGTATACCCGTTGGGCTATGATGGTTTTACCCACTGGGGTAGAGACTGAAAAGGGATCTACTAGAATTTTGGGACTAATTTTGAAATCAACTGCTATATAAGGAGTGACAAAAGACAAAGAAGCTCCTAGATCTAGCAAAGCGTAAATATGCACATGAAATATCTGTAATGTACCAGTAACTACATCAGGAAAATTTTCCTAATCTTGTCGAGACTGAAGAGTATAGAGGAGATTTGGGCCTTTCCCACTACTAGCACTGGAGGTGGCACCCTACTGATTTGGGCGATCGAAATGAGCTGAGGAGCAGAGATAACTCTGATAACCTGACTGAGGGCAGTATCTGACTCTGTGTCCTAGCTTGCCACAATTGAAACAGATATCGCTGCCAGCTCTGCACACACCCTTGTGGTTCTTACTACAAGTCTGACAAAGTGGATTAGTTTGGGCACTGCTAACGCTGCCCTGGGACTTAGAGCCTGGCACTCTATCTTTGTTACCCTCTCTGAACTTAGGAACTAGAACACTGGCTAAAAAAGGGGCTGGAATTGATGACTTAGGATGAAACTGAGAACGGGTTCCTCCTTCTGATTTAGGCTGAGAAAAGTTGAAAGTACCTGTCTTTGCTCTCTTATTCTGCTTCTCCCTCATTTTAATCTTTTGCTCCTCTATCTACTGAGCATGAGTCATAATCCTGGCTAAAGTTATGTCACTATTCAACATAGCCGATTTGCACTCATTAACCACGCTATCATTCACCCCTGATACAAACTTACTCATCCTTGCCCTGTTATCTACAACCACATGAGGGGCATATCTGGCTAATTGAGAAAACTTAAGAGAATATTCTTTCATTGTCATATTTCCCTGCCTGAGGTTAATGAATTCTAGCACCTTAGCTTTTCTAAGATGTAGGGGAAAGAATCTATTAAGGAACGCAGAAGCAAACTCCTCCCACTCAACTAACCCTGCATCGTATGCCCTCTCTAACTTCCACTACTTGAACCAAGTGTGAGCAACATCCTGCAACTGATATGCAGCTAGCTCAGCACTCTCAATAGTAGTCACCCCATGATGTCTGTCACCTTCTGCACCTGATCTAGGAATTCCTGAGGGTCGTCATCTGTCTTAGACCTAAGAAGGGTTGGAGAATTCATTCAGGTGAAGTCCCGAATATTGGCTGCAGCTGAATTGGACACTAGGTTGGCTGGAATGACAGTTGGTCGTTTATTCTGGGAAGCAACTGACTGAGCAAGAGTGGTGAATGCGACCCTGAACTCCGCATGAGAAACATGTTCGTCCAAGGGATCTTCTTGGACAGGCTGGGTTCTTCTCTTGGGAGGCATGTTCTGAAATAAAGAGAAGAAGTAGATTAGACTGACAGATTAACTTAAGATTATGCTTACTGGCATGACATGAATACTGAAAGAAGGAAAACTGTTCCTAAAAATCTTATAGCCTCTTGTACATAAATGTGGTGCGCAACACACCGATGTACAAGACTCTACTAGATGCATCTTTCAGACTTCCTAGGACACTATTGAACCTTAGGCTCTGATACCAAGTTTGTAACGCCCCAAATCTAGTACTCGGAATGCTACACGGTTCTCATGACCCCAAACAACCACAAGCTAACCCATGACTAAATTTGTACCTATACTGCATAAAATACTGATAAATATAAAAACATGAACTGAAAGGTCATAAGGTTCAAAATTGAACATGATTTGAATAATATAACATCTATGTGGGGTAATAGAATACCTAAAACAAAACTAAAAATACTAAAGTCTGAAACGTGATAGTCTGGAAAGCCTCTAAACATGACTGTCTGAATGAGTAAGGAGTTGATGGGCCATGTCCCCAACTAACTCCAACTAGTAAACTAATTAATGAGATAATAGAAAAATAATCATCATGTCCTCGAAAGATGAGGTCTCACTTCTAACTCCGACTTCTGAGACTGGAATCTACTGCTGCTCTGGAGCTCGTATCTGTGAACCTATGGTATAAGACACCATAGCGCGAATACATCAGTACAACTAAATGTATTGGTATACATATGAGGTAAGTTGAATGCATGGGGTTCATATGCATGAATAATAATAATAACTGACTGACTATCATGAGCGTGAGAATACATGAATGAGACATAATAACTGACACTAATATCGTGATAACATGATTACTGATAACTGAATACTTATAACATGACATAATGATAAGTGATATACTAATAACATGAGTGACTGTAGCTGACAGTCCTGAAATCTGAAGAACTATCTGAGTTCTTTTACTGAGACTGATACTAAAAACTGTGGGAGGTAGTCATCTAACTAACATTCCCCTATTACGCCATAATGGATGAGTTGGAGTCCAATCTGTAACCCTAATTAGAAGGGTGTCAATACTGCACCACTGGTAAGGACAAGCTGTGGGTGACCTTCATTTGATAGTGTCCTTAAAAGAGAATGGTAGCGCCCTTATCTGACAGTGCTTATCCACCTCATCAACCCTTATCGTAAAGTGTTGATGTCTCAACGTATGCTAGCTATATAGTTCTGGAATGCAAGGATGACTTCTAAGGATCACACCCTTATCTGACAGTATATGTCCCCATCTTTGGGTTCACTTGGTGCTAATTCCTACTCCCATCTGATTAGACTCTGAACATGAGTAACTGAACTATACATGGACTGAGTTACTGCATTTTGTTGACTGATAGAATACTACTAATATCTGACAACTGACTGAGTTCATGAGATCATGAAGATTTCCTGAGTCATAAGACTGTCTGAAGTCTAAGGATCATAACTTGACTAAGAGTATCGTGAAAACATGACATGGTTCTAGGCACACAGCTAATATTTTGGGTACAAGTACCCCCAAGACTCGATCGAAGGAAACTAACAAAGCATGACTTACTTGGACACCTGACTAACATCATAATCCATAATATATTTATTGAAGCATTTCATCAAACATGTGATATGCATAAACTTGTACATTCACGAGGATTTCCTGTTATCATGCTAGTTGGGTATTTTCCTTCATCTAGACATTTAATCAAACACATGATATGCCTAGTATATGTAAATAATATTATATAATAGTTAAACAACATGGTTCAATTCTAATTCCATCATTCAAGGGTTTGGTCATAGGTTTGCATGAATCTATACCTATACTAATCAAACCAACATAAAAATTTATCACCCAACATGGAATAGAATTCAACTACTCATTATCAATATGGACAAGAGCAGCCCAATCATGAAATTCATAAAGGAAATCATAAACTTGAACTTAGAAAAAGGATCCTTGGGCTTCATAGACGAAAGGGGTCCATGAATAAACACTATGCATACCTTAGTTCAAGTTTTCGTGAAGATTGACGGTGAAACCTTCTTGAATTTTAAATCCCTAATAAAAACCCTAGCTTGTTCTTGAGAGAAACTAGTATACTTTGGATGAAAAGTGGCTGAATCACGTGTTAAAAGGATTAAATAGGGGTGGGAAATTGACCCTTTTAACCTTGGACGCGTCTTGTAATTTCAGTGAAAACTTTCCGAACTGGACCCCTGGTGCTACGCGGCGCTATCGTGCGTGTCACTTGAATTTTACAATTGGTAAATTGAGGGATGGCGCGATGCGGAGCCATCGTGTTGCCCTTTCTTTTGCGACCTGGAACTTTGGCGCGACGAGGGAAAATTTGCATTGAGACACTGGAAAAAGGACAATTGCCAATTTAGATTATGGCGCGGCATCTTGAAATAGGCAAATTTTATATCGAGTTTTACACGAGAACTTGAAATAGCCATAACTTCTTTCCCGATTATCGGATTTAGGCAAATTTTATATCAATGGAAAGCTTATTCAATTTTTCACATGACAAAAAATGAAAATCTTGAAAATTCCTCATGGAATAATTATCATTTAATTTAGAAGCTAATACTAGGCATTCTTGGGACGAAATTAGCTAGGAAAATTTGGGGTATTACACAAATACTGCTTCATAAAATGTTTTATTTTCACCAAACATCTTAGTTGCATACTAATTTCTACTGTAAGTCCATTCTCCATACATACCAATTTACCCAACCATACTCTATACATACCAATTTACACAACCAAAATCAAAAATATAAATGGTGGACTTAAATATTTATTTTCAAACAGCCATATCTAATTAAGGCAGAATTACAGACATGTCTATCAAAAAATTCAAAAGAATGGAAAATAAACACAACTACGGCTAGAAGATTTGTAGCAACCAAATTGTGAAATCAAGAAGTCACAAATTCTAAGGAGAAAACTCATACAGTTAGAGTGAGCACAGTAAAACTAAATTAAAACTTCAAACTCACTACCAGCAATTTCAATTTTCCAAGTAAGGACTGTAAAAGGGAGATGTCGATAGATACAAAATGGTGTATTTTTGGTTGCATTATTCAATATATATAGAAAGTAGTTGATAGTAAACACGTGGATGTAAAGTCTTTCCACGTGCCTCACCATCACTTTAAAAAGGCCAGAAAAGAAAATAAATTAAAAATCTCTCTTGTATATTCTATGAAACTTGAAGTACAATAATTTCATGTTGTGATAGTACAACCCTTGTTGGCTTATACATAAGGGTAATATATTAACTTAAATAGCCATATTAAATAAAACAATGATAAATAATTTTATAGATAATCATTGAATTAAATGACCATTTGAGGAATTAACTCAATATTACCTGATATAAATCGTAAGTTATAAAGTCTAAAAAGTAAAATAAGAAAAAACATTATATTAAGATCAAGATCATTCATTCTTTCTATATAATTTTGTGTAAAATAGAATGTTAAAAAATGAATTGTTATTATTAAAAAAGAATTGTTATTATTAAAATAAGCAGCACTTTCTCAAAATTACAACTTATAGCAAAAGTAGAAATATTTTAATATTTTTATTAAAAAACACGTGGATTCCACCTATTATTTTACCTTTACCTATTTTCAAGCCACTTTCCCTATTTTAGTTCCCTTCACTATAACGTTTTCTTTGATTTTTTTTTTCAAATACTGCTATTTCCTCTCAAATTTTGGGTAAACATTGTTCCCCATCAATTAAGGTAAGTTAATGCATGTTATTTTTTCTATATAACTTCTTTTTTGTGATTTATTTTTGGCATTTTTCAACCTTCTTCTGCGTTTTGTTTTGTTTTTTTAGGTTTTTTTTCTTTTTTTTTTGTGTTGAAATTTCTAGAGTTACGCGATAATGGCAGAACATGCACATCGTAGTAGTTCAGTTAGAGGTATTCCACCAAGGAATTTAGGTTTCCATGAACTACCATCGTTTAGTCTTGGTTTAACACAAAATGAAGACATTAACTTGATTTCTACTAATATTCAGTCGAAGAGAGGTGTTAGCATAGAAGAGATGAGATCGAAGCAGCGTAAAAATTCGGAAAAGATTGTGGAAATCATGAAATGGAAAGCATTGAGAGAATCTTCATCCCCAAAATCCTCAAAAATTCAAAAATTGATGAAAAAGAGGAAGTCAGTCTAAAAAAGGAGAATCTAGTAAAATTACAACTCATGTCTCATCTGATTATGAATTTGAAGAAAAGAAAGTAGAGAAGGTATTTTTGCATTTGTAATTTTGTATTTTATGGACAATATGTTCATTCTTTGTAATGTGAAGATATGCACTGTTACATTTAAGATATGTTTTTTATTTAGGGATTATATAAAATGTATTTTTTATAGTATAGATATGTATTTGTATTTGGTACTGATAAGATTTGTATTTGTATTCGTATTTATTTTTGTATTTGTATTGGGTACTGATAAGATTTGTATTTGTTATAGTATAGATATGTATTTGAATTTGATATTGTAAGATTTATATTTGTTACAGTATAGATATGTATTTTTGTATTTGTAATCTTATATTTTATGAATAATATGTTCATATATGTATTTATGTTTTTATAATGTGAAGATATGCATCTGTTAAATTTAAGATATGTTTTTGTATTTTAGGGATTATATAAAATGTATTTGTTACAGTATAAATATATATTTGTATTTGGTTCTGATATGTAATTTTAAGATTTATTCTGTAAATACATATGTTGAACTGTTTTGACATGTAAATATTATATATGTTACAGTTTAGATATGTATTTATATTATTTACTGGTCATGATGTTGTGATGCTTGCTGAAATTAAAAAGTTAGCCGAGGTTATACCTTTAGGTATTTTGGCATGTAAATTCTATGAGAACAAAGGTGTTGATATTGACAATTATTCAAATTACAAATTTAATGATAAGATGAATCTATTTGATGTTTTCCTTATGGAAAATTTGTCTCAACAACCAAATGACAGCCTGTAAGTATTGAATAGACATATTACATGTGTGTGTATATATATATATATATATTCATTTTATACAAATATTACTTATTAATTAATGTATTTCCAGAGATTGTGGTTTATATATGATGACATATGCTGAGTGCCTTACTTTTGGTGAAGGTGTTCCAAATGTTGACTTTAATCCAGATCTTGTTCGCATGAGATATTCTTCAATATTGTGGCATTATGGTACAAGGAAATAAGAAGAGAAGGCACACAGTGATGATGAAGCACTAACGAGGCCTCCTAGGGAAACTAGGACAACAGAAGATACAGAAGTTGTAATACCCCAAAAATCAAAACCTACGTTAGAGCCATGTTTCAAGATCATGTAAATTACATTGTAGTTCTTTGGTAGTTTTGAGTGAGTTTGATGTATATTAAGGCCTCGGATAACTCCCAGTTATTAGACGAATCAAAATAATCCTTACCGATTGAAATTTTGATAAGAATGTTGCCTTCGACAACTTCAAACAACCATATATTTATTATACTTAGAATTATCTATCTCAAGACCCACCAAGTTATAGTAAATTGAATTGGCTTTCTAACGATACTAATTTCGCCCAAATCCAATATTCAAGTAAGAAGTTATGGCACTTTTAGTGCAAAATAGTAGCCCATCACGATAAGGCCACGTCGTGGTGATGGCCAATTTCACATCATCCTTTTCCATTGTGTCATCGCGATACTCACCACGTCGCGCCAAGGGGTATTTTATCAATTATTATTTTTTAGTGAGGCACCGCGATGGCGCCGCGTCATGCCAAAGTTCCAGTTCTCAGTTGTCCATTTCCAGTGGCACAACGCGATAGCACCGCATCGTGCCGTTAGGCAAAATAGGGATTGTCCTTTTTCCAGTGGCCCGACGCAATTGTACCACATCGCGCCGTTATGCAAAATCGGGATTTTTCAGTTTCTAGTTTCGAGTTTAACTTTCCAAGGACATTTAAGTCTTTTTCGCTTCATCCTATTCAATAAAAAATGGGATTAAACATTAGTTAAGGCATTATATTCAATATTTTCACAATTTCCTCTTCAAAAAGAAACCCTAGCCACCACCCAAATTCATCAAGTTCAACCATTTATTCCTCAAGAAAGTTTAAGAATTCAAGCTTCTCCACCCAAGGACGATCAAGAACTACAATTCTTTTGCAAGATTAAAACCCTAAGGTATGTTAGATGTTCATCCATGGGACCTTTTCACTCATGGAGTCCAAGAATCCATATTTTATATTTTAAATCATGAAATTACATGTTTATAATGATTCATCTCCATGAAGCTTTTATGAATTTTGATCATACATGATGTTTACAATCTATATTTTCATGAAATTGTTGGTGATATTAAACCTTACATGTTTGAATGGTGTTGTTTGTTGAATTTAAATCCTAATTGGTGATCTTAGAAGTGAAATCATGTTATTACTATAAGTTTTAAAACTATTCCTATGCTTAGTTTAAACCATGAATTGCAAGTGTTTGATGAAATGCCTAAATGATTGAGTTTTGAATAATGACTACTTATTACATGTTTACAAGTTAAGATTTTGGAATTTGTTTTCAAGTGGAATGCATTATAGTATGATTTAAATATTATGATTTCCATATCATGTTCATGAGAATTCAGAATAAATCCTCAGTTTATGATTTTGTCACGTGATCATGCTATCTCATCATGTCTAGAAATATCCTCATGTTAAAGTCTTGGTCCCCATGTATTTGATGAAATTCTTAAGTGAATAATTGTGAACAATAATTTCCTTCCATGGTTTCAAAGCTTTTAATATGATCTTGTTGTTATTGCTATCGAGTCCTAGGGGTTATGAATACCCAAAATTTACCTATTTACTTAGTCTCAATAGTTTCAGAATAATTTCAGACACGTATGAGCATTATCAGTTTAGTTCGTTATCATATCAGTCAAACTAAGATCAGTTCAGTAACCCGAGTCAATTCCCTCTTCAGTTAAGATTAGCTCAGTCTCGTAATTAGTGTCAATTCTATTAGGAGTATGATTCAGCATCGAGCGAGCCTAGGGATGGGGTGTCACCTGTCAGTTAGGACTGGGTCCTTAGAAGCAATCCCTAAAGTTCTTAAACTACGTAGCCAGTGTAGGTTATGAGATGTCACCTTCCAGTTTAGGACTGACACTCTCAGGAATAACCTACTATCTTAAGACTGATCTCAGGGGTCACTCTCTAGATTAGGACTGACTCCACATCCATTGTTAATACCCGTGGTGCAGTACTAGCACCCTTCCAACTGGGGTCACAGGTTGGAACCCGATCAGCTCAGACTGGGGCATGTTCGTTAGATGATACCTCCCATAATTTTAGTCTCAGTATTCAGTTCAGAACTCAGTTCAGTTTTACTTGACCATAACTTACAGTTAATCAGTTATTCAGTTATCAAATTTCAGTAGTTTAGTTAGAGATTATATCAGAAATATATTATATTCTTGGTCATGCATTCTTATATTTTACAACTTTTATGCATTTATATTCTGTATCATCATGCTAACCAGACCATCACTACTCCATGCATGTTTACTAAGTTACTTCAAATCATTTAGCTAGTTATTACTTCATGTTCAGCTATCCCATGTTATTCATTCAGTTGGTTATCATTCATGCATATAAACCCATGCATCTCAGTCTTACCTCATTTGGCATACCAGTACATTCAAAGTATTGATCGCATACTTGTTTCTTGCACTATGATGTTTCATATAATAGGTTCGTACACTCAGATTCTCGATCGTACCTAGATATCCCAGTGCATCAGTAGCTAGCAGCAGCAGTGGTGAGTCCTCACGTTCCGAGGACCAGTTATGTTATTTTAATTTTTCTCAATTTTAGCAGATAGTCGGAGTTGGTTGGGGGGCTTGTCCCATCAACTCCTCAGTTATTCAGTTAGAGGCTTTTACACTAGTACAAATAGTTAGGTATCTTTTCAGTATGTTTTCAAATGTTAACTTCATGATTCAGTAGTGATTACAGTTTTTAAAACCTTATGGCGTTTTAGTTAAATTCCTCACATATTTTTTTGTCATCAGTTTTGTTCAGCTCTCACAGCAGGTACCAGCTTATGGGTTAGCATGTGGTCCCTCTGGACTGTAAGCACTGTGTGATGCTTAGGGTATACTCGGGACTATAAGCACCGTGTGACGCCCAGAGTATACTCTCGGGGCATTACAGAAGTACATGATATTTGATGTTTATTTTGAATTTATTGTATTTGACAATAGTTAACTTTAGGTGGACTAATATTTAGTTGAATATTTCTTAGGTTTCATATGTTACTTTAATGTTGAAAGTCAATATTTTAATGTTTATTTGATGTGATATTTAGAATTTTGATGTTTAAACTATAAAATAGAATTTTTCATGGTTAGTGTATGTTTCTGTTATGCATATATCGGTATGAATATGTGGTTTTCATTTTTGAATATATTTTTGAGTAATTAATATGTATATTCCAGTTACTATATGTATTTTCCAGTTATGCATTTGTATTTTTCATTTTATGCATATGTATTTTGAATAATGCATGTATTTTTTTCCAGATTTGCATATATATTTCTTAATAATACATAGTTATTGTATAGTTATGCATAAGTCCATATATAGTTATGATGCATATGTATTTATGATTAATACATAAGTATTTTATCAAAAATGTGTATTGTCCTCTTTTTATGTTATGCATATGTATTTATGCATAATGCATATGTATATATTATTAATACATATGTATTTATGCATAATGCATATGTATATATTTTTTACAAGTCTGAATATATATTTTTATTATTCATATATATATATATATGTGTGTGTGTGTGTATATATATATTTTTTTGAATATGTATTTTTCGGTTATGCATATGTATATGTATTTGTCCAGTTTAATACATATGTTTTTTATCAGATATACATATGTATTTTAGCAGATATGAATATGTATTTATGAGTTATCCATAGGTTTTTTCCAATTATGTGTATATATCTATGAATAATCCTTATTTATGTATGATTAATGTATATTTTTAGAAAAAAAAATATATGTATTTAAAGTTTTGATTACGTAATTGATATGTCTTTATAAGTATTTTTTGATTTTTTTATTTATTACATAAATGTATTTAACTTATTCTTAGTTTTTATACGTGGGCATAGGTACGTATTAGATTCTCATATGTATTTTTCAGATTAAAAATTTGGTATGTGTGGCTTCCAGTTTCTTAGGTATAAATCAATGATGTTATATGTCTTGTACAATATATTCATAATGAATTAAGTTAAGCAAGTTCAGTAAAAAAATTACAACAACTTAACTATAACAAGTTCAATAACGTCAAACATTTTTATCATAATTTAGAATCATATAATTATCAGTGAAAAAATGAAGCAATTATTTTTTGACATAATGCTACATCATGAACAGATCAACATTTAAACTACAACTGCAACATTTAAACTATAACAATGAAAAAATTCAGCTACATCATGAAAAAATATTAACATAATGCTACATCGTGAAAAAGTAATTGCAACATTTAAACTATAACATGTTCAACAACATCAAACATTTGTTTCAAAATTTAGAATCTCATTATTCTCAATGAAAAAATTCAGCAATTATTTTTTGACTAAATACATCAACAAACTTATCATTTGTTGTATTTCCTACATGAAGACCTATTGTGACATTTAAATCCACATGCACAACAATAATTTTTATTTTTCTTTCCGAACATATCTCATTCTGATTTTCTACGATCCTTCTTTGGAGGTCTTCCAGGGGGGCGCTTGTATTTTGAGGGCAGAACTATCTCCTCCAATATTTCCTGTGGAATTATCCAGTCATCTTTGTGTGGTAGAGGATAAACTGAAAGATCATAGGGTCTCAAGAATATTTTTGGCTTGTATAGATCAGAGCAATATGGTCCCTTCTTAAAAATTTTACTATCAAGTATTGCACAAGCATACACACAAGGTAACTCATCCAATTGGAATGCATGGAAAGAACATTTTTTTCTGTAAGGCAAATGATAAAATGTTTCTCCTTATCGCGGACTGTATAGACATACTCTGATGCCGGTATAACCTGAAATTATTAAAACAAAACTAATTAAAAAATAAAAATCAATTTGACAATTCTAATAGTTCCATTTTAGCAAATGTATTTTTCCAACTCAGCATATGTATATTACAAGTCAGAATATATATATTTCTGCTATGCATATGTATTTTCATTACAGCATATATATTTTTTCATTTTTTACTAATCTGTATATGAACATATATTTCGTACAACATGTGAAAATACAATTATATATAAAACATGATTACATACGTACTATATACAACAACTAATTCATATATATAAAACTGCAAAATGAATTCCAACGAAAAGAAATCTTTTAGTCGAATACTAGTTATTCTCGACTAAAATTCAAATTTAACGTATAACAATTGTATCTCAATTTTTAAATTACCTAACGACACAAATAACTTTTGATATGAGTACGATCACGTAGATGGACTTATGAGGGCGTATGTTGGACCCGAGACTTGGTGTGTGCAAATGAAGTGCAAAGGATCACCTAAATAGACACCAAAACAGTCCACTACATACACTAGAAGGGCAAAAATAGTCCACTTCAGGCACTATAGGGACGCCCCTTCACTAAGGGGCATTTTGGTCATTTTATCTATTATTTGTAATACACTATAAATAGAATAATGTAGGGTTTCATTCATTAGTTTTTGTTAAATATGAAAGTGTAACACTTAGAAACATCTCTCTTGAGAGAATGGCCCTCCTTGGACAAAATTATAACTAGGAAAATCAACTTGAGTGTGGAATCAATCGTGTTGGATTCAAGCTTAGAAACGTTGGATGCTTGGGAGATTAAGGTCCCTCTTGTTTCAACGTAAGAGATAGGTAAATTTTTGTGAGTATTGTTAAGGGTCCAAGAGTGGAATATGTTCTTGGATTCTTAAGATTATTCCTTCATGTAGTCTATCTATTTATTTTGTATCTTATTGTAATCGTGTAGTTTGTATCTTATAATGTAACTCGAAACTTGTGTCTTGTGTTCATACTGTTCATCCTCTTATTTTTGTTAAACTTAGTTTGGGTTGCTGTTTTGGTGTCAAATAAACCATTATATCGTGTATTATTGTTGTTATTTGTGAATCCGAGTGTGGTCATCAAAAGGGTCCTCGATTTCTTTCAATTTGTGGACTGATTTTGGTGTTTGTTTCGTGCTTTGTAGTTTATCTTGTATCATTTGGTATCAAAGAATGTCTTGATTTTGTTCTCACAAGATCAAATCTTGGGCTTGCTTGTTAGAAAAATTAAAAGAAAATGTTAGAAAACTAAAAAATAAAAAGAACCAAATTCGTACGTGTTTGTGTTCTTGGCCGAAATTGTGTTATTGTTGTGTCTTGGCCGATATTTTTACTTGTTTTGTTGTTTCTGGTGTTAGTTTTCTTCATCTCTAACACTCTTTTGTCTAAATCTAAATTTGACCTTGAAATGTTGATCTTGTTATTGTGAACATAACTTGGCCGATTGTGTTGGCATTGTTGTTGTGGCTTCACCTTTGGACGTGTACTGGTAAAATTGTTGACTGTTGTGGAAGTTGAAGTCGTTGTTCTTAAGCTTGGAAGTGAATGTTGTTATAAATTGGTGGCCTAAGAACATTTTGTTGAAGTGTTGTAGTCTTGGCCGTGTGAGACATTATTGTTGTGGGGTTGGCCATGTGAAAAATTATTGGTGTTCTTGGAGATTATTGTTGTAGTTCTTGGTGTTTTTTTTCTTGATGTTCATCACCACCTTCATATATTGTTGAATATAAAGTGAATGCTAAATCCAAAAAATTGAAGAAAAAGGGTGTATTATTTGTTAGTCTTGAAAGACACTACAACCAACCAAGACCTATCAATCAAGTCTCAATCACTTTCCAACACTTTTTCATGATTTAAGGATCCATGTTTTAAAGAGAAGTACAAGAAAAATTCAAGTCTTGAAAATTGAGAATTGAAAAAGGTTCCAAGACTTTTTTTTGCCCTCCTAAAACAAAATTCCACCAATCCAAATTAAATTTTTTACCAAGACATGAACATTTGAGAATAACAATTTGTTAGAAAGACCGCAACCAATATGTGGCTTCCACGTTATCAAGTTACTGTTCTTGCATCAAATTTCAGATTTTGAAGTTTCCTTTTATTGTTCCTTAGTTTCAATTTCGTTGGTTCCAATACTAATTGGCAAACTAGTACTCATCTACTAGATTGTTAGTCAGTCTTTGTGTTTATTCATTCGTGTTAAGCGTTTGTTGTGTGTTTTTCTCTTTTGTGAATTTGTTGTATCTTTTTGGTTCAAGTACGTAAAATAAAATTCTTTGAGTCAACTCAAACGAAAATCTATTCCAAGCAAGATTAGACTCGGCCCTCAATCACTCGCAAAGTACAAGCCGTCTTTCAACACTTGTGAAACCAAGTGTGAGGTAAAAACCGAGAGTGAGAGTGTGGTGAGGCATTTTTGATCTAAGAAGTTTGTTTATTTTATTTTATTTGTTGTTTCTTTTTCTTTTAGGTACCATGGTTGCCCATAATCTCGATGCCACGTTTGATCACATTAATGACAATATTGAACATCACTTTGAAAGGTTACGCCAATTGCTACCTAAACTTCTCCCACCAAATCCAATTCCCCGTGTCCAAACACCTTGTGATGAGAGTGCCCCAAATGAAGAAGTGGGATGCCATGACCCGCACCAAGGTGACTATCGTAGCTCATGTGAGCTACGAGATAAAAACTTTATCCCCTACGCTCCTCTAAGCTTAGAATGTTGTGATGTGGCTAGTAGTGGCCAATTAGATGTAGTTGCGGATTTACCTAGGGTAGAGGTGTTTGAGTCTCCTTATTGTGATACTCTTGGTGATATTAGGTCACATGAGGACCAAACTCTTGTTATAAGTATGTAAGAACTAGTTGATCCTTTAGATGACAAAATTGATTCTTCTTGTAAGAATGATTTATGTTCATCTAGTGCTAGCACTTATAACTTGAACAAGGTTCTATTACCAATTGACAAGAATACTCACACACTAGTGGACCCTTGTGAAAACCAAGGTAAGTCTACGTTGGTATACGGGTTACCAACAACTAGTGAGGACGTGCAAAATGATCAATTGGGTGAAGATGACCTTGATTTGTTTGAAAGTATAGGAAACCCGAATTATGATTATACTTGTGAAAATGTTTTTGGACGTAACCCCTTGGTTGCCCATAATAGTATGAAGCTAAGCGCGGGTTACCCTTTTAAAATGGAGTATGACCGAAATCCATTCCCCTAGCTACTTGTCCCATTTGATCCTAGTGCCATCTTAGAGTATGGTAGGAGTAATCTCGGCCTTTGTTCTATATTTCTTGAGTATGATCCCTTTGCTGCCCATGATAGTTTATGTCTATGTAGGGACTACTCTCTTGAAAGAGAAAGTGTTGCATGTCTAGAAGTGTTATCTACTCCTTCTTCACGTGTTTCCTATGTTGAGCATACTAATGAAGATGAACTTGAAAATAGTAAGTACTTACATGAGGACACCCTAGTTGGAGTTGAATTGTATGGCAACTTTGTCTACCTCTTTGTGCTCATGATATTTTCCATAGTGATATAGAGGGTATGCCTAATTTTGAGGACGGCACCATAGGGGAAAGTAGGAGTGGCCGAGACCTAATCCCTTGGTTATGAATACCATTTGATCTCGATGCAAACTTGGGATGGAAAAGGGTTATTTTTGGCTTAGGCTCATTTTGTTTTAGTGTTTATCCGAGCCACTTCCTTTGTCACATTTGTACTAATCTTTTCATGTTTAATACAAAGGACTCGTGGATATACTTTAAATTTGTTCCCCCTAGGCATGGCATATTGATGTATTTATTTTTAATGACCCTAACCCTCGTATCATGAGAATATGTGATTGTTTGTCTTCTCTTGATTTTACAAGGTACGGATTCGAGGTCGAATCCTTTTCAAGAAGGGGAGAATGAAGCGAGTATGATCACATAGATGGACTTATGAGGGTGTATGTTGTACCCGAGACTTGGTGTGTGCAAATAAATTGTAAAGGAGAACCTAAATGGACACCAAAATGGTCCACTACATACACTAGAAGGGCCAAAATAGTCCACTACAAGCACTAGAGGGACGCCCCTTCACTAAGGGGCCTTTTGGTCATTTTATCTATTATTTATAATATATTATAAATATAATAATGTAGGCTTTCATTCGTTAGTTTTTTTTGAATATGAAAGTGTAACACTTATAAACATCTCTCTTGAGAGAATGGCCCTCCTTGGCCGAAATTGTAACTAGGGAAATCAACTTAAGTGTGGAATCACTCGTGTTGGATTCAAGCTTGGAAACGTTGGATGCTTGGGAGATTGAGGTCCCTCTTGTTTCAATGTAAGATATAGGTGTATTTTTATGAGTAGTGTTAAGGGTCCAAGAGTGGAATATGTTCTTGGGTTCTTAAGATTATTCCTTCTTGTAGTCTATATATTTATCTTGTATCTTGTCGTAATCATGTTGTTTGTATTCTTGTTAATGTAACCCAAAACTTGTGTCTTGTGTTCATCTTGTTCAACCTTTTATTGTTGTTAAACTTAGTTTGGGTTGTTGTTTTGGTGTCAAATACACCATTATATCGTGTATTATTGTTGTTATTTGTGAATCCGAGTGTGGTCATCAAAAGGGCCTCGATTTTTTCAACTTGTGGACTGATTTTGGTGTTTCTTTCATGTTTCCTAGTTTTTCTTGTATCAACTTTGAATTTGAAAAGAAGAATTTCGCTCAGATCATTTTTTTAAAAAAAATTGATAAAATTCATATACGATCTCAAATTTTTAAATTCCGTGACTGTTACGCAATTTTGTTACAAGTTTTTCATCAATTTTTGCAATTTTATTTTATGAAATTCACAAATAGAATCAAGTTTTTTTATCGATACCTTTAATTGGACAGTTGTATTTTCAATCATTTCTTCAAAATTTTAGACGATCATCAATTATATTAGAAGTACTCTGTTTTTTAATTTGCTTTAAGTTGCTGATTATGGAAAATATTTTTTGAATTTGAATTATGTTGCTATCAATTAATAGTTATGGTAAAAAAAGAGTCATGTAAGGTAAAGGAATCTGTATAGTTAAATATAACATGAATTAAGGAACTATTTCTTCCCTTATTTAACTCTAACTGGTTAGAGTTAAATTAGGAATAGGTTCTTTTTGTATATGTATTTATATAGCAACATTTCACTTAAATACAAAATATATATTTCTATTTTTCGTAATTTAAAATCGTTGCTATAAAAGTTATAATTAAGGCTTTATAGTTGCTACTTCGGAAATTTTTCCTATAGTTTATCCTTCATTCATATCATTAGCTACTACCATTACGTATATAGCTAGTGGGGGGTTTGGGTTGTAGGTGAAAAAAGAGTTTTAAAATGAGGTGTAGGTGACACAAGTCTTAATAATTGAGTGGAGGTGACAATTACTTTATTATGGATTAAGAAAGTTTGGTAAGTTTGAGAATAGCCCACAAGTTTTTAAATTTACACTTTGATCCAAATGTTTACCTAATAAAATAGGAAACGGAGGGGAAAAAAGGCATCTTTCTCTCTTTTCTCATCCATTGTTGTTTTCTCTCTCTTAGCAATTTTTGTTGTTCATTGTTGCTGCTCCTTTATTCATCATCTTCTACTTCATTATCATCATCTTCTACTTCATTATCATCTTCATGTTCTTCTTGTTGATCATTTTCATTGTTGTTGTTGTTGTTACTGCTACTGTTGCTATTTGACCAATTTCTTAGGTCAAATTTATTTCGTACATCACTTTCCACTTTGGCATTACTTCATATGAGACTTTGGTAAGTCAAATTATCATTTTTTGATGAATTTTTCATCTGGTTAACTGCTATTGTGCTATTTTTCCAACAATGGATAGAACCCGATCATGAATCCAACATAAGAGCAATCTGTTAAAATAGATAAATCATCTGTTGCGACAGATGAGACATCTGTTTCAATGGAAGACTGATATGTTGGATTTATGTTTATGGTTCTATAGGCCGTAACATGAATCAAACAGATGGGTCATCTGTTGCAATAGATGATTTATCTTTTTAAATAGATTAGTTATTTGGTGCAACATGATAAATATCTGTTGCAACAGATTATTAACCTGCTGCAACATAACCTGAACTCGATTCCAACAGATGTGTTGTCTATTGCAACAGGGTAAATATCTGTTGCAACAGATTATTAACCTGTTGCAACAGAACCTAAACTCGATTCCAAAAGATGGTAAATATCTGTTGCAATATATTACTAACCTGTTGCAATAGAACCTGACCTCGATTCCAATAGATCATAGTCTGTTGCAACAGGTAAGTCATCTGTCGCAACAGGTTAATTATCTGTTGGAACATGTCACTCATCTATTGGAATCAGCTTCAAAGGTGCATCAGTACTGTAACATCAATCCCAACAGATATATAGTTTGTTGTAACATATGTTTCACTTGTTACAACAGATGAATCATTTGTTGAAATCATCTTTAGAAGCATAACATGAATCCCAACAGGTAAGTAATCTGTTACGAATGATTACACATTTGTTGGGATTCATTTATGGCACTATGAAATTATTATTAACTTCTTTTAACAAATGACTTTATTTAGGTACCACTAATGGAGGGATCAATAACTATAGGGGTGGATTATCATGATCAATGGATCGAGAAGAGCAATCAATATATATTGCATTGGAACGAGGGTGAAATGCTAGAGACGATAGCTATGACAGTCCAAAGTGATGTTTTATATGATGATTTTGTGAACTTAATCATCAGTTATGGTGGAATGAATTGTCAATCAAAAGAACTCGTCATTAGCTACATGCACAGCTCCTTTGAAAATCAGAGGGTACTGTCTTTCAAGATAACCGATCAGGTTCAGTTGCGTGCTAATCTTAGTAATTCATCCAAGCCAGTGTTAAGGGTATACGTGGTTGAAAATATGAGAGAGAATGAGAACCTGAACGTAGAAGAAGAAAAACAACAAGACATCTTTGATGATAGGTTGGATGATCTAGACATGAATAGTCCAGATGATGATCAAACACCTACACCCGTTGATGCGACCAATATGATGTCCAGTTCTTCTCTATTAACATAGTCTGGAAATCTTCAAGACGACGGGATCAGCTTTTTTATTGGAATGTCATTCAAGGACAAGAATGAACTATCTGCCACTTTGTTTATTTCTTGCTTGAAAAAAGATTTCAGAATAAAGAAGGTGATTAATTTGAGTAGTGTCTTATGCTTCAAATGTGCTAATTTGAACTGCAAGTGGTGGTTGAGAGCGGTGAAGTACGTAAGTTCTGACAGATTCATCATTAATAAATATGAAAAACATCACACATGTGGTTCAGAGCACATATCGGGCCAAAATCCTCATGCTATGGCAAAGGTCCTCGGTGAATATTTCAGGAGTAGTTTCCCCGATGGCAAAGGCCATTCAACAAGGGTTATGGCCAATCAAATCCTTATGGAATTGGGTGTCCTAGTTAGTTATTAGAACATATTTATGGCCATGGGGATTTCCAAAGACTTGGTTAGGGGGACACTCGAGCATGGGTATGCAGTCCTGGATGCCTACCGTTAAGTAAGACGGCATTTCATCTTGATGAAAACGGAAGGTTCAAGTACTTTTTTGTATCCTATGGTGCTTGAATTCAAGGTTTTCGATATTTGAGAAAAGGCATAGCCATCGACGATACCTTCTTGAGGAGAAAGTATAATGAAGTTCTGCTAGCGGTGGTGGCGCAAGATGCGGAGAATCAAATCTTTCATGTCACTTTTTGTGTAGCGGACAAGGAATGTGATGCCTCTTATGGATTTTTTTTTGAACAACTGCAAAGCTGTGCCGAAGATACCGAAGAGTTGTGTTTTGTATCGGATAGGCATCCAAGTATTCCAAAGATGAGTTTATGTTTCTTCACTTCAGCTTACTTTGGTTGTTGCATCAGGCATCTTGGAGAGAACATTCGAACCAACTATCGCAACGAAAGGGTCGTGACCCTTTTTTATAGAGCAGCTAAAGCATATAGTAGAGAGGAGTTTTTAGACCATTTCAATCAAATAATGGATGTGAATCCCAAGGTAGCAGAATTTCTCGTACGTGTCGTTTTTGAGAGATGGACACGGGCATTATGTCTGGTAGATAGGTACATTTTTATCGATTTTAATGTCTTGTTTGAGTTACAAGTTTAGTATGATGTCGTACTAAGTGAGTCTTTTGTATAGGTATAATATTATGACATCAAACATAGCTGAATTGGTGAATTCATTATTTGGTGATGAAAGAGAATTTCCAATCGAATTTCCAATCAAGGCTATGTTTGAAAAAATAAGCCAGAAGTATGGCAAATTTTTTAACGAAAGGCGTGTCCAGTTCAAGTTCCCCAAAAAGAGAACCCGATTTGTTCTCGTAATCAAAAAAATAATATCAACGAACGTCAGTTTAGGGAATAGGTTATTACCTCATAAAATAGCAGATTACAAATTCAGTATCATCGATCATGGTGATGTTGCCACGGTCGATCTTCAACAAAGATCTTGTACGTGTAGAGTTTTTGACTTGGACAAAATACTCTGTCCACATGCCATGACAGTGCTTCGATCTCAATACCGTTATAAATATGGAGCTGAAGTTTATGATCACTCCTCTCAATATTATTCGGTGGAAAAATATGAAATGGCATATAATGGGCATATTACTCTGGTGCCTCCCGAAGAATCTTGGGTTGTTCCTGCAGAGCTTATGGGGAGGTTAATACCTTCTCTATATATTGACCTAAGCATAATCAAACCAGGAAGAAAGCCATATAAGAGGAGGCGTGGAGTCGGAGAATCATTTTCATCAAGAAGAAACAAGTTCTCCGTATGTAAGCGCGTTGGCCACAAAAGAACTACATGGCCGGATCGTAATCCACCATGATCATTGTAATTGCAGAAACTTGTATAGCTGTTTGTTGTGGACTTTTATACATTTAACTCATTGTTGTGAACGTAATGTTATCATTCACTATATATATAATATCTTTTTAATAACTTGTGCATCAATAAAAAGAGGCAAAACATGAACTAAATAATACAACAGACCACAAGTATTTTCAACAGATTACCCATCTATGGCAACAGATGGATATTAGCTGGAAAAACACAACACAGTTTCATAAAACTGGAATATTTTCCTCAAACAGATGATAAATATGTCACAATAGATGGATAATCTGTTGACAGAAACCCAACCGATGACCAATCTGTTCCAACACATGGTCCATTTGTTGAAACTCAAAGGGAAAAATTGCTATTGCTATTGGATTCAAAAATGGCTCCTTACCTCCAACCGTCAATATGTTAACATGTAAAATATTTAGAAGATGAAATAGACAGAATGAAAATTGAATAAGAATTAAAAAGCCAAATCGACTAAAAATAAATTTTTCATTAAACGAAAAATAAAATGCATTAGGTATAGATTCGATATAGAAAAATAAAAATACATACGCAAAAAGAAAAAACATATTCTAAATATTATTATTATTATCATCATCATTAATGGCAGCCGGCCAAGCAACTCGCAGCAACAGGGCCCTCATCAGCCTCTATATCTCTCTGAACATCATCGCTCTCAGGGAGGCCAACTTCCTCTGTAGTTCATTAACCTGCCTCTAAAGTTCCTGCACTGTGTCGCGCAGAATAGCAATGTCCCAAACAGGATCAGCCATATCTAGAACATGCATGAATTGACAAATGTAAAGAAAAGAATCCAAATGTAATACAACGTATACTACAAATTGGTAGATTTACACCGAAAAAAAACTTACCTCAACATAAAGGAATATACTCTTTGAAGATAAGTTGTTGAATATGTCACACGAAAAGAAAAAATGTAAGAAATAAATAAAGTTTAGCAGAATGAAGATTAAGAAGGAACCTATTTATAGAGGATTGAATCTGGACGTATAAAGACAAAAGGCACGTCTGTTGAAGATGTCACATGAAAAGAAAAAATGCAAGAAATAAATAAAGTTTAGCAGAATGAAGATTAAGAAGGGACCTATTTATAGAGGATTGAATCTGGATGTATAAGGACAAAAGGCACGTCTGTTAAGCTCCATTGTATTAATTACATTCAAACTGGTGGCATTTTATTTTTTATAAAAAGTCGCAACTTTTTGGTTTATATTAATACTTCTGACCTTTTCAAAATGGTTTTGAGAATTGATAACAGCCATTATTATTGTGTTGTTGCAACAGATCGTCCATGTGCCACAACAAATTTACCATATATTGCAAAATATAGATTATCTATTGTGATAGATGGACCATATGTTGGGGATGTTTTGATTTCCTCTAACAGCTGATTCATCAGTTGCAACAGATAGAGAATTTGATTCATCAGCTGTTTTGAATGTGTTAGATAAAAAGTCACCATTACCTCTTTTTTAATAGTCACCACATGCGTGCAGATGAATACATAATGTTTGGTATATTGCAACGGATTTATAATTTGTTGCAATATATAGATTATCTGTTGCAACAGATGGACTATATGTTGGAGGAGATATTTTGATTTCTTCCAACAGCTAATTCATCAGTCGCAATAGATGGAGATTTTGATTCATCAGCTATTTTGAATGTGTTAAGATAAAAAAGTCACGACTCTTCACACCTCTTTTTAAATAGTCATCACATGCATGCAGAAGAATAAACAACACTGTAGTTTCTTTGATGAGGTAGGAAGAATAAGGTGCGTGCAATGGATCCACTTTCATGCGTGGGAGTTATGTATTATTGATCAGTCTACCACGACAGACACACATAAAGTGCAATGATTTTGTGAATGCAATTCTTTACCGATTAGACACTGATCCTTCAATCAAGATGATGCATTGTACAATTTAGTTTGATAGGTGCGAACTGATAAGGACAAAAGGTTCCAAGACGGTGGTGTCGATATTTTGTTACAATTTAATGATAGTCTATGCTCATGTTTTTGTGTCAACTTTGGGGAAGGGTTCAAGTTTTTGGCAGCAGTGTAAATATCCAATAGTGATTGGATCGATTTTAATGGCTCAATGGACTTCTTGAAAGGCCTCCTAAGCCTTGCACTGCAGCAAATACCTATGGAACCAATAGAAATTCCCCTGGTCCAAATTTATATGGATGGGTTGCTGGAGGAGACTATTATACAGCAGTAGGTGCTTGGGAGAATACCTGTGTGGGAAGGGGGAGGTTGAAAAGGCCATATATCATCTCAGACCTTGTTTAAGAGGAAACACAAGGTAGGAGGTAAGGAAATTCTAGCGAATCTGTCCAATGAAATTGACATGAGAAATGGAGAAACCTGATAAGCTTCAAATGTGGAAGTGTATCAAAATATAAATATCCGTCAGTCGTTGAAAAAAAATGGTCAATAGGACTGGAGCTGGACACTTTGCTAGAGACTGTAACTAGCGAGCATGGCCTTAATAAAGACTCTCACAAAGTGAATGACCAGAACTCTAAGGAAGAAGGTTCGCGAGCACAGGAAATTGATACGATTATCGGTCAGAATTGAAACCTGAACAAACAACTCCTGAATTAAAAATAAGGGAAGCCAAGGAGTCAATTTCTGAAGTCTAACTTTCATACCATGCCTTCTATTTGTGGTTGTGATCAGGTCTATGGCAGTAGAAACAAAAAGGTCTGAAGTTGGGTAGAAATCCCATGCCTTGTTCTTTCCACTACCTTTCCATAGAAGGCATGGGATGCATATTTAATTTCAGAAATTGCCACCTTGGCTTAATCCGGTATTTTTAATTCAAGAGTAGTTGGTTCAGGTTTCAATTCTGATCAACAATCTTACCACCTTTCGTGTTTGCGAAGCTGCTTTCTTAGAGTTCTGGTCTTGTACTTTGTGAGAGTCTTCATTGAGGCCACGCTCACTAGTTGTAGTCTCTAGCAAAATGACCAGCTCCAGTCCTCTTGACCATTCTTCTTTTACTTCAACGACTGATGGATTTTCATTTTTGGATACGCTTTCACATTCACAGCTCATCCAGTTTTTTTCATTTTTCATGCCAATTTCATCATCCAATTTTGCTACACTTTCCTTCCTACCCTGTGTTTCCTCTTAAATAAGGTTTGAGATGATATATGGCCTTCTCAACCTCCCCCTTCCCACAAAGGTATTCTCCCAAGAACCTACTGTTGTATAATAGTCTCCTCCAGTAACCCATCCATATAAACATAGACCAGGGGAATTTCTATTGGTTTCATCGGTGTTTGCTGCAGTGCGAGGCTTCGAAGGCCTTTCAAGAAGTCCATTGAGCCATTAAAACCGGTCCAATCACTATTGGATATTTAAACTGCCGCCAAAAACTTGAACCCTTCCCTAAACTTAACAAAAAAACATGAGCATGAACCGTCATTAAATTATAACAGGGTATCGACAGCACCTACTTGGTCCCTCAGCCTTACCAGTTTAAAACTAACAACCTTAACTGTAAAATGTCATATCTTGCTTGAAGAATTAACACCTAATAGGTAAAGAACAAACATTCACAAAATCATTGTACTAGATGTGTGTTTTCACGATAGGTTGATCAGTAATACATACCTCCTACATATGAAGTGGTTCCATCTGCAAGCAGCTTATTCCTCCAAACCCATCTTTACACTAGCCTTTAATGCTGGTCGGGCAAAAATGGATCCAGTTTCACTTCCTTTTATCTACAAACAAGAGAAATACATTTAACGTCAAACAAGAGAAGAAGAAGAACATTACAAAAGGGTAACACAAAATTGAGTGAATCAATAGATGACCAATCTGATGCAATAAATTACCCATCTGCTCAACCGATGAGGCATCTGTTGCAACAGATGGATGACATGTTGCAACAAATGAGTCATCTATTGGAGTAAATCAAACCAACCTTGCTACTGGTTTCATTTCTTCAAAAAGTTGCTCTGTCTATACAAAAGGGTAACACAAAATTGAGTGAATCAACAGATGACCAATCTTATGCAATAGATTACCCATCTGTTCAACTGATGAGGCATTTTGCAATAGATATAAAAACAACAGTTCATTCATTCAAGACTTAAAATTCACCTTTCCTTTAATTTTCTCAATAAATAGGAAATTGGTAAATGGGTAAATCATTAATAGCAACAGATGTAAATATCTAATTTAAATGACATACAAAGAAGAAGACGAGATGGAAAGAGCAATAGTGAACCATACCTGCAATGTGAGAAAACCAAAGGGATCAGAACAACCAGTTCAGTCGAGAAAAGATATTGATCTGTTGAGATCCGAAAGGATCCTCATTTGAAAGAAGAGAGAAAAATGAGGCAAAAAGGAAAGAAAGAGTGATAGATGACTTGAGTTGTATCTTGAGTCTTACTTATGTCTGAAGGAGAGAGTATTCTTATAGATATGGGTTTTAAATATTCATTAATAACTTTTGACTTTTGAGGGGCACGAGGAGACGGTGACATTGAAAAGACCAGATAAAACTACTCACTCAGGAGATTTTTGAGTTATCCAAGTAATATTTTTTCCGCCTTAGTATTTTAACTTTTTTTATTTCGAACAGGAAATACCTAAATTTCTTTAAAAAGGGTTTTAAAACACCTAAGTGCAACAGATAACAATTTCTGTTTGAAAATTTCCAAAGCTCGGTCATCTGTCACAACAGATGCGTAATATGTTGCAACAGATGACTTAATCTGTTTGATTAAATCCAACAGAAAAGAAATCTGTTGGAAAAGGTTGAACATTTGTTTTTATACAATTTCAATTGATTTCACATGTTAGACTAATACATTAAGGGGTCGTCAGGTAGAGTATATTGTAAAATATAATGCATGCATTAGTTAATGTGTAATGCTAGTACCTTGTTTGGTACGACTTTTTGCCTATGTATAGTTATACACTATTTCCTATGTATTAGTAATACAAATACTTTAAACACATGCATGAACTTATTAAATGGCCTTAATACCCCTCAATTTCCCTCTCAAAATATTTCACCATTCCTTTTCCCGCCATTTTAATTTGCACTAGTGAATCTTTTCAAAACATTTCACAATTTCTTTTCCCACTATTTGAATTTACAACAATGAATGGTTGACTTAAATAACTATAACATATTTTTTCGTTGCTTCGAGAGTCTTTAAAAAGATTTTAACAAAAAAATTGAGACTATTTCTTAATTTTATGTCTTGTATTTTATTTTTATTTCGACTATGTTAATCCGTTGGTGTAACATATTTGCGCAAAGATGAAGTTCTTGAAATTAATCCTAAACCTCTATATAATAGTTCAACAATATTAATTATGTTTGAAATAACAAAAGAACTTTGTTGCAAAAAAGTGTACAAAATCAAAGAAGGGTATTTTTGTAAACAAAAATTTCTTTTATAGAAATTATGTAAGATGTATTATTTCTTATACATCAAACCAAACAATGTATAAGAGATAATACATGCATAACTAATACAAGCATAACTAATACAAGTATTACTAATGCTAATACACTATATTTTGCATTGTTCTTATACACTCTACCAAACGACCCCTAATTGATTAATCTAGGATCAGGGGTGAGTTCTCATAGGGTCAACTACAACTTCAATTGAGTCTTTTGGAAATTGAATGATGAGACGGTATTCATTCCTCCCAGCCAGAGTCGTCGATCGATCACTCTGAGCTGAACCGATTCTTACTACATCATATGTTAGACCAATACCTTAATTGATTAATCTAGGATCAAGGGTGAGTTCTCATAGGATTAACTAAAACTTCAATTGAGTCTTTTGGCAATTGAATAATGAGACGGTATTGCGTTCCTCCCGGACAGAGTCGTCAATCGATCACTCTGAGCTGAACTGATTCTTAATACCTCATAATGTTAGACCAATACCTTAATTGATTAATCTAGGACCAGGGGTGAGTTCTCATAGGGTCAACTAAAACTTCAATAGAGTCTTTTGGAAATTAAATGATGAGACAGTATTGCGTTCCTCTCGACCAGAGTCATTGATCGATCACTCTGAGCTGAACCGATTCTTACTAACTCATATGTTAGACCAATACCCTAATTGATTAATCTAGGACCAGGGGTGAGTTCTCATAAGGTCAACTACAAATTCAATTGAGTCTTTTGGTAATTGAATGATGAGATGGTATTGCGTTCCTCCCAGCCATAGTCATCGATCAATCACTCTGAGCTGAACCAATTCTTACTACCTCATATGTTAGACTAATACCCTAATTGATTAATCTAGGACCAGGGGTGAGTTCTCATAGGGTCAACTACAATTTCAACTGAGTCTTTTACAATTCAATGATAAGACGGTATTGCGTTCTTTCCGTCCAGAGTCATCGATCGATCACTCTGAGATGAACCGATTCTTACTACCTCATATGTTAGACCAATACCCTAATTGATTAATCTAGGACTAGGGGTGAGTTCTCATAGGGTCAACTAGAACTTCAATTGAGTCTTTTGGCAATTGAATAATGAGACGGTATTGCATTTCTCCCAGCTAGAGTCATCGATCGATCACTCTGAGTTGAACCAATTCTTACTACCTCATATGTTATACCAATACCTTAATTGATTAACAGATGGCAGACACTATTTGATAATTTACAATAGATGGGTAATCTGTTGCGACATGTGACAATCCATTTGATAATTTATAATAGATGGGTAATCTGTCGTAACAGATTACTTAATCTGTTTGATATTTTGCAATAGATGAGTATCTGATGCAACAGGTTAAACATTTGTTTTTATAAAATTTCAGTTGAGTTCATATACCTAAATTGATTAATCTAATCTAGGACCAGGGGTGGGTGGGTGAGTTCATAGGGTCAACTACAACTTCAATTGCGTCTTTTGGCAATTGCATGATGAGAGGGTTAAAAATTACGCATATTTTTTTAATTTTAAAAAATAATTAAGATCAATTTGGACCAAATTAACATTTTCAAAACTTGTCCTTCTTTTCCAAAACACAAATCAACCCATACAAATCATCCATTTGTGAGAAATATTTCATCATTTCAAATCTCGAGTTCTCGCTCTTTTCTTTTCTCTTTCTCACTGAATTATACAGTACAGACAACTACTCAACAAATTGCTCTACCTTTCACAACAGATCAATTTTCTTCTCATTTCTGACCACATAGGTGTTATTTTGGACTTCATTCTTGCTTGTATCAGTCGTTTTCTATCTTTGTAGGAAACAGAGTTTGAGAAGAGTTCTACATTTGTTATTTTTTTCTAAAAAATAAGGGATTTTAAGTTAATGATGAAAAAGAAAAATTTTAGTTGTATTATCTTCGAGAGTGGGTTTACAATTTTGAGTTTTGATGGTAAAATCATACGAAGAACTCGATAAAACCCTAGTTTTTGTCGCAGGGTTTCATTGACTGTCGTGGTATTATTGGATGGTGTTTGTGGTATTTGTGGTGGTGGTGGTCGTTATCATCATCGTTGTGGTGGCATTGATGGTGTTTGTGGTGGCATTAGTTGGTGGTATTTGTGGTGGTTGTCGGTGGTGTCGGTATTCGTGATGTTTGTGGCATTGGTTGGTGGTGTTTGTGGTGGTGGTGGTGGTGGTTGTTGGTGTGTCGTTATTAGTGGTGTTTGTGATGTATTTTTTAAAAATTATGCTTACATCAATTGTAATGTAATTTTTGTTTTTCTGTTGTTTGTAGGTAAAACATGTCTCCCAAAACAAAAGAAAGTAAAAGTGGATCAACGTCTGACCACCCCAAAAAAAACAAAGGGATTTGGAGGAACTTCCTGAACAATCTCAGTCAGGGAAATAAAGTGAAGCTGAGGAAGGTGGACTAGGGTCTGTAGATGGTGATGAAGAAAATGAAAGTGAGAAAGAGAAAGAATTAGAGAGTAAGAAAGAGAAAGAGAAAGAGGATGATCATCAACATAATGATAATGGATCACCAATGGGGCGTGAATTAATATCGACATCCCAGCATGATCCTATCAAAACTTTTAGTATTGACAAGTTTCAAGTTGCGATGTCGATAAATGACAAAAAAGTAGAAGAAGAACTAACTGGTGAAATTGTACTTAAATGTCAAATGGGGAGTAAATTTACTAATTTTAGGAAAATTATGAAAGACAAAAACATAGATGGACTTTTTAAGAAGAGCTGCTTTGGACGCTTTCTTGAGCTGGCTGAGAACTCCCCTGACCTTTTCCCAATGAGGATGGTATATGGTCTTCCCAAGAGCAGGATCAAGTATGTGGGAGATGACAAAATTCAGAGAAGAGGGGCAAAAAGATGGATGAAATCTGGATCAACTACTGTGGAATGTCGGTTTGTTTTGGCTTGCAAGAGTTTGTCATAGTGACGGGCTTGAGATGTCATCGTCCAGAATAACCACTTATCGCCAAGGAAATACCCCTCAAAACATCCAAGGCAAGAAAACACAAGAAAAAAATAGATGGATTGTTTGACATTGCGCGACGTGGCCACAAAGTATCGGATTTGTTGACAGATCTCATGGATTAAACCATACCAAAGAAGTACAGGGATCAATTGTGCTTAGTTTGGTTTTCCCATTCGGTTATATTGGCAAGAGAAGTCAACAGGGTCATAGAAGATGATTTGTTGGCGCGTGCTGTGGATTTTGATAAATTCAACAATTATCCCTGGGATATGACAGCTTCTAGTTGACTATCCAATATTTACTGACAAAGCTATCCTCAAGGACGACCATATTATATGGCTTTCCTTGGGCTTTCATGGTAAAATTAATCACTATTTTAACTCATCCATTAAGTTATATTGAATATAGTTATTATGAGTTTTTTTTGCTTGCTTCCTGTTTACATTTTTTAGACTTGGGCATTTGAAGCCATTCCTCCCCTCCAAAAGCAGGTAATGGATTACCCGGATGAGGTTTCTCATCTAAGTATGTTTAGGTGGTTGGCTGCAAAGAGCAACACCAAAGTTAAGGAGGCTAGTCTTTTTAACCCTACGGATGATGCAGTATGTCTTCTTCAAGTAAAATAATTTTACTCAATGAAAGATATTGAACTGATGTTATATCTGGTGCAATAGATGTTATATCTAATGCACTAGATGGAACATCTGTTGCAATAGATTACCAATCTTGTGTCAACCGGTGAAATAGATGGATAATCTGTAGCGACAGACGATTGATATCTTACATCAGATTACCCATCTGTTGCTTTGGTTCTCTGAACCTAACTCCTAACAAATTAACCATCTACTGCAAATTATGCAACAAATGTGTAATCTGATGTAACATATTGTTAATACACATACAGATCATCTATTGCATAACATGTAACCGAACAGATTATCCGTCTTGTGCAACTGGTGCAATAGATTGGTAATTTGTTGCGACAGATGATTGATATTTTGCATTAGATTATCCATGTGTTTCTCTGGTTCTCTGAACCCAACTAAAATGGATTTTAACCATCTAACTGTAAACTATGCAACAGATGGGTAATCTGATGCAATATATTGTTAATTTGTTGCAGAAGTTGACTGTTAAAATGTTAACCCAACTGTGAAAATTATTATATTATATGATTTAAATGTATCTGTCTTTTTTTTCTAGGTTGTGCATCCACGAATCGTGCCTATTGAGGAGGAGTCGTTGATGACTTCTTATATTACTCTAGATCATGTTGATATTATAGCAGACCCAATGGTGGAGTTAATAAGAAAGGAATTGGTTGGCAATAATGTAGTATCTTCTTGCTCGATTTTGTTTCTCTTCAGAAGCCTTAACTTTCTTCAACAAACCCCAGATTACATAATTTGCTTGTGAAGGGTGCCGTTCTTCATACCAATCAAAGTAATCGCATCCACCCAATTTCTATAAAAACAAGAACACAATTACAAAATAATTACAAGTCAATAATTAATCAACTAATTAAATAAAAAAAATATTACCTTTGAAATCTTACAAGTAAAAGACCTACGACCTGGATTTTGTTGAGTCCAAGAAGTCTATAATAGAGCTTCATGACCGCACTTAAAATATCAAAAATCGTTATCACAAAAAAAAATGGAAGATGCGCTCGACATTGTCAAGCTCAGTTGGAAAAAATAAAAAAAATGAAGAAAGAAAAGACCAAATGCAAATAATTTGAATAATTTGGATAGATAAAAAAAATGGCGAAGAAGAAGAAGATTTGAGAATTTGGGGTTAAATTTTAAGAAGAAGATGAATATATAAGACATTGGGGAGGGGGGAAATGACCGTTGGGGGCAAAATCAGACACCAAGTCAACAAAAGTGCCAACCTGACACATTTGTGCCTATTTTATTTTACGTGTTTAAAACGAACATTGTCTACCTGATGCCTATTTTATTTTAGGTGTTTGAACTGAACACTGTCGATGGATTCCGCCTTTTTTATTTCAATTCACTTTCACTTTTTCACATGTAGTGGCAATTTTTTTATGTCCAATGAAAGTTGAACTTTTATAATGCAACAGATTCTTCATCCGTTATAACAGATATTCTACCTGTTCCGACATATAGTTTATTTGTTGCAATAGGTTGGTCATTTGTTGCATTATGTCGGTGTTTCTATCTAAGTCTATCTGTTGCAGCAGTAGGAAGACCTGTTTGATAAATTCCAACAGATTACCTACCTGTTGCAACATATGTCAAATTTGTTCGATATTTTACAACAAATGTTTCATCTGTAGCAACAGATACATTATCAGTTGCAATATTTGAATCTAGTATTCTATTTCAATTAATAAGTTCAAATCTAAGGAAAAAATAAAATTCATAGACAAAATAAAATAAATCAAAGCCTTAAGAAATTAGCTGAAATAAAATCAACGAATAAATGAAATGTAAAAAAATTGTTATGGGTACAAATCTCAACAAATACATCAACAATTTAAGTATTGATGCCAAGGATTCCTAAGGAGGGGTGAGGTTATTACTTTGACAGACTCAGGCTATAAAGATCTACTCAATATGGACAAGTTGTTCTTCATCCGGTGCTATAGAATTCGGCTTTGCTTGTCGTGGATCTTTATTGTCGCTTACGTATGATTTTTGCGCTTTCTGTTCTCCGTACTTCCATAAAAAGAGTAGAGTAGCATATTTTCAATGTTGTTCAGCAGTAGCTTCTACATCCACTTGGAAAGCCAGAATTGTTCAATGCTAATCACGAAGATACAACAAAATGGAAAAGGATAATTCATCTGTTCTAGCAAATCAAACAGGTCTTCCACCTGTTTTAAATTGTCCCAAACATATTATATTTCCTCTTCAACAATGAATCAACTGTTAGGTCAAATTTCTACATGAGGAAGACCTGTATGATAATTTCCAACGGATGAACCATATATTGCAACATATGACTCATTTATTATAGCAGATAGGTCATCTGTTGGTGCAAATAAAAACTGTACGAAGAGCTATTTGATTTGCTAAAACAGATGAGACATATGTCGCAACAGGTACTTTATCTGGTGTAATAGTTAGTCAACTGTTGCAACAAATGTATATATCTGTTTGATAATTTTCAGTAGATGTGTCATCCGTTGAAACAGAAATGTGTCTGTTTTGCTAGTTAGTTGGAATACATATATATTCACCTTGTTCAGCTCATGCTGCTCTCCTTTGGATATTTTACATTGCTCAGTGCAACACACGGATAGAGGAGTTGCAATTTCGCTCTTTTGGGTGCTTGATAATGTCTTGGAAATCACTTTCCTTCTCCTCTTAGTCTCAATCTCTAATGGAGTTGATGGAAATAAAATCCTCTTTGATGGAATAACACCCCTCTTAGATGTCAATTCCTTTACAGAAGCAGTTAATGCATTAATAGCATTAATCACTACATCATGTTTCGCCCTGCAGTCTTGACATTTGTATGCAGAACATTCGCTGGGAGAGGCAAAATCTGCATAACCAGTATGATCATACTCATAATGGTTTGTTTTAAATACTGTAAGATGAGCATCATTAACACCAACAGCAGCACCACTACCACCACCAACAGCTCCATCACTACTAAAACCATCAACAACAACAAGCCCACCCTCCAAAACTATTTTTCTTGTAATGGTTGTTGCTCCAAACAATTCCATTTTTATTCTGTCGATGACCTTAGGGTCCGAAATAGTTTGCACAGACCGTAAAGTAAGAAAAAATGGCATCTTCAACTCTTGATTGATCGAAACTAGCGACAGATGCACAATCTAACATAAATCATTACATATATTAGAATGATGATTAGATCATTCAAAAAAATCATTAATTAAAATAAAAATATAATTATAATTATACTTACTGCATCCTTCGGGGGGTTGAAGAGATCAAAAAATTTTACATTTTTATCAGTTTTGGCTAACAATCATCTCAAAATTCTTGGACAGGAAACTTCTTCCTAGTAGTTCACAATGGCTTCAAACGCCCACGCCTATAAAATAACGCCAATAAATCAAAACTATTATTAAGTAAAAAAAATAAATAATATCATAATAAAAGAAAGAAGCGAAACATTTACCATGAAAGCCCATGGAAATCCATATAAGTTGACTGTCTTTGGCGCTATCGAAGTCAACAAATATTGGACAGTCATTTTGCAACTCTCATAACCCCAAGGATAGTTGTTAAATGCCTCAAGATCCTCGGAAAGCTTTATTAAACTAACGCTTATGTTGTTGTTAACGTCTCTCGCCAAAAGAATATTATTTACAAACCAAACTAAGCACAATGACTGCTTATGCTTCTTTGAAAGTTCTTTACCTTTCAACGCTTCTATCAAATTTTTATTTTTGAAGTTTGGACCAACAATGGACACCAGGTCATCACGATCACACGACTTGCCTTTGCCTTTTTTGGGTGTGCGAGGTGCTTTTTGGGGTTAGAATAGGTATAACTTGAGAAGAAAGATAACATTTTAGTTCAGTAACTATGGCAAACTCCTTCCAACCAAAACAAACAGGCATGTCATAGTAATTTATCCACACCTCATCCATCTTATCTTTGTTTTCATACATAAACCTACGTTTGAGAAGTTCATATACCATTTTCATTTGAAAACGAGCATTGTTGTCCTCCGTCAAATCAAGATATTTTCGAAAGCAACTGTCCTTGAAATAAGCATCCAATTTTGGTTCTCAAAGTATTTTTCTGAAGGCGTCGAAAGATTTTTCCATGGCTGACTTAACCATGAAATCACCCGTTAAATCTGTGGCATCATCGCACTGCATTCTCACAGGATAACGATCAATGCTGAAGGTTTTGACCAACTCTTCGGCGGAAGGGCTATTAGCATTTGGATCATCTCTTTTAAAATATTTTTCCTCTCCGTGTTCACCATATTCTGCTCCTGATTGAGATAACGCTAGTAAAGCAAGCTCATAGAGTGGTGGATGTAGCCTAGTTGCTTCACTTGTTCCTTTACTTGGACTTGATTCGATTTCTGTAGTTTTGGGAGCCATATTATCTAAATTTAATAGGAACATGAAAAAATATATTATAGTTGATTAATGCATCGTTAAAAAGGGGTAACAGTAAATCTAACAAGAAAAATAGTAAAATAACAGTTCCAACAGATCACTTATTTGTTGCACCAGGTAGTATATCTGTTGCAGCATATAACAAACCTGTTGCAGAGGATGAGCAATCTGTTGCAACTATACAAAACATATCACTCATCTTTTAAGACAGATAAATGGTCTATGCAACAAATCATACATTGTTGCAACATGAGTGATCTATTGGAATAGTTAAATAACCTGTTACAACGGATGAGTAATCTGTTGCAATAATACAAAACATATCACTCATCTGTTGAGAAAAATGAATGGTATGTGTAGCAAATCACACATTTGTTGCAACATCATCTGTTGCAACATATAAGTGATTTGTTGGAACAGTTAAATAACCTGTAGCAACGGCTGAGTAATCTGTTGCGACAATACAAAATATATCACTCATTTGTTGAGAAAGATGAATGGTATTTGCAACAGATCACACATCTGTTGCAACATATGAGTGATCTGTTGGAACAGTTAATTAACCTGCAGCAACAGCTGAGTAATCTGTTGCGATAATACAAAATATATCACTCATCCGTTGAGAAAGATGAATGGTCTGTGCGACAGGTCACACATTTGTTGCAACACACGAGTGATCTGTTGGAACAGTTATCAACGGTCAATATTGTTTAGATTTCTTCCAATATTGGGTCGTCTATCGCAGCAGACGAATGATCAGTTGGAAAAATCATGTCTTGGACATGTCTGTTGGAAGAGTTGATAGGATTTTATCCAACAGGAGGTTCATCTGTTGCATCAAATCATTAATCCAATGGTTTTTCCGTTGCATCAGATGGTTAATTAGTTGCATCAGATTTTTTATCCGATGTTTAATTTGTTGCAACATGTGGTTAATCTGTTGCATCAGATATTTAAATTGTTGCATCATATGACAAATCTGCTTCATCAGATAATTAATCTGCTTCATCAGATAATTAATCTGTTGCATCAGAATTGTAATCTGATGGTTTCTCTGGTGCATCATATGGTTGATCTGTTGCATCATCCGACAAATACGCTACACCAGATGAATAATCTGTTGGGTAAAACAAAAAACATTAGCACAATTTTGCTCAACAGAAAAACAACAATATCACCATTTTTACCAAGAACAAAAATAGAACAAATCAACCTAAATCGTTGTTTTATTTTTATAAACACAAACAACAAAAATCAAACTTCAAAAAAACGCAACAAACAACAAAAAATCATAATTCACTTCGAAAAGAGCAGAGAAGAAATACCAGAAATTAGGGTTTTGTTCAGACCACATTTCAAATTAAAGCAACAAATATTGAAATTGTTAACCAATACTATAAGAGAAGTTGTCTCAAGTTACTCATTTTTTTCAAAACTAAAAAGGCCATAAATTTTTACCTGTGAAAGAAGAAAAGGAATGATGATGAATTCGAAGCTATTGTGGCCGAAGAGCAAGACTGTCACATCGATTGAAGGTTGAAGAATTCAAAGTTGTTGTGGCCGGAGAGCAAGGTTGTCACGTTGATTGAAGGTTGAAGTCGAAAAGGAACTCGAAGCCCAACTATTTGTCGTCGGATGTTGAAGTCGCGGAGGATTGAAAGGAGAAATTTGCAACTGTTGGTCGGAAAAGAGTTGAGAGAAGCTGTCGAGAGAGAGGAGAGAGACTGGTTGATTTGGATTGAAGAGGGGTGTGGGTTGAATTGATTTGTATTTTTAAAAAGATTAGAAAATTTTAAAAATATTAATCAAGTCCAAAATTAACTTAATCAAGTTTTTTAATGATATTCGACCCTTTAAGTTGATCAATGTCAACAACCCTTCATTTAAGACTTAAAAGATATCTTTCCTTCAATTTTTTCTAGCTAGTGAGGTTGGCTTACCTACTGGTTATAATAATGCAATCATGACCCAATTTTAGATCTTGACACATATATCCAATTTGCCCCAAGAGAATAATCCACAAGGACCACAGCCTCATACAACGAGGGGATTAAATTTCTCAAAAACACAGTAAATTATGAGGTCACAGATATCATTTTTAATACTTCCTGTATTTCTATTTTCCTATATATTTTCGATTTTGTGGTTAATCCTTTGAACTCAGTAAACTAACACTGGTACTGATGCTATATTCATATTTGTTAGCTTGAAAATTTCTAGTAATGAATTTGCAGCTCAAAACCCCTGTGACTGCACTTACTAGTGCAAAAAAAATGAAAAATGATAATACTTGATTTTTCAGAACCTCATTTTTCCATAAACACTACGGACACAAGAAATTTAAGATGCTCTGAACCTTGAGGGGTTACATATTTTAGAATATCTTTTCTAGTTCTTCTAAATGCTGGGGCAGTACACTATCAGTGAAAATTCATGTTTTGGTTCTCAACGAGAAAGAAAACATTCAAACTCATATGTTTCAAAGAGGATCAGTCATGATCATTGCATAACTGGAGGTAAGTTGGACAAAAATAAGCACCAACAGGCGACAACATGGCATATACCCATGCAGAGATAGCTAAAGCGCACGAACCGCCTATGTTTGCAGCACGTCTCAGATTAATCTGACAGAAAATTACACTGGTAGTGCTGCAAGATGTAAGCTATACCATATACACATTATGGTTATATCAATGGCCTTGCATATCAAGCGTCTCATCCAAATGTTTCACTCTTTCCAATCCATCACTAATCAAGAACCGGATTCTCTGCTTGTCATTGCAATTCCTGTTATTCTCCATCTCTCGTCTTATAATCTGCCTCAAATCAGCTGGAGGAAAAAAAGGTCCAATAGAAGTTATTGAGTAAACAAGATATTTGAAAAGAGAAAAATCCATAAGAACAATTTCCAGAAAGTATTAACATGCTCAAAGGATCAGAAATAATTAAAGGATAAAGAACAAAATAAAATACTCTATGGCTGATAATTAGAGGAGTATGACTGATATGGGTAGAAACAACTTTTGATTCACCCTTCAATGCAACATTTCTACAAATGCAATAAATTTCTGTACAACTTTTTTAGGAAATAATGTACTTACCCTTCTTTTTTGAAATATTAAGAAGTAACATTATTTAAAGTGACTTAGAGTCTTGCTTAGCAAAGGCCAGGGTTGCGCAAAGACAAAAGGATGAGAAACAATTTTTTCGGAAAACCCAAGTAGTGACAGATCACAGTCACATTTCAGTATTTTATTGATGGACTCTCAGCATGTAATTCTTTCTCTCTAGTGCCGGGAGTAACTTATTGGCTCACAGATTTAACAAACACCGCAAGCTTCCTATTTTCTATATTATACACAAAATTCAATGGCTCAGACAACCCAATATGAAATATTCCAACTCGTTGACAAAAGGAGTTGATCAATCTGCGAGATTGCAAAAGAAGAGCCCAAAGAGCAGGAAAGATTTGGATAACAAAATGTGTCAAACATCATTGCAATCTCATTTAGTGTAAGTTAATAAAAAGCACAGAAGTAGATTCAACACAAATTAAGCAACAAGATATAAGCTCGTTCTTTGAAGTATATGCCTCACCTCTAGCATGAGAAGGTGCTCTCCTTGAGATTCTCAGAGCATGTCGGTACAGCTTTAATACTCGGGCACGAATAAGGAAGTCCTCTAGTGCGAGAGTCATTCCTGATTCCCATGAAATAAAAGGGTTACAGTTACTCAAAGACTGTAGATTCATTTATGAGTAGAAACAAACTACAAACACTGCTACATTTAGTGAATTAACAAATCAGGAAAATAAACATTACTTTAAGTCATTATCAGTAATCCTATAGTAACATTGAGTTACGCAAACATATTACTAGGAGTGGCAAAATTAGGCAATGAAAACATTATTCCTACAACTCTCCAAGCATGGGCGAGGTAATGACCCGCCTAATTATTGACTCAGCCTATTATGACTCGTCAAATACAGTTCATCTAAATGTTGGCTGATATGTATCCCAAATGGACCCATGAGAAACTGTCAAAATGCTTTAAAAAGACTTTATTATGTTATATAAAGTCAATAACAACGACAATACACCTGGTGTAGTCCCCAAGTTGGGTCAAGGGAGGACAGAGTGTACACAAACCTTACCACTCTATATTGAGAGGTAGATATATAAAGTCATATAACGGAAAAAAAGAAAGTTTTCTTAGGTAATAAAAAAATTAAAATTAAAACGTGGTAAGAATTTGACGGGTTGGGTTATGACTCATTGTTTAGTCTATTTTAATCTATACCATTTCATCCAAAGTAATCTTTGGGCTGGTCAACTCAAACTATTTTGACTACCCCTCCTTGAATTCAGCCAAACCCGTCCATTCGACACCACTACAGGTTACTATGCAAGTGGTACAAGCTGGCAGCAGCAAACATCAGTAATCACAAGGGAATAAGGACCAACAACAATTAAGCTTTAATCTCAAGCTAGTCGGCAAAAGGCTATATGAATTACCACTACCCATGTCTCTTCGTTTAGACCCATCTCATCTCAATATTCAAAAAAAAAAAAAAAGAAAAAAAAAACTGGGTGTTGTATCTCTACAAGTTTTCTGCATTTTACAAGTCCCCGAAAAAAGAGTAAAAAAGACCCCTAGCAAATGTTCTAATAATGTTAGGTTAGCGACAAAATCAAGCCTTAAACTCAATTAGTTGGTACCCGCCTAAAAGGAACATATTCCATTGTGCTCTACTTGAGCTAAGTCAGCATCAAGAGTTTTTAGGACAACTTACGAGAAAATAAAAACCAACCGCATAAATAGAATTGAGTTGCTGATATATGTTACCAAATTTTAAGTTGCCTTTTACCGAAAAAAGGAAACAAAAACAGCTGGCGCAACCTCTCACTTGTATTGTACAAAATTAAAGAACTTCAAGAAACTTCATAGGCCTAATGTTCTTAAGGTTAAACTCCACTCTCTAACAACTAATAATCATTGTAAACAAAAGAATACAACACTAACTACGGTAAAAAGGTCATATAAACCCCCGAACTATTGAAAATGGTACGTAAATACCATCTGTTATACTTTTTGGTTATTTGTATCGTTGTCGTCTAACTTTGGGAACGTACATACCCCTGAACTATTGAAAATGATACATATATACCCTTCAGTTAGACAGTGTACACCATGTGTCCTCATTCCAAAGAAATTAACCAGTTCCCCTTTAGCAATTTATCCGCTGACCTGCCAGGGAATGTTCTGCAGTCGGAGTTGGAAGCAAGTTTCAATATTTAGGTACCATTTTCAATAGTGCGGGAGTATATATGACTTTTCCGTACTAATTATGAAGTTCTCCTCAGATCCATTGCGTTGACCGATTTGGATTTCAATTTTCAGGACCTTAAATTAATTAATTCACAAGAGAAAATCTAGAGATGAGAGAACCCAAAAGACATTATGAACTTACAGTTCGATAGCGCCAGTAAGTGATAGGAGGAGCACTTCGCAGAGGAAGAAAGCAGTGTGTTTTAGGGCCTGGTAGTCAATTTGAATTTTGGATTCTCCTTTTCAGTCCTTTTTGGGCCTAACAAATATCTGCAGCTAGTCAGAAAACAAAGGAAACAAAGGAAACAATGAAGTGATGAGAATGAACCCAATAGCACAATTTGTGGCAGTAACAGGTAACAGCAAATAAGAAATTTTAACAAAGAAAAAGTGTAGAAATAAACTGAAAAGCTCCCCGGAGTGAACCTTGTGACACCAAATCGACAAAATAGTGGTTATTTGAAGAAAAATAATACTTACCAAATGAATAAGATGAAGAAGAAAAGAGGAAAAGGTTGACCTAAGTTAAAAACGTTCTGTAGTGGGTGGTTTACCCTTGGGCTTTTGGTCGGAGAAGAGGGACAAACGGAGGAGCTCGTCGGCGTTCACCCAACAAATAGGGAAAACAAGAGAATTATTTAGGTTTAGAAATTGCTGTTGAGAAGCTAAAAGCGATTTTTTCTTTTTTTACGAAAATGTTATATACATCATATAAAATATTTATATCGATATCAAACTTTAAAGAAAGGACAAAATTTTAGTATTTTTTAGTAATATTTTTGATTTACTATTTTGATGTATCAATAAAATTAGTATTAATATTCACGCAATGCATGAGTAATATTAAAAAGATATAAATTATATTATAATACGCTAATTGAGTATATTAATTCATATTACTTTACTAAATTTTTAATTGTCGTCTTAATTTTAGTTCCCAAAATGAGAATAATGAATTGCATTATTTCTTAAGAACTTTAATTTCTTTGTTTTGATTTTTACATTATCAATTACTCACGATATGACTTTGTACCATTTAATTATCGAATACCTATTTTTTTTATTTTTGTCATAAAATTTTAAATTTTAATAATGAAATAACTCTAAATTTCTTATCTTTCAGGTTTATTTCGAACACGTGCCATATAGTTTAACTTGATTGGTGATTTATTTTTTAAATATCTTAATTATTTTTAAGCTCTTTTATATTGTATCAACTTAGCTTCTTGATATTGGTATGTACACTTTAGTCGAAAGAAGATACTATTTGTGAAATTTTAATATAGAATAGGGAAAAGACATCATTTCCACCTCATACTATATAAGAAAAGTTTAAGCCACACCTAAATTATATAAGTGACCTATTACACACCTTAATTATATAAAAGTGATATTATTACCTTCCCGCGACCCCCATTCTAAGGCGCGTGTGTTACACTTATTTTAGGCGCGTCCAGCCTATTAAATAACAAAAGTAAATGGCTAAAAACCTTAAGGGAAAAGGCATCATTTCCACCCCAAACTATAGTCGAAAAGTCGAATCCACACCTAAACTATATAAGTGACCTTTTACACACCTTAACTATAAAAAAAGTGATACTTTTTACTGACGTAGTGCTGACGTGGCAGCGCGTGTAAAACACTACACTACATGCAAGTGGTGGTAGCCTGACAGGGTGTAAATAGTTTTACTTTTTTATAGTTTAGGTGTGTAATAGGTCACTAGTATAGTTTAGGTGTGGCTTCGACTTTTCGGATATAGTTTGGGGTGGAAACGATGCCTTTTCGAAAGATCACAAACTTAACTCATGGTCCTCATCTTTAAATTGAGACATGACAATTTTAATCACAATATCTAACTTAGCCTATGGTCCATAATTTTAATTTATGTGATACATTTTTTATTTGATCAATAAAAAATGACAATATTTTTCTTAATATTTAACAATAACTTAATGTTAAACATATCATTTTACTCTTAATAAAATAATTTACATTTATATAAATATTACAGTCTTGTTTCAGATTATATATATTCCAACTAATTTTAAATTTTTATCTTTTGATACACTCTTCCTCTCTTATTTGAAAAGTACTTTTTCTTCTTCATTATATCCGAGGACCCCTCTTGTTTCTAAATAATCTAATTTGATTTGCTTTGTTGGTTTGAAATTTTTTGAAACCACATTTCAACTATCAGTTCTATTATATTATCACATAACATGTAATGAAATATTTTTCATATGCAAAAAAGTGTATTCCTTTTTGGCAATGTATAAAAATAATTGTTCTTATCAATTTAATCAACACCAAAATTATATCATATTACATACTAAAATGTAATGCAATGTTATCACAAGTACAACTTGTTATCAAATTTGAAAATGTAAATATAAGAAATTAGGCTTTTCGGATATACAAAGAGGATAATGATATATGTAGTTATGAACTAATATGTGATATAACTCATTTTAAATAGTTTTTAAGAAAATTAGTACGTCAAAAAAAGATTTCATATAAAATTTATTTTCTTCTCCATTTATCGCTTATTAGAGTTGGATTACAAAGTTAATGCAATCATAGTTAAGAAGAATATTAGACAAATTTAAATCAATGAAAATCAAAGCGTAACTCACAAAAACAATAAATATTGTAATTATTGCAATTTGTAAATACTAAAAGATAATGCTAGAAAGTTTTCGTGTGCTTTGAAGATCTTTTTGCCTTTATACAAATATGAATAAAAATTATGATAGTTTTCAAAATTTTCTCCCACAAATTAACGATTGATACTTTTCATTTTTTATAAAAAAAATATTAAAACTTTACAATCAAATAAAAAATAATACCGGACATATAGACAAAATAATAATAAATTTTAATATCTTACGTTGTCATATTTGGAATCTGTTTAAAGTCTTCAAACATTAAATCTTCGAATATTTTCCACAACTCTTTTGAATTTACTGAATTGCAATAAACTAATAGTGTGGCAAATAGACGTCTTAGACTATAAGGCATTTGATAGCTCACAACTTCATACAAACACTCTATTACATTTTTTGTAACGATCTAAAAATTTAATGAAATATGTGATATTTGTGATTTTGTGTGATTTGACTATTTTATCTCTCTCTATAGTTGCATTATGGTATTTCTGGGGTGTGAGGGTGATTGACATATCTTTTGATGCATTTTGATACCATTTATGCGATATTGTGCTTTTTGATGGTTTCGAGAGCCTTAATTTAGACTTATGGAGATATCTTTTAATTCGTGCAACGGATGGCTGAACGGACTATGCCAGTAGTTTCAGAATATCAATTTTAGGCTAGGTAGACTTTTGGTTAGAATTCCGGTGCACCCGAGCTCATTTTGATCTATTGATCGGAAAGTTGAAAATATGGGTGTGGGATCCACATTTAGTCGAAACGGCCTTAGATGAAAAATTCGACTTCACCAACAGATCCGAAATGTCGAGTGTAGAGTGTTAGCATATTTGGTGTGATTTTACGGCTTTTAAATCTCATTTCGACGCTCAATTTGAAAAATTGTGATTTCGAATTTCAGAGGTCAACTTTTTGAAAATGATTTTTTTTTAAAAGTCAACTTCTCCAATGCGTCCGAAACATTGAATTTAGTGTGGTTCCATATTTTATTTGTGTATACCAGACTCCGAATGAATTTCGGGCACCCGTCAAAGTCCGTTTCGACTTGGGAAAAAAACTGCACTATATTGTAGATTTTCTGCAATATAACAGTTTTTTATCCCTTTTTGGCCCATTTTGTCTATTCTTCCACCTTGCCTCTTGAGAGTTAAACCCAAAAATAATTTGACAGCTTAAAAGTGAAGCTAGATTAACACCTATTTCTTGATTTTATTACGGAATTAAGGTAAGAATTCACCATTTTCTTAGTAATTTCTTGATAAATTTCTCAAAATCCCAAAAATCTTAGGGCTTGATTTTAAATACCAATTTCACTCCTTTTCTCTTGAATAATGTTTTTATCTAATAATTACTAGTTTTTCATCAATTTAACTTTCAAAACAACTCAGATTCTTAATTTTAACGCGAATTTCAAAGATTTTGCCCCGGTAAAGCTCAAAAATAGTTTTTCTTGATTTGAACCTCATTTTTTATTTGATTTTTCAGCTGTTGGTTTCTAAAAATATGGAGAACATATTTTTGAAGTAAAGTTTTGATTTTGCCCTTTTTTTTAGAAACTCATTCCGGAGGTCCGTTTTGACCCCAAATCAAAGTAGTCAATATGGATATCGTTGGTTTTGTTTTAACACGTAGATTTCATATTTGATATTTTTAGTGGAGTTTGAGATTGTTCATGAAAAGTAAGGTCGTGGGTTTGAAGTGTAGCAGATCGATTTCGACTTTTGAGGTAGGTTATGACTTAACTCATTCAGACTGGGTTGAGTAGTAAATGATAGTACAAAATGCATGTTAAGGGTGGGAACTAATCATAAAAATGTCTATCTATATGTTGTGCACATGTGGGGGCCTATATGTGATGTAATCGTCGAAATTGAGATATTATGTGATACGTGTGACCCCGTGGGGTCCTATGTGATATTAATAGCCTTGAATATATGTGAATAATTTTATTGTGTTGTTAAAATGCTTAATGTGGTACCATTGGTATATTGTGATTATATTCATACTTTATTGGCATATGAGACATGTGAAAATTGATGGATGAACGATAATAATGAGTATTGACTCACATAGTTGTGAAAATGTATCATTGTGGTTGGTTGTGGAAATACTCATTGTGATTGGTTGTGAGCATTACATCCTCATATCATACTCATTCATGAAATATTGGTACCACAGTGGCAATACCTGAATAATATTGGCAACACCTTTTTAAAAACCCTCCTCGCGGGATGTGCCGGGGAGGAGATATTGTAACACCTTATAAAATCCTTTTTGAGTAATGTGCCGAAAAAGAGATATGAGATATGTGGATTGTATACGGATTGACGAACCCCCCATTGGTCCTACGTCGGGAAGCTTTAGCTCCGTAGGTGTATATGAGGATTGTGCGATGATCCCGGAGGTTGTACGATAACCTCGTGCATCATCATCATCATCATCATTGTACTTACTTTATTGCCCTTATATTGTGTTGTATTTCCATATTGACTTGCCATCTATGTAATTATCTTATCTTCTTTTAATTGCAATTGATGATCTTGTATATGCACGTTCCTCCTTGTTCTACTTATATGATATAATGTATACTTGTGTTCTATCTTGGTGTGATGTTACAATATATTCGAACTGTTAATGCAATCGGTGTGGTCTACTATTATGAGATATTTTCTGATTGCAGGTGACATGCCCTTAGTGTATATTGTGTATTCTTTATTTACTACTTTTCTTGAATATCGTATGATACCTACTGAGTACAAGTAGATCGTACTCATGTCTACTGCGCTCTTTCGGTGCAAGTCCTAGCCCGAGTGTGCTTCAACTTGTTTGACTCGGGCGATTTTTGGATCTTTCAAGGTAGCAGTTGGATATTCATGCGTTCGGAGTTCATTTCTATCTTTCTGTATTAGTTATGTATTTATTAGTATTCAGAGACAGATATTATTTCTTTGTGGTTATTTTTCAGATGTATTTGATTTTTTGAATAGTATTAGTAGTTCTTACACCTTTGACACCAGGTTTTAGGAGTTATGGCTGCATATGTTGATTTTGTTATTTCCGTTTTTATTATATCTATATGGATCGACTTCATTCTAAAAGCCTTACCTTGAGGGCATTTCTGTTTTTTCGCTGTGTATATCAGTTTGGGTAAGGGGCTTACTTGTCAAGGTTTGCCGCGACAAGTGTCATCATGACCCTTGTTTTTGAGTCGTGATATTTTTATTGCATGTAGTAAGCCTTTTTTCTCTGCAGCTTCTCTGAATGTATTATAATATATTCTGTTAACTTTATGGAGATCTTCATGTGATTTAGGTCCTCTTAAATTAGTCAAAATTAGTCTAAGATAGTATCGCTATCCTTCAATTGAATGACATGTCACAATTCTACCAATGGCATTATTATGTCGTTGTCGACGTGACCACATTCTGTCTGTTGTTGACTATACAAAATTTCAGGGAAAGATTTTATATAATAAGTTCAGTTCTATAGCATATTTATTCGTTCTATTCATCTCAAAAAATTCAGTTAGTATTGTTCTCCTTATCATTGTATTAGTTAAAATTTAATCAATACTTTGATTGCTTTAGAAAGATAAATATTAGTTTCCTTTTAGATGTAATCAAAGTTGGTATACAAATGGTGTTATTTCACTAATAGTAAAAGCAAACAAACTCCATGCAACTTCTGGAGGAGAAACCCATCTGGCAAATTAATATGCTTTTATTTTGTCTACTTTTATATTTGAATCACTATTATGTACGTGAAATGTAATTTTATCATGCCTTTTACAAATATATTTGTAAATATTTAACCACTTTAATGTCTAAACATACCTCAACATTAATATGGCAGATAAATTTATGCAGTAAATAGGGATTGTATGGCACAACCCAAGTATTGTCAATTTTATATTTCTTTAGTTCTATAGGTGCTTCTATTTTTCGTCTTCTATAAATAGGGTAAGATATTTTTCCTTTCATTGTTTGTTCTGAACGTTCTTTAGGATATCTAAATTTGCAAGAGCCTTTTTTTCATACAAGGACATGTTGGGTTTAAATAGCCACAAGGTCCATGAATTATGTGTTTAGTAACAAGATCATATAAGTCTTGATCTGTACAATCAGGCAGTTCGCTGCAAACAATTTTATCATAAGCCTCTGGCATTAATAATTTGTATTAGTCTGTATGTATAAAATGTGCATGTGGATGACCTCGTTTTTCAAACTCTATTATGTACATTAAAGCTGAAACTTTTCCAAATATGTTTTTTAAGTTCTTCTGCCTTTGCTTTAAATACTCGACTGACTAAATCAAGTCTGTTTTGAACTTCATCAGTTGGCATTATATGTTCTTGTATTTCAGGCCAGGAAGGATTGCAAGTCATTGTCAAGAATATATCAGGTTTTTTAAATTATTTTACCAATGAAATAACATTCATTTATCCGCGACGCATGTCTCTTGGACCTCCTATGAAACTTGCAGGTAGAATTCGTCCTTTTTCAATATTTGAAGCATCTCTTTATCCACGTCTTAATATATTAATAATCTCTTGCAGTACTTCAATTCTAAATAGATTTTGATAAATGAAAGATAAATCTAATCATTGTGTTTCAAGTTTTATGTATTGGTCAACTATATATTGTTGGAATACCCTTTCAGAATGTAAAGTTGTTTTTATTTTATTTCTGTCTTATTTGAAGTTTATAGCAATAATATTCACGAAAAGAAATAGTTCGTCTTTTTTTATTTCCTTAAGATAGAACTTTTGATTTTATGTTGAGCAGTCCTTCAATTGAAGCCATGTTCATTACACTAGATAGTTGTCCATTGTCACAGTATATTTGATATTTGAAAGTGTCACATGTTTGTGTCACTTTTTTTATACCGGAGTGCCATCCATTTTCATCTTGAGGGAATAACAATGGATACTATAATGGATCATAACATCTGTAGTAGTAATTGACCAATTGTGATTTTTCATTGTGAGTGGATATTCGAATATGGGGTTTATAAACTTTATCATTTGATTCTTTTTCTATCCATATTGCTCCAACTTCAGATGCAGTTGGCAAATTATATATTCTTTGGTCCAAATCAGAATTTGATTTAAGTGCAATATAGAATTTAAATAATTTTGAAATGTTTGTTAACGACTTCAGAAAGACAATATATGGATTAATTTTCATTATATGCATCATCTTTGTCATAATTAATTCACTTAAATTTTCTGGTAAAGCAATTCGATTTGTTATATCATTTTCATTATCATAGAAATATAATTGTAAATTTTTAGGTCTTTTGTCAGCAGGAACTAAATACTCAATAAAGTGATACATCTGTCCCTGGACTCTAAATGTATATATCTTGTGATCTCTCTTTGCTAAGTTTTTGTAATAATTTACTGCAAGAGAGCTGAATGCAAACATAATATTGTGTGTTCTACTATAGGTACAAAAATGTTTACTTTATTCAGTGTTGCATTGAAATAGATTTCGTAATTCCTCTGACATTGGCAGTAGTTTAATCAAGCCCTTATCGCAAAAAAGAATCAGGCGATTCATATTGAAATCTTTTTGCTACACAAAATTTACAGTCAGGTACTTTTTTTAAGTGCACATAACTTTTCTACAATAGATTACCATTCTGTAAATATTTTTCCAAACTTTTTTTACTTGTAGACTTAAACTATAATATCATTACAAACAAATTAAGTTAATTGTCCTAGTGTTACAGTGTAGAGACGTGTGCCTTTATTTGAAGCATTTAGTGGAATCAAATTTTTTTCGATTGCTTCACATTTACGTGTGTTGATCCTGATATTTCAAAGTTAATAGTCAGAAATAGAGATTGGATAAAATTGGTTATAAGCATCCGATTTCTATCGACTTACCTACTTCAAAGATAGAGGCGCAGACAGTTGTTTGTGTAGTCGCAGAAGCATGTCCTACAAAGTGTTGAAAGAGCAAGTTGCATAAATGCTAGTAAATCAATCGACATACGAAGATATATGTATACATGTCAAAGCAGCAGTAGTACAAATTTAAGGTTTCCGACCTCCATTGCTAAGTGATGTAGAAGTGGAAATTGAGCGCAAACTTGAGTTTTCATCATGACTTTCAACTTGCAATAATGACATTGAATTATATTTTTGTTGCATAAGTCGACGCCTTTTTTATTCGGCTCTTCTAGCTTGTTGTTGTGACAGAAATAATTATTTTCTTTTTGTTGACATTTGCGCATATCTATTACGGCGTAGCATATTCCTATACAGACGTTGTTGTTCCTTTTTTTTTTCATCTTCTTGCAGTCCATCGTTATTACTTGTCGACATTCCTGTTGCAAGTAATTTTCAACTCAGCTGAAGAAATCAGTAAATATTGTTGTAAGTGAAGATACATATTTTTAGATACAGATCAAAAATTTGATAAAATTTAATACCGCAACTGAATATACATATCCTTAGATATTAGGAGAAATCTGATGAAATTTAGGACTGACAAAAAGAAAGAAAATTAGGTAATGTAGCCCTTTAATTTATTTTTTAAAAATTAGCTAATGTAGCTACTTGAAAATTCGGATATACAGATTTCATTTTGGATCTTAGAATCATATTTAAAATCAACCTAATGCTTAAAAGTAAACTTTATTAGGAACATGCAACTAAAAATTTAAACAAAAAAACACAGCGAAAATTCATAAATCACCTTAGATTCGGAATTTCGTAAATTCCAAATAATTTTTCATCTAGTAGAGATAAAATTATAGATTTTAAGAGATGAAATTAGTGAGTGACTCAAAATTATAGATCTGCAGAAAAAGAAATCATAAAAACTCACAAGATTATTACATCTAGAATAGAGAAAAAGTCAGATGAAAGAGATGGAGATACTGAGGTTTGATGAAATACCTGATTACAAATACAATGAAAGTTAATAATATTTTTTCCAAATACTTAAGAGTCACCCTCAAGTAATTATTCGAGAGAAATTAAGTTTTCTTGGACATTCAATTTTTGTCTTCTTGTTTTTTTTTTACTATTTCTATAGCTTTAAGATAGATTTTTTTGTTATCAATAGATGTATAGAAGTGCAATATGAAAGGTAGCACTATTTACTTTATTATTTTCCTCTCATGACTCAAATTATTTTATCTTTTATTTGTTACTCTATAATTTTGTATGTACTACTTAATAAATTTTTATTATAGAGGGATAAAATTTATTAAATAATACACACAAAATTATAGAGTAACAAATAAAATATGAAATAATTTGAGTCAGGAGAGAAAAAGAATAAAGTAAATAGTCAACCTTTCATTATCTATTCCTGCTGATTGCACTTCTGTACATCTATCAATAACAAAAAATCTATCAACTTAATGCGGAATAATTTATTCGACAACATCTGCTGAATATGGTCAATGCGAATGAGCTGGAGCTGTAAACAGGAGGTATATGTACGACTTGAAGCACGCATGAGTGATAAGGTTGAATTAACAAAATTGAAGATACAAATAAACAAAGCCTCACCTTGACACAAGTTGTGTTGAATATATCATTTGCGCTCATGGAAAGCATTTTTCCACCAAGTGCACCAGATATTAATGCCGTCGTAGAGTCACTACTACCAGTTAGATTGATTTGGAATATACAACTGCAAGTATTGTAAGTTAATACTGGAGGTATATATTATGTTTTGCATAAGTATAATTTATGTGTATAGAATGAACATAATACCGAGGCACTGATGTTGGGTGTATTTATGCATTCTAGTGTCACTATTCTAATATTTTAAGTCTTATTTTAAGGATGATTCATATGATATATGGGTTGATAATGAGATAAATATGTGTCAAAGTGTTAAAGAATGTGTTTAAAATGTTCAAAGTGAATTTCAAACAAGTTTGTACTTCAAAGAGTCATTTAGAATTCATTCAAGAAAACTAGTTTTACTAGCTTAAGCTAGGTGCTTGTCTAGTTTGTTTCGATGGATTCTATTGTGTTTAATGTGTTTCAAATGGTTTTAATGTGTAATTATGAGTGGAATAAATTGTTGGTGATGTGAAAGTTTCAATTTGATTAAGTTAAGAGTCGGAACATAAAGTTAAAGATCAATGCAAATTAGACTAATCTTAGCTCTTGTTTAGATTCATCGTCATAGGTATTATGTTGTGATTATCTTTAATTCATGTGGTAAGATTGTGTAGGAAGATTTATGAGCTGAATATGATTATATTTTAATGTTCAAAAGGCTAGAAATACATGGGAAATACACCACAAGTCAAGGGATGAAAGATTGGAGGATCAACACAACCAAAATTCGAGAAACAACTTCCAGAGAGCCAAGGCTATAAACCCGCGACGCCCTACCTGGAGCGGGGATATAGCTAGGGTGACGCCTTGTCTGTAGCTCAACCCATGTCTCAGCCTCACTCGGAGCGGGGCTATAGCCAGAGCGGCTCCCTCCCATTCCCGTGCTCACAAATTACTGGAATTCAACTCCAACACAGACTTGGCTTACTCCTATACTATAAATACATGTTATATCAGGTTTTTACATATCTTTGGAGATATTTTGGAGATCAAGGGGCTGCTACAACTTCATATTTAAATTTTTATTATTTTAATTTAGTTCATACATGCTTTTAGTCGTTAATTATAATCTAGTGATTACGATTATGACTATGCATGGCTAAACGCCCTCTTTCCGGAGTTAAAATCAAGAACATGAGTACTATTGTTTTTATTTAAGTTTGTTTAACTTTGCGTATCATTATTGGTTGTGTGTTTATCTTTGATTTAACTATTTTGAGGATTATCTACCCTTAGAATACATCAATTGTCAATCTTTTGATCTCGGGAGAGGGAATAGGTAGATAGAACATGGAGATGAACAAAGTATGGTTTGTATTCCTTTATGAAATAAGGAATTTCACTTAGTGTCTAGGACAGGGATGTACTTAGATGCCTTACTTGATTCACACATAGGATGATAGCTTAAAGAGCCTAATTGGATTATTACATCCTTGCTCAACGATGTAGTTATAAGGTCCAACTTAGGTAAAATATTAGAGGTAGGGAGACCATGATCATGCAATTAACCATTTGAATCAACAACCAAGATAAGCAAGTTAACGAATGAAGTTCAAAAACATAGTATGAGTGTTCGAGAGTACTTTAACCCTGGGTTTTATCCTATTGATTGTTCCAAGACTTTTATTTATGCAGTGTTTGTTGTTCTTTATTTCCATTATTTAAAACTTTTGTGGGTTACCTTTGCATCAAACTAATATAAACTGTAAACTGAAATCGAATCGTTGTTGAATCAAGTCTGTGTGGGATCAATACTTGGCTTTCATTAGGCGACTTTACTACTTGATAAGACCATGTACACTTGCGTGTGCGCTTGGGCACTGTCAAGTTTTTGGCACCATTACCGGGGACTTGTATTTTGATAACTGTTTATTTTAGTTTTACCTTTAGATTTATTTGGTGTTTTTACTCTTGGTCTTGGTTTTGTATCTATAGAAAACAAGTTTTAAAAGTAGAAAAATGGCAAAGGCTCGAGAATTAGTTGAACCAAGCCCTAAACCTGAACTTTTTCATCAACGCAGGAGAGAAGAAATCCTTCTCCCCCAAATTCTTTAAATCTAAGAAGAACAAGAGAATCTTACAATAATAGCTGTAGAACAACAAGCACGCAGGACAGTTAGGGAAGTGGCAGTCCCACTTCCGACGAACTTGACTTCCCCAATTCAAAGACCGACTACTGGGGGGAATTTTGAGTTAAAGCACAACATGGTACAACTTCTTATTAGCAGTGGACAGTTTGCAGGGCTTTCACACGAGGATCCACAAGTTCATTTGCAGGTTTTTAATTGAGCTTACTGATATATTCATTTCGACTGGGGTGAATATAGATTATGTGAGGCTGACACTTTTTCCCCATTCACTGTTGGAGGTAGCTAAAAGGTGGTTGAATTCATAATCGTCCAATTCAATCACATCATGGGATGACTTATCCAGAAAGTTCCTCATCAAATTTTTTCCATCTGGCAAGACTACGATACTTCACAGTGAGATAGTGAGCTTCAAGCTAAAGCCAGATGAAAACCTTTATCATGCTTGGGAATGCTTCAAGGTTTTTCTTCAGGAATGTCCACATCATCAATAATCCAATGAGGTACTTGCTCATACTTTTGTAGAAGCACTTGATCATAATACGAAGATTTTTATATATTCAGTCGCAGATGGTCAAGCACTGGAATTGATGTATGATAAGATGTACATGTTGTTGAACTGCATAGCACAAGGAAATCTCAAGTGGCATTCAGATGCTAGAAGTGCCACGAAAAGAATTACAGGCGTATTGGAGGTGGACCAGTTCACTGCCTTATCAGCTCAGGTTGCTACATTATAAAACATAATAAAAACTCACTTTAGTAGCCTGAAATTAGAAGTTCCATAGCCTACAACAGCAGTCAGTGCAGTTCAGTAAACTAGTGGTTGGTGTGAGATCTACAGAAATAATGGCCATTCAGCCGCTATGTGTGCTTCAAATATGGAATCAGTAATGTATGTGGGCAATTCTCAATGGCTATATTATGGTAATTCCTACAACATGAAGTGGAAGACTCATCCATGGAACATACAACAACAACAAATTCAACAACCACAGGCACAAGGGAATCAGTCAACTAGCAACATAGAAGAAATGTTGAAGTAACTTTTAGTTAATCAAGAACAGTTGTCTGTGGACAAGAAAAATTCACAAGCAGCCTAGAGAAGCTTAGAGTTGCAGATAGGGTAGTTACAACAAGCATTAAATACTAAGCCACAAGGTGGTTTGCCAGCAGATACAGAAAATCCAAAGAAAGTTATGACAATCACCTTGAGAAATGGTAAAGATCTTCAAGGAGAACCTCCCAAGGCAACAAAGGAGGTAGATGCAGATTTAACTCCCCAACAGGTAGATGAAAAAGTTGCTGAAAAATCAAGGAAGTCTGAGTACTTGAAACAAAAAGTTGTTGTAAAAAAAGTGAAGAAGATGCCGCCACTTTCTTATCCACAAAAGCATATAAAAGAGAATGAGGATGCAATGTTCAAAAAGTTATTTGACATATTCAGAAAACTTTACATTAACTTACCTTTGTTAGATGTTTTGAAGAGTATGCCCAAGTACACAAAGTACTTGAGGGATGTGGTTGCTAATAAGGTAAAATTATAGGATGTTGGAGCAATAACACTCACTGAAGAGTGTATCACGATAATGACACAGAAAATCCCCAAGAAATTAAGAGATCCGGAGAAGTTTGCTCTCTCTATCCAAATTGAGAGTAAAATGGTCCACGCATTAAGTGACTTAGGGGAGAGCATAAATTTTATGCCCCTATCTCTGTTTAAAATATTGGGCTTGAGAAAGCCTAGATTGACCATCGTGGTTTTGCAGCTCACAGACGGATCCATGACATATTCGAAAGGTGTAATAAAGGATGTCCTCACAAAGGTTGGTAAATTCATTATTCTTGTTGACTTTATTGTTCTTGATTTTGAGTCAGAAGAACAGGTACCAATCATCTTGGAGCGTCCATTCTTAGCAACTGAGAAAGGCTTTGATTGATGTTAGAGAAGGCACACTTAAAATAAGGGTAGAGAATGAAGATGTGGTATTTGATATTTACAAAGCACTAATGTAACGTCCCAGTATAAAGATTTGTGTATGATCAATTTTATTAAAAGGGATAAGTGTGGGGTGTTTAGTCCACCAAGGACCTCTTCAGACTACCTGATTGAGCAGCCTAAGCTTCTACCGCCTAAGCCTGACATGATGAACGTTGATGAGCCTAAAAAGGCTAAAGTTGAAAAACCTATTTCTCTTGAAAATTCACACCTAAGAAGGGTGAAGATAGTAAAAAGATGGAGACCAAGCGTGACAAAGCGAAGGAAGGAATTTGGTTAAGTCATAGTTGGGTCTTGCCGCGATACTAAATTAGGCGCTGCTTGGGAGGCAACCCATGTTAATTAGGTATGTTTTTTTTTAGTTTTTAGTTTTTATTTCATGTATTTGTTGTTTTTGGTTGAGTTACGGCTAATGGAAAGTCTGAGTACCATAAACTTGAGCTAAGGAATATGGAAAAGACTAAGTATGTGGTCCACGAACCTTTTTAATGCAAAAAAAGCTACTAGCTAGGCCTAGAGTCCTCAGGAAGTATTTTTATCTCTTGCTTTCAAATTTACTTTGGATACAAAGTAGATTTTTAAGCGTGAGGTAGGGAAATTCCCAAATTTTGGCTCAATTTAAAAAAATTTGTGTATGATATTCTTGTTGGTGCTAGTTTTTATTACATAGTGCAAGTGTTTTGTTTGGTAAAAGCATATTGGTTGTGTGAATTATTACTTTTGAGACTCCTAGGCTCATGTTGTGACTCTTGTACTTGTTGGCTTAAAATTGAATTCATGTTATTGTTTGGTTGAAAGTCTATGATGATCTTATTGAGTTGAGCATGTTCCATGTGCATGTGAGGTTTTTCGTATATTCCTTGTTGTATGTAATGTCTAGAACTTGTCCGGTGTGTATGTAAAGTAAAATAAAGAATACGAGTTTAGGAGATGATATAGGCATTTCTTTGATAGCCTTGTTTTTACCTTCTTTTTGACCTACCCTTTGTGCGTTATCCTAGTTAACCCCTTTAAGCCTTTAGCTTTTTCTTTGTTAGCTTCATTAGTAGCCTAATTCATTCTTTGATAGACCTTGATTTGATCCAAAAGCTCCTAGGAGCTTTAATAAAAAATTAATTGAGTAAAGAGTTTGAGAAATAAGAGGTAAAAAGTGAATTTGATGCCCAAGGTAATAGTTATTGGTGTTGATAATTGATGTATGGTGGATGAATGTGATAGACGCTATGCTAAAATACTACCACGGTTGTGAAAAAGAAAGAAAAAATTGATTCATGTGGTGATAAATAATATTTCCACCACGTGTTTGTGAAAATGCTTAAAAGAGATGGGGCAAAATAAAAGATATGGGTGGAAGGAAAAAATGTTGTTTGGTTGTTGGAGATTGGTTTTCAATGTATAATGTAGTGTATTAAAGTTCTTAGAGAGGTTAGTCACTATTCTCAAATAGTTCCTAACCATCCCTTAGCTTACATTACAACCCGAAAAAGACCTAATTGATCATATACTTGACATTCTTATATTAGTAGAGCACTACACTAAGGGAAAGCCTATGGGTCATTACGTGTAACTTGTGAATTCCTTGTGAGAGTGAACTTAATTTGAGTCTTGTACCCATTATGTCATAATATACTTGCAAGTAAGTGATTTTGGGTAACTCTCTTACTGTGAGGGCACATGTTTGATGAATGTGGGTGATTTGTATGATGTCCTTGAGTGAATTATAAACATGATCCACTTAGGTGAGTCAATTATTGAGGCTAGGATGTTTTGAAGTAGGATTCATGAGCTATCAATTGTGTAAATAATATGTGGTATGTATAAACTTGCATTCTGTGTAGTCATGGTAGTACTAACTTGAGTGTCTTACATTTAGCAGAAGTGTAGAGTCTCCTTAACTAATGGTGCTTATAGTGAAGAGTTGTTCAAGGACGAACAAGGTTGTACGTGTGGGGTGGTGATGTTGGGTGTATTTATGCATTCTAATTCCACTATTCTAGTCTTTTTAGCCTTGTTTTGAGGATGATTCGTATGATATATGGGTTGATAATGAGATAAATGTGTATCAAAGTGTTAAAGCATTTGTTTACAATGTTCAAAGTGAATTCCAAACAAGTTTGTACTTCAAAGAGTTATTTAGAGTTCATTCGAGAAAACTAGTTTTACTAGCTTGAGCTAGGTGATTGCCTAGTTTGTTTCGATGGATTCTATTGTGTTTAATGTGTTCCAAATAGTTTTAATGTGTAATTATGAGTGGAATAAATTGTTGGTTATGTGAAAGTTTCAATTTTATTAAGTTAAGAATCTGAACCTAAAGTTAAAGATCAATGCGAATTCATGGGTATTGTGTTGTGATTATCTTTAATTCATGTGGTGTGATTGTGTAGGAAGATTTATGAGCTGAATATGATTATATTTTAATGTTCAAAAGGCTGTAAATCCATGGTAAATACACCACAATTTAAGGGATGAAATATTGGAGGATCAACACTTAACCTAAATTCGAGAGACAACTTCCAGAGAGCCAAGGCTATAAGCCCGCGACGCCCCACTTGGAGCGGGGTTATATCTAGTTCGATGCCTTGCCTAGAGTGGTGCTCAACCCAGCACTCAGTCTCAGCTGGAGAGGGTCTATATCCATGACGGTTCCCCCTCCATTCCCGTGCTCACAAATTACTGGAATTCAACTCCAACACGGACTTGGCTTACTCCTATACTATAAATACATGTTATATCAGATTTTTACATATCTTTGGACATATTTTGGAGATCAAGGGGCTGCTACAACTTCATATTTAGTTTTTTATTATTTTAATTTAGTTCATACATATTTTTAGTCTTTAATTACAATCTTGTGATTACGATTAGGACTATGCATGGCTAAACGCCCTTTTTCCGAGGTTAAAACCAAGAACATAAGTACTATTATTTTGAGTTAAGTTCGTTTAACTTTGCGTATCATTATTGGTTGTGTGTTTATCATTGATTTAACTATTTTGAGGATTATCTACCCTTAGAATACATCAATTGTCAACCTTTTGATCTCGGGAGAGGGAATAGGTAGATAGAACATGGAGATGAACAAAGTATGGATTGTATTCCTTTATGAAATAAGGAATTACACTTATTGTCTAGGACAGGTATGTACTTAGATGCCTCACTTGATTCACACGTAGGATGATAGCTTAAAGAACCTTATTGGATTATTACATTCCCGCTCAATGATGTAGTTGTAAGGTCCAACTTAGGTAAAAGATTGGAGGTTGGGAGACCATGATCATGCAATTAACCATTTGAATCAACAACCAAGATAAGCAAGTTAATGAATGAAGTTCAAAAACATAGTATGATTGTTCGAGAGTGCTTTAACCCTGTGTTTTCTCCTATTAATTTTTCCAAGATTTTTATTTACGCAGTGTTTGCTGTTCTTTATTTGCAATATTTAAAACTCTTGTGGGTTACCTTTGCATCAAACTAATCTAAATTGTAAACTGAAATCGAATTGTTGTTGAATCAAGTTTGTGTGGAATCGATACTTGACTTTCATTAGGCCACTTTACTACTTGATAAGACCACGTACACTTGTGTGTGTGCTTGGGTGCTTTTAAGCACTAATGTCATATTCCGCTCACACTTTGGATAACCAAATGGCTTTCGGTCCTTTGTGCATTTTTTATGATTGCAACTTGAACATTCTAACACAAAACTTTTTCATCTTGAACATTCTAACACAAAACTTTTTCAGCTTGAACATTCTAACACACAGAACTCTTTGAAGTCATTTGATATTGACATTGTAGCCTTAATGTTGAAAATTCCAACCTATCTAGAAGATCAAAAGTATGTACATGTTTAGTCCACATCATGAGTAAACTAAGAAGGTACAGATAACACAAAAGCTTATGGAAGTTTGTGTGGTCATTTCTGTAATGGAGGTAACGCGATTGGTAGACAGAGTAAGGATAAGGGGGATGGACGACGCGGAGGAGCTACCTGATGCACTGCTTCAAAGCATACCTAATGCACTACTTGAAAGAATGCCATTGTTTGATTTGTCCCTATCACTAGATCAAGTAAGTTAGCTTTTGTTCTCCTTAAAGTCATGCTAAAGCTGGAGAATAAAATAAGAATTTCATACCACTCGAGGAGCTCTAATTCTTGTGGGTAGGAAGGATCAATGTGTATCATTGTGTTGAACTTGGTCTACGAAAGTGAGTAAAATTGTGTTATCCTAAAAATGATAAAAAGCAATGGCCATTTCTTCCAAAATCTATACCAAAATACAAGTACTTTAAAGGTAGAAACTTGAGTGTCTTATGCAGAAGGTTACACGTACTGATCAACAGCCACGATAATCTCGCGATACCTATTTTGAGTTTGACCTACATATTTTGCAGGGCCGTAGAGGATAACAACTCCTAAAATATCCGATAGCAAGAAATAAGAAAATATATTTACCATGTATATTTACAAGCATATAAATTCATCAAAACAACGTTTGGAATGAACAATATACCAATTTTTGTAGAAGGGACGGGAATCAACTGAGAAATATTGCCTAAAGGCATGACATTCAACTTGGTCGACGGTGGAAAGGGCTTTTCAAGATCATCATTTGGGTTGATAAGTTCAACTGTTGTTTCCTTATCAATTATTCAATAAAACGTATGTATTGACCGACCATATGATTTTGGCGAGACCCTTACTTGTGCAGCCAAGATCAGGTATGTGTTGGAGAGCATCAACTTGTCCACATTATATGCAATTTCATTTCCATACACAGCCTCCCTATTTTGTTGGCCCTGTAAAATTCAAATCTTTCGTAAGATAGGTGAACAATATAACCATGCATAGAATGGTGTAGATGACGACTATATAGGCGATAGTACCTGTTCATCCTCTAAAATGAGATTTTGGAATCGTATTTGCTTCTCTGGACTTTTTCTCTCTCGGGTGATGTCGATGATTTGGACCTTGCATGTCCAGTCAGGAGTGTCGGTTTTTTTCTTATCTATGCTGGATCTTAAGGTCATATATACTGCAAAGATAGCGAAACATAATTTAACATGAATACTGCCTTATGTTCAATCTGCGCTAGCAATAATAATGTACACATTTTTTATGAATAGGAGCAGCAACTGAGATGGTAATACAAAATGACCATGAGTTCATATCACACATAATTTGGAGATTAATAATATAGTTTTGAGTCTAAAAATCAAACAACACTACTGATTATTGAAGTAATGAGAGAAAACGAAACAACTATTGCTTCACAAAATGTTTTCTTTTCACCAAACATCTTAGGTGCATACTAATCTCTACTCTAAGTTCATTTTCCATACATACCAATTTACACAACCATACTCCATACATATCAACTCACACAACCATACTCTATACATACCAATTTATACAATCAAAGTCAAAAATACAAATGGCAGATCTAGATATTTATTTTCAAACAGCCATATCCAATTAAAACAGAATTGCAGACATGCATGTCGAAAAATTCAAAAGAACGAAAAATAAATACAATTACGGCTAGAAGGTTTGCAACAACTAAATTTTGAAATTAAGATGTCACAAATTCTACAAATAGAAGAAGGAGAAAACTTGTACAGATAGAGTGAGCACAATAAAATCAAATTAAAATTTCAAACTCACTGAGCCCAGCAATTTAAATTTTTCAAGTAAGGACTGTAAAAGGGAGATGTCGATAGATACAAAGTGGTGTAACTTTGGCTGCATTCTTCAATATATAGAGCAAGTAGTTGATAGTCAACACGTGGATGTAAAGGCTTTCCACGTTCTTCACCATTAATTAAAAAGGGCCAGAGAAGGAAATAAATTAAAAGTCTCCCATGTATATTCTATGAAGCATGAAGTACAATAATTTCATATTGTGATAGTACAACCCTTGTTGGCTTATACATAAGGGTAATATATTAACTTAAATAGACTTATTAAATAAAATAATAATAAATAATTTTATTAGATAATCATTAAATTAAATGGTCATTTGAGGAATTAACTCGATATTACTTGATATAAATCATAAGTTATAAAATCTAAAAAGTAAAAATAAAAAAAATTATATTAAGATCAAGATCATTCATTCTTTCTATATAATTTTGTGTAAAATAGAACTATTAAAAAAAGTAATTGTTATTAATAAAATCAAGAATAGAAAAAGGAGTGTTAGAGAGAGAAAGAAAAAATGAAACAAATGGAGTGGACTGGCATAAAGGGCCCACAAAGACACTTGACACAGATTTAAAGGATCTTCACACAATTAATGTTGGGTATGCCTCAATCATCATAAAATTTTTTGAAGTAAATACACCTATTGATGAATTGACTAGTAATAACTTACCCATTCATGAATTAAGTTACTACTTCACCTTGATTTCTCTATATATCTTAAGAGGTAGAGTTATGTGATTCATAAATGGAGCAAGAAGTAACTCTCTAATTAATGGAAGAAGAGTTATGAAACACTTCAATAAAGTTGGCAGTTAAAAGTTGCATTGTTCTACTATAAACGAAAGACTTAAGGTCATCCAAAGAGATCATTCTACACTCTACACACAAAGACATTCACACACAAAGACATTTGATGGAGAACTTTCTTAGACAAAGAGTGTAGTTGTTGTTGATAATAAACAAGTCTCCATAGTGATTTTGTAGTAAATCGTTAAGACAATGGATGGTGATAACACACATCGGTCCAAGAGAAGAAGATATGCATTTTTCCGCGTAAATCTCCAAATTTAAATACATCAATTTGAAAATCAGAATTTGTATGGCTCTACACCAAATGTATATTTATACCAAAAAAGTACTAACTTATTTGCTAGTGTTTATATTTGTCACTTGGTATTATACCTGAAATAAAATAAAAAACTATCTTAATGTAATTGCTTGAATTGAGGGAGGCGATATATGTCAGCAGTTAGAACAAACATTTCACATATTTCAAAAATATTCAGGACACACACACACAAAAAAAAAGTTCCAAACAATACCTCACAGTTCATTTCTTCTAATTTTTCTATGAAAAGCCGTAAACCTACATTAAAGTAAGCCTTTACAAAAGTTATATAAAATGTACTTTGAGGGGATTAAGTAAGGAAGGAAAATATATGAAAAAGTAAAGTAGCTTAATAGTTAATTTAGAAGATTTCTATCTTACAATTCAAATGTAAAATTTTAATCTCAATGCACATATTTTCTCTACATAGAAAGGAACATGTAAGAAAACGAAATAATTGATTTGATTATACCTACTGAATATACTAAAATTAGTTGTGTTTCATATTTCTAGAAAGCAGTAATTAATAATTGTCTTAATTTAGGAAAAATATTATATGATTAATTCTAAGAATGTACTTACCTATCCATTCAATACAAATTCAATTTTTGTTTGTTTGAATTCAAAATTTCACATCTCTCTATTCAAATTTAAATATTTTATCTCAATTCAAATATTTTTTTCCCAATTATGTCTGTCAATTGCCAATTGATTATGCTATCATCTTGATTTACACAATATAAATTAAATCACTAATATTCTTATCATGTAATATAGATTCTTATATATATATATATATATATGTAGCAAATATTATTTATTATATGAATATTTTTTGTCATAATAATCTTTTCGATATACGTCACTTGATTTGTAATTTGATTATTTCCTTAATTGAAATGATATCATTAATATTTAATTGAACCATAGGATTTTAAAAGTAATTATATTTACTTCTACAATTTTTAACCATCAAAACCATAAAAATAAGATTAGGCTAAAATAACTAAAAGAATTTTTTAAAAAAAAGTGACGTGAAGAATTTTGATATGCTAAAATAATTTTGAGTTTGATGCACTTCATATTTTTTTAACAAAATTTATTCACTATTGGCTTAAATTGAGGAAGAATTTGATCAGTTTTAAAAAGGTATTTTTTTTATTCAATTCAATTCAATTTATTTTTTTCGCCTCAATCAATTCAAACTAAATTCTTATCTCATTTTAAATATTCTTTCAGAATAGATCTTTTTTATAGTCCAAACTTCTGAGTATAAAATCATTTTATTTTTTTGTTTTTAAAAATTTCTTATCATTACCAACAATATTTTATTTGAATTCTTATTAGATTTTATTAAACAAAATTTATTGTAAAAATGTAATTGTTTAGTTTTAAAAAAAATAAAATCATTACGTCACTTGTTTTTATTTGAATTCTTACTAGATTTTTTTAAATAAAATTTATTGTAAAAATGTCTTACGGCTAGTATTTTAAATAATAATAATAATAATATTTTATTAAACTCTTAATAATATTAAATAAATAAATAAATAAATGATCAAAAAAACATAGAATAATATGACATAATTAACTATTAATCTTACTATGGAATAATTGAACAATCATAATGGTTTTCATCGAATAGAAATGGATTTTATTTGTTTTTTACCACAACATAAAATAAAATAAAATAGAATAATATGAAACTATAATAGTTTTCATCAAAAATAAATGAATCTAAATTGTTTATACCAGAATGTGAAATAATATTAAATAAATTAATAAATAATCAATAAAAATCATAATAGTTTTCATCCAATAGAAATCAATCTTAATTGTTTTTTTACCACAATATGAAATGAATTATGAAATAATATTAAATATTTAAATAGTCAACAAAATGGTTTTTTGTTGTAAGAATTCAAATAGGTAGTTCTGAAGAAGACACTTGTCTAAATTTTAGGCTAGGCTATCATCCTTTATTTTATATATAGATATGAAATAAAATTAAATAGAATAATGGGAAATCATAATAGTTTTCATCCAATAAAAATTAATCTTAATTATTTTTTTACCACAATATGAAATAATATTAAGTATTTAAATAATCAATAAAATAGCCTTTTGTTATGAAATGATAATTTTATGTTGTAAGAATTCAAATAGATAGTTCTAAAGATGACACTTATCTTAATTTTAGGCTAGACTATCCTCCTTTATTATATATATAGATATAGATATGAAATGAATTATGAATAATATTAAATATTTAAATAATCAACAAAATAATATTTTGTTGTAAGAATTCAAATTGGTAGTTCTGAAGAATACACTTGTCTAAATTTTAGGCTAGACATATATATATACATACATATATATATATATATATATATATATTATATATATATATATATATATATATATATATATATATATATATATATATTATATATATATATATATAAAGAGTGGTTATTTATAGACAACCAAACTTAGCTACTCAGGTTGTCAAACTTAGTTACTCAAGTTGTCAAACTTCGCTTCAAGTTGGCAAGTTGACAATATATATATAAAGAGTGGTTATTTATAGACAACCAAACTTAGCTACTCAGGTTGTCAAACTTGGCTTCAAGTTGGCAAGTTGACAATTTGGCCAACTATTTAGGTATTCAAATACAAATTGAAAAAGTAATTTTTGGTCTTCAAATCCAACTTGACTACTAACTATTATCTCTAATAATTGACATTTCACACATATACATGTCACATGACATCCATATTATATAGGCGGAATCCATCGACAAACACGTAAACTTTGCGCGATCTCTTACTTTGGCACCAAAAGTAGACGGTGTTCATTTTGACACCTCAACTAGCATTTTAATGTGTCATTTTGGCACGTTTTGCTGAGTCATTATTGCTCGTGTGCTACACGCATTTCAAGCGCGTGTGAAGGATATTTTTATAATTTTTCCTCTCTATTCTCTTTCTTCCTCACCCTTTTTTTCATCAATTTTCTACCCTTTTTTCCTTTTCTTAACACAACTGATTGCAATGGAAAAATGCTAAGGACGGTTGGATGACGGAAGCCGTGCTTCTTGGGGGTCAAGCCTACAATATCAGATTTTCTCTTTTCTACTCCATTATTGTGTAATTGAAGTGTTCTCTTTTGACGTTATAATGAGACTTTGTTTTGCAGTTCCATGAATCTAAATTCATGAAGAAAAACTGAAAATCAAGCAAAGTTGATGATGAAAAATTACAACTCAAAGCAAAATCGATGAAGAAAATTTGAAAATGGAGCTAAATTCATGAAGAAAAACTAAAAACCAAGAAAAGTCGATGAGTGCAAAACATAAGGTAGAGCCTGTTTATGTTTCATCAGTTGAAAACTTTGGGGAACTAAAGAGATCCAATGATGATTTGATTAAGGTTAAAGCTTATGAAGTGGATAGGATCGACCTGATTGAGGGACCCAAATTAAAAATTGAGGTGGCAAGGAGATTAAAGATTGGTGTTTATTTTGCTACATGGTGATTTTTAAATGTTATTTTTAATATATGTTATAAGAAAGTGTTGAATGTTTTTCCATTCCCTTGGTTAACATCAACTTTGTCACTTGATGCTAGTTCACTTATTATGTTGATGTATTGGACTCTTAGAATAACTAAAACTCTGAAAATCGATCTTGAATTCTGGAAAACTCTCATACCGACAAGAAAAATTGAGTTAATTGGAGAAGATTTGGGGTGGGGTGGGGGTAGGGGGTTGAGAGTATTGGAGAAAATGATTGGGTGTTTTTTTTTTTTGAGGAGGAGGGGGGGAATGTGATTGGAGAAGATAGATAGGGTTGTGTGGGGCGAGGATGAGGGTTGATTTTTTATTTAAATTAATTATTTAAAAATTATTTTGGATAAAAAATGACAAATTTCATATTATTATTGGTCACTTTACACACCATATTAGTTATTTTACACGTCATAGCGCGTGTAATACATGCATACTATATATTTTTGCAGATTGTGAAAAAGGTGTCAAAATGACACACACGTACGCTACTTGAGGTGCTAAAAGTGAACAACGTGCACTTGAGGTGCCAAAGTGAAAGGTGGTGCCAAGTTGAAGGGTATGGCAATGGGTTTGGCCTATTATATAACACTCCTCCTTGAATGTCCATTAATAGATAATGTGTCTCGTTAAAACCTCACTAGGAAAATCCAATGACAAAAAGCCCAGTGAAGGAAGAAGAAGACACACATCTTGTAATACGCCTTTAGTGTTGCCTTATTAAAAAACTTACCAGGAAAATTCGATTGGTATAAAACCTTGGTTAAGAAAAAAAGAGTACAACGTGTATTTTACTCCCCCGATGGAAACTTCAATTTAATGACTTAATTCTTCGCATCCCAATCTTGTGCACCATCTTCTTAAAAGTTGTAGTTGGTAGAAACTTGGTGAATAAGTCTACAATATTATCACATGAATGAATATGTCTCCCGTTGATATCACCATTTTTCTTGAGCTCATGATTGTAGAAGTTTTGGTGAGATGTGCTTCATTCTATCTCTTTTTATGAATCCTTCCTTTAGTTGTGCTATGCATGCTGCATTATCTTCATATAAAATTGTGGGTACTTTGTTACATTCCAAACCACATTTTTTTCGAATGAGATGTATCATGGACCTCAACCACACACACTCTTGGCGGGCTTCATGAATAGCTATTATCTCAGCATCATTCGTTGAGGTGGCTACGATAGAGTGCTTTGTTGATCTCCAACATATGAAAATACTCCCACATATGAACACATAGCCTATTTGAGACTGAGTTTTATGTGATTCAGATAAATACCTAACATCAACATAACCAACAAGATCGGGACTGCAATCTTTAGAATAAAAAAAACCATATTGCTAGTCCCTTTTAGATACCATAACATGTGTTTGATCCCATTTCAATGTCTCCTAGTAGGAGCAGAACTATACTTTGCTAATAAATTAATTGAAAAGGCTATATCAGGCCTTGTAGTATCTGTAAGATACATTAGTGGACCAACTGCACTAAGATATGGTACTTCAGGACCAAGGAGTTCCTCATTCTTTTCTTAAGGCCAGAATGGATCCTTATTTACATCACGTGATCAACAACCATTGGAGTACTTAATGGATGCACTCCATTCATATAAAACCTTTTCAACACCTTTTTTTGTGTAGACAAATTGATGGACAAAGAGAGATATTATCAAATGCTCAATTTGCAAACCAAGGCATAATTTTGTCACTCCAAGATCTTTAATCACAATTAATTTCTTTAGGTAATCAATTGACAAAGTAGACAGAGAGAAACCAACAACAAGATCCCTAAATTAGTGCTCTAGTTAAAACCCTAACTTTCTTTCCGAAAAGCTCTTGAGAGAATTATAGAGTGTTTAGGAAGAGTTTCTAAGTGTTAATGAATAGAATAATAGAGTAAATAGCCTCCTAAATGAGTTAGAAGTTGTGGGACCTCATTAGGATAAGTGGTAAAATGTACAGATTACCCTCACTTAAGTTTCATAAAAATCCCGTCACAGGGGTACGACCGACCCTCACTAGTCGTACCCTTCGATACGAGTGGTATCCACCACTCATATCCTAAGCCTCAACCCTTAGACCCAACACTGTCCAGTGTACGACTCATCCTATCCAAGCCATATTGACAGCATACAATCCGGACCCTTCACCCGTATCCCTGGCAAGATAAAATCATAGAAGGTTGAACACTATCCACCATACGAGTCCTGGATACGAATCGTACCTTGGATTATGGCTCACAGTGAGCCACTCATACTCAGATCCAACTTAATTTACCAAGTCTAAGGTTAAGTGACGAAACCAAACAATCCATATCCGACTATACGACTCATACCATTTAAGTCATACCCATTCCAGTGACCAGATCCATCCCACCAACCAACACTGGCCAGCATACGACCAAACCATACCATTTATACCCCAACATACCACTCGTACCCTTGAGTCGTATTGGGTCCTGAGATCAGAATTCTAAGAATTTTTTTAAGGTACAGAAACTAGGGTATTTTAGTTTCCCCCACTAGGAACATTCGTCCCCGAATGATGGACAAGGTAGGGGTAACCACACACATAAGTCATTTGCATTATCAAATATATTCCCAACCTTTAACAAAGTTTGAAAAAAAAAGTAGCAAAGATATTAATCTTTCCTTTAACAAACTCAGAAAATAAAGATGTGTTGAAGACACATACCTTCCGCACGAATCCCAGGAGCAGAAAATAGATGCGGATACTTGGACTTTATGTCCTTCTCCGTTTCCCATGTAGATTATTCCACCTTATGGTTCTGTCATAGAACCTTAACCGAATCCACATCCTTGGTTCACAATTGGCGAACCTGACTATCTAAAATCTCAACCAGGACCTCTTCATAAGATAGAGAGTCTGAGATACCCAACCCCTCCAAAGGAACAATTGAAGAAGGATCACAAGACACTTCCTCAACATAGAGACATGAAATACCAAATGAATAAAGATCAAGCTAGAAGGCAACTCTAATTTGTAAGAAACATTTCCAACCCTCTGCAAAGCCACATAAGGACCAACATACCAGGGATTGAGCTTCCTCTTTTTACCAAACCACACTACTTCCTTCATGGGAGATACCTTGAGGAAAACCTTATCCCCAACCTCAAACTCCAAGTCTCTATGCCTAATATCCGCATAGGACTTTTGGCGACTTTGGGCATCCTTAAGTCTATCCCGAATTACCTTCACCTTTTCCATAGCCTGATAAACCAAATTTGGACCGAACATATCCGCCTTACTAAGCTCAAACTAACTAATAGGAGATCTACACCTCCTACCATACAATCCCTCAAAATGAGCCATACTAATACTAGAATGATGGGTATTGTTGTAAGCAAACTCTACCAAAAGTAGATGCTCAACCCCACTGCCACCATAATCCACCACACATACCGAAAACATATCCTCCAATGTATGAATAGTTTTTTCTGCTTGCCTATCTTCTGAGGATGAAAAGAAGTATTCAAACTCACCTTAGTACCCAATCCCTTCTAAAAAAACCCACCAGAAATAGGATGAGAACTGCATACCATGATCAAAGATAATTGAAATAGGTACTCCATGCAGCTTCAAAATCTCTTGAAGATATAACTTTGCATAATACTCCGCCGAGAAGGTAGTCCTCACTGGTAAGAAGTGAGCATACTTTGTCATCCTATCCACAATGACCCAAATCAAATCATATTGATTCAAAGATCGAGGAAGACCAGTAACCAAAATCCATATTTATTACCTCTTATTTCCATTCGAGCAAAATAATCTCTTGATACAACTCACCAAGTCTCATGTGTTCAACTTTAACTTGTTGACATACCAAACACTTGGCCATGAAATCAGCCATGTCCCTTTTCATACCATTCTACCAATACATCTCCTTGAGATCATGATACATCTTCGTGTAATCGGGATGAACATAGCATGACTCATGTGCCTCAGCCAAAATTCTTTGCCACAAACCATCGATATCAGGAACACACAACCTCTCTTGGTATCGTAAAGTATCGTTGCCACTGATCTCAAATACCATTACCTTCTGCATACCCATATTACTCTTGATTCTCATCAAGATAGGATCTATCACTTGCTTCTCCTTAATCTCTGCACCAAGAGATGACCAAACCACTTCTTGTACCATTAAACCTTCATCTTTGAAGTCTAAGAGGTGAACTCCAAGATTAGACAAGCGGTGAATATCTTTCACCAATTCCCATTTTTCTTCCTCCACATGAGCCAAAATCCCTATGGACAACCTGCTAAGAGCATCAGCAACCACGTTACCCTTACTTGGGTGATAATGAAGACTTATATTATAGTCCTTTAGAAGCTCTAACCATCTACTCTGCCTGAAATTGAGCTCATTTTGAGTGAACACATACTGTAGACTCTTCTGATTAGAAAAATGTCTACGTGCACTTCATACAGATAATGCTGCCAGATTTTGAAGGCAAAAACCACCGCTAACAACTCCAAATCATGAGTAAGATAATTCCTCTCATGTACCTTCAACTGCCTGGAAGCATAGGTAATCACTCTCCTATGTTGTAGGGCTGACAAACGGGCGGGTTGAGTTGGATATGGACGGTTTGAAAATGGGTCATATGAAAAATGGATAAAATATCCAACCCAACCCATATTTGATATGGATAAAATGAGAAAGCCCAATGGATAATATAGATATCCATATTGTCCGTCACTTCTTATGATGTAAAGACAAAAGTACTCTTATATTATAATGAAAAGTACATGGCTTATCAAACATAAGTTTCTAATTATTTAATTTAGCCTAAGTTTCGATTAATTACAATTCATAGCCTCTCTTGCTAATTAAATACAATCCATAACCCCTCTCTTTTATTTCTCCCTTAATTTTCTCTCTTTCTCTTTCTTTTTCTTCTTTTCCAACTTTTTCTCCTCCTCTTTTTTCCTTTTCCCTTTCCTTTTTTTCTTTTCTACTTTTTTTTCTTTTTCATTTCATTTTTTTTCTTTTTCGGTTTTTTTATTTTCATCGTTTCTCATTTTTTCTTTTCCATTTTATCCCTTTTTTTGTTTTTCTTTACTTTTTTCGTTTTGTTTTATTTTTTCTTTTTCTTTTTTGTTTTGTTTCATTTATTCTTGTTTGTCATTTTTTTATTGTATTTTATATTTATTTGTATCATACTATATACTTCAAATAAATTTATTATTTGTATTTGAATTGTTTAGACGTTAATATGTATAATTTATTATTTATATTTGTACATAAACAAGTATATGAATTAATTGTATTTGATTGAGTCTAAAATATACAAATATGCATGTATCATTTAATACAAATGTATCATTAGTATTTGTATGTCAAATTTATCATTTGTATTTGTATATAAATAAGTATCATTGTTATTTGTACAATTCAAGTTGTATAAACATGTATCATTTGATACAATTATATCAATGAATATAAAAGTATAAATGATAATGTGAACTATAAAATAAAAACAAATATAAAAATATAAATAATAGCGTAAACTATAAAATAAAAATACTCATGCAAGTGCAAACTATAAAATATAAATACAATTATATCAACAAATACAAAAATATTAATAATGGTGCACATACAAATACAATAAGCGATTGTGGTATTATTTGTGCTCGGCGTAATAATATTTTTCAAAAGTACAAAAAAAATAGGAAAGAAAACTGAGAAATAAAAAATACAAAAAAATAAATAAAAGAATAAAGAGGAATGGAAGCTAGAGATAGAAGAGAAAGAAAAGAAAATCGAAAGAAAGAAACAAAAAAATCGAAATAGAAAAAAAATTAAACTACAAAAAAAAGGGGGCACAAGAAAAATATAAAATACAAAAAGAAAAATGAGAAAGAAAAATTGAAAAAGAAAAAAAAATAACAAGAAAGAGAAACAAAAATTAGAGATAGAAGAGAGAGAGAGAAAGAAAGAAACGAAAAAAAGAAAACAAGAGTAGAGAAGGAAACAATACATAAAAAAAAAGAGAAAAAAGGGTGGTTCAAATAATTTAAATAAAAAAGTCATTTTTTTAAAAATAATTTTTTTAAAACAAATTAAGAAAATAAAAAATTTTAAAAATGAAAAATATTTTCTATTATTTTTTAAAAAAATTAATTTTTTTTTCTTCGTTCCAAACATACCCTTAATAAGTATACTTTTGAGGTTGCAATATTTTCACATACGTAATACTTTAAGGAGAGTATAATTGATGAATACCCATGAGTTATCCATATTTTAGAATAGATAATATGGATTGACCCATATTTGAGCCACTATTAAATGGGTTGGATACCCAACTCATTTAATATGGATAAAACAGATGGATAACCATATAATTTATCAATTTTGCCACCCCTAGCATAATGCATCAACAAACAACCAAGACCTACCCAAGATACATCACAATAAACCACAAACCCATCATTTCCTTCTGGCAAAGTCAGAATTGGTGCTGAAGTTAGCTTGTCTTTTAACTTCTCAAAACTCCCCTCACAAACATCTGATCAAGGAAATGTAAACTTCTTTTGAGTCAACTTAGTCAAAGGAGCAACTATCGACGAAAAGCCTTTCACAAACCGCCTACAGTACCCAGCTAAGCCCAAGAAGCTCCGGATGTCAGTTGGAGTCGTGGGTCTAGGCCACCTATTAACCACAACCACCTTTTGTGGATCCACCATGATCCCCTCACTAGAAATAATATGACCAAGAAAAGTCACATCGTTCAACCAGAACTCACACTTGGAAAACTTGGCATACAACTGGGGTTCCTTCAAGGTCTGCAATACCACACAGAGGTGATTAACATGATCCACCTCACTTTTGGAATAAACCAGAATGTCATCAATAAACAAAATGACAAAGAGATCTAAGAACTGCCTAAAAACCCTGTTCATCTAGTCAATACAAATGACATCACCAAGAATTCAAAGTGCCTATACCGAGTATGAAAAGTCATCTTAGGGATATCCTCCTCCCTAATCTTAAGCTGATATACCCAGATCAAAGATCTATCTTAGAAAAGAACTTGGCACCTTGCAACTGATCAAACAAGTTATCTATCCTTAGAAGAGGATACTTATTCTTGATCATCACCTTATTCAACTGCCGATAGTCAATGCTCATCCGAAGGGAACCATCCTTCTTGCGCACGAATAACACCGGTTCACCCCATGGGGATACACTAGGACGAATAAACCCCTTATCCAGAAGATCGTTAAGTTTCTCCTTGAGTTCCCTCAACTCAGCCGGAGCCATTCTATACGGAGGAATAGAAATTGAACGAGTGTACGAAACCAAGTCAATGCCAAACTTTATTTCCCTATCTGGAGGAAAACCAGGAAGATCATCCAAAAAGACCTCAGAAAACTCATTTATTATCGAAACCGAATGAAAAATTGGACCTTCCAAGTTAGAATCTTTAACCTGGACCAAATGATAAAGACAACTTTTAGAGATTAACCTCCGAGCTCTAAGATAAGAAATAAACCTCCCCCTAGAAGCTAAGGAACCACCCTCCTACTCTATAACCGGTTCACCAAGGAACCTAAAGACAACCTTACGGATCCGAAAATTCAAGGATGCATAACAAAAGTGTAACCAATCCATCCCCAGAATAACATTGAAATACACTATAACAAGTTCAAAAAATAATTTCCTACCACCAATAGATACCACACCCGCTTGCCTACCACTAATAGATACCACACCCGCTTATAGACTCTCTTAGCAATAATCGAGTCACCTACCGAGGTATAAATAAAACAAGGATCCAAAACAATCTCAGGATCAAAACCAATACATACACCTACTAATGGGGTCACATAAGAAAGAGTGGACCCTGGATCAAGCAGACAGTACACGTCATGAGAAAAGAGTTGTAATATACCAGTAACGACATCAGGCAATGCCCCAAATTCCTGTTGGGACGCCAAAGCATACAACCTGTTCTGACCAACAATAGAACTAGAAGTAGTAACAAAAATAGAAGCGGTACAACCAGTTGCAGGAGCAGAAGATAAAGCCACTGGTACCTTATTTGCTCTCATAGAAACCTTATTAACAGGACAATCACTGAGCCAATAGCCTTCCTAGCCATAATTAAAGCATTTGTCCCTTCCTTCATCTCCATAACCTCGATGAGAATGACCAAAAAACTGGCAATGAGGTCATGAAGAAACTGACTGACCCCCGCTCACCTAAGATTGGGCACCCTGTGCCTGAAAATTATCACCACCTTGATGACGCCTATCACCTGACTGCTTTATGTAAGGAGCACTACCAGTAGAGAAGGAACTAGAAATCCCCCACTTCTTTATCCTCCATTTTCTGCCATCCCTACCAACCTGAGACTGAGCACCTCCCTGATCATAAAACCTGCTCCTCTTACCCTGCCGATCTCTGAACTCTGCCTGTTTCCTCTTCTCATCCTCTACCTGCTGTATATGAACAGTCAACCTAGAAATATCCATATTTTTAATCAGCAAGGTAGTCTTGCTTTCCAAGATCAAATATCGATTCATCCCAAAAAAGAACTTTCTCATCCTCGCCCTCATGTCAGCCACCAAATCAGGAGCGTACCTTGACAGATGATGAAATTTCAAGTATGTTCCTTGACAGACATTCTTCCTTTCTTAATATTTACAAACTCTTCTATTTCTTCTTCCCTTGGATCTTGAGGAAAGAAATGATCTAGAAAAAATCCAAAAAAAGCATCCCATAAGGATGACTACTCCACATCTCCTCTATCCCTATCCCACTCTTCGTACCATTGGTAGATAACATTCTTAAGTTGATAAGCTACAAAGTTTACACCTTCCATATTAGCGACCTGCATTACACTGAATATTTTCTCCATTTCATCCAAGAAACCCTGAGGATCCTCCTTCACCTTCACACTACTAAAACTATGAGGATTCAATTTCATAAACTGGCCAACCCTTTGGCCTCAATAGATAACTCACCAGACGTATCCCGCTCAGCCTGAGCAGTAACCAATTGCACAATAATATGAATAGACTGGCAAAATTCTGCATTAGTTACCTCACCCTAAGAAGGACTAGTACAAAATGGAGGAACTCCAGAATAATCAGGGATAAGACCCTGAGATCGAAGACGAACTCCAGATGTAGGACGTACCCCATCAACATTGTCTTCAGATAGGACTGAAGAGTTTTCTTGTGTTCCATATCGTCGAGGCATAATCTGAAAAGTGAAAAAGCAAGGATTAGAGAAGAATTCTAGGACTTGGACTCCAGGCTTGAAAATAAAATATCAAGAAAGTGAAATATTCCTAAATGCCTTGTAGCCTCTCTTATAAGTGTGGCGCGCTACACATCCCTAAAAGAGACTCTACTCGACATGGCTTTGTGGACTCCTTATTGTCCATGAACCTAAAGATCTGATAACAACTTGACATGACCCGACCTGGGGCCTTGTCATAATGGGTATCCCAAGTCCAACCGAGATCGAAGACCACCCTTGTTACCCAACCCAACCTCCAATCGCCTGCCCTAAGTTGACTGAATTTTGAGCATATAATAAGATGGTGTAATAGCTCACATAAATACTCTGGTATAGGATCACAATCGTGATCGACCCAACCGAGTCCAACTATCCCATACCAACCGTACCACCATACCAAACCAAAACAAGGGCTACAAACCAGGCCATAAACAAATAAGTTCCAAAATATAATATGATTAATACCAAAATGAAATACGATGGAACAATGAGAAATTATGTCCAATAATGTTAGCCCCAATTCATATGCCAATATTAAGGCTGACACCAATATTGATATCGCTCATTCTAACCCATAGCAGTACCATAAAGCCTCTAACCAAAAGAGTAAGAATATCCAGTTGGGACATACCCCCAACTATAGCCAAAACCAATATCCAGAAATAAACTAAAATGTTTAAAAATATCAATAACATGAAATTGAGCCTTCCCAAAGATGGAAGCTCACCACTTCAATCCAACAGTTGTCCCTGGGTCAATCACTATGTAGGAGGAGTAGAACAACCGGTTCCTGTATAGGTGGGTATACAGCTACCTGAAGACAGGTTAGCGAATGATCACTAGCATGAACTCAAGATAAGGATACAATAATTCCATTTATAAAACCAAGTAAAACCATCCATATGTACACAACCATACACATATATATATAACCATGTCGGGAAAGGGAACTGGGTTTAGTATACCATTAAAACCTTTACCTTGGCTGTGTGGATTTGCCATCCTAAACCACCCACGGGCTATATGGATTTAGCTTCCCCTGTTGAAAGGGCCCTAGTGCATGAAGCCACACTACTAAGGAAGAAAACATGGGTTGACTAGTACATCCCCCAAATATAGTGTGACATCATTTACACGATCACCAAGACCTACCTCATATCGGCAAATATGAGTTTCTAGTTTTGGTCCCCCCGGGACCTTCACCTTCCATGGCTTTAATACACACCCTGCTATTATTTCCCAATTAAAACCATTACCAAGCAAGCAACCAATCTTTTAACCATTTATTAGCCAAGACCATTAATAGTGGTATCGTCATACCAATAATAACTTGCAAGTATTATCCTTAGCCAAACCTTAGGGGATTCCATGTACCCCACATGATTTCCAATTAATCAAAACCATGGCCACCAAGACCTTTCCAATCCATTTAAAACCATTTAAACCATTCATACTATTTAGGGTTCCTTTACCAAGTTTAAACCATGCATAAGTTCCATTGAGAAACTAATATTATAATGAAAACATTGTTAAAGTCATTTTATCATACACATTGGGGGCATAGTATTTCCAAAACCAAAGTTCATTAACAAAGAACCATTCCCATGCAACCAATTATCCAAAACCACCATTGATGTATATAAAAGCATAATTAAAACATGGGAAAATCATAACCAAGCATTTATAACCAAAAACCCCAAATTATATTTGAAAACTCAAAATCATAAAAAATTCAAAGCATACAAAAATTGTGTAAAACTATGCCTTTAGTTGGAAATAACAATGAGGGAAGAGAACATGCCTTAACTAACAAAGTAGACCGGTATTTCCCACTCTCCAAGTTTCTACAACTGCATGAGAAAATCACTAACTTTCAACAATTGAATGGAGAACCCTTGTACGAGGTGTGGGAAAGATTCAATGGAAAACTCATGCAATGTACCAACCACGAGGTCCCGGAGAAGATGCTTCTCCAAATATTCTACTGGACTCTAGATCAAATCAACCAAACCACAGTAGATAATACGGCAGGGGGAATCTCTTGTAAAGTTGTCATATCATATGGCTGTGAACTTGCTTGAGGAAGTTACCAAGCAAAAAGAGGGTGGTACACCATTGATACCGAGGTACCAAAAGGATATCCTACTACCTTCTTTATTGATAAGAGTAAAATAAGAGAGATGAAGAGAGGGAGGAAAATATAGAAAAATAATGACACAATTGGAGCTGCTAACGATACATAAGATGGGTGCATCCATAAAAATAATGAACACTGTGGCATACAAGGCCTATGGTGATGAATAGGATAATAGGATTGATGAGGAAATTTGGTATTTGGCTAACTATTCGGGGGGTTTCCTCTTGGCTTATCAAAGGTAAGATGGGAACCAAAGTTGGAACGAAAGAGATAGGGATCGTTACTATGATTTGAGGGGATAACGACCAAGAGTATGATTGTTATGTTACCCCTCATTACCGGTCAAAGATCAAAGAAACAAACTCCATTGACCCCGACAAATACAAAACAAAAGATATTTTGGCAAAAATCTTGATGAAAGTGGAGGAAACAGACAAAATGGTTCATGAATTAAAAGGTGAATTTTTGGAAATAAACCAAATAATTGTGTAACACTCCGATTAAATTAAATAATTGGAAATGCAAATAGTCCAATCTCCACCCAAATCAATGCTATACAAAAGGGGGGCTTTCCTAGTGACACTATTGTGAATCTAAAAAATGATGCCCAAGTGTTGGATATTGTCACTAGGAGTGGTAATACACTCGGTGATCTTGTGATGGATGTTGTAAAAGAGACCAATGTTGAACAAACAAATTTGAATAAAAAGCTTATAAATGATTTAAATGAGAAAGCTCCGAAGTCTCAAGAAGGGAACAAAACAATTAGTGTTAAATGATGAAGTGGATGATGAAGAGAGAGACCCAAAGGTAGTTGATAATGATGAAGTGTAAAGTGGACCGATGCCTACCATGAAGGTTCTCCCTCCATTCCCTCAAAGTCTAAAAAGAAAAGAGGACGATGCTAAATTCAAATCATTCCTTGCTAATCTTAGCAACCTCTCTATTAATATCCCGTTAATTGAGCCTATCCAAGAGATTTCGGGGTATGCTAAGCTTATAAAGAAATTGATGTAGATAAAGAAGCTTGTTGAGGGTGACACCATTTAAGTCACTCATGGGTGTAGTGCTATCATGGCTAGTGCGAGAGCGAAAAAGCAAGAGGATCTTAGGGCCTCTACAATCCCATGCACCATTAGGACACATATGTTTGAAAGAGCATTATGTGACCTTAGTGCAAGTATAAATCTCATTCAATATATAATATAGTGGAGGATTAGCTTAGGCACCCCTACTCCAACAATGATGATGCTTTTGAGGGTGGACCGATTCATCATAAGATCGATTGGGGTCTTGTTTGACGTGTTAGTAAAGGTGGATAGATTCATCATTCCGACAGATTTTGTGGTGCTTGATTGTGAAATTGAACAAGAAGTGCCTATTATCCTTGTTCAACCTTTCCTTGCTATCAAAAGAGATATCGTTGATTTGGAGTTAGGTGAAATAAAGTTTAGGTCCATGATGGTGAAGTGTTCCTTTTGGATGTGCAAAATGAAGAAATAGCTCATGGAACTTTAAGTGGTGTCGGTTATAGATGTTGAGGATGAGGAGGTGCATGATGTATCCCTTGAGGATCCTACTTGAAAAGATGAAGGACGTCGTGCCACGATATATGGGAGGGAACCCACAAATGTCACTAAAGTGGCTCGCATCCTTTGTTTTTTATATATTAGAGTAGATTTTTATTATGTTGTTGATTAATACATGTATTTATGGCACTTTGGAGTATTCTGAAATGAGATTAAAAAAAGAGAAAGTATGTCAAAATGGAGTAATGAGATGAATAGGAAAAAACAAAGGTGTAGAAATGTTCTTTATTATTGCGATCACAGGCCACATGCCTTTGCGATTGACGTTGTTGCTTTTCAGTTTAAATGACCATCCAACTGCCTATTTTCTAACCCTCTCTCTCCAAATTCTCTCTCAAAGTGTACTCATTTTTGGTCACAATTTGGGCATCCAAAAGCATTGTGACATCCTCCTTGAATCCTTACTCCGGTATGTGATTTAATTTATGTTTTATGCAATACCCCATAAAAGTCTTAGCTCGTTTCAACTCTCAGTTGCATGTTTAAGGGGTCCAAGATTTGAAACTTTCAATAAGCTTTGAGGACTTAGTTACTTTCAAGACCCCTATACTTAATGGATTTTTAATTCGACATTCCTGACCTTGAAATATTGGTTTTTATGTTGATTCATGATTAGGGAGGACAAAAGTACATGTCGGGTGAGTTTTGGAACTTTTAGACTAGTGTAGGGGCATGTTTGGAAAACAAAAAAGTAGCACTATCGGTGAAGGCCTGCGTCGCCCCCTCAAGTCAACCTCTGTAAAATGGGCGGCGCACGGTCTAGTCACCCTCTCTTAGGCGGGCATCGCCCAGGGTGGTCCGCCGCTCCAAGGCCTACGTCGTCCCTTACCTCTTTCGTCTAACTTTTGTCTCTTGAATTTTTAAGCATATTTGGGTAATTTTTCTTCACCCAACTCATACATAAACACTAATTAGGGCTTCCAAAACCATTATTTGCCCTTTTAATCAAAAATCCTCTCAAGAAAAACCCATCTCCTTCTCTAAAATCAACATCCAAAATCTTTTTTCCCAAGAATCCAAGGAATTCAAGCTTTTTTCTCCAAATCGAGAAGCTTAAGGTACGTGGGGTTATCCTAAATCTCATGGGCATAGGTTTTACGATTTTAACAAACTTTAAAGTTATATATGTATGTATATGTAATGAGCTTTGGGAAATTGTTTTAAGGACATGCATCGTGAATCAAATTTGATGAAAGTACGTAATTGTCATGGGGTTTCCATAAAATTGATTTATAATGTCGTGCATATGTGATTTAAATTTGAAAAGTGATTTACGAATGTGAATTGTGAAATTCCCTTTCCCCATATGAAATTTAGGGACTTTTCATGGTATGAATTGTGAATTATTTTTGAGAGCATGACTCAAGAGACCCCTTTTTTATCATGAGATTTATGTATAACTAATGTTGGGGCTGGTTTATGAATGATGACAATTCTTGAGTTTAAATGCCTCATTAACCATTATGCATTGCCGTCTGCACACTTTAAAAAAAGGGTATTTCTTATGCTAAAGGTTTTTTGTGTCTTAGTTGAAAGAAATGCATGTGTTGAATAAATGAATTAACCAACATGTTTTAAAGTCTTGTCAAGAGAGTTTTTTGCATAAGTCTTCATATGTTTTTGATAATAAGAACTCTCATGTGATTTGATAAATCTTTTAGTGGTCATTTATATATTTTGAATGAGAAGGGTTGTGGATTTGATATGATATTAATGACTTGCAAGTCTGGGTATGACGATACCCATTGATGATATGCCCTTAACAGAATAATTATTGAATGTTTTAAAAGCATGAAGCATGATTTTAAAAGACTAAAATTGGGCTTAAAGAGAGTTAGATGGTTACCCGAAGAAGGCTCGAGTTCAGATAACTCATAGACCAAAATTGTGTTTTACCGATGCGGGACTTATGATTTGTTATCCTACATGGGAGGATAATTGGGAAAACTCACATGTGTAGATTCCTATGGTATACTCACATGGGGGTTATTGCCAATCTTATGAACTCCAATCCTTACAGCAAACTTAGATTGGGGGCTTGGATGCCAATTCAAGGGCGGATTCCATATAGCCCATGGGATTGTAGATGTATAGGGTGTACCATCTAGCTCTGAAGTAAGATAAAGAGCTGAGTCATGATTACAAGAAAATTTTTTGAAGGTCATCAAATTATTCCCATGTATTTTCAACTATTTTATACTGACATGCTTTTATGAAATTCTCTCACCTATGTTGTATAAAAATATATTTTTATTTTCTGATTGTTCTACGTACCAGTACCTATGTCTATTGCCCCTCTATATTTCAGGTTATGTAGAATAGTCCCATGGTCCATCACATCAGTAGAACACTTGGATTTGACAGAATTGGTGAGCCATCCATCTTTCGAAAGGCATTTATTTATATGTTGAGTCTTTAAGTATTTGGTTCAGCCAGGGGCTTTGTCCCGGCCTAGACAGTTAGTATTCAGTATAGGCTTTGTAGGATGTATTTGAAGTGTTGTATCATCATATATTATTGACACAGTTCAGATTATAAGTTTCCAATGAAAACTGTTATATCTTCCGCACTTTAATTTATGTATGGATTTTGCTTATGATAATATGCTAAGGGGTATCCGGGCTTTCGAGATTCAAGATGCCCATTGCGGCCACGGCCTCAATTCAGGACAAGCTTGGTATCAGAGCACGGTTCATGGTCCTAGGGTGTCTACAAAGTTGTGTCTAGTAGAGTCTTATTTATGGGTGTGTTGTGCACCACACGTATAATCAGGAGGTTACCGGGCATTTAGGAGTTGTTTCTTATTCTTTCATACTCTATTTCGTTCTATAAAATCATCCATACGAAAGTTATTCAAATTCTTTTCTTACGTTAATATTATTAGATATGTCTCATTATTAAGGTGATTCAAGCGCAAAGGCTTATAGTCTAAATAATGCAGTCCTTTCTGATTGAGTTGTCCATAAAGTTATGAGATAGCACAAGTACTTGAGAGGATTCCATTAGTGCTTCAAAGTGTATTTATTTTAGTGTATACCTCTATCTTAATACAATCATGCTTTTCAGCCTGAGGTACGAAGTGTATTCTATTTCTTTCAAAAATCCTTATTCCAAATGTCATGTTTAAGGGCAGAGATATGTGACAGAATGTTGGAACATTATTTTCACCCGAGTAGTAGTATATATTAAGGTATCCCAACCTATTGGTAGTATGATGATCCCGAAGTTAGTTATATGAAGTTACAAGTCTAGAAGTCAGAGTGAGGGTGACTTTCACATAAATAAGTAGTTTTAGTTGTATAACCCTTGACAGAAGGGGTGGTTTTCTCTTTTATGGTTATTGACTAATATTGTAGCAAGATTTTTAGAGTGTATGATAGTCTTTGGAGAAAGTGTTTGGCTATGATTGTTATTTATTCAAAGTAGGAAAGGAGCCTAGAGTAGATAGTTATGGTGGTTATAGAAATTATTTATAGGTTGTGAATGGAAAGGGGTAGATTAGTCAATAAGTTATGGGTAGAGACTCATTGGTGTATATGGAATTTGATGGTAGTAGATATGTATGTATGGGTAAGTAAATATGATGTAAGAAAGGGGAGTATGTTGATAAGATCGTAATGGGTTATATTATAAGGCTAAGATCGACTACCCTCATTATGTGACTTTACCCTCCTCCCCCTCGACTTTACCCCTTTCCCCTTGAGTTTCTTTTCTTTAGTAGTTGTAAACTAGTACTGCACGTGAGAAGGTGTGTGGTAGATTCTAAGGTATGGTAGTAATGTTGTGGAGAGAATGAACTTGTGTCTGGTAGTTAAGTGAAATGACGTAGTTGGGTTGATTTCCCAATTTGATGGACTAGTATAGTATGTGGCATGCTTTATCGGTGGTGCATTATTAATGCTAGACTATAGGCTTGAACTTTAGATGTGGGTTGTGGTGATAAGAATAGTAGCTTAAGACTAATGATGCATATTTTGTGGGAACGAATTAGTAGGCTTGATGTAAGGTGTGAAATAGCCTAGGTTGGCAACTTTTGGAAAAAAATGAGTGAATAATAGTAATATATATATATATATATATATATATACATGAGGGCTAGTGTTAAAATAATGAATTTTGGTTGAGTCATTAAGTGGATAAGAGTGTTAGGTATAAAAGAATAAGTTGAAACCCCCAACTAGCATGTTGTTAGATAAGGTTTTATGTGTATAAGTGTTATGTATACCTAGCTCACGTTCTTGAATTTTTTAGTATGGAGAATTCTGGGAAGTTCTTGTTTGGTGTTCTTTATAGCTGAATTAACGAAATATAAGTAGCCAATATGCACCTTTGGTATAGTTTTATAGTTTTTGTTAAGTTGTAAGTTATGCGATTAGAGGTTTAATGCGAGTATGTTAAGTAATAGAGAATGAATTATTATGTGATAAGGGGGTGTGGATATGTATGCTCATGAGAGTAATTTTTAGGGTGATGCTATAGAGGCTAGCGAAAGTTAAGAGAAGCATTTCCGAAAATCAAGGCCTTCAGAGTATAGTTTATCAGGGAGAATTTAGCGATTATGTGTATGGTGATATCCCTTTTGTGTTAAGAGTTGTGGCTATATATTTGATATGAGGTTATGTCTGCAAGTCTAATACTGTAACTTTGATCTAAAGGGGAGATAATGGACTAAGGTAGGTCTTAAATTTTCTCATGGTGGCAAGTTTCAGGGAAGATTCATAAAAAATCTATCCCTATTCAAAAAACTCCACCTACTTCAATTTAAGAGGTCATCCTACCAATGTCTTATGTATTCAAGTCCTGCCTATGCCTATGGTTTGAATTCTCTATGGACTTACGTTCATGTTCCAACCTCCAAACTAGAAGTAATGATGTCTCAGTAAATCTAGACTTTCATGTATTCAAGCTCTATGTTATGATGCTCATGATCCATAAGCATCCGTGTCTTATATTATGCTTAGTTCTAAGAAACTATGCTTTCTATATGTTACCGATTTATTTTACGTTGGTATTAACCAAAGTGATAAGGTTTATACAAACTCATGACCATCTCAGCTCTGATAATTAGAAGCAATAGCTTCAAGTATCAATCCTTGTCTCAATCATTGATTTCATGAATTCCGACCTTATGTTATACGACTCATGATGTATGCGCTCATGTTTCTCACCGGGTTCTGTCGTAAGAACTCATCTTGTGTTGTGTTTATGTCAAATGACTCTCTACTCATGATCCAGACACTTGATATATGAAGCACTTCATGTCTATTATATCGTATCTTTATGTCATACCCCATCTTGAGTAGTGCAATAAGTGTAAGTTATAGTCGAATAGTGTTACTCCCTTTTATGATGTTTATGCTTGGGTCCCTCAACGACCCTCCGTATGATAGTATGATAGTAGTTATGGAAGATTAGTAAGTTTTAGGTAGGGGAGTAGGTGTTCTTGAACGTTAAATTTTTTTTATGTGATTTCCTTAGCTAAGGTTATAAGTGATGGGGAAAAAGGGAGATGAACCTTTGTTTTGTGAAATGGTTAGGAAGGACGTATGTGACGAAAATCTTTATGAGAGTGATTGATTTTTCTAGTCTTAGTGGGGAGATCCATGAAGTGGGTATAGTAATGATAGGCTTAAATATTGTGATTGATGAAAACACAACCCATGTACTATGTGGTTAATACTCCCTGAATCAAAACGAGAGGGAAGTTGATGGTAGTGATAAGGTGAAGTAATATTCTTAAAGGGATGTAGAGTATGGGTTCCCATATCTTAAGCTAATACCTCTTTTCTATGAGTTAGGCTTCAACATAGAAGTATTATGCAGTGGGAATCAAACTCATACAGTTAGACGTGTGATAGGAGAATTGTAATTTGGAATGACGAAGTATGTTATTTATTGTTTGGGGCATGGACGAGTAGTGTCTCTAAGTTTAAATCAATTTGTTGTATCTTGTAAGGTAGAGAATGTTTCTATTCCTATCCCCCGCAAAATCTCATTTCATGATTAGTATTGATGTAAATCAGGGCTATTATAACCAAATAAACTTATGCCTCATGTTGTGATGATTATGATCCCTAGAACTCATGTGTAAGATCATCTCTATGTCAATTCTTATAATCTCACGCTTCATGCTTACACGTTTTACTAGGGGTTATCATGAAGCACTTTTGATGCCTTTGTATATTTTGTTGAGAAAAAATATTCAATGCGAGGTTACGTTCTTTATTCCATACTTTAAGAGCTTTAACAAGTTCCACATTTTTGAGATAGAAATCGAACCGTCATTCCTATGTTTGCAAACTCTAATCCCATGATTTGAATTTTAGTTCATGTATCATGTTTTAGACTAAGTATGTAATCATGTTTCCAGCCATGCATGTTCAATATATCTCCTCAAATTTTTTAGTAGTCTCAGTCTAAACTAGTCTCATTCGAGGACGAATGTTACCAAGGGGGAGATATTGTAATACCCCGTAAAAGTTTTAGCTCATTTCATTTCCTAGTTGCATGTTTAAGGGGTCCAAGACTTGAAACTTTCACTAAGTGTCGAGGGATTAGTTACTTTCAAGACCCCTATACTTTACAAATTTTAAATTGACCTTACCCCGAAATTTTAGTTTTTAAGTTGATTCATGATTAGAGAGGTCAAAAGATATGTCGGTGAGTTTCGGAACATTTGTATGGGTGTAGGGGCATGTTTGGAAAACAAAAACATCAGCACCATAGAGGAAGGCCCACGTCGCCCCCTCCAATCCGCTGCTCTAAAGAAGGCATCGCTCGGGGTAGTCCGTCGCTTCGAGGCCAGCATTGCCCCTTACCCCTTTCATCCAGATTTTGTCTCTTGGATTTTTAAGGATATTTAGGTTATTTTCCTTCACCCAAATCATCCATAAATACGAATTACGGATCCCAAAGAGAATTATTTGCCCTTTTAATCACAAATCCTCTCAAGAAAAACACTTCTTCTTTCCCAAGAACAAAATCCAAAATCCTTTTCCCCAAGAATCCAAGGAATTCAAGCTTTCTTCTCCAAATCGAGAAGCTTATGGTACATGGGGATATTCTAAATCTCATGGGCATAGGTTTTATGATTTTAACAAACTTTAAAGTTATATATGTATATATATGTAATGAGCTTTGGGAAATTGTTTTAAGAACATGCATCGTGAATCAAATTTGATGAAAGTACGTAATTGTCATGGATTTTTCCATAAAATTGATTTATAATCTAGTGCATATATGATTTAAATTCAAAAAGTGATTTACGAATGTGAATTGTGTAATTCCCTTTCCTCATGATGAAATTTATGGACTTTGCATGGTATGAATTGTGAATTTTTTTCGAGAGCATGACTCAAGAGCCCCTTTTTATCATGAGATTTATGTATAACTAATGTTGGGGCTAGTTTATGATTGATGGCAATTCTTGAGTTTAAATGCCTTTTTAACCATTATGCATTGTGGTTTGAACACTTTAAAAAGGGGTATTTTTTATGCTAAAGGCTTTTGTGTCTTAATTGAAAGAAATGCATGTGTTGAATAAATGAATTGATCACCATGTGTTAAAGTCTCGTCAAGAGAGAGTTTTGCATAAGTCTTCATATGCTTTTGATAATAAGAACTCTCTTGTGATTTGGTAAATCTTTTGGTGGTCATTTATATGTTTTGAAAGAGAAGGGTTGTGGATTTGATATGATATGAATGACTTGCGAGTCTGGGTATGACGATACCCAGTGATGATATGACCTTAACAGAATAAGTATTGAATATTTAAAAAGCATGAAGCATGGTTTTAAAGGACTAAAATTAGGCTTAGAGAGTTAGATGGTTACCCGAAGAAGGATCGAGTTCGGATAACTCATGGCCCAAAACCGTATTTTGCTGAAGCAGAACTTATGATATGTTATCTTACATTATAGGATAATTAGTACATCTCACATGGGTGGATTCCTACGGTATGCTCACATGGGGGGTATTACCAATCTTATGAACTCCAATCCTAGTGGTAAACTTGGATTGGGGGCTTGTCCACTAAGTCAAGGGCGGATTCCATATAGCCCGTGGGATTTTACATATGTAGGGTGTACCATCTAGCTCAGTAGTAAGATAAAAAGTTGATTCATAATTACAAGAAAATGTTTTGAAGCTCATCAAATTATGCGCATGTATTTTCAACTATTTTATGCTGACATGCTTTTATGAAATGCTCTCACCTATGTTTTATAAAAATATATTTTTGTTTGTGGATTGTTCAATGTACCAGTACCTTTGTGTATTGATCCTTATATTTCAGGTTATGCGGCATAGTCCCATTGTCCATCACATCAGTAGAACACTTGGGATTTGATAGAATTGGTGAGCCATCCATCTTATGAAAGGCATTTATTTATATGTTGAGTCTTTCAGTATATGGTCCAGCCGGGGGCTTTGTCCCGGCCAAGACAGTTAGTATTCAGTATAGGCTTTGTAGAAGGTATTTGAAGTGTTATATCATCATATATTATTGACACATTTAAGATTATAAGTTTCAAATGAACACAGTTATATCTTAGCACTTTAATTTATGTATGGATTTTGCTTATGAAAGTATGTTAAGGGGTCTCTCAGGCCTTCGAGGTTTGGGATGCCTGTCGCAGCCAGGGCCTCTGTTCGTGTCGTGACACTTTAATTGTTATAGTTAGGAAGGAAGACCCAAAATTATGTTTTTCATTGCTAAATCTTTGTTTAATTTTATTGTGTGGCGGTTCGCTATTAAGAATGGTGTGCATGCATTTGGGGATGCCTTGAGTACCCAAATTGCTTTCAAATTGAGAGAAATATAGAGTGAACACCAAGTGATTGATCAAATGACCAAACAAACTTATAACTAGTGTTTTTCACATTCTCAGGGCATGATCAAGTACCTAGGAACATTGTTCAATGCTATTATTGTTAATTACTGCTTTTGGAAACATGTTTTGGCCCTGAAATTGGTATTTTGAGTTTTTGAAAATCTAGCCCGATTTTGCCTCAGATGTCGCGATCACAATCATTGGATCACGATTGTGGCTTAGAGGCCCACGATCGCCATATCTGAGGTTGAATTTCAGCATGGGCCAAAAATCCTGCACTTCCAATTTTTGTCCAAAAAACCACCAAGTAACCATCCCATGAGCTTTATTAGACAACATAGCATAGTTTGTGCATGAATATGTTGATGATGAATGTTGTTGTGTTGTTCTCATGTTTTTCAGGTTTACGTTATGGGAGACTACGATCAAGTTCATTTCATGGCCCCTGATTGCCACAATCTGTATTATGGTGATCTTCCAAAAATAAAGCTATTTCTAAAAAGGGGAATATTCTTGGAGTAGGTGACGGTAAAGCTTCCAAAATTTATGAATGACTCGTGGCCACTATATTGAGGTTCTTTGCTCTAGATCCTTGTCGGGAAAATAAGCACTAGGTACATGAATTCTTCGCTAATTTTAGCGTGGTAACTTTCTTAGACCCAGTCATCAGGATCTGAGGAAAGATGGTAAACTTTGGAGCTGAAGAGATAAATGACATCTATGGGCTCCTGAATGCAAACATGGATCAATTTGAGGCTAATGAGTGTGAACCAGGGAGCTGGATGACGGAGAAGTTATATCTGGGAAAGGAGGTCTCTTGGGTTGCTACCAAAAGGAACATATCAATGAATGATTTCATTGTTAAGGTCAAGATTTGGTTGACCATCATTTGTAGCTAGGTATCGCCATGCACCTACATAACTGCGGTTCCAGAATTATGGGCCCAGCTGGGTGCTTGCATACTAGATGATATTTCTTTGAATTTTGGTCGACTTGTGGTCTCTGATATGAAATTCTTTAAGAACCACAGTGGTATGCATATCCTATTTCCCTCTTTGATTACTGAGTTGTGCAGGAGAGTCAGGGTTGTGGAGTACCCTGGAGACATGTAGGTGTACCCTGGGACCCCTATTTATTCTCTCAAAATTTAGGGTGAGGGTGCACCGGGCAAGAGCAAGAAAATAAAGATCGACTTGGGTAAGTCGACATGTGAGGAGATAGAGTTTTGTAGGCCATCCACAGCCATCCCTTTTGAGGAGATCAGTGTTGATTTTAGGAAGATTAGGGAGCTTATGTCAGGATTGCCTCAGGGGTCGGGGGATCCCTCCACCACCCAACCCTTATATATTGCCCGATCTAATTATAAGAAGTATTTGGAGGACCAGCAGATGCAGAGAGCCACCATTGCTAGGCTTGAGAGGGATAATTCATCCTTGGCAGAGTCTTATAAGGAGCTCTGAGACTCACATGAGAAGATGAAGAAAAGGGTGAAGAAGAGGGACAAGTTCTTCAGGAAGATGCGGAAGGGGTGAAGGGCCTTTGAAAGGTCCTAAAGCCCCGAGATAGAATTCCTTCCTCCCGAGTTGAGAGTGTTGGTGAGGACCCAATGGAGTGGTATAGTTCAGATAATGCTAGAGATGATGCAGAGTCTAAGGGAGAGAATAGATCTTAATGCGGTTTCAGGGAGCACCCTTTCCTCTCTTTACACTTTATTATTTATGAAGTGAGGTCACTGGAAGCTTTCTAGTTGGGTGTGCTGTAAGACCCTGCAAAATCCTAAGCTTAATTCAGTCCTTTAGGCTTGTCAAGGGGTCCCGAACTTAGAATATTTTAGCTAAGTACTCAGACTTAGTGTCATTTTAACCTACGAAGGTTGGCAATCATATTTCGAGATCTTTACGTCCATTGATGTTTATGTTGATTCATGATTAGGAATATCTGTATGTGTTTTTGGACAAGTTTCGGATTTTTCAAACTTCCTTTGAAGCTCCTTTAGAATCTTAAAATAGTGGATCAACGCGATATTGGTGCGCCGCATCGACTATCGCGTTGATTAATATTTTCCCCAGCTACCAGCATCCAATTCCAGTGAATCAACATGAACATGGCACGATGTGTTGGCTATCGCATTGATAGCATCGATGCGCCGCGTTGACCTATGTGTCGGTAACCCAATTTTTAGTCATTAAAAGCCCGCATTCTTGGGGGTATTTAGGTCTTTTTCCCTTGACCCACAACCTTCAAAACACAAAATTAAACTCCCTATAGAGTAAATATAGTCACTCTTTCTCAAATTTGCTCAAGAACAAAACCCTAGAAGATCCAATTTCAAATCAACAACTTAAGATTCAACCATAAACTTTTAGAAATTCTTCAACAAAAGTATGTGAAGTGTTCATCCAAGGGTTTCTTCCACCCTTGGAGTCCAAGAATCTCTTGTGAACTTCAAGTAATTGTTTTTATGATTTCCATGGTTGGAATTAAAGTGTATCCATGATTGCTAGTTGGATTAAGTTCCTAATTCATGATTATATATATATATATATATATATATATATCATGTGAAATTGATCATTATGTGTGTAGATTCATGTGAATCCATGATAAACTCTTGACTTGTGAAATTAGAGATGAATTATGATACACACTTCTTGTTCAATACTATGTGTATATACTATCCTCACAAAATGCTTGATAAATTGTTTATGTGAACTATTAAGAGAATGAAATCATGTCAAGTTAGCTTATTTGCAAGTTATATCATGCAAGTGTGTGTCAAAATGCCCCAATGAATGAATGATGATCAAGTTCATAGTTTACATGCTTCATATTTATGCCATGTCTCTTAATTTATGCTATTGAGTCCTGGGGGTTCTTGTACCCGACAATTTAGCTAATTACCTAGAGCCATGGTCAGTCATAGAACAATATCAGTCATATCACGATCAGTTGTACTCTCAGTCAGTTACAGAACTTAGGAAAACTTAATAGAATCCATATTAGTTCAGTCTAATTTAGTATCCAGTTCAGACCTCAGTAAACTCATTCATCTAACAGAATTCAGTAGTGTTCTGTCAGTCAACAGAACTCAGTGAACTCAGTTTAGTTTAGCTAAATAGTAATCTCAATAACCGTATAGTCTAGCCTAGTACATACTAGAAATCAGTTCAGTGTCTATTCAGTTCGGAGTAGGATTCAGCACTGAGTAAACCCAAGGATGGGGGCATTCCTGTCAGTAGAGGGTTTGACCCTTAGCAGCAATCCCTGCATTACCAAAATACGTAGCGTAGGTTGAGGTATCTTCCTGCCAGAAATTATGAGGGTTGATACTTTTCATCCGAGTTATCCTGCCAACAAGGGTTGATGAAAGAGATTCCTATTAGAGAGGGTTAACTCATAGCTTTTCCTTACCCATGGCACTGTATTGACACCCTTCCAATTGAGGTTACAGGTTGGACCCCAAATCAGTTAGAGAAGGGGTATGTCAGTTAGATGATTACCTCTTATAGTCTCAGTTCCAATCTCAGTCTCAGAATAGAACTCAATTCAGTTCTACAGATTCAGGACTATCAAACATAGTCACTCAGCTCAGTATAGAACTCAATATGGTTCCACAGTATTCAGAACTGTCAAATACAGTCATTTAGATAATCAATAATACAGTATTCATAAACTAAGATATCGGTTATCAGTATTCTAATTAAGTACTCAGTATTAGGATGATCTCAGTTACAGTCTATGTATTCATGCATGTACTCTTATTCAGTCATACTCATGTTATATAGTTATTAAATTTCATGCATATGAACCCATGCATTTCAGCCTACCTCAATGAGCATACCAGTACATTCAAAGTACTAACGCATGTTCTTTGAGCTATGATGTCTTATATCATAGGTTCCGATGAACGAGCTCCAGAGTACCCTCAGTAGACCAGACTTTCAACATTCAACATAGTGGTGAGTCCTCTTATTTTAAGGACATGATTACTATTTATAGTATTTTAGTTTATGTCAGTAGATGGAATTAGTTAGGGACTTTTCCCTTCAACTCCACAGTTCAAACAGTTAGAGGCTTCCCAAACTAGAGCATTTCAGATAGTTATTCAGATTTCAGTTTTGTCTTTCAATTTTGGTATTTAATATCGCATTCAGTATTATTCAGTATTATTTACAAAATGAACCTTATGGCATATTTCCACCTAATTCCATATATTATTCAGTATTATTTTTCAGTTATTGCAGTAGGTAGCAGTCATGGGTTAGCTTGTGGTCCTTCGGGATTATGAGCACTGTGTAGTGTCCAGGGTACAGACTCGGGGAGTTACAAACTTGGTATCAAATCCTAGGGTTCAATAGAGTCATAGAAAGTTTGGAAGCCGCATCTAGTAGAGTTTTGTGCATGGGTGTGTTGCGACGCACACTTATGGACAGGAGGCAATGCGATGTTTTATGAAAAATTTCCCTTCTTTTAGTATTCATGTCATGCGAGTGAGCATGAGCTCCAGTTACACTCTCTTTCTAATCCTATATCCTCTTTCGTTTACCAAATATGCCTCCAAAGAGGACTCAGGAAAGAGAAATAGGAGATCAATCAGCCCCTCAGCCCGTCCATCCCAATCCTTTGGGCAAGCATGTCTCCCACGCAGAGTTCAGAGTAGCTTTTACCACACTATCTCATTCTGTGGCAGCCTAAAATGAATGTCCAACTGTGATTCCGTCCAACCCAGTGGCCAATACTGTTGCTTTCAGGATTCGGGACTTCACCCGAATGAACCCTCCATCGTTCACAGGGTCTAAGTCAGATAAGGACCCTCAGGAATTTCATGACCAAGTGCAGAAGGTTACTAATATCATGGGGGTGACTGCTGTTGAGAGCGTTGATTTGGCCATATATTAGTTATAGGATGGCTCACTCATGGTTCAAATAGTGAAAGGTAGAAAGGGTTGCAGATGCAGGGTCCATAGAATGGGGGGAGTTTGTAGTTGCTTTTGTGGATAGGCTATTCCTTCTAGAGTTAAGGGAAGCAAAGGTTTTGGAGTTTATAAACCTAAATCAGGTCAATATGACAGTGCAGGAGTATTCTCTTAAGTTTACTCAGTTACCTGGATATGCCCCGCATGTTATAGAAGATAGCAGAGCGAAGATGAGTAAGTTTGTGTCTAGAATGTATAGCAGCGTGGTCAAGGAATGTAGGACTACAATTTTTATTAAGGAGATAGACATAGCCAGGGTCATGGTCCATGCTCAGCAGATAGAGGATGCTAAGAATAAAGAGAAAGAGAGGGAGAATAAGAGGGCGAGAACAGGTAGTTTTAATTTTGCTCAGCCTAAGTCAAAGGGTGGGAATCGTTCTCAGTTTCACCCAAAATCCTCAGTTCTAGATCCTTCCTTAGCCATTACTCCAGTGATAAAATTCAGAGATAGTAACCGAGATAGGGCATCAGTCCCTAAGCCCCAGGGTAGTGTTAGTAGTGCCCGAACTAATCCATTTTGCCAGAAGTGCGACAAAAACCACCAGGGTATCTGCAGAGCTGGTAGGGATGTATGTTTCAGATGTGGCAAGCTAGGCCACAGAGTCAGACAGTGTTCTCATCTGGGTTCGCAGAGTCAGCATAACTGTCCCCCAGCTCAATCTGGTCGCCTGAATCAGCAGGGTGCCTCTTCCAGTGCCACCAGCGGGTAGTGCCTAAATAGACTCTATGCTCTTCAGTCCCGATAGTAGGAAAGTTCTCTTGATGTGGTCACTGGTATGTTACAAGTTTTCCATTTGCATGTTTACGCTTTGCTAGATCCAGAAGATTTTTTGTCTTTTGTTACTCCATATATAGCAATTGATTTTGGATTCAATCTCCAAATCCTAGCAAAACACTTCTCAGTTTCTACCCCAATGGGTAAATCTATCATAGCTCGACGAGTATACAGGAACTGTCCGGTTATGATATCTCAGAAAGTCACTTCAGCAAACTTAGTTGAATTAGAGATGACTGATTTCGATGTCATTCTTGGCATGGATTGGCTTTAGTCTTGCTATGCCCCAGTCGACTGCAGAAACAGACTTGTCCAGTTTCAGTTTCTGAATGATCCCGTCCTAGAGTAGAAGGGTAGTACTTCAGCACTTAGGGGTCAACTTATTTCTTACCTTTGGGCTAGAAAGATGATACCTAAGGGATGTGTCTACCATCTCGTTCGAGTCCAGGACTCTAGTTCAGAAACCCCTACTCTTGAATCAGTATCAGTAGCATGTGAATTCCCAGATGTGTTTCCCAAAGATCTTCCCAGAGTTTCTCCCGAAAGCAAAATTAATTTCGGAATCGATTTTCTCCCAGATACTCATCCATCTCTATCCCGCCATACAGGATGGCTCCAGAAAAACTCAGAGAATTAAAGGAATATTTAAAGGATCTCTTAGATAAGGGATTCATCAAACCCAGTATGTCACCGTGGCGCATATTAGTTTTATTCGAGCGTAAGAAAGATGGTTCTCTCAGAATGTGCAACGATTATCGCCAGTTGAAAAAAGTTATGGTAAAAAACAAGTATCCATTCCCTAGAATCGATGACTTATTTGACCAAATTTAGGGTGCCAGTTATTTCTCTAAGATAGACCTCAGATTAGGCTATCATCAGCTCAGAGTCGGGGAAAATAACATCCTAAAAGTAGCTTTTCGAACTCGGTACGGTTACTTTGAATTTTTAGTCATGTCCTTTGGTCTTACCAATTTCCCAGCAGCCTTCATGGACTTGATGAATCATTTGTTCAAGCAGTACTTGGATATATTCATCATAGTCTTCATAGATGACATTTTTGTTTACTCCTATAGTGAACACGATCATGCAAACCATCTCAGAATAGTATTGCAGACTCTCAAAAACCATCAGGTATTTGCCAAATTCAGTAAGTGCAAATTTTGGCTAAGGTTAGTAGCATTCGTTGGTCATATAATTTCTGGTTATAGCATTAGAATTGATCCCCAAAAGATCGAAGCAGTGAGAAACTGGGCCAGGCCCATCTCTCCATCAGATATCAGGAGTTTCTTGGGTTTGGATGGCTATTACCGATAATTTGTTGAGAGATTTTCATCTATTGCATCCCCTATGTCCAGATTGACTCAGAAGAAAGTCAAGTTCCAGTGGTCAGATTCTTGTGAGAAGAGTTTTTAGGAGTTAAAGACTCGACTCACCACAGCTCCAGTGTTGACCCTACTAGATGGTTTCGACGATTTTGTTGTGTACTGTGACTTTTCCAGATTCATATTGGGTTGTTCTTTGATGCAAAGAGGTAAGGTCATATCCTATGTCTCTAAACAACTTAAGCCCCATGAGAAGAACTATCCTACTCATGATCATGGGTTAGCAGCAGTAGTTTTTTCCTTACAGATTTGGAGGAATTACATGTATGGTGTGCACGTTGATGTGTTCACTGATCATAAGAGCCTGAAGTATGTGTTCTCTCAAAAAGACCTAAACTTCCGTTAGAGAAGGTGATTGAAATTATTGAAAGACTATGACATGAGTATTCTGTATCATCCAAGCAAGGCCAAAGTAGTGGCTGACGCTCTCAGTAGAATGTTTATGGGTAGTGTTGCCCATGTTAAAACGGTAAAAAAAAGTTAGCCTAGGAAGTTCATCATCTAAACTGACTAGGTATTCACTTAGTTGATTCAGCACAAGGTAGTGTGTGGGTGCAAAGTACCTCAGAATCATCCCTAGTTTCCAAAGTAAAGAAAAAACAGGATAGGGATCCCAGTCTAATCCAGTTGAAGGAATTAGTAAGAAATCATAAGTTAGAGGTTTTCTCCCAAGGAGGAGATGGTTTTTGTGTTGTCAGGTGTGCCAGGTGTAGATGAATTGAAGATGTGAATTCTCACAGAAGCGCATGGTGAGCTTTACTTTATTCATCCAGGGGCCATGAAGATGTACCGTAATTTGTGGAAGATCTATTATTGGAGAGGGATGAAAAGAGACATTGCAGAGTTCGTGGCTAAGTTCTCAACATATCAGCAGGTTAAGATTGAGCATCAGAAGCCTAGTGGGTATATCCAGAAGTTCAGTATTCTACCTGGAAATGGGAAGAAGCGAACATGAACTTTGTGATGGGCTTGCCTCGTACTCATCATCAGCATGATTCAATTTGGGTCATTGTAGACAGGATGACTAAATCAGCTCATTTCCTTCCAGTTCATACCTCCTATTAAGCCGAGGATTATGCCAAACTCTATATCAGGGAGTTGGTCAGATTGCACGATGTTCCGTTGTCCATTATCTCAGATAGAGGTACCCAGTTCACCTCTTATTTCTAGAAAGCATTCCAAAAGGGTTTTGGTACCCGAGTTCATCTCAGTATAACCTTTCATCCTCAGACAGATGGTCAAGAAGAAAGGACCATTCATACCTTAGAAGATATGCTTCGAGCATGTGCGATAGACCTTTGATTGAATTCACATATAACAATAGTTATCACTCCAGTATTCAGATAGCTCCATTTGAGGTGCTTTATGAGAGTAGGTGTAGATCTCCCATTGGTTGGTTTGAAGTGGGTGAGTCCACAGTGGTAGGTCCTGACTTGGTGTTTGATACCTTAGAGAAGGTCCAATTGATCATGTAAAGGCTTAAGATAGCTCAGAGCCAGCAGAAATCATATGTAGATATGTGCAGAAAGGATCTCAAGTTCGAGATTGGTGACTATGTGTACTTAAAGATATCTCTTATGAAAGGAGTGAAGCATTTTGGAAAGAAAGGGAAACTCAGTCCCCGATATGTCGGTCCTTATCGAATTCTCATCTGTTTCGAAAAGGTAGCTTACAAGCTTAAGTTACCTTTAGATTTATCTTCAGTTCATCCTGTGTCTCATGTATCCTTGCTAAAGAAATGCATAGGTGATCCATCAGTCGTAGTCCCTATTGAGGGCATAGATATTCAGAAAAGCCTCTCTTATGAAGAGATCCCAATCGAAATACTTTACTATCAGATTCGCAGACTGAGGAACAAAGAACTTATTTTAGTCAAAGTTCTTTGGCGGACTCAGTCCGTTGAGGGAGCTACTTGGGAAGCAGAATCAGACATGTGAACCAAGTATCCTCATCTATTCTCCGTTAATCTAGACTCAGCTCAAGGTAATAGTTTCCTTAAGCTTAATCAGTTTCATGTTCAGATTTCATTTACAAACTTGGTATTAGTTACCATTGCATATTCATGAGTCAGTTCAATCATGTATCCATGCATCAAATATGTATGTTCAGTATGTAGATTGAGTTTATCAGTAATCCCAGTCATGCATTCATGAATCATGTTCAGCTATATCCATGCATCAGATATGCATGTTCAGTATGATAAGTCAGAATACCAGTAATATCAGTCATATAGTCATGTTCTAGATGTTTATGTCCATTAAGTAAGTCAGTCTCTCAGTATTCTCAGTCTCAACAGTATTATTGGATGACGAATGTTCCCAAAGGGGAGATAATGTAAGACCTCGCAAAATCCTAAGCTTAATTCAGTCCTTTAGGCTTGTCAAAGGGTCCCAGACTTAGAATATTTTAGCTAAGTACTCAGATTTAGTGTCATTTTAACATACAAAGGTTGACAATCGTATTTTGCAACCTTTACGTCCATTAAATGTTGATGTTTAGGTTGATTCATGATCAGGAATGTCCGTAGGTGTTTCCAGAAAAGTTTTGGATTTTTTGAACTTTGTTTGAAGTTTCTTTGGAATCATAAAACAATGGAACAACGCGATCTTGGAATGCCGCATCGACTATCACTTTGATTAATATTTTCCCCAGCTACTCACATCTAATTCCAGTGAATCAACGCAAACTTGACGCGACGCGTTGGCTATCGCGTCGATGCCATCGACGCGCCGCATCGACCTGCGCATCGGTAACCCAATTTTCAATCATTAAAAGACCGCATTCTTGGGGGTGTTTAGGTCTTTTTCCCTCGACCCTCATCCCCTAAAACACAAAATTAAACTCTCTATAGAGAAAATATAGTCATTCTTTCTCAAATTTGCTCAAGAACAAAATTCTAGAAGATCCAACTTCAAATCAAAAACTCAAGATTCAACCATAAACTTTTAGAAATTCTTCAACAAAGGTATGTGAAGTGTTCATAAAAGGGTTCCTTCCACCCTTGGAGTCCAAGAATCTCTTGTGAACTTCAAGTAATTGATTTATGATTTCCATGGTAGGAATTAAAGTGTATCCATGATTGCTATTTGGATTAAGTTCCCAATTCATGATTATATATATCATGTGAAATTGATCGTTATGTGTGAAGATTCGTGTGAATCCATGATAAACTTATGACTTGTGAAATTAGAGATGAATTATGATGCTCACTTGTTGTTCAATACTATTTGCATATACTATGCTCACCAAGTGCTTAATAAATTGTTCATGTGAACTATTAAGAGAATGAAATCATGTCAAGTTATCCTATTTGCAAGTTTTATCATGAAAGTGTTTGTCAAAATGCCCCAATGAATGAATGATGATTAAGTTCATAGTTTACATATTTCGTGTTTATGCCATGTCTCTTAATTTATGCTATCGAGTCCTGGAGGTATTTACACCCGACAATTTAGCTAATTACCTAGAGCCATGGTCAGTCATAGAACAGTATTAGTCACATCACAATCAGTTGTACTCTCAGTCAGTTACAGAACTCAGGAAAACTCAATAGACTCCATATTAGTCCAATCTAATTCAGTATCCAGTTCAAACCTCAGTAAACTCAGTCAGCTAATAGAATTTAGTAGTATTCTGTCAATCAACGAAACTCAATAAACTCAATTCAGTTCAGCTAAACAGTAATCTCAGTAACCATTCAGTCAAGCCTAGTACAGACTAGAAATCAGTTCAGTGTCTATTCAGTTGAGAGTAGAATTCAGCTCTGAGTTAACCCAGGGATGGGGGCATTCCTATCAGTAGAGGATTTGACCCTTAGCATTAATCCCTGCGTTATAGAACTATATAGACAGTATAGGTTAAGGTATCTTCCTGCCAGACATTATGAGGGTTGATACTTCTCATCTGAGTTATCCTGCCAGCGAGGGTTGACGAAAGAGCTTCCTGTTTGAGAGGGTTAACTCACAACTTATCCTTACCCGTGGCACTGTATTGATACCCTTCCAATTGAGGTTACATGTTGGACCCCAAATTAGGTAGAGAAGGGGTATGTCAGTTAGATGATTACCTCCCACAGTCTCAGTTCTAGTCTCAGTCTCAGAATAGAACTCAGTTTAGTTCTACAGATTCAGGACTATCAAACATAGTCACTCAGCTCAGTATGGAACTTAGTATGGTTCCACAGTATTTAAAACTATCAAATATAGTCATTTAGATAATCATTAATACAGTATTCATAAACTCAGATATCAGTTATCAGTATTCCGATTCAGTACTCAGTATTAGCACGATCTCTGTTATAGTTTATATATTCATGCATGCACTTTTATTCATTCATACTCATGTTATACAGTTATTATTGTTCATTCATATGAACCCATGCATTTCAGCCTACCTCACTGAGCATACTAGTATATTCAAAGTACTGACACATGCTTTTTATGCTATGATATCTTATATCATAGGTTCCAATGCACAATCTCCAAAGCACCCTCAGTAGACCAGACTTTCAGCATTCAACATAGTGGTGAGTCCTCTTAGTTTGAGGACATGATTACTGTTTATAGTATTTCAGTTTATGTCAGTAGATAGAGTTAGTTGGGGACTTATCCATTAACTCCACAGTTCAGATAGTTAGAGACTTCCCAGACTAGAGCATTTCAGACATCTATTAAGATTTTAATTTTGTCTTTTAGTTTTGGTATTTGATACCGCATTCAGTATTATTCAGTATTATTTACAGATTGAACCTTATGGTATATTTCCACCTAATTTCGCATGTTATTCAGTATTATTATTCAGTTATTGCTGCAAGTACCAGTCATGGGTTAGCTTGTGGTCCTTTGGGATTATGAGCATCGTATAACATTCATGGTATATATTTGGGGCGCTATATGTGCCCATCTCTATATTTATTCATTTGGGCCTGTATTATTGAGATATTTCTAGATGTTTTTATGTCATTTAGGATGATTTTTATTATTATGGGTTGTAATATTCGAACACTCAGATGGTGCCCATATTTCATAGATTTGTTGTTTATTTTATTTTTAGCTTCTTACTTTATTTTTTATTTTATTTATGGTGACATTGGACGAGCCCTTCCCTAGATAGATTGAGTGACGACATTCTTAAGGAAAAATTATCGTGATTGGGTTTTGATCCATAGATGCAGGGGAAGTCTGAGTACCATAGCATCGGAGTTGCAAATGAAAGGGAATTCTAAGTACCTGTGGCATTTTTAATGTGGGATTGCACATATACCTATGGTAAAGTCTGAATAGCCATATGGTTTGCCTATATGAAAGCTGATATGTGACACGATGAATTGGCTTGGTGGCATAAATAGCAAATTGTGCATGGTGCAATTGTAAAGCAAACACCCTCTCTGTCCAAGATTTTTTTTTTGAAAATTAAGGGCATGGATGTGAGCGACCTTGTAACAATACTTTACCTCTTTTTGTGACTCTAGATTTTTAGCTTGTAGAAATTGGTAAATACTACTTTTTTTGTATCTAATTAGAAGGTCAATTGAGCCCCCTTGAAGAGTTTGCATGCCATGTGCGTTGAACATATTTGTTTAAATCTCATGCATACTTGTACCATCTAGAACATGCATCATTAGTCTCTCAAGGCTAATTTTGATTATGCTTGGTTGGTGAAATAATCCTAGGCCATCTTTAGAAACCCACTTTAAGCCTAAATAGCCTACCCATGCATATAGTAGTACCCTTAGATACCCAATTTGAGCCTTCAAGCCTTTCTTTTGCAACTGCATTTCTAGCCTTGAACCATTCAAAGTTTTTCCCTCTCTTGAACCCTACACTCCTTGAACATGAAAAATGTAACTTGAGGCCAAATGCCTAAGTTAGGGGTAGTGAGTTTGGAAGAGATGACCTTGAGCCATAGTGATGTAAGTGGATGCCTATGAGCTAAGCAATGAAAAGGTAAAAAAGAGAAATAATGAAAAGATGAATGAGGCATAGATAAAAAAAAAATAGTGAATGAAATATGCCTTAAAAAATATGGGTAAATCAAGGTAGCTAAAATAGGAATGTGTAAAGTGTGAAAACAACAAAAGTGGTCTATGGTTAAAAGTTAGATGGATGGAATAGTGTGATGTAGATGTTCAAGAAAAGTGTAGCTACTTTGTTCCTAAATGACATACTCCCTTCCTCGAACCTACATTACAAGATCAAAAAGCCCTTAGAGATCTTCAACCAAGTGTATTCATTGTAGTGGAGATGGAAAGTAAGGGCAAGCCTATGGTATGGTACTTGTTAGCATCGAGAGTATTTGTGAGAGAGAGAGATTTTCACTTAAATCCCTTATTGCATATTAGATAATTTATTGTGTGTGGGTTATCTTTCTTGTTAGGAGGCATGTAAACAACTTGAGGTAGGTGATATTGGCATGTTTTGAAAAATGAGGCAAAAGGGGTATAGTGGATTTGAGGTCAAAAGAGAGTCACTTCTAGACTGTTAGTTATTGTTGCATGGTTGTTATTTAAAGTCCTTGGAATATTTGAAATTGCATTTCATGTTGAGGGGTTTCGTGAGAATAGCTTTGCCCATGTTTGAAGAGCTACTTGTGGTAGTAATCAATTTTGAAGTCATTGTGATCATTGGATTACATAAGTAGGCTTAAATTTTCATTGTTTCATTGAGTAGGAAGTAGTGTTACTTGAGGACAAGCAAAGGTTTAAGTTAGGGATGTTGATGAGTGGTGAATTCATTACTCATTTACGTCTAAAATTTGTGCATACTACTAAGATTTAAAGGTATGAATAAGACAACTTTGTTACTAGAATGCACTAATTTCCATATTTTGCAGGTATACGCATGATGAGAAAGAAAGATGTGGATTTGAGCTAAAAAGAACCAAAAGGAGAAGAAAGTGCATAGATTGAAGACCATGTATAGACAAGGCTTAGTTACCGCGATCGCGGTCTGAGGGATGCAATCGCAGCCAACCAACTTTGGTTAGCCTCAACGATCGCGATGACCTAAAGACATTCGCGGTAGACGCGATCGCAAACAAGCTGCAGTGATCGCGTCATGGCGGGTTTATGCCTAGGGGAAATTCTATCATTGTACATAGCCGACCCCAAATCCCTTATAATGCTAAAACCCTTTCCCATTTGGTATTCTACACTTTGAATAATTGAATTTTGGATAATTTGTAACCCTACTAATTGGGGAAACTTTTGTATTTGAATTTTCCTATTTGATTTTGGTGAAATTGAAGCTAAATTGAAAATTTTTCTTATTTTCATTACCATGGATGCTTTGAATGAACCTTTTGGTATATCCCTTCTCTTTAACTTTATGAGTAGCTAAATTTTATTATCTTGGGATTATGTTGAACGAAGGTGTAATTATGTGTGGGTTGTGATGTATTTGTGTAGATTCTAATTTATTGATGATGGGTTTCACTATTGCTTGCTTGAATTAGTTGGGGTTTATGGGTGAAAACCCCAAATGCCCAAAATGGATTTATAAGTTAAAATGCCAAGTTCTTGAAAGCTCTTATCATCCTTAAAAGAGGGATGTGGGTGAACTTTTGGATCCCATATCATACTTGAAATAGGGATATAGGTGACGAGGCAATAGTGGAAAATAGTAGATGTACTATGTTCTCTTTTTACTATCTTAAAAATAAGGGTAAGTAGAGAGTTAGCTATGTTTTGGGAATCTTCCTAGAAATAGGGATGCTCAATTGAGGTATTAGGTGTGTTTAATTGCTATACCCGTGAGGTACCCGAAAGGGTCCATGGGTAATAATTTTGAGGTTTTGTTGATAAACTAGCCTCCAGAACCTTCAACCTAGCATACCATGTCATTGATGACTAGAATTTGCACCCAATCGTCATGCACCCATACATAACTTGCCCTTAGGTTGACATAATCCCAAAATCCTTCTCAAATTGAGTTTTAATCACAATCGTTATCCTTAGTTTGTTAACTTGAATAGACTTTGATAAAACCATATTCCAAACCAACTTACATTACGGGTATAATTTTAGTAACTATTAACACCCTTAAGATTAGAAGGCAAATTCCAAACCTTGAGGATTTGACCTCAACATAAGTTGAGCCTTATTGACAATAATCGTCCTCTACAAAATGTAATAGTATAGGTGAGCGTAATCATCGGGGTATTCCCTGGTCTTCCTTAATACCTCTGGTTCATGTGGCTAACACGCACTGGGGCTTTTTCAGCAGGGAAATATAGACCCATATAGCCCATTGGTGTGTTTATGATGGTTGAGCTACTTAGTACAGGCTAATTTTTTACTTTGTGCTAAGCCATGTTCCCTACCCCAGCATGATTATATATATGTATGTGTATCGTGTGCATGTGGATTTGACTGTGGTTTTGACTTGGCATTATTTTATCCCTTTCATGAGTTACATGCTAGCGCTCAACCCACTAACTGTCTCCGAATGCTATATCCCCACACGATGCAGTCACCAAATACACTTCTATTTTTCTTGCACAGTGTTAGGATTTTTGGATTATCATCTGTGATATTTGAGGTAGTAAGATTCCATTCTCTGGAAGAGCTATCATTTCAAAGTCTTTTTTTGTTTATATCTTAGACTTACTTTGTTGGTTTTGGTTTTGGCTATCGTCGGGGGCATGTCTTAACTTAGATTGGTTTTTGGTTTTGTTAGAGGCTATGTGGATATTATAGATTGGGATGCTTGTTGTCATTCTTAGATTTCTTGAGTTTTGATTATTCAATCTTACTTTATGATCTGAATTAGTACACTGCTAAAGTATCTGGTTCTGTTTAACTAAGCAACGGTAGTGGTCCCCAATCCTCGGTGTACTTGAGATCCGGTTCAGGCCATGACAAAGTTGGTATCAGAGCCTAGGTTCATGATTAATTGGGTGTCCATAAAGTCATGTCAAGTAAAGTCTCTTTTATGGGTGTGTAGTGCACCACACTTATAAGAGAGAGGCTATTTGACATTTAGGAATGTTTTTCTTTCTTGTTGTTGTATTTTGGACTATAGAGTTTAAGTTCTCAAACTTGTCTAATTTTTGTTTGTTTGCATTTCAGATCATGCTTCCCAGAAGATCTAATGCTCGTGGAACCTCCTCTGTCCTACTTGAGGATAATGTTGATGGAACTCATTCTATATTTGGGGTACAGACCCGATCTAGTGTCCCTGCTTTTGATTTCCCCATGGAGTTCCACCGATTCCCTTTAACCCTCTCCAGACACCTTAGGGCGATATGTCCAATGTTTATTTTGTCTAGTCAATCTATTTGCTTACCCAATTGGTGGCCTCTCAAATTGAGCGTGTTGCTTCCATTTCTCCATCTTCTGAGGTCACTAAAGTTGGCAAGTCCATGAGGTTGAGTCCTTCGGCTTTCACTGGTTCCAAAGTTGAGAAAGATCCTCAAGGTTTTATAGATGAGATGCAAAATATTTTTCAAGTGATGCATGTTTTTTACTCTGTGGGTGTTAAAATTGTCACATACCAGCTGAAGGATGTAGCATATCAGTGGTATGAGGAGTGGGAGTAGTTAAGAGGAGATAATGCTGAGCCAACTATTTGGGATGACTTTTCGAGTGCCTTTATTAATTTTTTCTTTTGTCAAGAGTTTAGGGAGGCAAAAGCTAAGAAGTTTGTGAATTCGAAACAAGGTAGGATATTGGTGAAAGAGTATATCTTAAAGTATTATTAGTTATCCTATTATACTCCAGAGTTGGTGTCTTCTATAAGGTATAAGATGAGGAAGTTTACTTCAGGCCTGTCTCGAGACCTGGTGTTGGAGTGCAAGGCCGCCTTGCTAAATAATGGAATTAATGCTTCTAGATTTATGGTGTACATGCAACAGGTGGAGGAGGAAAAGAAGAAGCAGGAGAAGTGGTGGAAAGGCAAAGTAAGAAGTTTAGGTATTCTGAGCAGGGTGGAGGTCATTAGAGTAGTGGTAGATATGGCAGGAAGTGGTGTAAGAAGAAATGGGGAAATTCTAGTTCTTATTCTACGGGTACTGATCTATACCCTAAGTATTTTGATGATCATCGCTTCCATAGAAACAATGGCTTTAAGGCACAGGGTGCCAATTCTCAAGCCAATGGGGCTCAATTAGCTCCATTATATCCTTCTTGCAGATTTTGTGGGCAGCTACACCATGGTTTTTGTGATGAGAGGATGAATAAGTGTTTCAAATATGGCCAACAGGGTCATATTCAGAGGAACTGTCCTTCCAACGATGTCGGTATGGAAGCTAATAGAGTTCCAATTTCTACTTCTTTAGATCTTGCACCAAAGGATGCTACTTTTAGTACAGCACTGGTCAAAATTGTCTTTATACTCTTGCCACCTGTAAGGAATCTAAGATTTCTCCTAATGTTGTTACTGGTACACTAAAACTTTTCTCTTGTGATGTGTTTAGTTTACTTGATCTAGGTTCCACTCTTTCTTATGTAACCTCTTATATGGCTATTCATTTTGGTTTCGATCCTGAGTGTATAACTGATCCCTTTTTTATGGCTACCCCGGTGGGTAATTTTGTTGTGGCTAGAAGAGTCTGTAGGGGTTTGTGGTATCTATCTGTATTGGTAGACTTTGGTGGCTTTGATAGAGTTAGACATGTTATATTTTAATATGATCTTGGGGGTGGATTAGCTTCACTCGTGCTACATCTCTATTGATTGTAGGACCCAAAAGGTTAGTTTCTAATTCCTGAATGAACCTGTGATTGAGTGGGAAGGTAGTTACCTATTGTCGAAGATATATTTCATATCTTAGAGACCAAAAAATAATTTCCAAGGGGTATCATCTAGTTTGGGTTAAGGATTCTAGTTCGGAAAGTTCTTCTTTACAGTCTGTTTCGTGGTTAGTGAGTTTCCCAAAGTATTTGCTAACGATCTTTAAGGTATTCCTCCTAATAGGCTAATTGATTTTGGCATTGATCTTCTACCGGATACCTATTCTATCTTCATTCCCCATATATAATGGCTCCGACTAAGTTGAAAGAATTTAAAGAGCAGTTGAAAGATCTTCTTGATACGGGTTTTATCCGCCCTAGTGTTTCTCCATGGGGTGTTCCTATACTATTCATGTGTAAGAAAGATGGTTCCCTTCGGATAAGTATAGACTATTGCTAGTTGAATAGGGTGATGATGAAGAATAGTACCCTCTCTCTAGGATTGATAATTTATTTGACCAACTTCATAATGCTAAGTACTTTTCTAAAGTTGATCTTCGGTCAAGTTATCATTAGCTGAAGATTAGGGAGGTGGATATCCCTAAGACTATTTTTCGATCCCGGTATGGTCATTTTGAGTTTGTGGTGATGTCCTTTGGTTTGACTAATGCACCGGGGGCATCTATGATCTTATGAACCTGGTATTCTGTCAGTTCTTGGATTTTTTTGTGATTGTGTTTATTGATGATATATTGGTAGATTCCAAGAGTGGGGAGGATTATGCTGATTACCTCTATATAGTTTTGTAGACCCTTAAGGATCAGTAATTATATGCTAAATTTTCTAAGTGCGAGTTCTGGTTAAATGTTGTTACTTTTTTGGGTCATGTCATTTCTAGTGAGGGGATCATAATGGATCTACAGAAAGTTGAGGCGATTCAGAAGTGTCTTAGAGCTATAACTCCAATTGATATTCGAAGTTTTTTGGGTTTAACCGGGTATTATAAGAGGTTTATGGAAATTTTCTCTTCGATTGATTCTCCATTGACTAAGTTGACTCAGAAAAAGGTGAAGTTCTTGTGGTCCAATATTTGTGAGGGAGTCTTAAGAACTTGAAGAATAAGCTAACTTCAGCGCCAGTCTTGACCCTGCCCAAGGGTACTGATGGTTTTGTTGTATATTATGATGCATACCATTTGGGACTAGGTTTTCTGTTGATGCAACATGGGAAGGTTGTAGCCTATGCTTCTAGGCAGCTGAAAGTTTATGAAAGGAATTATCAAATACATGACTTGGAATTGTTGGTATGATATTTGTTTTGAATATTTGGTGCCATTACTTGTATGGAGCTCATGTTGATATATATTTTAATCACAAGAGCTTACAGTACGAGTTCACTCAAAAGGAGTTAAATCTCAGGCAAAAGAGATAGCTTGAGTTGCTCAAAGACTATGACATAAGTCTCATTATCACCCAGATAAAGATAATGTGATTGTTGATGCTCTTAGCAGGTTATCCATGGGGAACTTATCTCATATTGATGAGGAAAAGCGAGGTTCGGTGAAAGATAGTCACCGATTGGCTAATCTTGGGGTTCATCTTTTAGATTCTGAGGAAGGTAGGGTAATCGTTCAAGAGGTGGTGAAGTCTTTTCTCGTTACTAAGGAAAAGGATAAACATGTTTTGGATCCTTCCTCGATGCAAATTAAGGAATATATGGGTCAGCAAAAAGTCTTGGCTTTTGAATATGGTGGAGATAGTATCTTAAGGTACCAAGGTAGATTGTGTGTTCCCGATGTCGATGGATTGGGGGAAAGGATTTTGGTTGAGGCTCATGAGTCGAGGTACGTAGTTCAACCTGGTTTGACTAAGATATATCATGACTTAAAAGAGGACTACTGGTGGAATAATATAAAGCGAGATGTGGCCAATTTCGTGGCTAAGTGCATGGTTTGTCAGTAAGTAAAGATTGAGCACTTGAGGCCTGGTGGTTTGTATCAAGAGATTAAGTTACTTGTGTGGAAGTGGAAAGTGATCAATATGGATTTTGTTACTGGTCTTCTATGATCTCGTAGCCAGTTTGATTCAATTTGGGTCATTGTGGATAGGATGACTAAGTCCGCTCATTTTTTACCAGTGAAGACCAACTCTTTTGTAGAGGATTATGCAAAGTTGTTTATTTAGGAAATCATCAAGTTATACGGTGCTTTGGTTTCTATCATATCTGATCATGGTACGTAGTTCACGTCGTAATTTTGGCATTTTTTTAGAGAGGTTTGGGGACTAAGGTAAACTTTAGCACCGCTTTCCACCCTCAAACGGATGGGCAAGCGGAGATGACCATTCAAACCTTGGAAAATATGGTAAGGGATTTTTTGATTGACTTTGGTGGTAGTTGGGTTGATCAATTGTCTCTCAGAGAGTTTGCATATAATAAAAACTATCATTCCAGCATTCAGATGGTTCCAGATGAGGCTTTGTATGGTAGAAGGTGTATGTCTCCCATTGGGTGGTTTGAAGTTGGTAAGACTAGGTTGTTAAGCCCGGACTTGTTTCACCAAGACATGGAAAAGGTAAAGGTGATTCGGGCTAGACTTAAGACCACCTAAAGTCACCAAAAGTCCTATGCAAATTTGAGTCGTAGGGAGTTGGAGTTTGATATTAGTGATTGGGTATTCTTGAAGGCGTCTCCCATGAAGGGAGTAATGAGGTTTGGAAAGAATGGGAAGCTCGATCCCCGTTATATTGTCCCGTATTTGATTTTGAGGAGAATGGGCAATGTGGATTATGAGTTAAAGTTGCCTTCGATTTTGGGTTCTATCCACCCAATTTTTTTATGTTTCAACGCTGAAGAAGTGCGTGGGTGATATTTCCTTGGTTGTTTCTTTGAAGAGTGTTGGTGTTTCAGATTCCTTATCTTATGAGAAAGTCCTAATTGAGATTTTTGATAGGCAAGTCCATCATTTGAGGACTATGGATGTGGCTTCGGTAAAGGTTCTATGGGGTAATCACAAGGTTGAAGAAGCTACTTGGAAAGCTGAAGAGGACATGTTCCTGTTTTCCACTTTGGATAACTGTGCTTAAGGTATGTGTATTCCTTAATATCTTTGTATTTTGTCTTTGTTAATGGAAAGCGTGGTTGAATTCTGTGTTAAATCATGCTAATGAATGCCTTGTCACATCATTCAGGGATGAATGATCCTAGGGCAGAGAATGTAACACCTTGGATTTTGGTCCTTCAAAATTTTTGAGTTTTTGAACTCACTGACGAGCCATAAGAGCCATACTAGTCGTAAGGTGTCCTTACGAGCCATAAGAGCCAAATAATCATTTGACCAGTGAGTGATGCCTATGCTACTGTCCTAATTACGACTAAAGGTCACGAGTCATAAAGACTCATTATGAGTCGTGGTGTCCATATCGTAAGGTGACTAGTGTGTACCCCAAATGCTTCTATCTTGGTTACAAATAGGACCCTACGAGTCATAGGTTTTCTTGTTGAGTCGTATGGTGTAAGTCGTAGGATCACCAGAGAGGGGTCCCTAAACTACTTTCCATACTACAACTCGTGGAGACGAGTCGTAGTGAGTCCTTTATAGTCATATAGTGACGTGTAGTCACTGGTGATAATTTTTCAGCTTTTAATGAAGGGCACTTTGGATATTTTTTGCTTTACCCACTTAAGATCCACGACCCTAAAGCACCTTTGGGGAGTTATTTGCAACACTTCTAAAGCATAATCACTCTCTAAAACACTCTCAAATTTTCAATGTCAAGAACACTTAGGGTTTTCAAGAAGTTGGTCATCTAGGGCTCAAAGGTTGATTTTTTCTCCATAATTGTGAATCTTTCAGGAATGTGAGTCTACCCTCAAACTTATTCTCTTTTAACCATTTGTATTAAATGATTATTGATGTGAAATTGAATGTGGGTTTTGACATGGGTTGAGGGTTTTGGCATGGTTGGTTCTTAAATTATTTTTCCATTATTTATTATGCATTGGTTGTTTTATCATTGGTTTTTGAACTAATTGGGTCCATTGGTGTGGGAATTGGAATGGGGGTTGAGGAATTCCCCTAATTTGATGATTTTGGTATTGAAATAGGTTTGGAAATTGAGTTCCCTCAACCCATTTGTGAAGTTAGTTTTGAAATATGGATTTGTCACATGGTTTGACTTACTTACCCACACTATTGCATTACATAAATGGTTAAAATGTTAAACATGTATTTTGAAGGCCTTGTTGGCCATGTTTTGACTGAAATTGAAACCTCGGGGGTCGAGGCATCACCTCGAGTTGATTTAATAAACAAAAAGGCTCGAGGTATTTCTCAAACTTGATTTAATGAGCAAAGAGGGTCGTGGCATTCCCCCAAGATAATGGAATGGAATTAAAAGATGGCATGAGTATAATCTTGCAAGCGTAAGGATATGACGATACCTGTGGCATGCCATAATGTGTAATCCTTGGTTAAATGAATGGGTTATGTGAAACTTATTATAAATTGGGCTTAATGGGGGTTATGTAGCTAAGCCGTGAAGGTGTAAGTCTTGAAGGACTTGTACTGGAAACTTACATTTGTTGGTGTGAGGGTTGGTCTTGATAACTGCGTACTTGTGACATACTTTATATACATATTTGTATCCTGGATTGATGTGGGGTTGGGGCATTCCCTGGTCTTTCTTGATACCTCCTATTCGTGTGGCTAACATGCACTGGGGACCTTTCAGGAGGGGGAGCTAGACCCATATAGCCCATGAGTGTGTATATAACAGTTGATCTACATAGTTTAGGCTAAGGTTTTACTTCATGCTACGCCTTGTTCCTTACCCCAACATGATAATATATATGTATGTACATTGTGTGCATGTGAATTTTACTATTGACTTGGCATTATTTTATCCTTTCCTTGAGTTACATGCTAGCGCTCAACCTGCTCACCGTCTCCGAATGTTATTTCCCCCACGCAATGCAAGCACCAGAGACACTTCTGCTTTTCCTGCACAGTGTTAGGATTTCTTTATTGTCAGTTGTCAACTTTGAAGGTGTGAGGTTCTATTCTCTGGAAGATCTATCATTTTGAAGTCTTGTTTCTTTTATGTCTTAGAACTACTTCATTGGTTTTGGCTTTGGCTATAGTCGGGGGCATGTACCAACTCAGATTGGTTTTGGTTATGTTAGAGGCTATGTGGGTACTATGGATTGAGATGGTTGATGACATTCTTATATTTCTTGAGTTTTTATTATTCTATCTTATTATATGTTTGAAATGCATCCGTTACTAAAGTATCTGGTTCTGTTTGACTAGGCCGAGGAGGTGGTCTCCGGTCCTTGGTAGACCTGAGATACTCGTCACGGCCAGGCCCTGTTTTGGGTCATGAGACATGGCATGCCCCCAACTATGACAAAAGAAACTCAAATATACTAGAATAATAAATGAAAACTAATAGAGAATCCAAGACTTTCGAAGGATAGAGGGCTCACCACTTTAACCGCTGACCAATAGGAGTACCAAATCACCTAATGCTACATAGGGTCATAAGAAAAGCCCTTGAAACCTACATCATGAAATGATATAGAGTTCGAGGACGGTCAGTACTGTGAGTATTGGCATGCAACCCAAGAAAAGAGATAACATATATATATTTACCAAAAACCAGTCATAAATCACATATACCATAGGTATATACATATATATATATATATATTTATATATAGGATGCCATGATAGGGTCAAGGGGCATGCAACATGATAGTTAAAAACTTAATCTCAAAATGTGTAGCTCTTTTCGGCCTAAAGGCACCCACGGGCTATGTGGGTCTAGCTCCTCCTGTCGGAAGGGCCCAGTCCATGTTAGCCACATGGACTAGAGAATAGGTTAAAGTCACCAAGACAATAACCTCCCAATAAATAACTATGTATTACTACACGAAGCAAGCACGCTGTAGTCATCCATATTCAGGACAAGACCCCTAACATCTGCAAACGTGGTTTCTAGTGTTGGTACCCCCGGGACTACACTTTCTCGGTGAGTTACACAATTTCCTTTAAGCCCAAATTAAATTAATTTTCACATACCATTAACCAATAACCATGGAGTCTTTCATTAAGGCATTTTCGAGTTGGTATTGTCATACCAATAGACTTGCAAGCTATTCCAATTATGACAGACCAAAACCATTTAACCAATTTGACTTCATATTTCGTTTAAAATCCAAAATCATAGTCCCCAAAGGCATTCCAAAAACCTCTTTATTCCTTTACCAATTAATGCAATGCAATATTTTCAAAAGATGAGTTATATTATGTAGAATCCTTGTTAAAGGCAAATTAATAATGTGGGTTGAGGTTCATGTCAATACATCATAAAATCCATAAACATTGTGAAAAATAAATTTCCAATTCCATCATTACCATGAGACACCAATTTAGTCCAAAATCCACCATTTAAATCATGAATAAACCGTTAAAAATAAAGAAAAACAATGCAATTGTTCAACAACCAAAAACCCTCAATCCTAGTTAATTAAACATTCACAAACCCTTAAATAACAAGTAAATTAATGAAGTAAATCGATAATTAACATACAGAGTGTCTAACATGCCTGAATAGCGGAAGAATTTGGAAAGAAATTGGAGTTCAGAACCCGAAAAATTAGATTCTTGAGAAAAACCTTGTGTTTCTTGACTTGAGAGTTGAAGAAGATAAGAGCAATGTTAAAAGTTGATAACTGATGGCTAATTGGGGTTAAAAGATATTTTATGTTGTTTACTAGGGCAAAGGACTAAAACGTCCTTACCCCAATTGAAAAAAAATGAAGTAGAGTGATTTGTTCCCAGCAGCGTGACACACAACTATCGAGGTGCTTAGCCAGCGTGTCACGCTCCTATCATGAAGCCTAGGTGGCATGGCATGCAGCTATCACAGTCCCTCACTAGTTTGGGGTCCCAAAATGACCCTGAACATTTTTTGAAAATTCCAAAACTTTCTTAAATCATCCCGTTAGCATCCCTTATCGTGATTCAAGTCAAAAATTACCATTTAACACAAGAAAGAGTCCGAAATAAATTGGTCACAAATTTATGAGGTCTTACATTATCCCCCCTTTGGATTATTCATCCCTGAATGAGAAGTGATACAAGATCGAACACACAATACGGATTCAAGAGATCTACAAGATCACCAACAATAGAGAATCAAAGGCCTCACTCGGCTTTTCTATGTTTTCAAGACAACAACAACAATACTCAACAAAGTAGATGGAGAATACAAGATTACAAGGACTATAGTGAATCGAAGAAGACCCACAGGGCTTCACTATGTCAACATATAAACAACAAGATTACAACAACAATAAGGTTGTAGGTATATTAACAACAACAAGGAACCACAGATTCAACAAGATACAAGATAAATAGTTAGACTAAATGAAGGGACAATCTTAAGAACCCAAGAATTGTTACACTCATTGACCCTTAAACACTATCCGCGACACAAAACTAACTCTACGTTGACACAAGAGGGCATTTACCTCCTCTAAACACCAACATTTCAAGACCATATGCAAAAATAAGTGAATCATCACTTGTCTAACCCTAGTTTCAGTTGGAGCTCTTAAGAGAGAACTAAAGTGTTGCAAATGTTACAAGTCTCAAAATATGATCAACTAAGTGAATAAAACCCTAAGTGGTTCTATTTATATTACATTCCCCAAAAGACTTAAAATGACAAAGGTGCCCTTTTAATGAATAAGGTTTCAAGGACACCCCTTTAGTGCACACATAGGGGTGGTTTTTGGCTTCTCCCACACTTAATATCGGGCCTTATCTTGGTTACCTTTGACATATGAAAAAATGGTCCATCTACGAGATCACACTTGTATCATCCTCTCCATCTTGAGAGGAGTTTGACCTCAAGTAATCTTCACCTGCAAGCTCTCCTCTTCGAATAATCTTTTCTCGGCTCCTCCCAAGGTTAGGATATTCAACCAAGGGTGTCATGAGATCATCAATCTTGATCCTTAGGCTTTTATTTCCTTCAACCTGCACATAAGAAGAATGGATGCTAGGCAAAGTGTTAGCATCTCGATTTGTAAGTATCAAAGGGTCTTTGTGGGCAAATCCCACTTCTTGAACTCTTGGATCCTCCTATTCTTCATCATCCTCACCCTCGGTTTCATATTCTAAACCATTACTAAGAATGATTATCCTTTCCATAAACAATGATACTACACACTCTCCATCAACCGACCAAATATCTTCCACCCCTTCATCTATTTCTACCTCGGCTTCTTGCTCTCCATCTTGAGCATTTTCATCAAAATCATTCTATGCAAGCCCCAACTACTCACCAAGGTAATACAATTCTCCTTCCCTAAGTATGACATTTCTCTAGTTTGGGAACTCATTAGCCTCCCTTGACATTTAAAACATTGAAATCCTTTAGGACGAGAAGTAGAATTCGATTTACCTTCATTTCTTGGAAGATACCTTTGGGAAGCCTTGGTCTCTCCTTGGATAAGCTTGGCCTAGGGTTTCTCCTCATTAGATGAGTCAATATTTTCCTTTTGCCAATCCGAGGATGATTTCCCCTTGAACTTATTGCCCGCCCTTTCCCGTATCTCTCTCTCAATCTCCAAAGCGGCTTGGAAAATGGCGTCAATTGTGTCGAACTTTTGTAAGGTCAACCGTGAAGTAATATCTATATTCAACCCTACCTTGAATCGTATGATGTCATGACTCAGTTGTTCCCCTCTATGATCAAGTTTAAAGATAAGTTGTTGGAACTCATCGTAGTAAGCCACGACGCTTTTGTTTCCTTGCCTCAAGTTATACAACTTGGCAAGGAGATCTTGATAATAAATTTTGGGTAGGTACCTTTGTCTCATGAGGTACCTTAGCCGAAACCAAGGAGGGGGCTTCCCCTCTACCAACACATTGCCAAAACGCTTAACATACTCCCACCATGTAGTAACATAACCCTCAAAGTGAGCAATCGCGTTGAAACTCTTCTTCTCTTTGGTAAGATCATTGACTTGGAAGACCACCTCACATGCGGATTCCCATGCAAGAAACTCTTTGGGATCACTCTCACCCTTGAAGATTGGAATCCCCATTTTGATGGTATTTAGTCCTACTTCACGGATTTTGTTCCCTTATTGGTTCCAATGACCAACTCTTTCTTCTCGGCCATGAACCTCCATTGGATCAACATGTCTACCTAGTACCTCTTCCCCCTCATGTAACCATCATCAAAAAGCCATACCCCTCATGTTGGATAGGTCTATTTAGGTTAAGTGGAGGTTGTAGTGGCGGGTTTGGATTTGGTGGATAATAAGATCTTCGGCCAAGTGGAGTTTGGTTTGGAGGGCTCGGGTTGTGTGGTGGAATTTGGGTTCCAAGTCCTTCTTGTTGGACTTGGTAAAGTGGTGGTTGGATTGGAATCTCATGGTCTCAGGTGAGGGAGTATAGTGGAGTTTGGTTTGTGACATTGGAGGGTTGTCTAGGTGGATGGAACATTTGGTACACGCCCTCGGGAGTAGTGGTCGGGGAAATGTGTTGAGGGGTGGATGGTCGACTCCTTTGACTTTCCACATGCTCTAATATCCCACTCATTGATGCCACATCCATATATAGTTTCTCAAGACCCACTTCAACCTATCCACATCTCGGGACATAGTTTCAAGGCGAGCCAAAATGAGATTGATGGCATTACTATCCATTGTTAGAGTATTTGAAGCCTCGGGTTCCATTTTGATGGTATCGTAATTAATCATTCAAGTTATGATCCAACAAGTCACCAAATCAGTCCAATATGTCACACACAACAACACAATACAATACAAAACCTACAAAACAAAACACAAGTTAGTTCAAACAACCTCACTATTCTCTCACTCACGTTGTGGCCTCACACTTGATGTCACAAATGTTTGCAAGTCGACTTGTAGTTGTGGTGAGTTGAAGAGTAAGTCTACTCTTTAGTTGGAATAGATTCTTTGTTGGATAACTCAATTAATTAATGTTCGAACTTGAACCAAGAAGCACTACCATTATAAAAACGACAAAAGCACAAAAGAAATGTAAACACGAACAAAGGATGTAAAGGACTAATTGACAATCTAGTAAGAGTTTACTAGTTTGTTAAAGTTCTAGGATCAACTAATGAAACCAAGAATCAACAATTAGAAAATAGAAAAATCCAAATTTGAGATTAATTATTGACATGAACAGTAGCAAGTGGTAACGTGGCAACATGTAATTTGTCTCGGGCCCACACAACTTAGTCACAAATTTTAAATTCTCAACCTTCACACAATTTAGAATAAAAGGCAATTAGTTTTGGAGGGAAAGTATAAGTCTTGAGTCTTTTGTAGGTTTATTCTCAAAAGGATGATCTTGACTTGTACTAGTTCCACCAAACAAGGCTCCTTGATTTAAGGATAGTAGTTGAAAAAGTCTATGAAGTGATGGTTCAAGTCTTCTCACTAACAAACTTTTAAACTTTTATCTTCACCTTTTTGAATCAAGTTTGCACTTTTTGTAGTTTAAATTATAAGACTAGATGAAGAATAAGATGAACACAATAACAATCTTCATAAACATAACAACAACAACACCAATCGGCCACCAATCTTCAACAACAAGGTTCAACACATGGCCAACTTCAAGTCACCAAAACAATAGTCAATATTACAAGCTCAACTTTAAATTTGGACACTTTTGTGTTGATGAGAAAGAAACCAACACAAGAAACAAACTAAAAAATTAAAATCTTTTGAAGATCTACAACCAATTTTGACCAAGACAACAACACAACATCATTTTCTTGGCCAAGAACAAGATGCACATATTTCTCCCTTTTTTTTGGAATTTTCAGATTTCAACAATTTTTTTTTTCGTATTTTTCAAATACCAAGCCCAAGATTGATTTTGTTGGAACAAAATCAACCACAAGCTTTGATACCAAATGATACAAGATCGAACACACAACACGGATTCAAGATATCTACAAGATCAACAACAATAGATAATCAAAGGCCCCACTCGGCTTCTCTATGTTTTCAAGACAACAATAATAATATTCAACAAAGTAGATGGAGAATACAAGATTACAAGGACTGTAGTGAATCGAAGAGGCCCCACACAGCTTCACTATGTCAACACATAAACAACAAGATTACAACAACAAAAAGGTTATGGGTACATTAACAACAACAAGGAACAACAGATTCAACAAGATACAAGATAAATAGTTAGACCAAATGAAGGGACAATCTTAAGAACCCAAGAATTGTTACACTCTTGGACCCTTAAACACTATCCGTGACACAAAACTAACTCTACGTTGACACAAGAGGGCCTTTACCTCCTCTAAACACCAACGTTTCAAGCCAATATGCAAACACAAGTGAATCTTCACTTGTCTAGACCTAGTTTCGGTTGGATATCTTAAAGAGAGAACTAAAGTGTTGCAAATGTTACAAGTCTCAAAATATGATCAACTAAGTGAATAAAACCCTAAGTGGTTCTATTTATATTATATTCCCCAAAAGACTTAAAATGACAAAGGTGCACTTTTAATGAATTAGGCTTCAAGGCCACCCCTTTAGTGCACACATAGGGGTGGTTTTTGGATTCTCCCACACTTAAGCTCGGGCCTTCTCTCGGTTGCATTTGATATACATAAAAAGGGTCCATCAACGAGATCATACTTGTATCAAAAAGTTAGGACACCTAGAGCATGATAATAGAAAAAATATAGTGGAATTCAAGGACAAATTTAAAATGCGACAAATGAGGAAATAAAACCCATACCTTAAACACTTTCGTCCAAAATTGGGAACAAGAACGAGCATCTACCTCACATATCCTCTTTCGATTCCCATGTTGCCTCTTCTGCCTTTTGATTTATAAAAAGAACCTTGACTTAAGCTATTTCGTTAGTCCTCAATTTCAAACTTGCGTATCCAATATCTCAACCATGACTTCCTCTTAGGATAACAAATCTGTAACACCAATATTGTCACGACTCGAGGCTGCCCCCTAGTCGTGACAAGGGTGCTTACGGTCATAAGTGACCACAAGCGAACCTATGAGCTGGTACCTATAGTGAGCACTGAATAAATATGAACATACATCTGTGCGAAATATAAATTGAGAAGGAAAATATAAATGTATATACTAAAATAGAGAATCAAATCATAAGCCTAAAACATCTGATAAAAACTGAATGTAACTGACTAATTGTCAACTGACTGTCTGAAAGCCTCTAAACTGACTAAGGAGTTAATGGGACAGACCCCAACTGGTATATGAGATGAGGTCAGGTTGATATACATGGGGTCCTATGCATATGAAAGAAGGACTAACTGAATAGCATGAGATAACTGAACATAAATGTATGAAAACTGTAACATCTGAGAATGCAAGACCAAGCATAAACATATATGTATATCTAGGGGATCTCTCTATACATATAGATTTTTTTTATGGAATGATATGATCGGCCAGCCGTAGCCGCATATCAGCTACGCTCAATGCGGTATTTTTGTTGGATCAGATCTTTTGGGAAGCTTTTGGACTTAGCGAAAAGGGCTCTAAGCCTTCACGCAAGCAAGCGTGAGAGAAGCGGAGCACGAAGCTACCGCTTTCCCCGACCAACTAAAATACAACAGTCGCGACCTACTTTGATTAAAAAGAAAGGTGAAGGGTTTGGCAACAAGAAAACGGCTTTCTATCATAGTAGCAAGGGTTCCAAACCTTAACTACTTAAGTACCAAAGGCTGTTTTTGGTTGGTTTCATAATGGGGCTGTTCACTACAAGCTATCAGCGCTCAGCGCTGTCTTAGATTGAACGTTGACTTATCTTATTGCCGTTTAATCTCTAAGGCGGGTTTCCGCTGAGAACGGAATAGTGTTCGTTTCTAAAGGTGAACAAAGCCCTGGCTTCTAGAGTTCGCTGCTTTTCCCAGGACGGAGAAGGGCTTATAATGCTCGCCTTTGTTTGATATGTTCATTCAGTACCAATACAAATGAAAACTACACCAAAGTGGAAGGGCCAGTATAGAAGCTAGAAGTAGCTAGCCTATAGTAGTCGGCCTAACCAAAGCCTCACGACAACATAAAATTAGCCTTATGAATTGAATCTTAAGTAGGGGGCTTAGCCCGCCCGCCTATCAATCGAAGAGGCTGAGATTAAGCGTAATCTCACCCGGAAGCTCGAAGATCTTCCCTTTATTCGCTTCGCGGGAGCCACACAGCACATAGATGGAAGTCAGAGGGCCCATACTACCTGTCTAACCCTTCGCTCCGAGGGACCGTAGATCGGAAAGCGCCTTCTAAACCACCCCATTCATCCAAAAGAGAAGGGAAAGGGCCTATGTATTTGCATGACCCCTGCAGATTTCACCCTATCTATACCCGGAGCCACTCCTCTAGCGGTCCTACCACCACGCCGCAGAACGGGAGCTCGTGTGGAAACTTTTATTCTGGCGTAACAGCGGTAAAACGTAATAAAATATTATGGCCGCCTAACATAGGGGATGGAGGTACGGTAAACTCGGCCAAAATATGAGACCCGAAGGGCCTGGCGCGCACAATCCTATCCTATCCGAGTCCGAGTTTACCCCTTGCACTTCGGACAGCCGTCCATAGCATCATAAGAAGGACCCCCCTTTCGAGGTACAAAAAGAGTACGGTACATAGGAGGTTGGTCTTTCTCAATGTGGTGTATAGCACGAAAAACCTTTCGATACAAGATAGGGCCGTTCATATGAAAGAAAAAAATAAATCCTTTCTTATCTTCTTTCCCTCTCGGGAAAGAGAAAGAGGGTTTTATGGAGGGAGGGGGGAGGGAAAAGGCTTGGGCCTACCTATCCCGATAGGACCCCATAAAAGAATGGGAGCTGTAGAGAGGTTCCATATTGCCGAGACGAAGGACAACACTTCTGTACATGATCGTAGTATGTCACGTCATCTCGTCCCCGCTGCATCGAAGAGTACCTATGCACTATGTTCCGGTTCAGTGATAAGGAAGATAGCATTGGGGTGGGGGTCTACGATTTGATACTAAAGTATGACCGGGGGATATACATGCTAACTATGGGTAGGAAGCAGGAACCATTATGTCAAAAATTGCGGGGGGTTGCAGATCTCTTATACTACCATCGATCGACAGAGCGGAACAACCAGAAAAAGAAGTGAAGTTAGAAAGTCGTATGATAGGTAGTAACTATCTTGTACGGTTTGGGGGGTAATCGGCGTACTCCGATCAGTGGGGGGGAATCTTTGGCTCTATCGAACATACAGGGAATTGGAGGTAGCATTCTACCGATGTCAAGTCATGGACTGGTTTCTTCAGCCCTTTTTATATGTGTTGGTGTTCTATATGACCGACATAAGACTCGACTTGTTAGATATTACGGAGGTTCAGTGAGCACCATGCCGAATCTCTCTACCATTTTCTTCTCTTCCACTTTGGCCAATATGAGTTCACCTGGTACTAGCAGCTTTATCGGGGAATTTCTCATCTTAGTAGGAGCTTTCCAAAGAAATAGCTTAGTAGCCACATTAGCAGCGCTTGGGATGATTTTAGGCGCGGCCTATTCCCTTTGGCTATATAATCGTGCGGTTTCTGGGAATTTAAAACCCGATTTTCTCCATAAATTCTCCGATCCAACTGGCAGAGAAGTTTCCATATTTATACCTTTTTTTGTTGGAGGGGCGACCGTACGTTAAACTACCAAAGAAACTAGGGTAAACCAATGTGATCATGACATTATAGGTGCTTGCGATGGGACGGATGCGACTTCCCTCAGTTGGTTTGGGTGGCATAGCCCGTTGCATAAGTCCCCCCCTTTTTTTATCCATTTCTTTAGTCTTTAGGGAGACAAAGCTTGACTTTTCTAAAATAATAAATAAGGCTCGCGCTAGGCGTTTACCTTTTTTGGCTGTAGGGTTGGGGTGGCTTGCTGGGTGAGACTGATAGAAAGAAAGGACGGGGGGCAAACGACCTAAAAATTTGGTGAAATATGTGAAATTTGTGATTTACTGTGATTTGACTATTTTGCCCCTCCTCGTAGTTGCATTATGAAATTTTTGGGGTGTGGGAGTGATTGGCATGATCTTTGATGCATTTTGGTATCATTTATGCAATATTGTGGGTTTTGATGGCTTAAAAAGCCTTATTTTGAACTTATGTGGATATCTTTTGATCCGTGCGATGGATGACAAAACAGACAGCGCCAGCATTAGGCTAGGTATACCTTTGGTTGGGGTCTCGATGCACCCAATATCATTTCAACCTATTGATCAGAAAGTTAGAAAATTGAAAATATGGGGGTGGGACCCACATTTAATTGAAACAACCTTGGATGGAAAATCTGACTTTGCCAGCAGATCCAGAATATCAATTTTAGGGTGTTATCATGTTTGGTATGATTTTACAGGTTTTAAATCTCATTTCGACCCTCGGTTGGAAAATTATAATTTTAGATTTCGGCGGTTAACTTTATGAAAATGATGTTTTTTGAAAAATATGATATCGCCAATGCATTTGGAGCGTCGAATTTAGTATGGTTGCATAGTTTGTTTGCATAAATCGGACTCCGAACGAATCCCCGACGCCCCGTCGAAGTCCGGAGTGGACTTTAACAAAAAAAACTGCAGCTTTTTTTATTATTTCAGTGCAGATTTTCTGCACTTATAAATAGTTTTGGGTTCATTTTGCTCATTTTCCATCTTGTCTCTTGAGAGTTAAACCCTAAATAGTTTGGGCATAAAAGTGAAGCTTGTGAGAGCTTGGGAAGCTAGTTTAACACCTTTTTCTTGGTTTTATTACGGATTAAAGGTAAGAATTCACCCTTTTCTTAGTAATTTCTTGATAAATTTCTCAAAATCTCAAAAATCTTAGGATATAATTTTAAACCCAAATTTCACTCATTTTCACTTGAATAATATTTTTATCTTATAATTACTAGTTTTTCATCAATTTAACGTTCAAAACAACTCTGATTCTCGATTTTAACCCGGATTTCTAAGATTTTACCCGGTAAAGCTCAAAAATGGTTTTTCTTCGATTTGAACTCCATTTTTTACTCGACTTAACTTGGGTTTATAGCTGTAGGTTCCTAAAAATATGGAGAACATGTTTTTGAAATAAAGTTTTGATTTTTCCCTTCTTTTTTGGAAACCCATTTTGGGGGTCCGTTTTGACCCCGAACCAAAAGTAGTCAATATGGGTGTCGTTGGTTTTTTCTTGATGCGTAGATTTTATATTTGATGTTTTTAATGGAGTTTGGAATTGTTCGGAAAAGTAAGGTCGCGGGTTCAAGTGTAGCGGACCGGTTTTGGCTTTCTACGTAGGTTATGGCTTAACTCTTTCAGACTGCGCTGGGTAGCAAATGATGATACAAAATACACATTAAGGGTGGAAAATAAGCATGAAAAATGGCTATCTCTGTGTTGTGCCCGTGTGGGAGCGTGTATGTGATTTAATTGTCGAAATTGAGATATTATGTGATATGTTGACCGTGCGGGGTCCTATGTGATATTGATAGCCTTGAATACATGTGAATAATTATATTGTGTTGTTTAATGTGGTACCATTGGTGTATTGTGATTATACTCAGACTTTATTGGCATATGAGACATGTGGAAATTCATGGATGAAACGAAAATAATAAGTGATATTTGCTCATGTGGTTGTGGGAATGTATCACTGTGGTTGGTTGTGGAAATATATTATGTGATTGGTTGTGGAAATATTCATTGTGATTGGTTGTGAGCATTACATCTTCATTTCATACTCATTCATGAAACATTGGTACCACCGTGGCAACATCTGAGAAACACTGGCAATACTTTTTTTAAAAAATATTGTAACACCTTATAAAACCCTTTCTAAGGGATATGCCAGAAAGTAGATATGATATATGTGGATTGTATACGGGTTGACGAACCCCCCATGGATCTTACATAGGGAAGTTTTAGCTTCGTAAATATATATGGGGATTGTGCGATGATCCTGGAGGTTGTGCGGTGACCTCGTGCATCATCATCATCATCATCATATACATTGAACTTACTTTATTGTGTTTATGTTGTGTTATATTGCCTTATTGACTTGTCATATATATATTTGTCTTACCTTCCTTTACTTGTATTTGATGGTCTTGTATCTACATGTTCTCTCTTATTCTATTTATATGTGACATAATGTATACTTGTGATCTATACCTTGGTGTGTTGTTGTAATATATGTGAGATATATTAGAACAATTAGTGCAAGCGGTGTGGGCTACTGTTGTGGGACATTTTCTGATTGCAAGTGACGTGCCCTTAGTGTATATTTGTATGCTTTATTTACTACTTTGCTTGGTCGGCCTATGATACCTACTGAGTACAAGTCGACCATACTCATGCCTACTGTGCCCTTTTGGTGCAGGTCTTAGCTCGAGTGCACTTTAGCTTGATTGACTTGGGTGATTGTTGGAGCTTCCAAGGTAGCGGTTAGACATTCATGCATCCAAAGTTCACCTCAATCTTTCTATAGTTATTATGTCTTTATTATTATTCGAACACAATTATTATTCCTTTGTGGTTATTTTTCTGATGCATTTGACTCTTGGATTGTATTAGTAATTCTTATACTATTGACACCTGGTTTTGGGCATGATTTGTATTTTGGGTAAGTTCTTTCCGCATTGTTTTGATTACTTATATCGTTCGACTTCGTTCTAGAAGCCATATCATAGGATATTTCTGTCTTTTATTCTTTTTGTATCAGTTTGGGTAATAGTCTTACTTGTCAAGGTACGCCACAATAAGTGCCATCATGACCCTTATTTTTGGGTCATGACAAATTGGTATCAGAGCCAGGTTTCATTCGTCTCAATGGTGTAAGAATGGGATGTCTAACAGAGTCTCGCGGATCGATACATAGACATCTGTATCTATCTTCGAGAGGCTATAGGATGTCTTTAGGAAACTTTCCTCATTTTATTCCTTATCATGCGAATTCTTTCATATATTGAGTTTTTAGTTGTGTTTCACTCTTTCTGCGCGGATGGTGTGGCTTATACTATATATCAGTTGAGAGATGCTGTGAGAAATTAGTGGATATCATTTATTGGTTGTAGGCTTGTTGATGCTCCTAAGTTTTCATATGATCAGTTTGTTAACACCTTTCTGGAGAGACTTGTGCCTTTCAGTTTGTGAGTTCTTATGTGGGACGAGTTTGATCATTTGGAGTAGGACTCCAAAACAGTTTTTGAGTATAAGGCATGCTTTCATGCCCTGTCCAGATATTCCTATAATATCTTTTCCATCGAGTTTGGAAAGGTTAGTAAGTTCGTGAAGGGTTTTGATATTTCTCTTTAGTTGGATACATCTCAAATGATTATGCTTAGAGCTCTTCTTTAGAGTATTGTGGATCACGGTAAGATGACAGAGGGTATTATTAGTACATCTCAGGGAGGCTCCAAGAAGGCGCGATGTTTTAGTGAGTTCAGGAGTCAGACCTCTCGAGGAAGAGATTTTAGAGGATCTCGTGGATACCATGGTAGGCCAGTGCAGGTGATTTTATAGTGTTCAACTGGTGGATCTTCTAGTTCAGCAGTTTAGAGTGGCCGTTCGGGCTTAGTTGTACTTTCTCTTATTGAGATTGGTCGTAGAGGTTTCTATGTGTGTGATGAGATTGTCCATGTGGCCAAGGACTATTCTCTTCGTGTGTTTAGAGTTATTCCTATTTTAGCTGTGAGAGGTAGGTATTCTACCAAAGGTGCAAGAGGTAAGTATAGTAGAGCCTGTGTTGGTGGTTGTGGGGCTACTCAGCCAGTTGGTAGTCATGGATAGTGTTATGTTATACCATCCAGACCTGAGGCAGAGGTTTCTGATGCTGTGATTATAGGTACCTTTCTAATTTGTTTCAGATTTGTATCTGTATTATTTGATCCTGGATCGACTTTATCCTATGCATCTGTGTATTTTGCTTTGGGTTTTGATTCTGTTACTAAGCCTCTTTCCATGCATATTCATGTATCTACCCTGGTAGGTGATTCTTTAGTGGTGGATCGGGTACATCGATCTTGTGTTGTTACTTTTATCGAGTGTGATACTTTGATAGACTTGCTTGTGTTAGATATGATCTATTTTGATGTTATTTTGGGTTTGGATTGGTTGTCTCTTTATCATGCTATCTTAGATTGTTATGCCAGGACTGTGACTTTAGCTTAGTCAGATATGCCAAGGATAGCTTGGAAGGGTACACTTTATTTGGGTCCTAAGAGGGTCATATCTTATGTTCAGGCTCATAAATTGGTTGAGAGGGGATGTTTATATTACTTGTCCCATATTCATTACTCCAGTATTATTTCACCTCCTTCCTTAGATTTTGTATGTGTTGTCCGTGAGTTTATAGATGTGTTCCCTACGGACTTGCCTAGTATGCCTTCGGATCGAGATATTGATTTTATTATTAATGTTGAGTCGGGCACCAAGCCTATTTTTATTCCTCCTTATAGGATGTCCCCAACAAAGTTGAAGGAACTGAAGGATCAGCTACAGGAGTGGTTGGATAAGAGATTTATTCGACCTAGTATTTCACCTTGGGGTGCGCCTATCTTATTTGTGAAGAGAAAGGATGGGTCTATGCAGATGTGTATTGATTATTGGAAGTTGAATAAGGTGATGGTTAAAAATAAGTATCCTCTTTGTCATATCAATGATTTGTTTGATCAGCTTCAGGGTTTTGCGGTATTTTCAAAGATTGATTTGAGGTCTGGTTATCACCAGTTGAGGATTAGAGCTTCGGATATTCCAAAAATTACTTTTCGGGATCGATATGGTCACTATGAGTTCTTAGTCATGTCTTTTGGGTTGACCCATGCCCCTGTCGCGTTCATGGAGTTGATGAACTGGGTGTTTAAACTGTATCTTGACTCATTTGTTATGGTATTTATAGATGATATGTTTGTTTATTCCAAGAATAAGGTTGAGCATGAGGATCATTTATGGATTATGCTTTAGAGATTGAGGGATAAGAAGTTGTATGCTAAGTTCTCTAAGTGCGAGTTTTGGTTGGAGTCAGTTTCTTTCTTGGATCATTTGATGACTAAGGAAGGTATTATAGTTGATCCAGCTAAGATTATAGCGGTTTGTGATTGGGCTAGACCTACTTCGCCCAGCGAGATTTGGAGTTTTATTGGCTTGGCCGGGTATTATTAGTGTTTTGTTGAGGGTTTCTCTTCCATTGCAGCTCCGTCGACCAAGTTGACTCAGAAGAAGAATTCCTTCCAGTGGTATGATGTTGCGAGGCGAGCTTTCAAAAGTTCAAGGATTTGTTGATTTCAATTCCTATATTGGCATTGTCCAAGGAGGGCGTGGGTTTTATTATCTTTTGTGATACTTCAGGTGTTGGGTTAGGTGTTGTGTTGATGCAGGAGGGCAAGATAATTGTGTATGTGTCTCGTCAAGATTGGAGCCTCGTGAGAGGAATTATCCTACCCATGATTTGGAGTCATGTGCAGTTCTGTTTGCCTTGAAGTTGTGGAGGCACTACTTGTATGGAGTCCGTAGTGAGATCTTCTCAGATCATCGTAGCCTTCAGTACTTCTTTACTAGCGAGATCTTCATATGAGGCAGCGTCGTTGGCTTGAGTTGGTTAAGGATTATGACTTGACTTTTCTCTACCATCAGAGCAATGCTAATGTGGTTGCGAATGGCTTGAGCCAAAAGTCAACTAGCATGGGTAGCTTGGTGTATCATTTGACTTAGGAGAGGTCTTTGCCTTGGAGGTTCATTCTTTGGCTAACCTAATGGTTAGGCTTAATATTTTGACACCGGGCATGTTTTGGCATTTTTGGAGGCTAGATCATATTTGATAGAGTAGATTCGAGCTCATTAATTTGATGATGTTAGATTGAGGTTGATTCAAGATAAGGTGTTGAGTGGGGAGGTTAGGGAAACCTCACTTAATTTAGATAGAGTTTTGAGTATTGGGGGCTGAGTTTGTGTGCCGAGAGTGGTGATTAGATTAGGTTGATCCTGGAGGAGGCCCATTGTTCCAAATATTCCATCCATCCAGGTGTGACTAAGATGTATAGTGATTTGAGACAACACCACTTGTGGGGTGGTATGAGGCGTGATATAGAAGATTTTGTGGCTCGTTGCCTATGTTGTCAGTGGGTGAAGGCCAAGTATATGAGACTTGGTGGTTTGCTTTAGAGATACCCATTCCCTAGTGGAAGTGGGAATAGATCATTATGGACTTCATGACTGGTTTGCCTCGTACTTATCTTGGTTCTAACAGTGTTTGGGTCATCATGGATCGATTGACCAAGTTAGCTCATTTTATTTTAGTTCAGGTCTCATTTAGTGCTGAGAGGTTATCCCATATATTCTTTTGTGAGATTATGCGTCTGCATGGTGCGTCGGTGTCCATTATTTTAGATCGAGGTTTTGTGTTCACATCTCACTTTTGAAAGACTTTTCAGGATGATTTGGGTACTCAGGTTGATCTTAGCACAACGTTTCACCCCCAAACTGATGGCCAGTCAGAGCGGACTATCCAGTTCTTGAAGGATATGTTTCAGGCGTGTGCGATAGATTTTGGTGGACAGCGGGAACAACATTTGGCTTTAGCAGAGTTTGCATATAGTAATAGCTACCACTCCAGTATTGATATGGCTCTTTTTGAGACGTTGTATGGTAGGCGTTGTCTCTCCCAGTAGGTTGGTTTGATGTTTCATAGGTGAGACCTTGAAGTACGGACTTGCTTCGTAAGTCGTTAGATAAAGTCCAGGTCATTCAGGATAGACTTAGAGCGGTTCAGAGTAGGCAGAAGTGTTATGCTGATTGTAGACTTCATGCCTTGAGATTTGGTGTAGGTGATCTTGTTTTCCTTTGAGTTTCACTCATGAAGGGTGTGATGAGGTTTGGGAAGAGTGGCAAGCTTAGCCCCAGGTATATTGGTCCATTTGAGATTCTTCGAACTGTTGGTGAAGTGGATTAAGAGTTGGTTTTTACCCTTGATCTATCAGTTGTTCATCCAGTTTTTCATGTTTCTATGCTTCGTTGCTATATTCCTAATGAGTCTCATGTCATTCGTTGGGAGTCGGTTCAGTTAGATGAGCGATTGTCCTTTGTAGAGAAGCCGGCTTCCATTTTGGCTAGGGATGTTAGGCAGTTGCACTCTAGAGTGATCCCTGTGGTTAAGGTCCTGTGGCGACATCAACCTGTAGATGAGGCTACTTCAGAGGTTGAGTCTGATATGTGTAGTTCCTATCCCCAGCTTTTCATTGATTCAGGTATTTCCTTGTCTTAGTTAGAGGACAAACTAGAGTTTTAGTGGTGGATGATGTAATGACCTAAAAATTTGATGAAATATGTGAAATTTGTCATTTTGTATGATTTGACTGTTTTACCCCTCCTCGTAGTTGCATTATGATAGTTTTGGGGTGTGGGAGTGATTGGCATGATTTTTGATGCATTTTGGTATCATTTATGCAATATTGTGGGATTTGATGGCTTAAAGAGCCTTATTTTGGACTTATATGGATATCTCTTGATCCATACGATGGATGGCTGAACGGACTGCGCCAGCATCGATTTTAGGTTAGGTAGACCTTTGGTTCGGGTCCCAGTGCACCCAAGCTCATTCGACCTATTGATCGGAAAGTTGGAAAATTGGAAATATGGGAGAGGGATCCACATTTGATCGAAATGACCTCGAATGGAAAATCTGACTTCGTCAACAGATCCAGAATGTCGATTTTAGCGTGTTAGAATGTTTGGTATGATTTTATGGGTTTTAAATCTCATTTCGACCCTCGGTTTGGAAAATTATGATTTCGAGTTTTGGGGGTCAACTTTATGAAAATGACATTTTTTAGAAAATCTGATATCGCCAACGCATCCGAAGCATCGAATTTAGTGTGGTTGCATAGTTCGTTTTCATAAATCGGACTCCGAACGAATCCCGGGCACCTCGTCGAAGTCCGGAGTGGACTTTAACAAAAAAAACTGCAGCTTTTTTGGTTATTTCAGTGCAGATTTTCTGCACTTATAAACAGTTTTGAGTCCATTTTGCTCATTTTTCATCTTGCCTCTTGAGAGTTAAACCCTAAATTGTTTGGGGGCTTAAAAGTGAAACTTGTGGGAGCGTGGGAAGCTAAGATTAACACCTTTTTCTTGGTTTTATTACGGATTAAAGATAAGAATTCACTCTTTTCTTAGTAATTTCTTGATAAATTTCTCAAAACCTAAAAAATCGTAGGGCATGATTTTAAACCCAAATTTCACTCCTTTTCACTTGAATAATATTTTTATCTTATAATTACTAGTTTTTCATCAATTTAACTTTCAAAACAACTTCGATTCTTGATTTTAACCCGGATTTCAAAGATTTTACCCGATAAAGCTCAAATATAGTTTTTCTTCGATTTGAACTCCGTTTTTTACTCGACTTAACTTGGGTTTTCAGCTGTAGGTTCCTAAAAATATGGGGAACATATTTTTGAAATAAAGTTTCGATTTTGCCCTTCTTTTTTTGGAAACTCATTTTGGGGGTCCGTTTTGACCCCGAACCAAAAGTAGTCAATATGGGTGTCGTTGGTTTTGTCTTGATGCATAGATTTCATATTTGATGTTTTTAGTGGAGTTTAGGATTGTTCAGAAAAGTAAGGTCGCGAGGTTCAAGTGTAGCAGATCGGTTTTGGCTTTCTACGTAGGTTATGGCTTAACTCTTTCAGACTGAGATAGATAGTAAATGATGATACAAAATGCACGTTAAGGATGGGAACTAATTGTGAAAAATGACTATCTATGTGTTGTGCTCATGTGGGGGCGTATATGTGATGTAATTATCGAAATTGAGATATTATGTGATATGTTTGACCGTGTGGGGTCCTATGTGATTTTGATAGCCTTGAATACATGTGAATAATTGTATTGTGTTGTTTAATGTGATACCATTGGTGTATTGTTATTATATTCAGACTTTATTAGCATATGAGACATGTGAAAATTCATGGATGAAACAAAAATAATAAGTGATATTGGCTCATGTGGTTGTGGGAATGTATCATTGTGGTTGGTTGTAGAAATATATCATGTGATTGGTTGTGGAAATACTCATTGTGATTGGTTGTGAGCATTACATCTTCATATCATACTCATTCATGAAATATTGGTACCACCGTGGAAACATCTGAGAAACACTGGCAACATGTAACGACCCGAAATCGCCTCCCGGGATGTCACACGGTGCTTAAGGCTACAAGTAGCCCCAAGCTAACCCTTAGAGCCGATTTCTACTAATAACACTTAAATCAAGAGGAAATAGACTCAAACACTAGCATAGCCATGTCACATAAAAGGGAATAAGGGGATCGGTACTCGGTCCAAGTGACCACAATATAGAAATCCTCGACACAATCAAAATTTAATACTAGTCTGACGAAGCCTCTATAAATCCACAAGCTAGAGAGCTGTTGAGACAGATCCCCAACTGACTCGAAATGAACAAAATATAAAATATAGTCTCTCAAACACTGGAACATCTGAAGGTCGGCCCTCGAATCATGAGAACTCACCACTGTAGAAAATGTAGGCGAGGTACTCGGAGATCACGGGTGAGGCTGGGATTGAGCACCTGAACCTACATTATAAGACAATATAGCACATAGACGTATATGTGGATCAGCACTTGGGAATGTACTGAGTATATGGGGTTGAATGCATTTATATGAAATAGTATCAATCTTCTTTAATCAAATCATGCATGCAATATGGGATGACTCACATGGCTTGAACAAGTATAAATGTAAAGCTCATAAATCATAGAAGATGGAGCAAGTAACACAAATCTTGTGAGTAATCATTCTTTAACCTTGAAAACAAACCTTCTTTCATTCTCAATACTCAAGGATTATGGGACTTTAACGATACTTTCAAATCATGCATATGTCTCATGGAGAATAAAACTTCTTTAATGTTCAGGATCTCATGACTCTTTTAATCTCAAATACTTGTAATACGAAATCATATAACCTTGAAACATACTTGAAGACATACCATTCGCTTTAGGAAAATACCTCATTTCAATATTTGGAAATCATTCAATTTCGATGAAAAGATATTCTAGTTTAGGAAATAACTTATCTCAAGCTTAATGGAAAATACCATATCAAGGGAGGATACTCTCATTTAAAGAAATAGCTCATATCACAAAAATACCTTAGGGAACAATTTTGCAACCTTTATATTAGGAAAATAACTCATAGGAAGGGAAAATACTTTAGCTTTCAAGAAAGTAAATCATCTCAAAGTTTAAAGGGCAGGGGATGTTCTCGTAACCGACATAAACCATGCGAGCTACATGGATTCCAACGTTTTTCCTCCTAAGGAAGAAATCTCATGTTGGGGAGGAGCGTCATACTCTTGCCAGGGAGTATAACCTAGGTCTAGTGATCACTAAACAAAACTCGACCTCGGGCCCAATAATAATCATAAACTCGGCCCCAGGCCCAACCTACGGTGGCACGTAGTTTTGGGGTTAGAAACCGTAGTGACTTACCCGCTCGGTGCTAAATACTACTCCCTTTAGATTATCTGCGCTCATCTCATAAAAATCCACTTTTAGAATAATCTCATGGTTCACCACGAACCCAATAATCAAATCGGTAATCTCATATAGTGAAGTGGATTTCAAAGCTCTAGGACCATTAGGTCAAATCATTTCTGAATAATCTCAAAGTACTCAAGTCATGGGTTCTTATAGCACAAGATTTCATAAAATTGTAGGTCTTAAGTAGGGCTTACTAACCCATAGTTCAATCTCAAGTTAAAACTCATCAAAAACATAATAGATAGCATATAGATTCATAACTCATGTAGAAATCTAGAAGTTTTAGCAATCTATCTCAATATAGTCATATATTTCAATATCTCAAACATTGCAGATATTAGCTTCTCAAGGAGTAAAATCATGGGGTTTAGACCCATCTTTAGTTTCTCAAGAAAACATGCAGAAATCATGTTATTCAATTCTCAATTCATGGAAACCATCAAGATAATGCATTCAATAATAATGGGTGAAAACCCCCAATCCAAATTCATGTAAAAGCTCATAGATTTCAGGAAAATCATGATGTAAATAAGTCTTTTGGGCACAAGAGTGAAAGGGTTACCCTTGTTCAAAACCCCACATACCTTAGATTAGAAAATTGGATGAACAAGCTTTCTCTAAACTTCCTCTTCTTACTCTTGGGAGTGGGTTCTTAAAGCCTTTGAACTTGGGAAACTCAATTCTCAACTCACTTACACAATCTATGGTGAGCTCTTAGATTTCTTGGAGAAGGGTTTTTGTTTTGATTTGATTTGGAGGAGAAAACCCTAGCTCATTTGTGTTAGAGATGAGAAAATAAGGACAGTTGCATCATCTAGAATATATATGAGGGCTTCAAAGACTGGACAATACCGAAATTCCCTTTTTAAAAATGGTTTTAAATTACTGCGCGTGACCTGCGACGGCAGGCTCCAATGGTCTGTCGAGGGTCCGATGGTCTGTCGATCTCGACCGTCGAACAACGCCAGAATATGGAACTCCGCCTCGACTGCGATGGTGAGGTACGATGGTACATCTTAGTCCCGATAGTCCGTCGGACATCATCATCGTGATTTTCCAGTGAATTCATTCTTTGCCTCCCTGTGACGACTGTCGGAGGCCCGACGACCCGTCGGCCCTCTCCGTCGCAAAGAGTCAATGAACTGGTGCTCTGCCTCTCAGTGATGGTGGGGTGCAATGGCCCGTCGACCATCCAACAGTTTGTCGGATCCCTCCGTCGCACTTGGGCGACTTCACTATTTTCTGGGGAAAAAAGCCCTATCTTTCTACTCCGACTTCATATTTTGACAAAAAGGGTATCGTTGGAAAGATAACTCAATTTCCCATACTATAGAAAGTCATTATCAGGATAATTCAACAATATTGAAACCCTAAACACTTGGTAATCCTTTTCTCAATCTTATGGGGCCAAAAATATACTTCATTCGACATGTTCTAAGGCTCAAACTATGAGGAAATTTTGCGGGGTGTTACACGACACCTTTTTAAAAAAATATTGTGACACCTTATAAAACCCTTTCCAAAGGATATTCCGGAAAGGAGATATGAGATATGTGGATTGTATACGGGTTGACGAACCCCCCATGGGTCCTACGTAAGAAAGCTTTAGCTCCGTAGGTATATACGGGGATTATGCAATGATCCCGGAGGTTGTACGACGACCTCGTGCATCATCATCATAATCATCATCATCATCATCATCATCATCATCATCATATACATTGAACTTACTTGATTGTGTTTATGTTGTGTTGTATTGCCTTATTGACTTGTCATCTATGTATTTGTCTTACCTTCCTTTACTTGTATTTGATGATCTTGTATCTACATGTTCTCTCTTGTTCTACTTATATGTGACATAATGTATACTTGTTTTCTATACCTTGGTGTGTTGTTGTAATATATGTGAGATATATTAGAACTGTTAGTGCAAGCGGTGTGGGCTACCGTTGTGGGATATTTTTTTATTGCAGTTGATGTGCCCTTAGTGTATATTTTGTATGCTTTATTTACTACTTTTCTTGGTCGGCCTATGATACCTACTGAATACAAGTGGACCGTACTCATGCCTACTGTGCCCTTTCGGTGCAGGTCTTAGCTCGAGTGTGCCTCAGCTTGATTGAGTCGGGTGATTGTTGGAGCTTCCAAGGTAGCGGTTGGACATTCATGCATCCGAAGTTCACCTCTATCTTTCTATAGTTGTTATGTCTTTATTAGTATTCGGAGAATGTTATTATTCCTTTGTGGTTATTTTTTCGATGCATTTGACTCTTGGATTGTATTAGTAGTTCTTACACTATTGACACCTGGTTTTGGGCATGATTGGTATTTTGGATAAGTTCTATCCGCATTGTTATGATTACTTATATGGTTCGGCTTTGTTTTGGAAGCCTTACCGTGGGATATTTCTTTTTTTTCTTCTTTTTGTATCAGTTTGGGTGATAGGCTTACTTGTCAAGGTATGCCACGACAAGTACCATTATAACCCTTATTTTTGGGTCGTGACAATATATCTGAAATAATCTGTAAACTGAAAAACTAAAATTTGATAACTGAATAACAGAGAATCTATATGTTTTTGTCAGGCAAACCTGAACTGAAACTATGTTGAATACTGTACTGAGACTATGTGAGGTATCATCTAACCGACATGCCCCACTCTAAGCTAATCGGGGGTCCAACCTATAACCCCAGTTGGAAGGGTGTCAGTACTGTGCCACAGGTACTAACACTGGCTGTGTTGATTCACTAAACTAGTGTCCCAAAGGACTAATGAGTCACCCTCAACTGGAAGGTTCTCTAATAAGATATGTGTCACCCTTAACTGGTAGGTAAATACTTTTTCAACCCTCAACTAGCAGGTACACGTCTCTAACCTATGCTAGCTACGTAGTTCAGGAACTCGGGGATTGCTACTAAGGGCCACACCCTCTACTGTCAGGTGAGCCCTCATCCCTAAGTTTGCTCGGTGCTAAATCCTACTCCCAACTAAACAGACACTGATACCGGGATAGAATGAACATTGTTACATAACTAACGGTGCTCATCATGATTATAAACGTGTAAGTATACTGATAAGAGTCATGGATTAACTGTCTGAGTACTTGAAAAGATCGATTTATGTAAATCACATAGGTATCAGGTGTTCATAATCCACCAGCACTGAATGGAATTAACAATAATGCCATGTAAGAGCTTTAAAAACCATACTAGGGGATCATTGCTAAAAATCCAACACTTAGGCATTCATTAAACACATGAGAGTCATGAACTTAAGCATGAAAATGGGTAAAGCATGTGAGAATAACATGGTTACAAGGCTAAAATAATAACTTAGGGATTTAACATGATGATTACAATATTTAAAACATGTAAAGGTTCATCCCACTTGAAAACACTTATAAACATAACTTGTAATTGAATTCACAAGAGATTCATGGAGATATTTCAACTTAAACATTTAAAAACTCATAATTTAAAACCAAAAAAGGATTCTTGGACTACATGGGTGAAAGGAACCCATGGATGAACATCACACCTACCTCACTAGATAATTCCGTGAATATTCTTGGGAATTTCTTGAGGTTTGAAACTTGAATTCCTTGATTTCTTGAGAATGGGTTAGGGTTTATTCTTGAGGAAAGGGAGGCTTCTTTTGAGAGAATTTGTGATTGAAAGAGTAAATAATGCTCTTTGGGGAGTTAAATGTCATGTTATGGACTGATTGGGTAAACAAAAATGACCCAAATGCCCTTAATTATCGAGGGGAAAAAGGTTGAACGGGTGAGGGAGGGTACGTCACGGGCTTTGGTGCGATGCACTGGAGGAGGCATCGTAGGCTCTGGTGCGGTGCACTGGAGGGGGTGCCACGGGCTTATCCCGGTGGTACAACTATTTCGGATTCCCAAACATGCCCTTATGCTCATCCAAAATTTTTAAAACTCACCCAAGAGGTACTTTGAACTACCTCGATTATGAATCAACTTAAAAATTGATGTTATAAGGTCGAGAAGATCAAAAATAAAATCCTCGAAGTTTAGAGGCCTTGAAAATGACTAAGTCCCAACACTTAGTGAAATTTCTAAGTCTTGGACCCCTTTAACATGAAATCGTGAGCTGAATTAAGCTAAGATCTTACGGGGCATTACAAATATCCTCAACGAGCACCACTAAGGAAGGGTCACCCACACACTTTTTGATCATGGACATATAAAAAATGGAATGAATAAAAGATAAACTTCTCAGTAACTCCAATTCATAAGCAATACTTCCAATTCTTCTTATAATGTGGTATGATCCAATGTAACGAGGACTAAGCTTTCCCCTTTTCCCAAATCTTATAACTCTTTTCATAGGAGAAACCTTCAAGAACGCCCAATCATTAACTTCGAATTCGAACTCCCTCCGCCTCACATCTGCATAAGACTTTTGGCGACTTTAGACAGTCTTAAGTCTCTCTTAAATCACCTTCACCTTCTCCATCGCTTGGTTACTAACTAAAGATAAAGTACATAATATAGGGTTAGGGAATAGTACAGTTAATTACAACTTTTGTAGTAGTGCAATATTGGGAAATGTAGATCATTTGTTTACTACTTATTCTTTGAGTTTAGAGGTATGAGACAACATCCAACAATGGCTCGGGCAATCTTTTCCAAGTTAGGGGGTGCTATAGATGCTCACGTAGATTAAAAGAAAGCATTGGAACAAATGTAGGAAAGATATACTAGCAGTTGTTTATAAAGTTATTATCTATCACATTCGGTTGGCTAGGAACTAAATAATTTTCATGAAGACAAGTTTAATAGTAATTTTTAACTCAACAACAGCAATATGTAATTAAGGAGAGATTAGAGACTATTAAGGGGTCAAAGAGGAGTAGGAAATACAGTTTTTTCATACAGAGATTAGGTAATTATTTAATGCTTGTGCACCTAAATCATAATCTGCTCTCTTAAGCCATTAATTTCTCAAAAACATAATATCCCTTGATAAAGAAGAACACATTCTCTTCCTTGGAATAAAACCAACACATTTTTCTTAAGAACTGTTCCCTTTAACTAGAGTGGTATGGGATCTCTATCTTGTTTCTCTATTACCTCAATCACTAATGAAGACTCGGAACCACTTTGCATTATCACATAAGAAAAATCTAATTTATAATACAAACTCCCGATTGTTCAAGTCTATGAATATCCTTAATTAACTTTTTCTTACCTTTCTCTACATGAGCAACACTCCTTATAGATGACCTACTAAGAGTATCATCAACAACATTTACTTTACCGAGGTGGTAAAGCACACTCATATCACAATCATTGATATAATCTAGCCATAGTCTTTATCAAAGTTTCAACTTTTTCTGACTGAAAACATACTGCAGTCTGCTATGATTTGTGAAAACATTAACAACACCCCATAAGATAATGACACCAACCTTCAATGCAAGCACCAAAGTTATTAACTTAAGGTTATGAGAGATAATTCCTCTCGTGAGTTTTAATATTTAGAAGCATACAAAATTACCTTTTCACTCAGCATCAACACGCGACCAAGGCCAACTCTAGAGGCTTCATAATAAACCACAAAATCATTTGTACCCTCTAGAGGGGTCAAAATTGGAGTTGAAGTCAATTGAGGTTTCAACTCTTGAAAACTTTCTTACTAAATTAGACCACTAAAATTTTGCCTTCTTCTAACTCAACTTAGTCAATGGAGTAGTAATAGAAGAAAAACCCTCTCCAAAGCATTTGTAGTAACGATCTATACCTAAGAAACTCCTGATGTCTAAAAAGGACATGGGTCTAGGCCAATTTTTAACTACCTTGATATTTTAAAATCAATGAGAATACCCTAACTAGAAACAACATGCACATGGCATGCTACAAACTTCAACCGAAACTCACATTTAGAAAAACTTTATACAATTTTCTATCCTTGAGAGTCTGAAGAATAATTTTGTAACACCCCACATTTTTAGTCTAGAATTCGAATCATCATCCCTACGTGTATAAATTCGAACCCAATGACTTTTATGTAAATATAAGTGTCATGATTAGTTACCTAGTGTGTAAAGTACTTTCGATGTGAACAATGTTCAAAAGAAACACGTAGAGAAAAGTTGATATGAGAACTTTTATTATCGACTGAATTTTGGTATTCAATCCTACAAGGGTCAACTTTTTACGTGCATAACTGCTAGAATATATTGAGTTTTGGATCTCAAGACCCATAAAATGAAAGATAATTGAGTCCTATTTCCAACACATCCATTTTTTTCTTAATTTGATACCTAAGCAAAAGTTATGAGCATCTTCACGAGCGAACCAGTAAGGATCTATAATAAGAGTGTAGCATGCCTTATGCGTTCTGCAATAAGAGCGTGACACGCTCCGTGTGCTTCGCGTTAAGGGCGTGGCATGCCTATGTTTTCAGAGATGCTAAAACACACATTTCTCTTTAGTTTTTCGAGGGCAAACTAGTCATGTATGTCCTAAATTATCCTATAACTAATGCTAACATGTTTTTCCTCATCCCATAACCCAAATACACTATTTCATCTTCTCCCAAATCCTCAAGAACACCAAATAAGTTTTTTTTTCCCTAAAATTCAAGCTTTCAAGGCTTCAAATTCAAGTTCTTCTCAAATTTCTTCTGTCAAAAAGGCATGTTAGACACTTCCTTGATTTCAATTACCTTTCAATTGATAAATTTACTTGATACTCTCATATTTTATTGGTTGCTTAAAAACTAGAGTTGAGAATTTTTGGTTGTTATGCACTTGTATTGGTTTTCCTTGTCTTAATGGTTTTCCCATAGTTTAAATAGTGGGTTGTTAACTGAATTGTGACTTATAAAAGGATGAATTTGATAACTTAATTTCACAATTGGTATGTTTTTTTCATATTAAAGATATAATCCTTAGCCTATTGCATAAATGGTATTTAAAAGGGGACTTTATGGTGTTTAACTTATTTTTTGAAACATTGTCATGCATTAATGGAAAAATGGTCTATGTGGGGGAATTGGAATTTGGAGTTTAAATGGTTAAATGAAAATGGTCTAGCATTATATGGATGACTTGCAAGTCTTGGTATGAGGTTACCAATTTGAGAATGCCTTAATGTAAAACTCCTTGGTTAATGGTATGTGAAAATATTTTATTTAGGCTTAAAAGGAATTGTGCAGCTTCACCGAGAAGGAGTAGTCCTAGGCAGGACCAACACTAGAAACCACATTTGCCGACGTTGGGGATGTATGACTACTATGTGCTTGCTTCGTGCAATAGTACACAATATATTTTGGGAGGTTATTGTCTCGGTGACTTTAGACAAATTCCTCGCTCCGTGCAGCTAATATGAATTGGGGCCCTTCTGATATGGGGAGCTGGAGCCATATAGCTAGCCCGTGGGTGCATGAAGGTCGGTGTATGATACATATTTTAGGATTAAATTTTTAAATGGTCATTTTTTTGTTCCTTGCCCCTACCTCAATATTTTATTATCTTGATGGTTGTTGAGCATATGTTTTATGACTGATTTTGGTAAATTGCATACTTTACCCCTTTCCTTGGGTTGTATGCCAATACTTGTCGTACTTATCATCCTCAGAATCTACATCATTTCATTGTGTGGGCTCGGAGACCTTTTCTTGTGACCTTGTGCAACATTAGGTGGACAGTTATCTTATTGGACAGCTGGTAAGAAGTGGTGAGCCCTCAATTATCCAAAAGACATGGTTGTTTTTCAGTCATCCTCTTTATTTGATGATTTGGTTATTTTATTTGGCATAGTTGGGGCCATGTTTCAACTTAGTAGATGCTTTATGGATAAATTCTTACAGACAGTATTGGGTTGTGGTTTCTAGATTTGAATTTGACTTTCAAATTTCATATTTTTTTATTATTTATCAAACCTTTTCATTTTATGAGTTGGCTTCTGTAATTTCTTCAAATTACTGTGCTTATGATGTAAGGCTAAGGGGTCATCTCATGCCTTAGTTATCTTGGGGTGTCCATCAGGGTCAGGGCCCCAGTTTGGGTCATGACAAATTCTAAGGTGATTTACATACTTCTCCTTACTACGAGAGTAAATCAAAATATTGTCGTACGACTTGAACGCTCTATTTATGAGATACATAAAGGTTGTAGGAGTGTTGGTGAGTCTAAAAAGACATGATGAGGAACTCATAATGACCATACTGAGTACAAAAAGTAATCTTTAAAATATCATGCTCCCTAACCTCAACTAATGCTAACTAGATCTAAGATTAGTTTTAGAAAAACAAATAACACCCTAAAGTTGGTCAAACAGTCATCAATTTTGGGAATGGAATATTTGTTTTTGGTAGTGACCTTTTTCAACTGGAAGTAACTGATACACATTCTAAGAGAACTATCTTTCATACGTTGGATGAATCCATTATGTAGAAGATTTTTAACTACTCTTTTAACTCAGAATAAGCCATTCTATGTAGCAGAATTGAGATCAATTGAGTATCAGGAATAAGGTCTATCCAAAAGTCAATTTACCTATTTGGAGGAACTCCAAGAAGATCACCAGGGTAAACCTTAAGAAACTTATATCTATAGGTAGGGACTGGAGAGATGGGGTTTCAACATTAGTATCATTAACACAAATTATATGGTAGATGTACCCATTAGAAATCAACTCTCTAGACTTAAGATAAAATATGAAACAACTTTTATGCACCACTGGACTACCCTTCTACTTTAAGATAAATTCATTTGGAAACTAAAATTTCACAATTTTGGTTCTACAATCAATTGAAGCATAACAAGAACGTAACCAGTGTAAGGTTTATAATGTCTAACTCTACTAGGTTGATGGTGGTATCTCTATATAAAACTGACACATTGCAATTTTTATAGATTTGTCTAGCTAAGACATACTTTCCAACTAGAATGGAAATATAGAAAGGCTCTAGAAGCTATTTGAGACTAATTTTGAATCTCATAATGATATAAGGAGTCACAAATGACAAGGTAGATCCTGAATCTAATAAAGCATAAGTATCGAGAGAGAAGATTTTTGATATACCAGTGATAACAAGATAGTATCCTGATCCTAATATATATATAAAGAATAAGTTGTAACCACAATCACAACCTGAAACATTTTCTTTCTAAACATTTTGAATCGCCAGGGCTGATGAAATAGTCTAGGCCTTATTACCCCCATTTTATTACCTAGTAAAAGGCTAATCTTTCACCATTTAACCCCATTGTCCATATCTGAAGCTCCATCCAACCATAGCGATACTCACATACTTGTTTCAATATGGGTATGAAGGTCTCTTTATAATGTTGCTCTAAGAGTAAGGGCCCAATGCTCTAAATTTTTGATTATTTTTATACCAAGGAGCTGGTGCACTAGAGAAAGATGGGGCTCACCACAATGAATTCTTATAGAAGGAAGACCAGTTCCCATTTTGGCCCTCTACTGACTGGACTCATAGTTGGACATTTTGACTCTGTTACTCTTATTTTCTTCCCTTTCCTTCAACTTATCCTCTTCAACTTGATAAACATGAGTCATAAGCCAAGCTGTATCTATGTATTTATTCAACATTGTTGCCTTACCTTCCTTACTTAAAAGTTTTGGAGAGCCCTGACATGAATACACATATCCTATTTCTCATATCAGACACCATATTAGGGGATAGCAAGATAAAGATTTGGTATCTGAACAATAGATTAAAAGAACCCGTTTATGTAACTGAAGGAACAGGTAAAGTGTCGAGATTAGCATTTTGACTAGAAGGACGCACTCTTCCTTGGTCTAAATAATGCAGTGTGGAGGTGCCGGTTGGAATCGACTCTAGCATTAGTAGAGACCCTCTAACTAGCAATTCTCTCTGAGGCATGATCTGCGACATGCATAAAGCATGAGTTAAAAGTAATATAGAGATTTAAATTTTACTGCATAAACTAGATCACGAAAGAAGGGAAATATTCTTATATTCCCTGTAGTCTTCCAGTAATAAATGTGGTATGCTTCACACCCATAGGTATCACTCTACTAGAAACAACATCTGAGACACTCTAGGACACTAGAACCTATTTCTCTTATACCAAGTTTGTCATGACCAGAGTCTACACCCTAGTTATGAGCCATAACAAGCTACTCACTAGTGATCATAGATGAACCTTCACATAAGATATCTATAGAGTAATATAAGTAATGAAATAGAAGTGGAATCACAAACAGTGATGATGGATAAATCTAAAAAGAGATAATATTTATTAAGACCTGACTCAAAATAATGAAAAACTATCAATTATTAAATAACTATCTATTTAGTGAAACCTCTACCATTAACAGAAGAGTCAATCAAGACAAGACTTGGTAACCTTTATGAATCAAAAGGCTAAGCCAAACTATGAAGAAAATTAAAAGCAACTCCATGTCTCATGTATGAGAGGAGACTCAACAATTAGTTGAATGTTAAGTGTTACTAAACGTTTAGCAATAAACTTAAGCTTGAGTACATATTATATAATATAGTTGAATTATGGTTTCAGTATGTGTTACTATTGTGAACCTATGCTCAATTTCATAGTAGATATCATATGCAAAAAAACTTTTCTCTAGAAGTATATATTTTCAACACAGATTTTACAGTTCATAAAGTAATCTTAAAGCATGAGTTTTGATGCATAAATTTGTATAATAGTCATAAGATCTTGGAAAGCATTCACGGAATTCAAGTTAAGCATATAAAGAAATCAACTTTAGTGGTTTGGGCTAAAACCCTAGGTTTGAAAATAATTGCATATAAATCTTAAAAGTATTTGGGTGAGAAGATGAAATGAATACATCCCTGAAAGCTTGTGTACTTGAATAAGGTAACTAAACTTGGAAAAAAAATTGAAAGCTCTGCTTTGAACAACCCTAGGTGCTTGATGAACTTGTTATGGACTTGCTATTGAGAGAACAAGATTCCGATTGGCTAAAATTTATTCAAAATATGAAAACAAAAACAAAATATGAGAATCAAAGGATAATAAGAAATATGATAAATAGATAGACACAAGAAGAGGAAATGTAAGTGAATCAAAGGTATATTAAACAATGACAACAACGTACGAAAATCAAAAGGTAACAAGAAAAATAATAAATTAATAGGCACAAGAAGATGAACTTAAGCAAATCAAAGTTATATTAAACCAATGACTCTCAAATAATTATCCTATAACAAACACCTAGCTCCTACAAGACCTCGAGGGAAATTAATCAAATTGAAACTAACATTTCAAAAAAAAAAGAGCATCAAAAGCTTTTAACAAGCTTTGAACACTCTCTAGTGTATTTTCATCAATCATAAATTAAGGAAGAAAAGGAAAATTCTTGCTAGCTATGGACTATTTATTACAAAATAGTCCCAAAAGTGACCCTAAGTGAAGAGGCCCAATTGCATAGTTAGGTTATTTCAAACAACTTCAGTGATATGCCAAAGTGATCTTTCCATTGCCAAAGTGGATAATCGACTTGTTCACTTTAGCGAGCCTTTCATTACTTCGACGATCCTTTGGGAACTTTAGTGAGGCACATCTTATGATCCAAGCTATCTTCCAAGTTATGATTCAATAATTTGTTCAAATGTAAAATTTCAAGATATATTTATAAACTGACTAAACTAAAGATAATTAATGAACAAGTACAATATTAAAGAGGATTCCAGGGTCAAGGCATATTGAACAATCGTGTAAAGATATTCAATCTTTTTGGTTAAGTAATTTATCTTGGTTGTTGAGTCATGAGGTTAATATCATGATTATGGTCTATTGAGTCTCTAATTATCTATTCAAACTATTATTGCAACTACATCATTGAGCGGTGATGTGAGAAACTAATTTAAATGCATTTATATTTCTTCCTGTATTGGAACCAAATAGGAAAAATTAGGTATATTCATATCCTAACTGTGAATCTAATCTCTACTTCTGAAAGGTGAGAACCTATCCCTTACATTCTTCATTTTAATCTAATATTACTCCTTTCAAGATCACAAAATAAATATGAATTTATTCTATAGGTAGCTAATCTTTAAAATAGTAACCGTAAGAATGTAAGAACAACCATATATGATAGACAACACTACCAACTCGAATTTAAGATATACAATCATATTCGTAGCCTCAATCCTAGAATTAGGGTTCTTAGCAACTCATGCTAATGATACAAACACAAGATTTTGATGTTTCCATTAATAGAAAAGACTAAGGAATTAAAGAGAGGAAGAAACCTAATATTGAACTTTCCTCTTTGTTTTTGGCCTCCAAGAATAATGTACAACACTTATAAAAATGTAGGGAAGTATTATATATAGGAGTGGGAAAAGTACCTCAAATCTTATGAGGTTTCAGACTTGAATTAAGTGGAATTTCCATCTAGGAAGTACCTAGGTGCTAGGTTTCTTCTTTATCACCTAGAAGGGCTTTTCTTGGTTTTCCCCTTGGTGCCATGCGCCTCTTGTAGAGCCTATAAGGCCTGGATGGAGTTAGGGACTTGGCACCATGTGCCTCTGTAGGCATCTCTGAGTGCCCTGCTGAAGGTTAGGTTATGGGGCCATGCGCCTAGCATAGCACCAACATTGTCCTCACCCAGAAACTCATCCAAAGTAGTTCCAAAAGTTTTGAACTTTCCTTTATGCTTTTATGGGTCCGTTTCCGCCATCATTATCTAAACCTAATCACATTAGTTAGTTTTCTATCCAGAATATGCAATCAAAACAAGGAACTATATGATATTATTATCCTCAAATCTCAGCAAAATGAGGGTAAAACATGACAAATGGACATATGAATTCGCCTAAGATTATCACCCCACACTTAAAGACTTGTTCGTCCTCAAACAACTCTTTTATATCCCATGCTATATGAAAAGCTTAAACATCACCCAATGATAGAAGATAACCCAAGCTAAGGCCACAATAACTAACATAGATGACAAGTTCTTAACTGACATGATTTATTCAACAAATTCAACTCATGACAACTACTTCAAAACTTCCTAACTTCAAGAATTGACTCTGCGATATTAGCAAACTCATGCACTTCACTGGACCATGAAATCAAATTTGCCGCCTTTCTTTTATCACCCATGTGTCCTCTATAAGAGAGTTACCCATTTCCACTCATAAACATATAATTTATCACAAGAATGGGCATAAGAATAAAATTTTGCTCTCTCTCACAAATAATTTCATATGTCACATATGATGAACCATAAGATTTCCTTTAGTGTATTACTCCACTAATATAAGAACACCAAAATTAAAGATCAAGTAAGACTTTGTGGGTTATAATGTAGGCTAAGGAATGGGTAGGTAACTATTCTGGATAGTAATAGTGACTATACTCTTCCCATCCATAGACTTAATTTGTTTTCCCATATCTTTAAGCAAATTTACTTATCTAGTATGAAGTTCTCAATTCACAAATTCTTATTCACTTTTTTATTTTATTTTATTTTTCTTCTCCCCACCAATAACACATGAATTTTGAATCAATTGTACCCTTGTTCTTCTTCATAGGCTTCCAATTTAACTATCTCTTTTAAAATTCTTACTCCCTCAAACTCTTATGATTCAATCAAAGCACTTTAGGAGTTTTGGATTAAATCAATAGTCAATCAAAAGAAAAAGTATAAACTTCATATGTGGCTACCAAAGAATAGGTTAAAAGCTCAATGGGGATAAATAGGATCATTCAATATGAGTAGCTAACGTAAAGGATACAAACAAGTCAATCAAAGAAAAACCTATATCATCTCCTAAACTCAACATTCATCTGTTTGCTTTGCAAACACACCGGGCAAGTTCTAAACATCAATATGACATTAGGGTGAAATACTTCGAACAGGTGATTCCAAAATCAAAATTGAGATCTTTGATTAACTTTCTAAATTTGAAGTATGATTACAAAATGTTTCAAAATGAGAAAGTAGTCATATTTTTTTGTTGTAAGAAATTGATTTTAGTAGCACAACGTAGCAATTTGGGGTGATGGAATCTACAATTTCAACAAATGGACATCGCTACACACATCCGATAAAAATAAAAATATTCACAAATATAGTGCTTGAAATGACCAAACAGCCATCGTCAAGAAGCAGATATGTTAAAGAAGAGTTGTGGTAGTGTTTGTCTACAAATGCTTCTAGCTATGAGCATTTGACCATAAAATTTTCATTCACCTAACATATATAATGGTACTATTAATTGAGACATTTCCTTTTTATTTTCAATCAATTTCTTTAAAATTTTAAACTCTTCCCTTATATATCGGAGATATCGACACTGCGGTTGAGAAAATGAAAGATGTCGAATGTCGCGATGCAGAGGAATTGTTGTTCCATATGGAATGCTATGTCGGAGAATATATTTTTTTAGAAAAAGTGTAGTAACATACTATTAAATATTATTTGAAGTGTGTTTAGCTAACCATCTCACAAAACTAAAATGCTTTGAACGTGTTTTTGATCCACAATTCTAAGCTAGAGTTTGACAATAGATTCTCAAATATTTATGGCAAGTTATTTTTGGATGAAGTTTCACTATATAGTTTTGAAAAAATATTTGATTTTTTTAAAGAGATATTATTTATACCAATAAGTTCTAAAATCCATTACAAATATTCATAACTTTATATTATCATTTTATAATGAACATGTTCCATGGAAAAAAATTAAACTCATAGATTATAAGCTTCAACCTACTTATAAACAATTTCACATATCAATGTAAGAGCTACTGAAGTTTTCTCAACTGACAAAGGAGCTTTTCATTTTTTTTTATTTATACTACTTTTAACAAGTGTTATGAAACAATACTGTTACATATTTGAGAGTCAAATAACAAGGTTTATCGGTATGATTGGTTAACAATGGTTATTAGTTGAGATTACTCTCTCAGTTTCTAAATGCTTATCATTGTTACTAAAAATAAATATTTCATAATACTTGTCATTTTAGAAAATCAAGATACTTATTTTTTTTACCCTTAGGGGCCATTTGGTGTGAGGTACTAAGATAAGATATCCCGGCATAAATAATAGTTCCGGGATAAACTTTTTAATACACCATTTGATTTGGCAATACTTGGGATAACTTATCCCGGGATTAATAATAGTCCCGGGATAAGTTATACCACATAGTTGGTGGTATAAGTTATCCCACCTTAATTTATCCCGGGATAAATTATAAAATGACAAAAATATCCCAAATCCATTACAAACACATTTCTCCAATCTTTTTCATCATATTTAATTATTGCTTTTGAAATTGAAAAAAGATTATTGATATCTACTTGATTATCTAAAACGTGTTATTTATGACAAATTAAAAAGACTATGATATCTTATTTTGGAACGAAGGAAATATAAGACTAAGAAAAATTAGCCTCTTATTAATTAAACTTTACATTTTTTTTTTCATTCCATTGCTTGTGAATTTTATAAACTTATACGCTATTTTCTTATATAAAGGATCAAAATGCAAAATTAACAAATTAAAAAATAAAATATGTTAGATTCATACATAATAAGGATCAAAACTAGGTACTATAATTTTTTATATATCCAACAAAATGTAGGTACTATAATTTTTTAAGCATAGAAAAATGGAATTCAACATCAACTTTTTCCTTCCAAGTGTTATTTTTGTGAATTGATAACACAAAAAGTTATTACTACACAATGAAAAGATTAATTAAAGTAAGTAGATTTTATAATAATAATTACCATTCACTAGTAATCTATAAAATATTTTAACAACTACAAAGGCGTTGCCTAGTTTTAATACACATTATCGTTTCACAATCGACTCTATTGTTCAATTACATATTTTAAATTAAATAGTTTTTTAATAACTTGAAAATTGATATTGTATATATCAATTAAAATGGATTTTAATATTCTATATTATATGAGTAATATGTGTTTAAATGAAGTGACATAAACAACAAATATTCTTTTACTTTAACAAACTTAAGTTGGAAGTTTTTAATTCAAACTAAATAAGATGTAGTAAGTTTTTTTTTTTAAACGCACACGGTATAATCATGGGAAGGCACATGCAAAAAAATTAAAGCTAAATAAGATGAAAGTTTTATTTTTAAAATACACACAATATAAACATGAAAATGCACATACAAAAAAATTAAGCTAAATAAGATGAAAGTTTTATTTTTAAGAATAAATATTTAAAACTTGAAAACAAATATATATTAACAAAAAAGAAGTTAAATATGATAGGGGTATTTTGGTAATCAAATACTTTATTCTTAGAAATTATATCACAACAAACCAAACACTCAATAAAAAATAATATCAGCATAACTAATCCAGTATAACTTATCCCATCATAACTTATCCCAGCATAATTAATTCCAGCATAATTACATTCCCAACCAAACGACACCTGTTATAAATATGGAGAGATATCACTATAACACAAAAAGAGAATATTAAATAGAGAGGAGTAATAAATAAGAGTTTAGTCATTTTTTATTGTAGTTATTATTTTTTATAAGAGGAGTGCAAACAAAAGATTGACAGCTATTAATAATGAAGGGGGTAATAAATAGTGGGTGCCTTTTATAAATTATAAAATATAAAATTTGAGATAAAGTTTAAAAAAAATACACTATTTCACCCTTAAATTTATTTGCACTACTTATTTCAGATTCTTAAATCTACTGACAATTATATACCCTTAATAATTTTAAGGTGAGGTAAATTCAACTAACGTGGCTAATAAGAAAAGAAAAAAACATAAAGACGTGTTTTACTACTATTATTATATTATATATAAGTGCCACCAACAGGCACCTCTTGGTTGTCCTCCCTGCTTCCACTTGTTTCAGCTACTTCAATTCGTGATTTTATTATATCACCTCTATTATAAATTATTTAAATATTAAAAAATTAATATTATTTAATAAAAAAATTAAATAATCATTTATGATATTTCTGTTTCAGCTATCACCCTTAATTAATTATTATAAATTATTTATATATTTAAAAATTAATAATATTTAATATAAAAAATAAATAACCATTTATGACATGTCTACTTTAGTTGCTTCAACTCGTGATTTTGTTATATCACCCCTAATTAATTATTATAAATTATTAATATATTAAAAAATTAATAATATGTAATAAAAAAATAAACATTTATGACATGTCTGTTTCAGTTACTTCTACCCGTGATTTTAATATATTATCCCAAATTAATTTTTATAAGTCATTTATTTATTCAAAAATTAATATATTTAGTAAGAAAAATAAAAATAGACATTTATGACATGTTTGTTTTAGCTGATTGAACCGCTATTTTACAATATCACCCTAATTAATTATTATAAGTCATTTAAGTATTAAAAATTAATAATATTTAATAAAAAAATAAAATAGACATAAAATGATAAATTAACTCTTTATGTTTTATATTAATTTGACGTTTTATATGAGACCCACTTAAATTTTTTGCACAAGTATTTTTTTATAGAAATTTTGTTATATCACTTGTAATTAATTATTATGAGTCATTTAAGACATGCCTGCTTCGCTACTTCAAACGTAATATTTGGTTGACTCTCGAAATTATATCAGTATCACTTAAATATAAATAAAAGAAAAAGTATTATAAATCACAATAATTAAAAACTTAAATTATTTTTAAAAATATAATTGACAATCAACGTCACAAAAGTTTGTACAAGGAAAGCGTATTATAAATTACAATAGCTAACAACTTAAAATATCTAAAAAAATATATATTAAAAATATAATTGATTATCTAAATTTTATTTATGTCACATAAATTGAGACCAAATTAATACGTAAAATATACTATAAATCACAATAATTAACATCTTGAAAAAATTAAAGATATAAAATATTTTTCGGACTCTCAAAATTATACTGGTGACACTTAAATTGGAATGGAAGAAAAAATATTATAAATCACAATAATTAAAAACTTAAATTATTTTAAATATATAATTGACTATCAATACCATCAAAGTTTGGATAAGGACAGTAACATATATTAATTGCAAATTACATGAAAAATATTATAAATTATAATAGTTAACAGTTTAAAATATCTAGAAAAATTAATCAGTTATATATTTTAAAAGACAACGTAAAAATATTATAAATCACAATAATTAACTACGTAAAAACTTAAAAGATGTATGGCTTAAATTATTTAACGACATATAACAAATTTAATTGATTTGTTAAATACTATCACACTCACATATATTGGGACAGAGGGAGTTACATATATTATTTGAAAAATAGTAGAAAGTACTATAAATTACAATAATTAAAAAATCAAAATATGTAGAAACTTTATATAAAAAATTTAGTTGACTCTCAAAATTTTATCAATGCATATAAATTGAAATAGGAACAACAAAATATATTATCTGAAAATTATGTTAAAAAAATTATAAATTACAATAATTAATAACTTAAAATATTTAAAAACAACATGACAATTTAAAAATTATATTAAAAATTTCATTGACTCTCCAAATTGCATCGGTGTCGCATAAACTGAAATAAAAAAAAGTAACACATATTATCTATAGAATTATAAAGTATTATACATCACAATAATTAATAACTTAAAATATTTAAAAATTATTCAAGAAATTTAATTAACTCTTATAAATTTAATGATATCACATAAATTAAAATAAAAAAAATAATTTATATTGGGCCCGTGCTTGCGCGGGCTCTATGCGCCTAGTATCTTTATACTAAAAATTACACAAATACATAACTTATGTTTCTAATATTATAAAAAATTCCAACTCCCTAAACATATTACAAAAATCCCAACATATACACAGAATGTTATGTATATGTCGGTTATGTTATGTATATTAATAGGGAGAGAGAGTAAAATAATTTAAAAAATGGGAGAGAGTGCAATTACTTCCAAAATAGTTGGGCCCCTACCTTTTTAATTTTATAGTAAAAGCAATGAATAAGAGAGAGAAAATATATTTAGGTAAATATAAAAAATCAAAAATAAAAATTGAATAAATTATGTTAGGTAAATATTTATAATATATTAAAAGTGTGAAGGCCCTTAGAAAAGTGATTTGAACTTTTTACCCTTCATTAAAACACTTTACAATAGACAAAATCGTCTTTTCACTTTTTTTTTCTCCAATTATTATTTAATTATATAGATAATTTTGAATCCTAGAATATATGGGTTAGAATTTTAAAATATGGTAATGGATTAGGACTTTAAAATATGGTAAGTTTCTTTTCTTAAATTAGGACTAGGTTTAATTTTCAACATATTTTTATATTAATATATATTGTCCCGTCCCACGCTTGTATTTTGTGTTTTCTTCAACCATTGTAATTGTCATCCGCTAGATTAGTATGTTATTCTCTCTCTTTTTTGAGTTGTTTTTCCTTTTCTATTGGTTGTCGTAACTTATTATTTTTTCTTTAGCTTAGAGAGTGATTTTAAGTTTAACACACCATGCATTATTACATCTGTTTTGTTCGTAAATTTTGATTTGTAGATTTGATATTCTCGTATGTTCGAATCTAATAATGTAATTATTTTTCTCATATATATATGTGCTTACGATAAAATATCTGTTTTAAACTTTTTGTACTTTATTAAAAAACTCGTGATAGATAAAATCGTTTAATTTTAATAATCAAAAGTTACACGTGCGAGGCACGTGCAACTAAACTAGTAAAGAAGAATTATATGGCTCTTGTCTGATGCAATAACGTGTACAGTAAAAATAATTTTTTTTTCTTTATGATTTCATAAAAGTCCACGTAAATTTTTTATCGTTATTTGAGATAAAAAGTACATCAAATTTATGTACTGATCCTATTTTTATTAATACATAATGCGTTTGTTTAAATTTATGATTTCTTTTTAAAATTTAAAAAAAGACATACTTTTATATTTAGTACAATAATATTTCTCATGAAATCTCACAAATGAGATTTGGGGAAGGTAGAGCATATGCAGACTTTATCAGAAAGGGTGCTTTATTTTTTTTATTTTATTAAGAGTTTATTTATAAAATAATATATAATTTGTTGCTCACAATTAATAATTTATAACAACACAAGTTTTCGAGTTATAAAATATTATATTTTATCTCAATCCAAAATTCTTTATTTTTTTTAAATATGTACCAAGTTAAAACTTTCACATAAATTAAAATATATAAAATAATATTTCAATGTTTTAGATTTGTAGAAAAATAAATATTTAATATTTTACGGGTAAAAGTGTAAATTCCATTGGAAAACAAACTCAAAACTGTTTTTAAAGTCAAACATTAATTTTAAACATAAATGAAAAAAATTATTCTAAAAAAAAAATACTCACATTTTAATATTTTATAACCAATTTATTCAATTTTTATTTTTGATTTTTTACATTACCTAAATATATTTTCTCTCTCTTATTCATTGCTTTCACTATAAAATCAAAAAGGTAGGGATCCACAACTTATGTGTCAAAAAACTAATAGAGGGTCACATAACTTTTGTTGGTTGTAACTCTCCCATTGTAAAATTTTCCGGTGGGAAGGGGTCGAAGAAGAAAAGAGGCGGGGCATGGGGTTATCTTTTTTTTTTAATTATTATTGTTATTATTATTATAATATAAATATTGTTATGATGTGATGTTGATGAGACATTGATATAGTAATAACATGACGTGAGTGTAATATATTTTTTATTGTGAGATCAATTTTTTATATTAGGATAATATTTAATACACTTTAAAATTATTTGTTATGAAAATATATAATTGTTCGTAAACTAGCCTAAAGTAAGTTGTGAGGATAATTTATGAGTGAATTGATATTTTTCCTCCAAAGTTTATATATGTTTAAAAGTTTCCCGAAAAGTAGAATTCTGGCTCAAAAATAAGTTCTTTTTCTTCTAGTTTCTAGGAATTTAGATTTTTTACCAAAAATATTTATGAGACAACTACTTTCACTTTTTATGTCTAAACGGGTCCTAAAATAAAATATTTATGAGACAACTACTTTCACTTTCTTCTAGTTTCTAGGAATTTTGATTAGATTTTTTTTACCCAGAAAACTACTTTCACTTTTTATGTCTAAACGGGTCCTAAAATAAAAGTCCAATGCTTTAACCTTAAAAAAGAAAAAAAAAAAAAAGGGAACTTTCATCAGATGATGGGTCCCACATCCCACTATTTTTGACTTGAGAGTACAACGTTCCAAAATCACGAGTTAGCCGTTGTAGCACTGAGAAGAGAAAAGCTCCACTGATGTAAAACCACCCTAAGAAAACCTGACAAACTCCTCCCCAAAAATCTCCCAAATTTCAGAGAATTATACTCCCGAAAAATCAACTAAATTCTCTCTTTACAGGCATGGGGGATTTCTCTTTTCTTTCGGATGATGATAGTGACACTGAAAAAGCTGTAGATGATCTTCTTGAACAAGCAATGGACCATTCTGTTCTTCAACAAATTGCTGCTATTAACTGCTCTGGATTTAACGACTCTTCACTTCCTACTCACCTAGAAACTCGTTTTCGTAAACTCAAATCCCTTCCTGCTGCTCATACAACTCCAAAACCGTCTAGTTTTACAAGAAATTCTAGAAGTTTCTGTTCCTCGGAGTTTCCAAAAAATGAGAAAAATTGTGATGAGAACAAGAAATTTGAAGGAAGTTCAGTTGGGGAGAAGGGTGGTGAGGTGAATTTGGAAGATGGGTTTGTTGAAAATGATGTTTTTTCTAAAAAACAAGAAGGGGAAAGAGGGAAAAAGTCGAATTCTTCACCGGGTTCTGGGAGTTTCTGTTCGTCGGAGTTACCGAACACCCCAAAAATCAAGAAACTTGAAGGGAAGGGTTCTGAGGTGAATTTGGAAGATTGGTTTGTTGAAAAACAGACAAGATCAAAGGATGTTTTTTCGAAAACTCCAGATGGGAAAAGGGAGAAAAAGTCGAAAGCTTCGTCAGATTCTTGGAATTTTTCTCAGGATTGTTTGTCTCCACCAACGAAAACAGGGTGTTTTTGGTGTTCACCTAAGAAGGGATCGAGCAAAAAGGGGAAAGAGAATAGGAGTGTGAGTATGGGGCTGAAATGGGGGAAGGATGATGAGTTGTTATCGGATTTGAGTACGTTTTCATTGAAAAATCAAGAGAAGTTGATGAAGAAAGCTATGGAGGAGCAAGAAAAGGTTAATACAGAAGCTGAGAAGATTGTCAAGTGGGCAAAACAAGCATCTGCTAGGATGGATGTTTTGAGCATTGAAGATGAGCTAAGTGATGATGTTGATGCTTTCAAATGATTGCGATGATTCGTTATTATACTGATATGCTGCTTGGTAAAAAAGCTCTCTTTTTATGCCTGCTTATATGTTATGTTCTCTGTTTTAATCTTGCGCTGGACTGTGCTGGTTATAATGTTGTAAAGGTTTAATCTTTTGGATGATTATATGCATAAGATATATAGGAAAATAGTATGAGATATATATGTTTCAAGTGCAATTTAAGTCTTTTGTGCCTCAGATTTTGCAAGAGATGTTAATATCTGTTTAATTGTAAATCTGTTGTCAAATCGTTGTGGCTTTCCATTGGAAAATATTATGAGATATATATGTTTCAAGTGCAATTTAAGTCTTTTGTGCCTCAGATTTTGCAAGAGATGTTAATATCTGTTTAATTCTAAATTTGTTGTCAAATTGTTGTGGCTTCCCATTGGAAGGATTATGAAGGAGTGAATACCTATGGTTTGTTTAGTGCGATGGGATAAAAACAAGCACTTAATTTTATTGTAGATTCTACCTGTAAAATTTTCTTGAGGCACTTCCACTAGTCATTTTCTTCGTTTTCTAAATAGTTTCCCTTTCCAGACTATTTTATCATGTGAAACAATGGACATCAATGTACTTAGGAAAATTAGCCGAATGATAGGTTGTGTTGACGAAACTTTTAAATTGAGCTTCAGAGGTGGTTTAGAAACGTGAATGGGCATAAAGGAACATGTAGTAGTAGTATGATAAAGATTCTTTTAAGACTAAAATTTATTGAAAGCAAATGGCAACCAGATGTAACCAGAAAATCAGACTTATCAATTAAGGATGAGATACTCTTCTGGGTACTTCTTCTGATTTTTTCTAGCGGGACTTTGCTGAGCAATTTCCACCTGCAATGCGATTTTTAGCCTGAATTATCTTATAGAGAACGGGGTTACTGTAAAGGGGCTTGGCCAGAGGAAAAACTTGTTTTTGATTTGACTACTTTTGCATCCAAAATCAAAAATCTTCTGCTGAATTTAGATAATAATAAATAAACAATGGAGGGAGGTGGAAGAGAAGATGATCAAAGGAGCTCCAGAAATTGTCATATCATCAAAGTAGTCTCTCAGTTGATGGACGTTTCTAATATTACAAGTGAACTCAATTTCAGTTAATGATGAATGTTTACCCATTATACTCAGTTGTATATTCCAATGATAATGAACAATTACCTATTATACTGAGCTATCTTTTCGAACCTAATTTTAGTAATCTGATAAGTTCTACTCTGTATATTATTGTTGTTGGGTTCGAAACTGAGAGGACGTTATGCGGAAGCTAATATTGTGCAAACCATAGTGACGATAATTCAGATGAAAAAGAAAAGCATACTAAAACATATTGTTAATAGGATTTGGTCAAACGATCTACATATTAAAAACTAATATTGAAAAACATAAAATATATTGGAAAAATCTCCCCCTAAACAAGATTTTTTAAGGATTACATTGTGGATGTTATTGTATTAATGATATTGAGAAGAGGGATTTCAATTTACGGAGGTACAAAACCTTTCCTCCAAGAAAGAGGTTAGTCAAATATGGAAGAGAATTATATTTTCCTTTCAAAAAAAGTAAAAATAATTATGGTACTACTTTGATTTTACGTTCAAGAAAAATAAAACTCAAATTTGGTAAGAAAATCAAGGCAAAAATCCTAACAATTGTCAATAACGTCTAAAAATGTTTTCCAAATAGACTTATTTTCCTCAAAATTTGAGGAAAATGACTTACCTTCATAAAGTAAGGGAAACATTTCCAAAACTCTCTTTCACTCTCACCACCCCCGACTTTGACCTCACCCTAAGTTTTGGCTCTCGATTCCCGACCTTGACCCAGGACCTAATTTTGATCTCGATCCCAGCCCCAACCCTAATTAGAGTCATGAATCTCGACTCCTGATCGGACTTGGGCCAGGATTGGATTTCGATTCGACATCAAGGTTGAGAATCAGTTTTGAGTTGATCGTTGGTTTCTGATTGGGGTTGGGATCAGGAGTTGAGTCTTCGATAGGGGTCGATAGTTGGGTTAGGGTTGGAGTTGGGTCTTCGGTTGATGCTGGATTTTGAATCTCAGTTCCACGTCAAAAGTCGAATCCTGAGTCGACGTCACATCCTAGTTGCTGGATCTTGGGTCTCCATTGGGGTCAGATCCTAGGTGCTGGTTCTCGGGACGAGGTCGAGATCGGGAGTCGGGACGAGGCCGAGATCGGGAGTCTGGTCGAGTATGAATCTTAGGTCTCGAGTGAGGATTTGGGTCTCAGGTCAGGGTCATTGATGTATATGTGGTTTTTGATGATTGACACACTCACTAGGGGACCTATACTTACTAGGGGACCTGTACATGGAAATGCAATGGGTACGTGGAAATGCAATGGGTACGTGGTTAATTGTACAGTTGTAAACTATGGCATTGTGCAGCTGTTTGGCAGCATTGCAACAGGATTACTGCACCTTTTCGTCCTCAATCCTGGTTGCTCCTAGGTTTTGCCTCCTCTCTTATATAAGTAGATGTGACAAGAAACAAAATGTTAGTTTTTGCTCTCACATAGTCATAACTTTTATTTTGCAAAAGCCGTCATTGCTCTTCAAGTCAAAGCTCGCACAACAAGGGACCTGCTCATAGCCAACTGATAGTTGAGACCTAGATTGGGTTGTGAGTCAGGATCGGGAGTCAGTTCAAGGTCAAGGTCGAATTCTGCATATGAGTTCTCAGGTTGGGAACTGGATCTAGGGTCGGGGTCAAGAGTCAATCTCAGATCGGGGCTGGGGTTAAGGTCGGTAGTTTGGTCTTGGGTTGTGGTGGGGAGTCAAATCTCTGGTCGGGATGGAGAGTTAGGTCTCGGGTTGGGGTATAGAGTGGAATCAAGAATCATGGTCCCGGGATGGAGTTAGGTCTAAGATTGGGGTAGAGAGTCGATTTCGGGTAGGTCCGTCGGGGTTAGGATTTCAGTCTCGTGTCTGGAGTTGGGGTTGGGTTGGTTGTCGAAGTATTTGCCTAGATTATACTTAAATACTCTGCGGCAATATTTTCTTCTTCCTAACAAAACTCCAAAATAGGTAAGAAAACTACTTATTCTCCGAGAATCATTTTCCAGGAAAACATTTTCTTTCACATCAAACACACCCTTAGGGGTCTTTTGGTACGGGGATGAGATAAACAAAGTTATCCTATGGATTGTAAATAATCCCGGATTAACTAATATCTCTAACCAAATACAGGATAAAATAATTCTTCATTTTATCTCGGGATTATTATCCGTTATCCCTCATAACGACTCCTTTGTGTCTTGTTTTGTTCTCCTTAACTCTCTCTTTTTAACATAAGGTCCACAGGAAAGTGGTGGCTAAGTCTGAAGCTTGCTTTTGTCCTTAATCATTTTCGAACGGAAGTTGTTCCGACTGTCGTATCTTTTTTGAACTGATTAACCTTCTATGTCATCTCTCGTTCATATCTTTTTGAGAAAAGACTTACTATCTCACCTGCCTATGAAGAACTTCAGGCCTATCGGGAAAGTAGGTTGGTGGTAACCCCACAGCTGTGTAGAACCAGGTGTCCAACCATGTCTTCACCCACTACTTACGACCCCACCTCCAACTTTACCTGAGAAGCACCTTCCACCCATTTCCATTTTCCCATGTGCTCAAAAGACTGCTGCCCGATTTTTGAAACTCTCTCTTCCCCTACCCAATCTCATGAGAAGCTAGCCCAACAGCCCCTGCCTTAACCTGTCTTCAGATAGCGAGTCCTCTCAATGCTACTGGCATTACCTCTGCCATGGAGCAAGCTTCACCAAAATATGCCAGATGCAAAAGTGGCTGAAGAAGTTGGAGGAAGGGAATTATGCAAAAGTGGCTAAAGAAGTTGGAGGAAAGAAAAGTTGTTGTACATGAGGGCACATTAGAATTTTGGCAATTGGCTACCTTTAAATAAGGGTAAGAGATAGAAGTAATTTTTTTGGGTGTTGCTCTACCAAAGTCGTCTGCCTAACCTTTGATTCCGTGTAACCAAGTTTTTCTTTCTCATTCCTTATGTACTCTTTTTTTTTTTTTTTTAACTTCATCCACTTCGTTTTACTTTTTCTCAAGTGTAGGGTAAGTTGCTCAGACTTTTCAAAAATATTGCTGCACCCATGTTGGATCCTTAAAAAATGCACTTTTGAAGGATCCGACGCACACCCGATAACTTTTTTGAACAGTCCGAGCAACATGGCTTCTAAGTAGACGTGGTTCAGCCGGCTATCTTTTCGAATGATAATGAACATTTACCAATTAAACGGAAGCTATCTTTTCAAACCTCATTTTAGAAACTTGTCTGTTAAGTTCTACTCTGTTAAGCTGCCAATAACATCTGTAAGATTTCTTATGATTGCATTTAAGCTTGTTTATGCCTGGGATTCTGTATGAGTTCTTCATTACTGATTGATTTTCTCATAGTAAGGAAAAAATTGGTGTTTCCTCTGAAGAATTTCGAACACCTTGGATTGCTAAATGATTATGTTACCGTATGGGATAAAATTTGATTCCGACCAACGCAATAGCCGTGGACAAATGCATCAAAAGAATCTTATTACTACATTTTCATGAGCTATTGCTATTCTAATGTTTTTTCCTTTGACAACTGCAAGTGTCCTTGAATTGATGAACAAAAGATTGGGTAAGCTTTGGAGGAACCTTTGCAGTTGGAGGTGGGAATTTTTTTGAAATGGCGAATATAATCTCTAATTAGGCAGATGTAACAATAAATTTTTGCTGTGGAAGTTTCATTTGATTGGGGCTGATGGAAATATTTGAATCTGGAGGTAGAAGTAGGCAACTAAGAAGCTCTTAAAGTAGTTTAAAGAAATTTGTACCTAGTCACAAACTACATACACCCTTTGAAAACTCTATTTTATAGTAAGTGTGGTGTGTTTATATCATTTGTGATGTGTGGTAATCTCTTCCACTCAGTTGCTCTCACTTCAATTTTGATGAATTGAAAAAATGGGACAATGGTGTAATTTAGATTCTGATTTCCAATCACTATTGCATTTCAAATTGAATTGTTGTACTTCCAGAGTCATGAAGCCCTTTAACCACTGAATTGTTGTACTTCCAGATGTCTTCTTTAGAGGATAAACTCGGTAGTAGTACCAGTGGGATCACGATAATTGGAATAGATAGCAAAATTAGCTCTGATATGTCCGCAGAAAATTTCTACCAACTTTTTTGGTTGGTCTGTCTAATTTGTCTAATGTCGCTAGACAAAAGTTACATCAAGGCAAATGATCATGTAATAGCTTTTTGCTGACTGTATTCTTTGAACACAAATACAAGAAATGATGTAGTAGTACTAGTAGGAACACAATAACTAGTTAGATTGCAGAATATAGCTCTGATATTTCTGGAGAAAAATTGCACTTGATATTTTTCTAGTTTGTCTGTCTAGTTCAGCTAATGTCATCAAAGCACAGGTACTAAAATCAAGGCAAGTGATCCATTATTCATAGCCATAAGCAAAGAAGATTTTAAGGAACAATTGTAATTGAGTTCTCAGGAACTTTTGGGAATATGAATGACTAAGCAAATGTGGAGATGAAATTTAATTCCTTCAGAACATTCAATTTGTTGCAAACAGCAATTAATTTTTGATAGAAAAAGCAAAGTAATCAATTCTTTATTGGCATGTTCTTCCTTGTACATCAACAATTGTAATTCATTCTTGCCTTTATAACTATGTGTCAGCAATTTAATCTTACATTATTCTCTAATTTTTCCAGATTTACCTTTTATGCATTCTACTACTTTCAACTTTAGGGAGAATCGGTTTTATAGTCTACTTATAATTTTTGAAAAAAGTTTTATATCCTTTCTACCAGAGATCTTCATTTTTACACATCTGAAAATGGCCATTTTCTAAGTAGTCAATCTCTTAACTTCGACCATGCAATTTTTCATGCACACCTTGTCAATATTAGGCTCTTAGCAAGCCCTTGTGGTTCCCACTTCATCCTTCTCACTTTGATTCTGTTATCTACCTTACAAGCTTTTATCATTCTTGTGTTTCTATTTTCTTTTCTTTCTTTCTATGATGAAAACTTCGTTTTTGGACCTTGGATGAATAATATCGTCAATGGTATTTTTCAACCCTTCCTTTAATATGGGCAAAAAATGGAATCATATAGGGGTGCTATAGAACTTAAGCTTGATTAAAATTTGTACACACATCTATTTAGCCAGCCCCAAAACTTGTAGTTGGACAGCTTATCGAAGAAAGGAGAAAACAAGTGTCTTTTTTGTCGGCATCACACCTATAAAATGTGTGCCAGCAGGTCAATCTTGCTCATTGCTAGCTTATCGAAGAAAGGAGAAAACAAGTGTCTTTTTCTTGCTCATTGCTAGCTGCTTGAACACACTAACTATATATTACCTGTAAAAACTGCTCAGAATGATATGTTAGATGAACTCAAGAGCCACAAAGTCTATGGCTGTTTTGGGTATAGGAAAAATAAGTTGAAATCCACTGTACTTTTCTGGAAAACATTTCTCATAAAGATTATATACGTTGGGTGTGGGGTGGTGGAGACATTAAAAACATTTTCTCTCGAATCACTTTACGTTCACAATGTAAGGACACACACTTCCTTATGAAGCATGAATATATGCTTTAGTCTCAAAGCAAGCATCTGCTATATTGAATCCTCACATATCATGCTTCCTTCAATTAAATGTATCTCAGGTCAACATTACACAAACAAAAATAAAAAGTTAATAGTAGTAGAAATTTCTATATTTTCCACAAAATTTAAATTTTGTACGGGGACGAAAATTAAAATGTACTGTACTTAGGGGTCGTTTGGTGTGAGGTACTAGAGCAAATAATTTCGGGATAAAATAATTATCCTGGGATAAACTTTTTAATGCATCGTTCAGTTGGTAATACTTGGGATAACTTATTCCGGAACTAATAATAGTACCGGGATAAGTAATCCCACACATTTGGTGGTACTAGTTTAACCGTACGTGTTTTGCACATGTAACGTTTGATTATTTAAAATTAAATGATTTTATCTATTGCGGAGATTTTTAATATAGTGTAAGAATTCAAATCACTTTTCAAAAATCTTTTCACACTTTAATATAAAAATGTAAACATAAACATATTCACATATATGTTTTATTAGTTTCAAGTGGTTGATGGATCATCATTTTTGCGTTTGCGTATCTCTTTCCCTTGTTGCCGCAGGCTAAGAGAGCCTCATCAATTTGAATCATATTTGTGTTACTCTTTTTTTTATATTTAAAATCTTTCTTTATTTTTAAAGTCAAATCTTTATAAATTTATTGATTACATTCTATTACGTACTTAAAACATTTAAAAATCTGAAACTTCATAATTTTTTTCTTATTTTAATAGTTTCATATTTATTTTTAGATTTTTCAAAAAATTTCTAATAAAGAAAGGTTTTACCATAAATTTCAAATGACTTCTAATAAAGAAAAAGACGTTTGAAGATTAAATAGTTTTATATTTAATTTAAGATTTTTCAAACCTTTCTTAAGAAAACTAATAGAAAAGGTATAATTGTCACTAATTTTGATGACTTCTAATAAAAAAAGGTTTTACCATAAATATATTTAATTAATTATCAACTCTTAAATTAGAAAAAGATATAGAAATTCTGATGTCTTTTAATAAGGAAAAACTTTTACCATAAATATATTTAATTAATTTTCAACTCTTAAATATTAGAAAAATAGTGAAAAAGACGATTTTGTCACTTTTAATGAAGAACAAAAAGTTCAATTCACTTTTGTAAGGATCTTCACACTTTTAATATATTATAGATTATAGATATAGATAAGTTATCCCACCCTAATTTATCCGTGGATAACATTATAAAATAACAACACTACCCCCAAACCCTTTGATTTTCACTTTTAAAATTTTTAATCTCGTTTTTTTAGTTTTCAAATATATATTTTTTCTTCTATATATTTGTATTTTTTTTTCTTTTTAATCATCTTTTGGTTCAAAACTGAAGTTTGCTTTTGTATCGTCATGTTTCACAACTTATGGCTCACTCTTAAAAAACTCATGCCCCGCTAGGCATAAGTTCAATTACTAAGGGTAAAAATTAATCAATTAATCTAAAGGACAAATCATGTAATCACTACAAAAAAAAGAAGAAGAGAAAAATCAACCAAAAAAATCGACCACAAAACCGATCAAAGTGCGTGATCAGTAAAATAGTGGTAGCTTTTTAAAAACCGACCATGTGTGGTCGGTTTTTAAAATATATATATATTTTTAAAATTCATTATTATTTTATTAAAATAGAAAAAAATGAGTTTAAAAATAAAAAAATTCAAAATAAACCGACACAAGTGGTCGATTTTATTTTAAAATTAATTAATTAATTTTATAAAAAACCGACTATAGTCGATTGTGTATGTAAATTAAATAAAAAACCAACCACTTGTGGTCATTTTTTATTATTTAATAATGTATTTTAATAAAATATTTTGTAATTAATTATAGTAAACCGACAACATGTGGTCGATTTTTCTGATAATTTTGTAAAAAATTATTGAAAATTTCCAAAATACAAACATTAAAAATCAAATTATTTACAAAATTAAAAATTAAATTATTTACAATACAACCCACCAATCATTTTACAAACATTAAAAATCAAATCAAATTATATACGATACAACCCACCAATCATTTAATATACAATCAACCAACCACCATAAGAAAACAAACATTAAAAATCAAATTATTTACAAAATTTATTGAGATTCCAAATCCAATCTATAAAACATACAAAAGACTAAAAATTGCTACTCATCATCCTCATCTTCATTCTCAGCCTCACCCATTCTATTATCAATATTTCTTTGATATATCCAGCTATAATCAGGTTTCATCTACACAATCAATCACATTCAAGTAATTAGTTCAAGTCACAAATGTTCTACACTTAAACATTTTCAAGTCACTAATTCACTTTTCAAGTGACCACACTTTACTAAAATCAAAACACAAGTTCACATTTCAAGTACCTAAATTCAAAACAAAAGTTTCATAATTCAAGTACCTAAATTCAAAACAAAAGTCACTAATTCATAATTCAAGTACCTAAACATTTTCAAGTCACAAGTTACCAAATTAAACTAAATTCAAAATAAAAAGTTCACATTTCAAGTACCTACACCTAAACATTTCAAGTCACTAATTCACTTCACAAGTTACCAAACTAAACTAAATTCAAAATGAAAAGTTCACATTTCAAGTACCTACACCTAAACATTTTCAAGTCACTTCACAAGTTACCAAACTAAACTAAATTCCAAATGAAAAGTTCACATTTCAAGTCACCAATTCACTTCACAAGTTACCAAACTAAATTAAATTCAAAATGAAAAGTTCACATTTCAAGTACCTACACCTAAACATTTTCAAGTCACTAAGTCACTTCACAAGTTACCAAACTAAATTCAAAATGAAAAGTTCACATTTCAAGTACCTACACTAAAATATTTTCAAGTCACTAACTCACTTCTCAGGTGACCACACTTAACTATATTCAAAACACAAGTCCACCTTTTAAGTAACTACACTTAAATATTTTCGATTCACTAACTCACTTCTCTAGTGACCACACTTAACTATATTCAAAACACAAGTCCACCTTTCAAGTAACTACACTTAAACATTTTCGACTCACAAATGCACTTCTCAAGTGAACAAACTTAACTAAATTCAAAACACAAATCCACATTTTAAATACCTACGCTTAAACATTTTCAAGTACTTATTCACTTATCAAGTGACCACACTTAACAAAATTCAAAACACAAGTCCACATTTCAAGTACCTACACTTACGCATTTTCAAGTCACTAACTCACTTCTCAAGTGACCACACTTAACTAAATTCAAAACACAAATCCACATTTCAAGTAACTACACTTAAACATTTTCAACTCACTAACTCACTTCTCAAATGGCCACACTTAACTAAATTCAAAACACAAATCCACATTTGAAGTACCTACACTTACACATTTTTGACTCACTTACTCACTTCTCTAGTGACCACACTTAACTATATTCAAAACACAAGTCCACCTTTCAAGTAACTACACTTAAATATTTTCGACTCACTAATTCATTTCTGAAATGACCACACTTAACTAAATTCAAAATACAAGTCCACATTTCAAGTACCTACACTTATGCATTTTCAAGTCACTAACTCACTTCTCAAGTGACCACACTTAACTAAATTCAAAATACAAATCCACATTTCAAGTACCTACACTTAAATATTTTCGACTCACTAACTCACTTCTCAAGAGACCACACTTAACTATATTCAAAACACAAGTCCACCTTTCAAGTAACTATACTTAAACATTTTCGACTCACTAATTCACTTCTCAAATGACTACACTTAACTAAATTCAAAACATAAATTCACATTTCAAATACCTACAACTTAAATAGATTATAAACTAAGAGAAAAAGAATTAACATAAACATTAGCACTTGTTTTTATCAAATTGAGTATTAGAAAAAATGTCTTTAGCCAAGTGGATGATATTCAGAGTAGCAACTCTTTGATTTCTAACTCAACATGAGAGGAGCAGCTTATGTGCACCTCTGGTGCAATAACAAAAGCTGAACAACCATATTTATAAACTAAGAGAAAAAAAATTAACATAAACATTAGCACTTGTCTTTATCAAATTGATTAATATAAAAAATATCTTTAGCCAAGTGGATGATATTCAGAGTAGCAACTCTTTTGATTTCTAACTCAACAAGAGAGGAGCAGCTCATGTGCACCTCTGGTGCAATAACAAAAGCTGAACAACCATATTTAGTAAATAAGTTGGCCGAATGGCTATTGTGTGTACGAAAATAATAAATTGGCCAAACCAATTCAAGATGATTCTCCTCCATCTTCCCTTACTGATATTGATTTGCACAATCCCTTTGCTATAATTCAATTTACTCCACCCTCATTTCCAAATGATGTCAATCGCTCTGCACCTGCAGAAGTCAAAAATACATCATCATCCTCCCCTCAAGTGACAGTCAATCAGGACACTCCATCTAATCCTTTGATTGTCTCTACACTCATAGAAAAAGGGTTAGTCTCTTTATGAATCTTCGGCCCAATCTAATGAATATTAAACTAGAGGATCAGAACACTTAAAAGTGTATTGAGAAACACAAACCAACGGAGATAGTTATCTAAGACTGATGTCAACATGAAGATTCTGAAAATTTTTTAGAAAGATAGATAGATAGATAGATAGATAGATAGATAGATAGATAGATAGATAGATAGATAGATTAGATAGATAGATAGAATAGATAGAATAGATAGATAGATAGATAGATAGATAGATTAGATAGATTAGATAGATTAGATTAGATAGATAGATTAGATAGATTAGATTAGATAGATAGATTATATAGATTAGATTAGATAGATAGATTAGATAGATAGATAAATAGATAGATTAGATCGATAGATGGATGGATGGATGGATGGATAGATAGATAGATAGATAGTTTTGTAAAATAATTGTGTGTGCATGTTTACGAAAAAATAATAAGATATTATATTTGAATTGATAAATTGTAAGAAATGATAATAAAAAGCAATGAAATAATTTGTTAGTCAGATAAATTATTGGTTACTTGTCTTACGTCATTACAACTTCAATAATATACGTGTGTCTACATTGACACAAAATAGTATATGTATTTCCTCAATAGTATGATATCAACGTATTATTCAAGTTATTTTGATATATCGATTCAGTTATCTAGCTTTTGATTACTGCATACGTCACTACGCGAGATATACGTATATATAAATATATTCGAATGGCTATCAGCTTGTAAATACGTACTATATATATCACATACACGATTTTACTATCCCATAATAATATACAACATATTTCACATATACTCAGATGAATTATCGGTTAGTTTAATATCTTATGTCATTATAATACCTTCACTACATAATATGTATATACACTATATATATACTTATACACACACACATATAAACACTATCGACTATATAATGTTCTAAATACGTACTATATACATCACATATGTACACGAGTATATTACCCAGTAATATAATGCGTCGTATTTCATATACATACTTTGACGAGTTATCGATTAATTTGACTAACTTACATCAATATCATATCAACGTACAGTATATCATTACTTCGATCATTTCAAATCAAGGTATTCATTGTTTTTGGGTAGATTTTGCTAGTTTTTGACTACATCGTTCATCGATCGATCACTACATCATACATATATATATATATATCAACTCTCAAATACGTATTATATACTTCACATACACGATTTTACTATCCCGTAATAATAAATAACGTATTTCACATATACTCAGATGAATTATTGGTTAGTTTATCTTATGTCATTGTACCTTCACTACATAATATGTCTTCATACTATATATATACCTATACATACACACACATATACACACTATCTATTATATATATCAAGTTCTAAATACGTACTATATATATACATCACATACGTACACTAGTATATTACCCCGTAATATAATGCGACGTATTTCGTATACATACTTTGATGAGTTATCAATTATTTTGACTAACTTAGATTAATATCACATCAATGCACAGTATATTATTACTTTGATTCTCAATAATATCATATATATGAACGTATCATTCAAGATATTTTGATATAGAGATTCAGTTATCTAGCTTTCGATTGCTGCATACGTCACTGCACGAGATATACGTATATATACATATATTCAATTGTCTATCAACTTTCAAATACGTACTATAAACATCACATAGATGATTTTACTACCCCATAATAAACATCAACTTTCAAATACGTACTATAAACATCAGTTTTCAGTTTTCAAATACGTACTATAAACATCAATTTTCAATTGTCTATCCCAACGGTATGATATATATATATATATATATAATCACATATTCATTATACAAAGATTACGCATGTTTAACGTATATATAAAGGAAAATATTTATTTTATATATTGAAACATAAGTAAAAGATAAAGATTACGTTTAACGTAATTTGTATATTATATTTGATATATTTTTTAGTATAAGTTTTTTCACAAAATCTAAGATTGATTGATTTTTATTATTATTATTATTATATTGGTTATTGACTGCGTGTAATCAGTATAATGTTAAAAATAATATATTAGATTATTTTTTAATAAAGTAAATATATTAGATTATATATATATTATTTTTACTAATAATAATAATTAGATTACATAAAGTAAATATTAGATTATATAATTAATTTTTAATTCCAAAACCGACCACAAGTGGTCGGTTTTTATTTTTTTATTATTTTAATTAAAAACCGTCCACAAGTGGTAGGTTTTTTAAAATTATTTTCTTTTTATTTTAATTAAAAACAGATCACATGTGGTCGGTTTTTTTTAATTTTTTTTTTCAATTTCATTAAAAATCGACCACAAGTGGTCGGTTTTTTAATTGAAATTAAAATATATTTTTTTTAAATTAAAAATCGACCACTAGTGGTCGGTTTTTTAAAAAAATTAATTAAAAAGAATTTTTAAAAATCAACCACAAGTGGTCGGTTTTTTAAAATATTTTTTAATTATATTTTTTAAAAGAAAACCGACCACAAGTGGTTGATTTTGTTATTTTTTTTAAATTTTTATTTGTAAAAGAAATAATAATTAATATAAAAATTATTGAAATGATTATTTTGAAATTTTAAAATATAAAAGCGACCATATGTGGTCGTTTTTTTGTAAAAAAAAAAAAAATTAAATAAAAAACCGACCACTTGTGGTTGATTTTTTCCGACCACATGGTGTGGTGGGTTTTTTTGATTGTTTTAGTAGTGAATTAAATGATTTGTTATGGATTAAAAATTGCTTTGGATATGATATACAGAACAGATACTACCATATAGTTGTAATAGGCTCTTCAAATTTTCAGTAGAATTTGGTGAGGAAACTAAAATTAGTAGCAACATACTTCAAGTGAGGACAGAAGTAATTAGTTATTTATAAGTTTTTAGATGTCCCCATGTGCAAATGACAGCTTTAATGTAGGCTTTACACAACAATTCATTCAACATAAGAATGTATCTTTCAATCTTTGAGAATTTTGGAAGAAAAGTTACAATAGACACTCTTTGACTGATATACGACATATCTTTTTGTGGGATTAATGTTGAACCAAAAAGTTTTGGAATATAATACGTATTATTGAAGTGCAATGTATAACTTTAACAATCAGTATTATTTAGACAAATACGTATGAATCTTATATATTGGCATATAACTGAACACATAGAAAAATCATAGGAATACAAACATAAAAATAATTAATAAGTTAACTAAAGTGAGGGGTGCTTTTGTAAACAAAAAATATATTTTTAAAATAATGCACTACAATTATTTTTAGTACCACAAACCAAACAACCACTAAAAAATAAAAACCAAGATAACTTATCCCAGGACAACTAATCCCAGCATAACTAATCCCAGTATAACTTGTTTTCAAACCAAACGACCCTTATAGTGATATTTGAGGAATTGACTGAAAGTACATGCATTAAAATAGCTAAAACATATTTTCAATTAACGTATTGCGTATAAAGATCTTTTGCTTCGGTGTGCGCTATATTCTTTAAGTCCTTCGGTATTTGGAATGAGATAAACAAAGTATCTTATGGATTAGAATATCTCTTGAAATTAGTTATCCCACAATATAAATGGAATAATTTATTCTATCACTATGATATAAATGATGTAATAAATAATTTCAGAATTAACTAATACTCCCTCTGTCCTATTTTATGTATCGTCATTTTCTTTTTGGTCTGTCCAAAAAAGAATGTCATTTTTCCTTACACAACAACAACAACAAATCAGTGTATTCCCTCATAGTGGGGTTTGGGGAGGGTAAAATGTACACAATTCATACTGCTACCTCCGAAGAAGTAGAAAGACTGTTTTCGATAGACCCCCGACTCAAGATAAAAGATAGTAAACAAAGTCGTAATAAAACAAAAAATAGAATGGATGGAATAACATAAATAAGACACCCAAAGAGTAATACCGTACACTCACAAACCAAAGACACCCACCACACCCAAACTCTCCTAACTAACAGCTCCAACCTATGGACACAACCCTTGAATTACTAGCCAGACTACACCAAAGCTCTCCTAGCTACTTGCTATGACTCACCCACATACACTAGCCTTCTAACCTAATCCGCGTCTTCCACACATTTCTAGCTAGGGTCATGTCTGTCACACCTCCTTTTTAACTCCAAAAAAAGATTAGATTAAAGTTTTGAAAGAGTTTTTATTATTAAGTGACAAAATGAAGATTTATTTCAAAAAAGAACTTTTTACATTTAAACTTAGAGTCGTCACTTGGCATAGATTGGGTGTGCCAAGTCACCTTTGGAAATTCTTTTTTCAAAAATGGCTTGACTCTAAAACTGATCCGCGAACAGAGATTCCGACTAGGGAATTCTGTTGACCAACGGGAAGGTGTTAGGCACCCCTCGGTTCCGTGGTTCAACCACGGTCGCTTGGTGGAGCATATCGTCTAATTTGACACTAAGGATGTATAAACCACACAAACACTCAACAATCAAGCAAACAAATACAAACCAAAAAAAAATTCCAAAAATATAATGTTCTGTCCAATTATACAGTCCAAAGTAAAAAAGAAATGCGAAAAATATAAATCCTATTCTAACCTATACTAATCCTAAACTGTGCTTTCATGCTCTACTCGATGCCTCGGGCCTTCATCACGAACCTCTTTTGTATACATGATACATCGGGGCATTCCCCGGTGAATACGTACAAGTGGCTTCGGGGCATTCTCTGGCTAAATGAATACATTTCCAAATGCGAGAAAAAGAGAATCGTTAAACAAATATTCCACATTACTCAACAATCCACAAATTCAATATTTGCCTACCCAAGCCTACCATTTGCCTATCCCGTTCGACCTATCATGATGCTATCGCTTTCAACAATATTCATACTCAAACCAAATTAAACCAAAGTCTTAATCAATCCCAATTCACCCTTTTATCAATTTCTCAATTCCTCCCCAAACAACCAATTTCAATTCTCAATGAGATATCGTTCCATTACACAATCTATAACCAAATAACGAATCGAAACCAACAACGATTCATCACCCAACAAGGATCAAACAATACATGATATTCAATCTAACAACATACGATATTCAATCCAACATACCAAATATAGCAAACAATGAAACACAAAGAGGAAAAGAGTAGAATTGGACCTCGGTTTTTATTTCAATCTGTTAAAGTATTTGATTAGAGCTCCGACTGGAATGCCTCAAACCACAAAGCCTCAACCATGAACAAAATCCAACTTCGATATAACGCCCTTTACTTCACCTCGCCCTAAAACCGAACCCAAAATCATAAACTGAAAAGACCAGTACCCATCCCGTGTTATTTTTCGATGGATTTTCAATGAATAGTCGTCGAAAAGGAGATGGGGTGACTGTTCTTGTTGGATTTTGGCTGGATTTTAGTTTTTCGATGGGATTTGGAGAGCGTTGAAGCTGGTTTTGATTGAATTTTGGGGAAGAGACGTATCTGGCTAGGGAATGAGGTCTCCGGTGAGGTGGGTGTGTCGGATTTAAGAGTGGACCAGTGGTTCCGGCAAAATTTTGCCGGAAATTCGGAGTAGCGTGATCTGATTTCGCCTCTCGTTTCTCTCACCTGGATCTACGCTCTGATTCTTCACTGTTTCCCCCTCAATCCCTCTCCTACTAAAGACTCTGATGCATTTCTTGTGTATTGATGGTGAGAGGTTCTCTGTGAATCCAAAAAATTGGAGAGAATCAGTGTAGTATATGTGTTTTCCTATCAGCTCCCCATTGTGTGGCGTGTTTTCTCCTCAAAATGGTGTGTGTGTGTCTGGATTGATATTTCAGTCCATGTTTTTTAGTGTTTGCTGTAAGTGTTTTGTGATCGAAAAGAAAAAGAAACCTCCTCCCTTGTGTCTATTGATATCTTATGTATATGTATGTAATGGTGTATGAATATGCTTTCCCTTTTCTTTGTGGACAAGAAAGTGGGGGGAGGGGGAGGGTCACGTGGGGTAGGTGGGGTAGGATATGGATGAGGTGTAAAAGTTGGTTAGGATAAGGAATATTATGAATTAGGCATTCAATTTTTTAGAATTTAGTTATTATTTATTTCCTTGTGGGGAGATTATCACGCGGGGTAGGATACAATGTAAGAGAGGGTGAAAATGGGTAAATTGAATTCGTGACGGAACAAAATTACGTGTCTACATCATGCCCTCTTTGAATGTAAACACAAAGTGTTTTCATACAAAGAAGTAGACAACGAGATAGAATTTTGAACCGAGCATTATTCAAAGAAAGAAACAGAAGAGAAAAAAAAGGACAACCGAGTTGGAGAGTCGAGTGAGGTACCATCGAGGTTCTGATCCGCGGCTCTACATTACATAAAAAATAAAAATTACAAGTTAAAGCATAAAAGAAATTACAAAATCCTATCTATACAACCTTTTTTGGACTCTTGGCTTGAGTTTTATCACCATATTCTTCAGGCGGACTCTTGACTTGCTATTTTTCAATTTGTTGACTTTCAATTTCTTCACCTTGTTGCTTGACTTTCAATTTCTTCACCTTGTTGCTTGACTTTTAAATTCTTCACCTTGTTGCTTGAATTTTCATTTATTCGTCCTGTGCTTCGGACGGTCTCCAATGTTGCTTGAATTATCAAAACAAGGAAGTGTGTCTCCATACAAATGTTGCTTGAATTACCAAAATAAGGAAGTGTGTCTCCTTACCAATGCTGCTTGAATTACCCAAACAAGGAAGTGCATCTCCTTACAAATGTTGCTAGAAATACCCAAACAGGAAAGTGCGTCTCCTTACCAATGCCTCTTAAATTACCAAAACAAGGAAATATGTCTCCTTACCAATGCCGCTTAAATTACCAAAACAAGAAATATGTCTCCTTACCAATGCTGCTAAAAATACTCAAACAGGGAAGTGTGTCTCTTTACAAATGTTGCTTGAATTACCAAAACAAGGAAGTGCGTCTCCTTACAACTATTGCTTGAATTGTCCAAACAAGGAAGTGTGTCTCCTTACAAATGTTTCTTGAATTACCCAAACAAGGAAGTGCGTCTCCTTAAAAATATTGCTTGAATTACCCAAACAAGAAAATGTGACTTCTAGGAGTGAAGGTTCAATTTAGGAAGTGCATCACCTAATAAATAGACCTGAATCATGCGAACAAGGAAGTGTGTCTCCTAGATATATTGGATGATGAGATTTACCATGGTTTTGATTACCAAACCTGTGCAACAACCTTATCTCCTGCATTTATGGAAGTGAGGTATTACAACCTTTGATATTTAGACTCTGAAGTCCTTGATTTGAAGGTAATATGTTTCCTATTTCATCAAAGAAAACTTGTTAGTTTAAAAACATGGTGGCTGGTTTGTAGATTTAGCTTTTATGACAATTGCTCTTGCCTTCGTCACATTTAACCTTGCTTTCGGCCATTAGCATATGTCACTGACTTGCTGCATCATTGACCCAAACTCAGATTATTAAGAGTGACTCTGAAACAAACACAATATCTCTATTTTTTCATGCTTCTCAGATAAACCCTTTGAACCTTGATATTTCCATGAGTTACCAGACTTGTCAGTTGACAAAAATTTCTGCATGTCTTATTTCGGCTCACAATCATGTCTCTTTCATATGTTGGCCTTTTGTCTTGCTTTGCGTAATTGAAGAAGCTGGAAGCCAGTTTTGAAATCTTTTCTCACTTGTTTTGATATGGACTTGACTCAAAGACAAGAGAAAAATGACGATGACTTTTATTTGAACAACTGACTCAAGAAAACAAAATAAAAACAAAATAAGAAAGAAAAGACAATGAATGTCCCCATTTGAAACAAAGAAATGAAAAATTTATCTAGAAATGACAGTTAACTCTAATGATTATGCCATGCATTTTGGATTAAGCTGCCTGATCTTTCCATCCAAACTTTCTACCAATTGTTGTTGAGTTAATGACCATGAATCTGAGTTATTTGTTTAGGTCAATTGCATTTAAGACCTCATTCGGCTAGTGACACCTTGAAGGGTTTTTACCAACAATCCTCTCTCATTCTCTTTTTCTCAGTTCACCATTGTCTTATGGTGTCTGTGAGGGTTTTTTCACCAATGAGACTCTTATTTTCATTTTTCTTAACTCACAGTCGTCTGATAGTGCCCGTGAGGGTTTTCACCGATAAGACTCTCATTTTTATCTCTTTCGACTTACCATCACCTTATGGTGCCCGTGAGGGTTTTCACCAATAAGACGCTCTTATTTTTATTTCTCTCCTGATTTCTTATGCTGAGGAAGAAAAGTAGTTCCCAAAATGCGTCATCATATCCCTTGCATGCTTAGCCTTAACATTCTTAAAGATTGATCTGAAGGTCTTTCTTTGGTTATTCCTTGGCTTTTAGATAGGGTTAGAAAGAAAGAATGACATGAGGCTCAAACGACACTTAAGTGGGGTAGGACTTACAACTTTTGGAATCAACTCAAACAATGAGGATTAACTCATGCCCCAATTTCTTTTGATTGGGTGACTCTAAATTATTTATTTGGTTGGACCGATCCCTTAGTAGGGAATCCTACGTATCTCACCCCCAACAGAGGGAAATTAGGTCATGCGTAGTTCTGGCAGCTTGTTCTTTCACTTGATTCTAAATTTTTTCTTTTGACTTTTTTTTCTTTGTGATATTCCTGACTCTAATTTCCTGACACTCTTTTCTTCCTTCATGGACACATTTTTTTTTTGAAACTTTCTAACTATATTCTCTTTCTCGATACCTTTATTTTGAGCTTTGTTGACTCTATCTTGATTCCAAAAGAGGGGTATGAAAGAAAATAGGAATAAAGCTCAAATGGGGTAAACAAAGGATGACACAATGTTTGGATAGCAGAATGAAATGCCTTCGTCATATCAATCCTTGAAAATGCCAGTACATAACATGCAATTTGATAGTTGGAGATGAAGGTCATATGCGACATCTTTTACAACATTAACTTTGACTGAGTCTGTGCGTAGTTGCTTCTTCTGCGCTTTTCTAGCATACAACTCCACCTTTGTTGTACATTCCTTACATTGAATGACTCATGATTTTGTGGATCTGATTTTCTTTCTGTCCCTCTTGATAAAGGATCACGCATCCACTATTTGACCTAATTGAGGCACGCCTTACAATTGATGACCGAGTTATTCTTGTGATTCTCAAAATGAATGGCCTTAATTTTCAAAGAAGGCTTGAACTTGTCACTAAATGTCTCAGCACTCTACCTATTTTCTCAGATGCTCTCTTTTTCTAACTTTAAACCTCTGATTCAATGTTCATGCTTAAACTAGATTTTAAGAGCTGGCTAAAAATTCCGTTAGCATGTCATATCACTAGAGTCAACATAAAATGTACTGTGGAAAAAAACAAAAAAACAAATTTAAAACACAAAGGAAAAAGGGACACTCTATTTAAATAAAATGAAAGATAGAAGGGTTTGAACATAACGACAAATGGACAAAACAATATAGATCCCGAACTACAACCCTGAAATAATTCGGATAACAAAAAATAAAACAAAACAAACTACCAGACCTTTTTCTAAGAGGAAGAGGGGTGACTTCTCAATTGCTCAGCCTGACATCTTAGCCACTGGTTTGCATATCAGCGTGACTAGAACTTCCACAACGATCAGACACATTCCCTTCAACAAATAAGTTTTGGGTCCTCATGTTTAACTCATTGCTTCCCAAATTTTGATATCTCAAAGATTGGAGAAAGGTTAACACTTGAAGACATGCCCCAGTCTTTCTATGAAACATCTTCTTTACCCGCAGGTCCTAGAGAATTTTTCATAGCATTTTCTGCACTCTTCATTTTTCTAACCATTTTCTCTGACTCTTCTGGCACACTGGACTTCTTTCTAAGAAATTTTGGTGGTCCAGTTAACTTAAAAGCAGGCTCAGGAGTATAATAATGATCACCAAGAGTATTGAATATAGGTTCACTAGCAGCATGGGGACGCACAACCATTGGGCGAGCCAGTGTGGAAGTCCCAGTAGAGGATTAAGCAAGAAGATCACAGACGACATGTGGTGTTGTGAATGTAGCAGGCTTATGCTGAGGAGCTAGAGTGAAAATGGTGGAAGTATTGAGATGCTTTTGGCTTAGAATAAATTCTGAGTCATGTTGCGGTGCATCAACAATAGTAGAAAACTGACTTTGAGATTTTGGTGGAAAACTCGAGGTATTTGTAGGATCAATAAAGGGAAATGGAGGAGGAGGCAACCCACTGGCCCAAGCTCGATGCATTTCTATCATTTGTTGTCTTAGCCTCCTAATCTCTTGCTTCAAACTCTCATTTTCCTGATTCTTTGTTTGATTCATGATGTCACTCTCTATATCTTTGTTGAATACAACTAACCCTTTGAATTTGGTGTGATGTGAAGGACCATCCAGAATGCCACAAACCAACCACCTTAAATTGACTCAACAAAAAAACAACAAATGTGTTAGAGTTCAACACTTTTTCAAAACTTCCTTTTCCTTTTTTTTTTGTTTTACTTTTTTTGAAAAGATCACCGAACCCAAGAAGGGCGCCTACGTATCTCACTCCCAAGAGAGGATAATCAGGTGTGTGTAGTTCGTGAAGTCTTGCCAAAATGGCCAATTGAACTCTTTGTTTTTTTTTTCTCGAAACTTTAAGAAGAAAAGAAAATAACAATTTGTCAAAACAATTGACGAAAATATTTTTTTTGAATTTTTCAGTTTTAACATCCCTATACAAAGCGAAATCTATGATTACCAAAGAATTTTTTTTTGGGTTTTCAGTTTTAAATTTCATATGAAAATGAAACTTGAACCTATTAAAGAAAAATCTTTTTGCAGTTTTCTTTTAAAGATGTATATGAAACACTTACTCTAAATAAAGAGTGAAGAAAATCTTTTTGGATTTTTCAAATAAGATCTCCGAACCAACAATAGGCTGCCTAAGTATCTCACTCCCGAAAGAGGAGAATCAGGGGTGCGTAGTTCGTCCAGATTGGACAATTAAGGATTAAATGACAAACTAAACCCTGAATTGAGAAACACGACTAAACACAGACTAATAAAATCTTTTTTGGGGTTTTAATTAGAAACTAACACCAACAACTATGAAAGAAAAATCTTTTTGATATTTTCATTATATAAAATAATAATGTACAAAGCTCCTATTGAAAGGAAAAAAATATTTTTTTGGATTTTTCGAATTGTGAATACTTACTAAAGAAATAAAAGGAAAATATTTTTAACGTTTTTAATTTTTGGAGAAATGAGTGCAAAAAGTAAAAAAATTTTTTTTTTTTTGAATTGTGAAAAACAAAATCCATAAAGAACCCTAAAAACTACCAAATCTTTTTTTTTTCACTCTTTTTTTCTTCTTTTTTTTTTCAATAATTTCTTGCCTACACATTTTGCTTCTAACTCATGCTTTTGCCCAAATCAGTCTGTCAAATGACCTCGTTACCCTCAAAGATGCAACATTTATCACGTAGGGATGCCTTAGAGGTGAGTTTCCTACAAAGGACCAAGTGGGTCCCGCTAGGTCTCAATATGATGCAGATAAGTATGACATAATGGCTGACTTACGCTGGGGTTCACTAACAAGGCTGTTCGGGGGAGCGTATGATCGATAGTGGCTGCTTTAGCTTTCCACCCACTCCATACCACCCGACGGCTCCCCCCTCCTAAGATAAAGGTGACTCAACTATAGGTCATGTACACATCGTACACTACGAACTTATTGCAGAAAGAATGACTCGGGTTATGCACATTATATCAGATATAAAACGGTACATATAAGATAAATACTGTAAACAAAGAGCACGTAGGCACTCAACAATGAAAAAAAACAATAACACAAAACGACACAAACAACGTCCATACACCCATAATGACAAACTAAGCATATACAACTCCAAAATAAGCTCGAATTCTGAAATTATCCCCAGCAGAGTCGCCAGAACTGTCACACCTCTTTTTTAACTCCAAAAAAAGATTAGATTAATGTTTTGAAAGAGTTTTTATTATTAAGTGACAAAATAAAGATTTATTTCGAAAAAAACTTTTTACATTTAAACTCAGAGTCGCCACTTGGCATAGATTGGGTGTGCCAAATCACCTTTGGAAATCTTTTTTTTCAAAAATGGCTTGACTCTAAAACTGATCCGCGAACAGAGATTTCGACTAAGGAATTCTATTGACCGAGAGAAAGGTGTTAGGCACCCCTCGGTCCCGTGGTTCAACCACGGTCGCTTGGTGGAGTATATCGTCTAATTTGACACTAAGGATGTATAAACCACACAAACACTCAACAATCAAGCAAACAAACACAAACCAAAACAAAATCCCAAAAATATAATGTTCTGTCCAATTATACAGTCCAAAGTTAAAAAGATATGCGAAAAATATAAATCCTATTCTAACCTATACTAATCCTAAACTTTGCTCCCATGCTCTACCCGACGCCTCGGGCCTTCATCACGAACCTCATTTGCATACATGATACGTTGGGGCATTCCCCGGTGAATACGTACAAGTGGCTTTGGGGCATTCCTCGGCTAAATGAATACATTTTCAAATGCGAAAAAAAAGAATCATTCAACAAATATTCCACATTACTCAACAATCCACAAATTCAATATTTGCCTACCCAAGCCTACAATTTGCCTATCCCGTTCGACCTATCATGATGCTATTGCGTTCAACAATATTCATACTCAAACCAAATTAAACCAAAGTCTTAATCAATCCCAATTCACCCTTTTATCAATTTCTCAATTCCGCCCCAAACAACCAATTTCAATTCTCAATGAGATATCATTACATTACACAATCTATAACCAAACAACAAATCGAAACCAACAACCATTCATCACCCAACAAGGATCAAACAATACATGATATTCAATCTAACAACATATGATATTCAATCCAACATACCAAATATAGCAAACAATGAAACAAAAAGAGGAAAAGAGTAGAATTGGACCTCAATTTTTATTTCAATATGTTAAAGTATTTGATTAGAGCTCCGACTGGAATGCCTCAACCACGAACAAAATCCAACTTTGATCTAACGCCCTTTACTTCACCTCGCCCCAAAACTGAACCCAAAATCACAAACTGAAAAGATCAGTACCCATCCCGTGTCGTTTTTCGATGGATTTTTAATGAATAGTCGCTGGAAAGGAGACGGGGTGACTGTTATTGTTGGATTTTGGCCGGATTTTAGTTTTTTTAATGGGATTTGGAGCGCGTTGAAGCTGGTTTCGATTGAATTTGGGGGAAGAGACGTCTCTAGCGAGGGAATAAGGTCTCCGGTGAGGTAGGTGTGTCGGATTTAAGAGTGGACCAGTGGTTCCGGTGAAATTTCACCGGAAATTCAGAGTAGTGTGATCTGATTTTGCCTCTCGTTCCTCTCCCTCGGCTCTACGCTCTGATTCTTCTTTGTTTCCCCCTCAATCCCTCTCCCATCGATCTCTCTGATGCGTTTTTTGTGTATTGATGGTGAGAGGTTCTCCGTGAATCCAAATAATGGGAGAGAATCTGTGTAGTATATGTGTTTTCCGATCAGCTCCTCATTGTCTGGCGTGTTCTCTCCTCAAAATAGTGTGTGTGTCAATTGATATTTCAGTCTGTGTTTTTAGTGTGTGTTGTGAGTGTTTTGTGATCGAAAAGAAAAAGAAACCTCCTCCTCTGTGTCTATTGATATCTTGTGTATATGTATGTAATGGTGTATGCATATGCTTTCCCTTTTCTTTGTGGACAAGAAAGTGGTGGGGGCGTCACGTGGGGTAGGATATGGATGAGGTGTAAAAGTTGGTTAGGATAAGGAATATTATGGATTAGGCATTCAATTTTTTTAGAATTTGGTTATTATTTGTTTCCTTGTGGGGAGATTATCATGCAGGGTAGGATACAATGTAAGACGAGGGTGAAAATGGGTAAATTGAATTCGGGACAGGACAAAATTACGTGTCTACAATGTCCTTAGTACATTGTAACTGCTCCATGTCACGTTTAATCATCTCCTTCCAGTATTTCTCTGGCCTACCTCTACCCTTCTTGAAATCATCCAAAGCCAGCCTCTCACACCTACGAACTGTGGCATCCATGCCCCTCCTCATCACATGGCCAAACTATCTCAGTCTCACTTCCCTCATCTTGTCCTCCACCGAAGCCACTCCCACCTTCTCCCGGATAGTTTCATTCCTAACTCTATCTCTCGAATGTCATTTTTCCTTATTTGGTAATTATTTAATGGCATTATCTCCATTTTATTCTTAGTGGGTCCCACTTTATAAGAAAAGACAATTAAAAAGTAAACTTCAAGAGAGTCAATTTTGTAAACTTTACAAAGTCATTATTTATTTCTTAAACTCCATATCTGGTCAAATAACGACACATAAAATGGGATGGAGGGAGCACCTTAAAATAAATGCAAGTAAAATAATTCTATATTTGAGTAAAGCATGTAGTACCTCTTGAACTATGACCAAATTTGCTACGACACACTCCAACTTCACGAGGGTTCTATTATCTCTGAACTAAAATTTAGCGTATTTTTGTCATCCTTTTTAGCAACGTGACACCTTTGACGTGAATTCCATTTTATGTAATAAAGCTGTCACATATGCACAAAAGGGGGACGAAAATACGCTAAAATCGAGTTCAAGGGTAATAGGACTCTTGTGAAGTTGAAGTGTATCGTAACAACTTTGATCATAGTTCGATAAGGTATTGAATGCTTATTTCTTACATATTTTATTTCAAAATTATTATCCCTCATAGAAGCAGACCTATATGTATGAGTGAGTGTTTCATGGCACCCGATTACCTCGGTTGAAATTTTGTGAATATTCTCTTATTTATAAGAGGAAGTTGAGCAGCTCAAGTAGGCATGAGGTCGACATGCCTGTTTGTGTTGCCTACTTCAGTTGATCCAGTCATAATTTTACTGTATCACCCCTAATTAATTATTATAAGTCATTTACGTATTAAAAAATTAATAGTATTTAATAAAAAAATTAAAATAGACATTTATGACATGTCTGCTTCAGCTACTTCAATCGTAATTTTACTATATCACTCCTAATTAATTATTATGATCATCTAAGTATTAAAAAATTAATAATATTTCATAAAAAAGGTAAAATAGATACAAAATGATATGTCAACATAAAAAAATGGATTGACTATCAAAATTATATTAGTGCACATAAATTTGGATGGGGCAATTGAAAAGTAACATATATTATTTGAAAATGAGATAAAAAATATTGCAAATCACAATAATTAAGAACTTAATATAAAAAATATAAAAAAAGATTGATTGACTATCGAAATTTTATCTGTGCCACATAAATTGAGACAGAGAGAGTATTCATATCTTATTGAAAAATTATGTAAAAAAATTATAGATTACATAATTAACAACTTAAAAAGTTAAAAGATATAAAATATTTGGTTGACTTTCGAAATTACATCAGTGTCACTTAAATTGGAATTATAAATCACAATAATTAAAAACTTAACTTATTTTAATGATTAATTACCTAAATTCTATTTATGCCATATAACTTGAGATTAAAAAATAACATATATAGCACGAACCATCGATATCTAGTATATTAATATGTAAGAAAAAGGATATGTTATTGACCTGCTACAATGAAATGACGAGGGATTGAGGCTTTATAGCAGCACTATTTTATCGCCGTTTTTTGGCTTGCTCCCTTTCTTTTTCAGTTTTGGGAAAATTTTAATTATATATAAAAAAAGTAAATAGTTTACGATAAATAGCAAAATTTTTGCTCACAACAAAAATAGCCATTTGGACTTTTTTTCTTTTTCCTTTTTCCTTTTTTTTTTTGGTAGCAGCAGTTTTTTTTTTTTTTTAAAGAATTTTCTTGTTGTTTTTTTGCTACGTTTTTATTCATTGTTTTTCCAAATCCTTTCCGCATAATGTTTTTCATGTATTAATATTGTATAAATGATGTATAAATACATATATATAATGCACAAATATTTATGTAGTGTATATGCAATGTATCGATATTGCATAAATAGTTATGTAGTATATATGTAATGTATCATTATTGTATAAATAATGTATAAAGTGTATATAAATGATATACAATAATACAAATAGTTATGTACTGTATATGTAATATATCAATATTGTTTAAATGTGTATTGATATTGTATAAATAGTTATGTAAAGTATCGACATTGTAAAAATGGTCTACAAGTGTGTATTAATATTGTATAAATAGAATTTAGACGTATATCGATATTGTGTAAATAGATATATAATGTATTGACATTGTATGAATAATGTATAATCGTGTATTGATATTATATAAACAATTATGTAATGTATCGATATTTATTTTACTATTATACGTTCTCACCTTAATAAATAAAAAAAATAATAAAACAACAAAAATATTCACATTTTTCAAAAATAGTGAAATAATTAGAAAGGAAAGAGATTTTAAGAAAAGAGCATCAAAAAATTTTTAAATAACTATTTTTTTTTTTAAATAGCACATAAAAAAAAGAGTTATGATATATATCAATTATAGTGAATGTCTATTAAGATCTATCAAGATCTATTTGGTGTCTATCAGGATTTGATGTATTTGTCTTTTAGTGTGAAACTAGGGGCAAATTCCCCCTATAAATAGAAGGGTTTCCTTCATTGTAAATCATCCCTCAAGAGAAGAAATAAAAATCACTCTCTCTATTCTCTCTACTCTTCTTCTTGTTCTTTCTTGTTTTATAACACGTTATCAGCACGAGACTCTACCGTCTCAAATTTGAAGGCTAAGGTTAAGGTATTATTATTTTTCTTCCCTTTTTCCATATGGCTAACAATCTTACGAAGTGTGAGTTCGTTGCCCTTCAAAGTTCGGGCAAGAACTATATTTCATGGGTGTTGGATGCTGAAATCCACCTAGATGCTATGGGTCTTGGAGACGCCATAAAGAATGAAAATACATCTAGTCAAAATCTTGCTAAAGCTATGATTTTCTTGCGTCATCATCTTGACGAAGTTCTGAAAATTGAGTACCTTACTACTAAGGATCCACTCGTATTGGAATAACCTAAAAAAAAGATTTGATCACTTAAAGATGGTCATCCTCCCGAAAGAACGATATGAGTGGATGCATCTAAGATTTCAAGACTACAAGTCTGTTCATGAATAAAATTCTGCCATGTTCAGAATTTCTTCTCAATTGAAACTTTGTGGAGAGACGGTCAATGATAATGGTATGATGGAAAAGACGTTCTCCACTTTTCATGCCTCGAATGTGCTCTTACAACAACTATATCGAGAAAAAGATTTCAAGAAGTATACTGAACTGAGTTCTCATCTTCTCGTGGCTGAACAAAATAATGATTTGTTGATGAAAAATCATGAGAACCGACCAACTGGATCTGCACCATTCCCTGAAGTGAATGATGTGCATGCTCACCATGCTAGGCGTGGAAAAGGTCGTGGCCCTGATCATGGACGTGGTCGTGGTCACAATGACCAAGAAAGAAACCTTGTTCCGGGTATTAATCATTCATCAAACAAAAAGAAAAAAGATGAGAAACGTGAAGCAGTTACTTGTTTCCGATGTGACGGAAAAGGACATTATTCACGTGATTGTTGTGCTCTCAAGCACTTGGTTGATCTTTATCAAGCATCATTAAAGAAGAAAGAGAGAAATCCCGAGGCTAACTTTCTCTCTGAAAATAATGTTGACATCACATGCTTGGATGGAGTAGACTTTTACGAGCACCCCGAAGGAAAGATTGATCACTTGATTGGTGATGGTTTCGTAAACATGGAAAAATGAATGATTTTTAATTTTATTTTATTTTTATTAAGAGTTAGTGAATAAAGAATCATGTAAAAGTAGTTGTTTGCATGAGTATTAGTTTTTGATTAGTATTAATTAGTTTAATTATATTATTATTGTTTATTATTGAATTGAATTGAAATTTAATTTTGTCATTATTTATTGAAATAAAAATGAGTGAACTTAACCAAACAAGATAACGTTGAGATGAACATGTGTGGAAATTTCTTAGGTAAACAATAAGCAGCATCCACTGTACTTGAAGCCACACACTTTTAATAGTTTTGCCTAGAGAAATAAGTTGTGTAAACAAATCCACAAAACAAAAGCAGATGGCTACATACCTTTTTTTATTATATTGTTTTAATGTTCCATACTACTTAATTATTAATTTTTTTATCAAATATAATATAACAATATTATATTGTTATTGCATGTTCTAACTAAAAGAATATTGTTTGCACGTATTTTGTTTTTTCTTAATTATTGAATGCTAAGCTAAGCTAATTACGTACTAATTTTTTTTTTTAATTTACTTAGTAAAGTGTGATTAACAATTTCTTATAAGCTTTCACTTTGTACAAAAATTTAATATATATTTTATTTGGTGTATGTCATTTTATTTGAAGATATGGATAATTTTTAAGAAGATATTTGTTTGATTGATTCTGGCACTACACATACGATATTCAAAGACAAGAAATATTTCTCTCATCTAAACATGGACAAGATTAATGTTACTATAATTTCTGGTAGTGCTAATTTGATTAAAGGCTTCGGAAAAGCCATTATACTCTTGCCTAAGGGAACTAAACTCATCATAAATAATGCTATGTTCTCTCCCAAGTCTCGGAGAAACTCGATGAGTTTTAAAGATATCCGTGAAAATGGTTATCATATCAAGACATTTGATGAGATGAATCTTGAATATCTTGGTATCACCAAGAATGTCTCTGGGCAGACATGTGTTGTTGAAAAGTTCCTTGCTTTATCTTTTGGCCTGTATTGGATAAAGATTTGTGCAATTGAGGCACATTCTATAGTAAACCGGAAGTTTACTGATTCCAATACTTTCGTACTTTGGCATGATCGTCTGGGACATCCAGGATCAATAATGATGAGACGAATAATAGAAAATTCAAATGGGCATCCATTAAAGAACTTGAAGGTTCTTTCGAATGGTGAATTTTCATGTAATGCTTGTTATCAAGGCAAGCTGATTGTGAGACCATCGCCAGCAAAAGTTGGGATTAAGTCCCCCGCGTTCTTGGAACGCATACATGGGGACATTTTTGGACCAATTCACCCACCAAGTGGGTCGTTTAGATACTTCGTGGTCCTAATAGATGTTTTTTCTAGATGGTCTCATGTGTGCCTTTTGTCATCTCGCAGCTTGGCATTTGCAAAATTGTAGGCAAAAATAATATGATTACGGGCTCAATTTCCTGATAATCAAATTAAGTCTATTCGCCTTGATAATGCTACAGAATTTTCATCCCAAGCATTTAATGACTATTGCTTATCGATTGGGATAAAAGTGGAACATCTTGTACCCCATGTTCATACTCAAAATGGCCTTGCTAAGTCATTAATTAAACATCTGCAGTTGATAGCAAGACCATTACTGATGAAAACTAAGTTGCCCACTTCTGTTTGGGGTCATGCAATTTTGCATGCTGCAACACTTGTTCGTCTTAGACTGATAAATTATCATAAATTTTCTCCGTTGCAATTGATTTTGGGTCAAGAGCCTAATATATCTCACTTGAGAACTTTTGGGTGCGGTGTATATGTGCCTATAGCACCACCAAACCGCACCAAGATGGGCCCCCAAAGAAGGTTAGGAATTTATGTTGGGTTTGAATCACCCTCTATTATTCGCTATCTTGAACCATTAACGGGAGATATGTTCACTGCTCGATTTACAGATTGTCGGTTTGATGAGATACTTTTCCCAAAATTAGGGGGAGAAGATAGTGATATCAAAAGAGAAATTTTTTGAAAAAATCCATCATTATCTCATCTTGATCCACGTGCTTCTATTTGTGAGCAAGAAGTACAAAAGATTATTCATCTGCAGAGAATTGCAAATCAAATGTCGGACGCATTTATAGATTTGACAAGGATCACTAAATCACATATTCCTGCTGAGAATGTCCCAATTCGAATTGATGTCCCTAAAGGACCATCCACTAGTGTCATAGCTAATGAATCTAAAGCACGCTTGAAGCGTGGCAGACCATTAGGTTCTAAGGATCAAAATCTTAGAAAAAAAAGTGGTCAAGATGACACTACGAAATATCCACATATGGAAGTTCAAGATTTGAGCAATGTTGATATCCCTGAAGGAATCAATTAGCCCGAGACTCAATAAAATGAGGAACTATCTTTAAATTCAAGTGATTTTGAAACTAATTTGAATCGATCTGAAATAGTAGTGGATTATGTCTTTGCATATAATGTTGCAACGAAAATCATGCAAGACAGTGAGGATATTGAACCTCGATCTGTCACAGAATATCGATAAAGAAATGACTGGCCAAAATGGCAAGAAACAATTCAATCTGAATTGAATTCACTTGCCAAACGTGAAGTTTTTGGACCTATAACTCAAACACCTAATAATGTTAAGACTGTTGGCTATAAATGGATCTTTGTGCAAAAAAGAAATGAGAAAAATAAAATACAAAGGTATAAAACACGCCTTGTTGCACAAGGATTTTCACAACGGTCTGGTGTCGATTATGATGAGACATATTCACCAGTTATGAATGCAATAACATTGCGTTATCTTATTAGTTTCACTGTCCATGAGAGACTTGAAATGCATTTGATGGATGTGGTAACAACCTATCTATATGTATCACTTGATAATGAGATATACACGAAAATTTCCGAAGGATTTAAAATGCCGAAAACATATAATTCAAAGCCTCGGGAAATGTATTCCATTAGATTGCAAAAATCATTGTATGGGTTGAAGCAATCTGGACGCATGTGGTATAACCATCTTAGTGAATATTTATCTAAAGAAGGTTATACGAATGATGAAATTTGCCCATGTGTTTTTATAAAGAAAACAATGTCGGAGTTTGTTATACTTGCTGTCTATGTCGATGACATAAACCTTATTGGAACGCCAATAGAGCTTCAAAAGGCAATTGATTACCTAAAGAAAGAATTTGAGATGAAAAATCTCGGAAAGACAAAGTTATGCCTTGATTTGCAAATTGAGCATTTGACAAACGACATCTTTGTTCATCAATCTGCCTACTCAGAAAAGGTGTTGAAACGATTCTATATGGATGGAGCACATCCATTAAGTACTCCGATGGTTGTTTGATCACTTGATGTGAATAAGGATCCATTCCGACCTCAAGAAAAGAATAAGGAACTCCTTGGTCCTGAAATACCACATCTTAGTGCAATTGGTGCACTAATGTATCTTGCAAATACTACAAGGCCTGGTATTTCCTTTTCAGTAAATTTGCTAGCAAGGTATAGTTCTTCTCCTACTAGGAGATATTGGAATGGGATCAAACACATATTACGGAATCTAAAGGGAACTACCGATATGAGATTATTTTATTCTAAAGATTGCAGTTACGATCTTGTTGGTTATTCTGATGCTGGGTACTTATCCGACCCGTATAAAGCTCGGTCTCAAACATGCTATGTATTCATATGTGGGGTACTGCCATATCTTGGAGATCAACAAAGCAGTCTATCGTAGCCACTTCATCGAATCATGCTGAGATTATAGCTATTCATGAAGCAAGCAGAGAGTGTGTGTGGTTGAGGTCCATAATACATCTCATTCGAGAAAAATGTGGCTTGAAATGTGACAAAGTACCCACAATTTTATATGAAGATAATGCAGCATGCATAGCACAACTGAAAGGTGGATTCATAAAAGGAGATAGAACGAAGCACATTTCACCAAAGCTCTTCTGTACACATGAGCTCCAAAAGAATGGTGATATTGACGTATAACAGATTCGTTCAAGTGACAATGTGACTGATTTATTCATCAAGTCTCTTCCAACTGCAACTTTCAAGAAGATGGTGCATAAGATCGGAATGCAGAGATTCAAAGATGTTCTTATTAGGGGGAGTTAATACGCGCTGTACTCTTTTTCCCTTACGAGGTTTTGTCCCACTGAGTTTTCCTTGTAAGGTTTTTAATGAGGCAACCTATATGCGTATTGTTAGACATTCAAGGGGGAGTGTTATGATATATATCAATTATAGTGAATGTCTATCAAGATTTATTTGATGTCTATCAGGATTTGATGTATTTCTCTTTTAGTGTGAAACTAGGGGCAGATTCCCCCTATAAATAGAAGGACTTCCTTCATTGTAAATCATCCTCCATGAGAAGAAATAAAAATCACTCTTTCTATTCTCTCTACTCTTCTTCTTGTTCTTTCTTATTTTATAACAAAAAGTTTTTTTTCTTTTAAATCAAGGATAAAATGTCCCGAATGGCCAATGGCCAACCATTCAGGTAAATGACGAGTTTTTGTACGAATTGGCCGACCGGCCATTTTTAGTAATAACTTTTGGCCAGTTGGCTATTTTAAGTAAGAAAAAAGTGGATTAGTTTTTGTGTAAACATTTTTTTAATGAACATTTTGCGTATTTTTTTTTTATTAGGGTAACTTATACAAATTTCATAAGACGTTAGCCATATCCACAAACCTTATCCATATCCAAAATTACATTGAGCCAGACAAAGTGATCCATGCACAATTTATTAGGTAAATATATAATTATGAGTAATTATTACAAATTTGTATTTTTAGTGTGTAAGTATATTATTTTATTTATTTATTACTCTTAGTTGGTATGAAATTGAGTTTGAATAATTTTTTACCTTGCTGACTACCTCTTCTGTTGTGGTAAAAAAATTTAATTTAATTAATTTTCCAATTCATTAAGGATACACATCATGGCAGAAGTGGAATTAACTATCATATGTGATTGTACAGTAATGGAAATATTAATTTCCATCAAGAGTAAGATTATGAAGGTCACCATACTAATTAGCTGAAAAAGAAATAATAATTATATAATAATAGTTTTATTTTAGCATCAAGCACAGTTAAAAGGAATAAAGTGGAAAAGTTATTATGAAGGGCGAATTTATGCAGGGTCAAAAAATGCAGACAGTGATAGAGTCAAATTTTTTATTGAGGAATGTCAACAATTTTGCAACCCCTCAGCCAATGTGTTAGGCCTTCAATTTGTTCAAATTAGTGGTGTCAATATTTAAATATATACTTATAAAATAAAAATAGGATCTATATAAAACATAATTTTCAGACAATGAATTTCGCTTGCGCCCCTCGTGCAAGCGAATTGTTAGTGCATGAGATACAACAGCAACTACAACAATATATCAGTGTATTCCCACCTAGTGGGGTGTGGGGAAAGTAGAGTGTATGCAGACCATATCACTACCTCAAGAGAAGTAGAGATGCTGTTTCCAATAGACCCCCGGCTTAGGTATTAGTGCATGAGATAATGGTGCTATTTACGGAAACTTGCGATAGATGAATTTCCTTATTGGATATGATCTTGTGAATCACAAACTTCCTTTCATGCCTACTGTTTGTACCAAGCACTGATAACTTTGGATTTTGAATTTCATAGTGAAAAAATCGAATCGATCGATAAGAATGCTATTGGATTATTGATATTGGGTTAACAATTTTTTATTAGTTTTATATAAAATTTTATTGGTTAATCGGTTCAGTAACCGATAACCCAATAAAGATACACTAAATTACTATTTTACCTCTATTATATATAATAATATATATATATATTACTTATTTATATTATATATATTATATTAATATATATTACGTATTCACAAAGTATTAAGTTAATACTTTAAGGGCAAAATGGTTCGATGAACCCCTATACTATGTCGGTTTTGTAAGTTGGACACTTCTACTTACATGTTTGTCATCTGGACCCCATTTTAAACACTTTTTTCGTGAGTGTAACACACTCTCGCCACATCAGCTGCCATGTCAGCTTACACGTCTATCACGTCTGCCACGTCAGCTGCCACATCAGCCTCCAAGTCATTTTTAAGTATTACATTAAATTTTATGTTATTTTTAAAATGCTACACAAGAAATTAAATATTAAAATAAATTTAATTAAATAATTTTTTTTATAAATTGTAGAAATTCTAATACACAAATACAATAAATTTTTAATTTAAATTAAATTAAATTTTTAATTATAAATTTAAAGTTTTAACTATAAATTCACATTACACAAACATAATGAATTTTTAATTTTTATTTAAATATCTTCAATAATTTGTAAAAGTTACAAAATTAATCCTAAACAAAATAAAAAATTTAAATTGAGAAAATGAATAAAAAAACTTAAAAAGTAAATCAAGAACATTTTTTTTTTTTGACAATGAACAACAAACAACAATATCAACCACAACAAAGAGCTCTTCAAGGATATATAATTTTTTTTTTTTTTCAATGAACAACAACAACAACAATATCAATCAGTAAGGACCCTCTTCGGGAACAACAACAATATTTTCTTTTCTACAATGAACAACAACAATATCAACCACAGCAAAGCAAAGACCCTCTTCACGGATATATAATTTTTTTTTCTTTGACAATGAACAACAATAACAATATCAACCAGTAAAGACCGGCCCTCTTCAGGAGCAACACCATTTTTTTTTTTTGACAATGAACAACAACTACAATATCAACCACAACAAATACAAGGAATAACATAAACTTCCGTTGAATCTTGTCAATCTTAACTCCACTAACATCCACTTTCGTTGAAGTAGCAATAACATAAGCTTGATTAACTCTCCTTAATGGAACCCCATTAACCTTAAACGATCCACTAACAAGTAACAGTCCAGAACATACAAGTTGTTTCAAGAACACAACTCTTTTTTTCTTAAATCTCCCAGCTAGAATAAATTAAATCAGTACTAGGTGTAATACTTGTGTTCGTTGATGATGGATTTTTCCACGTCATCAGCTGGGTAGAATTTTAGTGGTTTGATGGCGGTGGTTGAGGGCGGAGCAACGACAGCGGTGGATTTTGGGTGGATGGGAATTTGCCGCCCTTTTTCTTCTTGATAACCCAAAGGCCCTTTTTGTGGTACATTTTGAAATGGAAGAATTTGCCAATTCCGTTGATTAGGTTAGGGTTATGGGGGAATTTCTTGGCGGCCATTGCTGTGAAGGGTGCAAAGGGCATGTTTGGAGTGAAAGGGAAACAAAATGAAAGTGAAATTTAAATTGTTCGAAGGGTAAGTTTGAGAAAGTGAATAAAAAACCCTCTTTATTCTTTTTCAATTTTAATATTATTTTTATTTTTTAAATTAGTTTAATATAAAATTGTCCAAAAATTGACCCCCACTCTCACTTCAAGCGAGTGTAATCACTCTCCTTATCCTAGTCAGCATTTTAATGCCATATAGGCAAAGTCAACGGTCAAAGGGTTTAAAATATAGCTTTTTTGTGGGTTCAGGGATCCAAATGACAAACATGTAAGTAGAAGTGTCCAACTTACAAAACCGACATAGTATAGGGGTCCAGAAGGTCATTTTGCCTACTTTAAGATAGAATTGCAAAAGTTAGACCGTCACTATATTGATTGTTCAGTATTCACAAATCACAACACAAAATCCTCGTTCTAAACCGACAAGTTGAGACGACAAGGATTGAGCAACCGACAACCCTCGTTGTGAATAATGTTTTTATCTTTTTGATTCTTCGTTAATATACTTTACTTTAAATTATGAGTTTAAATAGAAGTAGGACAACAAAGGCATAAAACACGAGTATTGAAAAGCTTGAAGCATTCAGTAGCATCCAACGACTACGATTCAATTTTTTTCCTATCTAACATTCAGTTCAAGTTTGAAGATTCTTGTAAACTAAAGCACATTGTGTAGGATTTTGGCAGCAACTGGGATTTTTTTTTTTTATATTAGTTGTTACTATTTCTATCTTATGAGTATTTTCTTATTGGTTAAACCAAAAACCGAACCATTAAGGACCAAAAACCGATAAATCAAAAACCGATAAAAAAAATATCTTTTTGGTTGGTTATTGGTTTTGCATATTTAAAAGTCGAAAATTGATAAACTGAATCAATACCACATAAAACCAAACCGAACCGACCGATGCACACCCCTACTTCTATGAAATGAAATTTGGTCTTTGTTTAACGAGAGGAGGTATATGTTAGTGTTTCTCTGTTTGGAACGTCCGTTACTTTAAATTCATAATAATTCTCAAAAATTGTATTATTTGATGTTTTTATATTTGAAAGGGTATTTAAAATCATGATAATTTGGTCAGGATTTCTTTTTTGAAAAAGAAAAAAGAAGGTAAAGTAAAAGCGAATATGCTCCATGTTAAGAATGATACAAATTAGGTAATGGTATATACACCCAATCTGATTTATTATGTCCATATTTTGTTTTTCTTGAATTTGGACTCTTTAACTTTTTTTCCTCAAAGTTAATTTGATGGTCAATAATGCATATCTGTTTTTCCTTACCAAAAATAATATTCGTAAAATGCATCGACTCTTCTTCTTCTTTTTTGCCTATAAAATGACACTAATCATCAACTTCTCTTATTCATAAATCACTCTTCTAAAATCCTTGCCATGGCTAAAGTATTTTTTCTTTTATCCATTTTGGCCTTTTTGTCTTTCTTTCAACTTGCTTTAGTCTCTAGTAGAAAAGCCGAAACCAACCATGATTTAAATGAATTCAGTCTTGATCTTATTCACCGCGATTCTCCTCTTTCTCCCTACTACAACCCTTCGATCACCCCTTCACAACGCCTTCGTGATGCCTCCCACCAATCTTTATCCCGAGCATCTTTCATCAGTAAAGCATCTGTCCAAAGCACCACACCTTCCAGTGGCACTATTCAATCAGACATCATTCCAACGAGTGAAACATGTTTTTCCCTTGAACTTGTCTGCTCAACTTACTTTAGCAATTAAACTTAACTTTTGTTTATTTACTCCCTTAACATCTTTAAAGTGTATTAATTTCACCCCTCAAGGTGAGGTAATTTTTTGTTTTTAAATAAACACATTTTTTTATTTGAAAAATGATATATATATATATATAAAGAAACCTACCCCTTACCTCTCACCCCACCCGATCTTCATCTTCTTCATACGCCCCACCCCCTCACCCCACCCCCACTCCATTTTCTTGTATTTCTTCTTACACCCCACCCGAATTCCCTTTCTCCTTCTTCTAACTCTCTATCTCCACTTCTATTATCTTCATTAATTTCTTCAAGAAAGAAAAAAATATGTGTGAAAAGTTATGAATTTTAATGGGTTAGAAAATAATTTTGGAAAATAAAGCCTTTCAATACATGATTGTTGAACTAAATTACTTATGTGATTTTCAAGAAATCTACTGTTGGATTTATGAGATTGCCCTTTGTATCCACTATTATTGAACCTTGAAAAAACTTGAAGAAAAAAAAAATGAGTTTGTCGAATTCATGGTTGATGTTCAAATTGATTATTGAGATTTTCGGATGATAATGTGAAGTTGTACTTGAATTTTGAGTTTGATTGATATGAATTTTGCTAGTTTAATTTTGTATCTGCCATTGTTAAAGCTTGAAGACAAAAAAAGTGAGTTTGTCGAATTCATGGTTGATGTTCAAATTGATTATTGAGGTTTTCTGATGATAATGTGAAGTTGTACTTGAATTTTGAGTTTGATTGGTATGAATTTTGCCAGTTTAATTTTTAATCCTCCATTGTTGAAGCTTTAAAAAGCTTGAAGACAAAAAAAATGAGTTCGTCGAATTCATAATTGATGTCCAAATTGATTATTGGAGTTTTCTGATGATGTTATAAAGTTGTACCTGAAATTTGAGTTTGATTGGTATGAATTTTGCTAGTTTAATTTTGTATCCACCATCACTGAACCTTGAAAAAGCTTGAAGACAAAAAAAAATGAGTTTGTTGAATTCATGGTTGATATCCAAATCAATTATTGGAATTTTCTGATGATGTGAAGTTGTAGTTGAAATTTGAGTTTGATTGGTATGAATTTAACTAGTTTATATTGAAATTTGAGACCCAAAAATGAAGAAATCATACATGGGAAATGTTGAAGATGATAGATGAGGGAAAAGGGTTCGACTGGGGGTGGGGGTAGGGGTAGGGGTAGGGGTAGGGGGTGGGATGTGTGTGAAGAAAACATTTTTAATATATATATATATATATATGAAATTATTTTAAAAAAATACTTTTCTTCCGTGGCTTCGACGTGGCAGTGATGTGGAACCGATTTATCGACGTGTGTGTGCACTCTCCGCTGTGAGAGTGGTATTCAGTTTTGAGGGGTGAAATTAATATACTTTAAAGATGTTAAGGGGGGTAAATAAACGGAAGTTAAGTTTAAGTGCTAAAGTAAGTTGAGCGGACAAGTTCAGGGGGGAAAACATGTCTTCACTCTATTTCAACTCCCGGAGCATATTTGTTGTTTCGGGTACACAATCTGTATTTTGACAAAATAACTTCAATCCAAGTTCAAGATTAAATCAAGAACACTTATGAAGTTTTTCAACACCTTCAACACAAGTTCAATATGAACCATCAAAGAAGTGTGTTATTTTATTAAGAAATTAGATGAAAACAGAATAAGCCAAGTCCTCTAAAGTCAAGGAGTGTCCTTAAGGAAATAATTCTCCTTAAGTACTCGAGGTTGCAAAATTTTTCTCCTAGGATAAAATGGCTTCACAAACAGAATGTAGCGGTACCTCAAACTTTCTGATTTTCTTCAAACTCACTCAACGGGATATGATCACAAAGAGCTTTTAGAAGCAAAAGAATATTTTTCTTATGTAAAAAATTTTCATGTACATCATGTGGAAAAAATACAGGTTTATATAGCCATGAAGTGCCCCTTCGAAAAGGAGGCAATTGTTCATTGGAAAGGTGTATCATTTCAGAATAGTCATGTCTGTCCATTCAAAATAGTATGTCTTTTCCAAACAGTCACAACCATTCGAATAGGCACCCCTTTTTCGAAACAGTGTGTTCTTTCCTTGAAGGGTTGTGTCCCTCCATTTCCATTCACACCAATTGAACCCAACAATCCCCTACATGAATGGGGAATGACTATTCTTTATAAAACTTTTGGACAAGGACGTGATCAGCAAACAAAGATTGATTGCATCTGGATAAGTGGATTTTTCTTTGAACTTTTCATAGTGAACATGCATCGGATGCACTTAGTCAATTGGTAAATTTGATTGTTTTGAACCGTCGAGCTTTAATGTACACCTAGACAACACATGTCATACAACAAACCTTTTACCATTTATGGTTCTCACAGTTTTTTTTATTTCAGCCATGAATACGTCTTGGTTTCATGAGAGCTTAGAGAATAGGCCTTTACTAACATTCTCCTTGAAGCGGCTTCCACTTCGCCCTCACATAGGTTATTTTTAAGCGTTTCAATTCTATAGATTAAACTATTTGGTCAAATCTGCCAAATTTAGATAATCATTGAAAAATTTATTAGTCTGAGTACTTCTTTTCACCCACAGTAGGATGGGAATGTGGAGAAAATGATTCAGACGTTGGAGAATATGCTTTGGGATGTGTGATTGATTATGGTGGCAGTTGAGTTGAGCATCTACCTTTGGTAGAGTTTGCTTACAAAAATAGCTATCATTCTAGTATTGGTATGGCTTCTTTCGAGGCATTGTATGGTAGGAGGTGTAGATCTCCTATCGGGTGGTTTGAGCTTGGTGAGGCGGATATGTTTGGCCCTAATTTGGTCTATCAAGATATGGAGAAGGTGAAGGTGATTTAGGATAGGCTTAAGGCCACCCAGAGTCGTCAAAAGTCCTATGCGGATATTAGGCGTAGAGACTTGGAGTTTGAGGTTGGGGACAAGGTGTTCCTAAAGGTGTCTCCCATGAAGGGAGTAGTGTGGTTTGGAAAGAAGGGGAAGATCAGTTCTCAGTTTATTGGTCTTTATGTAATTTTGTGGAGAGTGGGCAATGTAGCTTACAAGTTGGAGTTGCTTGCGAGTTTGGGTTTGGTTCATCCGGTCTTTCATATTTCTATGTTGAGAAAGTGTATTGGTGATCCTTCTTTGGTTGTTTCTTTGGAAGGGCTGGATATCTCAAATTCTCTATCCTATGAAGAGGTCTCGATTGAGATATTGGATAGGCAAGTTCGTCGGTTGCGGACCAAGGATGTGTCTTTCGGTTAAGGTTCTGTGATGGAACCATAAGGTGGAAGAAGCTACGTGGGAAGCGGAAGAGGACATGAAGTCCAAATATCCGCTCTTGTTTTCGGCTCCTAGTATTCGTGCGGAAGGTATATGTTCTTGAACACATCTTTATTTTCTGAGTTTGTTAAAGAAAGAGTTGCATATCTTGTATCTTTGTTTTTGGTCTTTGTAAAGGTAAGAGTAGAGACATCAAATGTAGGATTAATGTTTGATAATACAAATGACTCTGTGTGTGGTTATCCTTACCTTGTCTGCCATTTAGGAATGAATGTTCCTAGTGGGGGAGAATGTTACATCCTGGGTTGGGTTTATTTAGAAATTTTCCTTGAATTCGTTCCCCGAACCCAATACGACTCATGTGTATGAGTCGTATGGTGGGGTATGAATGGTATGGTCCTATTGTAAGCTAACCAGTGTTAGTTGGTGGGATGGTTTCGATCACTGAAATGGTCACGACTTAAGGGTACGGTCGTATCAGGGACTTGTATGGTGGACAATGTTTGATCTTTCTGATAATTCATCCTGCCAGGGATACGGATCATGGGTATGGATCATATGCTGAGGTTACGACTTGGTTAGATGATTCATATGTTAGACAATGTCTGATCCTAGGATTGAGGCTTGGATACGAGTGGTGGATACCAACCATATAGGAGGGTACGACTCGTAAGGATCAGTCGTATCCCTGTGATGGGTTTTTAAGGGACTTAAGTTGGGGTATTCTGGATATTTTTCTACTTACCCTAATTATGACCCATGACTTCTAATACACTTAGAAGGTTATTTACCCTATTACCCTTTTCATTAACATATAGAAAACTATCCCTAAACATTCAACAATTCTCTCAAGAGCTTTTGGGGTAAGAGAGCTAGGGTTTTAACTTAGGGATTAATTTGGGGCTTGCTTTGGTGATTTTTTTCTGTCATCTTTCTTGGTTTAAGGCATTTGTCTCTTCCCTACTTATTACTTCTAAAGTGGCATGGATTTTATGGATGTTTTCATGGTTTCAATGTAGCATGGTTTATGGTTTTCAACTATTATTTGGGGTTTTTGTTTGTAATGGATTGGTTATGATTTCCTATAATTTAATTATGCTTTTACATACATTAATGGTGGTTTTGGGAAATTGGATTGCATGGTAATGGTTTAATGGTCTTTGGAATTGATTTTGGTTATTTTTTACCCCCCAACGTGTTTGATAAAGTACTTATAAAGATATGTTCATTGCATTGACTTCTTTAAATGGAACTCTTGCTTGTTTTCAGTTTATGCATGAAACTATAAATGGTTTAAATAGTTTACAAAGGTTAAAGGCTAATTGGTTATGCTTGTGGAGAAAATGGAAGTCTCCCAAGAGGTTAATATGGTAAATAAAAAGGGCACTTGAGAGTTCATTTAACCTAAATAGTTTGGCTATGGGTAAATCTTGCAAGTATGATCGGTATGACAATACCACTAATAATTGGCCTTGGTTAATAAATGGTAATTGGATTGTTTGGACATGGTTTTAATCTGGGCATTAATGGCAGGATGTGTAACTAAGCCGTGGAAAGTGAAGGTTCTGGAGGGACCAAAATTGGAAACTCATGTTTGCTGATATAAGGGGTTTTCGATGGCTACATACGAGTGTCACGTTTTATATAAGAGGGATATACTAGTCATCCCATAGGATATTTCCTGATCGTGAAACTACATGCTCTGGGACTCTTTCAGCAGGGGGAGATGAACCCATACAACCCATGGGTGTGGTTAAACGACAAGGTTACACAACCCAGGTAAAGGTTTTAAATACATGTTAAACACGAATTCCCTTTACCGACACTTATATATGTGTGTGGTTGTATGCATCCTGGTTGGTTTTACTTGGTTGTTTAAATGACATTACTTTATTCTTATCCTAAGATACATGCTAACGGTCATTCGCTTACCCGTCTACTGGCGTCTGTATACCCACGATATGCAGGAACTAAATGTTAATTTCCTCCTATATAGTGATTGACTCGGGGACGATATTTAAATTGAAGTGGTGAGCTTTCATCTTTCCGGAAGACTTCATTTCATGATATGAATACTCGTAGACATTTTTTTTTGGACATTGGTTTTATCCATGGTTGGGGGCATGTCCCAACTGAATATTTTTATTCTTTTGGATAAAGGTCTTGTAGTACTTCTGGGGGTTAAAATGGGCGGGATCAGTATTGGTGTCGGCCTTGGCATTATAATAAGATGAGAGGCTGACATCATCAGACATGAGTTCTCACTGTTCCATTATATTACCTTTTGGGATTGATTCTCATATTATATTTTGATATTTTCTTTGGTTTTAGTATGGTATGGATGGTGGGTTTGGTATGGTCAGACTCGGTTGGATCGGTCATGGTTGTGACCCTATCCAGAGTTTTCATGAGAGCATTTACGCAATCTTGTTATATGCTAAAAAATTAGCCCATCTAAGGCCGTATAAGGTGGTTGGGTTGGGTCAAGAGGGCGGTCCCTGGTCCTAGTTAGACTTGCGATGCCCATTACATCTAGGCCCTGGTTTGGGTCGTGACACCCTACTTATCCTAATAAGATCCCACGACTTATATTGCACTTGGAGGATTATTTGCCCTATTATTATATCCTTAGACACTTAGAAAACACTTTTAGATCCTCTCTAAAATTCTTGGGCAAAGGAGGCTAGGGTTTTATCCTAAAGGCTTAATTCGTGGCTTGTGTCGGTGGTTTCTCTCAGTTAACTTCTCAATAAAGGCATGTTTTATTCCCTCATTGTTATTTCAAATTAAAGGCATGGTTTGTACAATGTTTGCAAGGTTTGAATGTTGTATGACTTGGGTTTTCAAATATGATTTGGTGTTTATGTTTCAAAATGCGTGGTTATGATTTTCCTATACTTTAATTATGCTTTTACATGCTTTAATGGCGGTTTTGGATAATTGGATTGCATGGGAATGGTTATTTGGTAGTGGATTTTGGTTTTGGAAATACTATGCCCCCAATGTGTTTGATAAATTGCCTATAACAATGTTTTCACTATACTATTGGATTTTCAATGGAACTTATGCATGGTTTAAACTTGGTAATGGAACCCTAAATAGTTAAATAGATTTAGAATGATTTAAAGGAATGGTTTGGCTTAATAAATCTACTTGTGCGGTACATGGGAATTCCCCTAGTAAATCAGATAATATGATCTATGGGTAGATTAGAATCCCATAATCACTAAAAGGTTTTTCTATGGATAAATCTTGCAAGAATTGGTTCGTATGACGATACCACTATTAATGGCCTTGGTTAATAAATGGATAATAGTTTGGTTACTTGAAAAATGATTTTAATTGGGATTAAAGAGGGAGGTGTAGCAAATCCATGAAAGGTGGAGGTCCCGAGGGGACCAAAACTGGATACTCATATTTGCCGATGTGAGGTTTGGTCCTTGGTGACCATATGTATGATGTCACACTTTATATTGGGGGATGTACTAGTCATCCTAGGGTACCTTCCTTGGTCGTGCAGCTATACGCACTGGAGCCCTTTCAGCAGAGGGAGCTAAACCCATATAGCCTGTAGGTGGTTTAGGACGATAAAGCTACAACACCCAGGTAAATGTTTTAAATGTATGCTAAACTCAGTTCCCTCTTCCTCACATGGTTGTATATATTTGTATAGTTGCGTGTATTATAGATGGTTTACTTGGCTTTATAAATGGCATTATTTTGTCCTTATCCTAAGATCAGGCTAGCATTCACCCGCTAACACATCTTTGGGCGGCTGTATACCCATGCTATGCAGGAACCAACTGTTCTACTCCTCCTACATAGTGATTGACTTAAGACAACTGTTGGATTGAAGTGGTGAGCTTCCATCTTTCTGAAAGGCTCTATTTCATAAATGTTGTTTTATACTTTGGATTTCCTTTGGATTTTGGTTTTGGATATGGTTGGGGGCATGTCCTTACCAAATTTTATTATTCTTTTGGTTAGAGGCTTTGTGGTACTACTATGGGTCGGTGTGAGCGTGATCGGTATGGGTGTTATCCTTAGCATTGTCATTAGAATAGAGACTGACACTATATCTCTGTATTTCTTACTGTTCCATCATTTTTTAATTTTGGGATTAATTATATTATGTCATGGTATCCATTTGATTTATGGCCTTTGATTTTGGTATTTGTTGGTTTGGTCGGTACGAGAGGTCAGACGGACTCGGTTGGGTCGGTCACGATCATGATCCTATCCCTGAGTCTTGACATGAATAATAATGCTATCTTGTTATATGTTTGAAACTCAGCCAACTCAGGGCAAACAACTGTAGGTTGGGTTGGGTAACAGGGGTGGTCTCAGGTTCCGTTCAGACTTAGGATGTATGATAAGGCCCCGGGATACATCGTGTCAAGTTCGTAACAGAGCTTTAGGTTCATGGTCAATTGGGTAAGTCCACAAAGTTGTGTCTGGTAGAGTCCCTTTTAAGGGCGTGTAGCATGCCACACTCGTAAGAGAGAGGCTACAAGGAATTTAGAAATATTTTACTTTCTTGGTACTTTATTTTCAAGCTTGGAGTTTAAGTTTTGGATCCTTCTCTAATTCTTGTTTATTCGTCTTTCAGTTACTACCTCATAGATCTGGAACACAAGAAAACTCTTTTGTCATATCTGGGGATAATGTAGAAGGGACACAAGGGATCCATACTCAGTCCAGGGGTCCTATCCCTGATATTTTTAGAGTTTCTCCGATTGCTACTAGTTCTCCTTAAGGTGAGGTAACTAATGCAGAGTTTTGCCAATCTATTCATGATATTGCTCAGTTGGTTACTGCACAGGCTGAGTAGGATGTATTTGGTGGATTGTCTGCTGAGGCCACAAGGGTTGGTTAGTTTATGAAGATGAGTCCTCCTACATTTACAGGCGTGAAGGTGGAGGAGGATCCTCAGGCTTTCTTGGACAAAATAAAGAAGATATTCAGGGTAATGTAGGCTATTAATATGAAAGGTGTGAACTTTGCATCTTATCAACTCAAAGATGTCGCATCCCAGCAGTACGAGGAATAGGATAAGGTAAAGGGAGATGTTGAGGATATGTCCTTATGAGAGGCTTTTTCTAATGCCTTCTTGGATTATTTCTTTCCCTAAGAGCTGAGGGAAGCAAAGATGGAGGAGTTTGTGAATCTTAAGCAAGGAAGAATATCTGTCAAGGATTATGCTTTGAAATTTCATCAACTGTCAAGGTATGCTCCTGATTTGCCGGCTGACATAAGGGCGAGGATTAGGAAGTTCTCTTCTGGACAGAACCAGGATCTAATCTTAGAAAGAAAGACTGTTTTTTTGATTAAGGATATGGACATTTTTAGGCTGAGTATTCATATGCAGCAGGTGGAGGATGAGAAAAGAAAACAGGTAGAGTTTTAAGATAGGTAGAGTAAGAGGAGCAAGTTCTCTAAGCAAGGCGGTGCTCAGCAACAGAGAAGTCGGGGTGGAGGTAAATGGCAAAAGAAGAAGTGGGGAAGTTTTGGTTCCTTCTCTATGGATAGTGCTCCTTACCCAAAATAGTCAGATGATAGGCGTCAGGGTAGTGATAATTTTTAGGCACAGGGTGCCTAATTACAGAAAAGTGAGGCCCAGTCGGTTTCTTCATGCCTTTCTTGTTGGTTTTGTGGTCGTCCTCACCAGGGTTATTATGAAGAAGGAAGGGACAAATATTTTAGGTATGTCAGGCCTTTTGCTTAGGAATTATCCCGTCAATAAGGTGGCTACGAGAGTGAACAAGGTTCATATGGCTTCATTTTTTGCTCCTGCACCTGGTGGTGCAGTATCTACATTTTTTACTGGTCGTGGTTCTGGTGTTGGTCGGAATAGGTTATATGCTCTTGCACCTTGGTAGGAATATGAGTCATCGCCTGATGTCGTTATTAGTATATTTCAACTCTTTTCTTGTGACATATATTGTCTGCTTAATTCGGGGTCTACTCTCTCTTATATAACCCCATATATGGATATGTGTATTGATTTTTATCCTGAGGTTGTGTTGGATATTTTTTCTATTTCTACCCTAGTAGGTGACTTGATTATTGCTAAGAGAGTCTATAGGGTGTGTGTGGTAGCTATTGGTAGCAAGTAAACCTTGGTGGACCTATCTGAGCTAGATATGGTGGTTTTTGATGTTATTCGATGGATGGATTGGTTGCATTCTTTCTATGTAAACTTAGATTATCGGACCCATAAGGTTGTCTTTAGGTTTCCTGGTGAACCGATTATTGAGTGGAAGGGTGGTTCTCTTGCTCCTAGGGGGAGGTTTATTTCTTATCTTAGAGCTCAGAGATTGATCTCTAAAGGTTGTCTCTATCATTTGATTTGGGTTAAAGATTCTAACTCTGAGGGTCCATCTTTGCAATCAGTTCTGCTGGTTAATGAGTTTCTCGAGGTCTTTTCGAAAGATATTCTTGGTATTCCCCCGGATAGGGAATTAGAGTTTGGTATTGATTTGATTTTGGACACTCGTCCAATATCTATTCCTCTTTATAAAATGGCTCTGGCTGAGTTGAGGTAACTTAACGAGCAACTTAAGGATCTTCTCGATAAGGGGTTTATTGATAACGCTCAATCTACAACTCTCATAAGAGTGTAAAGCGGTCGTTGTCAAATATATAACCCAACTGGGTTGGGTATCGATCCCACAGGGAATAGCCGGTCAATGAGTAAGTAAAGATTACTAGGCTTTTGGAGCAAGTCTCGTAAAAAGGGGGGATTTTAACATGCAAGTAATGTAAACAACGTAATAAAAACAACAAATAAAGGAGTAAAAACGGTTTGCTTAGTTGGTCTTTGATCAATGAGAATTGAGAAGTTGGGGTTATGTCCACCTTATGAGTTGTACGTCTCTATTGGCTATGGGTTGTGTGGAATTCAGACATGCATGTGCTTATAGAGAATTGTATTCGATGGTAAATCCAGGCGTCTTTCGAACTTAACCAGGACTATTTCACTTTAACTCTTTCGAGCTTAACGCGTATCTAACAGTACGAATTCTCCAAGAGGTTAATCCAGTTACGGCACTAACTTTTTAACAGGGGTTGGTGCCCTATTACCTTGACATTATCTCTTTTCCAGACATATAACTTTTCTTTAGAACAAGTTAATGCTATACTGGCGTATTCTATGCGTTTGCAACCACAAAGAATTTAGATTAAGATGAAGAGAATAATGATATAAGCAGCATACGTGTCACGAATTCACAAACTCATAGCAATAGATAATATCTCATATGGCTTCCATAACCCCAACAAAGAAGTTTAGTTACCCATGAGTGCGAAGGAAATCACAATAGACATTATTAATATACCACAATAAAAATCTCGTGTAGTAAGGTGTGGTGTGGCATTTTTGGGCGTGAACTCCCTTGCAGAGTAACGTTTCTCTTGTTGTGGAAATTAAGAATTGAATAGATGAATAAAAAGTAGAATTAAAAGTAGAAGAATTGTTTTCAGAGTTAAAAGTAATGGAAGAATGATCAAAATCTCTAGCAGAATAGGGTATTTATAATACTCCTATCCTATTCCTACTAAGCTACTGCATTACTTAACCCAATCCTACTGGGTTACTGCATCATTATCCTACTCCTAATAAGTTACTGCTAGTCCCCAAAGTCTTTAGAATTGCTGTTTTTGCCCGGGACAGATTTTCCATGCGCCTCCTTTGGTCCTTGGCGTCCAAGTTTTGCTTTCCTCCTTTCGTGAAGCTTTCTTTGGCGTCAAGTTATCCATAAAATGCTGAATTCTGCATCATTTATACCTGAAAACTTGCTAATCACGTTCGTTAGCTCACTTACAGGAAAAAGGACTAAAAGTGCATGAAATATATAATTTGTCCTCAAAACTTAGCTGAAATATAGGCAAAATATAGCACTATAGGCGTGTAAATTCGCCTATCATCATTTATTCATCCTAGTGTGTCTCTGTAGGGTGCACCAGTGTTGTTCGTGCGCAAGAAGGATCATTCCCTTCGGATGTGCATTGACTATTGACACTTGAATAAGGTAACGGTCTAGAACAAGTATCCTCTTCCAAGAATTGATGATTTGTTTTACCAATTGCAAGGGGCCAAGTTCTTTTCTAATATAGATCTTCGATCTTGGCATCATTAGTTTAAGATTAGGGAGAAGGATAACCTAAGATGGCTTTTCATACTCGGTATGGTCACTTTGAATTCATGGTGATGTCATTTGGTTTGACTAACGCCCCGACGATATTTATGGATTTGATGAACAGGGTGTTCAGGCAGTATTTGGATCTTTTTATTGTTGTATTTATTGATGATATCCTGGTTTACTCTAAGAGTGAGGTGGATCATACTAATCACCTCCGTGTGGTGTTGTAGACCTTGAAGGAATAACACTTGTATGCTAAATTCTCTAAGTGTGAGTTTTGGTTGAACACTGTGACTTATCTTTATCATATTATTTCTAGTGAGGGGATCATGATGGATTCTCAAAAGGTGGCTGTGGTTAAAAGGTGGCCTCGACCCATGACTCTATCTGACATTCAAAGTTTCTTGGGCTTGGCTGGGTATAATCGACGGTTTGTGGAAAGCTTCTCGAGTATAGATGCTCCTTTGACTAAGTTAACTTAGAAAAAGGTAAAGTTTTTGTGGTCGGATGCTTGTGAGAGAAGTTTCGAAAGGTTGAAAGATAAGCTAACTTTTTCTTCTATTTTGGCATTGTTTGAAGGTAACGATAGGTTTGTGGTTTACTGCGATGCATCTCGGGTGGGGCTTGGTTGTGTTTTGATGCAGCATGGGAAGGTGATTGCCTATGCTTCAAGGCAGTTGAAGGTACATGAGAGGAACTATCTTACTCATGATTTAGAACTTTTGGTGGTGGTTTTTGTATTAACAATATGGCGACATTATTTGTATAGTGTACACATGGATATCTTTTCTAATCATAAGAGTTTGTATTATGTGTTCACCCAAAAAAAGCTAAATCTCAGGCAGAGGAGATGGTTGGAGCTTTTCAAAAATTATGATATAAGCATTCATTATCACCCAGGTAAGGCTAACGTGGTTGCTGATGCTCTTAGCAGGTTATCCATAGGGAGTTTGGCTCTACTGGAAAAGAAAAAACGGGAATTGGTGAAGGGTATTCACCGCTTTGCTAATCTTGGGGTTCATCTCTTGGACTCCAGGGATAGTGGTGTGATGGTTCAGGAAGTGGTTCGGTCATCTCTTGGTGCAGAGTTTAAAGAGAAGCAAGTTCTAGATCCTATCTAGATAAAATTTAAGAGTGATATTGAAGAGCAAAAGGTAGTGGTATTTGAGATTAGTGGCGATGGTACTTTACGATACCAAGGGAGGTTATGCATTCCTGCTGTCGATGGGTTGCGGCAAAGAATTTTAGCTGAGGCACATGAATTGTGATATGTTTTTCATCCCGTCTCTACGAAGATGTATCATGATCTCAATGAAGTATATTGGTGGAATGGTATGAAAAGGGATGTGGCTGATTTTATAGCCAAATGCATGGTATGTCAACTAGTTAAGATTGAGCACACGAGGCCTAGTGGGTTGTATCAAGAAATTGAGTTGACCGAATGAAAATAGGAGGTGATCAATATGGATTTCATTATGGTCTTCCTCGGTCTCGAAACCAATTTGATTAGATTTGGGTCATCGTGGATAAGATGACAAAGTCCTCTTATTTCTTGCCAGGACGGACTAACTTTTTGGCAGAGGATTATACGAAGCTGTATCTTTATGAGATTGTGAAGCTGTTTAGGGTGCATGTTTTGATTATCTCTGACCATGGTACATAATTTTTGTCTCACTTATGGCGGTATTTTCAGAAGGGTTTAGGGACTAAGGTGAGTTTGAGTACTGCTTTTCATCCGCAGACGGATGATCAAGCAGAAAGAACTATTCAGACTCTGGAAGATATGCTTCTGCATGTGTGATTGACAATGGTGGAAATTGGGTTGAGCATTTAGCTCTTATAGAGTTTGCTTATAATAATAACTATCATTCTAGTGTTAGTGTGGACCCTTTTGAGGTATTGTATGGTATGAGGTGTAGATCTATTATTGGTTAGTTTAAGCTTGGTGAGGCGGATATGAATGGTCCTGATTTGGTTTATCAAGCTCTGGAAAAGGTTAAGGATTTGAGATAGGCTAAAAGCTGCTCAAAGTCGCCCAAAGTCTTATGTGGATGTAAGGCGTAGAGACTTGGAGTTTGAGGTTGAGGATAAGGTGTTCCTCAAGGTATCTTCTATGAAGGGAGTAATGCGGTTTGACAAAAAGAGGAAGCTCAGTCCCCGGTATATTGGACCTTATGAGATTTTGCGGAGGGTTGGTAATGTTGCTTATGAAGTACGGTTTCCTTCTAGTTTAGCTCCATCCATTTGATATTTCATGTTTCCATGTTGAGGAAGTGCATTGGTGATACTTCTTTGGTTGTTCCTTTGGATGGTTTGGGTATCTCAGATTCTCTATCTTATAAAGAGGGTTCGGTTGAGATATTGGATCGGCAGGTTCGTCGATTACAGACTAAGGATGTGGCCTTAGTTAGGGCTCTATGGCGGAACCACAAGGTGGAAGAGGCTACTTGGGAAGCGGAGGAGGACATGACGTCCAAGTATCCTCATTTGTTCTTGGCTTTGGATATTTATATGGAAGGTACATTTTCTTGATGTATAATTTGATAATGCAAATGACTCTACTTGATTTCCTTGCATCTTTGTTAAAGGTAAGAGTAGAGGCATCTAAGGGGTATAAGTAGTGTTGGAGCTACCTAGTCCGTCATTCGAGGACGAATGTTCCTAGTAGAGGAGATTAAAACAGTCTGGTTTCTGGACCCTAGAAAATTTCTTGTAATTCTGGACTCTGGACCAAATATGACTCATAGGTACGAGCCATATAATGGGCTACGGATGTTATGGTCCAGTCGTATGCTGACCAGTGTTGTTTGATGGGATGGATTTAGTCACTGGAATAGATATGATTTTGGTGGTACGAGTCATATTGGTGGATACGAATTGTTAGGTTCCTTCACTTGATCTTAAACTTGGTAACTTAACTTCAGTCTGAGTACGAGTGGCTCACCTGGAGCCGTAAGTTAGGGTACGAGTCGTACCATGGACTTGTATAGGGAACAATGTTCAATTCTCTTGGGATTCCTTCTTGCCAGGGGTACGGATCATGGGTTTGAGTCGCATACTTGGATACGACATAGTTTGAGGGGGTCGTACCTTGGTCAGTGTTGGGTCCAAGAGAGGTGGCCTTGGGTACGAGTAGTGGGTACCACTCGTACAGGTTGGATACAATTTGTAAGGGTCAGTCGTACCCTATGTAGGGATTTTTGGGGAGTTTAAGTGAGGGAAATCTGGATATTTTCCCACTTATCCTAATAAGGTCCCACAACTTATATTGACCTTGGAAGGTTATTTTCCCTATTATTCTATCTTTAAACACTTATAAAACACTCTTAAATCCTCTCTAAAATTCTTGGGCAAAGGAGGCTAGGGTTTCATCTTAAAGGCTTAATTCGTGGCTTGTGTCGGTGATTTCTCTCCATTAACTTCTCAATAAAGGCATGTTCTCTTCCCTCATTGTTATTTCAAATTAAAGGCATGGTTTGTACAATGTTTGCATGGTTTGAATGTTTTATGGCTTGAGTTTTCAAATATTATTTGGGGGTTTTGTTGTTAAATGCTTGGTTATGGTTTCCCTATGCTTTAATTATGCTTTTACATGCTTTAATGGTGGTTTTGGATAATTGGATTGCATTGGAATGGTTATTCTGGTAATGGATTTTGGTTTTGGAAATACTATGCCCCCAATGTGTTTGATAAATTGGAGTAAATACATAATTACCCCCTGATCTTGTCCGAATTTTGCAAAAAGACACCTAAACTTTAACTTCGACCTATTACCCCACGAATCTTCTTTATTCCGTTGCAAATACACCATTTTGACCCTCTGCGTGTATACACGCACTACAAATGCGTGAAAAGGCAAAAAATTAACTTTTTTGACCAATTAGAAGCTGCCACGTGCAAATAATTTAATATATAATTTATATATTTTTTAAATCAATATTGATTTATTTTTTAAAATTATTTCATAACCCCCCACCCTCCCACCCCTACCCCCGCAACCCCACTCATCCACCATTGTCTTCTTCCCCAACTTCTTCTTAATCACCATAACTCAACAACAACATCAATTACAATAACAACATCAATTACAACAACAACAACATCAATTAAAGTAACAACAACAACATCATTATCACCATAATTTTAAAAAGAAAATCTGATGTACAATCTCCATTTTAATGGAGCTTTAAGCTCCATTTTAATGGAGGGAACTGGATGAAAATGGAGGAGGGAGGTGTTGGACGGGGTAGGGGTGGGGAGGTGGGGTCATAAATAAAAATAGAGCTTAAAGCTCTATTTTAATAGAGGAAACTAGACGCGGGGGGAGGGGGGTTATGTTGGACTCGGGGTAGGGTGGGGGGTTGATAAATTAAATAAAAAGGAAAACATTTATTAAAAAAATAAATAAAATATAAAATTAAAAATATTTGACATGTGGCAGCACCTGATTGGTGTGTGCATTTACTCTTTTTTTGTGACTGAGATTCAACAAAAAATGGTGTATTTGTAATGAAATAAAGAAGAATCGTGGGGTAATAGGTTGAAATTAAAGTTTAGGTATCTTTTTGCAAAACTCGGACAAAATCAGTGGGGTAATTATGTATTTACTCAATAAATTGCCTATAACAATGTTTTCACTATACTATTGGATTTTTAATGGAACATATGCATGATTTAAACTTTGTAATTGAATCCTAAATGGTTAAATGGTTTTGGAATGATTTAAAGGAATGGTTTAGCTGAATAAATCTACTTGTGCGGTACATGGGAATCCCCCAAGTAAATTGGATAATATGATCTATGGGTACATGAGAACCCTTTGATTACTAAAAGGTTTGGCTATGGATAAATCTTGCAAAAATAGGTTGGTATGATGATACCACTATTAATGGCCTTGGTTAATAAATGGATAATGGTTTGGTTACTTGAAAAATGGTTTTAATTGGACTTAAAGGGGGAGGTGTAACAAAGCTGTTGAAGGTGGAGGTCCCTAGGAGACTGAATTTGGAAACTCTTATTTTCCGATGTGAGGTTTGGTCCTTGGTGACCGTGTGCATGATGTCACACTTTATATTGGGGGATGTACTAGTCATCCCAGGGTACCTTCCCTGGTCATGCAGCTACACGCCCTGGGGCCTTTCAGCAGGGGGAGATGAACCCACATAGCCCGTGGGTCGTTTAAGATGGCAAAGCTACATAGTCTAGGTAAAGGTTTTAAATGCATGCTAAACCCGGTTCCCTCTTCCTTGCATGGTTATATATATATATATATGTATGGTTGTATGCATTATGAATGGTTTTACTTGGCCTTATAAATGACATTATTTTATCCTTATCATGAGATCATGCTAGAGTTCACCGGCTAACCCGTCTCTGGGTAGCTGTATACCCACGCTATACAGAAACCAACCGTTCTACAACTCCTACATAGTAATTGACTCGGGGACAACTGTTAGATTGAAGTGGTTAGCTTCCATCTGTACAGAAGTCTCCACTTCATTGATGTTGTTTTATACTTTGTATTTCTTTTAGATTCTGGTTTTGGCTATGGTTGGGGGCATATCCCAATCGGATTTTATTACTCTTTTGTATTAGAGGCTTTGAGGTACTACTATGGGTCGGTATGAGTGATATCGATATGGTTGTTAGCCCTAGAATTGTCATTGGAATAGAGATTGACACCATATCTCTGGATTTCTCACTATTTCATTTCTTTTCATTTTGGGATTAATTATATTATGTCATCGTAACTATTTGGTTTATGGCCTTTGATTTTGGTATTGGTTGGTTTGGTCGGTACGGGAGGTCGGACGAACACGGATGGGTCGGTTAGGGTCGTGATCCTATCCCAGAGTCTTGACATGAACAATAACACTATCTTTTTGTATGTTCAAAACATTGGTGACATGGTCCGGTCCCTGGGCCATGTCGTAATGGGCAACTCAAGTCACACCTTGGACCGGAGACAACCCCCGTTACCCAACCCAACCTACAACCGCCTGCCCTGAGCTGGTTAAATTCTAAACATATAACAAGATAGTGTTATTGTTCATATCAAAACTCTGGGATAGGATCATGACCGTGACCAACCCAATCGTACCAAACCAACCCAACCTAACCATACCTAACCAAACCAAGACAAGGGCCATGAACCAGGCCATAACCAAAGAGAATACCAAAACATAATATGATAATCAATCCAAAAATGTAATATGATGGAATAGTGAGAAATTATAACTGATGATGCTAGCCTCCCTGCTTATTCCAATGCCAAGGCTCACACCAATACCGATTCCGCCTATTCTAACCCAGAAGTACCACAAAGCATCTATCCAAAAGAGTAAACGAATTCGGTTGGGACATTCCCCCAACCATGGCTAAAACCAATATTCAAAATAAAGTCAAATCATTTAACAATAACCATAACATGAAATGATGCCCTACGTAAGGATGGAAGCTCACCACTTCAGTCCAAATACTATTCTCGAGTCAATCACTATGTAGGAGGAGAAGTACGCTCGATTCCTACATAGCGTGGGTATACAACCTCCAGTATATGGGTTAGTGGGTGAACGATAGCATGAATCTCAAGATAAGGATAAAATAATACCAGTCATCAAATACAAGTAAAACCATACAATTTACACAATCATACATATATATATATATATAACCATGCCGGGAAAGGGAACTGTGATTAGCATGCATTTAAAACCTTAGCCTGGGCTATGTAGCTTGGCCGTCCTAAACCACCCACGAGCGATATGGTTTCAGTTTCCCCTGATGAAAGGGCCTCCGTGTGTCTAGCCGCATGACCAGGAAATATCTCATGGGATGACTAGTACATCCCCCAATAGTGTGACACATGCACATGGTCCATTAAGACCAATCCTCATATTAGCAAATATGAGTTTCTAGTTTTGGTCCCCCTCGAGACCGCCACCTTCCACGGATTTGCTACATACTTCGCCATTATTGCGCAATTAAAACTAATTTCCAAATAACCAAATAATTATCTATTTATTAACCAAGGACAATATTAGTGGTATCGTCATACTACTCCTTACTTGCAAGTAATATCCTTAGCCAAACCATTTAGGTTAAGGGGACCTTAGGTGCCCTTCCAATTACCATATTAAATCCACTTGGGAGACATCCGTATCCACACAAGCATAACCATTTTTCCTTTAGTCTTCTCAAACCATTTAAATCATGCATAATTCCCTTACTAAGTTTAAAACATGCAAGAGTTCCATTAAAAGAAGTCAATGCAATGAATATATCTTTATAAGTATTTTATCAAACACCTTGGGGGCATAATATAACCAAAACCAATTCCAAAGACCATTAAAACATTATCATACAATTCAATTATCCAAATCCTCCATTAATGCATATAAATGCATAATTAAAAACCATTACAAACCATTACCAATCATTCATAACCAAACCCCCCCAAATCATACTTGAAAACCATAATCATGAAAAGTAAAACCATGAAATAAATCATATAAATCATGCCTTTAGTTGAAATTAATGAGGGAATAGAATCATGCCTTATACCGAAGAATTGACAAAAAAAATCACCAAGACATGCCCCAGAGAAATCCTCAAGATAAAATCCTAGCCTTCTTGCCCCAAAATCTCTTGAGAGAATTGTGGAGTGTTTTGGAATAATTTCTAAGTGTTAATGAATAGAATAATAGGATAAATAACCTCATAAGTGTATTACATGTTGTGGGTCCTAATTAGGGTAAGTAGGGAAATGTCCACAATATCCCCACTTAAATCCCTTAAAAACCCATCATAGGGATACGACTTACCATACGAGTCGAACCATCCCAAGACGATCGGTACCCACTATTTGTATCCAAACCTCAACCCTTGGATTAAACACTATCCGGTATACGACTCATCCAACCATGTCATAATCACAGCATACGACCCATACCCTCTATCCATATCCCTGGAAGACTCAAATCCTTAGAGGATTAAACACTGGCCACCATACGAGTCATGGATACGACTCGTACCAAAGATTAGGACTCCCCGTGAGCCACTCGTACTCAGATCCAACTTAAGTGACCATTTTTAAGATTAAGTAAAGGAATCCTATGATTCATAGCTAACCATATGACTTGTACCACCAAGTCCTACCCATTCCAGTGACAAAAACCATCCCACCAACCAACACTGGTCAGTATAGGATAGGACCATACCATCCGTACCCCAGTATAAGGCTTGTACCCATAAGTCATATTGGGTCCAGAGAATAGACATTCCAGGAAATTCTAAGAGTCAGAACCCAGGGTGTTTCATTCTCCTCCACTAGGAACATTTATCCACGAATGACAGAGTAGGTAGCGCAAACATTACTTACACCCCTTAGATGTCTCTACTCTTACCTTAAACAAAGATGCAAGGAAATCAAGTAAAGTCATTTGCATTATCAAATTATGCATCAAGGAAACATGTTTTTTGCATGAATATCCAAAACCGAGAAAAAATGCAGATACTTGGACTTCACGTTCTCTTCCACTTCCCAAGTAGCTTCTTCCACCTTATGGTTCCACCATAGAACCTTAACCAAAGCCACATCCTTGGTACGCAATAGATGAACTTTCCTATCTAATATCTAAATCGGGACCTCTTCATAGGATAGAGAATTCGAAATACCCAATCCTTCTAATGGAACAACCAAAGAAGGATCACCAACACACTTCCAATGGAACAACTGAAGAAGGATCACCAACACACTTTCTCAACATAGAAACATGGAAGATCGGATAAAACAAACTTAAGCTAGATAGAAACTCCAACTCATAAGCAATATTGCCAACTTTTTGCAAAATCACATAAGGACCAACATATTGAGGACTGATTTTCCCCCTTTTGCTAAATCACACCACTCCCTTCATAGGAGACACCTTGAGGAATACCTTATCCCCGACCTCAAACTCTAACTCTCTACACCTAATATCTGTATAGGACTTTTAGCGACTTTGGGCAGCCTTAATCATATCCCGCTAACCTTGACCTTTTCCATAGCATAATAAATGAAATCCATGCCAAATATGTCTGCCTCCCCAAGATCAAACCAACCAATAGGAGATCTACACCTTTTTTCATACAAATTCTCAAAAGGAGCCATACCAATACTCGAATGATAGCTATTTTTGTAATCAAACTCCATCAAAGGTAGATGCTCAACCCAATTGCCACCATAGACAATTACACAGGCCCAAAGAATATCCTTCAATGTCTGAATAGTTCTCTCCGCTTGCCCATCCGACTGCAGATGAAAAATAGTACTCAGACTAACCTTAGTCCCCAACCCCTTCTAGAAAGACCGCCAGAAGTGAGACGTAAACTGCATACCATGATAAAAAATAATCAAAATAGGCACCCCATGCAGTGTGACAATCTCCTGAAGATATAGCCTGGCATAATCCTTCATAAAAAAGGTAGTCTGCACAGGAAAGAAATGAGTGGACATTATCATCCTATCTATGTTGACCCAAATCCAATCATATTGATTCCAAGATCGAGGAAGACCGGTAACGAAGTCCAAATTGATCACTCCCCACTTCCATTCAGGAAAATCAATTTCTTGATACAACCCTCCCGGCCTTATATGCTTAACCTTAACTTATTGACACACCATACACTTAGCCATAAAATCAACCACATCTCTCTTCATGCCATTCCACTAATATATTTCCTTGAGATCATGATACATCTTAGTTGAGATGGGATGAACAACATAGCATGACTCATGCACCTCAACTAAAACCTTTTCCCACAACCTGTTGACATTAGGAACACACAGCCTCTCTTGATACCGTAAAGTACCATAACCACTGATCTCAAACACCACTACCTTTTGCCCACCAACATCACTCTTGATTTTCATCAAGACAGGATCCATCACTTACTTCTCATTAATCTCTGCACGAAGATATGATCGAACCACCTATTGTACTATCACACTACCATCCTTAGAGTCCAAAAGATGAACTCTAAGATTATCTAAGCGGTGAATATCATTCACCAATTCTTACCTTCTCTCCCGTACATGAGCCAAAATCCCCATGGATAACCTGCTAAGAGCATCAACAACCATACTAGCCTTACCTGGGTGGTAGTGAAGACTCATATTATAATCCTTGAGAAGCTCAAGGTATATCCTCTTCCTGATATTAAGCTCTTCTGAGTGAACACGTAATGAAGACTCTTGTGATCATAAAAGATATCCATGTGAACACCATACAAATAATACCGCCATATTTTCAAAGCAAGGAAAATCGCTAACAGTTTAAAATGATGGGTAAGATAATTTCTCTCATGTACCTTCAACTTACTGGAAGCATAGGCAACCACCTTCCCATGCTACATCAAAACATAACCAAGCCCTACCTGAGAAGCATCACAATAAATTACAAACCCATCATTGCCCTCTGACAAACTCAGGATTGGAGCCAAAGTCAACTTATCTTTCAACTTCTCAAAACTCCCTTCACAAGTATTTGAGCAAGAAAACTTAACCTTCTTCTGAGTCAACTTAGTAAAAGGAGTAGCTATCGAAGAAAAGCTTTCTATAAACTACCTATAATACCCGGGTAAGCCCAAGAAGCTCCAAATATCAGATAAATTCATGGGCCTAGGCCACCTCTTCACTGCAACAAACTTTTGAGGATCCTCTATGATCCCTTCACTAGAAATTATATAACCTAAAAAGTCACAATTTTCAACCAAAACTCTCACTTAGAGAACTAGTATACAACTATTATTTTTTTAAGGTCTATAATACCACACAGAGGTGATTAGCATAATCCACCTCACTCTTTGAATAAACCAAAATATAATCAATAAAAACAATGATGAAGAGATCCAAATACTACCTGAAAAATCTGTACATCATGTCCATAAATGCTGGCGGAGCATTGTTCAACCCAAATGACATCACCAATAACTCAAAATGCCTATACCGAGTATGAAAAGCCATTTTAGGGATATCCACTTCCCTAATCTTAAGCTGATGGTACCCAGACTAAAGATCTATCTTGGAAAAGAACTTGGTACCTTGAAACTGGTCAAACAAGTCCTCTATCTGAGGAAGAGAATACTTTTTCTTGACCGTCACCTTGTTTAACTACCTTTAGTCAATGTACATCCAAAGTAAACCATCCTTCTTGTGCACAAATAACACCGGTGCACCCTATGGAGAAACACTAGGATGAATAAATCCCTTTCATATAAAATCCTTAAGTTGCTCCTTTAGTTCCCTTAACTCATCCTGATCCATTATATACGGAGAAATAGAAATTGGATGAGTGGCTAGAAGAAAATCAATACAAAACTCTATTTCTCTATCCGGAGGAACATAAGGAAGATTATCCAGAAAGACCTCTAGATACTCATTAACCACAGGGACCGATGAAAAATAAGAACCTTCCAATTTAGAATCTTTAACTCGGACCAAGTGATAATGTGATACCCTGTTGTAATACCCCGTACATTTTTAAGCTAGAAATAAAATCTTTATTCCTACGAGTGTAATATCTAGTACCGTGATTCATACTTGAATACATGTTTCATGATCATTAACCTAGCAAGAAGAAATATTATGAGGTGGGAAAGATGTTAATAAGTGTCACTTAGAGCAAAGTGAGCTAAGAGCTTTTGATTCGGCCAATTTTTGGCGTTTGATTTCTCAAAGGTCATCTTTGAACGAGTATAACTTTATGTATATATGGAATTTGGTAGATTAATACCCACCAAATTGTAAATAATTGAATTAGCTTTCCAACGATCTCAATTTCCCCTTAATCCTATACCCGAGCAAAACGTTTTGGCTTTGCAAAGGGGTGTGCGTCACCTAACAATCGCAAACATTCAAAGGAATGAGTTTACCATATGGTGTGGGTCACAAACCTTAAGTTTTTCCATAGATTGTGCGACATAAACCTTAAGGTATTCCATGGGTTGTGCGTCGCAAACCCTATGGCCAAGCGGCGTAGACACTCTATTTTTGAGTTATTTCAAGGGAAACTAAGTCATTTGACACCTCATAAATGTCCCTAATCATAACTACATGAGATTAATAGATCCTAAACACATTTTAACCTTATTAACATCATCAGTTCATCGTCTAAAATATAAGAGGATAAAAATAACTATGGTTTGCACAATCAAGCTTAAAGGTCCAACCTTTTCACAATTTTGTCGTCATTAAGGTATGTGGGGTTATGAACAAGCATACTTCTTTTATGATTGTACCCAAAACTAGTTTTAAAAGTTGAATTTACTAGAATTTTATTTAGGGTTCATACCCGATTATCACTACTTGAAGTTTATTAAGTTATAAGTGATTTAAGTGTTGAATTGAATATCTACTTTCACATGTTTATGCGTGAGACTTGATTTCACATATTGAGAATTGAATTTCATTATCTTGACTAGAATTGTTAAAGTATTTCAAGATTATTACTGTTGAGCATGAAGTTTGTTGTGATTTGACTTGATTTTCAAGCATTGGTTATAAGCTCTGTGTTTAAGCCTTGATATTTTAAGAAAGGTGATGTTTAAGCATTCTTTGATAAGCATGTATTCAGTTTTTAAGCAAGATTTGATCTTTTGATCCTTAGATAAGATATGGAATCCACATATTTAGTTTTGATTACAGTTTAAAACAGACTGATGCATAAATGGTTTTCATTATAAACCCTTATGCTATTTTAAGGTGGGTTTTCTACAGAATGAGCATATAAGTAAGGGAGTAGTATTTACCACCGAGTTGGGTATGTGTCTTAGTTCACATGCCCTAGAACTATGAGCCAACGTAGGTTTAAATTATTTGGATTATTCCCATTTATATGGATGCTGATACAAATTGTTATCACTCAGCTCAGGTTATACTCCTTGGCAAGAGTATGATACCTCTCACCAATGTGAGGTTTTTCCATTAGAGAAACTAGATGTTGGACACCATGAATGGTGTATGTTGGTTAGAAGAACCTCCCTAAGTCCTTAAAATAGAATAATAGAATAGCTTTTAGAAATTAAGTGTAAAGGCTCACAATTTTACTCAGATATTATTTTACATAAGACATTAGCTATGAGATTTTCAGATTTTAGTTTATAGATGATAAAGGCGAGTCCTTTTACACTTAGCCTGCATGATTTGAAAATAGACTTGACTTCAGTCCTACTTATTTCACTAATAGAAAGAGTAAAAGTACAACTTTTAGAACTAAGTGTTATGGCTCACAAGATTTATAAAGTATGATTTATTATTAATGATTCATGATTTTCATATTTTAGTTATTCAATCCAATGTGAGTCATTTACACTTAGCATGTATTCTTTATAAGTTACATACAAAATTAGTTATAGTTTTTACTTATGCATTTACCCCCACATGCTCTGTACATTACAAAAGTACTGATTCATATATATGTCTATGTGCTACATTGTTTAATAATGTAGGTAATATATGTAGTACATCATCATTATCAGATAGTTGTAGCTTCCAGTCAGCAGATGATAAGCCCTTTTGCTTCAACGATTTGAGTCAGTCATTGTTCGAGTAGCATTTTAATTTCTTTAGTCAGTTGTATTGATTTGGATAGTTGGGGGTCATGTCCCGACTACCTATAGTCAATATTGGTAGAGGCTTCATAGACTGTCAGTAAAAGTTGATGTATTTGATTCTAATATTATTTTTTATAATAAGAGTTGCAATCATTTCAATATAGTTTTGTATTAATTTTATTCAGAAAAGATTTATCTTTCGTATTATTCTTTCAGATTTATGTAATTATTTCAATTGCTCAAGAGTTTTGCCAGTAGCATGGGTTTGCTTGGGATCACTTATGGTCCTAAGTACTATGGATGACTAGGGGGTAGTCTCAGGTCGTTACAAACTTGGTATCAGACAACAAAGTTTAAGTATCCTAGGGCATCTATGAAGCCGTGTCTAGTAGAGTTTTGTGGAATGGTACAAAGACGTTTGTACTTTTCTTCGAGAGGCTACAGGGCATTTAAGAAAAGTTTCCCTTCTTTCATACTCTAGATCATGCTGTAAAATTGTTCCTTCAGAAACTTCTGTCAATTCATGTGTTAATCCATACTTCTTTATCTATGTTATATTTTTGAGATAACATGATTAGAAAGTTCTAATTCCTCCCAAGATGATGCTCTCATAAATTTTAGAAGTCACACCAGGGTCCTGAGAAGAGCTCGTTAGTGTGTTATAAGTTCCTCAAGTTGAAAGTTATGTTCTCATCCTTATGAGTTTTTCAATTTAGATAGAGTAAGATATGTATTCAGATTCCTCGTTATTTCTTTAATATATATAGTGGGTTTTCTCATGAGAGGAGATATTATGAACCTAGATTATCAAATAGAGTTTTCATTCGGGGGATAGTATGAACTTTAGTGTTATGATTTATAAGTAGTAGAATCTTCTTATAGTCGGAAGTATGGGTTTAGAAGTGCAGTGACAAGAAAGTGGGAATGACGATTAATAGAAAGTATAGAAATAAACTTATGCATGCTATAGATTTTGCGTTATGGTGATATGTCCTTGTGTGTTAGTTTAGTGGAAGGTAGAGAATGAGTTATTAGTTAAGGTGAATTATTGTTTGCTTGAAGTATGAAAGGAGTTATTGATGTTATTTGTTATGTTATAAAAGTATAGTATATTCATGAAGTATTTGGTGGTGGAGTATTGTTAATATAGTCTTCCCCATGTGGCTATGAAAAAAAAGATTTGTTTATTCTTTAAGAGATATGAATGTAATAAGTTGTATAGATGAGTAAATAGTCGTAATGTGTTGAAGGATGACGTGCTAACGGATTTTAATAAGTTACACTATATGATTACGATCAATTATTGTTGTTATGAGGTTCTAGTGGACTAGTATTTCTTGATGTCTTATTTTATAGCTTCCAAGGGAGAATAGTATGTAAGGTTGGGTTGTTAATCATGCCTAGAACTAGACACTAAGATTGAACAGTGGATGATCATCAAGGTGGATGTAATGGTTGCTTGGTTAGTGATGCTAGTTATATAGAGGTGAACCAATAGGCTAAAACAGTGAATGCAAGAATTTAAGTTTACTTATTTGAGATTAAGTATGATGTTGTAGGTATGATGTAGAGGTGTGCCCAAGGTAATATGGAGTTGTATTATTTTCTATGGTTATTAAGTGTCGTGTGTGGTTAGTAGTACCCTTGAGTTGCTAAGTGGAAGAAGGCTAGTTATATAGTACATGGTGTTCTTAATAGCTAAGTTGAGGAGTTTTGGATAGATGGTGTTGAGTCTTTTAAGTATGATTTTGATTCTTACAATTCGGGAAAAATATAAGTATAGAGGCATGATCTTGGTAGGCTACGATTATGTGTTTAGTGAGGTAGATATGATTGCAAATGAGAGTGTAAGTCTTTGATGATGATTATTGAAGCTAGAAAGTTAAGGATGGTATATGAAGGGGTTGTTCAACAATAAAGTCAGTAAGTTCGAAATATAGTTTATTCTTATGAGTTTAGAATTCATGTGTAGACATTAGAATGAAGATATTATGGCTCAGTCTCGAGGATATGGAGTAGACCCATAAGCTTAGAATATCAGCTTTGACCTAAGGGGGAGATGGTAGAGTGCAGAACCAAATCAAGTTTTGAGAATTAAATTATGATACATGTCAATAAGAGTTATGATGGGATAGTGATCCCTTCTTACTCTAGAGTATTCCTTGGATTTTAGTCATTATCACACCAAATCTATGTCTTGCGTGATGGATCCATTCCAAATACCAATGCTTATACACTTCATGCGTACTCAAGTCCATTCTCAGCTTTTAGCAAGGAAGTAATGGCTTCACTCTGTGATTCGAGTTATTCCTGATGAATCTATAAACTCCAGCCTTTTGTTGAATAGCTTATGATAAGTATGAACCCATGTTTCAGAGTATGATCAGTTCTCATAAATTCATGGTCCTAGTGAATTCCAGTTTATAGCATGTATGTCCTCAATTTAGATCTCTTTAATGAATCCATTCCTTTGATATTCTATTCTTCAGGCCCCAGTTAAGTGTTAGAGTTATGTATAGTATTCTTTCGTGCTTAAGATCCCCTTATGTGTTATCCCTTCAGTGACCTCTTCCTACGTTAAGATAGTGGTGATGATAATAGATAAGTAATAGTTTAGATGAGAGGGAGTTGATGACCCTCATTAAGAAAGGTTACTTATGCTTTTCTATCTAAGGCTAAAGTATGAAGAACATTGAGGCAAAGTCTTTGATACATGTCATGGTTAGTTGAAAATTGGTGTGTATATTCTTAAGAATAGTGCAAGAAAGTTATTGTTGATAGAGGTTTAGAGAATATGTGAAGTATGCCTTTATGGATGTTTGCCTTGAAGTTTACATGTAGGTATAATTATAGGATTGAATGTCATGTTGGGATGTAAGTGGAGGAATACAATATGTGTTAGTGAATCCATAGTAAGGGTTTAAAGTTAGTCATTGAAGTGGTGGGGCATGTTATGCTTAGGCGTGTTGTATATTGTGATTCCGAGTTAGGATTGATCATGGTGAGAGAATTTAGTTCAGTTTTGACTTTCGTAGATGGATTTACCAATGCCATGTGAATATTTATAAGTTGAATCAAATGAGTATGGTATTTAAGGGGGAATACTATAGTTGAGGGAGTACTTGAGAAGTGTTTCTAAGCTTGAAAGTAAGAAGTTGCATTGCCTAGGGCTTAGTAATTCTATCCTAGCTCATGATTCATATGTTTATGTTCCATTTTATAGAGTTATATCAATATTGTGTTTCCTTAGTTAGATGTCTTGTTCAGATTATGCCCAAATTTCTTTTCTCTATAATATTATTAGAATTTCTTAGAAGAGTGTTGGAGAAATACTCCATTTGAGTATGGGAAGTTAGTATGGTCAGGTCCATAGAGCCTGCAATCTAGTTTAGCAATCAAGCAGATAAGCTCTTATAGATTTCCAACTTTTTGTTTGGTCTTACTACCCAAAGTTTTGCGAGTAAGGTCATTCCAAGAGGTAAAATGCTCACATTCATATAAATTACGAATTCTTCTCAATTCATGCATCATGCATTAGTTTCAGATTTAGATATTAAGTCAGGATTTAGCTCATGAGTGTCTCATGTATCATCTTAGTCTTTCCTTAGTATTTCAGCCATGTCATGTCCTAAACCTCTCAACTTTTTTTCAAGAAACCAGATCCAGCCTGAGGCAAGGGTTACTTATATGTTGACTCTCTCGTTCCTATCTCAGCCTTATAACCATTCTCATATCAATGCATGTATTCAAGAAATCAGCTCAGTCATGATATGTAGTTTATGTATCATGTTTCAGACTCAGTTAATTAATTATGTTCCTAGTCATGCATGTTTAGTATATGATCTCAGTTACCTTAGTATAGTACTCTCAGTCTAACCAGTCTCATTCGAGGATGAATCTTCCTAAGGGGGAGATATTGTAATACCCCGTATGCTTCTAAGCTAAAAATCAGACCTTTGTTCCTATAAGTGTAAACTCTATTCTTGTGATTTATACTTGAATCCATGTTTGATAATCATTAACCTAGTGTGAATAAAGATTACGAGGTGGGAAAGATGTTCAGAAGTGTCACTTAGAGCAAAGTGAGATAAGAGTCTTTGATTCGGCCAATTTTTGGTGTTCGATTTCATAAAGTTCATCTTTAAACGAGTATAAATTTATGTATATGTGGAATTTGGCAGATTAATACCCACTGAATTGTATATAATCGAATTAACTTTCCAACGATATCAATTTTGCCTTAATACGATAACTGAGCAAAAAGTTATGGCTTTACAAAGGGGTGTACGTCGCCTAACAATCGCAAACGTTCACTGGAATGGGTTTGCCATAGGGTGTACGTCACAAACCTTAAGGTTTTCCATAGGTTGTGCAACGGAAACCTTAAGGTTTTCCATGGGCTGTGCATCGCAAACCCTATGGCCAAGCAGCGTAGACACTCCATTTTTGAGTTATTTCGAGGGCAACTAAGTCATTTGACACCTCATAAACATCCCTAATCATAACTATACGAGATTAATAGCTCCTAAACATGTTTTAAACTTATTAACATCATCATTTCATCATCTAAACACAAGAGGATAAAAACAACTAGGGTTTGCACAATCAAGCTTAAAGGTCCAATCTTTTCACAATTTCATCGTCATTAAGGTATATGGGGTTATGAACAAGGATACTTCTTTCATCCTTGTTCCCAAAACTATTTTTAAAATTTGAATTTACATGAATTACAATTTAAGGTTCATACCCAATTATCATTACTTCAAGTTTATGAAGTTACAAGTGATTTAAGTGTTGAATTGCATATATACTTTCACATGTTTACGCGTGAGACTTGATTTCACATATTGAGAATTGAATTTCATTATCTTGATTAGAGTTGTTAAAGTATTACAAGATTATTATTGTTGAGCATGAAGTTTTTTGTGATTTGACATAATTTTCAAGCATGGGTTATAAGCCCTAATTTAAGCCTTGATATTTCAAGAAAGATGATGTTTAAGCATTCTTTGATAAGCATGTATTCAGTTTTTAAGAAAGATTTGATCTTTTGATCCTCATCTAAGATATGGAATCCACACATTTAATTTTGATTACAGTTAAAAACAGACAGATGCATAACTAGTTTTCATTATAAACCCTTATGCTATTTTAAAGGTGGATTTCCTACAAAACTACGAGCCAACATAGGTTTAAATTATTCAGATTATTCCCATTTATATTGATACAAATGCAGATTGTGATCTCTCAGCTTAGGTTATACTCCTTGGCAAGAGTATGACACCTCTCAGCAATGTGAGGTTTTTCCTTTAGGGGAACTAGAAGTTGGACACCATGATAGCTCACACGGTGTATGTCGGTTAGAAAAACCTCCCTAAGTCCTTAAACAGGATAACATAACATCTTTTAGAAATTAAGTGTTAAGTCTTACAATTTTACTTAGATATTGTTTTACATAACACATTAGCTATGAGATTTTCAGCTTTCATTTTACAAATGATAAAGGTGAGTTCTTTTACACCTAGCATGCATGATTTAAAAACAGACTTGACTTCAGTCCTACTTATTCCACTAATAGAAAGAGTAAAAGTACAACTTTTAGAACTAAGTGTTATGGCTCACAAGATTTATATAGTATGCTTTATTATTCATGATTCATGATTTTACGCTTTCATTCATTCAAGCCAATGTGAGTTATTTACACTTAGAATGCATTCTTTAAAAGTTATCTGCAAAATTAGTTACAGTTTTTACTTATGCATTCACCCCCATATGCTCAGTACATTCCAAAAGTACTGGTTCACATATACGTTTATGTGCCATATTATTTAATAATGTAGGTACCAACTATAGTACACTATCATAATCAGACAGTTGCAGCTTCTAGTCAGCAGGTGATGAGCCCTTTTGATTCAAGGGTTCGAGTCAGTCATAGTTCGAGTAGCATTTTAATTTCTTTAGTCAGTCGTATTAATTTAGTATAGTTGGGGGTCAAGTCCTGACTACCTATAGTCAATACTAGTAGAGGCTTCATAAACAGTCATTAGAAGTTGATGTATTTGATTTCAGTTTTGTGTTTTTATAATCAAAGTTGTAATCATTTCAATATAGTTTTGTATTGATCATAATCAGAAAATATTTATCTTCTGCATTATTCTATCAGACTTATGTATTTATTTCAGTTGCTCATGAGTTATGCTAGTAGCAAGGGTTAGCTTGGGATCACTTGTGGTCAGCTTGGGATCACTTGTGGTCCTAAGCACTGTGTTCCGACAAGGAGGTAGTCTCGGGTCGTTATAGTTAAAGAAAACCCTTAGAGATTAGACTCCCAACTCTAAGACTAGGAGATAAGGAACTACCTTACCACTCTATAACCAGTTTGCCAGGGAACTTAAAGATAACCTTACGGGTCTGACAATCCAAAGATACATAACAAGAATGCAACCAATCCATACCCAGAATTATATCAAAATTTACCATATAAAACTCAAATAGATCCGCCAAGGTCTGCTTGCCACCAATAGATAAAACCCCATAGACTCTCTTTGAAATAACCTAGTTACCTACCAGGGTAGAAACAGAAAAAGGATCTGAAATAAATACCGGATCGAAACCAAAAGATACAACCATATATGAAGTCACAAAAAAAGAGTGGACCCCGATAAAGACACTATATATGTCACAAGAGAAAAGCTGTAATGTACCAGTAATGATATCAGGTAATGTCTCAAATTCCTATCCGGATGCCAAAGCATACAACTTGTTCCGACCAACACTAGAACTAGAAGAAGTAACAAAAACAGATGCCATATCACTAGGTGAAGGAGTAGAAGATGAAGCCACAAGAATCTTATTTTCCCCGTAGCAACCTTACTAACCGGATAATCCCTGAGCCAATGGTGTGTCTGGCTAAACTTGAAGCATTTGTACCATCCTTCCTTATAATAACCACGACGAGGACGACCACTGAATCGACATGGAGGACACAAAGAAACTGACTGACCTCTTCTCTCCTGAGATTGGGCAACCTATGCCAGAGAATTGTTACTACTTTGATGATGCTTGTCCATCGACTGGTAAGGAGCATTAGAAAAAAAGAAGTTCTGGATCCCCTACTTCTTTTTCTATCATTTGCCACTATCTCTACCACCCTGAGACTAAGTACCTCTCTGATCAGAAAACCTGCTCCTCTTTCCCTGCCTATCCCCAAACTCCACTTGCCTTCTCTTCTCATCCTTAACCTACTGCATATGAACAGACAACCTTGATATGTCCGTATCTTTAATCAGCAAGGCAGTCTTGCTCGTCATAATAATATCTCTATTCAACCTAGATGCGAACTTCCTTATTCTCAACCTCATATCAGTAACCAAGTCAGGAGAATACCTTGATAGGTGATAGAACTTCAAAGCATATTCCTTTAAAGATATCCTATTCTGCTTGAGGTTCACAAACTTCTCTGTCTTAGCTTCCCTTAAATCTTAAGGAAAGAACCAATACAAGAAGGCATTAGAAAAATCCTCCCATAACCCTTCATCTTCCATATCACCTCTATCCCATCCTACTCCTTATACCACTAATAAGCAACATTCTTGAGCTAATAAGCTGTGAAGTTAACCCCCTCTACATTAGTAGCCTGCATTACCCGAAAGATCTTTTCCATCTCATCTAAGAAGCCTCGTGGATCCTCTTCTACCTTTACACCAGTAAAAGTAGGATGACCCATCTTTATAAATTGCCCAACCCTTGTGGCCTCAGTAGAGAAAGCAACAGCCGTACCCCACTCAGCCTGAGTAACAACCAGTTGGGAAATAACATGAATAGACTGACAAAACTCCATGTTTTCCACATTTTATTATGGGACCTGAGGAGAACTATCCGGAATAGGAAGAACTCCAACACCATTAGGAATAGGACCATGAGATCAAAGATATACTCCAGACGTAGGACGTACCCCTTCAACATTATCCTAGATGGGATGTAAGAATTTTCTTGTGTTCTAGATCTAGGAGGCATCATCTGAAAGACAAGCAAACAAAGATTACAAAAAATTCAAGGATTGAGAATTCAAGTTTGAAGATAGAATACCAAGAAAGTAAAACATTCCTAAATGTCTTGCAGCCTCTCTCTTATGAGTGTGGCGCACTATATACCCCTAAAAGAGACTCTACTCGACACAGCTTTGTGGACTCCCAAGTGACTATAAACCTAGGCTCTGATACCAACTGTAAATGACTCGGCCCCAGGTTCATGTTGTAATAGGAATCTCACATCCAACCAAGACCAAAGACAACCCCGTTACCCAACCCAACCTACAGCCGCCTGCTCTAAGTTGGTTGAATTCTGAACATATAACAAGATAACATTATTGTTTATATCAAGACTTTGGGATAGGATCACGACCCTGACCAACCCAATCAAGTCCAACCGTACCAAACCAACCCAACTGTAATGCCCTAAAACCTAGTCCAGAGATGTACACGGTGCTAAAAACTATGAGTAGTCTCAAGCTAACCCTGTAAGCCTGCTACTAAGTCTATATCTTATATTAAAGCATTTTAATCAGATAAAAATGCTAAAATACTGAATATTATCAAAATTGTCTGTGATTAATTGAATATACTATTTGGATAACTAATACTGAAAGTCTAAATATAATAGCTAGTAGTCCGACAAGCCTCTATTACTAAGAAACTAGAAAGACATTGGGACAAACCTCCAACTGACTCAAAATAAACTGAAAGTAACTAATCAATTACTAAGAAACTGGAAATTATGATACATGGGCCCTTGAACCATGAGGACTCACCAACTGTCAGGTTATAGATAGAGATACCCAAAATTACTCACGCTACTGAGACTGAGCAAATGAACCTACATTATGAGACAATGTAGCACAAATACGTATATGTGGATCAGTACTTTGAGGATGTACTGAGTATATAGGGGTGAATGCATAAGTAAAAGTAACATCTCAATGTTATTAAAATTCATAGAATATGCATGCTGTATGTAATGACTCACATTGCTGGAGTAACTGAAATCTAAAAATCATGAATAATAAAATATACTACGTAAATATGGTGAGCCATCACATTTAAAGTCTAAAAGCTGAAATGTTATCTGGCATTCTTTTCTGTTAAACTGTAGGAAAATTCTTTCAAAAGCTGCTGTATCATTATTACTAGTAGGGAGGTTCTTATAACCGACATAAACTATGTAAGCTATTATGGAGTCCAACGTCTCGTTCCCCTAAGGATAAAACCTCACGTTGGGGATAGGTGTCATACTCTTGCCAGGGAGTATAAACTGAGCTAAGTTATCATATCTGTAACTGTCATCCATATAAAAATGGGAATACTCAATCTGTACCTATGTTGGCTCATAGTTCTAGAAAAGTAGGATGCGCTAAACCCACACTTCCTGCTTGGTTCTAAATACTACTCCCTTTAATCTGTCTGCTCATTCTAAAGGAAATCCACTTTTAAAAGTCATAATATTTCATACTAAAAGCTAACTGTGTATCTGTTCATTCAAAATTGAATTTAAGCCGTAAAGTGGATTTCATTATCTTTATTCAAAGCTATCTATAAAACATATCATAAGATGCTTAAAAGCATAATCATTCTTGAAATAGCAACATTCAACTAGCGCTTGATAACCCATGAATCAATTTCATGTTAAATCATCATAAAGTTCATGCATGATAATGAAAATATTCATAATTCAACTCAATATCTGGAAAACATGGTCACATGCATAAATTTACGGAAGTAAACATGTAATTCATCATCCAAATCACTTGAAATCTCAAAATCTTCAATTAACAATAAATGGGTATGAACCCTAACTTGAAATTCAAGTAAAATCATGTGAACTTATAATTAAAAACTAGTTTTGGGCCGAGGATGAAAGATTTATCCTTATTCAAAACCCAACATACCTTAATTGATGAAATTGAATAAAAAGCATGATCTTGAATTCCTAATTTTTCTTTTGAAGATGACCTAGTGAAGTTCTTGGATTGGTGTAATGCCCCGAGAGCACACCCTAGGTGTCACACGGTTCTTACAATCCCGAGGGACCACAAGCTAACCCATGAGATGGTACCTGCTGTGAGCACTAGATAACATGATCATAAAAGTGGAAGAATACTGACATGCCATAAGGTTTTAATAACTAAATTCAAAACTGAAATATGAGCCTATAGAAATAACTGATTGAATTTGATAAAATACTGACAAATTGGATAACTAAATATAATGTCTGAATACTGAATAACTAACTCTAATGTATGATAAGCCTCTAAAATTGAATGATTATGAGTTGATGGGACAGGCCCCAACTAAATCCAACTAACTACTAAATTGAGATATGAAATAAGGTAAGCCTATCCTTGAAGTATGAGGACTTACCACTGCTACTGCTGAGGATCTAATAAGTCTAATCATGAGCTGGGAACTGAGCATCAGAACCTATGATATAATACATCATAGTACAAAATAAAAGGTATACGATCAGTACTTTGAAAGTACTAGTATGCTAAGTGAGGTAGGCTGATATGCATGGTTTCATGAACATAACTAATAATTAACTGAATAAGCATGTAAAGAATGGAGTACCGAATAGCGAGCATGAAATATGTAGGTACTGGAAATATGTGGAAATATATAAATACTGAGTATGCATGAAAATCCATAAATACTAAAGATACGTGAAAATCTATAGATACTGAGGATGCATGACCAAGCATATAACATGAACTGAGTAAAATTTGTAAAATAAAATACAGAAATAACTGAAATTTGTATGCTTTGCTAAAAAAACATTAAGACTGAATAACTAAATTGGGACTGTAACTGAGACTGTATCTGAGATTGAGAGAGGTATCATCTAAACGATATTTCCCAATTTGAGCTAATCGGGGTCCAACCTGTAACCCCAGTTGGAAGGGTGTTAATACCGTGCCACGAGTACTAACACTAGATGTGTGGATCCACTAACCTGGTATAGTGTCCAAAGGATTAAGGGTGTCAAGCCTGAACTGATGGGTGACCCTTGCGAGATAGTCAAGCCTAATCTGATGGGTGACTTCTTATATCCTATGCTGGCTATGTAGTTCTGGAGTATAGCGACTGGTACTAACAACTCTGCCTATATGATGGGGAAGCCTCCATCCCTACACTCGCTCGGTGATAAATCCTACTCCCAACTAAAATACATTGAAATACTAGACTATTCTGATAATGCTTATAGTATGTTCTGAAGACTATTCTGTAATGTACTGAGAATAGACTATATAAACTGCTATGGTTTTTGGGTATTCAATACCTCCAGGACTCAAAAAAAACAATGGTAAAATGACACAAAATCTTGGGGGACAAAACATGAAGACTTTTATTAAATCAATCAATATTGTAGGCATTTTATCAAACACTTGTAGTTCATGGTTTAAAACAATCATAGGAATGTCATGGAACTATGAAATAGCATGAATTCGACATAATAGTATTAAATCATGATTTAATTTAATAAATAATGATATTAAAATATGGAGGATTGAATAACAACAATAATTTCTTTGAATCATGGTATAAAATCAATAGTGCATGGAGATTCACGGGTGAAATCATAATTTAAAATCAATAAACTTGCAAAGATCAAAATTTTATAATTTAAATAGGATACTTGGACTCTATGCATGAAAGAAATCCATGGATGAACATCTAACATACCTGGGATAATGAATTTGGAAGGATTGATGGTGAGTTCTTGAGATTTAGCCTTGATTCTTAAGAGTTAGAGTTTCTTGTTCTTGAAAAGGGGATCTTTAAGTTGAGAGTAATTGAATAATGATGAGTATTTAGGTGAATTAGGGTTTAAATTTCGTGTTTAGGATGAGTTTAGGGCTTAGGAAAAAGACCCAAATATCCTTAACCAAATTTAAAACGCAAGATGAAAACTGAAGATCCCAATTTTTGGCCTCTGCGCGACGTACCACTATAGTGTCAAGCCACTGAAAAAGGGACAATTGGTAAAATTCATGCTGGAAAGATGCGGTGTAATCACGTTACCACCGTGTTTGTGACCTGAAAGCTCACCGTGACGCGGTGGAATCACAGAGAGACACTGGAAACTGCCAAATGCCAATTTGGCTTTTGGCGTGACACGCCAAGATCATGCACCTTCACTGGAAATTGCCAATTGTCATTTAGACTTTCTTCAAGACGTGATAATCATTTAAATGACGTTGTTTAATGATTGAAACTTAAAATCGTCATAACTTCTTACCCAATTATTGGATTTGGCCAAATTTTATATCGTTAGAAAGCTAATTCAATTTCCTATGCAATGACATGCTCTAAACTGACAAAAAAAATAAGTGTTTCAAAAATGTATATATGAATACTCATGTATTAGGACTTAGATTACACTAAGGAAATGTGGGGTATTACAATATCTCCCCCTTGGGATCATTTGTCCTCGAATGAGACTGGTTAAACTGAGTAAAAACTGATGGATTGAGCTTACACACTGAACATACATATCTGATACATGTAATCCATGATTGAACTGATTCATGAATGCACGACTAACATGAATATGATGTGCAACTGAAACTGAGCATGATAGAGAGAAATCTTAAGAAGATTAGTACCTTATACTGAATCTGGATTCGTGGAGAAAAGATGAGGGTACTTGGTCTGTATATCTGCCTCTTCATCCCAAGTGTCTCCCTCAATGGATTGATTCTGCCAAAGAACTTTGACCAATGGAACTTCTTTGTTCCTTAGTCTACGAACTTGATGATCAAGAATTTTGACAGGAACTTTCTCAAAGGAAAGACTGTTCTGAATATTTACACTTTCGAAAGGAACAACTATAGCTGGATCACCAATGCACTTTTTCAACAATGAGACATGAAACACTGGGTGTACTGAGGCTAAATCTGAAGGCAACTCAAGCTCATAAGCTACCTTTCTAAAATGAATGAGAATTCTGAAGGGATTGATATATCAGGGACTGAGTTTCCCTTTCTTGTCGAATCTCTTCACTCTCTTCATGGGAGAGATTTTTGTGTACACAAAATCACTGACCTCAAACTCGAGATTCTTTCTTCTCACATCTGTATATGATTCTATTGGCTCTAGGCATCCCTAAGCCTTTCTATGATCAACTAAACTTTTTGTAACACATCAAACACCAAGTTAGGCCCTACTACTACGGCCTCACCTACTTTAAACTAACCAATTGGAGATCTACATCTCTTACTATAGAGAGCCTCAAATAGATCCATATAGATACTACAATGATAGCTGTTATAATATGCAAATTCAATTAAAGTCAAGTGGTCATCCCAACTACCTTTAAAATCAACTACGCATGCTCTCAGCATATCTTCTAGAGTCTGAATGGTCCATTCTGCTTGACCATCTATCTGAGGGTGGAAAGTTGTACTGATATGGACTTGGATACCAAAAACCTTTTGTAATACCTTATAGAAGTGAGAGGTAAAGTAGGTACCTCTATCCAAGATGATATATAAGGGAATACCGTGTAACCTAACCAACTCTATGAGATAGAGTTTGTCATAGTCCTCAGCTGAATAAGAGGTATGGATTGGTAATAAATGAGCTGATTTGGTCATCCTATCTACGATAACCCAAATAGACTCATGCTGATGACAAGTACGAGGCAAACCCGTCACAAAGTCCATTTCCAAGTGGGTATACTGAACTCCTACATGGACCCACTAGGCTTCTGGTGCTCAATCTTAACTTGCTGACATGTAGAGCATTTAGATACAAACTCTGCAATATCCCTCTTCATCCCACTCCACCAATAGATCTCTCATAAATCACGGTATATCTTAGTGTCCCTTGGATGATGTAACACCCCGAGAACCTATCCCAAGATATCACATAGTGTTCAAGGACACACGTGACCTAAAGCTAACTCTCTAAGCCTGTCATCACTTTCAAAACTCTCTACGACATGAATCATCATAAAGTAGGAAAGAATAACCATGACATGAACATACTGAGATACGGAGTAATATGGTTCTGTACAATAAAATATTGAAATCTCTGTACATGCTGGCACACTAGTCTGACAAAGCCTCTACTACATAGAACTAAGAAGCCATTGAGACAGATCCCCAACTGACTCGTACTGAACTGAAAGAAAATAACCATCTATTAACAAGACAAAATAGGAGATACAGGTCCTCGAACCATGAGTACTCACCAATCGAAGAAATGTAGGTGAAGGTACTCAAAGATCACTATCGCTACTGAGACTGATCACCTGAACCTATATCATGAGGAAATATAGAATACAAAAGAGTATGAGAGTCAGTACTTGGTAATGTAATGAGTATGCGGGGGTGGATGCAATTTTTTTAAATAATATCATAAGTGTATAAGAAAATCATGCGTGCTGACAATAATAACTCTCTTCGCTTGAATTATCTAAAACATCATTTTCGTAAGTCATCAGTAATAACATATGCTTTATAAATCTCATAAATCATTTAAATCAACTCAAACCCTTTGACTCATGACTTAGAGTGACTTGGTAAATCATGGTACTTAGATCATTATGGACCATTATGGACGTGGGAGTTTCTTATAACTGACATAACTACACCATGTGAGCCGCATGGAGTCCAACGTTTTGCCCTCCTAAGAAGATAACCCCACATTGGCGGGGGTGTCGTACTCTTTCCAGGGAGTACAACCTCAATCTCATCATCACAATCTCATACTGGACCTTTGGCCCACAATTATCAACATCAATCCTACGGTGGCACGTAGTTTGGGGAAATACCAAATTTCTTACTCGATGCTAAATACTCCTCCCAGACTCAGCTCAGAACGCGTTAGGAAATCCACCTCAATTAATATCAACTCATGGGTCTATCATAATGACCAAAATAATAGTATATCTCATCTGTAAGTCATATACGACTGTGGATTCCTAACTCGACTCAAATTCAAATAATGTTTCTCAACATCAAGTACATTTGCTTATCAAATCATTTATAATATCAAAAGTTTCAAGGAAACATTATAGGACTCATTCTTGACTCTCAAGTTCAATATCAATATGTATTCAATAATCAACTTCTCATAGAAGGCTTAAATAATGACACTTATCTCAGCTCATTCAAAAATCATAAATTTATAATAAGAATATTCAACTCATAGCATCAATACTCAATTCAAGAAATATGATAGTAAATATAACATAAATATTAAAATTATTCAACATAAATCTCATAAATCATAACTAAAGAAATTTGGGTGTAACCCCACTTGCAAAGATCATGTAGATCAATAGTAGAAATTAAATCTTCAGGCACAAGAACGAAAGGAGTGTTCTTGTTCAAACCCCACATACCTTGGATTTTGATTTGAAGATGTGGAAACTTGTTTGGAACTCTTCTCACACTTTTAGGCAAAGATTCTTGATGCCTTTGACTTGGGAAACTTAGTTCTTGAACAACTTGGAGAAATTCATTGAAGATTCTTTGAATTTCTTGGAAGAGGATTTGGATTCTGGATCTTGTAGAAACCCTAGTTTCTAGGAGATTCTAGGAGGATTGGAAGAGAAAGGAGAAGGAAATGAGTGGATCTTCTCCACTTTGATATATATAAGATCATATGGGGAGGAAATGACCAAAATTTCCTTTTTGAAAATGCTGAAATTTGCTGATCGGGGCCTGTGACGGTCGATCTGACGGTCCGTCAAGTCTCCTGACGGTCCACCAGATTGTCCGTCACTCGAGTGAAAAAACTGGAATGTTCTACCTCAACGTGATGGTTGAAGTGACGGTCCTTCAGGAAACTGACGGTCCACCAAATCGTCCGTCACTCAAGGGCTAGAAATGAGACATTCTGTCTCGACCTGGCGGACCCCTTGATGGTCCACCATCTTGGTCGTCGCACAATGGCCTGAAAAAGGAGTCACTTCCTTGGCTTGACGGGGATCTTGACAGACCACCAGGGACCTGACGGTCTGCCAGGTCAACCATCAAACCTGGGCGATCCGATACCGTTTAGTAAAATAGCCATAACTCCCTCGTCCGATGTCGGATTTCAATGAAATTGGTATCGATGGAAATATTATTCAATGGTCTAAACCAAAAAGTAGAAATTAGAGAAATACAACATGGTTTAAACATCAATTACTTTGGAAGTCATGTATATCCACTCAAAAGACGGATTTAGGCTTAAGAAATGATCGGGGTATTACAGATGAATAGAGTTACGCACACCATACGCTTCTACAAGAATTCGTTGCGTCAAATCTTCTACATTAGGAACATATAATCTACCCTGACAATGCAAAACACCATCTCCCCCTTGGGAGAAAAACTTGACTTTTTGATCTCTAACTGATTTTTTCAACTTAACTAGTCTGAGATCTTTATCCTGCTTTTCCTTTACCTCGAAAACTAGATATGATTCGGTGCTACTCTACACCCACACACTACCCTCTACTGAATTGACTAAACGAACACCTAGTCGAGAAAGCTGATGGACTTCCTGATATAACTTCTTCTTACCATCCTCAACATGAGCAATACTACCCATAGACAATCTAATGAGAGCATCAACCACTACATTGGTCTTGCCCGGATGATACAGAACACTCATGTCATAATCTTTTAACAACTCTAACCACCTTGTCTAACGTAGATTTAAATCTTTCTGAGAGAACACATACTGAAGGCTTTTGTGATCTATGAACACATCTACATGCACCCCATACAAGTAATGCCTCCAAATCCTTAAGGCAAACGCTACAACTGCTAGCTCAAAATTATGAGTTGGATAATTCTTCTCATGGATTTTAAGTTGTCTGGAGGTATAGGCTATAACCTTAACTCTCTGGATAAGGACACAACCCAAACCTACTCCGGATGTATCGCCATACACAACAAAACCATTTAGAAGAGTCAAAACTGGGGCTGAGGTGAGTCGAGTCTTCAACTCCTAAAAACTCTTCTTGTAGGAATCTGACCACTGATACTTAACTTTCTTCTGAGTTAATTTGGACATGGGGGATGCAATAGAAGAAAATCCTTCTACAAAATGATGGTAATAGACAACTAAACTCAAGAAACTCTAGATGTCTGATGGAGAGATAGGTCTAGTCCAGTTTCTCACTGCCTTAATATTTTGAGGATCAACTCTAATGCCATCACCAGAAATAATATGGCCAAGGAAAGATAATGATCTTAGCCAGAATTCACACTTACTGAATTTAACGAATAACTTGTGAGCTCTAAGAGTTCGTAACACTATTTTGAGATGGTTTGTATGATCAGTTTCACTACAGGAGTAAACAAGAATATCATCAATGAAGACTATGATGAACATGTCCAAGTACTTCTTGAACACTCGGTTTATAAAGCCTATGAAGGCTGCTGGGTCATTCATGAGATCAAAGGACATGACTAAAAATTCAAAGTGGCCATACCAAGTTTGGAAAGCTATTTCTAGAATGCCACATTCCCTGACTCTAAGCTGATGATAGCCTGATCTGAGGTATATCTTTGAAAAATAGATGGCACCTTGAAGTTGATCAAACAAGTCATCAATTCTAGGAAGTGGATATTTATTCTTGATTGTGACTTTGTTCAACTGACGATTGTCTATGCACATTCTGAGAGAACCATCTTTCTTACGTACGAATAGAACAGGTGCTCCCCACGGAGAGATACTGGGTATGATGAATACCTTATCTAGAAGATCCTTTAACTATTCTTTTAACTCCTTGAGTTCAGTTGGATCCATTTTGTATGGCGGAATAGATATGGGCTGAGTATCTAGAAGAAGGTCTATTCCGAAGTTGATTTCCCTTTTGGGAGGAACTTTGGGAAGATCTTCAGAAAATACATCTGAGAATTCATTTACTACTAGAACTGATTCAAGAGTTGAAGTTTCTGAGTTAGAGACTTTGACTCACACAAGATGGTAAATACACCTCTTCGATATCATCTTTCTCGCTCTATGGTACGAAGTTAACTGACCCCTAAGAGTTGTGGTACTACCCCTCCATTATAGGACTGGTTCATTTGGGAACTGAAATAAACTATTCTATTTCTAAAATCAACTGAGGCATAGCATGAGTGGATCCAATCCATGCCGAGAATGACGTCAAAATCCATCATTTCTAACTCCACGAGATCAAATAAAGTAACTTTCTGAGATATTATGATCGGACAGTTCCTGTATACCTATCTAGCTACAATGAAAACACCTACCAGGGTAGACACTAAAAAGGAATCTGCTAGAGTTTCAGAATTGACTCCGAAATTGATGACTATATATGGAGTTGAAAAAGAAAGAGAAGCTGTAGGGTCTAGTAAGGCATAAACATGTAAGTGAAAGACCTACAATGTACCAGTAACTACGCCAGGAGAATTTTCCTGATCTTAGTGGGATTGAAGAACATATAATCTGTTCAGATGCTGACCACTGGTAGTATTGGAATTAGCACCCTGCTGAGTTGGGCAACTGGATAGAACTGACAACTGATAGGACTGGCTCTATTGGCACACATCTCTACCTTTCTAAGAAACTACCCAACACCCCCGAATCCGATGGCCTGGCTTGCCACACCCGAAGCACACATCACTACCCACTCTACACTCACCCTGATGGTATCTGCCACATTCTAACATAAAGGATTTGTACGAGCATTGTTAACACTAACCTGGGACTTAGAGCCCAGTGCTCTATCCCTATTGTCATTTCTGAATTTGGGTACGGGAACACTGGCTGAAGAGGGTACTGGGGATTAAGTCCTTTGATGAAACTGAGGACGGTTACCACCTTATGACCTTGGCTGACTGAAATTAAAACTACCCATTCTAGCCCTCTTGTTCCCCCCCCCTCTCTCGTTAATCTTCTTCTCCTCCATTTGTTGAGCATAGACCATCAGCCTAGACAAGTACATCTCACTAATTAGCATTGCGGTCCTACACTTCTAGACCACACTATCAGATATGCCAGACATAAACTTACTCATTTTGGACCTGCTGTCAGCTACCACATAAGGAGCATATCTAGATAACTGAGTAAACTTGAGGGAATAATCCTTCAAGCTCATGCTGCCCTTCCTCAAGTTAATAAATTCTAACACCTTGCACTTCCTTAACTCTAATGGAAATAATCTATCTAAGAAAGCTGTGGCAAACTTTTCCCATTCTACAGGCCCTAAATCTACACCCCTATTAACTTTTCACTGCTTAAACCAAGTATGGGCTACATCTCGCAACTGATATGCAGCCAACTCAACACACTCACTATATGCTACCCCCATAGAATCTATGACCTTATGAACTATATCTAAGAATTCTTATGGATCCTCTTCAGACATGGATCCCATGAAGGAAGGAGGATTCATTAGGGTGAAGTCCTGAATCTTGGTTGCAGTATTATTGGCCATTGGATTGTCCAGAACAACAATTGGCCATTCATTCTGTACTGCTATGAAATTGGCTAGAGTAGTGAACACAGCTCTAAATTCTGTGTGAGAGACATGCTCGTCCAGAGGATCTGCCTGGCTGGGCTGAGGTGCTGGCTAGTTTCCTGATCCTCTTTTGTTATTCTTCTTGGGAGTCATGTTATTAAATAGAAGGAATAAATGGATTAAACTGAGATTTTAACATGAGCTCATGCTTACTCATACGATATAAATACTGAAAAAAGGGAAACTTTTTCCTAAACACCTTATAGACTCTCGTCCATAAGTGTGGTGTGCTACACACCCATGTACAAGACTCTACATGACGAGGTTTTCAGACTTCCTAGGATACTTTAAAACCTTATGCTGTGATACTAAGTTTGTAACACCCTGGGCGTCACATGGTGCTTACAGTCCTGAGGGACCACAAGCTAACCTATGAGCACCTGCTGTACGCACTGGATAACATGATCATAAATTTGGAAGAATACTGACATGCCATAAGGTTTTCATAACTAAATTCAAAACTGAAATATGAGTCTATAAAAATAATTGACTAAATCTGATAAAATACTAATAAGCTGGATAACTAACTGTAATGTTTGAATACTAAATAACTTACTCTAATGTATGATAAGCCTCTAAAACTGAATGACTATGAGTTGATGGGATAGGCCCCAACTAACTCCAACTAGCTACTAAACTGAGACATGAAATAAAGTAAGCCTCTCTTCGAAGTATGAGGACTCACCACTACTACTGCTGAGGATCTGATAAGTCTAATCATGAGCTAGGAACTAAGCGTCAGAACCTATGATATAATATGCCATAGCGTAAATGAAAAGGTATGCGATCAATACTTTGAATGTACTGGTATGTTAAGTGAGGTAGGCTGATATGCATGGTTTCATGAACATAACTAATAATTAACTGAATATGCATATAAAACATTGAGTACTGAATAGAGAGCATGAAATCTGTAGGTACTAGGAATATGTGGAAATTTGTAAATATTGAGTATGCATGAAAATCCATAAATACTAAAGATACGTGAAAATCTGTAGATACTAAGGATGCATGACCAAGCATATGACATGAACTGAGTAAAATTTGTAAACTAAAATACTAAAACAACTGAAATCTATATGCTTTGGTTAAACAACACTAAGATTGAATAACTGAACTAGGACTATAACTGAGAATACGGGAGGTATCATCTAACCGACATTCCCCTATTTTAACTAATTGGGGTCTAACCTGTAACCCCAGTTGGAAGGGTGTTAATACCGTACCACGGGTACTAACACTAGTTGTGTGGATATACTAAACTAATATAATGTCCAAAGTACTAAGGGTTCAAGCCTGAACTGATGGGTGACCCCTGCGAGATAGTGAAGCCTAATCTGACGGGTGACTTCTCATATCCTACGCTGGCTACATAGTTCTAGAGTATAGGGACTGCTAATAACGACTCTATCTATCTGATGGGGAAGTTTCCATCCCTACACTTGCTCGATGCTAAATCCTACTCCTAACTAAAAGACACTGGAATACTAGACTGTTCTGAGTTTAACTGACTGATATCTGACTATTCTGATAATGCTCATTGTATTTTCTGAACATTATTCTATAATGTACTGAGAATAGACTACATAAATAGCTATGGTTTTTGGGTATTCAATACCCCCAGGACTCAAAAACAATAATGGTAAAATGACACTAAAGTTTGGGGGATAAAGCATGAAGGCTTTTATTAAATCAATCACTCTTGTAGGCATTTTATGAAACACTTGTAGTTCATGATTTAAAACAATCATAAGAATGTCATGGAACTTATAGAAATAGCATGAATTCGACATAATAGTATTGAATCATGGTTTAATTCAATAAATAATAATATTCAAACATGGAGGATTGAATAACAACAATAATTTCATTGAATCATGGTATAAAATCAATAGTACATAGAGATTCATGGGTGAAATCACAATTTGAAATCAATTAACTTGTAAAGATCAAAATTTTATAATTTAAATAGGATACTTGGACTCCATGGATGAAAGGAATCCATGGATGAACATCTAACATACCTGGGATAATGAATTTGGAAGGATTGATGGTGAGTTCTTGAGATTTGGCATTGATTCTTGAGAGCTAGGGTTTCTTGTTCTTGAAAAGGGGATCTTTAAATTGAGAGTAATTGAATAATGATGAGTATTTAGGTCAATTAGGGTTTAAATTACATGTTTTGGATGAGTTTAGGGCTTAGGAAAAAATCCAAATACCCTTAAACGAATTTAAAACGCAAGCTAAAAACTAAAGATCTTGATTTTTATCCTTGGCGCGACGCGCCGCTATCGCGCTAAGCCACTAGAAAAGGGATAATTGGGAAAATGGATGGTGGCTCTACGCGGCGTAATTGCGTTTCCACCTTATTTGTGACCTGAAAGCTCATTGCGACGCACTGGAATTGCAGAGAGACACTGAAAACTACCAAATACCAATTAGTCCTTTGGCGCAACATGCCAAGATCGTGCACCTTCAATGGAATTGCCAATCATCATTTAGACTGGTTCCGTGATGCGCTAAGGGTTAAAATGGCGGTGTTTAATGAATGAAACTTAAAATCGTCATAACTTCTTACCCAGTTATCAGATTTGGACGAATTTTATATCGTTGGAAAGGTAATTTAATTTCCTATGGAATAGCAGGCTCTAAACTGACAAAAAGAGTGTTTATTATTTTTTTTTAATATGAATACTCATGTATTGGGACTTAGATTACGCTAAGTAAATACGGGGTATTACAATTGGGAATCTTTAATTTTGAGTTGTCTTGAAAAAATAATGGAGGAAATTGGATTTCTTGGAGATTAAGTTTTGAGCTCTAGGGTTTGTTTGGAGAGTAAATTGTTGAAAAGTGAGCATAGAATGATTAGGATAGGTTTACTTGTGTTTTACACAATTTGGGGGCTTGGGAAAAGACCAAACTACCCATTTAAAAATAATTTTGGAAACTGAAATCTCGATTTGACCACCCATCATGACGCGTCACTATCACAGTGGCTTACTAGAAATTGACAAATGAGAATTGGAAAATTAACGCAACGCTTAGCTAACACAGTAAGATACTAAAATGCCATTTAGTCCATCATCGCGATGCGCCATAATCACAGTGAGAAACTGGAAATTAACAATTAGGAAATGGGACTTCATCGCGACATGGGCCAATTGCGGTGGTCTACTGGAATTTGACAAATTTTATTTGGCATGTGACGGCGACGTGGTGCATCCTATTTTGAGACACTGTCTCCAATAAAAATGCCATAACTTCTCAATCGACTATCAAATTTAGGCAAAATTGGTATCATTGGAAAGCTGGGTCAACTATCTAAACATTGGTGGGTCTAGATCTTGAAAATTCTACATGTACCAAGAGTTATTCATTTTTGAAGCTAATCCTTGACATTCTAAGGGCTAAATTTAGCTAGGAAAAGTATGGGGTATTACACCAACCATACCTAACCAAACTAAGACAAGGGCCATGAACTTGGCCATAACCAAAGAGAATACCAAAACATATTATGACAATCAATCCCAAAATGTAATATGATGGAACAGTGAGAAATTATGTTTGATGATGGAAACCTAACTGCTTATTCCAATGCCAAGGCTGACACCAGTACTGATCCCACCCATTCCTACCCCAGAAGTACCATAAAGCCTCTATTCAAAAGAGTAAACAAATTCGGTTGGGACATGCCCACAACCATGGCCAAAACCAATATCTAAAATAATGTCAAATCGTCTAACAATAACCATAACATAAAATGATGCCTTACGAAAGGATGGAAGCTCGCCAGTTTAGTCCAAATGTTGTCCCCAAGTCAATTACTATGTAGAAGGATAATAACGATCGATTCCTGCAAAGAGTGGGTCTACAACCGCTAGTAGATGGGTTAGTGGGTGAACACTAGCATAAATCGCAAGATAAGGATAAAATAATGCCAGTCATAAAACCCAAGTTAAACCACCAATGCACACAATCATACATATATATGTAACTATGTCGGGAAAGGGAACTGTGTTTATCATGCATTTAAAATCTTTACCTAGGCTGTGTAGCTTGGCCGTCCTAAACCACCTATGAGCGATATGGGTTCAGCTCCCCCTACTGAAAAGGCCCTAGTGCGTGTAGCCGCACGACCAGGAAATATCCTATGGGATGATTAGTACATCCCCCAATAGTGTGACACATGCACACGGTCCACTAAGACTAATCCTCATATCGGTAAATATGGGTTCCCAGTTTTTGTCCCTCAGGGACTGCCACCTTCCATGGCTTTGCTAAACACCCCACCATTATTTTCCAATTAAAACTAATTTCCAAATAACCAAACCATTATCCTTTTACTAACAATGGCCAATATTAGTGGTATCGTCATACCACCCCTTACTTGTAAGTGATATCCATAGCAAAACTATTTAGGTTAAGAGGACCTTAGGTGCCCTTTCAATTACTATATTAAATCCACTTGGGATACATCCATGTTCCCCACAAGCATAAATATTTAGCCTTTTCAAACTACTTAAACTATGCATAATTCCCTTACCAAGTTTAAAAAATGCAAGAGTTCCATTAAAAGAAGTCAATTTAATAAACATATCTTTATACGAATTTTATCAAACACCTTGGGGGAATAATATGAAAGAAACCAATTACAAATACCATTAAACCATTACCATGAAATCCAATTATCCAAATCCACCATTTATTCATTTAAAAGAATAATTAATAACTGTAATACCCTATACTTTTCCTAGCTAAATTTAGCCCCTAGAATGTCAAAGGTTAGCTTCAAAAATGAATAACTTTGATTACATGTAGAATTATATATATTTATACCCTTCATTGTGTGGAAAATTGAATTAGCTTTCCATTGATACCAATTTTGACTAAATTCGATATTCGGTTGAGAAGTTATGGCCTTTTTAGTAAAGCAGTATCCCAACTGGAGAAGCATTGTGCCGCAGTGACTTACAAAATGGCAATTGTCCGGTTCCAATGGACCTATGCGATAAGCTCACGTCGTGGTGGAGTCCAATTTCCCAATTTTCAAAATCCAGTAGCTCAATGCGATGGTACTGCATCGCGGCGATGCCCAAAATGGTATTTCAATGGTTTACCGTGATAGCTCCGCATCGCATAGAATTTCCAGTTCTTAGTTGTCAGATTCTAGCGAGACACCACGATAGTGACGCATCGTGGTGGCATGAAAATTTGGAAAATTTCTCTTGATTCCAATTTTGATTAAATTTTAAAAGGGGCACTTTGGTCAATTCCCAAGCCCCCAATTCGTCCAAAACAAGGAATTAAGCATATCCTAAGCAATTTATGCTTATTTTCATCCATTCTCTCTCAAAGAAAAATCCTAGATCTTAAAAACTTACTCTCTAAGAAGTCAATTTCCTCCATTATTTCTCCAAGAAAACTCTAAATTGAGGATTCCTAAATCAAGAGGCCATATTCAAAAGCTCAAATAGGAATCAAAAATTTAAGTTTCATCATATAATCATCAATTAAGGTATGTGGGGTTTATGAAAAAGGATCCTCTTTTATCCTTGTGCCCAAAACCAACTTCTTATTTCAAATTTGTATGATTTTGAATGATTATACATGTGTTTTAAATTGGGATTCATACCCAGTATAGTTAATTGCAAAATTATAAGATTTCAAGTGTTTTAGTAGTTGAATTACATGACTATTTTCATATTTACATGCCCTATTGTATAATTTCAGATTTTGAGATGAATTGTCATTAATTACATTATCAAGTATGGTTATTATGATGTTTTGACATGAGATTGATATATGGGTTAATATCCCTAGATTGACTATTATTATTTCAAGAAATATTATGCTTTAAGCGTCAAATGATTAGTTTATTTTCAGATTTTTCAGTAAAGATTTGATATTTTGATCCTCAGATAAGATTTGGAATTCACTTTACAGATTTGTTACAGATTTCATAAATCAACAAGTTTTATGCACAAATTGAATCAGATAAATGCATAATTTGTTACGTAATAACCCTTATGCTATCTTTTAAAGTGGATTTCCAGCAGATTGAGCATACAGATTAAATGAGAGTAGTTTTTAACACCAAGCTAGAAGTGTGGGATTATCGTGATCTATCTTCCACAGAACTACGTAGCTAATGTAGGTACAGATTAAGATTCTTCCTATTTCTATATGGATGACAGATACAAATGTGATCAGTCAGATTAGGTTATACTCCTTGACAAGAATATGACACCTCTCCCCATCATGAGATTTTCCTTATTGAGGAACAAGACGTTGTACTCCATGTTCGCTCACATGGTTTATGTCGATTAAGAGAACCTCTCTGCTAGTAAAAGTAAATAAACAAATTTTGAGTAACTTTCTTAACAAAAAAGTATAACAGAAAAGCTTTTAAGAAAATTAAGTGAAAAGGCTGACAACTTTATTAAGATTATTTATTTTCAAAAAGATATTAGCTACAGAAGACAGCTTTCAGATTTCATATATAGAAGTGAGACCTTTTTACACTTAGAAAGTAAGATCTACTGACAGAATGTTAGTACCATTTTCAGAACTAAATGTTATGACTCACTAGATTTACAAAGTATGATTTGCTATTCGTGATTATAGATTTCAGTTTTCAGATATTCCAACTTATGTGAGTCATTTACATTTAGCATGCATTATTTTACAAACTATGATGATGAATAATATTATGTTTTACGTATGCATTTCACCTCCATGTACTCAGTACATCCTCATAGTACTGATCCACATATACGTTTATGTGCTATATTGGCTCATAATGTAGGTTCAGGTTCTCAGTTCCAGTAGCGTGAGTAATTTCGAGCATCTCCACCTATATCTCGACAGTTGGTGAGTCCTCATAGTTTGAGGCCTTAGTTATTCATATTTTCAACTTATCAATTTAGATAATTCAGTATTTTTAGATAGTTAGAGTCAGCAGGGGGTTTGTCCCAGTGACTCTCTAGATGTTAGTAGTAGAGGCTTGTCAGAGTGCTAGTTTTGATACAGATTTTCAATATTGTTTCATTAGACCCCTGAGACTAGTATTTTTCAGATATTATATTAAAATGTTTTTCCATATTCAGTATGATTTTGATGTCTATATTTCAATTAGTATGAGACTCAAACTTAGTAAAAGGAAGACGGGGTTAGCTTAAGGCTACTCGTAGTCTTGAGCACCGTGTGACATCTCGGGACCAGGTTTTGGGGCGTTACAAACTTGGTATCAGAGGCTAAGGTTTATAAGAGTCCTAGGGAGTCAGAAAAGACGTGTTACATAGAGTCTTGATCATTGGTGTGAAGCACACCATTTTTATGAGAAGGAGGCTATGGGACGTTTTTAGGAAATCATCTCTTTCTTTCATGATCGATCGTGGTTACAGTATCTCTATCTGCTTTTAACTTATACTCTTATGTGACAGTTGAATGTGCCTCCTCGTTGTTCTAACACTCGTAAAAATGATAACTAGCCACCCCAGCCTGCCGATCCTCTGAATAAGAATGTATCCCATGCTAAGTTTCAGGCTTTCTTTCAAGCACTGGCCCAGGAAGTAACTACTAATGTTTAGGGTAACCATCAGGAAATGGTCCTACTTCAGAAGAATGGTGACTTAGAAACAACTAGAATCAGAGACTTTATGAGAATGAATCCGCTTGAGTTCCTTGGGGTCAAAAGCAGGTAAGGACCCGCAACTTAATTTAGACGAGGTGAAGAAGATCACCCAGATTATGCATGTTTCTGAAAAAGAGAGTGTAGAGATGGAATCCTATAAATTCAAGGATGTAGTGTATGATTGGATAGTCATGTAGAAGAATGGTAGAGTTGAGAATGCAGCTCTCATGAGTTGGCAAGTGTTTCATGATGCTTTCTAGATACGTTCTTTCCACGTGAAATGAGAGATGCTAAGATAAAGGAGTTTGTGAATTTGAGGTAGGGCTCAAAGACAATGAATGAGTACTGCCTTAATATCAACCAGTAGTCTAAGTATGCCCTTGATACGATGGCTGATCCTAGGGCAAGTATGAGTAAGTTTGTTACTAGCGTATCTAGATTGGTAGTCAAGGAGTGTAGGACTTCTATGCTTATTAGAGACATGGATCTTGATAGATTGTTGATTCATGCTCAACAGATTAAGGTAGAGAAGTTGAAAAGAAGAGAGAAGAGAAATAAGAAGGCTAGAATAGGGAAGTTTGAGTATGTCTAGGCTAGGTCTCAAGGGGAAAACCGTTCACCGTTTTAGAATTGTTCATCTACGCCAGCACCATATTCAACTAGTGCTCCTGCTCTTAGATCTAGGGAGAAGTAGTGGGGTAAGTCTTCTATGTCCAGATCTCAGAATAGTGTGAGTAGAAAGCCCAGTTATTCTTGATGTGCTAAGTGTGGTAAGAATCATCCCGGTAAGTGTTTGTTGGGACAAAAAGGTTGTTATGGTTGTGGTAAGTTAGGTCATGGAATTAGAGAGTGTCCACATACTAATCAAGGAAACAGAGATATTCGTCCCCAAACTTTGGCTACTAGTGCACCAGCTACTCTAGGTCGCCTAGTCCCTCCTCAAGGTGCATCATCTAATACCCGTGGCGGTCAGTGCCAGAATCATTTTTATGCTTTACCATACCATAAGGATTAGAAGAATTTACCAGATATTGTTACTGGTATGCTTTTTGTATTTCATCTTGATGTTTATATGTTGTTAGACCCTGAGTCGAATATCTCTTATATGACCCCATTAGTTGCAGTCAATTTTGAAATAGGTCTTGCAAAGATCCCTGAGACCTACTTGGTTTTTACCTCAGTAGGTGAGTCAGTTGTTGCCAAATAGATCTATAAGAAGTTTCCTATCATTGTGCTTCATAAAATCATGTTAGTAGACCTAATAGATCTAGATATGGTTGACTTTGACCTTATTCTATGTATGGATTGGATCCATTCCCGTTATGCATCTATATATTGTCGCATCCAAGTAGTAAAGTTTTAGTTTCTAAATGAGTCAGTCTTTGAGTGGGGAGGAAATTCAGTGTCTCCCAAAAGTCATTTCATATCTTACTTAAAGCCAAAAAGTTGATTTCCAAAGAGTGCATCTATCATCTAGTTTAAGTCAAAGACACTAAGTCTGAGACTCCAATAATTTTGTCAGTCAGTGTAGTCAAGGATTTTCCTGATGTCTTTCCTGAAGATTTGCCAGGGGTACCTCCTGATAGGGAAATAGAATTCTATATTGACCTTCTTCGAGATACTCAGTCTATCTCTATTCATCCATACCATATGGCTCCAGCCGAGCTTAAAGAGTTAAAAGAGCAGCTTAAAGATCTCTTAGATAAAGGTTTCATAAGGCCTAGTGTTTTTCATGGGGTGCTCCCATCCTATTCGTGCAAAAGAAAGATGGTTCTTAGCGAATGTGCATTAACTATCGTCAGCTGAATAAAGTCACAGTCAAAAACAAATATCCCCTTCCTAGAATTGATGACTTATTTGATCAACTCCAAAGTGCAAGTTACTTCTCTAAGATAGACAATAGATCCAGCTATAATCAGCTTAAAGTAAGGGAATATGATATTCCAAAGACATCTTTCAGAACCCCTTATGGTCATTTTGAGTTTCTAGTCATGTCCCTTGGGATAACAAATTCCCCAGCAACTTTCATGAACTTGATGAACAGAGTGTTCAAATAGTATTTGGACATGTTTGTCATAGTCTTTATAGATGATATTCTTGTCTACTCTCGTAGTGAGGATGATTATGCAGACCACCTTAGAATTGTATTACAAACTCTTAGAGATCACCAGTTGTTCGCCAAATTTAGCAAATGTGAATTTTGGCTAAGGTCAGTAGCTTTCCTTGGTCATATTATTTCTAGTGATAGTACTAGAGTTGATCCCCAAAAAAATAAAATAGTAAGAAATTGGCCTAGACCTATTTCTCTATCAGACATTAGGAATTTTTAGGTTTAGCTGGCTATTACAGAAATTTTGTTGAGGGTTTCTCGTCTATTGCATCCCTTATGTTTAGATTGACCTAGAAGAAAGTTAAGTTTTAGTGTTCAAATTCCTATGAGAAGAGTTTTCAGGAGTTGAATACTCAACTCACTTCAGCCCTAGTTTTAGCATTACCTGATGGTGCAGATAATTTCATTGTGTATTGTGATGCCTCTAAAGTTGGTTTGGGTTATGTTTTGATTCAAAAAGGTAAGGCCATAGCCTATTCCTCTAGACATCTTAAGCCTCATGAAAAGAATTACCCTACCCATGATCTTGAGTTAGATTCTGTTGTGTTTGCTTTGAAAATCTAGAGACATTATCTTTATGGGGTTCAAGTTTATGTGTTTACGGATCACAAAAGCTTATAGTATGTGTTTACTAAGAGGGAGTTAAATCTTCATCAGAGAAGGTGGTTAGAATGGTTGAAAGATTATGATATGAGTGTGTTGTATCATCCATGCAAGGACAATATAGTGGCAGACACCCTTAGTAGATTGTCCATGGGCAGTGTTGCTCATATGGAGAATGATAGAAAGGAGTTAGTTCAAGAAGTTCATCAGTTAGCTAGATTGGGTGTGAGATTGGTTGATTCAGCGGAAGGGAATGTTTGGGTTCAGAGTAGTTCCGAATCTTCCCTAGTATCAGAAGTGAAAGAGAATCAAGATAAAGATTCTAGTTTGGTCAAACTGAAGGAGTCAGTTAAAGACCAAAAGGTAGAGGTTTTCTCCCAAGAGGGAGATGGTATGTTGAGATACCAAAGTAGATTTCCATGTGTCGATGATTTAAGGCAACAAATTATGGCAAAAACGCATGGTGCACGTTATTCTATTCATCCTAGAGCCACCAAGATATACCACGACTTATAGGAAATTTATTTGTAGAGTGGTATGAAGAAAGATATAACAAAATTTGAAGCCAAGTGTGCAACTTATCAATAGGTTAAGGTACAGAACCAATAACCTGGTGGTGCTTTGCAGGAGTTTAGTATCCCCACTTAGAAGTGGGAAGAGGTAAATATAGACTTTATGACTGGATTACCCCATTTGCGTCGTCAGCATGATTTAATTTGGATTATTGTAGATAGATTGACTAAGTTAGCGCATTTCTTACCAGTTCACACATCCTACACAACTAAAGATTATGCTAAGTTATATATCAGAGATTTGATCAAATTGAATAGAGTTCCTTTGTCCATCATATCTGATAGGGGTACTCAGTTTATCGCTCAATTTTGGAAAGCCTTTCAGAAGGGTCTTGGTACCCAAGTTCATCTTAGTTTAGCTTTTCATCTGCAGACAGATGGTCAGGCAAAACGGAACATGCAGACTCTAGAGGACATATTGAGGGATTGTGTCCTTGATTTCAAAGGCAGTTGGGATGACCATTTGCCGTTGATCGAGTTTGCTTATAATAACAATTTCCATGCTAGTATTCAGATGGTCTCGTTTGAAGCTCTTTATCGGCGGATATTTATATCTCCAATTGGTTGGTTTGAAGTGGGTGAGGCTGCTTTGATTAGGATAGACATGGTGTTTGATTCTATGAAGACAGTTTAGTTGATTTGAGAGAGATTGAAAACATCTCAGAGTCGTCAGAAATCTTATACAGACATAAGAATAAGTTATCTTAAGTTTGAGGTTGATGAGTTTGTGTATTTGAAAGTTTCACCCATGAAGGGGGTGAATAGATTTAGCAAAAAAGGGAAGCTTAATCCATGAAGTTAGGTCCCTTTTGGATTTTGAGCCGCGTGGGAAAGGTAGCATATGAGCTTGAACTACCTGCAATTTTTTCCTCAGTTCATCCAGTGTTCCATGTGTCCTTATTAAAGATTTGTATGGATGATTCAGTTGTTGTAGTTCCTCTAGAAAGTACAGATATTCAGAATAGCCTCTCATACGAAGAAGTTCCAGTAGAGATTCTTGATCATCAGATTTGTAGACTAAGGAATAAAGAAGTTCCCTTGGTTAAAGTTCTGTGGAGAAATCAGTCCGTTGAGGGTACTACTTGGGAAACAGAAGCATACATGTGTACCAAGTAACCTCATATCTTCTCCACGAACTCAGATTCAGCCGAAGGTAATAGTGTTTATTCATTCAGTTCTTTTCCAGTCTCAGATTCAGCCATATAGTTATTTTCATGTAAATTCATGCTCTTGCAGATTAGTTCAGTAGCTCAGTATGTTTTAGATTCAGACATGCAGTATATTTTAGTTGTGCATGATATCTTTTAGCCTCAGAATCTTCAGTATTATCAGATTTACTAACCATATTCGAGGATGAATGTTCCCAAGGGGGAGATATTGTAATACTCCATACTTTTCCTAGCTCAATTTAGCCTCTAGAATGTCAAAGGTTAGCTTCAAAAATGAATAACTTTTATTACATATAGAATTGTCTAGATTTAGACCCTTTATTGTGTGGGAAATTGAATTAGCTTTCCATCGATACCAATTTCGCCTAAATTCGATACTTGGTTGAGAAGTTATGGCACTTTTAGTAAAGCAGTATCCCAACTGGAGAAGCATTACGCTACGGTGACTTACAAAATGGCAATTTTCCGATTCCAGTGGAACTCCACGATAAGCTCGCAGCGTAGTGGAGTCCCATTTCCTAATTGTCAAAATCCAGTAGCCCAATGCGATGGTACCACGTCGCGCAGATGTCCAAAATGGTATTTCAATGGCTTACCACAATAGCTCCGTGTCGCGTAGAATGTCTAGTTCCCAGTTGTCAAATTTCAGTGAGCTACCGCGATAGTGGTACGTTGCGGTGGCATACAAATTCGGAAAATTTCTCTTGTTTCTAGTTCCGATTAAATTTTAAAAGGGGCACTTTGGTCAATTCCCAAGCCCCCAATTCATCCAAAACAAGGAATTAAGCATATCCTAAGCACTTTAAGCTTATTTTCATCCATTTTATCTCAAAGCAAAACCCTAGAGCTTAAAAACTTACTCTCCAAGAAATCAATTTCCTCCATTGTTTCTCAAAGAAAGCTCTAAATTGAGGATTCCTAAATCAAGATAATCAAGAGGCCATCTTCAAAAGCTCAAATAGAAATAGAAAATTCAAGTTTCTTCATCTAATCATCAATTAAGGTATGTGGGGTTTATGAACAAGGATCCTCTTTCATCCTTGTGCCAAAAACCAAGTTTTTATTTTAAATTTATATGATTTTGAATGATTATACATGAATTTTAAATTGAGATTCATACCCATTATTGCTAATTGCTAGATTATGAGATTTCAAGTGTTTTAGTAGTTGAATTATATGACTATTTTCATATTTACATGCCCTATCGCAGTAATTTCAGATTTGGAGATGAATTGTCATTAATTACATTATCAAGCATGGTTATTATGATGTTTTGACATGAGATTTATGTATGGGTTACTATCCCTAGATTGACTATTATTATTTCAAGAAAGATTAAGCTTTAAACGTCAAATGATTAGTTTATTTTCAGATTTTTCAGTAAAGATTTGATCTTTTGATCCTCAAGTAAGATTTGAAATCCACTTTACAAATTTATTACAGATTTCAGAAATCAGCAAGTTTTATGCACAGATTAAATCAGATAAATGTATAATTTGTTCCGTAATAACCCTTATGCTATCTTTTAAAGTGGATTTCCAACAGATTGAGCATACAGATTAAACGGGAGTAGTATTTAGCACCAAGCTAGAAGTGTGGAATTAGCGTGCCCTATCTTCCACAAAACTATGTAGCTAATGTAGGTACAGATTAAGATTCTTCCTATTTATATATGGATGACAGATACAGATGTGATCACTCAGATTAGGTTATACTCCTTGGCAAGAGTATGACACCTCTCCCCATCGTGAGGTTTTTCCTATTGGGGAAAAAGACATTGTACTCCATGTTAGCTCACATGATTTATGTCGATTAAGAGAACCTCCCTGCTAGTAAAAGTAAATAAACAACTTTTGAGTAACTTAACAGAAAAGAATAACAGAAAAGCTTTTAAGAAAACTAAGTGCAAAGGCTCAAAGTTTTATTTAGATTATGTTTTTACGGAAAGATATTAGCTACAGACTACAAATTTCAGATTTCAGATATAGAAGTGAGCCCTTTTTACACTTAGACAGTAAGATTTACAGATAGAACATTAGTACAACTTTCAGAACTAAATGTTATGACTCACTAGATTTACAATGTATGATTTGCTATTCATTATTACAGATTTCAGTTTTCAGATATTCCAACTTATGTGAGGCATTTACATTTAGCATGCAATATTTTACAAACTATGAGGATGAATGATATTATGTTTTACGTATGCATTTCACCCCCATATACTCAGTATATCCTCAAAGTACTGATCCACATATACGTCTATATGTTACATTGTCTCATAATGTAGGTTTAGGTACTCAGTTCCAGCAGCGTGAGTAATTTAGAGCATCTCCATCTTCATCTCGATAGTTGGTGAGTCCTCATAGTTTGAGGACTTAGTTATTTAGATTTTCAACTTATTAGTTTAGATGATTTAGTGTTTTCAAACAGTTCGCGTCAGCTGGGGGTTTGTCCTAGTGACTCTCTAGTTGTTAGTAGTAGAGGCTTGTCAGACTACTAGTTTTGATACAAATTTTCAGTATTGTTTCATCAGACCCCTGAGACTAGTATTTTTCAGATATTATATTATGAAAGTTTTTCGCTTTCAATATGATTTTGATGTCTATATTTCTATTAGTATGAGATTCAGACTTAGTAGAAGGCAGACAGAGTTAGCTTAAGGTTACTCATAGTCTTGAGCACCGTGGACATCTCGGGACCAGGTTTGGGGCGTTACAATAACCATGGGAAACTATTACCAATCATTTGTAACCAAAACCCCCAAATCATATTTGAAAAGCATAATATGAAATATTAAAACTATGAAATCAATCATATAAATCATGCCTTTAGTTGAAATTACAATGAGGGAAGAAAATCATACCTTACACTGTAGAATTGACGGAAGGAAATCACTAAGACAAGCCCCAAATAAATCCTCAAGATGAAACCCTAGCCTTCTTGCCCCAAAAGCTCTTGAGAGAATTGTGGAGTGTTTTGGAATAGTTTCTAAGTGTTAATGAATGGAATAATAGGGTAAATAACCTCCTAACCGTATTACAAGTTGTGGGTCCTAATTAGGGTATGTAGGAAAATATCCAGAATACCCCCACTTAAAGCCCTTAAAAATCTGTCACAGGGATACGCCTTACCATACGAGTCTTACCCTCCCAACATGATCAGTACCCATCACTCGTATCTAAACCTCAACCCTTGGATCAAATACTATCCAGTATACGACTCATCCAACCAATTCCTAACCACAACATATGACCCGTACCCTCCATCCGTACCCCTTGAAGAATGAAATCCTTAGAGGATTGAACACTAACCACCATACGAGTCATGGATATGACTCGTACCCAAGCTCACGGCTCCCAGTGAGCCACTCGTACTCAGATCCAGCCTAAGTGACCAATTCTAAGATTAAGTAAAGAAACCCTATGATTTGTAGCTAACCATACGACTTGTACCACTACGTCGTACCCATTCCAATTACCAAAACCATTCCAACCAACACTGGTCAGTATACGATTGGACTATACCACCCGTACCCAAGTATACGGCTCGTATCCATGAGTCGTAGGGTCTGGAGAACGAAAATTCTAGGAAATTTTTATGAGTCAGAACCCAGGGTGTTTCATTTGGGTTGGGTAATGTAGGTGGTCTCGGGTCTCGGTCGAACTTGGGACGCCCATTATGACAAGGCCTCGGGTCGGGTCGCGTCAATATTGAATTGATAACATAGGATCTGTAACCTTAGGAATAAGAGAAATTTTTGTAAAATTTAGTTGTTTGAATAGTTTACCATTTTGGAAAAACTCTAAGATAGCCACAGTTACATCTCGTCCAACTACATTCTATGCAACTTTGAAAAAACTAATACTATACCCATCTGGTCCTAGACCTTTGTTACTATTGATTAAGAATAAGACAACCTTCACATCTTTTGCAGTAAATGGTGTGATCAACTTCAGTTGTTGCTCCACTATTAAGTCTTCCCCATTACCAAGAAAATTAGAGCTTGCCTTTACCCTCACAGGTTCCTTCCTACCTAGTAGATCCTCATAATATTACATAAAGTTACTTCCAATTTTATCTGGATCATGTTTCAAACTTCCTTGCCTTTTTTTAGCTGTGTAATACCCTGCTTCAACCTTTTGTGTTTTATAAAAGAGTAAAAGTATATAGTGTTATCATCTTTTAATTTCAACCACGTTGCTATGTTGAGGTGCTGTAAATACATTTCAACTAAGCAGGAGGTCTACTTTAACTACATATATAACTCCTTTTCTACTTGTTGGATAGCCAAGATAGATAGATTAGATTACAAGTTAATTTGAGCCTGCTTGAGAGCTTTCTTATCCTCCTCTACCTCAATAACAGTGTTCCTGGTGTAAGACCTGTTTATCAACTTTAATTGAGCCTTCAACTATTTATATTCTTGAACTACTTGAAATATTTTTGCATCTTTGTATAGGCACTATCCAACTATATCTCACTGTATTCATAAAGAGAGGGTATTCACCCCGTTTATTATAATATTTAAATGCCTTGCTTCATCTTACTCTTTTCTTAACAAGCTTCACCTTGGATAGTGATAGCTAATACATTTAGGTAAGAAGACAACCTTACCTGCAGGCATAGTATCCAACCACTTCTAGTTTATGAATACTCAATCAATTTTTGAAAATACTCTTGCATCAACACTTTCGTCATTCCAAGTGTACTTGTTAACCTAATAAGGTAATTTTATCAAGACACAACCTCCAATATATGTTGCAAAATCAGTAACCTCTATCTATGTCAAGGGATCTAATTCGATCACCATCATGCAATACAAAATTAAAGTCACTTAAAAGTATCCAAGACTGACTAATTCTTCCATGCACCTCTTTAAAGTACTCCCATACGCTCTTCCTTTTATCTCCAGTGTTGAAAGAATAGACATAAGTAAATATAAATAATAACTGAAGCAAAATATTCTTGACAGTACAAGTAATTGATTATGCAGTCTTACTTATTGGAACTAAATGGTAGAAGTTTGGTCTCCAAGTGATCAAGATTCAACCATTATAATGGTGTTCCGAAATTAGTAACATAAGGCCAACCCAAACATTTTAATGTCACAATATCCATCCTCTCAGACTTTTTTTTTGTTTCTAACAAAACAATAATTCCTTTCAGACTTTATTTTGATTTCTAACAAATTAATTATTCCTACTTTTTCCTCATTGCAAAGGAGCTTGATCTCCTTCTGCTTGTTGGGGCAATTAAGACCCATGACATTCCAACTAATAATACTATCCATTCCTATGACTAGGAATGAAATTACTTCCACTATTACCAATGGATACATGAACAACTTTATTATTTTCTATTTCTTGCAGGACTGAAAGGTATTAGCACTGTATATTTGTTTGCTTTGGGTTGTAAATTCTTCCCAGGTCTCAAAGGTGTGACCCAATTAGTTGCATCCTCCTAAAATAACCCGACTCGATCGGGGGACTTGTCGTAATGGGCATCCTAAGTTCAACTGGGACTGGGGACCATCCCTAATACCCAACCCAACTGTCCAAACGCGCACCTTGAGTTAAATGAATTTCGAACATATAACAAGATAGCATGTAATTATCCAAATTCAGACTCTGGGATAGGTCTATGACCGATACCAACCAACTGAGTCCAACCATCCCAAACCCAACCAATAACCATAACAAAACCAATACCATAAGCCAAAACCAAAACAATAACCAAATCAAGTTCCATAACATAACATCAAAGGATGGAACAACCAACAATTCTACTAAACAGTATCAAGCCCAATGCCAATGCAAATGCTAAGTCTGACACCCATACCGATCCCGCCCATGCCAACCCATAGTAGTTCCACAAAGACTCTAACCAAAAGAAAACCAATATTCGGTTGGGACATGCCCCCAACCATAACCAAAACCAATATCCATATATAATCCAAAGTATGTAAAAACATCGATGAACATAAAATGGAGATCTTTGGAATATGGAAGCTTACCACTTCAATCTAACTGAGCTGGTCCTGAAATCTGAGCACAAAATAGGAGCAGTAGAATGGTTTGTTCCTGCATCGCATGGGGATACAGCTACCCGAGGATGGGTTAGTGGGTGAACGCTATCAAGTACTTAGGATAAGGATAAAATAATGTCAACCAGTAAAATCAAGTAAACCAATCATATTCACACAAACCATACATATATATATATCTATACCGTGAAATGGAATCGGTTTTAGCATGCATTTAAAACCATTAACTTGGGTATGTGAAGCTTAACCGTCCTTAACAACCCATGGGCTATATGGATCCAGTGTAACCCCTTAAACAGGACCTAATACGTGTAGCCGCACAAACCGAAGATACCATAAGAGTAGGAGATTCCCAAGTACCCTTACCCTTCATAATACATATGTATAGTGAAAATTAGAGATTCTCATGTACCTCATAGTATCATATATGGTTTCCATGACCAACCCCTCATGTCAGCAAACATGAGATTTAAGTTTTCATTCATGAAACTCCTACCTTCATGGTTAACTATCACACCCCACCATTATTTCCCAATTAAAATCATTTCCATCCAACTAAACCATTATTATTAACTGTAATACCCCGAGAATCCCAACCGATAGTAGAACCATGCTTCAAGCTCATGAGAAATAAATTATAGTGATTTGGTAGTTTTATGATCAAGTTAGATGTATATTAAGTCCTCAAATATGTCCTAGCTATTAGACGAATCAAAACATCCCTTACCGATTGAATTCTTGAGAAGGACATTGCTATAGTCAACTTCAAACGAGCATATCTCTCGTTATACAAATAATTTTTGATCTCATGACCTACAAAAAGATATATAATTGAATTATGTTTCCAACGATACTAATTTTTTCAAAATACGGCATCGGAGTAAAAGGTTATGGCCGTTTTACTGAGAGCTGTCCGAGTTGTCCAGGAGCGACGGGCAAGCTGACAGACCGTCAAGTCAGCGATGGACCGTCGCTTTAGCCATCATAACTGAAGAAGTAAGGCTGTTTTATGGACCAAAAACGATGGTTGGAGTGATGGTTAGTCACTAGAGTGATGGTCCATCACTCAGACCGTCAGTTTTGTCTGAAACAGTGCTGAAACGTCGTTTTAAAGGGATTTTTGGGTCTTTTTCCACCTTATTTAAGACCCAATCATGTCAAATCAAAGCACATAACTCCTCATTCATATATAACATCAAAATTAGGGTTTCTTTCAAGATAAAAAACCAAGAACAAGATTCAAACCCTTCTCCAAGAAAACTCAAGAATCAAAGCGTCACCATTCAAGAACCTTCAAGAAAAGTTAACCTCTTTCAAGATTCAAGCTTTTGAGGTATGAATAGTGTTTATTCATGGACTCCTTTCATCTATGATGCCCAAGAATCTCTTTTCTAAGTTCAAGTTTATGGATTTCCTTATGAATTTCATGTTGGGTTTGTTTTGTTTATGTTGAGAATGATCAATTAAATTCAAATCCATGTTGGGTGATCAATGTTATGTGGAATTGATTTGTATAGATGTATATTTATACCTATTTTTAAAACCTAGGATAATGAAATTAGATTTGAATTATTATGTTTAATTGTTGTATAAAGATGTTTATATGTACCATGCCTCCCATGTGTTTGATTAAATGCCTATATGAAGGAAAAGTGCCCAACTAGTATGATATCATGAAATCCCCAATTATGTACAAGTTTATGCATATCATATGTTTGATGAAGTGCTTCAGTATATGAATTATGAATTATGATGTTAGTCATATGTTCAAGTAAGTCATGCTATGTCAGTTTCATTCCATCAAGTCCTGGGGGTACTTGTACCCGAAATATTAGCTGTGTGCCTAGAGTCATGTCATGTTTTCATGATACTCTCAGTAAAGCCATGATCCATGGAACTCAGTCAGTCATGTGACTTAGGAAAATCCAGAAATCTCAGTAATCTCAGTAGTTCAGTACTCTTATAGAGCTCATTACTTAGTAATCTCAGTAACCTCAGTATTCCCAGTCAATCTCAGTAACTACAGTACTCTCAGTCAGTCCTCAGAACTCAGTACATTCCGTCAGTCAACAGAACTTAGTAAATTCAATTTAGCTCCGCTAGACAATACCACTAGTATCAATTCAGTTTAGTTAATTAGTTTAACTCAGTTAATCAGTTTAGAGTCTTTTAGATGGGAGTAGGATTCAGCACCGAGCGACCCTAGGGATGAGGACTTACCCGCTAGATAGGACTGCGATCCCTAGAAGCAATCCCTAAGTTCCAGAAATACGTAGACAGCATAGGTATGAGATGCCACTCGTTAGATAGGACTGACATACTCAGGGATCACCCGTTAGCATATTTAAATATATAGGCATGATACCAGGGGTCACCCGCTAGATTAGGACTGACTCCACAACAGTTATTTTTACCAGTGGCGTGGTACTGACACCCTTCCAACTGGGGTTACAGGTTGAACCCCAGTTAGCATAGTATGGGGGATGTCTGTTTGATGAATACATCCCACAGTTTCAGTTATAGAATCAAGACTGTTAGATATAGTCAATTCTTATCATTATAAATAGACTCCGGGATCACCCACTAGACAGGGATGATCACAACTATAGTCAGTCAGTATCAGTATCATCAGATTTAGAGATCACCCGCTAGATAGAACTGATCTCAGATTCAGTTACTCAGATATCGTATGGAACTCAGCTATTTCCATCAGATACAGTCACTCATGTTATCAGTTATGTCAGTTATCAAAACTCATGTTATCAGTATTCAGCTTCAGGACTGTCAAATACAGTAAATCAGACCAGTTCTTCATAATCAAAACTGTTAGATGCAGTTATTCATGTATCAGTCCCTTAGTATTCAGTAATATAATATCAGTATTTCTCACTCATCAGTGACTCAGATGTCAATATCAGTAAACTCAGTAGTCAGAACTCAGTATTTAGTCCTATCATGATCTCAGTTACAGTTATGTAGTCATGTATGTATTCTCACGTTCATGTTAGTCAGTCAGTTAGTATTGTTCATGCATATGAACCATTTTCATTCCACCTACCTCACTTGCATACTAGTACATTCAAAGTACTGACGCATTTGTGCTATGGTGTCAAATACCATAGGTTTAGAAGCACGAGCTCCAGAGCATCAGTAGCATCCAGGTTCAGCAGTCAGAGTCAGCTGTAAGTCCTCATACTTCGAGGATATAATGATTATATTACTATCTCAATTTTCAGTTTATTTCAGTAGTCGGAGTTAGTTGGGGACATGTCCCATCAACTCTTTTTTCAGACAGTTTAGAGGCTTTCAGACTATAGCATGTCAGACAGTTATTTCAGTTATTTTGGTATTGATATACTATATTTTCAGTTATGTACTAGTATTAACCTTATGGCCTTTCAGTTCATGTTTCCGCATTATAAAGTGTTTTATGCAGTATACAGGTACAAATATCAGTCATGGGTTAGTTTGTGGTCCTTCGGGGTCATAAGCACCGTGTAACATTCCGGGTACCAGATTTGGGGCGTTACATTAATCAAGGATATAAGTAGTGGTATCATCATACCAACTATAGTTTGCAAATATTATCCTTAGACAACCAATGAGGATTCTCATGTACCCCATAGGTTACATTATCTAATTCACTTGGGGGAGTCCCGTGCACCCCATAAGTGTTCCATTATTAAATTTCTTAGGGGAATCCAATATACCCCACAAGTTGTTCATTACCATGTTTACTTGGGGGATTCCCTTGTATCCCACAAGGAAGTCTAATTGACCATTATGATGACCACCAAGAGCTTTCCAAATAACCATTACAAACCATTTAAATCATTTACACTATTTAGGGTTCCATTACCAAACCATACCATGTAATAGTTCCATTGAAAGTTTCATTATATAGTAAAAGCACTATCAAAGGCATTTTATCAAACATGTTGGGGGTATAGTATTTCCAAAACCAAAACCATATACCAATTAACCATTCCCATGCAACCAATTATCCAAACCACCATTAAATCATGTAAAAATATAATAAAAACATGGGAAACCATAACCATGCATTAATAACCAAAACCCCAACATATATTTGAAAACCCCAAAACCATATAATAATCATGCCATGAAAACTTTGTATAAATCATGCCTTTAGTTAGAAGTAACAATGAGGGTAGGGTGTCTTTCCTTAAATTGAGTAGATGATGGAGAGAAATCACCAATGCAATCCCCAAATTGATTACCATAGTGAAACCCTAGCCTTGCTTTACCCAAAACTCATAGAGAGGATTTGCGAGTGTTTTCTAAGTATTAATGAATTAAATAATAGGGGAAATAACCTCCTAAATGTGTTAGAAGTTGTGGATCCTCAATGGGTTAAGTGGGGAAATGTCTAGATTACCCTCACTTAAAGTGCATAAAAATCCCGCATATGGTTACGACTCAGCATACCAGTCGTACCCTTGCATATGAGTGGTACCCACCACTCATACCCTAGGCTCCCTCCTTGGAACCAACACTATCCAAGGTATGACTTAACCAAACCAAGTTATACCCAGTGCATATGACTAGTACCCCTGGAAGAATAGAATGACAAAAGGTTTGAACACTTTCCACTATACGAGTCCATGGTATGACTTGTACCTTGGCTTACAGCTCATGGTGAGCCACTCGTACTCAGATCCAAGTTAGGCTATCATGTCTAAGATTAAGTGAAGGAAAACCCCAACCAAACGACCTGTATCCAATCATACGACTCGTATCAACCAAAGTCGTACCTATTCCAGAAACCTATCCAAAAGTTTCATAATATAGTAAAAGCATTATCAAAGACATTTTATCAAACATGTTGGGGGTATAGTATTTTCAAAACCAAAACCATATACCAATTAACCATTCCCATGCAACCAATTATCCAAACCACCATTAAATCATGTAAAAACATAATTAAAAACATAGGAAACCTTAACCAAGCATTAATAACTAAAAGCCCAACATATATTTGAAAACCCCAAAACATGCAATAATTATGCCATGAAAACATTGTATAAATCATGCCTTTAGTCAGAACTAACAATGAGGGAAGAGTATCTTGCCTTAAATTGAGTAGATGATGGAGAGAAATTACCAACACAAGCCCCAAATTGATTACCATAGTGAAACCCTAGCCTTACTTTACCCAAAATCCCTAAAGAGGTTTTGAGAGTGTTTTCTAAGTGTTAATGAATAGAATAATAAGTAAAATAACCTCCCAAGTGTGTTAAAATTTATGAGGCCTCAATGGTTTAAGTGGGGAAATATCCAGATTGCCCTCACTTAAAGTGCATAAAAATCCTGCATATGGGTACGACTCACCATACCAATCGTACCCTTCCATATGAGTGGTACCCACCACTCGTACCCTAGGCTCCCTCCTTGCACCCAACACTATCCAAGGTATGAGTTAACCAAACCAAGTTGTACCCAATGCATACGTATAGTACCCTTTAACCGTACCCCTGGTAGAATAGAATCACAAAAGGTTTGAACAATATCCAATATACGAGTCCATGGTACGACTCATACCCTGGCTTATGACTCATGGTGAGCCACTCGTACTCAGATACAAGTTAGGCTACCATGTGCAAGATTAAGTGAAGGAAAACCCCAACCAAATGACCTATATCCAACCATACGACTCGTATCAACCCAAGTCATACCCATTCCAGAAACCTTTCCAATCCTACCAACCAATACTAGTCAATATACGACTGAGGAATACCACTCGTATCCTACTATACGACTTGTACCCACCGGTCGTATGTTGTCTAGAACCTAGAAATCCAGAAAATTTTCTATGGACCAAAACCCAAGGTGTTTCAGTCTCCCCCACTAGGATCATTCAGCCGCGAATGACGGACAAGGTAGTACAAACACTACTTACACCCCTTAGATGACTCTACTCTTACCTTTAACAAAGATGCAAAGAACTCAAGTAGAGTCATTTGCATTATAGAATATAAATCAAGAGCACATACCTTCCGCACGAATATCTGAAGCTGAGAACAAATGCGAATATTTAGACATCATTCTGTTTCCACTTCCCATGTAGCCTCTTCCGCCTTGTGGTTCTGCCATAGAACCTTAACTGAGGCTATATCCTTGGTCCGTAATCGATGAACCTGCCAATCCAAAATATCTACCGGGATCTCTTCATAAGATAAGGAATCTGAGATACCCAAACCTTCCAAAGGAACAACCGAAGAAGGATCACTAAGACACTTTCTAAACATAGAGACATGAAATACCGGATGAATAGAGCTCAAACTAGAAGGCAACTCCAATTCATACGCTTCATTACCAACCCTACGCAAAACCACATAAGGACCAATATACCGGGAATTGAGCCTCCCCTTTTTACCAAACCATATTACTCCCTTTATGAAAGATACCCTTAGGAACACCTCATCCCCAAACTCAATCTCCAAGTCTTTACGCCTTACATCCACATAGGACTTTTGAAGACTTTGGGCAACCTTAAGACTATCCCGAATCACCTTTACCTTTTCCATAGCATGGTAAAACTAATCCGGACAAAACATATCCGCCTCACTAACCTTAGACAACCTAATAGGAGATCTACACCTTCTACCATAAAATGACTCAAATGGGGCCATTCCAATACTAGAATGACAACTATTTTTATAAGCGAACTCCATCAAAGGTAGGTGCTCAACCCAATTACCACCTTAATCAATCACACATGCTCGAAGCATATCCTCCAATGTCTGAATGGTCCTCTCTGCTTGTCCATCCATATGCGGATGAAAAGTAGTACTCAGACTGGTAACAAAATCTATATTGACCACTTCCCATTTCCATTCTGGCAATTCCATTTCCTGATATAACCCACTTGGCCTAATGTGCTCAACTTTTACTTGTTGGCACCCCATGCACTTGGCTACAAAGTTAGCCATATCCCTCTTCATACCACTCTACCAATACACTTCTTTGAGGTCATGATACATTTTAGTCGAACTGGGATGAACAACATAGCATGATTCATGCTCCTCGGCCAATACCTTTTCTTACAAACCATCCATATCAGGAATACATAACCTCCCTTGGTACCTCAAAGTACCATCACCACTAACCTCAAATACCATTACATTTTTCCCACCTATATCACCCTAGATTTTCATCAAGATAGGATCTAGAATTTTTTCCATGATTTCAGCACCAAGATACGACTAAAACACTTTCGAACCATCACACCACCATCCTCGGAGTCTAGAAGACGGACCCTAAGATTAGCCAAATGGTGAATATCCTTCACCAACTCCCATTTCTCCCTTTTCACATGAGCCAAACTCCCCATAGTTAACCTACTAAGCGCAATATCAGCAACCTTGTTAGATTTACCTGGGTGGTAGTGAAGACTCATATCATAATCCTTGAGAAGATCCAAGTATCTCCTTTGCCTGAGATTTATCTCCTTCTGAGTGAACACATACTTTAGACTCTTATGATCGAAAAAGATATCCACATGCTCTCTATATAAATAATGCCTCCAGATTTTCAAAGAAAAAATAACCACCAAAAGATCCAAATCATGAGTAGGATAATTCCTCTCATGCACCTTCAACTGCCTGGAAGCATAGGCTATCAACTTTCTATGCTGCATCAAAACATAACCAAGTCCTACTCAAGATTCATGACAATAAACCACAAACCCCTCATTACCTTCAGGTAGTGTCAAAACCGGAGCCGAAGTTAGCTTATCCTTAAGCTTCTCGAAACTACCTTCACAAGATTCCGACGAAGAAAACTTTGCCTTTTTCTGAGCCGACTTAGTGAATGGGGCAGCTATAGAAGAAAAACCTTCCACAAACCTTCTATAATACCCATCCAAACTTAAGAAGCTACTAATGTCAGTTGGATTCGTAGGTATAGGATACGTTTTAACCATAACCACCTTTTGAGGTCCACCATGATCCCCTCACTAGAAATAATATGACCAAGAAAAGTTATAGTGTTTAACTAAAACTTACACTTGGAGAGCTTGGCATACAACTGTTGTTCTTTCAAGGTTTGAAACAGCACACGGAGGTGATTAGCATGATCTACCTCACTCGTAAAATACACCAGAATGTCATCAATGAACACAATGAAAAAAAGATCTAAAAACTGCCTGAAAACTCTATTCATCAAACCCATAAATGCTGCTGGAGTATTTTTTCAATCCAAATGACATTACCAAGAAGTCAAAGTTCCCATACCGTGTTCAGAAAGTCATATTAGGGATATTCACCTCCCTAATCTTACTGATGATACCCAGACCAAAGATCTATCTTAGAAAAGAACTTGGCACCTTGCAACTGATCAAACAAGTCATCTATCCTTGGAAGAAGATACTTGTACTTAATTGTTACCTTATTCAACTACCTATTGTCAATGCACATTCAAAGGGAACTATCCTTCTTGTGCACGAATAATATCGGTGTAACCCACGGTGACACACTAGGATAAATAAATCCCTTATCCATAAGATCCTTAAATTGCTCCTTGAGTTCCCTCAACTCAACTGGAGCCATTCTCTAAGGAGGAATAAATATTGGATGAGTGTCCAAACCCAAATAAATATCAAACTCAATCTACCTATCCGGAGGAACACCAGGAAGATCATCCAGAAAGACCTCAGAAAACTCATTCACCACCAAAACCGAATGAAAAGAAGGACCTTCTGAGTTAAAATCTTTAACCTGCACCAAATGATAGAGACACCCTTTAGAGATTAATATTTGAGATCTAAGATTAGAAATAAACCTCCCCTAAAGGCTAGGGAACCACCCTCCCACTCAATAGCCAATTCACTGGGGAAACTAAAGACAAACTTACAAGTCCAACAATTTAAGGACGCGTAACAAGAGTGTAGCAAATCCATTCCCAGAATAACATCAAAATCTACTATATCAAGTTCAAATAAATCCACCTAAGTGTACCTACTACCAAAAGATACAACATACACCCTATAGACCCTTTTAGCAATAATAGAGTCACCTATCGAGGTAGAAATAGAAAAAGAATCTGAAATAACCTTGAGATCAAAACCAAAACACACAACCACATATGGGGTTACATAAGAAAGAGTGGACCCATATAAAGAAAGCAATAGACGTTACGAGAAAAAAGTTGTAATATACCAGCCACAATATTAGGAGATGACTCAAATTCTTGTTGAGTAGTAAGAGCATATAACCTATTCCAACTTGTGCCCGTACTCGGAGCAGAAATAGATGCAAAAGCAGCACCCTTTGGTGAAGGAGTAGAAGATGAAGAAATCAGAGCCTTACTCGCTCCCGAAGCACCCTTACCAATTGATAATTCCCAAGCATGTGTCCTAGTTAACCATATTTAAAGCATATATCCCTCCCTTCATCATAAATCCTTGATAAAGACAACCATATAACCGATAACGAGGACATAAAGAAGCCAACTGTGCCCCACTCACCTAAGACTGGGCACCCTGTGCCCGAAAATTATCACCATATTAACAAAAGGCTTCGGGTAAGGAGCATTAGAAGAAGAGAAGGAACAAAAACTCCCCCACTTCTTCTTTAGCCACTAACTGCCATCTCGACTACCTTGCTATTGCCTACCATTTTGTTCATAAGACCAAAACTTCTTATCCTGCCTTTCCCCAAACTTAGACTATTTCCTCTTTTCTTCTTCACCTATTGTATATGAACCACCAACCTATACATATCCATATCCTTGATCAGCAAAATAATTTTGCTTTTAAAAATCAAATCTTGAGATAGTGTAGAAGCAAACTTTCTTATCCTCTCTCTCATATTAGACTCTAATTCTGGGGCATACCTTGTCAGCTAATGAAATTTCAAGGTATATTCCTTGATTGACATTTCCCCCTATCTCAGATTGACAAATTTCTCCGCTTTCACTTCCCTCAACCCCTAAGAAAAAAAGCAGTTCAGAAAAGCATTAGAGAAAGTCTCCCACAAAGACAACCATTGGTACGCAATATCCTTGAGCTGATAAGATGAAAAATTCACCCCTTCTACATTTGTGGCCTACATTAACATGAATATCTTCTCCATTTCGTCCAAGAAACCCCGTGGATCCTCTTCCACCTCCACCCTAGTAAAAATAGGAGGATTTATCTTCATAAACTTGGCAAACCTTGTGGCCTTGGCAGATGAAACACCAGATGCATCTCGCTTAGTTTGAGAAACAACCAATTGAATAATAGTATGAATAGATTAATGAAATTCTGCATTACTCACCTCACCCTGAGGAGGACTAGTAGCAATCGAAGAAACCCAAAAAAAATTAGGGACTGGACCCCTAGACCAAGTATGGATTCCTTGTGTCCCTTCCACATTGTCCCTAAATTGGACATAAAAGATTTTTTGTATTTGAGTTCGTCGAGGCATGATCTAAAAAGCAAACAAACTAGGATTAGAAAGGATATTATACCTTGCATCTTGAAAGTAGAATACCAAGAAAGTGAACATTCCTAAATACCTTGTATCCTCTCCCTTATGGGTGTGGCATGCTACACACTCCTAAAAGAGACTCTACTCGACACAATTTTTGTGGACTCCCAATGGACCATAAACCTAAGGCTCTGATACCAACTTGACATGACCCAATCGGGGGCCTTATCGTAATAGGCATCCCAAGTCTAACTGAGACCAGGGACCAGCCCCAATACCCAATCATCCAAATGCATACCTTGAGTTAGATAAATTTTAAACATATAACAAAATAGCCTGTAATTATCCAAATCCAGACTCTAGCATAGGTCAATGAATGAGACCAACCCAACCGAGTCAAATTGTCCCAAACCTAACCAATAACCATAACCATAACCAAAGCAATACCATAAGCCAAAACCAAAACAATAACCAAACTATGTTCCATAACATAACATAAAAGGATAGAACAACCAATAATTCAACCAAACAGTATCATCCCCAAATCTAATGCAAATACTAAGGATAACACCCATACCAATCCTGCCCATGCCAACCCATAGTAGTTTCACAAAGACTTTAACAAAAAAAACCAATATCCGGTTGGGACATGCCCCTAAACATAGACAAAACCAATATCCATACATAATCCAAAGTATGTAAAACATCCATGAACACTAAATGGATCTTTCTAGAATATAAAAGCTCGCCACTTCAATCCAGCCGAGCTGATCTCGAAATTCGAGTACTAAATAAGAGGAGTAGAATGGTCGATTCCAGCATCACATGGGGATACAACCACTCGAGGACAGGTTAGCGGGTGAATGCTAGCAAGTACTCAGGATAAGGATAAAATAATTCCAACCAGTAAAACCAAGTAAATCAACCATATGCACACAAACTATACAGATATATATCCATGATGGGAAAGGAAATTTGGTTTAGTATGCATTTAAAACCATTAACTTGGGTATGTGAATCTTAATTTTCCTTAACCACCCATGGGCTATATGGGTCTAGTATAACCCCTAAACGAGCCCCATTATATGTAGCTGCACGAATCGAAGATACCATAAGAGTAGGGGATTCCCAAGTACCTTTACCCTTCATGATACATATGTACAGTGTACTTAGAGTATGCTCATGTACCTCATAGTATCATATATGGTCTCCATGACCAACCCCTCATGTTGGCAAATATGCATTTTTGGTGTTCGTTCATTGAAGTCCCACCTTTACGATTAATTATCACACCCCGCCATTATTGCCCAATTAAAACCATTTCCATCTAACCAAACCATTATTATTAACCAAGGGTATGATTAGTGGTATCGTCATACCGACTATAGTTTGCAAACATTGTCCTTAGCCAACCAATGAGGATTCTCATGTACCCCATAGGTTACATTATCCAATTACCTTAGGAGAGTCTCGTATACCCCACAAGTGTTTTATTATTAAATTGCTTGGGGGAATCCCATGTACCCCACAAGTTGTTCAATACCATATTTACTTAGGGGATTCCATTGTACCACTTAAGGAAGTCTAATTAACCATTAACATAACCACTAAGACCTTACCAATTAATCATTCCAAGACATTTAAACCATTTAGGGTTCCATTACCAAACCATACCATGTAATAGTTCCATTGAAAGTTTCATTATATAGTAAAAGCACTATCAAAGGCATTTTATCAAACATGTTGGGGGTATAGTATTTCCAAAACCAAAACCATATACCAATTAACCATTCCCATGCAACCAATTATCCAAACCACCATTAAATCATGTAAAAATATAATAAAAACATGGGAAACCATAACCATGCATTAATAACCAAAACCCCAACATATATTTGAAAGCCCCAAAACCATACAATAATGATGACATGAAAACATTATATAAATCATGCCTTTAATTAGAACTAACAATGAGGGAAGAGTATCTTGCCTTAAATTGAATAGATGATGGAGAGGAATCACCAATGCAAGCCTCAAATTGATTACATTAGTGAAACCCTATCCTTCCTTTACGCAAAAGCCCAAGAGAGGATTTGAGAGTATTTTCTAAGTGTTAATGAATAGAGTAATAGGAAAAATAACCTCCCAAGTACGTTAAAAGTTGTGGGGCCTTAATGGGTTAAGTGGGAAAATATTCAGATTGCCCTCACTTAACGTGCATAAAAATCCCGCATATGGGTAAGACTCACCATACCTGTCGTACCCTTCCATACGAGTGGTACTCACCACTCATACATTAGTCTCTCACTTGGACCCAACACTGTACAAGGTATGACTTATCCAAACTAAGTCATACCCAATGCATACGACTAATACCCCTAAATCGTACCCCTGTCAGAATAGAATCACAAGAGGTTTGAACACTGTCCACTAGATGAGTCAATGGTACGACTCGTATCCTAGCTTATGACTCATGGTGAACCACCCGTACTCAGATCCAAATTAGGCTAAAAAGTGTAATATTAAGTGAAGGAAAACCCCAACCAAACAACCCGTATCCAATAACCATACGACTCGTACCAATCCAAGTCATACCCATTCCAGAAATCAATCCAATCCCACCAACCAAAACTGGTCAGCATACATTTGAGGTATCCCACTCGTATCCCACTATAATACTAGTACCCACAGGTCGTATATTGTCTAGAAACTAGAAATCCAAAAAAATTTCTAAGGACCAAAACCCAGGATATTTCATAAACCTTTTTTTGAGAACTTGTTTGAGCTGGTCTTTGCTGGTGCAACACTAGTTGAGTGAGTTCCTTCAGAATTACTTTAGTTGGCCCACCTTTCTTATTTAGGTTGAACTATAGGTTCCTCTTCTTGCAGTATATTCAGTTTAGTTTGACTGACTTACTTTGGTACTTTGTTATTCTTTCACACCTCCACAGAATGACCACACTTGATATAATATTTGCAAAAGATAGGCTTTCAGTCATAAGTAATTTATTATTCTATAAAATGGTCTTCTCATTTCTAAATATAATAGTGCCATTCAAGGTTGCATTGATTTCCACCTCTACTAACAGTCAAGAAAAATTCAGTCCCATTTTCTTTTCAGTGTTGTTGTCCACCATTAGTGGTTTCCAACCAAGATCCCTATTTTACTCAACTTTTTTAACTCCAATACTTGAATTCCAGGCCCTAGTAGTTTGATCCAAATGGTAACTATGCCTATTCCATCTCTTGGAAACTCTATATTTGGAGTCTAAGCTTTCAAAGTAAATGGTTTACTATCAAAATGGTATATATCCCCTTGTATCAGCTTATTTTTGCCTATGGCACTGTCCAATCGAACTAGAACTACTCTACTCCAACATTATCACCATTTTTACCCCAATTCTTTGTATAAAACCGTTAATCATAACATATGGGCGTGTGCACCTAACATATAGCAAACTATAGAGTTTTTCCAGTGTTCTACCTCTGAGCTTATATCATCCAGCTTAATTTCAATAATTACAAACTCTTCTTGAGTGGTAGGAGCTACATAGTCCATCTTGAACACTATATTTATCATTTTTTCAATGTCGAAATTGTCCGAAACTGATCTTTCTTCTCCAACACTTTCTCTTCAACAATATTTTCCCTTGATTTCCTACTGGTGCATGGTGGATATGATTGTTCACTACTGGTACCCAATACCACATCCAACTATTGACGCCGAGCTTCTTTTTTCTTAGCTTTGTGTAGTACTAGATCAATTGATGAACAATTCCATTAGTAGACTCCTCTGAGTCCAAATTTGGGGATTCTATTATGCAATTATTTTTTCTGCAATTGCACTAGATCGAGTTTAAATTGGAACTCCCACTACTGATTTATGACCTTGTCATCTCGCCTGTTGTATTGGTTATGTTTCTTGCATTATTTTTACCTTTTGAGATAGCTGTCGAGCCGTCTTACTCATGTTTGGTGCACTTTAAGCTAAAATGCACCGAGAGAGAAGAGAACCATCTGAAAATTTGGGGTAAAATAATGAATAAATTACACAAAATCACAAATTTAAGAGTCATTAATACATAAAATTCCTTACCTTTTAAAAATTTACTTATTATCCCATTTTTTCTATTTTGCTCTTGATACATATAGGTAGATTTTCTCACCCACTTTTCACTCCACCATTAACGCCCCGAAATCATTTTTTTTTTGTAAAAATTTTCACCCCAAAAATATCCCATTGAAACTTCCATCACTATTACTGCAGCCACTAACAACTGTCTACATTCAATTCCATTCGATTTCATTGTTTAGTTTTATTTTTTAATTTCAAAATAAATCTTCTTGTGATGTTATGGTTAATGAAGATTCACCTTCATTCAGTTTAGATATTATCCAAATTAATAATTAATATTGTTCTTTCTACATTTGATAATGTTGTGGATTTTGTTTCGAATATTTTTTATCTCACTCTGATGATTTTATAGAAAATAGGTCAAAACATTGGAATGACCCCTAAAGAAATGAAAAGATTAGAGAAGATTATGCTTAAAAAATTCAGACCCCAGACTTGCAAACGAAAGACTAGTATGAATGCGGGGAGATCCATAATTCTCCCTCAAAACAGGTATTATAATCTTTATTTTTTCAATTGATACATATGAAGAGTAGTAAAATTTTTTGATACATTTTAATAGTCCACCATTGATACATCTTAGTTGTAAACTTATGTTATATCTCTTTCCTTCATGGTACATTTTTTGATGGATTCATCGTCATTTATTACAGTTTCAATTGATACATATAAAATTTAGTTAATTCAATGATACATTTTGTATGTGCATCCATTGATACATTATTTTAATACATTATAACCTGTGAAAAACAATCCGTGTAATAATGGTATAACTTTATTGATACATTTTATATATGTATCAATTTCTTTATATTCACTGCTCATTATACATTTATTTCATCTGATGAAAATATGTATCAAAAATATAGTATATGTATAGTACATAACATAATTGATCAGTATATTTTTTGTACAAGGTTACTTATTGTTTGATACATATGTAAGTCAAATTGATATATATATATATATATATAGATAGATAGATAGATAGATAGATAGATAGATAGATATATTATTTAATTTTTCAAGACATTAAGTTGGTGGTCAATAATGATAAATCATATAATCAAGAAAGCAACGGATAGATACATTAGTGATAATATAGACTTGCCTAAGAGAAAACGCACAAGCATTCAATCTGATGATTGTAAAACTATAGGCATTTAGTAGTCGTTGTTTACTACTTTGCAGACGTGTTGAAGTCAGGGATACATATGTATGTATTTCTGAAGTCAGTGATACATATGCATTAAATAAAATCATTTGATACATATCAAATGGTGCAACTATTCTGACACTTTATGCCAGACAGTGATATTATATGATATGTAAATACATGCATTATATGTATCAGATAAAATTAATCACATAATATCATATGATTGTTATAATAATTGTATTTTTTTCTAACATAAACATGTATTACGGATATATAGTTGGAACCTTTTCAACATAGTTTTTGATACTTTTTCATATATATGTATCAAAAATATGTATCAACAAAAAAATATTCTAAGGCATATGTATCAACCATTAGTAATAATTAAGTTTAAAATTCATTCAGAAAGGAATTTAAGACCTTTTGAACACATTTCTGATAAATTTTCAAATGTATCAAAATATGTTTGTGACACATTTCAATATATTTCCTTAGACTTATTATGAAATACTTCTGATATGTATCACACACATAATATAACTTTTAATACATATATTTGATTCTCTAAACAAAAGATTCATCAATTTTTTTATACATTACATTACTGATACTTTGGATACATTATGATTTTGATACATTGTCTTAGATCTGGCCATCTCCATCCAGAATGGAGAAAACTAACACCAAATTCACCACCCAACATCAAGCCGACCATCAAAATATCAACTCCAAGTAGAACTCTCAAAGTGATGTCAATCAGAAAACATCAAAGCCACCACCCAACATAGTTCCGACGAAATCAAAATCATTTATTATTTCAAAAGAAATTTTAATCATCGAACAACCATCGTTCCGATGAAATTCAAATTGTATTATTGTTCTTGCAAATTCAAATATCAGAAAAATTAAAATTTTAAAGAAAAATAGAAAGGATTAATAAAGATTAAAGAAATTGAGCCAAATTCTAGTTCTTTGAATCGCAAAATCAATCAGCGGGATTCTCTATTTTGAGTGTTGAAAAGAATGAAAATTGGAGGGTGGTGGCGACAACAATTTGTCAAAAATTGAAATTGATGGAGTGTTGCTGATTGTTAATGGTGTTAATTGGGGGAGAAGGTGGAATGGAGGAGTCCAAACAATTTTCACGTGATTTATTCTAAATAAATGCACTTTTGTTATTTTATTATTTAACTAACCGATTAGTTTTAAATGTATCATAACCAATATGTATCAAGGATTATATATCATAAAAGATGATTTACGGAATTTTATGCAATTAAACAACTTTATGGTTAAAATTATTGTTAACTCCTTAACTTATGAGATTTGTGTAAGTTATCCTAAAATAATAACTACTTTGTTTTATGCTTCATTGCTTCTTGTTAGTATACTTGACTAGGATTTTATTTTTCTATAAATTCATAATTATTCTCAACAATTGTACTAATATGTTTCTTTTATATTATAAAGGGCATTAAAAATCATGATAATTTGATAAACATTTTCCTTTTCTATAAATTCATAATAATTCTCAATAATTAAAGTTTGATTGAAATTTTCCTTTTCTGTAAATTCATAATAATTATCAATAACTATAATTTTTTTTAGTTTTTTTATTATTTTAAAGGGCATTAAAATCATGATAATTAGATTGGGATTTTCCTTTTCTATAAATTCATTATAATTCTCAATAATTATAATTTTTGATGTTTTCTTATATTTTGAAGGGCATTAAAAATCATGAAATTTGATTGGGATTTTCTTTTTGAATAGCAGAAGAAGGCAATTAAAGTGAAAAGGGTACCATGTTAATTAGAATGTCATAAATAATAATATTTTTGGAAAAGACTCAAAAATACCCCTGAACTATCTGAAATAGCTCAAAAATGGCCCTCGTTAGATTTTTGGCTCAAAAATACCCCTCCATTAAATATTTGGCTCAAAAATACTCCTCCCTCTAACGAAATTCGGAAAAGGATCAAAAATACCCCTGAACTATCTGAAATGGGTCAAAAATACCCCTTTATTAAATATTTGGCTAAAAAATATCCCTCCTCTTAACGAAATTAAATTATTTCAATTGAATTAAACCCTAACTTTAAACTTTTAACCCTAATACTTTAATTTTTTTACATAAAAGTATTTTTTTAATTTTAAAAATAAGATAATGAAAAAAAGTATTTGTATTATAATATAAATTGGTTGAATTTGATTTGAAAAATAAACATACATTTATTCTAAAAAGGTATTTTCACTTTACGTCTTTTTAATCTTTAAAGAAATTAACAAAATATAAATTAACGAAATTAATGAAATATAAATTTTCACTTAAAGAAATTAATGAAATAAAAATTAAATGATGAACTTTATATAAATTAACGCAATAATCGAAATAATTTAATTTCGTTAAATACCCTTCTGTTAAATATTTGGCTAAAAAATACCCCTCCCCTTAACGAAATTAAATTATTTCGATTGAATTAAACCCTAACTTTAACTTTTTAATCCTAATACTTTAAATTTTTTTACATAAAAGTATTTTTTAAATTTTAAAATAAGATAATGAAAAAAAGTATTTGAATTATAATATAAATTGGTCGAATTTGATTTGGAAAATAAACATACATTTATTCTAAAAAGGTATTTTCACTTTACATCTTTTTAATCTTTAAAGAAATTAACGAAATTAACGAAATATGAATTTTCACTTAAAGAAATTACCGAAATATAAATTAAATGATGAACTTTATATAAATTAACGAAATAATCAAAATAATTTAATTTCGTTAAATACCCCTCTCTTAAATATTTGGCTCAAAAATACCCCTCCCCTTAATGAAATTAAATTTTTTCGATTGAATTAAACCCTAACTTTAACTTTTTAACTCTAATACTTTAATTTTCTTACATAAAAGTATTTTTTTAATTTTAAAAATAAGATAATGAAAAAAGTATTTGAATTATAATATAAATTGGTTGAATTTGATTTGGAAAATAAACATACATTTATTCTAAAAAGGTATTTTCACTTTACAACTTTTTAATCTTTAAAGAAATTAACGAAATATAAATTAATGAAATTAACGAAATATGAATTTTCACTTAAAGAAACTAACGAAATATAAATTAAATGATGAACTTTATATAAATTAACGAAAAAATCAAAATAATTTAATTTCGTTAAGGGAGGGGTATTTTTGATCCAAATATTTAACAGAGGAGTATTTTTGACCCATTTCAGATAGTTTAAGGGTATTTTTGATCCCTTTCCGAATTCCGTTAGAGGGAGGGGTATTTTGAGCCAAATATTTAACGGAGGGGTATTTTTGAGCCAAAAATCTAACGAAGGGCATTTTGAGCTATTTCGGATAGTTCAGGGTATTTTTAAGTCTTTTCCTTAATATTTTTATTATATACCATACTTGGGCTAATTTGTGTCCATATCTTGATTTTTGAATTTGGACACATTAACTTTTCCCCTAAAATTTCATTCGATGCTCAATAATGCAGATCATTGATATTCAAATAATTGTGAAATCATTTGATTTACTTGCTCTGATCATTTGCCATATTTGGAACTTAATTAGAATAAATTAAAGATAAGACATGCTATCAGTAAATATAGGACTTCATTGAAGGCAATGATTCACTATTCTAAATAATTTAATATGAAGAGACTTTCTCTCCATTGGTAAAAATGATCAGTGTGAGATCTATACCATACGTAACTGCTTCAAATCACTACCATATACATCAAATGGATGTATATAATGCCCTTTTACAAGGAGATTTAACTGATGAAATTTACATGAACTTGCCTTAAAGTTTTGTAAGTTGGGGGGAGAACAACGTGTGTAGACTCATAAAGTTTCTTTATTGGCTTAAACAAGCCCCAAGACTGGAATGCTAAGCTCACAAAAGCTCTAATGAACTCTCATTCCAAGTAGGAGTCATTTACTATAGTTAGCTTCTTTTTTTTTTTTTTTTTTTTAAATTAGGAGTAGGGGAAGGGGAATGGGAGAGAGAATTACAATGTGGAGAATCTAACCCGCACCAACAAGGTGAAAGTTCAGGTAACTAATCAACTAAACTTCTAAGATTCTCCTTTACTATAGTTAGCTATAAGGCTGTTAAATACTGTTTATAGCTACTTTCGGGAAAAGTTAGTTAGAGTCAGTTAAGTCTAGAAACTTCTCATTAGCATGTGTAGATATAATATCTCCACTTGTACATGTTAATCACTAGTAATTCAATAAAACTAATGCACAATATTTTCAATACAACTAATGCACAATATCGATGTGGTATGCTCTTCAAGATCACTATCGAGTAATTATCTAATTCTACGGCTACCAGCATAAGTCTTTGCATGAAAGTGGTTCGCGGAGAAGTTCATGTGTTACTAACATCAAAGTTCTTGACTGGTGGGAGCTAGGAAATATATCATCTTTTTTCTTAAGAATAGTAGTTGATTGGCTCAATCGATGATATTAGAAATAAACATAAGAAATTCTTGGTAACCTTACACTCTGAACGAGTTAATCAACGTGCATAATTATCAATTCCTTAAAATGCACATACATTGTCTTTTTTCTTCCCATTCCTTGCTAGTTACACAATTTTATTTCTCTATTTACAAATTTTAAATATTTTTGATTCAATTCACCATGCTTTTGAGTTTTAAAGAACCGTACATTTCCTATTCAAAAAGCAGAGAGTATGAAAATTATGCTCTCAAAAAAAGAGGATATTGATGAAAAATCCATGTAAGTAAACTTTCGATTCCTAAAAATTAAAGATTAAAAATAAAATTAAAAAAGCACATGTACACGATGCATAACACAAATTCATTGTACCTGAATGAGGAAAAGAGCTTCATGACCTTTATCATCATTCATATAAGCAAGTAAATAAATTTGACCAAATTTATTAAAAAGTACTACAAAACCAAAAACAAAGTCATGGCATTTCCAGTACTATGTTCGTGCCAAGTTCTTCCTACCTGAATTTGACATTGCATGATGCATGCAGAAATTATTTCATTTAACAGATCAGCTGATCAACAAGAAATGTACATGTGTGGTTCAAAATATACATTTCTGTAAGTGCAGGTGCAGATGACAATATATATATATATATATATATATATAGACCTCATAAATTCTATTTGTGTTTCATGACCGCTACAAATTTGGAATATAGACGTGACACGACCCAAACCAGGGCCTATTCATGCCGAGTACCTAAAGCCCCACCTGGCATTGGAGACCACCCCCAAGACCCAACCATAACTACCCTATATCCCAAGTCAGATGAATTCTGAATATATGTAATATAGCAAAATGGAATAATCATAAATCAAATACAATCCAATGGTGTCAGCCCCAATACCAATATCAATGCCAAGGCTGACACCAATATCGACACCGCCCATACCAACCCATAGTAGTCACACAAAGCCTCTATCCAAAGAAAAAATAATATCCGGTCGGAACATGCCCCCGACCATAGCTAAAATCAAAGTCTAAGAAATGAAAAAAGTATGTAGAAGAATCCATAACATGAAATGAAACTTTCCGAAGTATGGAAGCTCACCACTTCAATCCAACATGAGCTATCCCCGAGTCCAATCACTGAGAAAGAGGAGTATGGCCAGTTCCTACATCGCGTAGAGATACAATGCCCCAAAACAAGTTAGCGGGTGAATGCTAGCATGCACACATAATAAGGATAAAATAATGCCAATATTTTAAACCAAGTAAATATCCAAATGAAAACACATTCATACACACATACATCCAGAAAGAGAATCGAGTTTAGCATGCATTTAAAACCATTGACCTGAGATTGTATAGCTTAGCCATCCTAAACCACCCATGGGCTATATGGGTTTAGCTCTCCTTGCTGAAAGGGCCCTGACACGTGTTAGCCGCATGAACCAGAGAAAAACTTGAGATTACTAGTACATCTTCAAAAATATAAGTATGTCATAATGCACAAGGTCACCAAGACCACCTTACATCGACAAACATGAGTTTTCAGTTTTGGTTCCCTGGGACTGCCACCTTCCACGGCTTTGCTAACACTTTTATCTTTAAACCCATATTAAAATCATTCATACACAACCAATAAATTACCAAAGAGTTATTTATTAGGCATTAATTATCGGTATCGTCATACTAACACTAGATCTTGCAAGTCTAACCATATATGACAAACCAATACCATTAAACCAATTTGACTCCAAAATTTCCAATTAAACCATTATAATGGCCACCAAGGCCTTTACAAATCAATTTAAAATCATTTAAACTAATTTAGGTTCCATTACCTTTTATGAAATGCAAAAAGGATCTGACTAACTCTTCAGCAGCACCAGTAGGTCGTCTGACCCAGCAGGGCGTTAATTCTAATGCCACCAGCGGGCAGTGTCAAAACAGACTGTATGCCCTCCAGTACTGATAGGATCAATAAAGTTCTCCTGATGTGGTTACAGGTACATTATAGGTCTCTCATCTTCATGTTTATATTTTATTAGATCCCGGAGCTTCACTTTCTTTTGTGACTCCTTATATGGAAGCCAATTTTGGTGTCAGTCCCAAATCTTTAGCATAAACTTTCTCAGTGTCTACACCAGTAGGTTTCTCTATTGTAGCTAGAAAGATATACAAGAGCTGTCCAGTCAAGGTATCTCAGAAAGTTACCTCAGTTGATGTCATAGAGTTAGAGATGACTAATTTTGATGTCATCGGCATGGATTGGCTTCACTCATGTTATTCCTCAGTTACCAGCAGAAATAGAGTTGTTTAATTTTGATTTCCTAATAAACCAGTCATTAAATAAAGGGGGTAATACCTCAGTGCTTAGGGATCAGATTATTTCATAGAGCAATAATTTAGGTTAAGTTTTAAGATGTGGGTGCGCTTATATAGTACCCTTGAGTTGCTAAGTTTAAATGAGGCTATTAATGTAGTAATTAATTTTCTTACTAGCTAAGTTATAGGTTATAAGAAGATGATGTCGGATGTTCAGGTCTAATTGTAATTCTCAAGGTTTAGGGAAAAATACAAGTTTAGAGGTGTAGTATTAGTAGTCTATGAAGGAAGTTAGTATGGTTTATTAAAAGTTTGGGAATATCCATATTACGTGTTAGAATCTAAGTTTGAATCTTGGATGGTTGATCTAATAGTAAGGATAATTCAAATTTTAGGTAGTGTGAACTCATAGTATGATGATACTCATGAAGATTCTAAGTTAGTCAGTGTTTAAGTTATGATGTGAGGACTATTGGGGCTATAAAAAGTTAAGAGTTGTATCATAGAATGGAGTAAATAGAGTTATCAGTGACCATGTGAATATTTTTCAGTAGCCTCAAGTGAACTGCGGTATTAAAGCGTAACGTATAGTTGAGGGAGTATTTGAGGAGTATGTCTAAGATTGATAGTAGCAGTTGTATTGTCTAAGGGATAGCGATTTCAGTTTGTATTATTAGTAAATAGAGTTATCAGTGACCATGTGAATATTTTTTAGTAGCCTCAAGTGAACTGCGGTATTAAAGCGTAACGTATAGTTGAGGGAGTATTTGAGGAGTATGTCTAAGATTGATAGTAGCAGTTGTATTGTCTAAGGAATAGCGATTTCAGTTTGTATTTCATAGGACTATGTTCCATGTGACAGAGTTATAGCCATATTAAGAGTCCTTAGTCATATGTCTTATTCAGATTATGCCCAAGATCTTTTCTCCCTACTGTTATTATAACTTCTTAGAAAGAGTGTTAAAGGAATACTCCAATTGAGTATAAGCCTATAGTATAATTCAGTCTGTATATCCAGCAATTCAGTTTAGTATTCAGACAGATAAGTTCCTATTTTTTTTCATTATTCTATCTAGTCATCCTATCCGAAGTCTCATGAATATGGCTATTCCAAGAGGCAAAATGTTTGCATCCAGGGAAATTATGAAATCATCTCAGTTTGTGCATCATGCATCATGTTTTAGATTCAGATATTTAGTCGTGATTCAGTTTGTAAGTGTCTCGTGCGTCATCTCGGTCTTTCCTTAGTATTTCAGCAAAGTCAGTATCATTTGGGGGATGAATAATCCCAAAGGGGAGATATTGTAATACCTCGAGTTTTCATGTCCTAAATTTCTCATATTTTCTTCACAAAACTAGATCCAGCCTGAGTTAATGGTTACTCATTAATGACTCTCTCATTTTTATCTCAGCCTTGTAACCGTTCTCATGTCATTGCATGTATTCACGAAATCAGTTCAGTTCATGTGTCATGTTTCAGACTTAGTCATGTAATCATGTTTCCAGTTATGCAAGTTCAGTATATGATTTTAGTCTCCTTAGTATTCTCAGTTTAATTAGTCTCATTCAAGGACGAATGTTTTCAAGGGGGAGATATTGTAATACCCCGTATTAATCTTAACTCAGTTCAGCTTCTATTTGGGTGCATAAGGGGCTTAAAGCTTGAAAATTTCACTAAGTGTTGGGGACTTAGTCATCTTTAAGGACTCTTAACTTTAAGAATTTTTAAATTGGTATTCCTGATCTCGAGGTGTTGGTTTTTAGTTAATTCATGTTCAGAGGTGTAAGAAACATGTCTCAGAGAAGTTTAGAATTTTTTGAAAGAGGATTGAGTCATGTTTGGATCACTATTCCAGCAGCTCATCGCGTTAGGGATGCGTCGCGGTAGTAATAGCGATGAGACCCTCAGCGCGTCAGGTGCCCTTTTAAAATGCATTCTAGTTACAAATTTAAATGTCTTAGGGGGAATTACGTCTTTTCCCCTCAACATAATTCGTAAATTCACGACTTAAAGCTTCATTTAGGGCATTATTTACCCATCTTCTCCAATTTCCTCCCCAAAACAAACCCTCTCCTACCCCAAGATCCTCTAATTCCATTACTTTTTCTCCAAGAAAACCAAGAATTCAAGTTCCCCAATCTAAGAACATTCAAGTAAGCATCAAGATTGGTGTTTCTCTTTCAAGCTTAAGGGTTTAAGGTATGTGTGATGTTCATCCATGGGACCTTTTCACCCATGGAGTTCAAGAATCTCTTTTTATGTTTTAAATTATGAACTTTACATGATTAAGTTGAATTATGCCCTTGAAAATCTTGATAATTATGTTTCAAGTTTTGATTACATGTGTTTTTGATGGAATGAGCCATTGCATGTTTTGAATATTGAACTCTTGCCATTTAAAAAATAAATTCATGTTTTTTTGTATTGTAACTATGTTATATTTACGTGATTTACCCATTCCCAATGCTTAAGTTCAGGACTCTCATATGTTCGATGAAATGCCAAAGTGGTGGATTTTGAGTAATGATTTCCTATTATGGTCTTTCAAAGCTTTTATATGTCCTCATTGTTATATTCATTCACTTTTGGTGGGTTATGAACATCCAATATCTTGTTGTTTACATTATTTCAGTATCTTTAGAATGATTTCAGATATACCATGAGTATTATCACTCAGTCAGTTATTATGATCGATTGTATGTTCTATTTAGCTTAGTTCAGTCCTTTAAATAGTGTCATTCAGTTGGGAGTAGGATTCAACACTGAGCGAACCCAAGGATAGGGGCATTCCAGCCAGTTTAGGGTTTAACCCTTAGTAGCAATCCTTGAGTTACCAAACTACGTAGCCAGCGTAGGTTTGAGATTTCTTCCTGCCATCTTAGGGTTGACACATATCTCATGAGTTTTGCAAGTATAGGGTTACTCTTTAGTCCTTTGTGACTCTAGTTTAGTGGATCCACACATCCATGTGTTAGTACCCATGGCACAGTACTGATACCCTTCCAATTGGGGATACAGGTTGGACCCTGATTAGCTCAGATTGGGGCATGTCAATTAGATGATACCTCCCACAGTCTCAGTGTAGTATTCAGATTTGAATTCAGTTCAAGTTTTCTTGACCAAAGCATACAGATTGCCAGTTATTCAGTTATCACATTTTGGTGTTTCAGTCTACAGATTATTTTAGAAACATTATATGTTTGGTTTTGTATTCTCAATTTTTCAGTTTTCATGCATGCATACTCAATTATCTCATGCTATTCAGTCAGTCATTACTTCATGCACAGTTAACCCATGCATTTCAGCCTAACCTCATCTCATATACCAGTACATTCAAAGTATTGACCGCATACTCTTCTTTGCGCTATGATGTCTTATATCATAGGTTTGGATGCTTAGTTTCCCTACCGTACTTAGACAGTCCAGCGCTTCAATAGAAATAACATTGGTGAATCCTCATATGTCGAGGACCGGTTATGTTTATTCAGTTATTTTCGCATTTCTTTTCAGTTAGTCGGTTGGGGCCTATCCCATCAACTCCTCAGTTAGTTTAGAGAGTTTCAGGTATTCAGACAGTCACACAGATACCTAGTTAGTTTATCAGTTTTATCATTTGTGTTTCAGTATTTTATCAGACGTTACAGACTTATGAATTTATCGTATTTTAAGTATTCTGACCTTATGCTTTATCAGTTATTTTCCGCACATGTTCTTTATTATTATGATATTCAGTGCTCGCAGTAGGTACCAACTCAAGGGTTAGATTATGGTTACTTGTGACCGTAAGCACTATTATCGCGATTGAGGGTAGCCTCGGGTCGTGACATTTCCCCTCAACCCCAAATGTCCAAAGCACAGTTTATAACAATAAAAAGGGCATTATTTGCCCATGTTACTCAAAATAACTCATGTGAAAATCCTCTTCTTTCCCAATAACAATAATCTAAGCTTCTTCTCTCAACAACACAATGATTCAAGCTTCAATTTCAAGATTTCTTGATGAATTCATTCAATTAAGGTATGCGGGGTTTTGAACAAGGTTAATCTTTCAACCTTGTGCCAAATGTATTATTTTCAATTTAAAATTATATGTTGTAAGTTAGGATTCATTCTCAAATCCTCATGTGTTGAAAGCATAGCATTATCATGTGATTTAAGGGACTAAAGAGCATAAGAGTTGTACTTATTCATGTTTTATACTATAAGTTTGATATTTTGTTTTGAATTTCATTACTTTGATTTAGGTATGATTTTTTCCATCATTATGGATTTTCACATGTTCAAGATGAGTTTGATTCATGTTTTTCTTAGTAGTTTGAACTCAATTCATGTCCACATATGATTCCATGAAAAGTTAGGTTATCTCATGCTTCAAGTTTCAATTTCCCATGTCATATTCAAGTGAATTTCATGTTATAATATCGAATTATGAACTTATCCATGTAATCATATTGTTTACTCATGTTTAACATGTTCCCATGTTCAAGTTCATGCTCTTCACTTACTTGGTGAGATGCTTATGTTTTGGATCTTCTAACCCTGATTTCCATACTATAGTTTTAAGCTTTGATATCTTATTTTATGATCATTCAGTGTTGGTGGGTTATGAACACCCGATACCTAAGTGTCATACATGATTTCATATTTTGAAGTATTGAGTCAGTTAAGCCATAAATCTTATCATTATACTCAAATAATTATGATTATGATGAGCACTATCAGAAATAACATTCAGTTGAGTTTAGTTAAGTACAGTATCAGTGTCAATTCAGTTGGGAGTGGGATTTAGCACCGAGTGAATGTAGGGATCACGGATCCCCCATAATTTTAGGTAGAGTCGTTAGTAGCAGTCCCTGAATCCCAGAACTACGTAGTCAGCGTAGGTTGTGAGATTTCACCTACTAGTAGAGGACTAACACTCTCTCAGGAGTCACCCGCCAGTAAAGGACTATCTTCTTAGTCCTTCGAGACATCAGATTAGTGGATCCACATAGCTAGTGTTAGTACCTGTGGTAAGGTATTTCCACCCTTCTAACTGGGGTTATAGTTTGGACCCCAATTAGCTCAAATTCAGGTATGTCGGTTATATGATAGCTCCCACAGTTTCAGTTCAGTTGTTCAAATTAAGTACAGTATAGTTTTACATGATCAATATTCAGTTATTAGTTATTTAGTAGTCAGATATTAGTTAGTCAGTATTCAGATATCAGCTACTCAGTTTACATACATTAGTTACCAATTTACTTAGATTTCAATCATTCAGTCTCACAGACACCAGTCATTTAATTAATCAGATCATTTCAGTACATGTTATGTTTGGTTTGGTATGTTTATGCATTCATACTTAGTATATTTTTATATTCAGATCCTTGAGTTATGTCAATTTCATCACGTAGTTTCTGACCCAGTATTTATACATGATCCTCAGATCAGTTTTACAATATGTTCAGCTTTATATGAGATTTACATACAATATTTAAGATTTACCACTTCCCAGCTTCAGTTCTACTTATTCTACAAAAGTAAAGATTTAAGAAACTATGTGTAGTGGTTCACCAGCTTATTGGATTATGTTTGTTACTCATATTTTAAGATACTTCATCTTTCAGTTGATTTCAGCCTCTTGGTGAGTCTACTTGCACTTAGCATGCATGTTTTAAGATTATGTATGCAATCAGTTTTACTTATTGCATTCAACCCCACTTACTCAGTACATTCCAGAAGTGTTGATCCATATATATGTCTATGTGCTACATTGTATCAAAATGTAGGTACCAGTTATAGCCTACTCATCATATTTAGATAGTTTGCAGCTTCCAGACAGTAGGTGATGAGTTCTCCTAATTCGAGAATCTCCAGTCAGTTATGGTGCATGTACTTTATTTGGGTTATTCATATGTGTTGATTAGTGGTAGCTGGATGAATGTCCCAGTTATCTATAGTCAGTATAGTAGAGGCTTCATAGACAGTTAGTTAGGTTCACTCATGTAATTTAAATTCTTCCTTTAGATTTAGGCAAAATAGCTCGATGGACCATTGTACTTGTCAGAGTTTGTAAAGTGAATGTCTCCACTTAAACTTTTGTCATCTGAAACCCCTAACTTAATAAAATTCAACATTTTAAACCCTATTTTGGTGTGTGTAACATATTTGCTGCCACGTCAGCATCCACATAGATACCACATCATTTTTCAATTAGATATAGAAATTAATCTTTTTATTAAAAAGAAACCTCCCCCCTCCCCTCCCATTCATCTTTACCAAACCCAGCGATTTTTTCAATCCTGTCCATAATTTCACTTAATCCCTCCAAACTATAAGTAAATAAAAAACAAAAATTCTTCTCCTTTTTAGCTAAATTATTTCATGGCTTGAAAAAATATTCAAAATTCTCATAAATAATTTCTACGCAGGTAAATTTTTGTAAAGTTTTTTTTGCTCTATTTTTTTATTTCTGAATTATAGAGAAAAATTATAGTTGGTGAAATTTTGAGAATATTTAGGTGTATTTTTTTTATTTCTACACAGATTTTTACTCAATTTTTTTATTTAAAATTTTTGAATTATAGAGAAAAAATTATGGTTGGTGGGATTTTTTTTGATGAAATTAAGGTTGATCATGTTGAGATCTAATTAGATATGCTGAATTTTGTATGTTTTTCAGTTTATTTGTGTGAACTTTGGTGTTTTATGAGAGGTTTTTTGGGTTTATATAATTGAAAAAAAATAAATTTTGGATGAAAATTGGAGCTGGGTTTTTATCAGATTTGCTAAATTTTATTTGTTTTTTTAGAGAATTTTGGTGTTTCATGAGAGATTTTGGAGCTGATATAGTTGAGAAGATTGAAGTTTGGATGAAAATTGGGTCATCATCATCGTCATTGGTAGCGGCTGCGGTGGTGGTTGAGAATAAATGGGTGAAGCTGATGGAGTGTAGATTCGCTGTCGGTGACCGAAAAGTTTAGGGGAGATTAACGTGGAGGACAGGGTGGGGGGCGGTGGTGGACGGTTGGGTATGGGGAGAGGGTGGTGGATGGTGAGGGATGGAGGGACCGATGGTGGATGACTGAATGGGGTAGGGTGGAGGGCGGGGAGATGATGCTGGAACGGGTTGGGGGGAGGATTTTAATTTGTTTTTTTAATTTACTCTTTTTAAATTTTTTAAATATTATAAATGTTTTTTATTAATCATGCGCCCAAAATAACGTGTGTAATCACGCGTTGTCCACCTCAGTACTTTAATGCCACATATGCATCAAAAGAATTTTAAAATTGGTTTTAAATGGGTTCAAGGGTCGATATGACAAATGTATAATTAGGAGTATCCACTTTACAAATCATACCAAGTATAAGGGTTCACCGAGCTATTTTGCCTTAGATTTATCGTTTTGTAAATCTTTTTAGTAGCATATGTTTTCCAATTTTCTTATGATTATGCTTTTGTTCAGAAAAATTAGCTTATATAATTAATTTAATTCATATGCTCAAGTATCATGCCAGTTCGTGGGTTTTCTTCGGATCACTTGTGGTTCTAAGCACCGTATTACGACTAGGGGGTAGTCTCGAGTCGTGACATAGGGTGGCAATGCAAGTCATAGATTCCTCGAGTGACTCTCTTTTTTATCTTGAGGAGTCTAAGAAATATGAAGATGTCTCCATGATGGTGATAGAGGATGAGGTACAATTTTATGAAACTCTCTTTGCCTTGATGGCAATCTTAGATGAAGATGAAGATGATAAGTAACACTCTTGGACATCAAAGAAAATCTCAAAAATTCTCTTGTTGAATTAAAGTGTCTTGATGATGTGTTAATTGACACTGTAAATGACCTCACTAAAGATAAGGAGTATTTGAAGATAAATTTTGAAAAATTTGAATAAGAGAAGGGTGAATTGAATATGCTTGTAACCGAACTTTAAGTAACTAGGCAATCTCTATCTGTTGAAAATGAGTCCTTAAATAAAAAGTTGAATGAAGTATCTAGAGGCAATTCAAAAGAGAAGAATGAAAATAACAAATTCAACTTGATCTATAAAAGAAATAGAATAGGGCTAATGATAAAATGACTGGCTCTCTGGAGAGGAGTGATGAACTAGAGAGGGACCTAGTTGTAGTAAAGGATGAGCTTGATAAAGCTCTGAAATGGACCGCTTCATTTGAATCATTGACAAGTCTGTTAGTCAAGGATAAAATAGTTAAATAGGGATTGGGTTCCACAGTGTGTAACCTACCGACAATTCTTTTAAAAAATATGTCCCAGTTAAGGACAATTTACTGTGTTTTCATTGTGAAAAAATGGACACACAAAGAAGTCATGTCCTGCTAGAGCTGTTACTCTAAAAGGGATGAAGGAATTTTCTTTCAAAATTGGAAGAAATGTAAACCTACCTGGCTGGACAAGAAAGAACATAATATTTCCACTGTCATTTCACTAGGAGCTAAAGCTAAAATAGGTTCCCAAAACTAATCACTAATTGCAATTACAGGGAAAATCTAGAGGAAGAAGCCATCACTAGATCATGGAGAGGGGCTATTCAAAGCATATGATAGGGAGAATTGAAAAATTTCTCTCGATCAAGGCCCATGAAGGAGGTAGTGTCTCTTTTGGTGATGGTAACAAAGGGTACATTGTTAAAGCTGAAAAAATTGGGAACAATTTGAATGAGGCAATTGATGATGTCCATTTTATTGATGGACTCGAGTAAGTTTACTGAGTGTTGCCCAAATTTGTGATAAAGGAAATGAAGTCAGATTTAGGTCAGACAAATACATTGTCATCAGTCTCAGTGATGGTAAAGAAATGTTGAGATCCTAGAGAAACAAGAATATGTTTTTTGCTGATTTAAGTTCCCATGAGTCCAAAAACATAACGTGTCTCAGTGTACAAGAAGATGAAGCTGATACATAGCATAGAAGGCTTGATCATGTTAGTTGCAAACTGCTAAATAAATTGGTCAAGAAGGACCTGGTTTGAGGTTTTCCAAGTGTAAAGTTTACTAGTTCTAAAGTATGTGATGCATATGCAAAAGAAAAGCAGACAAAGTCTTCCTTCAAGCCCAAAAGAGATTTGAGTACATCTAGGCCCTTGAAACTTCTTCACATGAATTTGTGTGGACCTGTAAAGTTTGCCAGCAGAGGTGGAAAGAAGTACATCTTGGTTATTGTTAGTGATTACTCCAGATTCACCTAAACCTTCTTTCTAAAATCAAAAGATGAAACCTTTCACGTGTTTAAGTCTTTTGCCAAACAAGTGCAAGTGAAGTATGATGAGAAGATTACAACAATTAAGTGTAATTATGGTACAAAATTTGAAAATGCTAGGTTCAATCAATTTTACACTGAACTAGGAATCATTCACAATTTTTCAACTCCTAGAACACCCCAGCAAAATAGTGTTGTGGAGAGGAAAAATAGAACTCTTGTAGATATTGGAAGGACCATGCTAATCAATGCTGAAATCGCTCACAACTTCTGGGCAGAAACAATCAATACAGACTGCTATGTGACCAACAGGTGTCTTGTGAGATCTATTCTAAAAAAAAACCCCTATGAACTTTTGACCAAAAGAAATCCTAAGCTGAGCTACTTCAAACCTTTTGGTTGCAAGTGCTTTGTACTGAACAATGGCAAGGAGGATCTTGGAAAATTTAATCCAAGAAGTGATGAGGGAATATTTGTTGGTTACTCTTCTACCAGCAAAGCTTACATTATCTACAACAAAATGACACAATGTGTGAAGCAAATTGTTCATGTTTTATTTGATGAAATGACATGAACCGAACCAGGTCCTAGTCGTGTCGGGTATCTCAAGTCAAACCAGGACTAGAGACACCCTTAATACCCAAACTATTAACTGCCCTACACTCCATGTCAGATGAATTTCGAATATATAAAAAGATAAGATAACATTAAATTAAAGACATGACAATAAGTCTAAAATCTAAATCAAAAGCCACAACCAATTAACTATCCATACAATTTCCAATGCCAATACCAATACCAATGCTAACACTAATACTGAAACCGTCCATGCCCATAGTAGTCCAACAAATCCTCTAACTAGAATCAAAGAATATCCAGTTAGGACATGCCCCCAAACATAGCCAAATAAAAAATCAAAGAGATAAAAATGATATAAAGAAGTCCATAGCATGAAATGGGGTCTTTCAGAGTATGGAAGCTCACTACTTTAGTTTGACTCAAAAGTTGTCCCTGAATCACCAAGTCACTAAGTAGGAGGAGTGGAAGTATGGTTGGTTCCCGCCTCGCATGGGGATACAACACCCGAAGAAGGTTAGCAAGGTTAACGCTACAATGTAACTCAGGGATAAAAATAAAATAATGCCATCAATCCAAAACCAAATCAAACAAATACAAATAACCATATGCAATTACATATATACGTATATACTGTGCCTGGATAGGGAACAAGGTTTAACATGCATTCTAAAACCTTAACTTGGATTGTGTATATTTACCATCATAAATCCACCCACGGGCTATATGGGTCAAGTGTTACCCCCTGAACGGGCCCCAGTGCGTGTAGACGCCCAAACTAGAGATATCATAGATGGTCGGGGATTCCTGTGTACCCTTCTCTCTCCATGATACATATATATAAGTATAGAATCAGGGAATTTTTATGTACCTCACAAGAACATGGTCACTAAGACCAACCCTTATGTCGGCAAACATGAGTTTCCAGTTTTCATCCTTCGTACTCACACCTTCACAGTGAGCTATCACAACCCCCATTATTGCCCAATTAAAACATTTAGCACATAACTAAACCACCAATTATAGGAGTCAATTGTTAAGACATTATTAAGTGGGATTGTCGTACCGACTATAGCTTGAAAGCACTGTCATTATCTAATACTTAGGGGATTCTCATGTACCCCACAGGCTCCAGTATTAAAATCACTAGGGGATTCTGGTGTACCCCACAAGGTTTTCATTATATAATAACTTGGGAGATTACTGTGTGCCCCAAAAGGTTTTAAAAATCATACATAACCATTTAATCATTTATACCATACATTAGTTTCAAGAAATAAGTCAAACCAAGAACTTTCGACATTCCATTGTACCCCTAATTCAAATTCTCACCTTTCTCATTACAAACTAAATTAACAATACAAGGTTAGGGTCATAAACACTTCAAAATTCATAAGTTTGAAGAAAGTTACCATTATCAAGTTCATCCACCTTACCCATTCACCCACATGCTCAAGACCATGTTTAAAACAAAAAACCATAATTAAACCATGGGATAACATTATTCAACAGTGAGCATTCAAAGCCCCCAACTTTTTATTTCAAAACCATAACATTACCATGAAAGCCATATATTAAAACATGTTCTTTTACTAAAATAACAATGATGGAGGAGTAACATGCCTGAAATATCAAGAAATTTGGAAGAGATTTCACCCTTACAACCTTAGATGACCTCTTTATTTGAAACCCTAACCTTAGCTTGAATAGAGAGTTTGAGAGAGAATATTGGAAGTGTTTTATTGGGAATGATATGATAATAAAGTCCCTAGAAATGTTTTAAGTTGTGGTATCAAAAGGACTTAAGGTGGGAAATGTCTAGAATAACCTCAGCTTAAAATCTATAAAAAGGCGTCCTTAGTTACGAGTCGACCCATTGACTCGTCACCACATCATACAAATCATATCCTTAAGTCGTATACTAGACAGTGAGTTGGACACCCATAAACTATCCACCTTGTGAGTCTATGATCCTACTCGTAACCTGACCTAATGACTCGTAGGGTCTAGTAGTAACTAACACAGTACCCAAATAGGTCAGACACTGGACAACCTATGACTTCACCTTACGACTCGTAACCTATCCTCACAGGTCCTAGTGAGGCAATCAAACTCAGAGCAGAGTCAAGCCATAAGTTACTGATTTGGTTAAGGTTCGTCCTAATAACTTATCACAAACCTTAAGGACTCGTATCACTAAGTCGTAACCAAGACAGAAACCCAACCAACATCCATTGGACACCTTACGACTAGGGTCACCTAACTCATAACGGCATATACGACTCATGTGGTTAAGTCATAATCAAGTTAGTAAGATTAAAGCTTAAGAAACTTCTAAGGCTAAAAATATAGGGTGTTTCATGAAGCTGCGAACATCAGCAAGGGCAAGTCTCCTAATGATAATGATGATGAGTTAGAAAACCCAATAAATGTTACAAAAAATCCACTTGAGGATAATGATGAAGCTGTATCTCAAGGTTCATAATCAAGAAATGAAGATGAAGATGAAGATGCAGGAGCTCAGTAGAATGGTGACACATCACAACCTATTTCTTAAATCGTGACTCTCAATCTAGTGAAAGAAATGATCAGTCTCTTGAGGGTGACACCTCAATGGGAACTAGGCCCAACACTAGTCAACCCACTCCTCTCAGATCCAGTAGAAAGCATTAATCTTGTCATCTTCTTGACAATTTATTGTCTCCTCTAAACTCAGTCATGTACACAAGGAACAGAGCTAAGAACTTTTGTGCTTTCCCTATATTATTTTCATAAATTAAACCCAAGAATGAAACAACAAAATTAGAAGATGTATATTAGATCAATTCTATACAAGAAGAACTCCATCAGTTTAAGAGAAACAAGGTTTGGCACCTGGTCTCAAGGCCCTAAGATAGAACTATCATAGGGACCAGGTGGGTTTACAAAAATAAAACATATAAACATGGGAATACTATCAGTAACAAGGCTAGGCTTTTTTTGCAAGGTTATAACCTAGAGAAGGCATAGATTATGATAAAACATTTGCTCCAGTAGCTAGAACAGAGGCAATTCAAATTCTCATTGCATTTGCCTCTTACTTGGAGTTTAAATTGTTTCAGATGGATGTAAAGAGTATTTTTGAAAATGGTTTCATCATGTAAGAATTGTTTATCAAGCACCCTTCAGGTATTGAAAATGTTTAATTTCCTAATCATGTGTTCAAATTGGACAAAGCCCTGTATGGATTGAAATAAGCTCCAAGAGCTTGGTATGAAAGGTTGTCCAAATTTTTGATTAGTTGACAACACGCTATTTCTCAAAGCTAGAGGAAGAAATATTCTCATTGTTCAAGTATTTGTGGATGGTATTATCTTTGGAGCCACTACCATCTCATTTTGTGATAAGTTTGTCAGATTAATGAGCAGTGAGTTTGAGATGAGTATGATAGGAGAACTCAACTTCTTTCTTGTCTTGGAAATTAAGCAAAGTGCAAAAATAACTATTGTATGCCAACAGAAGTACACTAACGAACTGCTTAAGAGGTTCTATATGGAGGTTGCAAAGTCTATTTACACTCCTATAGGAACCTCCTCTAAACTAGACCTGGATGAACCTGGTCCCTCCGTAAATAAGACTATGTATAGAGGGATCATTGGTTTACTACTCTACCTGAAAGCTAGCAGATCTGACATTGTTTTCAGTATTGAGATATGTTCTAAGTTTCAGGAAAGTCCAAAGTAATCTCACTTGAAGGTATCCAAAAGGATTTTAAGATATCATAAAAACACTCCTAATCTGTCTCTCTTCTACCCTGCTGGTGACAATTTCAATCTGGTTGATGAAAAATTACATTAGGAATGACTCATTTTCTTAGAGCATACTTGCTTTCCTAGGGTAGCAAGAAGCAAAAATTTGTGGCTCTCTCCACTGTTGAATCTGAATATGTTGTAGTTATATCATGTTATGCTCAACTACTGTGGATTAACCATCAACTTGAAGACTTTGGCATCCTCTGAGATTGTGTGCGCTTTTACTACGACAACACAAGTGTTGTTAATATGGAAAAGAATCTAGTTCAACATAAAAGAACAAAACATATTAATGTCAGGAATCACTTTCTGAGGGATAATATGGAAAAGGGCTTGATCAAGATGGTATTTTTCAATACTAAAGATCAAATTGCTGACATCTTTACCAAAGCACTTGTTAGAGAACCTTTTAAAAGAAACAGACAAAATCGGGGATGATGAAATAAAGTTGAATACTGGCTAATCTCTTCATCCTCTTACAATGGATATGACTCAGTAAGTAGGCATCTATGATGGACAATGTAACCTATTTCAAACTTAGTCTCATATCTTTTGTAGATATACACCTATGATAGGGAGTAAAATATAGAGAGAACGGTAAAATAGCTCAAGTGTTGTGTACCTAAGTGTACTTAGACCATCATGTAGGGACCAAGTACCTATTTAGGTTAGTATAACACTCTATTTTGGAATAGTGGCCATAATTTATTTACCAACAAAAATGCCATGGAAATTGTTACACTCTATAATGTTACTTCCCTATGATAGGAACAAAGAGTGTAGCTATTGAACCATTTCTGATTGTTTAGGGATTCTACAACTGGGAGGTATGTGTATTAAAAAACAAAAACAAAACATAGTAATAATAATATATATTTTTCATATATATAACCATGTGTATAGTTCAGGGAGAAGGAGGTTGGTACATTCTTCCTTGGAACCTTCTCTCCCTATCCCTAGTAGGTTTGGTTTCCCCAAAGTGTTTGATACTTTCTCCTGATCTTTGCATGAATTCTCTTAGTTTTGTTTCTCCTTATTCCTTATCTTATCCTTATTTCTCATGTAAGTATTGCCTCAATGTCCATGAGCTAACATATGCACTCTTATCTATGCTTGGTTTACTGCTTAATCTCTTTGATGATGCTTAAAAAGGGAAGTTGAGATGTAGTTATGTATATTGTGTAGCTATGTTGATGATACGGGAACAACTATGAAGATCGATGTGTGTACAAGTGTGATAAGAATCCATCCAAGTAAGTGCAATGCTAAAGTGTGAGGAGGACCAAAATACACACTAAAGCTTCCCCACTCTACACTAGAGAGACACCCCTTAGTTATTAAGGGTCTTTTAGACAATTCACTTTGTTATTTAATAAACTATATATAGTTTAGTATTAGGGTTTTCATTCCTTAGTTGATTATTTTTGTAAGTCTTGAAACTTGAAATACCAAATCCTCTCTTCTTGAGGCCAAAACTGAAACTAGGTTACAAGAGCGGATATCACTTATGTGTTGCAATCATTGGTTTGAAACATTGGTGCTTGAGGAGGTAACGTCCCTCTTTTGTCATCGTAGGAGTGTGGTGATAGTTTGTATAAGTGCTAGAGGTCTTAGAATTTGAAATATTCTAGGGTTGCTAGTGTTTTTCTAACCTTTTTTCACTCTATCTATCCTTTCATTTATATTGCATTTCGTTTCCTTGTTTAGCTTGTGTTCTTGTGCCGCTTTGAGTCTTGTTTTGTAACGTTGTGTGGCTATTTTTTTGTCATCTTTGGGTCATTTGGTATCATTTGTTATCATATATAAGGATGATTTTGTTCCTACAATACCAATCTTGGGCTCGGTAAGTTGAAAAATAAAAAAAAGTGTTCTAAGTGTTGGTGTTCTTTGCCAAAGTGTTCTTCTTGTTGTTGTTATGTTTGGAAGATATTTGTGTCTATATATAGGTGTGTTTTGCTTGTCTTATTTTTTTATAGTGTTAGTTTTCTCTCTCTAACACTTTTGACTCTAAAAACCAAGTTCTTGAGCTAAGTTTCAAGTGTTATTGAAGGTTATGGATGAGTAGTGTTTTTGTTGTTCTTACTGTTCTTGGAGTTGTATTTAAGGAGTGTTTTCAAAAGGTGTTGTTTGATATTGAAAACAATATAAGAAGAGTAGACTTCTTGTTTGTCTTGGAAACATTTCCAAGGCAACACCAAAATAGTAAAGAAACAAAAGTCTTCCAAACGGTGTAACTACCAAAAAGGAGTAAGACCACTTTTCAACATTGTCCAAAAGATTAAAGGAGACAAGACTACCAAAAAGGTTGTCTTGCCAAAAGACTATAAGTAGTTCAAGACCTTTTTGAATCTTGAAAAAAAAGCTAAAGGTCTTGTTTTTCTGCCTATAGACAAAACTTGTCTTCCACTTGAACAAAAATTGAACAACTAAGTTTTGGAACAAGCCTTTTAAACTTCAACAACATTCCAATGAACAATAGTCAAGTGCCACGTCATCATAAGCTAAAGAATTGGAATTCCTAGTTTCTTTGCTTTATTTCCATTGGTTTCAATCTTGTTGATTCTTATACTAATTGGTAACTAGTAAATACCTACAAAGTTGTAAATTAGTTTTTTAGTACGTTCTTCGTGTTAGTGTTATTTTGGTGTTTTTCTCATTTTTAAATCGTAGTATTTCTTGGTTCAAGTTCGGGCATCACTTCCTTAAGTTTTCAAACAAAGAATCCATTCTTACCATGGAGTAGACTTATTCCTCAACTCACCATGAGCTACAAGCCAATTTGCAACACTTGTGACATCAAGTATGAGATGACAAAAATTTGAGAGAGTGTAGTGAGGTTGTTTTTGAACTAATGTGTGCTTTGTTTTATAGGTTTTGTGTGGTATTGTTGTTAGAGGGTTCAAGAACTTGAACCTTGTTGGTGTTGTTGTGTGTGACATTGTGGACTGATTTGGTGCTTTGTTGGATCGTAACTTGAAGGTTTGCCTTAGGTATAATCGTAATGCAACCCAAGGCTTCAACCTCTCAACCCATGATGTACAACAATGCCACTAATGTTATATTGGCTCAACTTGAAGCCGTGTCTCGTGACATTGCTAGAATGAATGCGGGTATTGAAAATTTAAACTTGGACATGGTATCGGTGAGGGGTGAGATGTTGACTGTGGCTGGGATATTAGAGTGAGTGGAAAGCCAAAGAAGTTGACCTTCTACCCATCAAAACACCTCACCAACCATTACTCCTGAACCTTTACACCAAATTCTATATCCACCAAGACAACCACGAGTTATCACAAATCAAACCAACCTTTACTCACAAGTCCAAAAATATGATAGGCTAATCCACACTCCACTCCAACAAGTCCAACAAGAATGACTTGGGACCCAAATATCACCACCAAACTTGAGCCCTCCCATCCGAACTCCACTTGACCAAAGACCTCACTATCCAAATCCAATCCCGCTGCTATAAGCTCCACTTAACCTAAATAGACCCATCCATATTGAGGGGTATGGTAGAGAAGAATAACATGCTAGTTATGGACCGTATGAGTATTATTTCATGATGGGGGGGAGATGAGGGTAATACAAGGTGATCCAAGAGAAGTTTATGGCCGAAAGGGAAAAGTTGGTCATTGGAACCAAAACCATGATGTAGGGATAAATACTATTAAGATGGGGCTTTCAACCTTCAAGGGTGAGAGTGATCTCGAAGAGTTTATTGCATGGGAATCTGCATTTGAGAGGGTCTTCCAAGTAAATGATCTTACCAAGGAGAAAAAAAGTTGCTATGCAATCACTCATTTTGAGGGTTATGCTACTACATGATAAGAGTATGTTAAGCATTTTGGTAATGTCTTGATTGATGGACAGCCCCTCCTTGTTTTTGGTTAAGGTATCTCATGAGAAAAAGTTAACTATATGAAAGTTACCAACAAGATCTCCTTGACAAGTTGTATAACTTGAGGCAAGGAAACAAGAGCGTCGTGGCTTACTACGATGAGCTCCAACAACTCATCTTGAAACTTGATCATCGAGGGGAGAAAGTAAACCATGAAATTGTTTGATTAAAAGTTGGATTGAATAGGTATATCTCCTCACAACTGACACTCCACAAATTCAACACCATTGATGGCATCTTCCAAGCCGCTTTAGAGGTTGAAAGGGAGAAAAAGGAGAGACCAGGGTACAAGTATAAGGGATAATCTCACTTGGGTTGGTACAAGGACAAGGAGCACTCATTCAATGCTTAAAAACATGATTCCAAGGGTGTCCAAAACGAGAACAAGACCTACCAAAGGTACCCTCTAAGAAACGAAGGTAAACCATACTCCCCTTCCTATTCTAAGGGCTTTTAATATTTTAACTACCAAGGTTGGGAGCACAAGTCTAGTGAGTTTCCAAACATGAGAAATGTGATCCTAAGGGAGGGAAAATTATACTTTCTTGGAAAGGTGTGGGGCTTGAACCAAATGAGATTGATGAACAATCTCAAGATGGAGAGAAGGGAGAAGTTGAGGGGTCAAAAGAAGGAAGTGAGGAAGATGTTTGGCCGTGTAATGGTAAGATTGAAGTGCCATGTTTGGTGGTGAGAATATCCATGATTAGTAAGTCTTTGGTTGATCCTAGTCAAATGGAGAACCTTTTAACCACTAAATGCCTTATTAAGGGAGTTGTGTGCTCTATGATCATTGATGGAGGTAGTTGTTCTAATATTGCTAGTAGTACTTTGGTTGACATCTTGAAGCTGAAAACAACCCCTCATAATAGTCCGTACAATATTCAATGGTTAAATGAGTGTGGGGAGTTAAAGGTAACCCGACAAGTGATGATACGGTTTAAGGTAGGCAACTACCTTGACGAGGTGTTTTGTGATGTTATTCCTATGCAGGCATGCCATTTATTATTGGGGAGACCATGGCAATATGATAGATCTACCATTAATGATGGAAGAACCAATAGTTACACTTTTGAGCTCCATGGATGAAGATATACGCTCCACCCTCTCTCACCGTTACAAGTGACTAAAGTCCATTAACAAGTGAAGGAGTTGAAGGAGAAGAGGAAAAATGAAAGGAGAGGGAAAACCAAGAGTGTAAATAGTGAAGAAGGGGTGGAAAAAATGGTTCAAGGAGGAAAGAATTCCCTACTTGTGGGACTTACCCACAAGGCTCCCTTATTTCTCACTAACAAAGGTACTAATATTTTGCCTAGTGCCGCCTTTTATTGTATGCAGGTTCATGATCATGTGCTTTCTAAGAAGGATACTAAGAGGATTACTTACCAACACATGCTTGATGATCTCAAGGATCCCTTGGATAAGCATCCAAGATTTGGGACAAAATATGAAGACTTGATTCCAAGAAGAAGCCTTGAAGGTAATAAAGCCATGAATTTGAGGCCAAATTCTTTTCAAGATGGAGAGGATGATATGGGACGACTATGAATATCGATGTGTGTGAAAGTGTGACAAGAGTCCATCCAAGGAGGTGCAATACTAAAGTGTGGGGAGGAACAAAATGAATACTAAAGCCGCCCCATTCTACATTAGAGAGATGCCCCTTAGTCATTAAAGATATTTTGGACAATTCACTTTTTTATGTAATAGACTATATATAGTTTAGCATTAGGGTTTACATTCCTTAGTTGATTATTATTGTAAGTCTTGAAACTTGAAACACCAAGTCCTCTCTTCTTGGGGAAAAAATCAAAACTAGGTTACAAGTGTGGATACCACTTGTGTGCTGTAATCGTTGATTTGAAATCTTGGTGCTTGAGGAGGTAACGTCCCTCTTGTGTCATCGTAGGAGTATGGTGATTGTTTGTATAAGTTCTAGAGGTCCTAGGATTTGAAACATTCTAGGGTTGCTAGCGTTTGTATAACCTTTTGTCACTCTATCTATCCTTTTATATATATTGCATTTCGTTTCCTTGTTTAGCTTGTGTTCTTGTGCCGCTTTGAGGCTTGTTCTTGTGGAATATTTTGTGGCTGTTTTTGTGTCATCTTTGGGTTGTTTGGTATCATTAGTACATGATATGAGTTGGGTTGACTGAGGACAGGCTGAGTGAGGATAGGGTTTTCACACTCAGGGGGAACATTATGCTCATAGACAGGGGGAACGAGGTGAAGAATACTTAGGGACATCAGTGATAGGGGAAACTCTTGTGGCTTGTGTTGCTGAGTCCTACTGGGTAGGATGTGTGTTGTCTGGATGTTTGAAGATGGTGAATGCTTGCATGGGTTTATCATTATCAAAAAGGAGAAAAATTTTAAGTCCTTAGTTTTGTTGATTGACAAATTATGTGTTGGGACCTGTTTTCTGGAGATTAGGTGATGACAAAGTTGTTACATCTTAGAAAATTTTTTTGGCTCACCTGTCACTATCACAGTCAACTATCACAGCTGGCGTAAAGTATAAAAGTTGGTGAAAAAGGTGCTGCCACCCTTTTGTCTCAGCCAATAGGATCTCTCCTAGGTTTTCTTGTGTCATACTATATATTGCTTATATTTCTCAACAAGAAAATCATGCTTCCATATTCTTACAACTAAATATCTCTCTGAAGCTGTGAATCAAACACTCATTTTGCAACAAGAAATTGATAGCTCATTAAGTTGTATTTTATTTTCTTTTTGTACCTGAGTCTTTTTAATGTGATCTTAAACGTTTGCCTACATTTTCTTATGATTGTTAGTAGGAATTTTGGTGTAAACCTCTTCTCTTTGTAATCATCTAAAGTTAGGTGATTCTTAAGCTAGAGTTAGATTGGTGTGTCCAGTTAGAGTTAGCTGGAGTGTGAGTGCAGTAAAGTTGTTGTACTGTTTCTTTGTGATAGAGTTATTACTAGGAGAGTAAGGATTAAAAGTTTAATCCTGAAGTTTGGGGTCTGTATTCAAGAAGTTGCTTGGATATAGTGGAGCTTGGAAATCCTGGAGGCAGGTCATGTTTTTTCTCCCTTGAGAAAGGAGTTTTCACGTAAAAATTCTTGTGTTTGCTATTTACTTTATTCCTGCACTTCATAATTTATATCTCTCCTAGTTCTTATTGTGTGCGTTCATGTGGGAACAGGTTCCAAATTTCAGGAGCAACCCCACTGCAACTCTTCATTGTCACAAATGAATTTCCTTATTATATGATCTTGTGAATCAAAAACTTCCTTTCTTGCCTACTGATTTAACCAAACACTGATAAATTTGAATTTTAGTTTCATATTTTTAATTAAATATTTCTATGTAATGAAATTTGGTCTTTGTTTAATGAGAGCATGCATGTGTTAGTATTTGGAACCTCCATTAAATTAAATTCATAATGATTCTCAATAATTATAATTCTTGATTTTTATAAATATTTCGAAGGGCATATAAAATCATGATAATTTGGTCAAAGATTTTCTTTTTTTTTAAAAAAAAAAGAAGGTAAAGTAACATGGTAAGAAAGTCACAAATAGGTAACATTATATACACTTATCTGATTTTATGTCTATATTTTATTTTTTGAATTTGGACTCTTTAACTTTTTTTCCTAAAATTTAATTTGGTGGTCAATAATGAATATTTTTTTCCTTACCAAAATAAATAGTCCTAAAATGCATCCACTCTTCTGCTTCTTTTTTAATTTGTTTATAAAATGACACTAATCATCAACTTCTCTTATTCATAAATCACCCCTTTGCCATGGCTAAAGTTTTTCTTCTTTTATCAATTTTGGCCTTTTTGGCTTTCTCTCAACTTGCTTTTGTTTCTTGTAGAAAACCGGAAACCAGCCATGGTTTAGATGGATTCACTCTTGATCTTATTCATCGAGATTCTCCCCTTTCTCCCTACTACAACCCTTCTATCACCCATTCTCAACGCCTTCGTGATGCCTCCCACCGATCTTTTTCCCGAGCATCTTTCCTCAGGAAAGCCTCTGTCCATTGCACCACACCTTCCAATGACAGTATTCAATCAAACATCATTCCGGTTCCTGGAGAATATTTAATGAAAATTGCCATCGGTACGCCCCCAAGGGAAACCTTTGCAATTGCTGACACTGGCAGTGACTTGACATGGATACAATGCAAGCCTTGTACTGAATGTTTTAACCAAAGCTTACCCCTTTTCGATACTCGAAAAAGCTCAACTTATAAAACCGTTGGTTGCCACTCTAAGGCATGTCAAAATGTGGGAGGTGCTTCTTGTGTTAGAAAAGATGTTTGTGAATATGAGATACGTTATGGTGATAGTTCTCATAGTATTGGTGATGTTGCTTCTGAAACCTTCACATTTGCATCAACAACAACATCCAAAGCCAAAAAGGTCCATAATATTTCAATCCCAAATGTTATTTTTGGTTGTGGACATGATAATGGAGGCACTTTCAACAATCGTACTAGTGGGATTGTTGGATTAGGAGGTTCAAAAATCTCCATTATTAAGCAACTTGGTAAGCAAATTAAAGGGAGATTCTCTTATTGTTTAATCCCACTTAATTTATCATCTTCTTCTCATCCCAATTCTTCAAGTAAAATTCATTTTGGTCGTAAAGCAGTTGTGTCGGGGCCTAAAGTTGTTACAACTCCCATAATTCGAAAGGCCCCCGAGACGTTCTACCTTCTAAATCTCGAAAGTGTTAGTGTTGGAGAAAAGAAGTTGGAGTTTGAGTCATCACAACCGAGTTCTTCTGCCGGTGATGAAAATTTGGGAAATATTATAATTGATTCTGGCACAACATTGACATTTCTCCCTGAAAAATTATACAATAAATTGGAATCAACGTTGGTGAAAACGATTAAAGGTAACATTAAATTTTATTACCATTTTAAAATGTTTCATCACACTTTTAGTTGTTTAATTATTATATTATGTCTCAACAGGGACGAGGAAAGAAGATCCCTTAGAAGAGTTTGGCCTATGTTATGACTCGGAAAAACATGCGGTCAACCCTCCTAAGATTGTATTCCATTTCACAGATGCTGATATTGAGTTGTTACCTGAGAATACATTTGCAGAAGTTGATGAAGGTTTGACTTGTTTGACAATTATTAGTGCAGGTCTAAATGGTGCTATTTATGGAAACTTGGCACAGGCAAATTTTCATATAGGATATGATCTTGTGAATCAGAAAATCTCTTTCTTGCCTACTGATTGTACCAAGCATTGATAATTTTGGATTTTAATTTCACATTTTAAACTTCTTTATAATATTTTTGTATTTTGCTTCATTGCTTCTTGTTAGTAAAATTGAATGGGATTTTCCTTTTCTATAAATTCATAATGATTCTCAATACTTGTAGAAATTTTTGATTTTATTTTATATTTGAAGGATATTGAAAATCATGGTAATTTGAACGGGATTTTCTTTTTTGAATAAAAGAAGGTAACCAAAGTAGAAGTGATACCATGTTAATTGGAATGTCACAAATAGTAGTAGTGTTATTGTATTAGTATATACTCAGGCTGATTTTATGTCCATATTTTGATTTTTTGAATTTGGATTCTTTTAACCTTTTTCCCTAAAATTTCATTTGATGCTCAATTGTAATGCATATAATTGATATTTCAATAATGGCTAAGTCAATTGATTCATTTGCTTTAATTTTTTTGCCATATTTGGAAATTGACCAACTTTAATTAGAATTAAGTAAAAATAAAATATGATATCACTAAATTTAGGACTTTATTGACGACAATGGTTCACTATTTAAAATAATTTAATACAATAATATCTGAAGTATTGATATGGCAATATGATATTGAAGACAATGATTCACAATTCAAAATAATCTAATACCATAATTTTTGAAGTATTTATATGGCAATATGATATCGCAATGGATGAAAATGATTTTTACCCTTCAATTTTGCTTTAAATCAAGCTCCTCCTAAACATTGAACAATAATCAATTTTTCTTTTTATTTTATGTAATGTCCATTTTGTCTTTGTTATATCAAATATATTTATGAAATATATCTTTTTATATTATATATAATTTATTTTTTTAACCCATGTATTTATAACTTCTTATTTAAGTTCATTAATATTATAAGTAGAATAATAATTTTATGGAATTGTCAAAATTCAATGTGATTTTAACGATCGCTATTTCAATATTATATGGATTAAGTGTGTGCATATATATGTAAATGTATGTGCATATACTTTTGTCTTTCCCTTCTCTTACTCCATCCGTTTCATATTACTTGGCACTTCTTGATATGACGCATTCGTTAAAAAAAATTAACTAGAGATGTATTTTACTAAACTAACTTTATTAATAATGCTTTGAAACTTTAAGTTTGACTACTACTACTTTATGCAGTTATTTAATTATAAGGGTAGAAATAAAAAAATATTTAAAAATTCTTTTGATGTCATTAATTGAACAAGTAAATTAAAATAAACTATTTTTAGTATGACGGTTAAATAATATAAAATGATGAGGGTATTCTCTATTATTTAAATAAATAAACAAACTTTGATTGTCATTAATGGTGCATTATATAACTTATAGTTTAAAATAATTTAAAATCTAAATATATACAATATTTAAAAATTTGATCGTAATTTAATTAATTATTTTGTATTTTTTGCATCAAAATATAGTTGTACAGTTATTATTATGAATCACCCTAGTTTTGACTCTTAGAAATTTTGTGAATTTTTGGTCTCTGAACAGGATACGACTGTGGGAAACGACTCGTACACTGGGGGTACAGTTTGTATGGGTCAGTCGTATGCTTACCAATATTGGTTGGTTGGTTGGATTTGGATTCTGAAATGAGTACAACTTAGTTGATACGAGTCATATCGGTAGATACGGATGGTTAGGTTACTTTACTTAATCTTAGACTTGGTAACTTAGGTTGGATCTGAGTACACGTGTGCAAGACCCCATATTTTTGGACTAGTCTTTGAACCATCGTTTCTACGTGTATAAGCTATAATCCAAATGATTCTCATGTGAATATAAGTTTCATGATCTTTATCCTCGTCTTTGATATGCTTTCGAGGTGAAAATGTTATAAGAATCACTTAGAACAAAGTTGAGCTATGAGCCTTTGATTTGTCCAAAGTTTGGTATTTGATTCTACAAAAGTCAACTTTGAACATGTATAACCTTTTATGCACATAGAATTTTGCGGCTCAAGACCCACCAAATTATAGATAATTGAGTCTGCTTTTCAATGATACCAATTTTGCCTTAATTCGATACCCAAGTGAAAAGTTATGACATTTTTTGTGTGAGGCAGTAAGCCAACGCGATTGGGACGTGGCGCGTTGCTTTCTCGATGCGATAAGTGACGTGATGCATTGCTGTCCCAATGCGATATTCGATGCGATGCGGAGCTTTTTCACACGCTGCTTTAGTTGCTAAAGGGTCTAGAGTCACTTTGGTCATTTTCCCTCACCCGAATCCGTCCATAACACCAAATTAAAGTCCCCAAGGAGCATTATTTGTCCCTTTACTCATGATTTCTCTCCAAGAAAGCCTTCTTCTATCAAGAACAAACCCTAACTTCCATCCAAGAACTTCAAAACTCCATTGCAATCTCTTCAAGAAAAGCCAAGAATTGAGTTCCCTAATACAAGAATCTCACGAAAAGCATTCAAGAACATTCTTAAGGATTTCAAGTCAAACTTTCAGTTTCAAATCAAATGCATTAAGGTATGTGGGATTATGAAAAAGGATACTCTTTCATCCTTGTGCCCAAAACTTGCTTTTAAGTTAAGATTTTATGATTTTCATATTGGGGTTCATACTCAAATTATCTTGTTTTGAGTTTTTGAATTTATAAGTGATTTAAGTATTGAAGTGCATGTTTATCTCACCTATTTATGCTTTGAATTGAAGATTTATATCATGAATTGCACTTTCTTCTTACAAATTGATACTGAGAATGATTTCAAGAATGATATTGAGCATGAGGTTTTGTTGAGAATTGTCATGAGTTTAAAGCATGAATTTTAAAGCACAAAGTTTAAGTATTGAGATTTTAAGAAGATCATGCTCTTAAGTTTTATTTGATAAGTCCATATCCAGAATGAGTTTGAGATTTCAAGACGACTATGGTCTTAAGTTTCTTTGATAATTATTTACCAAGATTTAAAGAAAGATGGATCTTTTGATCCTAAGCATAGATTGTAATCCACATTTATTTATGTTGATTACAGTTTAAAGCAAAGACGAGCATAATTGTTTTTTCATTATATAAACCCTTATGCTATTTTAAGATGAATTTCCTAAAGTCTGAACATATAAGTAGGGGAGCATTATTTAGCACCGAGTTGGACGTGCGTCTAAGGTCGTATGCGCAGAACTACGAGCCACCATAGGTATAAAGTCTCTATATGGGTTAAGTATAGTGATCACTTAAGTTAAGGTCCTATTCCGATGACAAGGGTAGGACAACTTTCCCCAGTGTGAGCTCTCCCATTCGTGGGTAAGACGCTGAACTCCATGATAGCTCACATGGTGTATGTCTGTTAGAAGAACCTCCCTAAGACAGAATAAAATAAAAGTTTTTAGAACTAAGTGTTGTGGCTCACAAATTTTATCATTATGCTTTATTACTCATGTTTATGATTTTACACCTTTATTTATTCAAGCAAATGTGAGTCATTTACACTTAGCATCCAACATTTGAAAGTTTATAAGTACATTGAGTTATTATTTTTACTTATGCATTCCCCCCACATGCTTAGTACATTCCAAAAGTACTGATCCACATATATGTCTAAGTGCTACATTGTTTAATAATATAGGTACAAGTTGTAGTCCGCACATCATAATCAGACAGTTTGCAGCTTCCAGTCAGCAGGTGATAGGCCTTTTGATCCAAGGGCTTGAGTCAGTTATAGTTTGAGTAGCATTTTGTATTCTTTATTCAATCGTGTTGATTCTCTATAGTTAGGGGTCATGTCCCAGCTACTTATAGTCAATACTTGCAGAGGCTTCATAGAAAGTCTGAAGAGTTGATGTGATTTTAAATAATTTTGTGAACCTACTTACTAAAGACTTCTCTTCAACTTATTTCTTTAATATTTATGTATTTTATTCAGTTGCTCACAAGTTACGCCAGTACAAGGGTTAGCTTGGGATCACTTGTGGTCCTTAGCACCATGTGAAGACTAGGGGGTAGTCTTGGGTCGTTAAAAACTCGGTATCAGAGCATAGATTTCAAGTGTCCTAGGGTATCTATGAAGCCGTGTCTAGCGGAATCTTGCAGAACGGTACAGAGACGTCTGTACTTTTTTTCGAAAGGCTATAGAGAATTTAAGAAATGTTTTCTTTTTTCCATACTCTAGATCGTGCTGTAAAGTTATTCTCTCAGAAACTTCGGTTGATTCGTGCGTTACTCCATTATTCTCCATCTATGACTTTTTGAGATAACATGAGTACTAGATTTCAATTTCTCCTAAGATGCTCTCAGATTTACTATCAGTAACTTCAGAAGTCTTACAAGGGGCTTGAGAGGAGATCTCTACCATGTTATAAGTTCCTCAAGTTGAAAGTTATGTTTTCATTCTTACGAGTTATTTAGTTAAGACAGAATAAGATTATTTCTCATTCGTACTAGATAGTATGAACCTAGATTGTTGAGTAGAGTTTGCATTCAAGGGATATTGCAACCAGGAGTGTTATGATTCATAAGTAGTAGAACCTTCTTATAGTTTAAAGTATGGGTATAGAAGTGTAGTGAAAAGAAAAGTGGGAATAATGATTGGTAGAAAGTATAGAGATAAACTTGTGCATGCTATTGAGTTTGTGTCAAGGTGATAGATCCTTGTGTGTCAGCTTAGGGGTAATTAATGTGGTATAGGTTCCTTGGAAGAAGGTAGATAATGAGTTATTAGTTAAGGTGAATTATTATTTGCTTGAAGCAGGAAAGGAGTTATTGATGATATTTATTATGTTAGAAAAGTATATGATATTCATGAAGAATTTGGTGGTTGAGTATTGTTAATTTAGTCTTCCCTTGAGGTTGCAAAAGGAGTTTAGTTGAAACTTATAGAGCTATAAAAGTAATTTAGGTGCGTAGAGGGGTAAATACTTGTAATGTTCAGAAGGAGGAGGTGCTAATGTATTATAATAAGATAGACCATACGATTATGATCAATTATTGTTATTATGAGGCTTTAGTTGACTAGTGTTTCTTGATGTGTTATTTTATAGCTTCCAAGTGAGAATAGTATGTGGGGTTGAATTGTTAATCATGCCTAGCACTAGACACTAAGTTTGAACAGTGGATAGTCATCAAGGTGGATGTAATGATTGCTTGGTTAGTGATGCTAGTTATATGGAGGTGAACTAATAGGCTTGAAAGAATGAATGCAAGAGTTTAAGTTCATTTATTCATAATTAAGTATGATGTGGTAAGTATGATGTAGAGGTGTGACCAAGGTGATATGGGGTTGCATTATTTTCTAAGTTATTAAGTGTTGTGTGTGGTTAGTAGTACCCTTGAGTTGCTAAGTGGAAGAAAGCTAGCTATATAGTACATGGTGTTCTTAATACCTAAGTTAAGGAGTTAGGGATATATGGTGTTGAGTCTTTTAAGTATGATTTTGATTCTTATGGTTTGGGAAAAATATAAGTATAGAAGTGTGATCTTGGTAGGCTATGATTATGTGTTTAGTGATATAGGTATGTTTACAAAGGAGAGTGTAAGTCTTTGACAATGATTATTGAAGCAAGAGAAAGTTAAGGATGGTATATATAAAAGGATTGTCCAAGAATGAAGTCAGTAAGTTTAAAATATAGTTGATTCGCGTGAGTTTAGCATTTATGTGTAGACTATTGGAATGAAGAAATTATGGCTAAGCCTCGAGGATATGGAGTAGACCCATAAGCTTAGAATGTCAACTTTGGTCTAAGGGGGAGACGGTAGAGTAAAGAACCAAATCGCGTTTTGAGAATTAGATTGTGATACATGTTAATAAGAGTTGTGATGAGATAGTGATCCCTTCACACTCTAGAGTATTCTTTGGATTTCAGTTGTTATCACACCAAATTCATATCTTGCGTGAAAGATCTATGCCAAAGGCCAATGCTTATACACTTCATGCATATTCAAGTTCATTCTCAACCTTTAGTAAGTAAGTAATAACTTCTCTCTATGATTCGAGTTATCCCTCATAAATCTATGAACTCTAGACTTATGTTGAATAGCTTATGATAAGTATAAAATCATGTCTTGGAGTATGATCAGTTCTCAGAAACCTATGTTCCTAGTGAAATTCACATTATATCTTGAATGCCCTCAGTTTAGATCTCTTTAATGAATCCATGCCTTTGACATTCTATTCCTCAAGCCTCAATTAAGTGTCAAAGTTATGTATAGTGTTCTTTCGTACTTCCAGTCCTTATATGTTATCCCTTCAGTGACCTCTTCTAATGTTACGATAGTGGTGATGATAATGGATAAGGAATGGTCTAGATGAGAGAGAGTTGATGACCCATATTAAGAAAGATTATTTTTTTTCTATCTAAGGCTAAAGTATGAAGGAATTTTGAGGTAAATCTTTAGTATATGTCATAAATAGTGGAGAATTCTAGGTATGTCTCCTTAATAATAGTGGAAGAAAGTTGTTATTGATAGAGGGTTAAAGAATATGAGAAGTATGTTATTATAGGTGTTTGTTTAGACGTTCATGTGTGGTTATAACAATAGGCTTGAATGTCATGTTGGTGTATGAGTGGATAAATGCATTGCGCATTAGTTTCTGACCTTTTCAATCTCGGAATGTAAATCATTAAGTTGATTCATGATTGGGGATATCGATGGAACATCTTCGATAAGTTTTAGATTTTTGAGCGAGGTTTGAGACCTATTTGGATAGTCAAAATAGTGAGGCTCCACGATATGACCGCGGTGCGGCGCATTTATCATTAATGGGTAGCAATGCAGCGTGTCGTATATCGTGTTGATAGAGAAACGTAAAGTGGTAAGGCATGTTATGCTTAGGGTGTGAGCTCTAAAAAGATATTCAGTTCATGTACCATGTTTCAGACTTAGTTATGAAGTCATGTTCCAAGTCATGCATGTTCAAAATATGATCTCAGTTACCTTTGTACAGTACTCTCAGTATAACCAGTCTCATGTGAGGACGAATATTCCCAAGGAAAAGATAATGTAAGACACATATTTTTGAACTAGTCTTTAAACTGTCGTCCCTACGTGTATAAGCTATAATCCAAATGATTATCATGTGAACATAATTTTCATGATCTTTATCCTCGTGTTTGATGTGCTTTCGAGGTGAAAATTTTTATAAGAATCACTTCGAACAAAGTTGAGCTAAGAGCCTTTGATTCGTCCAAAGTTTGGTATTTGATTCTATAGAGGTCGACTTGGAATGTGTAAACCTTTTTATGTACGTAGAATTTTGTAGCTCAAGACCCATCAAATTATCGATAATTGAGTCAGCTTTCCAACGTTATCAATTTTGCCTTAATTCGATACCCGAGTGAAAAGTTATGGTATTTTTCATGCGAGGCAGTAAGCCAACGCGATTGGGGCGTAGCGTGTTGGTTTCTCGATGCAATAAGTGACGCGACGTGTTGCTGTCCCTATGCGATATCTGACGTGATACAGAGTTTTTCACTCGCTTCTTTAGTTCCTAAAGGGTCTAGGGTCACTTTGGTCATTTTCCCTCACCCAAATCCGTCCCATAACACCAAATTAAAGTCCCCAAGGAGCATTATTTGTCCCTTTACTCATAATTTCTCTCCAAGAAAGCCTTCTTCTCTCAAGAAAAAACCCTAACCTCCATCCAAGAACTTCAAAAATCCATTACAATCTCTTCAAGAAAAGCCAAGAATTGAGTTCCCTAATATAAGAATCTCAAGAAAAGCATTCAAGAACATTCTTAAGTCTTTCAAGTCAAACTTTCAATTTCAAATCAAATCCATTAAGGTATGTGGGGTTATGAATAAGGATACTCTTTCATCTTTGTGCGCAAAACTTGCTTTTAAGTTAAGATTTCATGATTTGCATATTGAGGTTCATACCCAAATTATCTTGTTTCGAGTTTATGAATTTATAAGTGACTTAAGTATTAAAGTGCATGTTATCTCACCTATTTATTCTCTGAATTGAAGATTTATATCATGAATTGCACTTCCTTCTTATGAATTGATATTGTGAATGATTTCAAAAATGATATTGAGCATGAAGTTTTGTTGTGAGTTGTCATGAGTTTAAAGCATGAATTTTTAAGCCCAAAGTTTAAGTATTGAGATTTTAAGATCACGCCCTTAAGTTTTATTTAATAAGTCCATATCAAGAATGAGTTTGAGATTTCAAGAAGACTATGATCTTAAGTTTCTTTGATAAATGTTTACCAAGATTTAAAGAAAGATGGATCTTTTGATCCTAAGATAAGATTGGAATCCACATTTATTTATCTTAATTACAATTTAAAGAAAAGAAGAGGATAATAGGTTTTTCATTATATAAACCCTTATGCTATTTTAAGGTGGATTTTCTAAAGTCTGAGCATATAAGTAAGGGAGTAGTATTTAGCACCGAGTTGGGTATGAGTCCACGGTCACATGCCCCATAACTACGAGCCACCGTAGGTCTAAACTCCCTATATGGGTTAAGTATAGTGATCACTTAAGTTAAGGTCCTATTCTGATAGCAAGGGTAGGACAACTTTTTCCAGCGTGAGCTCTCCTATTCATGGGTTAGACGCTGTAATCCATGATAGCTCACATGGTGTATGTTGGTTACAAGAACCTCCCTAAGATAAAATTAAAGAAAAGCTTTTAGAACTAAGTGTTGTGGCTCACAAGATTTATCATTGTGCTTTATTACTTATGTTTATGATTTTATAGCTTTATTTTATTCAAGCCAATGTTAGTCATTTACACTTAGCATGCAGTATTTGAAAGTTTATAAGTACATTGAGTTATTATTTTTACATATGCATTCACCCCCACATGCTCAGTACATTCCAAAAATATTAATCCATATATATGTGTACAAATTATAGCGCGCACATCATAATCAGACAATTTGCAGCTTCCAGTCAGCAGGTGATGAGGCCTTTTGATCCAAGGGTATAATGCCCCGAATATGGTACCTAGAACGCTACACGGTTGTCATGACCCTAAAGGACCACAAGCTAACCCATGGCTGATATCTGTAACTGAGCACTGAATAATCTACTAAAATTATGCAGAATATAAGTTGTAAGGCCATATCATTCAAAACTGAACTAATACTGAATATAATACAATGTCTATAATGGGGTATAATAATAACCAAAATTGAGATGAACTATTTGAAACATACTGTAGTCTGAAAACACTCTAGTCTGAAAGCCTCTAAACTGTCTGAAATATGTGGAGTTGATGGGACATGTCCCCAACTAACTTTAAACTACTGAAATAATAAAGTAATAAAATAATTATGCTATCCTCGACTGATAAGGACTCATTTCTAGTCTGGATTCTGAACGTCAGATCTACTAAGGATGTTCGGGAGCTCGTGCTTCTAAACCTATGGTATAAAACACTATAGCACAAATGCGTCAGTACTTTGAATATACTGGTATGCAAGTGATGTAGGCTGAATGCAAAGGGTTCATATGCATGAACAATACTAACTGAATAATATGAATGTGAGAATACATGCATGAATACGTAACTGTAACTGAGATCATGATAACACTGACTCATGAATTTTGATAACGTAGATTTACTGATATCTGAGTACTAATACTAGGATACTGAATGACTGAGTCTACTAAATACTGAGAGACTGATGTTATTTTACTGATAGAGGAAAGACTGTTTCTGACAGTTCTAATTATGAAAAACTGGTCTGATTAACTGTATCTGACAGTTTTGAGTCTGAATACTGATAACATGAGTTTCGTATAATTAATATTCTATTTACTGAGTTCGTGATAACATGATTACTGAGTATGAATACTGATAACATGACATATTGATAACTTTTATAACTGATAACATAAGTGACTGTATCTAACAGTCCTGAATCTAATGAAACTAGCTGGGTTCCGTACTGTATCTGAGTTGACTGTATCTGAAAGTCCTAAAATTTGAAGAACTATCTAAGTTCAATTACTGAGACTGATTGACTGTGTCTGACAGTCCTGATTTTGTAACATGAAACAGTGGGAAGTAGTTATCTAACCGACATGCCCTTAGTATGCCATTATGGCTGAGTTGGGGTCCAATCTGTAACCCCAATTGGAAGGATGTCAATACCGCACCACTGGTAAGAATAAGTTGTGGGTGACCCTCATTTGATAGTATCCTCTAAGATAATAGTGAGACCCTTATCTGATAGTGTTTATCCATCTCATTAACCCTCATCTGACAGGGTTGATGTCTCAACCTATGCTGGCTACATAGTTATGGAATGCAAGGATGAATTCTAAGGATCACACCCTCATTTGATAGTGTGTGTTCCCATCCTTGGGTTCATTCGGTGCTAATTCCTACTCCTATCTGAATAGACACTGAATATGGATTACTGAGCTGAACTAAATTAACTGAATTCTGTTGACTGACAGAATATTACTAAGATTTTTGTATTACTGACTGAGTTCGTGGAGATTTCAGAGATTACTAAGATAATAGAGATTACTGATGTTACTGAGACCACTGAGGTCACTGAGATTACTGAGCTACTGAGATTACTGATATTCTGGAAGAGACTGGACTGATACTGAATTTACTAAGTTTTCCTGAGTCATGAGACTGACTAAATTCTACTGATCATGGCTTGACTGAGATTATCATGAAAACATGACATGGCTCTAGGAACACAGCTAAATTGTCGGGTATAAGTACCCCCAGGACTCGATAGAATGAAACTGACAAGGCTTGACACTTTTGATCACATAACCAATATCAACAATTCATAATTTCATAGTTGGGAATTTCATAAAGCACATAATCATCATAATGTTGTACATGGATCGTAATGCGTATAAATATGGCATAATTTCATGCTTCTAATCTTATGAATATCTCATCAAGCAATCACAATGCATAGGTTTATCATGGGAAGCATCTTAATCAAATAGGTATAGCATCATTTAAGAGACATGACATAATTTTGACACATGGAAACTAAGTACTTGACCATCATTATTTCATTGGGGCATATTATCAAAAACCTTGCATGCACTCTTAGGGAATAGATGTATTCATCAAACTACACATGATAAACCACTCAATTCATGGATATCATCTTACATACTAACGTAATTTCAAGAAAAACACATAAAACCACAACTTGGGAATTATACAACAACACTATCATGATTTCAATCAACCCACAACATAAACATTACAATTCATAGTTTAAATGAGGATTCTTGAGCTTCATGGATGAAAGGAATCCATGAATGAACATTGTGAATCTCTTAGTCCTTGATTCTATGAAGATTGGCGGATAGATTCTTGAATTTGGGTCTTGGATTTGAATCCCCAATTGAAAACCCTATCTTGTTCTTGAGAGAAATAATATATTTTGGGTGAAATATAGATGAATAACGTATTATTAGGTATATATAGGGGTGAAAAATTGACCCTTTTAACCCTTGGACACGTATTTAAATTCTGAGAAAATTTCTCAATTTGTTAGGCTGGCGCGACATGGCGCTATCGCGCCGTGTCACTGGAAATTGCTAACTGGGAACTAGGCTGACAGCGCAACGCGGTGAAATTGCATTGCAATACTGGATGCGACCTGGAAGTTCACCGCGACGCAGTGGTATCGCGCTGAGACACTGGAAAAAGGATCATTCTGAATTTGATCCCTGGTGTGACGCGCCATAATCACGGAGGCTCGTGTTGATTTGGGATAGTTGGGGGTCATGTTCGATCTACCTATTTTAGTCAATACTAGTAGAGGCTTCATAGACAGTCAGTAGAGTTAATATGATTTTATTTCAGTTTTGTTTTGTATGACCAGAGTTTAATCCTTTTGAAATAGTTTTGTATTGAACCTACTAAGTAAAGACTTCTCTTCTGCTTATTACTTCAAAATTTATGTATTTTATTTAGTTTCTCACAAGTTATGCCAGTACAAGGGTTAGCTTGCGATCACTTGTGGTCCTAACCACTGTGTGTCAACTAAGAGGTAGTCTCGGGTCATTAAAAAATGGCTCACCATAAGCCGTAAGTCATGGGATGAGGCATATGATGGAATCATATGGTGGGCAGTGTTTCGATCCTCTTTAGATTCTATTCTTCCAAGGCTATGGGTCATGTGTACAGGTCGTATAAATCAGATATGACATGGTCGGGGTGAGTCATACCTTGGACAGTATTGGGTCTAAGAGATGTGACCTTGGGTACGAGTGGTGGGTACTACTCGTATCGGAGGGTATGACTGGTATGGATAGTCGTACACACCTACTGGGATTTTCTTGGGAGTTTAAGTGAGGGTAATATGGATATTTCCCCACTTATCCTAATTAGGCCCCACGACTTATATTCCTATTAGGAGGTTTTTTGCCCTAAAATTCTAGTCTTAAACACTTAGAAAACACTCTTAAATCATGTATAATTTTCTTGGGAAAAGGAAGTTAGAGTTTTATCTTAAGAAGTAAATTGAGGCTTGTCTTGGTGATTTCTCTCCATCACCATCTTGGTTGAAGGCATGTTACTCTTCCCTCATTATTTGTTCCGAATAAAGGTATGATTTACAAATTGTTTTATGGTTTAATTATTAAATGGTTTTGGTTCTTCAAATATAAATTGGGTTTTTTGCTTCTAATGGATGAATTATGGTTTCCTATGCTTTAAATTACAAATTACATGATTTAATTCTTGGTTCTCATGGTGAAATCTTGGTTTGGTTGATTGGATGTATGGGAATGGTTAATATGGTACATGGTTTTGTTTTTTGTAATGCTATGCCCCCAATATGTTTGATAAAATGTCTATGGGAATATTTTTGTTGTATTATTGAACCTTTAACGGAACTATTGCATTGTTTAAACTTGGTAATGGAACCCTAAATGGATAAATGGTTTGTAATAGTTTAAATAGATTGGTTTGGTGGTCATGGTTATGGTTAATTGAACTCCTTGTAGGGTACAATGGAATCCTTCAAGTAAATATGGTAAAGAACAACTTGTGGGGTACATGGTACTCCCCCAATCAAACATAAATATGGAACACTTGTGGGGTACATGGGACTCCCCCAATTTAACTTAATAAATGGTTACGCGGGAATCCCTTTACCTTAAAAGGTTTGGCTAAGGACAATACTTGCAAGTTATAGTCGGTATTATGATACAACTAATAATATCCTTAGTAAATAATAAATGAAATAATGGATTGGTTGGAAATAGTTTTAATTGGGTAATAATAGTAGGGTGTGATAGCTAACCATGAAGGTTGGAGTTTAACGAATAAACATTGGAAACTCATATTTTCCGACATGAGGGGTAGGTCCTAGTGACCCTTTTATGATACTATGAGGTACACGGAAATCCTCTAAGTACACTGTACATATGTATCTTACAGATCAATGGGTACTTGGAAATGCCCTACTCTTATGGTATCTCTAGTTCATGCGGCTACAAGCATCGGAGCCCTTTCAGGGGGTTACACTGGAACCATATAGCCCTCGGTGGTTTTAAAATGGTTAAGCTTCGCACAAACAGGTTAATGGTTTTAAATGCATGCTAAACCTGGTTCCCTTTCCCAACATAGTTATATATATATATATATATATATATATATATGGTTATGTATGCATTGGTTTGGTTTACTTGGTTTATTTGATTTTATTGCTTGGAATTATTTTTGTCCTTATTCTGAGTTTTATGCTAGCGTTCACCCACTAATGTCTTCAGACTTGTATTCCTAAGCGATGTAGGAACTAATCATTCTATTCCTCCAGCAGTGTGATCAGGTTCGTGTTCAACATTGGTTTGAAATAGTGACCTTTCATATTCCAAAAGGCTTCATTTCATGGATGTTCTTTCATACTTTGGTTTATTCTAGATTATTATTTTTGGTTATGGTTGGGGGCATATCCCAACCGGATATTGCTCATCTTTTTATTAGAGGCTTGTGTTGAACTTTTATGGGTTGGTATGTGTGGGATCGGTACTGGTGTCAGTCTTAGCATTGGAATTAGAATAAGGGCTGACACTATCTCTTTAGATTTCTTAGTGTTCCATCATATTACATTTTGTTATGGAACTTGATTTTATTATTATTATGGTTTACAGTTTGGTTATGGTTCTTGGATAGGTTTAGATGGTTGTAATCGTTTAGGTTGGTCTCAGTTATAGACCTATCCCATAGTCCAGATTTGGATACTCACACACTATCTTGTTATATGTTCGGAATTCAGCCAACTCAGGACAGGCGGTTAAAGGTCGTGTTGGGTAATGGGGGTGGTCTCCGATCCTGGTTGGACTTGGGGTGCCTATTACGATAAGTCCCCCAGTTGGTTTGGTCCAAGTTGGTATCAGAGCCCTAGGTTCATGGTCAATTGGGAGTCCACAAAGCCGTGCCTTGTAGAGTCGCTTTTAGATGTATGAAGCGGGCCACAATTCTAAGGGAGGGGCTATAAGGCATTCAGGAATATTTTACTTTCTTGGTATTCTATTTCAAGCCACAAGGTCTAAGGTCCCTTCTAATCCTGGTTTATTCACTTTTTAGATCATGTCTCCTCGATGATTTGGATCTCGTGGAAACTCTTCTATCCTAACTGGGGACAATGGTGAGGAGTTCTACTAATTTCTACTAGTCCTCATCAAGGTGAGGTGACTAATTTGGAATTTTCGAAGTCGATTCATATTTTTGCTCAGTTGGTTACTGCTCAGACTAAGTAGGGTGCTTCTAGTAGTTTATCTGCAGAGGCTGCAAGGGTTGGCCAGTTTTTGAAGCTGAGTCCTTCAACTTTTACTGGTGTGAAGGTGGAGGAGGATCCTCTAGGCTTCTTGGATGAGATGGAAAATATTTAAGAACCATGTTGTCCACTAATATAGAAGGGTTGAATTTTGCAGCTTATCAGCTTAAGGATGTGGCATACCAATGGTATAAGGAATGGGAGGAGGTTAAGGGTGATCTTGAGGAGTCTTTCTTGTGGGAGTCTTTTTCTAATGCTTTTCTAGACCACTTCTTTCTCAGAAGCTGAGGGAAGCGACAACGGAGGAATTTATGAATCTAAAAAAAGGGAAGAGACAATTAAAAAATATGCCTTGAAATTCCATTAGCTGTCAAGGTATGCTCCAAAAATAGTGGAGGATATGCCAGATAGAATAAGGAAATTTTCCTCAAGGTTGTCTCAGGATTTGATCCTTGAAAGAAAGACTGCTTTGCTGATCAAGGATATGGATATCTCTTGGCTAATTGTTTATATGCAACAGGTAGAAGATGAAAAGAGAAAACAGGCTGAGTTTGGGGAAAGGCAAAGCAAGAAGTTCAGGTCTTCTGAATAAGGTGGAGGGCAACAACAAGGTGATCGGGATGGTGGTAAATGGTCAAAGAAGAAATGGGGGAGTTCTGGTTCTTTCTCTATAGTTGTGCTCTTTACTCGAAACCTTCAGGTTATAGGTGTCAAGGTGGTGATATCTTTAGGGCACAGGGTGCCCAGTCTCAAGCGAGTGAGGCATAGTCGACTTTATCGTATCCTTCTTGTAGGTTTTGTGATAGGTTGCATAGGGGCTTCTGTGATGAAGAGAGGGACAAGTATTTTAAATGTGGTCAGCCAGACCATATTCTCAGGAATTTTTTGGTTGGTGAGGGTGCTTCGGAAGCAAGTAAGGCTTCGGTTGCTTTGTGTTCTACTCCTACACCAAAGGTGCTGCTTCAACTTTTGTTTGTGCTTTTGGTACTGGCACTGGTCGGAATAAGTTGTATGTTCTTCCACCTTGATAGAAATATGAGGCATTGCCTGATGTCGTGACTAGTATATTACAACTTTTTTCTCATGACATATATTGCATGCTTGATCCGGGGTCTACTCATTCTTATGTGACCCCATATGTGGCTGTATGTTTTGGTTTTGATCGAAAGATTATTTTGGATGTTTTTTCTATTTCTACCCAGGTAGGTGACTCTGTGGCTGCTAGAAGAGTCTATAGGGGGTGTGTGGTATCTGTTGGTAGTAGGCTTACTTTGGTGGATTTGTTTGAATTGGATATGGTGGATTTTGATGTTATTCAGGGCATGGATTGGATGTATTCTTGTCACACGTCCTTAGATTATTAGAACCGTATGGTTGTCTTTAGGTTCCCTAGTGAATAAGTTATTGAGTGAGAGGGTGGTTCTCTTGCTACTAGGGGCAGGTTTATTTCTTATCTTAAATCTTAGAGGTTAATCTCTAAGTGGTATCTCTATCATCTGGTCTGGGTTAAAGATTCTAACTCGGAGGGTCCTTTCTTCCATAGGTTCCAGTGGTGAATGAGTTTCCTGAAGTCTTTCGATGATCTTTCTGGTGTTCCTCCGGATAGAGAGATCGAGTTTGGTATTAATTTGGTTCTAGACACTTGTCTACCTTCTATTTCTCCTTATAGAATGGCTTCGGCTGAGTTCAGAGAACTCAAGGAGCAACTTAAAAATCTCCTGGATAAGGATTTCATTCATCCTAGTGTGTCACCATGGGGTGCACCAATTTTATTCATGCACAAGAAGGATTGTTCTCTTCGAATGTGCATTAATTATCGATAATTGAATAAGGTAACAGTTAAGAACAAGTATCCTCTACCAAGGATTGATGATCTGTTCGATCAGTTGCAAGGTACCAAATTCTTTTGTAAGATTGATCTTTGGTCTGGGTATCATTAGTTTAAGATTAGGGAGATAGATATCCCTAAGACAACTTTTCATACTCGGTATGGACACTTTGAGTTCTTGGTGATGTCATTCAGTTTGACGAATGACCCGACGACATTCATGGATTTGATGAAAAGTGTTTTTAGGAAGTTCTTGGATCACTTTGTCATTGTGTTTATTGATGACATCCTAGTGTATTCTACGAGTGAGGTGGATCATGATAATCACCTCCGTATTGTGTTGCAAACCTTGAAAGAGCAATAGTTGTATGCCAAGTTCTCCAAGTATAAGTTTTGGTTGAACGTTGTGACTATTTATTATCATATTATTTCTCGTGAGGGTATCATGATGGACCCGCAGAAGGTGGATGTCGTTAAACGATGGCCTAGACCCACGACTCCATCTGACATTCAGAGCTTCTTGTGTTTGGCTAGTTATTATAGGAGGTTTATGGAAGAATTTTCTTCTATAGCTGCTCTATTGACTAAGTTGACCCAGAAGAAGGTAAAGTTTTCTTGGTTAGATGCTTGTGAGGGTAGTTTCGAGAATCTAAAGGATAAGCTTACTTCGGCTCCAGTTTTGACTTTGCCTGAAGGCAATGAGGGGTTTGTGGTTTATTGTGATGTGTCCCAGGTGGGACTTGGCTGTGTTTTGATGCAACATGGGAAGGTGATTGCCTATGCTTCCAGGTAGTTGAAGGTACATGAGAGAAATTATCCTACTCATGATTTGGAGCTTTTAGAGGTGATTTTTGCTTCAAAAATCTGGCGGTATTATTTGTATAGAGTGGATGTGGATATCTTTTTTGATCATAAGAGTCTTCAGTACGTGTTCACTCAGAAGGAGCTAAATCTCAGGCAGAGGAGATTGTTGGAGCGTCTTAAGGATTATGATATGAGTCTTCATTACCACCCAGGTAAAGCTAACGTGGTTGCTGATGATCTTAGCAAGTTATCCATGAGAGTTTGGCTCATATGGAAAAAAGAGAAGAAAAAATTGGTGAAGGATATTCTCCTCTTAGCTAATCTTGGAGTGCATCTCTTGGGCTCTGAAGATGGTGGTGTGTTGGTTTAGGATGTGGTTCGATCTTCTCTGGGCGCAGAGATCAAGGATAAAAAAATGTTGGAGCCTATCTTGATGAAAATCAAGAGTGCCATAGGTAGGCAAAAGGTAATGGTGTTTGAGATCAGTGGTGATGGTACCTTAAGGTATTAAAGAAGGTTATGTGTTTCTGATGTGGATGGTTTGTGTGAAAGGGTTTTGGTGGAGGCGCATGGATCATGCTATGTTATTTATCCCGGTTCAACAAAAATGTATCATAATCTCAAGGAGATATATTGGTGTAATGGTATGAAGAGGGATATGGATGTTTTTTGTAGCCAAGTGGATGGTGTGCCAACAGGTTAAAGTTGAGCATATGCGACCTGGTGGGGTGTATTAAGAAATAGAATTGCGAGAATAGAAATGGGAGGTACTCAATATGGATTTTGTTACTGGACTTCCTCAGTCTCAAAATCAATTTGATTCAATTTGGGTCATCATGGATAGGATGACAAAGTCGGCTCACTATTTGCCAGTGAGGACTAACTTTTAGGCTGAGGATTATGCACGGTTGTATCTTCATAAGATTGTGAAGATGGATGGGGTATCTATTTTGATTATCTCTAATTGTGGTACGCAGTTTTCATATCTCTTCTGGCGATCTTTTCAGAAGGATTTGGGGACTAATGTGAGTCTGAGTACTACTTTTCACCCACAGACGGATGGGCAAGCAGAGAGAACTATTCAGACATTGGAGAATATGCTTCGGGCATGTATGATTGACTAAGGTGGTAGCTGGGTTGAGCATCGACCTTTGGTAGAGTTTGCTTACAATAATGATTACCATTCCAGTATTGGAATGGCCCCTTTTGAGACGTTGTATAGTAGGAGGTGTAGATCTCATATCAGGTGGTTTGAGGTTGGTGAAGCGAATATGTTTGGCCCAGATTTGGTTAATCAGGATATGTAAAAGGTTAAAGTGATTCGGGATAGGCTTAAGACTGCCTAAAGTCGCAAAAAATCCTATGAGATTGTAAGATGTAGAGACTTGGAGTTTGAGGTCGGAGATAAGGTGTTTCTAAAGGTGTCTCCCATGAAGGGAGTGATACAGTTTGGTAAAAAGACGAAGCTCAGTCCCCGGTATGTTGGTCCTTATATGGTTTTGTGAAGAGTTAGTAATGCGGCATATGAATTAAAGTTGCCTTCTAGTTTGAGCTCCATTTATCCAATATTTTGTCTTCATGTTGAGAAAGTGTCTCGGTGATCCTTCTTCGATGGTTCTTTTCAAGGAATTAGGTATTTAGGATTCACTGTCTTATGAAGAGGTCCCAGTTGAGATCTTGGATCGGCAGGTTCGTTGGTTACGAACCAAGAATGTGGCCTTGATTAAGGTTCTATGGAGGAACCACAAGGTGGAAGAGGCTACATAGGAAACAGAGACGAACATGATGTCCAAGTATCCACATTTGTTTTTGGCTCCAAATATTCATGCGAAAGGTATGTGTTCTTGATCATATCTTTGTTTTCTTTCTTAAAGGTAAGAGTAGATACGTCTAAGGTTGGGTTGTGTTTGATAATGCAAATGACTCTTGATTGTGTTTGGCCTACCTTGTTTGTCATTCAGGGACGAATGTTCCTAGTGGGGGAGACTGAAATATCCCGGGCTTTGACCCTTGGAAATTTCATGGATTTTTGGTCTCTAGACAGGATATGACCGGGGAAATGACACATACACTAGGGGGTACAGTTTGTATGGGTCAGTCGTATGCTGACTAGTGTTGGTTTGTAGGTTGGATTTAGGTTATGGAAGAGGTACGAGTTAGGTGGTATGAGTCATATCGGTGGATACAGATGGTTAGGTTACTTTAATTAATCTTAGAATTGGTAACTTAGGTTGGATCAGAGTACAAGTGGCTCACCATGAGATGTAAGTCAGGGTACGAAGCATACCATGGACTCGTATGGCAGGCAGTTTTTCGATCCTCTTTAGATTCTATTCTGTTAGGGGTACGGGTTGTATAGAATGGATACGACATGGTTGTGGTGATTCGTACTTTTGACAGTGTTGGGTCCAAGAAAAGTAACCTTGGGTACGAGTGGTGGGTACCACTCGTATTGGAGGGTACGAATGGTAAGGGTAGTTGTACCCACCTGATGGGATTTTTTTGGGAGTTTAAGTGAGGGAAATCTAGATATTTTCTTACTTATCCTTATAAGGCCCCACGACTTATATTCCTATTGGGAGGTTATTTGACCTATTATTCTATTATTAAACCTTTGGAAGATACTCTTTTATCTTGTCTAGAGTTCTTGGGCAAAAGAAGTTAGAGTTCATCTTAAAGGAGTAAATTGGGCTTTTCTGGGTGATTTCTCTTCATCATCATATTGGTTTAAGGCATGCTTTTATGGTTTAATTATTGCATGGTTTTGGGTCTTCAAATATAAATTGAGGGTTTTGCTTCTAATGGTTGAATTATGGTTTCCTATGCTTTAAATTACAAATCACATGGTTTAATTCTTGGTTCTCATGGTGAAATCTTGGTTTGGTTAATTTGATGCATGGGAATGGTTAATATGGTACATGTTTTTGGTTTTGGTAATGCTACGCCCCCGATATGATTGATAAAATACCTATGGAAATGTTTTTGCTCTATTATTGAACCTTTAATGAAACTATTGCATTGTTTAAACTTGGTAATGGAACCCTAAATAGCTAAATGTTTTGGAATAGTTTAAATGAATTGGTTTTGTGGTCATGGTTGTGGTTAATTAAACTTCTTGTGGGGTACAATGAAATCCCCCAAGTAAATATGGTAAAGAACAACTTGTGGAGTACATGGGACTCCCCCAAGCAAAAATAATAATGGAACACTTGTAGGGTACGTGGGACTCCCCCAAGTTAACTTGATGAATGGGTACACCAGAATCCCTTTACCTTAAAAGGTTTGGCTAAGAATAATAATTGCAAGTTATTGTCGGTATGACGATACCACTAATATAGTCTTGGTAAATAATAAATAAAATAATGGATTGGTTGGTTGGAAATGGTTTTAATTGAGCAATAATGGCGGAGTGTGATAGCTAACCGTGAAGGTGTGAGTTCAATGAATGAACACTGGAAACTCATGCTTGCCGATATGAGGGGTAGGGCATGATGATCCTTTTATGATACTATGAGGCAGACAGGAATCCTCTAAGTACACTGTACATATGTATTATGGAGAGCGAAGGGTACTTGGGAATCCCCTACTCCTATGGTTTCTCCGATTCATATGTCTACACGCACTGGGGCTCGTTCATGGGGTTACACTGGAACCATATGGACCGTGGATGATTTTAAGACAGTTAAGCTTAACATACCAAGGTTAATGGTTTTAACTGCATTCTAAATTCGATTTCCTTCCTGGCATGGTTATATATATATGTGGTTATGTATGCGTTGGTTTGGTTTACTTGGTTTATTTGGTTTTACTAGTTTGCATTATTTTATCCTTATCCTGAGTTTTTTGCTAGTGTTCACCCACTAACGTCTTAGGACTTGTATCCTCACGTGATGCAGGAACCGCCCATTCTACCCCTTCTGCAGTATGATCGGGTTCATGTTCAGCTTTGGTTTGAAGTGGTGAGATTCCATACTCTAGAAGGCTCCTTTTCATGGATGTTCTTTCATACTTTGGTTTACGGTTTTTTTCTATAGTTGGGGGCATGTTCTGATAACGCCCAAATTACAGCTCTCGTTAGAAAGTGTAAGCGGTCGCTGCCAAATATAGAACCCAACTGGGTTGGGTGTCGAATCCCACAGGGAATACTTGCTCACTAAGTGTTGCAATTGTTAGTAGACTGTTGGTCGAAAATTTCACGGAAAAGGGGGGTTTTGATTTAGGCGTGAATTAATAATATCAAAGTAATGAATGAATGATTTGTTTAGTAAAGGTTAATCACGGAGAATAATAAGTTAGGGTTATGTCCACCTTGTAGTTTCTACTTCTCTATTAACTATGAGTAACGCAAAATTTAGACATGCATGCACTTATAGAGAATCGTATTCTAATTCTAAATCCAAGTGTTTCCCGACCATCAAGGATTTATTTCACTTTAGCTCTCCCGAGCCTAAAGTGTATAACAAATGGTACAAATTCTCCAAGAAGTTAATCTGGTTAAGGCATTAACGTGTAAATAGAGGTTAGAAGCCCTATTTCCTTGTCACACTCTCTTTTCCAAACATGTAACTTTTCTCCCGAACAAGTTAATGCTATAATGGCATGTTCTCTATGTTTGCAACCATGAGAATTTAATTAAAATGAAGAGAGTAATGATATAAGTAGCATACACATCAAGAATTCACAAACTCATAGCAACAAATAGTATCTTACAAGGTTTCCATAACCCTAACAGAGAAGTTTAGCTACTCATGGATACGACGGAAATCAAAATAGACATAATCATCATACCACACCCTAGAACAATCTTGGCGATGGAAGTGAACTTAGCGTCACAAAGAGAGTAGCGTTTTTTCTTTAGCCGTTTCCAAGTGTGAGCCGTGTTTCTCTGTCCAAAACTTACAGAATCTGTAAACTGAATAATGACTAATGATAATTAATCAATCCTGCTGAAAAATTCAGCAATAGGGTTTTTATAATATCCTTATCTATTATGTTACTGCTGCATCCCTAAGTATTTAGAAATACTAATTTTGCCCGGAACAAATTCTCCATGCGTCACATTCAGTCCAACAGCTTCCAAAAGCTGCCTTCCCTCTTATATGAAGTTTTCCTTTGCTGTCCAAAGGTCCACAAAGTGCTGAAATCTTCATCATTAATACCTGAAAATATGCTAATCACATAGGTTAGCTCACTTAAAGGAAAATGGACTAAAAGTTCAGGAATTATATATTTTCTCCTCAAAACTTAGCTAAAATATGGGTAAATTATGGTTCTTAAGGGTATAAATACGCCCAACAATACCATTTTGTTCTAAGGGTGAAGATCTATTTATAGCCTAAGCCATGGGTCGGGTTTGATCCATGTAAAATTGGGTTAGGAGACAAAAAGGTATAAGTAGGCGGCACCTAATGCTTTGCCTATGCTTAGCATAGGCGGCACCTTTGTCAATGCCTAGTTGGGAACAGGCGGCGCCTTTGTCAATGCCTAGTTGGGCATAGGCGGCGCCTTTGTCAATGCCTAGTTGAAACAGTGAGCATAGGCAATGGCATAGGCGGCGCCTATGGTATTGCCTAGATTTGCATAGGCGGCGCCTATGGTATTGCCTAGATTTTCATAGGCAATGCCTTTTCCATTGCCTATGTGAGGCAGTGAGCATAGGCAATGGTATAGGCCTTGCCTTGTTCATTGCCTAGTTTGGCATAGGCATTGCCTTGTCCATTGCCTAGATTAGCATAGGCATTGCCTTGTCCATTGCCTAGATTAGCATAGGCAATGCCTAGCCGATAGCATTTGCTCCATCATTCCTAGCTTACCACCTTTAGCATGACTCACTTTCAAATCAAAATTTTGGGACTAATCCCCTCCCTTGTACGTTTTGCATCTACACTTAATCAAAAACAACAAAAATGATTAGAAGGATGGGTTGCCTCCCACCAAGCGCCTTAGTTTTGGTCATGGCTCGACTCTTCTTTTTGGATTTTAATTTAACAAAACAAACTCCTAATAAAATAAAAGGATTAAAAACGATGGGTTGCCTCCCATATAGCGCTTGATTTATTGCCGCGGCAGACATAGTTATCTCGATTACTTAGACTTCATCGAGATATATGGTGCATCATTTTCTGAATGGATTCAGACGACGCTGATGCTTAATTGTGGGCATGCAATCTTCTTCGAGATGAATCTTGTGCATACCTATCCCAGGAGGGATACCAATTATATCATCAATAGCCCAATCAATGGCTCTCTTGTATCTCTTCAGAACAGAGATGAGAGTCGTTACTTGTTGTTCACCTAAATCAGCCGCAACAATAACCGAAAGTGTATTTCTATTTCCCAAGAACGCATACTTTAGGTGACTGGGTAGCTCTTTCAATTCTAGCACTGGTGGCCCTTCAATGGATGGTTTCGCTAGTGGTGAAGGTCGATTCTTAAGATCAAGGTCCAGCTTCTTAGGAGCATGAGAATAGGACCCTATTCCTGTTAGAGCACAAATAGTTTCTTCATAATCTTCTACATCCTCACGCTCAGAGTTCAAAAGCATAGTAGCCAATGGCTCAACAGTAGGCTGCTTCTCTAACGATAGTTCCTTCGCATCCTCATGATAAACATCAGCTATAGAAAACACATTCATATCATTTGGCTGCATCATTGATTTGCATACATCAAAATGGACCACTTCGTCATTCATCCGAAATAAAAGCTCATTAGCTCTTAAATCAATAAGCACACTTCCTGTTGCAAGGAAAGGATGCCCCAAGATTATAGGAACTTCAGAATCCACCTCACAATCCAAAATAACAAAGTCTGCAGGAAAAATGAAGGTAGAAACCTTTACCAATACATCATATAAGATACCAACAGGTCGTTTTACCGACCTATCTGCCATCACGAGCCGCATATTGGTTGGTGTAGGATTGCCCAACCCCAACTTTCTGTAAACGGATAGCGGCATCAAATTGATGCTAGCCCCCAAATCGCTTAATTCCTTAGCAAAATCCATAGATCCAACCGTGCAAGGAATAGTGAAAGCACCAGGATCTGCCTTCTTCTGTACTAAAGACCTCGTGGAAATTGCACTGCAATGATGAACATTATCTGCCAGCTCGTAGCTTGCTGCCCGCTTCTTTGTCAAAAGGTCCTTCATGAATTTAGCGTACCCAGGCATCTGTTCCAGCGCCTCCACCAAAGGAACATTAATAGTCAGCTGCTTCAACATAGTCATGAATTTACTGAACCTGGTGTCATCAGCTTTTTTCTTCAGTCTCTGAGGAAAAGGTGGTGGTGGAAGGGGAATATTTTTCTTCACCACTTTCTTTTTATCTTACTTCAGATTATCAATCTTTTCAGGCTGGTGACGTCTAAGTGTAGTGTCATGAATGTTCTGACTTTCAACTTCTACAGAATCATCACAATCTGCTTCAATCACATTCTCTTCTGTATTATCAACCACCTGCTTGCCTTTGGATGGATTTTCCAACACCTTACCACTCCTGTTAATAATAGCCATACATGATCCATCATTCCTTGGATTTTGCACGGTGTCTCTAGGTAGGGTGCCTGCTTTTCTTTGATTGAGTGTCGCTGATAGTTGACTCAATTGTTGTTCCAACTGTTTTATTGAAGTGGAATGTGAATCAACCAATTGATTTATTGAGGACAAATCATTTTTTACCTCCGTTACTCCCGTGTTGGTTGCCTCCACTCCTTTCAATAGCTTAGCCATCATATCTTCCATGGACATCTTCCCAGAGCCAGATGCCGCGGCCTCACGATTTCCAGGAGGAACATACAAACCACTCCTGTCAGTCTTATTCTTGTATCCGGATTTATCATAATAGTTCCGACCTTGGTTTCCTTGGGCATTGCCTCGGAAACCCCCCTGATTATTCAAATAATTTACTTCCTCTTCAGAATTGGATTCATCTCTTCCCTGCGATACAATAGCCTTAACCTTTTCTGTCTTCCCTAATAATAAATACTTGGTAAGAAGGTCCATCTGAGTTTTTATGTGAGCCATATCTTGGTCATGTTCCTCTTCTCTTCACCTCTGTTCTGCTGTCATGCCAGTAGATACAGTAGAGCTTGCTACCTCAGAATCCCTGGTATGCCAAGCTCTACTTTGCTTTGTCATACGATCCAGCATATCACTAGCCTCAATAAAAGTAAGGTCCATGAATGACCCACCCGCAGCATTATCAACCACTGGCTTAGTCACTGAGTTCAAAGCCCTGTATAATATTTCCATCAAGTGGATATTGGTCATCTGATGGTTTGGGCACCGCATAAGCTTATTCTTGAACCTCTCCCATGTTTCATGGAGAGCTTCAGTTGGAAGCTGTCGAAAATTACTGATCTCATCTCTTAATTGTGCTCTCTTGGATGGCGGAAAGAATCTTTTTAGGAAAGCGTCTTTCAGTTGCCTCCAATTAGTCATAGAGTCAGGAGTTAGCCCGTTCAACCATAGAGTTGCCTCTCCAGATAGAGACAATGGAAATAAGCGCAGCCGGATCGTATTCTGTCCAACCCCTAGATTGTCAAACGCCTTGCATGTTGAGATAAAGTTGATCAGATGCATATTCGGATCATCGCCTGCAAGTCCACCAAATAACCCTTTGAGTTGCAACAGCTGGATCATGGTGCTAGTGATATTAAACTTGGCTCCGGGTGCCAAGGGCGGAGGAATAATAGCCCCTGTGGCACCAACTCCATCCAAATCGTCATCATCATCATCAAAAGGAGCCTGCACAGCTCGGCGTTCAGGTCTCATTCTAGCTTGACGATCTCTCCTGTTCACAGGTGCTTCCACCTCATCTGTGCGCCGTGGATTAAGTAACTCATCATCACCCAGGTCCTCATCATCAGGATTTGTTGCCCGACCTGGGTTATCAATATTCTGTTGATGCACTTGAGCATCTTCCAACGCAGCTAACCTAGCCTGCTCCTGTTGAGCAGCCCTTCTTTCAATATCACGTTGTGCATCCATTCTGCCAATAAGTTATGGTTCAGGATTTATGGGTAATAATGGCTGACCAGATCTTCGTGTATTTGGCATGCACTCTACCAAACCTGAAAAAAACAAAAACAACAAACAAAAAGTAAAATTCGAGAATCTTTGACCAAAGGGTCTAGTAACTATCACAAACTTAGTTGACAACCGTATTCCCCGGCAACGGCACCAAAATTTGATAACGCCCAAATTACAGCTCTCGTTAGAAAGTGTAAGCGGTCGCTGTCAAATATAGAACCCAACTGGGTTGGGTGTCGAATCCCACAGGGAATACTTGGTCACTAAGTGTTGCAATTGTTAGTAGACTGTTGGTCTAAAATTCCACGGAAAAGGGGGTTTTGATTTAGGCGTGAATTAATAATATCAAAGTAACGAATGAATGATTTGTTTAGTAAAGGTTAATCACAGAGAATAATAAGTTAGAGTTACGTCCACCTTGTAGTTTCTACTTCTCTATTAACTATGAGTAACGCGGAATTTAGACATGCATGCAATTATAGAGAGTCGTATTCTAATTCTAAATCCAAGTGTTTCCCAACCATCAAGGATTTATCTCACTTTAGCTCTCCCGAGCCTAAAGTGTATAACAAATGGTACAAATTCTCCAAGAAGTTAATCCGGTTAAGGCATTAACGTGTAAATAGAGGTTAGAAGCCCTATTTCCTTGTCGCACTCTCTTTTCCAAACATGTAACTTTTCTCCCGAACAAGTTAATGCTATAATGGTATGTTCTCTATGTTTGCAACCATGAGAATTTAATTAAAACGAAGAGAGTAATGATATAAGTAGCATACACATCAAGAATTCACAAACTCATAGCAACAAATAGTATCTTACAAGGTTTCCATAACCCTAACAGAGAAGTTTAGCTACTCATGGATACGACGGAAATCAAAATAGACATAATCATCATACCACACCCTAGAAAAATCTTGGCGATGGAAGTGATCTTAGCGTCACAAAGAGAGTAACGTTTTTTCTCTAGCCGTTTCCAAGTGTGAGCCGTGTTTCTCTGTCCAAAACTTACAGAATCTGTAAACTGAATAATGACTAATGATAATTAATCAATCCTGCTGAAAAATTCAGCAATAGGGTTTTTATAATATCCTTGTCTACTAAGTTACTGCTGCATCCCTAAGTATTTAGAAATACTAATTTTGCCTGGGACAAATTCTCCATGCGTCACATTCAGTCCAACAGCTTCCAAAAGCTGCCTTCCCTCTTATATGAAGTTTTCCTTTGCTGCCCAAAGGTCCACAAAGTGCTGAAATCTTCATCATTAATACCTGAAAACATGCTAATCACATAGGTTAGCTCACTTAAAGGAAAATGGACTAAAAGTGCAGGAATTATATATTTTATCCTCAAAACTTAGCTAAAATATGGGTAAATTATGGTTCTTAGGGGTATAAATACGCCCAACATCATGGTCCAACCAAATTTTGGTTATCTTTTGGTTAAAGGCTTGTGTGGAACTTCTATGGGTCGGTGTGGGCGAGATCGGTACTGGTGTCAGCCTTAGCATTGACATTGGAATAAGGATCTCTGGATTTCTTACTATTCCATCATTTTACATTTTGTTATGGAACTTGATTTGGTTATTATTATGGTTTACGGTTTGGTTAAAGTTCTTGGATGGGTTTGGATGGTTGGACTCGTTTGGATCGGTCTCGGTTATGGACCTATCCCAGAGTCTGGATTTGGATACTCACACACTATCTTGTTATATGTTCAGAATTCAGCTAACTCAGGGAAAGCGACTGAAGGTCGGGTTGGGTAACATGGGTGGTCTACAATCCAGGTTGGATTTGCGGTGCCAATTACGACAAGGCCTCCGGTCGTGTCGTGTCATATTATCTACTATTTTTAGTTGTATAAACAAATATGAAAGCTTTGATTATTATTAATAAAATTAATTTTCTCATTATGCTAATTTACTTGATTATAGAACATTGTTAGCTTATATATTTAATTAGTATTTTTTATCTTTTTCGACCAAAAAATAGTGTTTATGTTTTTATGAAAAATTTGTTACATAGATTTAAAAAAAAATATGATTTTTAAAGAAGTAAAAAAAAAAGAACTTGACAATGAAAGGGTACAGTAGAATTTTAAAGATTTTATTAGGACAAAGGATGGAGTTTATTTTTTTTTCGATTTTCCATTCGATGTTCGGTACCCGTATTGGAGCCCGGACTAATTCGAATCATGCATTGCAGGGCCCATTAAATCTTTGTCTCAATACGAGTACCAGACACTGGATGAGAAACCGAAAAAAATAAATAAATTCCTCCCTTTGTCCTAATTAAATCTTTAAAATTCTATTGTACTCTTTCATTGTCAACTTCTTTTTCTTTTTACTTCTTTAAAAATCATATTTTTTTTATATTTTTTAATTCTATATAACAATTTTTCATAAAAATATAAACACAAGTTGAGCGAGAGTTTTAATTTTTAAAGTAAAACCGCTATAAAAAACGATTTTCACTCTATCACAATTCACAAAGTTTGATCTAAATAATCAAATGCGAAGAAGTAGAAATAACTGATGAATGCTTGTAATAAATAAAGGGAAAACCCATTAAAGAAAAAATGATGAATAGAGTTTTCTAAATAACAAACAAACTATTATTTGCTCAATTATTTCATACTGAGTGATAAAAAGGGGCAGCCCGGTGCACTAAATCTATCGCTACGCGCGGTATCAGAGGCTGTTTCCAAGGCTTGAACCCGTGACCTCCTGGTCACATGGCAACAACTTTGCCAGTTACTCCAAGGCTCCCCTTCTTCATTCTGAGTGATATTTCTTTAAAAAAATTTATCACCAAGGCTAAGCAACAAAAAAGGCAAAAACTTAATTATTTTTCACACTAGTGTAGGTTCAATTTCTATTATCTTTGAAGTAAAAAAATAAAATAAAGAACAAGACATAAGCTTTATATTTTTCTTCTACGAATTCAATAACTAAATAGTGGTAAGTATAATTCTTTGCTGGAAAGTGGCTCGTGGAAATTAAGTTTCATGATACTAAAATCAAAGTTCTTGATTTAGTGGGAGGAAAGACATCATTATTTTTTGTTAAGAACTTATAGTTGTTTGACTAATTCTATGCTAGCAATAGATGTAACAGTTCTTGGATAACCTTTTTATTTTAACGTTCTGAACGTATTTATCAAGGTCCATGTGTTTAAAGATGAAGAAAGAGCTGCAAGTTCAATGCAACCGTAATGAAACAGTATTAACTATTCCATAAAGGTTGTTATTTAACTAACTATGTGAAGTGTAATTGATAGAGTTAGGAAGTTATCTTCTAGATCCTTCATGTAATAGTATATATACGTTACTCATTACATGTAAAGCTAAGAAACACAAGATTCAATGAATGATCAAGCTCTCTTTGTACTAGTTGTAGTACGTAGAACTCAATTTTTTATTTATTCTTGTACTTATCTTTTATATAGATATATATGTTGTAACTCCTCCTTATAAACATAGAAATACAGAATGAGCAAGGCTCACGCTTAAACACTTCACTTTATCTTTTTCATCTTGGTATCAAAAGCATTAAACGATCCTTTCCTTGGCTTCAGAAATTTCCTCATCTTAGACCACCACTCCCTCTACTCAAACTGTCATAAATCAATCTTCTCTTTGCCTTCCAAATCTCCCTCCAACAGTTTTCAATATCAAAGGTTTTGTTCCTATTGAATTGATATATGTCAACTACCTTACTTGGAAGAAAGTTGTTCTCACCATCCTTAAAAGTCACAACCTTCTTTCCTTAGTAGATGGAACCATACCATGTCCATCATCAGAACGCTGATTTTAGGCTATGAATTCAATGTGATACTATTGCATTAAGTTGGATTAATGCAAACCTCTCTTCCGCTGTTCTTGACACACTTTTGAACTATGCTTGTGAGACATCAAAACAAGCTTGGGACACCTTAGACTCCTTATATTTAGATCAAGTCTCTTCGTCTATAATTCATCTTAAGTCCAAGTTTCAAAATTTTAAGAAAGGATCCCTTTTTATGAAGGATTATCTTAAAAAACATCACTCAATTGCCTGCTCTCTCAGAGAAATTGTTAAACATGTGACTGATGATGATCTAGTCACTCAAGTTCTATAAGGATTACCTTTATGTTATCATACCTTTGTGTCTGGATTAAATGCTACAGACTCACTTCCTTCCTTTATTGCATTACGGCCACTTCTTCTCACCGAAGAAGCTCACATTAATGCAAATACTTTTGAAGATTCAATTCTCAAACTGCTTTGTTGGTGGCCACTCAAGGCAAGAACACTTCTAATTTATCTTCATTTGTTAATGAAAATCAATCTACAAAGGGACACTACAATGGACGAGGCTGTGGTAGAAATAATAAGGGTCAACATGGTAGAGGCCGAGGTTACCATAACTTTTCATGTATGGTTTCCAACAAAAATCTCAGCCTCCTTCCCTTGGTACTGATATTTTGGGTAAATCTCCTTTCTCTCATGCTAAATAATATCAAAATTTTTTTCACCATAATCACACTGTATAAATAGTTTCAATCATTCCTTTATGGCTAACAATATTCCTTAATCATTTTCTTCCATGAATTTGGAGGAGGTTCAACTGACAGTTTGGTATCCAGTCTCTAGGGCATCTGCACACATGACTCATGATCCTTCTACTCTTACTTCTCACACTCCTGATTCTGGTTCTTCTCAAGTTATGGTTGGAGATGATACTCTTCACCAAATTAAATCTATTGGTTCTTCTAATCTTTCAACAACCTCTAAACCTTATCTTTTAAAAAAAAGTATTATATGTCCCTTCCCTTGCTAAATATTTACTCTCTATTCAACACTTCTGTGTTGATAATAATTGTTTTATTCACTTTACTAACTCTGATTTTTTGTCAAGGACATGAATACCGGAACAACATTACTTCACTATAATAATTTTTGGTCCCTCTATCCTCTACGTGTCGCTCTATTTGGCTCTTCCATCCTTGGTCTCTTTGCTAAAATTCCGCCTGCTTTCCTTTGGAACCAGTGTCTTAGATATCCTGGCCGAGAGTCTTTTATCTCTTTAGTTGTTAGAAAATTTATCAGAACTACTTCTTCTATTAGCAATAATTCTTGTAATGTTTGTCATTTAGGCAAGCAAACTCGAATGTCTTTTTCTTTATTAAGTACTAATGCAAGTTCTCCATTCGTTTTAATTCATTCAGATGTATGGCATTCTCCTATTGTCTCAAATTCTAGATATCTTTATTACATTTTATTCCTTAGTGATTACTCCAAATTCTCTTGGGTTTTCTTGATGCGCGAAAAATATGAATCATTTGACAAATGCAAAGAATTTTATACAATGGCTAAAAATATTTTTCACACCTTCATTTTTTATTTCCAGTCATTGAGGTGGTGAATATGTTAACAACAATTTTAGTTCATTCTTCAAGAAAAATGATTTTGTGAATCAAAAACTTCCTTTCTTTCCTACTGATAAGTTTGGATTTAAATTTCATATTCATATTTTTAATTAAGTACTTCTATGTAATGAAATTTGTTCTTTGTTTAATGAGAGCATGTGTGTAGGTATTTGAAACCTCCATTAAATTACATTTATAATGATTCTCCATAATTATAATTTTTGACTTTTTTAATATTTCGAAGGGAATTTAAAATCATGATAATTTAGTCAAGATTTTATTTTTTGAAAAAGAAGAAGGCAAAGTAACATGGGGCTTTGGGCTATAGGTTATAAAAGAATTTTAAAATGAGGTGTAGGTGACATAAGTCTTAATAATTGAGTGGAGGTGACAATTACTTTATTATGGATTAAGAAAGTTGGGTGAGTTCGAGAATAGCCCAAAAGTTTTTAAATTTACACTTTGATCCAAATGTTAACCTAATATAATGAAAAACGGAGGGGAAAAAAGTGTGTTTCTCCCTCTTCTCATACATTGTTGTTTTCTCTCTCTTAGCAATTTTTATTGTTCATTGTTGCTGCTGCTTTATTCATCATCTCCTTCTTCATTATTATGATCTTCTACTTCATTATCATCTTCATCTTCTTCTTGTTGACTGTTGTTGTTGTTATTATTACCGCTACTGTTGCTATTTGACCAAGTTCTTAGGTCCAATTTTGTTTCCTACACCATTTTCCACTTTGGCATTACTTCGTAGGTGACCTTGGTAAGTAAAATTATGATTTTTATTCAAATTTACAATCGGGGTACACAATTACTGCTATTTTTTCCAACAATGGATAGAAACCAATTTTGAATCCAACATAAGATCCATCTGTTTAAATAAATAAATCATCTGTTGCGATAGATAAGACATCTATTTCAACGGAAGACTGATATGTTGGATTCATGTTTATGGTTCTATAGACCGTAACATGAATCGAACAGATGGGTCATTTGTTGCAATAAATTATTTATCTAGTGCAACATGATAAATATCTATTGCAACAGATTAGTAACCTATTGACACCGAATCTGAACTCGATTCTAACAAACATGTTGTCTGTTGCAACATGATAAATATCTGTTGCAACAGATTCTTAACCTATTACAACCGAACCTAAACTTGATTCCAATAGATGATAAATATCTTTTGCAACATATTGGTAACCCATTGCGATAGAACCTGACCTCGATTCTAATAGATCGTCGTCTGTTGCAACAGGTAAGTCATCTGTCGCAACAGGTTAATTATCTGTTACAACGTGTGACTCATCTATTGGAATCAACTTCAAAGGTTATTTAGTACTGTAACATCTATCCAACAGGTGCTTCATCTGTTGCAATAGATATATAGTCTATTGCAACATATGATTCTCCAATTACAACAAATGACTCGTTTGTTGAAATCAGCTTTAGGAGCATAACATGAATCCCAATAGGTAAGTAATCTGTTGCGATTGATCACTTACCTGTTGCAACAGATTACACATCTATTTTGATTCATTTACAGCACTATGAAATCACTATCAATCTTTTTTTATAAATGACTTTATTTAGGTACCACTAATGGAGGGATCAATAACAATAGGGGTGGATTGTCATGGTCAATGGATCGAGAAGAGCAATCGATATGTATGGAATTGGAAGGAGGGTAAAATTCTAGAGACGATAGCTATGACAGTCCAAAGTGATGTAGCATATGATGATTTTGTGAACTTAATCATCAGGTAATGCGGACTGAATTGTCAACCGAAAGAACTCATCATTAGCTATATACACAGCCCCTTGGAAAATCATAGGGTACTATCTTTCAAGATAACCGATCAGGTTCAGTTGCGTGCTTATCTTAGTGATTCATCTTAGCCAGTGTTAAGGTTGTACGTGGTTGAAAAGATGAGAGAGAATGAGAACCAGAACATAGAAGACCAACAACAAGAAGACATTTTTTATGATAGGTTGGATGATCTAGATCTGAATATTCTAGATGATAATCAAACACCTACGCCCGTTGATATGAATAATACGGTGGGAATTTCTTCTCGATTGACACAGTTTGGCAAGTTTCAAGACGACGAGATTTTTTTTTCAAAGGAATATCATTCAAGGACAAGAATGAACCATCTATCACTTTGTTTATTTCTTGCTTGAAAAAAGATTTCAGAATAAAGAAGTTGGTTAATTCGAGCAGTGTCTTTAGCTACAAATGTGCTAATTCGAACTGCAAGTGGTGGTTGAGAGCAGTGAAGTACGTAAGTTCTGAAAGATTCGTCATTCATAAACATGAAAAGCATTACACATGCAGTTTCGAGCACATCTCAAGCCAAAATCCTCATGCCAAGGCAAAGGTCCTCGGTGAATATTTCAAGAGTAGTTTCCTCGATGGAAAAGGCCCTTCTACAAGGGTTATGGCCAATTAACTCCTTAGAAATTGGGTATACTGGTCAGTTATTACAAGATATATATGGCGATGGGGATTGCCAAGGACTTGGTTAGGGAGACACACGAGCATGGGTATGCAGTCCTGGATGCCTACCATTACATGATTGAGTCCACAAATCCTGGAAGTAAGACGACATTGCATATTGAAGAAAACACAAGGTTCAATAACTTATTTGTATCCTATGGTGCTTGGATTCAAGGTTTTTAACATTTGAGAAAAGGCATAGCCATCGATAGTACCTGCTTGAGGAACAGGTATAATGGAGTTCTGCTAGCGGTGGTGGCATAATATGCAGAGAATCATATCTTTTCTGTCGCTTTTTGTGTAGCGGACAAGGAATGTGATGCCTCTTATGGATTTTTTCTTAAACAACTGTGAAGCTGCATCGAAGATACCAAAGAGTTGTGTTATGTTTCGGAAAATAATCCAAGTATTCCAAATATGGGTTCAATTTTCTTCACTTCATCTTACTTTGGTTGTTGCATCAGGCATCTTGGAGAGAACATTCGAACAAACTATCTCAACGAAAAGGTCATTACTTTTTTTTATAGAGCAGCTAAAGTATTGAGTAGAGAGGAGTTTTTAGACCATTTCAATCAAATAACGGATGTGAATCCCAAGGTAGCAGAACTTCTCATACGGTCTAAAATATGGACCTGAAGTTTACGAGCACTTCTCTTAATATTATTCGCTGGAAAATATGAATTGGCATTGTAATATCCCACATTTCCTTAGCGTAATCGAAGTTCTAATACATGAGTATTCGTATATAAAACTTTTGTAACTCTCATTATTTTTCATTTTAGAGCCTGCCATTGCGTAGAAAATTGAATTAGCTTTCCAACGATATAAAATTTTCCAAAATCTGATAACCGGGTAAGAAGTTATGGTGATTTTAAGTTTTAGTCATTAAACACTGTCATTTTAACCCTTAGCACGTCATGGAGACAATCTAAATGACGATTGGCAATTTCCAGTGAAGGTGCACGATCTTGGCGTATCGCGCCAAAGGCCAAATTGGTATTTGGCAGTTTCCAGTGTCTCTCCGCGATTCCACCGCGTCACGGTGAGCTTCCAGGTCACAAACAAGGTGTCAATGTGATTACGCTGTGTCGCACCACCATGCATTTTCCCAATTGTCCCTTTTCCAATAGCTTGGCGTGATAGTGGTGCGTTGCGCCAAAGTCAAATATTGAGATCTTCAGTTTTCAACTTGCATTTTAAATTCGTTTAAGGGTATTTGGGTCTTTTTTCTTAGCCCTAAACTCATCCTAAACACTAAATTTAACCCCTAATTTACCTAAATGCTCATCATTATTCAATTTCTCTCAACTTAAAGATCCCCTTTTCAAGAACAAGAAACCTTAACTCTCAAGAATCAAGGCCAAATCTCAAGAACTCACCATCAATCATTCCAAATTTATTATCCCAGGTATGTTAGATGTTCATCCATGGATTCCTTTCATCCATGGAGTACAAGTATCTTATTTAAATTATAAATTTTGATCTTTGCAAGTTAATTGATTTTAAATTGTGATTTCACTCATGAATCTCCATGTTCTATTGATTTTATACCATGATTGAATGAAATTATTGTTTTTATTCAATCCTACATGTTTTTATATTATTATTTATTCAATTAAACCATAATTTAATACTATTATTTCGAATTCATGCAATTTCTATAAGTTTCATGACATTCCTATGATTGTTTTAAACCATGAACTACAAGTATTTGATAAAATGCCTACAAGAGTGATTGATTTAATAAAAGCCTTCATGCTTTGTGCCCCAAATTTTAGTGTCATTTTACCATTATTGTTTTTGAGTCCTGGGGTATTGAATACCCGAAAACCATAACTGTTTATGTAGTCTAGTCTCAGTACATTACAGAATAGTCTTCAAAACATACTATGAGCATTATCAGAACAGTCAGATATCAGTTAGTTAAACTCTGAACAATCTAGTATTTTAGTGTCTTTTAGTTGGGAGTAGGATTTAGTACCAAGCGAGTGTAGGGATGGCGTCTTCCCCGTTAGATAGGCAGAGTCATTAGTTATAGTCCCTATACTCCAAAACTACGTAGTTAGTGTAGGATATGAGAAGTCACCCGTCAGATTAGGCTTGACTATATCGCAGGAGTTACACGTTAGTTCAGGCTTGACACCCTTAGTCCTTTGGACATTATATCAGTTTAGTGGATCCCCACAACCAATGTTAGTACCCATGGCACGGTATTAATATCCTTCCAACTGGGGTTACATAGTGGACCCCGATTAGCTCAAATTGGGGAATGTCGGTTAGATGATACCTCCCACAGTCTCAGATACAGTCTCAGTTATAGTCCCAGTTCAGTTATTCAGTCTTAGTGTTATTTGACCAAAGCATACAAATTTCAATTATTTCAGTATTTTAGTTTTCAGATTTTACTCAGTTTATGTTATATGCTTGATTATGCATCCTTAGTATATACAGATTCTCACGTATCTTCAGTATCTATAGATTTTCATGCATACTCAGTATTTACAGATTTCCACATATTCCCAGTACCTACAAATTTCATGCTCTCTATTCAGTACTCCATGCTTTACTTGCATATTCTGTTAATTATTAGTTCTGTTCATGAAACCATACATATCAGCCTACCTTATTTAGCATACCACTATATTCAAAGTACTGATCTCATACCTTTTCTTTTGTACTAGATGTATTATATCATAGGTTCTAATGCTCAATTCCCGACTCACGATTAGACTTAACAGATCATCTGCAGTAGTAGTAGTGAGTCCTCATACTTTGAGGATAGGCTTACTTTATTTCGTGTCTCAGTTTTCTAGTTAGTTGGAGTTAGTTAGGTCATGTCCCATCAACTCACAGTCAATCAGTTTTAGAGGGTTATTAGACATTAGAGTCAGTTATTCAGTATTCTGACATTACAGTTAGTTATCCAGTTTATCAATATTTTATCAGATTCCCATATACCCATATTTTAGTTTTGGATCCAGTTATTAAAACCTTATGGCATGTCAGTATTCTTCTGTATTTATGATCATGTTATCCAGTGCTTACAGCAGGTACTAGCTCATATGTTATCTTGTGGTCCCTCAGGACTGTAAGCACCGTGTGATACTCAGGGTGTTCTCGCTAGGCGTTACAAACTTGGTATCATAGCCTAAGGTTTTAAAGTGTCCTAGGAAGTCTGAAAGCTGCATCAAGTAGAGCCTTGTTCATAGGTGTGTAGCGTGCCACACTTATGGATGAGAGGCTACAAGGCATTTAGGAACAAGTTTCCCTTCTTTCAGTATTCATGGCATGCGAGTGAGCATGAGCTCAAGTTAAACTCCCTGTTTAATCTATTTCTTCCTTCTATTTATAGAACATGACTCCCAAGAAGAGAGGAAGAAGAATAGGAAACCATTCATACCCTCAGTCCATCTAGGTAGATCTTCTAGACGAGCATGTCTCTCACACAGAATTCAGAGCTGCGTTCACTACTCTAGTAAACTCCATAGAAGGATAGAATGAATGCCCAGCTTCTGTTTTGGCCAACCCAGTGGTCAATACTGCTGCAACCAAAATTTGGGATTTCACCCGGATGAATCCTCCTTCTTTCACGGGATCCAAGTTTGAAGAGGATCCATAGGAATTCTTAGATATGGTTCAAAAGGTAACGGATTACATGGGGGTAACATCCAGTGAAAGTGCTGAGTTAGCTGCACCAGTTGCAGGATGTAACCCATACTTGGTTTAAGTAGTGGAAGGTTGATAGGGGTATAGATTTCGGGCCTGTAGAATGGGAAAAAATTTCCATAGATTTCTTAGGCAGATTCTTCCCATTGAAGTTGAGGGTTACCAAGGTGTTAGAGTTTATTAACTTAAGGCAGGGAAGCATGAGCATGAGGGAGTATTCCCTCAAGTTTACTTACTTAGCTACATATGTTCCTCATGTGGTAGCTGATAACAGATCCACGATGATTATGTCTGGCATATCTGATACTGTGGTCAAGGAGTGCAGGACCGTAATGCTGATTAGTGAGATGTACTTTTCTAGGCTGATAGTCTAGCCCCATCACCCTCTTCAGCCAGTGCTCTCAGACCCAAATTCAGAAATGGCAATAGGGATAGAGCACCAGGCTCTAAGTGCCAGGTCAGTGTTAGCAATGCTCATACAAATCATCTATGTCAGAAATATGGCAGACACCATCAGGAAGAATGTAAAGCAAGTAGTGATGTGTACTTCAGGTGTGGAAAGCCAAGACATTAGATTAGGGAGTGTCGGGTAGTTGCTCAGAAAGGTAGGTATGTGCACCAACAGGGCCAGTCCCATCAGTCATCAGTTTTATATGGTCGCCCAACTCAGTAGGGTACCGCTTCCAGTATTTACCAGTGGTTAGCATCCGAATAGATTATATTCTCTTTAGGCCCAACAAGATCAGGAAAATTCTCTTGATGTAGTTACTGGTACGTTGCAGGTCTTACACTTACATGTTTATGCCTTACTAGACCCTGGAGCTTCTTTTTCTTTTGTAACTCCATATATAGCCGTCAATTTCAGAGTCAGTCCCAAAACTCTAGTAGAGCCCTTTTCAGTGTCTAACCCAGTAGGTGTTTCCATTATAGATAGACAGGTATACAGGAACTATTCGATCATAATATCTCAGAAAGTTACTTTAGTTGATCTCGTGGAGTTAGAGATGATGGATTTTGTGTCATTCTCATCATGGATTGGCTCCACTTATGTTATGCCTCAGTTGATTGTAGAAACATAATAGTTCATTTTTAGTTCCTAAATGAACCAGTCCTTGAATGGAGGGGTAGTACAACAGCTCTTAAGGGTTAGTTGATTTCGTATGTTAGAGCGAGAAAGATGATATCGAAGGGGTGTATTTACCGTCATGCATGAGTCAAAGACTCTAATTCAAAAACTTCAACTCTTGAATCAATTCCAGTAGCAAATGAATTCTCAGATATTTTTTCTAAAGATCTTCCCAGAGTTTCTCCCGAAAGAAAAATCAACTTCAGAATAGACCTTCTTCCACATACTCAGCCCATATCTATTCTTCCATATAGAATGGATCCAGCTGAACTCAAGGAGTTAAAAGAAAAGTTAAAGGATCTTATAGATAAGGGATTCATCAGACCCAGCATCACCCCATGGGGCGCACCTGTTCTATTCATGTGTAAGAAAGACGGTTCTCTTAGAATGTGCATAGACTACCGTCAGTTGAACAATGTCATAGTCAAGAATAAATATACACTTCCTAGAATCGATGACTTGTTTGATCAAATTTAGGGTGCCTTAAATTTTTCAAATATAGACCTCAGATCAGTCTATCATCAGCCTAGAATCCATGCTGAAAATAGCTTTTCGACCTCGGTATGGTCACTTCAAATTTCCAGTAATGTCCTTTGGTCTCATGAATTCCGCAGCATCCTTCATGGACTTGATGAACCGAGTGATCAAGAATCACTTGGACATGTTCATCACAGTCTTCATTGATGGCATTCTTGTTTACTCCCATAGCGAAACTGATCATGCAGACCATCTCAGAATAGTGTTACAAACTCTTAGAGCTCACTCGTTATTTTCTAAACTCAGTAATTGTGAATTCTGGCTAAGATCATAAGCTTTCCTTAGCCATATTATTTTCGGTGATGGCATTAGAGTTGATCCTCAAAAGACTAAGGCGGTGAGAAACTGTCCTAAACCCATCTCTCCATCAGACATCAGGAGTTTCTTAAGTTTAGCTGGCTATTACCATTGGTTTGATTAGGGTTTTTATTCTATTACATCCCCTATGTCTAGATTGAATCAGAATAAAGCTAAGTTTTAGTGGTCAGATTCCCACGAGAAGAGTTTTCAGGAGTTGAAGACTCGATTCACCTCAGCCCTAGTTCTTACCTTGCTAGATGGTTTAGATGGGTTTGTTGTATACTGTGATGCATCTAGATTAGGTTTGGATTGTGTCCTCATACAGAGAGGTAAGGTCATAGCCTATGCCTCCAGATAACTTAAACCCCATGAGAAGAATTATCTGACTTATGATATTGAGTTAGCAGCAGTAGTATTCTCCTTAAAAATTTAGAGGCATTACTTGTATGGGGTGCACATTGATTTGTTGACTGACCATAAGAGCCTACAGTATGTGTTTTATCAGAAAGATTTAAATCTACATCAAAGAAGGTGGTTAGAGTTATTGAAGGATTATGGCATGAGTGTTCTGTATCATCCAGGCAAGGCTAATGTAGTGGTTGATGCTCTCAGTAGTTTATCTATGAGTAGTGTTTCTCATGCTGAGGATGGTAAGAGAAAGTTAGCTCAAAAAGTTCATCAGCTTGCCTGACTAGGTGTCCGCTTACTCAATTTAGCAGAAGGTAGTGTATGGGTGTAGAGTAGCTCAGAATCATCTCTAGTTTATGAGGTAAAGGAAAAGCAGGATAGATATCCCAGTCTAGTTAAGTGTAAAGAATCAGTCAGAGATCAGAAAGATGAGCTTTTCTCCCAAGGGAGGGATGGTGTATTGCGTTGTCAGGGTAGATTGTGTGTGCCTGGTGTAGAATATTTAATGCAAAAAATTATTTTAGAAGTGCATGGTGCGCATTACTCTATTCATCCAGGGGCCACAAAGATGTACTGCAATTTGTGGGAGATCTATTGGTTGAGTAGGATGAAGAGGGATATTGCAGAGTTTGTGGCTAAGTGCTCTACATTCCAACAAGTTAAGATTGAGCACCAGAAGCCTAGTAGGTCCATACAGGAGTTCAGCATTCCCACTTGGAAATTGGAGGAAGTTAACATGGACTTTGTGATGGGTTTTCCTCGTACTCGTCATCAGCATGATTCTGTTTGTGTTATAATAGAAAGGATGACCAAATTAGCTCATTTATTGCCAGTCCATGCTTCTTATTTATCCTAGGACTATGCCAAACTCTATCTCATAGAGTTGGTTAGGTTGTACGTTGTTTCCTTATCTATCATCTCAGATGGAGGTACCCAGTTTACCTTTCATTTCTGGAAAGCATTTTAAAAGGTCTTGGTACCCAAGTCCATCTCAGTATAGCTTTTCACCCTCAGACAGATGGCCAACCAGAATGGACCATTCAAACTCTAGAAGATATGCAGAGAGCATACGTAGTTGATTTTAAAGGTAGTTGGGATGACCACTTGCCTTTGATTAAATTTGCATGTAAAAATAGTTATCAATCCAGTATCCATATGGATCTATTTGAGGCTCTCTATAGTCAGCGATGTAGATCTCCAATTGGTTGGTTTGAAGTAGGTGAGGTAGCAGTCGTAGAGACTGACTTGGTGTTTGATACGTTAGAGATGGTTTAGTTGATTAGAGAAAGGATCAGGGCTGCCAAGAGTCAACAGAAATCGTATGCAGATGTGAGGAGAAAGGATATCAAGTTTGAGGTCAGAAATTTTGAATACTTGAAAATCTCTCCCATGAAGGGAGTGAAGAGATTCAAAAAGAAAGGGAAACTCTGTCCCCAATATGTCGGTACCTTCAGAATTCTCAGTTATTACAGAAAGGTAAAATACGATCTTGAGTTGCCTTCAGATCTAGCTTCAGTACACCTAGTTTTCCATGTATCGTTGTTGAAGAAGTGTATTGGTGATCCAGCTGTTGTTGTTCCCTTAGAAAGTGAGGATATTCAGAATAGTCTTTCCTTTGAGAAAGTTCCAGTCCAAATTCTTGATCATCAAGTTCGTAGACTAAGGAACAAAGAAGTTCCACTAGTCAAAGTTCTTTGGCGGAATCAGTCCGTTGAGGGAGCCAATTAGGAAATAAAAGAAGATATGCGGAGCAAGTACCCTCACATTTTCTCTGCAAATTCAGATTCAGTATAAGGTATTAATATTTTTAAGATTTCTCTCAATCATGCTCAGTTTCGGTTACACATCATGTTCATGTCAGTCGTGCATTCATGAGTCAGTTCAGTCATGCATTCCATGCATCAGATATGCATGTTCAGTGTGTAAGATCAGTCCATCAGTTTTTCCCTCAGCATAACCAGTCTTATTCGAGGACGAATAATCCCAAGGGGGAGATACTGTAGTACCCCTCATTTCATTAGCGTAATCTAAGTCCCAATACATGAGTATTCATATATAAAATTTTTGGAACAATCATTATTTTTTAGTTTAGAGTCTGTTATTTCATAGGAAATTGAATTAGCTTTCCAACGATATGAAATTTGCCCAAATCCGATAACCAGGTAAGAAGTTATGAAGTTTTTAAGATTCAGTAGTTAAATTCGTTTAAGGGTATTTGGGTCTTTTTTCTAAGCCCTAAACTCGTCCTAAACTCATAATTTAACCCCTAATCGACCTAAATACTCATCATTATTCAATTTCTCTCAACTTAAAGATCCCCTTTTCAAGAACAAAAAATCCTAGCTCTCAAGAATCAAGGCCGAATCTCAGGAACTCACCATCAATCCTTCCAAATTCATTATCCCAGGTATGTTAGATGTTCATCCATGGATTTCTTTCATCCATGGAGTCCAAGTATCCTATTTAAATTATAAAATTTTGATCGTTGCAAGTTAATTAATATTAAATTGTGATTTCACCCATGAATCTCCATGTACTATTGATTTTATACCATGATTCAATGAAATTATTGTTGTTATTCATTCCTCCATGTTTTAATATTATTATTTATCAAATTAAACCATGATTTAATACTATTATGTTGAATTCATGCTATTTCTATAAGTTCCATAACATTCCTATGATTGTTTTAAACCATGAACTACAAGCGTTTCATAAAATGCCTACAAGAGTGATTGATTTAATAAAAGCCTTCATGCTTTATCCCCCAAGATTTAGTGTCATTTTACCATTGTTGTTTTTCAGTCCTGGGGTATTGAATATCTGAAAACCATAGTTGTGTATGTAGTCTATTCTCAGTACATTACAAAATAGTTTTCAGAACATACTATGAGGATTATCAGAATAGTCAGATATTAGTCAGTTAAACTTAGAACAGTCTAGTATTTCAGTGTCTTTCAGTTGGGAGTAGGATTTAGCACCGAACGAGTGTAGGGATGGTGTATTCCCCATCAGATAGGCAGAGTCGTTAATAGCAGTTCCTATACTCCAGAACTACGTAGCCAGCGTAGGATATGAGAAGGCACCTGTCAGATTAGGCTTGACTATCTCGCAGGGGTCACCGTCAGTTTAGGCTTGATACCCTTAGTCCTTTGGACATTATATCAGTTTTGTGGATCTATACAGCCAGTGTTAGTACCCATGGCATGGTATTAACACCCTTCCAACCGGGGTTACATGTTGAACCGTAATTAGCTTAAATTGGGGAATGTCGGTTAGATGATACCTCCCACAATCTCAGATAGAGTCTCAAATACTGTCCTAGTTCAGTTATTCAGTCCTAGTGTTGTTTTACCAAAGCATACAAATTTCAATTATTTTAGTATTTCAGTTTTCAGATTTTACTCAGTTCATGTAATATGCTTACCATACATCCTTAGTATCTGCAGATTCTCACGTATCTTCAGTATTTACATATTTTCATACATACTCAGTATTTATAGATTTCCATATATTCCCAGTACCTACAGATTTCATGCTCTCTATTCAGTACTCCATGCTTTACATGTATATTCAGTTAAGTATTAGTTCTGTTAATGAAACCATGCATATCAGCCTACCTCATTTAGCATACCAGTACATTCAAAGTACTGATCTGATACCTTTTATTTTGTGCTATGATGTATTATATCATAGGTTCTGACGCTCAGTTCTCGTTTCGTAATTAGACTTAACATATCCTCAGCAGTAGCAGTGGTGAGTCCTCATACTTTGAGGACAGGCTTACTTTTTTTCATGTCTCAGTTTAGTAGTTAGTTGGAGTTAGTTGGGGCCTGTCCCATCAACTCACAGTCATTTAGTTTTAGAGGCTTATCAGACATTAGAGTCAGTTATTCAGTATTTGGACATTATAGTAAGTTATCCAGTTTATCAGTGTTTTATCAGATTCAGTCAGTTATTTCCATAGACTTATATTTCAGTTTTGGATTCAGTTTTTAAAACCTTATGGCATGTCAGTATTCTTCCACATTTATGATCATGTTATCTAGTGCTCACAGTAGATACCAGCTCATGGGTTAGCTTGTGATCCCTCAAGACTATAAGAGCCGTATGACGCCTATGGTGTGATCTCAGGGCGTTACAGGCATATAGTGGGTATATTACTTCGGTGCTTCCCTAATAATCTTGGGTTGTTCCTATAGAGCTTTTGGGGAGATTAATACCTCCTTCATATATTGACCCAAGCTCTATCAAACCGGGAAGAAATCCATATAAGAGGAGGTGTGGAGTCGGAGAATCATTTTCATCAAGAAGAAACAAGTGCTCCGTATGTAAGCACGCTGGCCACAAAAGAACTACATGCCCGAATTGTAATCCACCATGATTGTTGTAATTGCAAAAATTTGTTTTGTTGTTTGTTGTGGACTTCTATATATTTAAATCATTGTTTTCAACGTAATGTTATAATTTATTATATATAAAATATCTTTTTTAATAACTTGTGGATCAATAAAAAGAGGTAAAATATGAACTAAATAATACAGTAGACCACAATTATTTTCAATAGATTACCCATCTGTGGCAACAGATTAACATTAGCTGGAAGAACATAACACAGTTCCATCAAACTTGAATATTTTTCTCCAACAGATGATAAATCTATCGCAATAGATGGATAATCTGTTGGCAGAAACTCAACCAATGACCAATTTGTTCCAACACATGGTCCATCTGTTGAAAGAACTCAAAAGCCAAAATTGCTATTGCTAATGGATTCAAAATTGTTCCTTACCTCCAACCATCGACATGTTAACAAGTATGTTTAGAAGAAGAAATAGATAGAATGAAAAATGAATAAGAATTAAAAATCAAAAATCGACTAAAAATAAATTTTTCATTAAACAAAAATAAAATACATTAAGTATAGATCCGATATAGAAAAATTAAAATACATACGTTAAAAGAAAAAACACATTCTAATTATTATTATTATTATTATTATTATTATTATTATTATTTTCATCATCATCATTATTAATGCCAGTCTGCGAATCAACTCGCAGCAGTAGGGCCCTCATCAGCCTCTTTATCTCTCTGAATATCGTCCCTCTCATGAAGACCAACTCCCTCTGCAGGTCATTAACCTGCCTATGAAGTTCCCACACTATGCCTCATAGAATAGCAATGTCCCAAACAGGATGAACCATATCTAGAACACACATGAATTGACAAAAAACATAATACACAAAAGTAAAGAAAAGAGTCAGAATATAATACAATGTATACGACCAACTGTTATATTTAAACAGGAAAAAACCTTTACCTCAACGAGTAAGGAATATGCTTTTTGAAGAGAAGTGGTTGAAGATGTCATATGAAAAGAAAAAATGCAAGAAATAAATAAAGTGGAGTAGAATGAAGATTAAGGAGAGACCTATTTATAGAGAATTAAATCTTGATATGTCAGGACAAAAGGCACGACTGTTCATCTCCATTGTATTAATTACATTCAAATTGTTCGCATTTTGTTTTTTGTGAAAAGTCGTGACTTTTTCTTTTACATTAAATACTTCTCACCTTTTCAAAATGGTTTGAGATGTGATAACAACCTTTATTATTGAGCTTTTGCAACAGATCGTCCATATGTCACAATAGATTTACCATCTTTTGCAACAGATGGTCTGTATGTGCAACAGATGGTCTGTCATAATAGATTTAGCAACTGCTGCAATATCTGTTGCAACAAATGGATTATTTGTTGCAATAGAAGGACCATCTATGGTATCTATTAAAGGAGATGTTTTGATTTCTTCTAACATCTGATTCATCAGTTGCAACAGATGGAGAATTCGATTCATTAACTGTTTTGCATACAGATTAATAAACAACATTGTATGACATGTCTTGATGGGGTAGGAAGAATAAGGTGCATGCAGATGAATAAATCCACTTTCATACATGGGAGTTATGTATTATTGATCAGTCTACCGTGATAGACACGCATAAAGTGCAATAATTTTGTGAATGCAGTTTCTTACCGATTAGACATTGATCCTTCAAACAAGATCCTATATTGTACATTTTAGTTTGATAGGTGTGAACCGATAAGGCCGAAGGGTTCCAAGACTATGGTGTCGATACCCTATTACAATTTAATGACTATTTATGCTCATATTTTTGTGTCAAGTTTGCGGAATGGCTTAAGTTTTTAACGGCAGTGTAAGTATCCAATAGTGATTGGACTGATTTTAATGGCACAATGGACTTCTCGAAAGGCCTCCAAAGCCCGCACTGCAGCAAACAACAATGGAACCAATAGAAATTCCCCTGTTCAAAATTTATATAAATGGGTTGGTGGAGGAGACTATTATACAGCAGAAGGTGCTTATGAGAATACCTGTGTGGGAAGGGGGAGGCGGAGAAGGCCATATATCATCTCAGACCTTGTTCAAGAGGAAACACAGGGAATCAAGTAAGGAACTTCTAGAGAATCTGGCGAATATTATTGACATGAGAAATAAAAAAACTGAATGAGCTTCAAATGTGGAAGTGTATCTAAATATAAAAACCCAATAGTCATTGAAGAAAAAGAAGAATGGTCAATAGGGATGGAGCTAGACACTTTTCTAGAGACTGCAACTAGTGAGCGTGGCCTCAATGAAGACTCTCACAAAGTGCAGGACTAAAACTACTCTCACAAAGTGCAGGACTAGAACTCTAAGGAAGAAACTTCGCAAGCACAGGAAATTGGTAAGATTGTCTGTCAGAATTGAAACCTGAACCAGCAACTCCTTAAATAAAAATACGGGAAGCCAGGGCATCTATTTCTGATGTCTAACTTGCATGCCATACCTTCTGTTTGTGGCTATGATTAGGTCAATGGCAGTAGAAACAAAAAGGTCTGAAGTTGCACAGAAATCCTATTCCTTTTTGTTTCCACTGCCTTTGACCTGATCAGAGCCATAAAAAGGAGTCATGGAATGCAAGTTTAATTTGAGAAATTTGCACCTTGGCTTTGTCCCATATTTTTAATTTAGGAATAGTTGGTTTAGGTTTTAATTCTGACTGACAATCTTACCACCTTTTGTAATCGCGAAGCTATTTCTTTAGAGTCTTGGTCCTGTATTTTGTGGGTCTTCATTGAGGCCACGCTCGCTAGTTACAGTCTCTAGCAAAGTGACCAGCTCCAGTCCTCTTGACTATTCTTCTAGTTCTTCAACGATTGATGGATTTTCATTTGTGGATACACTTTCACATTCGTAGATCATCAAGTTTTCTCATTTTTCATGTCAATTTCATCAGCCAATTTCGCTACACTTTCCTTCCTACCTTGTGTTTTCTCTTAAACAAGGTCTGAGATGATATACAGCCTTCTCAACCTCCCCCTTCTTGCACAGGTATTTTCCCAAGCACTTTCTGCTGTATAATAGTTTCCCCTAGTAACCCATCCATCTAAATTTGAATCAGGGGAATTTCTATTGGTTGCATCCTTGTTTGACACATCGCAAGGCTTTGGAGGCCTTCCAAGAAGTCGATTGTGCCATTAAAATCAGTCCAATCACTATTGGATATTTACACTGCCACCAAAACCTTAAACCCTTCCCCAAACTTGACACAAAAACATGAGCATAAATGGCCATTAAATTGTTACAGGGTATCGACACCACTTACTTGGTCCCCCAGCCTTACCAGTTCGAACCTAACAATCTTAACTGATAAATGCCATATCTTGTTTAAAGGATTAACGCCTAATAGGTGAAGAACAAACATTCACAAAATCATTGTACTAGATGTGTGTTTTCACGATAGGTAGATCAGTAATACATACCTCTCACATATTAAGTGGTTTCATATGCAAGTAGCTTATTCCTCCGAATCCATCTTTACTCTAGCCTTTAATGTTGGTCGGGCTAAAGTCGATCCAGTTTCACATCCTTTTATCTACAAACAAGACAAATACATTTGATACCAAACAAGAGAAGAATAAAAAATACATTACAAAAGGGTAACACAAAATTAAGTGAATAAAAAAAACTAATCTGATGCAACAGATTACCCATCTGTTCAACTGATGAGGCATTTGTTGCAACAGATGGATGACATGTTGCAACAGATGGGTCATTTGTTGGAATAAATCAAACTAGCCTTACTACTTCTTCAAACAATTGATCCATCTATACAAAAGGGCAACACAAAATTGAGTGAATCAATAGATGAACAATCTAATGCAATAGATTACCCATCTATTCAACCAATGAGGCATTTATTTCAATAGATGGATGACATATTGCAACAAATAGGTCATCTATTTGAATAAATCAAACCAACCTTACTACTGGTTTCATTTCTTCAAACAGTTGCTTTTTCTGTTCCAACAGCTGATTCATCAGTTGTAATAGTTGAGGAAATTGTTGCAACTCTAACAACAATAGTATTCACAAATAAGAAATAACACCATATGTTAAAACACCATTAACAAATAAGAAATAACACCATATGTCCCAACACCATCAACAACACAAACACCACATGTTCCAACACGACGACCACCCTAACAACAACAACACCAAAGTAAATAACAAAAGAGATAAAAAAAAATATACTGACAACAAGGCTTTTTAAGTTCTTCCAATAGATGACCTTTTTTTTGCATATTTTAATAAAAACAACAGTTCGTTTATTCAAAACTTAAACGCACCTTTCCTTTAATTTTATCAATAAATAGAAAACTGATAATGGGTAAATCATTAATAGCAACAGATGTAAATATCTAATTTTAAATGATATACAAAAAAGAAGACGAGATGGAAAATCAATAGTGAACCATACCTAAAATGTCAAAAAAGCAATAGGATCAGAACATCCAGTTCAGTCGAGAAAAGATATTGATCGGTTGAGATTTGAAAGGATCCTCATTCGAAAGAAAAGATGAAAGAGACAAAAAAAGAAAAGAAAGAGAATTGAGAATAAAGAAGAGAGATAGATAAGTTGAGTCTTACTTTATGGATGAAGGAGAGAGTATTCTAAATATGGGTTTTAAATATTCACTAATAACTTTTAAGGGGAACGAGGAGATGGTGACATTGAAAAAACCAGATAAGACTACTCACTCAGGAGATTTTTGAGTTATCCAAGTATTATTTTTTACCGCCTTAGTATTTTATCTTTTTTTATCTCAGACAGGAATTACTTAAATTGCTTTAAAATAAAGGATCTTAAAACATCTAAGTGCAATAGATGAAAAATTCTATTTGAAAATTTCCAAAGCTCGGTCATCTGTCATAACAGATGGCAGCTCATGTTTGATAATTTATAATAGATGAGTAATATATTGCAATAGATAACTTAAACAGTTTGATTAAATCCAACAGAAAAGACATCTATTGTAACAGATTGAACATTTGTTTTATACAATTTTAATTGAGTTCATATGTTCAATTAATACCTTAATTGAATAATCTAGGACTAAGGGTAAGTTCTCATAGGGTCAACTATAACTTTAATTGAGCCTTTTGGCAATTGCATGATGAGACAGTATTGCATTCCTCCCAACCAGAGTTGTCGATCGATCACTCTGAGCTGAACTAATTCTTATTATCTCACATGTTCAACTAATACCTTAATTTATTAATCTAGGACCTAGGGGTGAGTTCTCATAGGGTCAACTACAATAGATGGCAACACCTATTTGATAATTAACAATAGATGGGTAATCTGTTGCGACAGATGACTTAATCCATTTTATAATTTATAATAAATGGATAATCTATCACAATAGATGACTTAATTTTTTTGATAATTTACAATAGATAGGTAATCAATAGCAACAGATGACTTAATTTATTTGATTAAATCCAACAGAAAAGACATATATTGCAACAACTTGAACATATGTTTTATACAATTTAAATTGAGTTCATATATTAGACTAATACCTTAATTGATTTATCTAGGACTAGGAGTTAGTGCTGATAGGTTCAACTACAACTTTAATTGAGTCTTTTGGCAATTGCATGATGAGACGGTATTACGTTCCTCCCGACCAGAGTCATCGATCGATCACCTTGAGCTGAACCAATTCTTATTAACTTATATGTTCAATTAATACCTTAATTGATTAATCCAAGACTAGGGGTGAGTTTTAAAAGGGTCAACTATAACTTTAATTGAGTCTTTTGACAATTGCATGATTAGGCGGTATTGCGTTCCTCTCGAACAGAGTCGTCGATCGATCACTCTAAGTTGAACTGATTCTTATTACCTTATATGCTCAAATACTACCTTAATTGAATAATATAGGACTATGGATGAGTTCTCATAGGGTCAACTGCAACTTTAATTGCATCTTTTGGCAATTGCATGATGAGACGGTATTGCGTTCTTTCCGACCAAAGTAGTCGATCGATCACTCTAAGATGAACCAATTCTTATTACCTCATATTATTAACTACTATCTTAATTAATTAATCTAGGACTAGGGGTGAGTTCTCATAGGGTCAACTACAATAGCTGGCAGCCTCTATTTGACAATTTACAATAGATGGGTAATCTTTTACGACAAATGACTTAATCTATTTGATAATTTACAACAGATGGGTAATTTTTCACAACAAATGATTTAATATATTTATAATTTACAACAGATGGGTAGTCTATTACAATAGATGACTTAATATGTTTGATTAAATCCAACAGAAAACACATCTGTTGCAACAACTTGAACATTTATTTTATACAATTTCAATTGAGTTCATATGTTAGACTAATTCTTTAATTGATTAATCTAGGACTAGGGGTGAGTTATCATAGGGTCAAATACAACTTGAATTGAGTCTTTTGCCAATTGCATGATGATATGGTATTGTATTTCTCCTGACCAGAATTGTCGATTGATCACTCTGAGTTGAACCAATTCTTATTACCTTATATGTTCAACTAATACCTTAATTGATTAATCTAGGACTAGGGGTGAGTTCTCATAGGTTCAACTTTAACTTGAATTAAGTCTTTTGGCAATTACATGATGAGACAGTATTGCGTTTCTCCCGACCAGAGTCATCGATCGATCACTCTGAGTTGAACCGATTCTTATTACCTGATATGTTTAACTAATACCTTAATTGTTTAATCTAGGACTAGGGGTGAGTTCTCATAGAGTTAACTACAACTTCAATTGAGTGTTTTGGCATTTGTATGATGAGACAGTATTGCGTTCCTCCCGAACAGAGTCGTCGATCGATCACTCTGAGCTGAACCAATTCTTATTACCTAATATGTTCAATTAATACCTTAATTGATTAATCTAGGACTAGGGGTGATTTCTCATAGGGTCAACTACAATAGATGAAAATACCTATTTGACAATTTACAACTGATGGGTAATCTGTTACAATAGATGACTAAATATATTTGATAATTTACAATAGATTGGTAATTTCTCGCAATAGATGACTTAATATATTGGATAATTTACAACAGATGGGTAATCTGTTGCAACAAATGACCTAATCTGATTGATAATTTACAATAGATGCGTAATCTGATGCAATAGGTTGAACATTTTTTTATACAATTTTAATTGAGTTCATATGTTCAACTAATACCTAAATTGATTAATCTAGGACCAGGGGTAAGTTCATAGGGTCAACTATAACTTCAATTGAGTCTTTTGGTAATTGCATGATAAGAGGATTAAAAATTATGCACATCTTTTATAATTTTAAAAAATAATTAAGATCAATTGGGACCAAAATGAACATTTTTAAAACTTGTCATTCTTTTCCAAAATATAAATCAATCCATACAAATCATCCATTTGCTAGACAAATGTTTCACCATTTCAAATATTGAGTTCTTGCTCTTTTCTCTCTCACAACAATACAGTAAAGACAATAACTATCAACAAATTGCTTAACCCTTCATAATAGATGGTAACCCTATTTGATAATTTACAACAGATGGGTAATCTATTGTGATAAATGACTTAATCCATTTGATAATTTACATCAGATAGGTAATCTGTCGCAATATATGACTTAGTCTATTTGATAATTTACAATAGATGGGTAATCTATTGAAACAGATGACTTAATCTACTTGATTAAATCCAACAAAAAAGATATCCTTTACAACAGCTTGAGCATTTGTTTTATACAATTTCAATTGAGTTCATATATTAGACTAATACCTTAATTGATTAATCAAGGACTAGGGGTTAGTTCTCATAGGGTCAACTACAACTTCAATTGAGTCTTTTGGAAATTGCATAATGAGACGGTATTACATTCTTCCCGACCAGAGTTGTCGATCGACCACTCTAAGCTAACCAATTCTTATTACCTTATATGTTCAACTAATACCTTAATTAATTAATCTAGGACTAGGGATGAGTTCTCATAGGGTCAACTACAACTTCAATTAAGTCTTTTAGAAATTGCATGATGAGACGATATTGCGTTCCTCCTGACCAGAGTCGTTGATCGATCACTCTGAGATGAATCGATTCTTATCTCATATATTTATTTAGTACCTTAATTGATTAATATAGGACTAGGGGTGAGTTCTCACAGGGTCAAATACAACTTCAATTGAGTCTTTTGGCAATTGTATGAGGAGACGGTATTGCGTTTCTTCCGACTAGAGTCGTCGATCAATCACTCTGAGTTAAACTGATTCTTATTACCTAATATGTTTAACTAATACCTTAATTGATTAATCTAAGAATAGGGGTGAGTTCTCATAGGGTCATCTACAATAGATGGCAGTGGCTATTTGATAATTTACAATAGATGGGTAATTTGTTGCAACAGATGACTTAATCTATTTGATAATTTATGACAGATTAGTAATCTTTCACAATAGATGACTTAATTTGTTTGATAATTTACAAAAGATGGTTAATCTATTATAAAAATGATCCATTCTAATTAATCAAGGACCAGGGGTGAGTTCATAGGGTCAACTACAACTTCGATTAAGTCTTTTGGAAATTATATGATGAGAGGGTTAAAAATTACGCATATCTTTTTTAATTTTAAAAAATAATTAAGATTAATTCGGACCAAATTAACATTTTAAATTTTTTTGATTCTTTTCCAAAATACAAATCAACCCATACAAATCATCCATTTGCGTGAAAAACATTTCATCACTTCAAATCTCGAGTTCTCGCTCTTTTCTCTTTCTCAACAATATAGTACAGACAACAACTACTTAACAAATTGCTCAACCCTCCACAACAGATTGATTTTCTTCTTATTTTCGACCACATAGGTGTATTTTTTACTTTATTCTTAGTTTGATCAGTCATTTTCTCTGTCTTCATAGGTAAAAGAGTTCGAGAAGAGTTCTATATTTGTTATTTTTTTCTAAAAAATAAGGGCTTTTAAATTAATGATGAAAAATAAAACTTTTAGTTGTATTATCTTCGAGAATAGGTTTATAATTTTGAGTTTTGATGGTAAAATCATAGGAAGAACTCAAGAAAACTCTAGTTTCTGTCGCAATGTTCCGTTGACCATTGTGGTATTATTGGACGGTGTTTGTGGTGTTGGTATTCGTGGTGGTGGTGTTGGTCGTCGTGGTGGTGGCACTGGTGGTGGCTGTTGGTGGCATTGGTTGGGGGTGTTTATGGTCACATTGGTTGGTTGTGTTTGTGGTGGCTGGCAGTGGTGTCGGTATTCATGATGTTTGTGGCATTGGTTGTTTATTTTTGTGGTGGTGGTTGTTGGTGTGTTGGTATTGGTAGTGTTTGTAATGTATTTTTTTTTAAATTTATGCATACATCAATTGTAATGCAATTTTTATTTTTATTTTTTTGTAGGTAAAACATGTCTCCCAAAATAAAAGAAAATGGAAGTGGATCAACATCTGACCACCCAACAAAAAAGGCTACAGTACAGAGGGATTTGGATGAGCATCCTGAACAATCTCAGTCAGGGAAATGTGAAGCTGAGAAGAGATATGAAACCAACATTGAGGGAGGTGGATAAGGGTCTGTAGATAGTGGTGAAGAAAATGAAAGTTAGAAAGAGGAGAAGAGAGTGAGAAAGAGGATGATTATCAACATGATAATAATGGATCACCAATGGAACGTGAGTTAATATCGACATCCCAGCATGATCTTATCAAATCTGTTAGTATTGACAAGTTTTAAGCTGCGATGCCGATAAATGACCCTAAAGCAGAACTAACTGGTGAACTTGTACTTAAATGTCAGATGGGGAAAAATTAATTATTTTAGGAATATTATGAAGAACGAAACCATAGATGGACTTTTTAAGAAGAATTACTTTGGACGCTTTCTTGAGCTGCCTAAGGACCCCCTTCCCATTTCCATATAAGGATTGTATATGGTCTTCTCAAGCACAAAATAAAGTACGTGAGGAGTGATAAAGATTCAGAGGAGGGGAGCAAGAAGATGGATGAAATATGGATCAACTATTGTGGCATGCAGTTTGTTTTGGTTTACAAGAGTTTTCCATAGTGACGGGCTTGAGATGCAATCATCCAGAAGAACCACCTATCGCTAAGGGAACACCCCGCAAAAGATCCAAGGAAAGAAAATGCAAGGAAAAAATAGATGGGTTATTTGAAATTAGTCGACGTGGCTACAAAACATAAGATTTGTTGACAGATCTCATGGATAAAACCATACCAAAGTAGTACAGGGAGAAATTTTGCTAGGTTTGGTTTGCCCATTCAGTTATATTGGAAAGAGACATCAACAAGGTCATAGAAGATGATTTGTTGGCGCGTGCTGAGGATTTTGATAAATTCAACAATTATTCCTGAGGATATGAGAACTTCTACTTGACTATCCAATTTTTATTGACAAAGCTATCCTCAAGGATGACCGCATTATTCGGCTTTCCTTGGGCTTTCATGGTAAAATTAATCACTATTTTTATTTTACTCAGCCATTAATTTATATTGAATATAGATATTATGACTTTTTTTTGCTTGCTTCCTGTTTATATTTTTTAGGCTTGGGCATTTAAAGTCATTCCTCCCCTTTGAAAGTGAGTAATGGAATACTCGGATGAGGTTTCTCATCCAAGGATATTTAGGTGGTTCCCTGCAAAGAATAACCCAAAAATTAATAAGGCTGATCTCTTTAATCCTCTGGATGATGCAGTACATCTTTTTTAAGTAAATCAATTTTACTCAATGAATGGTATTGAACAGATGTTATATCTGGTGCAACAAATGTTATTTCTGATGCACCATATGGGACATCTATTGCGACAGATTACCCATCTTGTGCCAACTGGTGCAACAGATGGATAATCTGTTGCAATGGATGATTGATATCTTGCATCAGATTACCCATTTGTTTCTTTGGTGATACGAGTACGATCATGACCATAGACACTTTTGAGTATTTTAAAGATCACCTAAAAAGGTGCACAAGACCAAGTGTGAAGAAGGCCCAAACTCGCCCCTAAAGTTAACTCAATGGGAGGTTTGAGGCCCATAAATAATAGGGCCCTTTAGTATTTTGGCTCTTATTTTGTAATGTAACATAAATAGAACATTATAGGGTTTATAGTTCTTTAGTTGTGGAATGTCAAAGAAAGAACCATCCCTTAGAGTGAGAGAGAGTCCAACCATAACTAGGGCCATATACAAATATTGAATCACTTGTGTGTTGCATTTAGCTTGATACCTTGGTGCTTGGGTGGTGGACGCCTCTCTTGTGTCAACTGAAAGAGTTAGGTCTTTGTCATTGTGGTGTTAAGGGTCCAAGAGTGGAATATTCTCTTGGGTTCTTAAGATTATATCAACCATTGGTCTATCTTTCTATCTTTTGTTCATTGTAATCGTTGGTTCTTGTCATTATTAATGTATCCTATGACTTCTTGTTGTTGTAATCTTGGTGTTTATTTTTATTTTGGTTAATATAGTTTGGGTTATTGTCTTCCATTGGTGTAAATATACCTTAGTATCTTCCATTCTTGTTGTGTTCTTGAATCCGAGAGTGGTCACCAAAGAGGTCCACAATTTTCTTAAACTTGTGGACTGATTTTGGTGTGTGTTTCGTGCTTCCCTTGTGTGTCTTGTATCATTTGGTAACACTAGAAACACACAAAAATCAAGTTTTTTGAAAATCCCTAAAAATGTGAACAATAAATTTTTTCTTTTTTTTTTCCGTTCTTTTTCACTTTTTTTTTTAATTTTCAAGAAAACAATCCCAAGATTGATTTTGGTGTGTGTTTCATGCTTCCCTTGTGTGTCTCGAGACGTGGCTAGGTTGAATATGGGTCTTAAGAAATTAGATACGGATGTAGCATCAATGAGTGGGAGATTAGAACGTGTGGAAATCCATAGGAGTCGACCTTCCACCCTTCTAAACAATTCCCAACTAATACTCCCGAGACCTTGCACCAAATGATATATCTACCAATTGCCAAAAATCCAACCAATCTTTACTCTCGAAGTTGAGAACAAGATATACCAAACCATAACCCACTTCACTAATTCCAACAAGAAGGGATTGGAACCAAAATACCACCACCAAATCCAAACCCTCTCATCAAAACTCCACTTGACCAAAGACCTCACTATCCAAATGTAATCCCTCCACTAAAAGCTCCACTTAAACCAAATTGACCCATCCATGTTGAGGGATATGTGATAACGCTCAATCTACAGCTCTCGTTTGAGTGTAAAGCGGTCGTTAGCAAATATAGAACCCAACCTGGGTTGGGTGTCGATCCCACAGGGAATAGCTTGGCCAACAAGTAAGTAAAATTACTAAACTTTTGGTGCAAGTCTCGTAAGAAGGGGGGATTCTTGTCTTGCAAGTAATGTAAACAAAAGCTGAAAATAATAAAGTAAAAAGAGAGAGATTGTTACGTTGGTTGTAAACAATGAGAATTGAAGCGTTGGGGTTATGTCCACCTTCTGAGGTATACGTCTCTATTGGCTATGAGTGTGTAGAATTCTGACATGCAATTGCTTATAGAGGATTGTAGTCGATGGTAAATCCAAGCGTCTCTCGACCTAAACAAGGACTATTTCACTTTAACTCTCTCAAGCTTAAAGCGTGTCTAACGGTACGAATTCTCCAAGAGGTTAGTCCAGTTACGGCACTAGCTTTTTAGTAGGAAAGGGTGTCCTACTACCTTGACATTATCTCTTTTCCAGACAAATAACTTTTCTCTCGAACAAGTTAAATGTTAGACTGGCGTATTCTTGCGTTTGCAACCGCAAAGAATGTAGATTAAGATGAAGAGAATAATGATATAAGCAATATACGTGCCTCAAACTCACAAACTCACAGCAATAGATAGTAACTCATTCGGCTTCCATAACCCCAACAGAGAGGTTTAGTTACCCATGAATGCGAAGGAGATCACGATTGACATTGTTGTTATACCACAAGATTGATTAATTTCGTGTAGCGTAAGTGGTAGGCGTGAGGCGTGAATTCCTTAGCAAGGTAACGATTCTCTTGTTGCGGAAATTAAGAATAGATGAATAGAAGAAGAAAACTAGAATTAATAGAAAGATTAGAAGAGTTGTAGAATTGTTTGTAGTGTAGAATAATAGAGGAGTAGAAGATGTTAGAAGATGTAAGAAGATGTGAGGGATGGAAGGAAGTATTGTGTTCTCCCTCCTTCCTCCCTCCTTATTCTCTAAAATCTCTAGCATGATAGGGTATTTATAATACCCATATCCTAATCCTACTAAGCTAATGAAATAAATAACCAAATCCTATTAGACTAATGAAATCCTTAACCCAAATGTACTAGGTTAAGGTAACATTATCATAATCCACTTAAAATAATGAAATACATAACCTAATTGTACTAGGTTAATGTATCATTGTCAAAATCCAGCTTTGTGTCTGTAAGTCCCCAAAGTCTTCAGAATTGCTGTTTTAGCCCGGGACAGATTTTCCATGCAGCAGTTTTGGTCCTTAGGCGTGTAAACTCCCTTCCCTTCCTTCGTGAGCTTTCTTTTGCGTCAAGTAAGCCATAAAATGCTGAATTCTGCATCATTTATACCTGAAACTTTACTAATCATGTTCGTTAGCTCATTTACAGGAAAAAGGACTAAAAGTGCATGAAATATATAATTTGTTCTCAAAACTAGGCTAAAATATGGGCAAAATATATTGATATAGGCGTGCAAATCCGCCTATCATCAACACCCCACACTTAGAGCTTTGTTCGTCCTCGAACAACATATCATGTCCTTCTAAGCATCAACTTAAGGTTTTTACAGAATCAACACAAAACATTTATTAAGACAAGCACAACGATTATCAACCAAGAGTAGCTTTCCGATTATAAGTAGAAACAATTTAACCTCAAGTATAGACTCGTGATGGTGATCAACTCGCATGCAAACGTTAAGGTACAAGGAATCATATATAACTACCCAAAACTCATCAACCATGTGTGTCTCACACTATAGTACCCATAATCACTCACAAGTATAGCATTTTTTTTTCAAACATGGGTATCAAAATATCCTTGCTCTCGCTCTCACAAAGAATTCATATGAAGCAACTGATGACCATAGGCTTTCCCTTAATGTAATACTCTACTAAATGTCAGAATGCTAAGCTTAGGATCAAGTAGGTCTTTTGATGGTTGTAATGTAGGCTAAGGGACGGGTAGGACTATTTTGGCCAGGAATAGTGACTAAGTTCCTAAGCGCTTTAATACATCACTTTGTATCATTGACACTTTTTTCTTTCAACCTTTCTTCTTTCTTTTGTTATACCACCCTTGTTCTCCTCTTTTGTTTTTCAATTTTAAGCACAACTCGTTTTTTAGCTTTCTTTTCCTTTTTCTTTTCACAACATACCTCTTATGATAGCACTTTCTTTTTCATAACACATTCAAGCACCATTACAATTTATAGCATCATACTCACCCAATTTCCTCTTATGTTGTCACATGACTTTTTCACTTTAAAGCACTTAGGAGTTTGGATCAAATTACGGTCTTGAAAGAAATGGATTAGGCTTACATACAAGGTTGTCAAAGAAAATAGGCTAAAGGCTCAAAAGGGTTTAACTAGGATGATGTCCATGGGTAGGTAAAACTGAAGGTAAACAAATATAGGTTGCCAAAGAAATGCCTAAATCATATCCTAAACTTACACTCCTTATTTTCGCTTTGCATACATATCAGGCAAGTTCTAGCATCAGCCACACACATAGAATATACGATTATCTCACACACACAAGGCACATGGTCGACTTGCTTGGAAGTAATATAGACTCTCGACCCAACAAGTGAAGGAATTGAACCACACAATATCACATAATGAGTCACAACTAGAGCCTAAACGTCTCAATAGTCACAATTGTAGCACATACTCTTGTTATAATCTCATGCTGCCTATCAAAATAATTTCATGCGAAGCTAGAAAAAATTTACTACTAAAAAAATGAAACAAAAACAAAGCAAACAAACATAGATGCGAGTAGAGAAGTATAGCATGCAATACCACCACCCCACACTTAGTCGGGACACTGTCCTCAGTGGAGAATAAATACGAAGAACCTGGTCAGTCGGACTCGTCCTCAATGTCGGGGGTCATACCCTTTGCATCGGAATCATCATCAGAGTCTTCATTCTCAGAAGTTCCTCATAAGTATCCCACTTAATTCCAAGAGTGAGTCGAGGTATTTGCAGCGAGGAGGGTTCTCCTTGCTCTTTTCGGCCTCTTTTCTTGCCTTTTTGTGAAGTGGTCTTGCTTTGGGTGCCATTGTACCTGAGACTTAAAAAAAAATGTTCATGTTAGCATCATCTCGATGGATACAATCTATAAACAAGCAGTAGTGGCACCACCCCACACTTAGTTTGTTGGTACAGACTAGTGAAGTGAAAGTGGTCGATTACTCAGACTTCATCGACATACGTTTTAGGGGCTATATTCCAACAAGAAATTCAGATATGTAACACTTCTTGCAATTTTTGCAATACTTTCATGTTAGGTATATCAAGACTTCTTCATAGGGATTACATCATGGTATAGTTTCTATCAATAATCACAATCTCCTATGTCGGTAGGCAACTATAAGTCTTATTCCGATGAGCGAGACATCCCAACATGTAAGTATTCAAGTGACAAGAGCATGCAATGTTCATGACTATAGCAATTCCACAAGTAGTATAACAATGCATCAAAATCAATTTCTAGTTGGAAACAAGTTAAGAGTATCCTAACGTTCATGTTCACTCACTTGGTTTTGTATCAACAATTCAAACACATTAACATCACCAATATTTCTTCAAGATGTAGCAATTCGTAATAGACATAGCAACGTAGCACTTACGAAAAATAGATGAAGAACAAAAGAGTACTTACGTGATTGAAGCCTTTGGAGATGTTCTTGTGAAGTGGGAGAGCAAAAAGAAAAGTTTTGAGATGATTTGGAGAGTATATGCGGCGCCTAGGTAAAGTTTTCAATGTGTTTGTGTTTCAAGACTAAGTCTCCTTTATATAGGAAGAGAATGGGTCGGTTTTTGACCCATTTACAATCGGTTTTGGAGACAAAAATGCTACATATGCGGCGCATAATGCTTGGCATAGTCATGGTATATGCGGCGCATTGTCTATGGCATAATGGGACATATGCGCCGCATAGTCTATGGAATTTGTAGACATATGCGCTGCATAGTCTATGGCATATGAGATACTGAGACCAAATGCCATAGCATAGGCGGCGCATAGTCAAAAGCATACCTAGGAATAGGCGGCGCATAGTGTATAACACACTAGATTCCGAGACCTTAGGTTATAGGATAGGTTGTGTATCGTTCGTGGCCTAGTTTTACCTAGGCCTAGCCTTCCTCGATGCCTAGTTTGGCATGAGCAATGCTCAATCCATAGCCTTATGCATCACTATTCCTAACTTACCAACTTTACCATACAATGCGTCCAAATCGTCAATTGAAATCAATCTCCTCGTTGAATACCTCTTGCACCTACATTTGCTCAAAAACAATAAAAACGATTAGAACGATGGGTTGCCTCCCATCAAGCGCCTTAGTTTTGGTCGTGGCACGACTCTTATTTTTGGATTTTTATTTATCAAAAGCAAAACACATACTGGAACGAAATGAAAAATAAAAAACGATAAACGATAAATGAAAAACGATAAACGATGGGTTGCCTCCCATCTAGCGCCTTATTTATTGTCGTAGCACGACATGGTTACCTCGAGTACTCAGACTTCGTCGAGGTAAATGGAGGATCGTTTTCTAAAAGGATTTAGACGACAATGAGGCTTACCTGTGGGCATGCGATCTTCTTCGAGATGGCTCATACATTTCCTCGGAGAGTCTCCAATTATATCATCAATAGTCCAACCCATAGCTCTCTTGTATCTCTTCAGAGCAGAGATGAGAGCTTCTACGTGCTGTTCACTTAAATCATCTGCACTCTCCGGAAGTATATTTCTACTTTCTAAGAACACATACCTTAGATAATCGGGGAGCTCTTGCGATTCTAGTGTTGGTGTCTCGTCAATGGGAGTCTTCGCTATTGGTTGATTCTTGGGATCACAATCCGGTTGCTTAGGGGTATAAGACTCTATTTCTGTTAGAGCACCCATAAGTTCTTCATAATCTTTATTATCCTCATGCTCAACTTTCAGTGGCGCAGCAGACAATGGCTCAACAGTAGGCTGTTTCTCTATAGATAATGCTTTCATATCCTCATGATGAACATCAGCTACAGATAACTCATTCATATCGCTGGGCTGCTTCATGGCTTTGCATATATCAAAGCGGACCACTTCGTCATTAATTCGAAACAAAAGCTCATTATCTTTCATGTCAATAAGCACACTTCCAGTTGCGAGGAAGGGGCGTCCCAAGATTATGGGAACGTCAGAATCCACCTCACAATCCAGAATAACGAAGTCTGCAGGAAAGATAAATGAAGATACCTTCACCAACACATCATTCAAGATACCCACAGGTCGTTTTACCGTCCTATCAGCCATCACGAGCCTCATATTGGTTGGTGTTGGATCTCCTAGCCCCAACTTCTTGTAGACAGATAGTGGCATCAAATTGATGCTAGCACCCAGATCGCACAATGCCTTAGCAAAATTCATAGATCCAACCGTGCAAGGAATAGTGAAAGCACCAGGGTCTGCCTTCTTCTGTACTAAGGACCTTGTGGCAATTGCACTGCAATGATGAATATTATCTGCCGGCTCATAGCTTACTGCCCTCTTCTTTGTCAACAGGTCCTTCATGAATTTAGCGTACCCAGGCATTTTTTCTAGCGCCTCTACCAACGGAACATTAATGGTCAGCTGCTTCAACATGGTCATGAATTTGCTGAACTTTGTATCATCCGCCACCTTCTTCAATCTTTGAGGAAAAGGTGGTGGTGGGTATGGAATTGTTCTTTCCACGGCTTTCTTCTCCTCTTGCTTCCGTTTTTCAGCTTTTTCAGGTTGCAAATCGTGAGGGGTGACGTTATGGACGTCAGGATCAGCTGCTGCGGCATCTTCCCCTTTCGCCGTATCATCAATGTCCACTACTTCGTCAACCAATTGCTTGCCTTTTTCTGAAGTTTCCAGCGCCTTACCACTTCGGGTAGTGATGGCCATGCATGACCCATCATTCCTTGGGTTTTGCACAGTATCGCTAGGTAAAGTGCCAGCCTTTCTTTGATTGAGTGCTGCTGAAAGTTGGCTCAATTGCTGCTCTATTTGCTTGATTGAAGTGGAATGAGAATCAACTAGTTGTTTCATGGAGGACAAATCATTAATTACCTCAGTAACTCCCGCGCTCGTTGCTTCCACTCCTTTCAATAATTTAGCCATCATGTCTTCCATACTTCCAGAATTAGATGTGGTGGTATTACGTCTACCAGGGGGAACGTACAAACCACTCTTTTCATTGTTTTTATTCCAACTACCTTGGTCTTTGCTTCCAGATTTATCATAATAGTTCCGACCTTGGTTTCCTTGGGTATTCCCACGGAAACCCCCCTGATTGTTCAAGTAGTTGGCCTCCTCTTCCGAATCAGATTCGTCTCTTCCTTTTAGCGCCACAGCTTTCACTTTTTTGGTCTTCCCTGATAATAAATGCTTTGTCAGAAGATCCACTTGCGTTTTCATGTGCGCTAACTCTTGATCACGTTCTTCTTGTCTTCTTCTTTGATCTGCAGTCATGCCTATAGATAAAGTGGGGCTTGCTACCTCGGAATCCCTGGTATGCCAAGCTCTACTTTGTTTCGTCATGCGATCTAGCATATTGCTTGCTTGACCAAAGGTGAGATCCATAAATGATCCTCCAGCCGCATTATCCACCACTGGTTTAGTTATTGAATTCAAGGCTCTGTATAGTATCTCCATTAGGTGAACATTAGTCATATGATGGTTTGGACACCTCGCTAGCTTTGTCTTGAACCTCTCCCATGTTTCATGAAGAGCTTCAGTGGGAAGCTGACGAAAGTTGCTGATTTCATCTCTCAATTGTGCTCTTTTGGATGGCGGAAAGAATCTTTCTAGGAAAGCGTCTCTCAATTGCCTCCAATTTGTAATAGAATCAGGAGTCAGCCCATTCAACCATAGTGTTGCCTCCCCAGACAGAGACAATGGAAATAGACGTAATCGAATTGCATTCTGACCAACACCAGGATTGTCAAAAGACTTGCATGTAGAAATAAAGTTGATGAGATGCATATTCGGATCATCGCCTGCTAATCCACCAAACAATCCCTTGAGTTGCAATAACTGCATCATGGTGCTTGTGATGTTGAACTTGGTTCCGGGCGCTAATGGTGGAAGAATAATGGCTCCTGTGGCTCCGGCTTCATCAAGATCATCATCATCATCATCGAACGGTATCTCACGTTGTGCATCCATTGATGCACTGAACAAAAACCTGCAGTAAACAAAAACAAAAACTAAAAGTAAAAGTACGAGAGTCTTCGACCAAAGGGTCTAGTAATTATTACGAACTTAATTGACACTTGTATTCCCCGGCAACGGCGCCAATTTTTGATAACGCTCAATCTACAGCTCTCGTTTGAGTGTAAAACGGTCGTTAGCAAATATAGAACCCAACCTGGGTTGGGTGTCGATCCCACAGGGAATAGCTTGGCCAACAAGTAAGTAAAATTACTAAACTTTTGGTGCAAGTCTCGTAAGAAGGGGGGATTCTTGTCTTGCAAGTAATGTAAACAAAAGCTGAAAATAATAAAGTAAAAAGAGAGAGATTGTTACGTTGGTTGTAAACAATGAGAATTGAAGCGTTGGGGTTATGTCCACCTTCTGAGGTATACGTCTCTATTGGCTATGAGTGTATAGAATTCTGACATGCAATTGCTTATAGAGGATTGTAGTCGATGGTAAATCCAAGCGTCTCTCGACCTAAACAAGGACTATTTCACTTTAACTCTCTCGAGCTTAAAGCGTGTCTAACGGTACGAATTCTCCAAGAGGTTAGTCCAGTTACGGCACTAGCTTTTTAGTAGGAAAGGGTGTCCTACTACCTTGACATTATCTCTTTTCCAGACAAATAACTTTTCTCTCGAACAAGTTAAATGTTAGACTGGCGTATTCTTGCGTTTGCAACCGCAAAGAATGTAGATTAAGATGAAGAGAATAATGATATAAGCAATATACGTGCCTCAAACTCACAAACTCACAGCAATAGATAGTAACTCATTCGGCTTCCATAACCCCAACAGAGAGGTTTAGTTACCCATGAATGCGAAGGAGATCACGATTGACATTGTTGTTATACCACAAGATTGATTAATTTCGTGTAGCGTAAGTGGTAGGCGTGAGGCGTGAATTCCTTAGCAAGGTAACGATTCTCTTGTTGCGGAAATTAAGAATAGATGAATAGAAGAAGAAAACTAGAATTAATAGAAAGATTAGAAGAGTTGTAGAATTGTTTGTAGTGTAGAATAATAGAGGAGTAGAAGATGTTAGAAGATGTAAGAAGATGTGAGGGATGGAAGGAAGTATTGTGTTCTCCCTCCTTCCTCCCTCCTTATTCTCTAAAATCTCTAGCATGATAGGGTATTTATAATACCCATATCCTAATCCTACTAAGCTAATGAAATAAATAACCAAATCCTATTAGACTAATGAAATCCTTAACCCAAATGTACTAGGTTAAGGTAACATTATCATAATCCACTTAAAATAATGAAATACATAACCTAATTGTACTAGGTTAATGTATCATTGTCAAAATCCAGCTTTGTGTCTGTAAGTCCCCAAAGTCTTCAGAATTGCTGTTTTAGCCCGGGACAGATTTTCCATGCAGCAGTTTTGGTCCTTAGGCGTGTAAACTCCCTTCCCTTCCTTCGTGAGCTTTCTTTTGCGTCAAGTAAGCCATAAAATGCTGAATTCTGCATCATTTATACCTGAAACTTTACTAATCATGTTCGTTAGCTCATTTACAGGAAAAAGGACTAAAAGTGCATGAAATATATAATTTGTTCTCAAAACTAGGCTAAAATATGGGCAAAATATATTGATATAGGCGTGCAAATCCGCCTATCATCAATATGGTAGGGGAGGACAACATGATGGTTATGGTCCGTATGATGATGTTTACTTGAGGGACAAAAGAATGAGGGGTATACATGGGAAGTTAGGCCGAGAGGTAAGAAATGGCCATCCAAACAAAGATGCAGGTATCAATTCCATCAAAGTGAGCCTTCCTATTTTCAAAAGTGAGAGTGATCCCGAAGCTTACCTTGTATGGGAGTCATCTTGTGAAAAGATCTTCCAACTTAATGATCTCACCGAATAAAAGAAAAGTTTCTATGTTATAGCTCACTTCGAAGGGTATGCTAATACATGGTGGGAGTATGTTAAACGGTTTGGGAATGAGATGATTTGGGAAAATGTCCTCCTTGGTTTTGGTAGTAGAACCTTATGCGGAAAAGATACTTGCCCTAGACTTATAGACATGAGCTTCTTGCCAAATTGTACAATTTGAGGTAAGGGAGCAAGAGTGTCATGGCTTACTATGATGAATTTCAACAATTGAAGTTGAAACTAGATCACCGGGGAGAACAAGTGAGTCATGACATCGTGCACTTCAAAGTCGGGTCGAACAAGGACATCTCCATTCGCATGAAACTTCATAAGTTCGACACCATTGATGGCATCTTCCAAGAGGAATTGGAGGTTGAAAGGGAACTCATTCATGGTTGTCCAAACCGAGAGAACCAAGGCTTCCTCAAAATAGTCCACTAGATATAAAGGTAAACCAATTTGTACTTCCAATTCCAAGGGATTTCAATGCCTCAAATGCCAAGGGTGGGGGCACAAGGCTAGTGAGTGCCTAAACCGGAGGAACGTGATCCTAAGAGAGAGAAAATTGTACTATCTTAGGGAAGAAGTAGTAATTAAATTGGCCAAAGTTGATGGAAAACCTCAGGATGGAGAGCAATAAGAGGTTAAAATGCAAGTCGAGGAAGATATAGAAGATGTGTGGCCGTGTGAAGGAGATTGTGAAGTCCCATTGTAAAAGAGGTGAGGTCATGAATTTGTGTGCAAATTCCTCTCAAGATGGAGAGGATAATACGAGTACGATCATGGCCTTGGAAACTTTTTAAGTATTTTGAAGATCACTTAAAAGGGTGCACAAGCACAAGTGTGAAGAAGGCCCAAACCCGCCCCTAAAGTGCACTCAATGGGCGGTTTGGAGCCCATTAATGAAAGGGCCCTTTAGTCTTTTGTCTCTTATTTAGTAATGTAATATAAATAGAACATTATAGGGTTTCTAGTTCTTTAGTTGTTTAATGTTAAAAAAAGAACCATCTCTTAGAGTGAGAGAGAGTCCAACCATAACTAGGGCCATATACAAGTGTGAAATCACTTGTGTCTTGCATTTAGCTTGACAACTTGGTACTTGGGTGGTGGACGCCTCTCTTATGTCAAGTGTAAGAGTTAAGTCTTTGTTGAGTATGGTGTTAAGGGTCCAAGAGTGGAATATTCTCTTGGGTTCTTAAGATTATACTAACCATTGGTCTATGTTTCTATCTTTTGTTCATTGTAATCATTGGTTCTTGTCATTATTAATGTAACCCGTGACTTCTTCTTATTGTAATCTTGTTGTTAATTTTTATTATGATTAATATAGTTTGGGTTGTTGGCTTCCATAGGTGTTAAAACACCTTAGTATCTTGCATTCTTGTTGTGTTCTTGAATCTGAGAGTGGTCACCAAAGAGGTCCATGGTTTTCTTGAACTTGTGGACTGATTTTGGTGTGTGTTTCATACTTTCCTTGTGTTTCTTGTATCATTTGGTTCTCTGAACCCAACTCCTAACAGATTAACCATCTACTACAAATTATGCAACATATGGGTAATCTGATGTAACATATTGTTAATCTTTGCAACATACAGATCATTTGTTGCATAACATGTAACCTAATAGATTACTCGTCTTGTGCAACTGGTGCAACAGATTGGTAATATGTTGTGACAGATGATTGATATTTGGCATCATATTATCCATATGTTGCTCTAGTTCTCTGAACCCAACTCAAACAGATTTTGACCATCTACTACAAACTATGCAACAAATGGGTAATCTAATGTAACATATTGTCAATCTGTTACAGAAGTTGACTATGTTAACATGTAACCCAACTATGAAAATAATTACATTATATGATTTAAATGTATCTTTATTTTTTTATAGGTTGTGCATCCATGGATCGTGCCTACTGAGAAGGAGTTGGTGATGACTTCTTATATTACTCTAGGTCATGCTGATACTATAGTAGACCCAACGGTGGAGTTAATAAAGAAGGAATTGGCTTGAGTAACAGCCATAAGAAGAGAAGTTAGGCAAGGTCAACCTAATGTTGAGGCTCTTCATGACCAACCTACTAAGGTAGATTCGGGTACTTCTTCTGGTGAAGTTGTTGGTGTTGGCGGCCGGCATGCTGATGCTGCTACCAATCATTATAATGAGCATGTTAATGCTCAAGAAAAAATAAATATGTTTGAAAACACCTCTTTTCACCCTTACACAGGTCTGTCTCACCCCTTTTTACCTCATGTTCTCATTGCGAATGCAAAGAGTGCAAGGACAGCCACGATAAACTCATTAAAAAAGTAGAGGCTATCTCTAAAGCTGTCGAGGAATTCAAATCCAAGAGGGGTGTAATACCATCCAAGAAAGTGAGGGAGCTATACATTCCTACGTCAGCGGTTAGGAGGAAGAAAAGAGCAATTAGCGAAGTACTCTCCAGACAGAAATAAAAAAAATTGCAAGTCCTTCATCTCTAAAAGATGTTGAAGTTCAGGGGCCATTTAAGAAGGTGGACATAGACACGGAACATAGCGCCAAAGAGAAGAGGGATCTGTGATAGGCCAAGAATGCTAAGGAGGCTCACCAGATTACCCCAGTCCTCTTTTTTTCCCCCAAGACTTTCAGACTATTACAGATATGCGTATGCGGTATGAGGACAAGGCAAGTTTACTTTCCCTAACCTATCCTTCTAATCTACTCCATGAAGAAGAAGCTATGCAAAAGATGTGAAATCTGTTGCAGTAGTTAGGTATTCTGGTGCAACTGGTAGTGGTTCTTTTACAACTTATTATCCATCTGTTTCATAAGTTACATTGGATTATTGATTCAGAGAACCCTATGCAACATATGGACCATCCGTTGCATCTTTACAATTACTAACCTATTTAAAAATTGGCTTCTTATATAATAGTATGTTGACAAAATTCTCTGCTTCATGAGGAAAAGAAAATAATGTACCCAAAAGCTTATAACTCTGCCGATAGGATAATGAACCTTGACTTATGCAAGAAGCTCAAGGATAAGTATGATCAACTCAATAATCAAACATTAGCCGGTGGCACATGATTTGATTTGTTAGTTTCTATGTTGACTGGGATGAAAAAGAAATGATAAAATATGTTAGAGAGAAGAGGCCAAATCCATATGGCTAGAGATGGACCGAGACAAAGAGGATTCTTGCAGTCATAAGTGTGGACGATATACATTATTGGGCTGTTGAGATACTACTTGAGGAGGGAAAGATCAAAGTTTATGACTGCAATGAACCTGCCATCGACGAGGTTATTTTTTTACCCACGTTCAGCCACTGATGAAGATGTTCTCAATCTTGTTGAGAGAGAGTAAACTAATGAATGATTTGCTAGAGGAAGTGTTGATGAAGAAATCATGGGATTTTGAAGGATGAAACAAGGGCATGAACCTTCCAAAAAATAATATCAGTTTTGCGTGCGTCTCGAATGCTCTTGCAGACATCGAATGTTTGCTGGCAGGCACAGAAATGGCCGAGCCAATGACCTTTCTATCTGACAAAGCTGTGGCAAACTTGCTAGAGGTCTATGCTTATGGGGTACTAACTGGACGCTTGGAGCCTATGTATATAGAAGAGCTTGTGAAATACAATTTTTAATTTCAAGTCACAATTTACTTTACTTTAAATTCTATGTACATGTAGTGGCAAGAATTTTTTTCTGCTGAAAGTTGAGTTTTTTTATAATGCAATAGATTCTCAATCTGTTGTAAAATATATTCTATCTGTTCTGACAGATAATTTATCTGTTGCAATAGGTTGATCATCTTTTGCATTATGCCGATGTTATTTTTATCTAATCTAAGTCTAATATGTTGCAATAGTGGAAAGACCTGTTTGATAATTTCCAAAAGATGACCTAAATTTTACAACATATGCCTAAATTTGTTTGATATTTTCCAATAATTACGCTTGAATATCCATGTGCTTGACAACACCAAACCAATAGCAAATACACCACCATGAAAATGTCAGCAATTAGGCTTGAATATCCATGTGCCCAACAACACCAAACCAGTAGCAATAACGACAATAATGTAGTATATTCTTGCTTGATTTTGTTTCTCTTTAGAATCCTTGACTTTGTTCAACAAAGCCCAGATTACACGATTTGATTGAGAAGTGTGTCATTCTTCATACCAATCAAAGTAATCACATCCACCCAATTTCTTTAAAAACAAGAACACAATTAAAAAATAATTACAACTCAATAATTAATCAACTAATTAAATAAAAAAATATTACCTCTGAAATCTTACAAGTAAAAAACCTACGACCTGAATATTGTTGAGTCCAAGAAATCTTCAATAGAGCTTTATGACCGCACATACAATATCAAAAATCTTTATCATAAAAAAAGTGGAAGATGTGCTCGAATTGTCTAAATCAGTTTGAAAATACGAAGAAAAGATGAAGAATTTGGAATGATTAAAAAAAGATGATGATGAAGAAGAAGATTTGGGAATTTAGGGTTAAATTTTAGGAAGAAAATGAATATATAGGACAATGGGGAAAAAATGACTGTTGGAGGCCAAATCAAACGCCAAGTAAGCAAAAATGGGGGTTCAACGAGCCTTGACTGCGTGAATTACATGCAAGCAACCAACAGGGCAAAAAGTGCCAAACTGACACATTTGATTCCTATTTTATTTTACGGGTTTAAAATGAATACTGTCTCCTTGATGCCTATTTTATTTTAGGTGTTTGAACTAAACACTGTCGATGGGTTACACCTTTTTTATTTCAATTCACTTTCAATTTTTTACATGTAGTGGCAATTTTTTATGTCCAATGAAAGTTGAAATTTTATAATTCAATAGATTCTCCATCCGTTGTAATAGATATACTACCTGTTCTGACATATAGTTTATCTGTTGTAATAGGTTGGTCATCTGTTGAATTATGTCGATGTTTCTATCTAAGTCTATTTGTTACAATATTGGGAAGACCTGTTTGATAAATTATAATAGATTACCTACCTGTTGCAACATATGTCCAAATCTGTTTGATATTTTTTAACAGATATGTTGTTTGTTGCAACTGATACATTATCTGTTGCACTGTTTGAATCTAGTATTCTATTTCAATTAATAAGTTCAAATCTAAGGAAAAAATAAAATTCATAAACAAAATAAAATAAATTGAAGCCTTCAAAAATTAGCTGAAATAAATTAACGAATAAATAAAATGTAAAAAATTATTTTGGGTACAAATCTCAACAAATACATCAACAATTTAATTATTGATAGCAAGGATTCCTAAGGAGGGGTTAGTTTATTACTTTGACAGACTTAAGCTTTAAAGATCTACTTAATATGGACAAGTTTTTCTTCATCCGGTGCTATGAAATTCGACTTTGGTTGTCATGAATCTTTATTGTTGCTTACGTATGGTTTTTGCACTTTCTGTTCTCTGTATTTCCATAAAAAGAGTAGCATATTATCAATGGTATTTAGCAGTAGCTTCTACATCCACCTGAAAATCCAAAATTGGTCAATGCTAATCACGGAGATACAACAAAACAGAAATGAATAACTCATCTATTCTAGCAAATCAAACAAGTCTTCCTCCTATTTTAAATTATTCTAAATAGATTATATTTCTATTGTAATAATGAATCAAATGTTGGGATAATCTTTAACATGAGGAAGACCTGTATGATAATTTCCAATGGATGAACCATCTATTGTAATATATGGCCCATCTGTTGCAATAGATAGGTCATCTGTTGGTACAGACGAGACATATGTTACAACAGATACTTTATCTGGTGCAACAAGTTAGTCAACTGTTGCAACAGATGTATATATCCGTTTGATAATTTTAGAAGATGTGTCATCTTTTGAAACAAATATGTGTCTATTTTTTAGTTAGAAGACATATATATTCACCTTTTTCAGCTTGTGCTACTCTCCTTTGTACAATGTACATTTCTCAGTGCAACACACAGACAGCGGAGTTGCAATTTCACTTTTTTGGATGCTTGATAATGCCTTGGAAATCACTTTCGTTCCCCTTTTAGAATTAATATTTAATGAAGTGTATGGATATAAAATCCTCTTTGAAGGAATTACACCTATCTTAGATGTCAATTCCTTTATAGAAGCAGTTAATGCATTAATAGCATAATCACTACATCATGTTTCGCCCTGCAGTCTTGACATTTGCATGCAGAACATTCGCTGGGAGAGGCAAAATCTATATAACCAGTTTGATCATACTCATAATGGTTTGTCTTAAATACTATAAGAGCAGCATCATTAGCACTAACAACAGCACCACTACCACCACTAACAGCTCCATCACCACTAAGACTATCAACAACAATAAACCCACCCTCCAAAATTATTTTTCTTGGAATGGTTGTTGCTCTAAACAATTCCATTTTTATTCTGTCAATGACCTTAGGGTCTGATAAAGTTTGAACAAATTATAACATAAGAAAAATGGCATCTTCAACTCTCGATTAGTCGGAACTAGCGACGGATGCACAATCTAACATAAATCATTATATTTGTTAGAATAATGATTAGATCATTCAAAAAATCAATAATTAAAACAAAAAAACTTTATTATAATTATATTTACTGCATCCTTCGGGGGGTTTAAAAGATCAAGAATTTTGCATTTCTATCAGTTTTGACCGATAACCATCTCAAGATTCTTTTACAGGAAACTTCTTCCTTGTAGTTTACTTGTTGTCTCAAATATAAAATGGTTTCAAACACCCAAACCTATAAAATAACGCCAATAAAAAAAGCCATTATTGAGTAAAAACATGAATGATATCATAATAAAAGAAAGAAACATTTACCATGAAAGCCCATGGAAAGCCATATAAGTTGACTGTCTTTTGCACTAATGGAGTCAACAAATATTTGACAGTCATTTTGAAGCTTTCATAACCCTAAGGATAGCTGTTAAACGCCTCAAGATCCTCAGAGAGCTTTATTAAACTAATGCTTATGTTGTTGTTAACGTCTCTCACCTAAAGAATATTATGTACAAACCAAACCAAGCACAATGATTGTTTGTTCTTCTTTGAAATTCTTTTACCTTTCAATGCTTCTATTAAATTTTTATTTTTGAAGCTTGAACTAACAATGGATACCAGGTCATCACGATCACACGACTTGCCTTTGCATTTGTTGGGTGTGCGGGGTGCTCTTTTTTTGGGTTAGAATAGGTATAACATGAGAAGGAAGATAACATTTTAGTCCAATAACTATGGCAAACTCCTTCCAACCAAACCAAACAGGCATGCCACAATAATTTATCCCCACCTCATCCATCTTATCTTTATTTTCATACATAAACCTATGCTTGAGAAGTTCATATACCATTTTCATTTAGAAACAAACATTGTTATCCTCCGGTAAATCAAGATATTTCCCAAAGAAGCTATCCCTAAAATAAGCATCCAATTTTTATTTTTGAAGTATTTTTCTGAAGGCGTCGAAAGATTTTCCCATGACTGACTTAACCACAAAATAACCTATTAAATCTATGGCACCATCACACTGCATTCTTACTAGATAACGATCAATGCTGAAGGTTTTGATCAACTCTTCGGTTGAAGGGCTATTAACATTTGGATCATCTCTTTTGAAACATTCATCCTCTCCGTGTTCATCATATTCTATTCCTAATTAAGGTAACGCTTGAAAAGCAAGCTCATAGAGTAGTGGATGTAGCCTAGCTGCTTCACTTGTTCCTTTACTTGGACTTGATTTATTTTTTATTTTTTTGGGGAGCCATATTATCTAAAATTAACAGGAACATAAGAAAATATATTATAGTTGATTAATGCATTGTTAAAAAGGGATAACAGTAAATCTAACAAGCAAAATAGCAAAATAACAGTTCCAACAGATCGCTAATCTATTTCACCAGGTAGTATATCGATTGCAGCATATAACCAACCTATTGTAGAGGATGAGTAATCTGTTGCAATAATACAAAACATATCACTCATCTCTTAAGATAGATGAATGGTTTGTGCAATAGATCCCATATTGTTGCAATATATGAGTAATCTGTTGGAACAGTTAAATAACATATTACAACAGATGAGTAATTTGTTGCAACAATACAAAGCATATCACTCATCTGTTGAGAAAAATGAATGGTCTGTGCGGCAGATCACACAATTGTTGCAACATTATTTGTTCCAATATATGAGCGATCTGTTGGAACAGTTAAATAACCTATAGCAAAGGCTGAGTAATTTGTTGTGATAATACAAAACATATCACTCATATATTGAGAAAGATGAATTATCTGTGCAACAGATCACATATCTATTGCAACATACGAGTGATTTATCAGAACAGTTAACTAACCTGCAACAATGATTGAGTGATCTATTGCGACAATGTAAAACATATCACACATATGTTGATAAAGATGAATGGTCTGTGCAACAGGTCACATATCTATTGCAACACGAGTGATCTATTGGAACAGTTATCAACAATCAATATTGTTTAGATTTTTCCAATAGAAGGGTTGTCTATCGCGTCAGAAGAATGATTAGTTGGAGAAATTAATTCTTGGACATGTCTTTTTGGAAGAGTTTATAGTATTTTATCCAACAGGAGGTTCATCTATTTTATCAGATCTTTAAACCAATGGTTCCTCCATTGTATCAGATGGTTTATATATTGAATCAAATTTTTTATTCGATAATTTCTCTGTTGCATCCAATAGTAAATTTATTGCATTAGATGGTTAATCTGTTGCAACATATGATTAATCTGTTGCATTAGACAGTTAAACTATTGCATTATATGCTAAATCTGTTGTATTAGATTTTTTATCTGATGGTTCCTCTGTTGCATCAAATGATTAATCTGTTGTATTAGAATTTTAATCTGATGGTTCCTCTATTGCATCAAATGGTTGATCTGTTGCATCATATGATAAATCTATTGCATCAGATGGTTAATATGTTGCACCAGATGGATAATCTATTGAAGGAAAAAATAGTAGCACAATTTTGTTCAACAAAAAAACAACATTACCACCATTTTTACCAAGAACAAGAAAAGAACAAATCAACTCAAATCATTGTTTTGTTTGTATAAACACAAACAAAAAAATATCAAACTTCAAAAAAATAAAACAAACAACAAAAAATCATAATTCACTTCGAAAAGAGAAGATAAAAAATACCAGAAATTAGGGTTTTATTCAGATTGTATTCCAAATTAAAGCAACAAATATTGAAATTGTTAACCAATACTATAAGAGAATTTGGCTCAAGTTTCTCATTTTCTTCAAAACTAAAAAGGCTATAATTTTTTACCTGTGAAAGAAGAAAAGGAACGATGAAGAATTCAAAGCTGTTGTGGTCGGAGAGCAAGGTTGTCACATCGATTGAAGGTTGAAGTCAAAAAGAAACTCGAAGTCCAACTAGTTGTCATCGGAAGTTTAAGTCGCTGAGGATTGAAAGGAGAAATTTGTAGAATTGTTAGTTGGGAGAAAGTTAAGAGAAGTTGTCGAGAGAGAGAGGCGAGAGACTGGTTGACTTGGATTGAAGAGGGATGTGGGTTGGGTTGATTTGTATTTTTGAAAAGATTAAAAAGTTTTGAAAATATTCATCAAGTCCACAATTAACTTAATCAAGTTTCCTAATTATGTTTGACACTTTAAGTTGGTTAATATCACCAATACTTCATTCAAGACTTAAAAGACACCTTTCCTTCAATTTTTTGAAGTAACATGGTAAGAATGTCACAAATAGGTAACATTATATACACTTAATCTTATTTTATGTCCATATTTTATTTTATGAATTTGGACTCTTTAACTTCTTTTCCTAAAATTTTATGTGATGGTCAATAATGCATATTTTTTTTTCATTACCAAAATTAATATTCGTAAATTGCATCCACTCTTCTTCTTTTTTAATTTTTCCATAAAATGACACTAATCATCAACTTCTCTTAATCATAAATCAATCTTCTAAAACCCTTGCCATGGCTAAAGTTTTTTTCTTTTATCAATTTTTGCCTTTTTGTCTTTCTCTCAACTTGCTTTAGTTTATTGTAGAAAATCTTAAACCATCCATGATTTAGATGGATTCACTCTTGATCTTATTCATCGATATTCTCCTCTTTCCCTCTACTAGAACCCTTCAATCACCCATTCTCAACGCCTTCGTGATGCCTTCCACCATTATTTTTCCAGAGCATCTTTTCTTAATAAAGCCTCTATCCATTGCACCACACCTTCTAGTGCTGCTATTCAATCAAACATCATTCCGGTTCCTGGAGAATATTTAATGAAAATTTTCATCGGTATGCCCCCAAGGTAAACCTTTGCGATTGCTGACACTGGCAGTCACTTGACATGGATACAATGCAAGCCTTGTACTAAATGTTTTAACCAAAGCTTACCCCTTTTTGATACTCGAAAGATCTCAACTTATAAAAATGTTGGTTGTCACTCCAAGGCATGTGACAATGTGGGAGATGCAACTTATGTTAGAAAAAATGTTTGTGGATATGAGGCACAATACGGTTATTGTTCTTATAACATTGGTGATGTTGCTTCTGAGAACTTCACATTTGCATCAACAACAACATCCAAAGCCAAAAAGGCCCATAATATTTCAATCCCAAATGTTATTTTTGGTTATGGACATGATAATGATGGCACTTTCAACAATCATACTAGTGGGATTGTGGGAATAAGAGGTTCAAAAATCTCCATTATTAAGCAACTTGATAAGCAAATTAAAGGGAGATTCTCTTATTGTTTAATCCTAGTTAATTTATCATCTTCTCCTCATCCAAATTCTACAAGTAAAATTCATTTTGGTCCTAAGGTGGTTGTGTCGGGGCCTAAAGTTGTTACAACCCTCATAATTCGAAAGGGCCCCAACACGTTCTACCTTCTAAATCTTGAAAGTGTTAACGTTGGAAAAAATAAGTTGGAGTTCGAGTCATCCCAACTCAGTTCTTCTGATGGTGATAAAAATTTGAGAAATATTATAGTCGATTCTGACACATCATTGACATTTCTCCCTGACAAATTTTACAAGAATTTGGAATCAACGTTGGTGAAAATGATTAATGGTAACATTAAATTGCGTTACCATTTTTAACTATTAAATCTCACTTTTAGTTATTTAATTAATATATTATGTCTGTACAGGGACGAGGAAATGATATCCCTATTTTGGACTATGTTATGACATGAAAAAACATGTAGTCAACACTCTTAAAATTGTGTTCCATTTCACAAATTTTGTAGGGGGTGCGGATTAGGTGCGTAGATTCAACTAGATAATAAATACGTATGTATTTATTTTTATAATGAATATTATTGATTGGAATAATTTTCATTTTTATCTTCTTGACTTAAGATGTTTTATTAATTCATATTCTAAATTAGATATTATCGTGATTAGATTATCTATTGTATTAGGATCCTCGTTAGTAATATGTAATATTTTGTATTCTAGGTATAAACTATATAGTTGAGTTTCTATTTCTTTTAATGATTTATTCTTTTCGTGAGATGTATTCATTAATTTATTTGGTTTATTATTTTATCCTGTAGTAACTGCAGAGTTACAAATTTCTGTATAATAATTTATCCTATCTGTACTGTAGTATATATCTAATTCTAGATTTTCTATGTCATTTATTATCTTGTGTTGTTCTTCTCGTAGTGAGTTTTTTAAATTATATAAACTATCACATGTACTTTTTCTAAATTTTCTAAGGTTTTTTCTATCCATATTAACTTTTCTTTTAGATCTTCCATTATTTTTTTAATTCGATTTCTGTAATTAATTTCATTATTTAGATTATCTTGGTTTTCCCTAGTTTTTCTAATATATTCTAACATCCACAGTCTTGATCTGAATAATATCCTTCTGGGTAAATGTCTTCGTATATCTGTTCTAACGCATTTATTGTTTCAATTTCGTAGTTTATTACTTCTTCTAATATTATTTTCTTAATATCTATAATTTCTATGTCTTTAAGTATATATAAGATTAAAACTTTAAGGTAGTCTAAATGATCTATTTTCTAAAATTGATATTTTATAATTGTTTGTTTTAGCCTTAGTAGTTCTTGCATATTTTTATTAAGAGATTTTATATAAAAAAAAGAAAAAATTATTTTTCATGTATTTGTCTATATTTATTTTCATCTGTTTTTCTAGTAACTGTATATTTCTCATATCTTTTTCTAAAAATTCTATGTAATTTATCATGCTAAGTATTTGTAAGAGTAGTTAGGTAGGTATGGTATATAATTTACTCTAGTCATGTAATATTTACCAAATGCTTTTTCTAATATGATTTTTCTTATATCTACTACTTTTATATCTTTAAGTGCATACAAAATAAGTATTTTAAATTTATCTACCATCACATTAGATAAATAATTATTCATTTTCATAAAATTGCTTTTTTCAAAATATTCCCTTCAACCATGTTCATAACAAAATATGGTCATCTTAGATTACTATATACTAGATTATTCTTAAATAACATGTTCTTCGGTCACTATTAGCATGGTAATCTGGATATTTTCCCTTAAACAGCGCCTCTACTCTGGTTACTCCCCACCACGGCTTCTTGCCTTATTGGTTTCACCTTTAGGATGGCATAGTTCTTAGGGATTTTTCTCCGTTTCCACTTTGCTAATAAACTTCTTAACATATTATTCTTCGAATAATTCTACTATAAAGTAACTAACATGAATTTATTTTATCATACCATGATTGTTGGGAATTATGAATTTAGCTATTCATAATCATAAATAAATATACCTGTTCGGGTAGGTTTGATATTTCTGAGTTTTGTTCCTCCATAGATTTTTCCATTGAAATAAATCTGTTTTTTAATTAACTGAGCAAAATATTTGTTGTGGATTTGAGAGAGTATTTGCTTCAACGCATGAAGTCTTGCCTTTCTGCTGCCTTCTATGCCTCTATTTATATTGAGAGCATTTACATGATTCTTCAAAAAACAAACTTTACACGTTTCTATTTTTCTTAAGCTAATAAATGAAAAGAAAATGTTAATAAAGACTTTACAAAAGTCAAAAATGTAGGCTACCTATCCTTACCTAACATATACATATGGCTACCATATATATGTTTTCTGAAAGTTAACTTTTTACATGTTTCTTTCTTCCCTTATTGCTCTGTCTGCTTTTTTTGCTCCGTCTTCCTTTATCTTTTTGTCGTATCTGTTGATTTTTTCATCTTCTTTCCAGCTGGCATGCTTATCTTCTTGGTTTTTATTCTAGGTGGACTTCTGGGATAATATTATCTTCTCCATTACATCTCGAACATTGATGGTCTGAATATTTGTGTCCAATTATCTTGCAATATCTCGTCAGTAATCCGTCTGAAATAAATCCTCTCTTAATGGCTCTTGCAGTAGACTGTTTTTCTGGGTTAAGTAATGTCATTATCCATTGTCTAATATCTTCCATATCTTCTTGTCGTAGTTCATTTGAATTTGAATAAATTATCTGATGATCTCTTGAATAATAGCTCCATATTGGGTTTCCATTGGTATAATTATTTGCTAATTCTTGAATAATTGTAGCTAGTCCAATAAGTCGTTTATTTGCGTAGAAATCAGGTATTTCATTTCTGGATATCTCTGGCTGCTGCACAATATCTTCTGGTATGATCATATCTCTGGTTAATCCTATTTTTACGACTTGTATAACTGGTTTTATTTCGTCGTATAATATCTCTGCTGGTGCAGTATAACATTTTATATAAAATAGATTTTCTTTGGTTATTCTTTTATAGGTGGTGAATATTTTATGTAATTCGTCCATAGCTGTTAGTTCTTCTCCGTCTTGGGTATATATGGTATTTAATAATCCATAGCTGAAACAAGTCTTTATTAAGCCTGGATTGGTTTTGGGTAGTGCAATTAGCTTGTTGTAACCTTGTAATTTTTGGGTTATGTAATTTGTGTTTGGTTCTTTGATATCTGTGGCTCTGGGGTTAAGGTTTAGGAAAGCTTGTACTCTATAAATATTTTCTATGTATTTTTGGGCTGTGTAGTTATAAACTTTTTTATCTTGGTTCAGACTATCTCGGTATGTGGTAATTTGTGGGGGTATGAACAAGGGGTCTTTTTGTGTTTTCAGTATAAATGGTTTCTCAAATATTTTATTCATATTCATGTTCTGGTATCTTGGTCGACTAACTCCTTTGCTTGTACCTGCAGAAGTAGATTGATAAATGTTATGGGTTTTATGGAGTATCCCAACGTCTCCTTCTAGCTCTGAAATTTTAATGTTTTCTGATCGACATAGTTCTGCACACTGCTGAGTTAGCTGATTTGTAGCTATAGACTTCAGTTTATCTTCATTAGTCTTTAGCTTTTCTATCTCATTACCCATACTGTCCACTTTTATTGAAAGCGTAGTTAGGGTGTTGAGTATTTTTTCTAGAGTATCTTCTTCTATGATATCAGTCTGTGTAGCTTTGTCTTGATATGTAATCTGCAATAACATTTTTATTAGTACCAATTACTTCAATTGTAAATGTAAAATTTAATATATTCAATACTAGTCTCCGAATTTCTTTTGTTGTAACTGAATTTTGTATTTTCTTTGTTAGCCACCAGCGTACTTGTGTATTATCTGTTCGCACAATAAATTTATTATAGACAATATATGGCTCAAACGCTAACAAACATTTATATAATGAACATAATTCTTTCCTATTTATTTCCCATTTTATTTCTGTCTCGTTGAACGTACCTGAGTAATATCTACAATGGTGTTCTATTTTTTCTGCTTCATATTTATATTTAAGTACTCCTCCGTAACTATATTCACTAGCATCTGCTTCTACTATATATATAAATTTTCTATTTTCATCTGGAAATTGTAATTTTAGTAATTCTTTACAAAATATTTTTATTTTTTGAACTTGTTTTTTATCTTCTTCATTATAGTTATATTCTATGTCCTTTTTTAGTTTTTTCTGTAGTGGTTTTAAATTTTCTGCTAATTTTGGAATATATTCTCTTACTTGGTTTACTAATCCTAAAAATGATTGTAATTTCTTTTTCGTATCTAATTCTTCTTTCGAATTTATTATTTTTTGTACTATATGTTGTTGCATTTTTACTCCACTTTTATCTATTTGTATTCCTAAAAATTCTATTTGATTTTTCATAATTTCAGCTTTCTTTTTACTTAAACTTATTCCCGATTTTTCTATTATATCCGTAAATTGTTCCAATAATTTTAAATGTTCTTCTTTGGTCTTTGTATATAATAGTATATCGTCTATGTATACTATACAATTAGGTAGTTGTTTAAAATAACTATCCATAAAATGTTGATATCTACCTGGTGCATTTTTATATCCAAATGGTAGTACATTCCATTCATAAAATCCTTGTGGTACCGTAAATGCGGTTAATTCCTTAGATTCTTCTTCTAACTTTAGATGGTAAAATCCTGATTTGCAATCAAATTTACTAAAATAATTATATCCTTATATTTGTCTTATTTTTAATATCTTATTTGGTATTGGGTAATTATAAGTTATTGTTTTTGCATTTAAATTTCTATAATCAATAACCATTCTACTTTTTCCTCTTTTTTGTTCACTATGTTTATTTACTATAAATGCTGGGCTATTATGTTTGCTATTACTTTTTTGTATATATTGTTTTTCTAATAATTCATCTATATGCATTTTAAATTCTTTTAAATCATCAAAATTATATGTTAATGGTTTCTGGGTTATTATTCTATTTTTATCTATTAATTCAATTTTTATAATAGTTTTATGTCTTTCCCATCCTTTTAATGGATCTTCACTATATAATTGTTCTAATTTTCTGTTAACTATTTCTATCTTATTTATTGAAAATATAGTTATTTCTGTTTTATTTATCGAAAATACGACTAGTTCTATTGTATCTTCAGTATTTTTTATATTTTCTAACTTTTGTGTAATTTTTTCATTTCCTTTTATCCAATCAGTTTTCTTTCTTATTTTATTATTAACTCTTATTGCTCTTACTTTCTGTTTACATGGTGTTGTAAACCACCAGTCTGTTCTAGTTATTATATGTGGGTATAATTTATCTAAAAACGGCATTCCTAAAAGTATGTCTTTTGATGTTAGTTCATAATTATAAATTTCTTCTATTGTTAATATTTTATCCCATACTTGTGTTTTTACATTCTTAGCTTTGTAAGTGATTAAGCTTCCTTCGTTATTAAATCCTTTAACTATTATTGGTGTTTTTAATTTATCCCATTTACTTTCTGGTAAGCAATTATATCTACATAAATTAGCTTCTGCTCCTGTATCTATCATAGGCGTATAATATCTACTGTAATATCCTTCTACTACTATCTTCATTAATACATATATTTTCATTTTATGTTAAAGCTCTTCTTAAGAATAATTTCTCTCTGTTATATGTTATAGTTAATTGTGTATGTTCTATATTATATGGTTTTACTTGTTCTAGCCATTTTATTCTTAATATTATGTCTGTTTTTTGCATTTCTTCTTTTACTTCAAATTCTATTTTTATTTTTCTTATTCCTATTATTATTTCTTTTTCTGCTATATTTTTAGTGTTTATTAAACTTTTTGGTAGATCTGGGCATATATTATTGTCGGTTTTTATTTTCTCATTTTTTACTAGATATTTTGCTATATAATTTTCTTCTTGTCCTGTATTTAAGAGTATTAAATATTCTTTTTCATTTACCTTTCCTGTTATGTAATATTGGTTTGAATTATCCATTGAACTTGTTTCATAACTTATTCTTTTTGATGAGCTTGATGATTCCGGTTTATCATAAGCTGTTCTTTTTGTTGTACTTATTCTATCATTTATTATTTCTAGATTTTCTTCTACATCTATGTCTCTATAGCTATAATCATTATAATCTATTGTTTTTACAAATTGTTCGAATGGGCTATCTATTTGTATCTTGTTAATCTTATTTTTTCCTGTTATTTTATGTTTTGTTGTTAATACATATAAATTTTTGCATCTTGCTGTAAATATTTTACTTCCTGGGGTTAATTCTATTCCTGATATCTTCCAATATAATACTAGTGATTTATCTATATTTTTATCCGTTACTGCTACTGAATAATTTGCACTTATTATAAATTTAAATTTTTGGTATATTAAATTTCCTTTTATGGCAGTTATTATACTTTTTTCTATAGGTTTTATAATTCTATCATCTGCTAAATATAATTCTATTGGTGTATCTATTCCTTCTCTAAAACATGCTTTTATTAATATTTATGTACCTCAAAGGTGTACATATTTTATTGGGTCTCTACTTTTTATATCGTTTATCTCTTTATTAATTATTCTTTTTGTTACTAGTGGTATACTGGCTTTACCTTTTGCATATCTACAGTCTGTTACATGTTCTTTTTGACTTACTACATAATATTCTTCCTTTTTTCTAGTAAATATATTTTTTATTGTTGGTATTTTAAATATTTTTTCTACACTTAAGTCTAACTCTTTTTCTTTTATTTCATCAAATACATTGTTATCAAATATTATTTTTTGATTTGTTCCTTCGTCCTTTATATATTCTTCTTTTGTTAATATTTTTATATCTTCTTTAGTCATTTAATTCGTCTAATTCACTATCTATTTCGTTATCTGTTTCATTCTCTGAAATTTCATATATACTGTCTTCACTTTCTAATTCGTAATCTATGTAATCTATCTGCATATATTCTGTGTTTTCTATTTTTATTTCTGATATTTGTTTATTTTTTGGGTTTTTAGGTAATTTACAATCTCTAGCTAAATGTCCTATTTTTCCGCAATTATAACAAGTACATTCCTTTATAGATTTCTTTTTCCTATATGGTCTTTTATGTTTATAATTTTTTACATAATATCTTTTTCTTGGTTTCTTATACTTATATTTTGATTTTTTGTATTTCTTATATTTCTTATGTCTTTTCCTTTTCTTATAATATCTATCTTCGCATCCAAATTGAGGTGCTATCTTATCTTTGCAACATGTTAAATTTCTTATTAATGTTTTTTCCATTTTTATTTCTTCTCTATATTTTTCACATAGGTTTCTATACCATTGTTGTAAAAATTTTATTCTTGTTCCTAGAGTATCTACTATTTTTGTTTCATCCCAACTTTTTATTATTTTTGAACTAAATGGTTCAAGTAATTTATTAAAATATAATTTTCTTATTTCTTTACTTTCTTCTATATTATATGCTCCTTTATAATAATATTCTTTAAATGCGCAAGTATATTCATCTATGCAACACATATTACATATTGCTAATTTTAACATTAAATTCCTATTTATATCTTTCTCTTCATTTTGTTCTTCTTCTGTTGTTGTCATGCTACTAAATTCGTCTTTTATAGCCGTTTCATATTTTTTTAATAATTCTATAGGTGTTAATATTTTTCCTTCTGTAGATTTGTCAGTTCTTAATATTCTTTTACTATTTTCAGTTAGATTTAAAAACCATAATTTCACTGTTCCTATTAGTGTTCTTTCTATATATTCTGGTGCATCTGCTACACTTATATTATTATCTAATAATTGTTTTGTCATATATCCTATCCATAATTGTATCGTTTTTTCTGTATCTATTACACAATCTAAGTCTAAAAAGTTATAATTTTTATTAACTATTTGTTTTGGTGTCCATTTGTCATATTCATTCTTTAGATTATATCTTTTAAACTTATTCTTATAATATGTAGGTTTCCTTATTTCTGATGTACTAGGTATTATATTTTGATCTCCTTTTTTATCAAGAGTATTTATTTTTGTGTTGATATTTTCTAAGTTTTCTTCATTAATTACTTCTTGTTTTTCATTGATTTCTAAATTTTTTGTATTTGTTAATATTTCTGTATATGTTTCACTATCTTCTGAATCATAATTATCTGTTTCTTCAACATCTATATTATTTATTTCTAATTCCTTATTTTTTATTTCTTTATTGTCTATTTCTATTTTTTCTTTAAATTGATTTATCTCGTTTAATAATTTTTGTTCTTTATCTTTTTCTTTCTGTCTTTTTTCACACAGATCTTTTAACATTTGTAATTCTTTTTCTAATTCAGCAATCCTACTATTTTTAGTTTCTTCTATTTTTCGTATTTCTTCTGTAGTTTGTTGTTTTATTTTTTCTATTTCCTTTTTTCTATCTATTTCTTCGTTTTCTCTTTCTATTCTTACCATAGCTGTCAATTTATCTTCTAATTTTAATTCTTCTTTTTCTAACATTAAATATAAATGTTCGCCTATTTTCTTATATCTTCTTCCTAAATTAGAAAATACTATTCTTATTTTTAATCCTTCGTGATTTTCATATATTTTTTCGTCTATTATAAATTCTTCTTTGTTCATTTTATTGTAAATAGTTCATGTTGATATATATATTCTAAACTATCTATTTGTGATTCTAAATTTGATATTTCATCTTTTTGTGCATTTATTGAGTTTTTACTAACTCCGGCAAATATATTATAATTTAATCTTTCTATTCTTATTTTTAATTCTTTACGTTTTTCAGATATAGTTTGTTTTAGTTCTTTGTATTTTTGTATTTTATTCATTTTAACCGTATTTATAGTATTTTGACGGATATCTAAATCTAATTTTATCATAATTAGGTGGTATATGTCTCATTCTTCTAGATTTTAAATGGATTATTAATTTTGCTTCAATACTAGATATTAAGGTAATTAGGTAAGCTAATCTTTGTGGGTTTTCTTTTGTTTTATTTAGACTTATATATTCTGAATAATTACTAATTAAAGATTCTTTAATTTTTCTAAAAGCTTCTCTGTTTTTAAATGGTCTTCTCATAATTAATATTGATTAATTATTGTCAAGTAAATCCAATCTAAATTCATAAACACATAAACTCAAACATATATAGTACTTAGATTTTCTTCTACATCTATGTCTCTATAGCTATAATCATTATAATCTATTGTTTTTACAAATTGTTCGAATGGGCTATCTATTTGTATCTTGCGAATACATTTGCAGAATTTGATGAAGGTTTGAATTGTTGGACAATTTTTAGTGCAGGTCCAAATGGTGCTATTTATCGAAACATGGCAAAGAAAAATTTTCATATAGGATATGATCTTGTGAATCACAAAATCTCTTTCTTGCCTACTGATTGTACTAACCATTGATAATTTTGGATTTTAATTTCATGTTTTAAACTTCCTTATAATATTTTATATTTTGCTTTTTTTAATTTAATAGTGGACTCAAGGTCCTTTTATTTCAATTTAATCGAATCTAGTCAGCCCAAGTACAAATTAATAAAAGGATGACCCAACCCATCCAACCCATCCCAGATGCCAAGTTGATTCTTAGACATTAAGTTTCCTAATTGTCTAACATATTTGTAGCTCCTCCGCATTCTCTATTGCAGATGATATTGAGTTCCTTTCCCTTTAATCTTTAGCTCGAGCTCCTACTGTTGTGGGTGCTGAATTTCCTTCACTCTGTGTTGTCGTCTTACTTTTTGCTCTTGCAGAAGTAAGTGATTTCCTTTTTTCTTCATTTATTTCTCTTTATTATCACTGATCCATTGCCTTTTAGGTGTGTGTTCTGGTGGATATCCTTGAGTTGTGAAGCAACTCATAAGAGAGCTAGAATAATGTCCCTCGGGTTTGTAGAGCTAAGTAAGTATTATGATGTTGGTCCTTTTCCTTTTTTCCTACTCACTTGCTAACTGCTGATTCTTTTGTAGTAGAAGTAGAAGTGAAGAAAAACAAATTGCCCCCGACCTCCGTTTTCTCTTAGCTAAGAGCATGTAATAGTTGTGAGATAGTGTGATCTTTCTTAATCCCCTCCCCATGCTTAGTTATGTGTGTTACTTATCTTCCTTGTTTTCACTCTTATTGCTGGGATCTGCTGCTTATCTATGTTTATAATCTTTCTTCTTGTGCTTGGTAGCTGATTGAACTCATCACATTGAATGCTTTTTTTATGTTCGATAGCTATGTTTTCCATGAAATCTGCTAGCTGATTAGCCTCTCTGTATATGTGACTTATGTGAATGCTTAGCTTCATATTTAGCTCTCTGATTTTCTCAATGATTTCCTTTAGTGTACATGGGATTTTCCACTCTCTCCTAATCATCCTTTTTATACCAAGGGAGTCCGTCTCTAATTGTATTTGCCTTTAATTATGACTGAGACAGTAAGAGATAGCCTTTAAAATTGCTATAGCTTCAGCTTCTATGCTTGTTGTAATTCCCACTGTTTGAGCTTCTGCATACATCAAATTCCCTTCACTGTTTCTAATGCAAAAACCATAAGAACTCAGACCTGGGTTTCCTTTGCTAGCTCCATCCGTGTTGCATTTTATCCAGCCTTCCTCGGGTTTATTCCATTTCACTATAAGATAGTGATGTCTTAGTCTATAAGCCTTTAGAACTTCAAACATTCCTTGCAGGTGATATGGAATGTCTTTTATCCATGGAAATCTACTCTTGACAAGATAGAATACATTCTTCAGAAGTTGGTATTTCATCTTGTCTAAAGTAATTTCCTTTTCGTGTCTTCTTGTATTCCTTCGCTTCCATAGCTCTCTCATTAGCATTTATGGAATTTCTTGAATAATATTTCTCTCTTTTAGGTTTTCTTTATGATTCCACAAAGTTTGGATTGTTTGTTAAAGAGTGAGACCATCTATGAGAATACCTGCACAACAAGCAAACTGCTTTCATAGCTGTTGAGCTATGGGAGCTATTAGTAATAAATGCATCATGGTTTCTTGCTTCCCCTCTTCAAAACAATGGTACTTGGATGCCATTTGAATGTGCATCCTTTTAAGATTATCATCTGTGGCAATCCATTGTATCCATACCCTCCATAATAAAAAATCAATCTTAAAAGGAATACCCTTAATCCAAATGTTCCTTACCCAAATGAATTCCTCCTTTTTGTGTCTCATGATACGAAAGGCTGAACTGACCGTGAATTCCCCTTTGGAATTTCCCATCCACCATATCTCCCTTCCTAATTGAGGTTTTATTCTCTCTACTATGTGTTCAATTAAATGTTGTGGGAGAAATATGCTGAGCTTTTCCACATTCCATACCCCATTCTGAATAAATTCTTTCACTTCCATTTCTTCCTCTCCCTCATCCCGCTCTACCACGTAATAAAGTGCCCCCAACTTTTTCCAGTTATTAAACCAGAAATTGGAGTTTCCCGCCTTTAGCTACCACCATAGTTTATGTTCTACTTCCTCTCTTATCTCTATCATCTTTTTCCAAACATGAGAAGGGCTTGCAGCTTTTGTAATTACTGGATGAAGCTTCTTACAATATTTGTTTCTCATGTAAGAATCCCACAGTGAATTAGTTGAAACTCTAAACCTCTACCAAATTTTAGTAAAAAGTGCTTTAGAAACATCATGAAGGGATCTAAAACCAAGACCTCCCTTTTCTTTTGGATAACACATATCTTCCCAGGCAACCCAATGTCTTCTCTTCATTCCTTTGGAACCTCCTTAAAAGAACTTTGCAAATATTTGATGAAGTTGATCAATCACTCTTTTAGGTGGGTTCATGGCTGCTAGAATATAGACTGGCATGGACTGTAGAACATGGTTAATAAGGACGAATGATTCTACCACATTAGAATCCTCTTTGTTACCTTTCTAAAGAGGTCATCATAATGATTCTTGTTCTTCCTTCCATAGAAAACCGAATAACCTATATATGTAAATGGGATATTTCCTTGTCTTATACCTGTCAATCTTCTTAATCTTATTGCCACAATCAACAGTGTCTTATCATGCAAATAGAAGAAACTTTTATTTTTATTGATGAGTTGCCCTGAGATAATCTCATAATTTTTAAGTACCTCCATCATCTTCTAAATAGACACCTTGTCTCCAGAATAGAAAAGGATAGTATTATCTTCATAGGAGAGATGATTAATTTTGGGACTTCATTTAGGTAATCCATATCATTTAAATTGCTCATCTTGTAGTAGTCTATTAAGGCCTCTGGATAACATTTCTGCTGCAATAATGAATATGGTAGGTGATAGGGGATCCCCTTGTTTAACTCTCCTTGAAGATTGAAAGAAACAATGAGAATGCCCATTTATCTACACTGAATACCAGTTGTTGGAAATTAGCCTCCAAGCCATATCAATAATCATTTTAGAGAATTCAAACTTCCTTAACACCTTAGTGAGAAAAATCCAAGACACCCTGTCATATGCCTTTGTCATGTACAGCTTTACCACCACGTTGATGTTCTTATTTCTTATGTAGATATCTCTTATGCTTTCCTGAGCTAGCAGAACATTTTTCGTAATACTTCTCTATCTCACAAATCCATCCTGATTTTGTGAAATAATATTAGGTAGTACCTCCGCAATTCTTTCATGTATCACCTTGGAAATAATCTTGGTAGTGAAGGTTCTTAAGATAATTGGTCTAACATATGAGAATTCCTTCACTATTTACCTTTTTGGTAATAAAACCAAATTGGTATGAGTAATGTATTTGTGAAGCTCATGCCCACAGAAAAAAGCTCTAACCAACTTGGTGATATCATCTCCAATAATGCCTCAGCAGATCTAAAAAAATACTTCCGAAAAACCATCTAGGCTGCATGCACTATCACCATTGAGTTTAAAAACCACTGTCTTCACCTCATCCTTGTCTAGGAGATCTGTCATGCTCTCATTTTGTTCATTCGAGATCAGCTTTGGTATACACCACAATCCCTCCCACTCTTGAATCCATCTTTCTTCTGAAAATTGCTCTTTGAAAAATTCCACTGCCTCCTCTCCTATCTACTGATTTTTATGGATCATGTTCCCTTGCCTATCATTAATCTCTACTATGTGCAATTTTTTCCATCTCCCTTTTACATAAGAATGGAAAAACTTTGTATTTTTATCCCCTTCTAAGAACCACTTCATCCTGGCTTTTTGTTTCTAGAATTCTATTTCATTTTTCATCCATCTTTTCAACTCTGCATCTTCTTTATGAAGTTGAGCCCTATTATCTGTTGTAGGATGAATTTCAAACTGAGCTTCTTTGGCTTTTATCACATCTTCTAATGTAGTAATATGTTGGAAAATGTTTCCAAAAGTTGCCCTGCTCCACTCTGATAAAGCCTTCTTCACATTCTTTGTCTTTGCTTGAAACTCAATGAAAGGACTCCCAATAAAATTCACTTTCCAATTTTGCATGGCTATCTCCTTGAATTGTGCATGTTTCATCTAGAAGTTCAAAAATCGAAAAGGTTTCATGAACTGTTTCTCTTCTATGTTACACACTAGATGAAGAGGAGCATGATCCGAACCTTGTCTAATTAGATGATGAACTTCCGTGGATGGAAAAACATTCATAAACTCTTGATTTACCATTACCCGATCGAGTCTTTTAAAAATACGCTCTCCTTTAATTCTCCCATTCCACCGAGTGTAATTGCTATCAAAGTAGCTTATTTCATTCAACGAATAATTGTTGATACAAAGAGCAAAATCTGTTGCTTCACTCTGGGTAAATGGTAGTCCTCCACATTTCTCAATTTTTGTAAGAATAACATTCAAGTCACCCCCTATAATCCATGGCATATGATGATTATCCGCAATGTATTCCATCTCTTCCCACAACTCTAGTCTCTCCAACGTACTACATCTGGTATAGATGGTAGTGAAGAAGAACTCTCTGTTGTCTTTTTAGACCATTACTATAATTTGTTGCATTGTATCTAACACTATTTGAGCATTCCAACCTTCCTTCAAGAAAATCCAATTTTTTGAAGAAAAATTGGCTACTTCATTTGTGAATCCCAACCTTGATTTATAATGCTCTATTTTATGAGGCCCTTGAAAAGGTTCCATGAGGGCAATAAATGAGTAATTATTTCTCCTGTTAAGCTCTCTTAACCTCTCAAAAGAATTTTGAGTTTCAATAGATCTTATGTTCCAAAATAAAACTTTACTTATCATTGATTACTTGTGGAAATCTTATCTGTGCTCCTTGTTCTGACCTGAAGAGGTATCGTTGATTTCCCTTTCTTTGTTCCTTTTTTCAAGCAATTAATTTTCCTTGGGGAGAGATCTCCTGCCCTACTGACTTGTTTAATGTTACTCTCAATGCAGGCATCCTCCTCATACTCCTTTCTGTTATTTATTTGCTGCTCACTTTCTTCCACCAATTCTTGTGAGTCTAGTAAAGGAATGTCATTACGAATATTTCCTACTGCATTGTTTCTTCTTTCTGAAACATGCTGCCTGTTGTCTTGCTCATGTTCAGTGTGTGCTTGATGTGGATTTTCACGAATTTTTGATTTTGATGCTGCGTTCATTACATTTAATTCATCGCCCTTCCTTGAATCAGTTTGACTACTTCCTTGTTCCTTGTTTATTTGACCATTAAATTCCACTTGGAAATTTGTATCATTATCCCTTTTATCTATCATTGCCTCTTTCCCCTCTTCTGCATTTTGAGTTTGTGGCTTGTCCTCTTTGTCTGCTATCTTCTTTGATTGCTTTTTGTTTTTCTCCGTCCTGCTTTGATTATTGTGACCTTTATTTTTAAACTGCTCTGTATGTTCTAACGTGTCAAATTAATTTCCGGTGTTGACCCCTACTCTATTTCATCTTGTTTCCTACTTCCTATTATTGAAGTTATTCCATTTGTTTCCATCTTTTTTCAAATTTTGTACTCTGAATTCATCCACATTCTTGTTCTCCAGTCCTCCTTCCCCATCCTTCATTGATTCCTGCTTCTTCTCCTGGGTATCATTTGTCATCTTTGTGTTAGCCTCCTCCTTCTTCTTTTTGTTGTCCTCCTGTTTCTTCGGATATAACTCTGGATGTTCCACAAAACACTGTTGTTCATTATGGCCCTGAATCATACACGTTTTACAGTAGGGAATGTAGTCATATTTGATTCTAATCCACTTTTCTGTGACTTCTTCATCTTATTTTTTAACTCCTATGTTAATGCATTTTGGGAATTCTCCCAACAAGTCGACCTCTACTTTGACCCTCGCACAACTAGGAAGGGTTTGATTTCTTGTGGCCATATCCACTTGAAGCGACCTTCCCACCGCAGCTGCTAGAGAAAAAACTGTCTCTCTGCCAAAAATATTTGGTGGAAGAGACGGAAAGGAAATCCATGCTATTTCAGTTGTTGTCTCCTCCTTCGGGTTAAACATTGGGTCCCACTTTAAGGTTCTCATTGGGTATGACCAATTACGGTGATTAATGTAAAAAGTCAGTTTTGAAAAAATATGAATGTAATCTTCTATCTGCGACGCCCTAATAAGCACATGTCTATTACTCAATAAACCAATATTGCATTCTCCTTTCAACTCACATTGTTTGGGAATTAATCTTCTCAGATCTTGAACATCCGGTCAACCATACGAGAATTTTCCAATTACTGCATATTGTAAATTCTCATTGACTATCATTTGATCAACTTCTGCTTGTTCCCACGTAATTCTTGGTTCCCCGTGTAAAAATGATTTGGGTTTAAGCGATATAGTTTTTTTGGGTTGTGGTGTAGGTTTTAGTAAAGTTTGGTAAGTAACAGTAGGTAGCTCATTACCAGGTTGTCCCACCCCCAATGGAGGTTGGTCTATGGCTGGAGTGGCCATAGACGTCAAGGATCCAGTGTTATTGACCTTTGGCGGCGATATGTTTTTTCACGAAGAGTATAGATGGTGATTATTTTGTATTATGCTTCATTGCTTCTTGTCAGTAAAATTGAATAGGATTTTCCTTTTCTGCAAATTCATAATGATTCTCAATAATTGTAGAAATTTTTGATTTTTTCTATATTTGAAGGATATTGAAAATCATGATAATTTGATTGGGATTTTCTTTTTTGAATAAAAGAAGAAGGTAATCAAAATAGAAGTGATGCCATGTCAATTGGAATGTATCAAATAGTAATAGTGTTATTGTATATATTCAGGCTGATTTTATGTCCATATTTTAATTTTTTGAATTTGGACTCTTTTAACTTTTTTCCCTAAAATTTCATTTGATGCTCAATTGTAATGCATATAATTGATATTTCAATAATCGCAAAGTCAATAGATTCATTTGATTTAATTTTTTGCCATATTTGGAAATTGACCAACTTTAATTAGAATTAAGTAAAGATAAAATATGATATCACTAAATTTAGGACTTTATTGAAAACAATGGTTCACTATTCAAAACAATTTAATATCATAATATCTGAAGTATTTATATGGCATTATGATATCGAAGACAATAATTCACAATTCAAAATAATTTAATACCATAATTTCCGAAGTATTTATATGGCAATATGATATTGCAATGAGTGAAAATCATTTTCACTCGTCAATTTTACTTTAAATCAAGCCTCCCCTCAACATTGAACAATAATTAAAATTTTCACTTTATTTTATGTAATGTCAATTTTGTCCTTGTTATATCAAATATATTTATGTAATATACCACTTTATATTGTATATATTTTATTTTTTTAACCTATGTATTTAAATTTTTTTATTTAAGTTCATCAATATTATAAGTAGAATAATAATTTTATGGAATTGTCAAAATTCAATGTGATTTTTACGACTGTTATTTTAATATTATATGGATTAAGCGTGTGCATATGTATGTAAATGCATGTGCATATACTTTTGTCTTTCCCGACTCTCTTACTCCATCCGTTTCATATCCGTTTCATATTAATTGGCGCTTCTTGATATGACACATTCGTTATGAAAAATTTAATTAGAGATGTATTTTACTAAACTAACTTTATTGATAATGCTTTGAAACTTTAAGTTTGACTACTACTACTGTATGCAGTTATTTAATTCTAAGGGTAGAAATAAAAAAATATTTAAAATTCTTTTGATTTCATTAATTAGACAAGTAAATTAAAATAATATTTTTAGTATGGCGGTTAAATAATATGAAATGATGAGGATATTCTTTATTATCTATATAAATAAACAAGTTTTAATTGTCATTAATGGAGCATTATATAAATTATAATTTTAAATAATTTAAAACTAAATAAATACAAGATTTAAAAATTTGATCATAATTTAATTAATTATTTTGTATTTTCAGCATCAAAATATATTTGTATAGTTATTATTATCTATTATTTTCACTTGTATAAATTAATATGAGAGCTTTGTTTATTGTTAATAAAATTTGTTTTCTTATTATGCCAATTTACTTCATTATAGAACATCATTAGCTTATATATTTAATTAGTATTTCTTACTTTTTTCACCCAAAAGATAATGTTTATGTTTTATGAAAAGTTTGTTACATGAATTTATAAAATGAAAAAATTATGATTTTAAAGAAGCAAAAAAAGAAGTTGACAATGAAACATTCTAAAGATTTAATTAGGATAAATATAGGAGTTTAATTATTGTTTAAAGTTGAGCAAGAGTTTCAATTTTTAAAGTAAAATTGGGATGAAAAAACGATTTTCACTCTATCACAATTCACAAAGTTTGATCTAAATAACCAAATGAGAAGAAGTAGAAATTAACTGATGAGTGTTTTTAATTAATAAAGGGAAAAACCATTAAAGAGAAAATGATGAAATAGAGTTTGCTAAAAAACAAACTAGTCTATGCAATTATTTCATACTGAGTGATATTTTTTAGAAAAAATTGTTACCAAGGCTAAGCAGCAAAAAAATGCAAGAACTTAATTATTTTTTAGACTACTGTAGGTTCAGTTTCTATTATCTTTGAAGTAAAAAAAATAAATAAAGAACAAGACATAAGCTTTATATTTTTCTTCTACGAATTCAATAACTAAATAATGGTAAGTTGTTATGAAATATAAATAAAGAACAACAAGAATAAACAGAGAGAAGAGAGGAGACTTCTTTATTTCTCTTGGATGAGAGATTGTAAGATTGAGAATACAATGAACAAAACCCCTCTATTTATAGGGGAAAATACTCCTAGTTTCTGACTAAAATACAGATATTTCAAATCCTGATAGATATCAACTAGATCTTGATAGATCCTATCTATGTTCTTGATAGACATTCACTATAATGTAAATACATTTATAACACTCCCCCTTGAATGTCTAGATAGATAATGTGTCTCGTTAAAACCTTACTAGAAAAAATTCAGTGGAAAAAAAATCTAGTGAAGGAAAAAAAGTGCACATCTCTAACAATACACATATAGGCTGCTTCATTAAAAACCTTACAAGAAAAACTCGGTGGGACAAAACCTTGAAAGGAGAAAAGAGTACAACGTGTATTTGCTCCCCGTGATGAGAACATCAATGAACTTTTGCATCCCGATCTTGTACACCATCTTCTTGAAAGTTGCAGTTGGAGGAGACTTGGTGAATAAATCAGCCACATTGTCACTTGAACGAATTCATTCTTTTGTAGCTCATGTATGTAGAAAAACTTTGATGAAGTGTGCTTCGTTCTATTTCCTTTTATGAATCCTTCATTAAGATGTACTATGCATGTTGCATTATCTATGAATAAAACTGTGGGTACATTGTCACATTTCAAACCACATCTTTCTCGAAAGAGATGTATCATGGACCTCAACCATACACATTCTCGGCTAGCTTCATGAATAACTATTATCTCAATATGGTTCGATGGAGTGGCTAGATAAACTGTCTTGCATATCTCCAAGATATGACAGTATCCCCACATGTGAACACATTATATGTTTGAGATCGAGATTTATGTGGGTTAAATAAGTACCCAACATCAGCATAACCAATAAGATCAGGACTGCAATCTTGCTAATAAATTAACCGAAAAGGCTATATTAGGCCTTGTAGTATTTGCAAGATACTTTAGTACATCAATTGTACTAAGATACAGTACTTCATAACCAATTCAATTCGGTGTATTTCTCATGTCAGTAAATAATCTATCGCTTTGAAAACTCTCTAAGAGTTCCAACGATTTTCAAGATATAAGCTTATACAATATAAGAATTATAAATAAGTTTCCCAAAAACTTTTATATGCTTCAAATATTTTGAATCCTTAAACACGTTTTCGTGTAAATTTTGTCAAGAGACAATATTCAACATTTCGTGAGTGACATCTTCAAGTGTCTGGATTGCAAATCAAATAAGTTTTATGCTTACCAATATGCATCCTTTCATGTCACTTGATAAATATTTCTACGTCAGCATGCTTAAATAAACGTAGAATTCGGATCCTCATAATCCTTCACAATATTGCATCAATATTGCATAAAAGATATCATTGATGATATATCATTTTGTATCGGTTTATAATGTGATATAATATTTTGAGATCTCATCACTTCATTATTTTCAGGTACCTAAACCTCTCATAAGGTTTCATGAAGTGTTATGTCGTAGGCTCTTCAAGAACACATTGCCTTCTTATTATGATTATTTGCTCCTTATCCTTTTCAAGGATTATTTCATTTGAAACCAATTGGTCTATCACGATTCATGCATGCATAGATTTTGTCCTTTAGAGAAACCAAATAGGAGCACTTGCATCTTAAATATGAAATGCATTCGGTATTTGACTTGAATTATCTTTTGAATGAGGATCTGATGATAATTCCTAATATACTTCATAGCTGCTTATAATCTCCCCCTTATGTTAGGAAACTAATATACATCCTTCATCTTCTTTGAGAAATCCATCTTTGTGCATCATGGTATATTCTTTAATCGTACACCGCACATTTAAAATATTAGATAAAATAGTTGGTTCCTGACCTTGAACCAATTGAGGGGGAAGAAATAATCATAATTTATTGGTCTAATGTATACAAGGAATATTGTATGTAACATATCATATTTCAGACCAATACATGAAGTTTTGTTCTCATTAGCAATAGTTTAGCTATTTATCGAAGGTATTAAATGCCAAACAATAATCATCAAGATAAATTATCTTGATTACACAATCTGAAAGTTATGCTCTTAACTCAATTTTATTGAGCAAGCAACTTTATGAACGTCAAACTGCAGGTTGGCGATAAACGTACAAGTGATCATCTTATATCAATGCATCTTAATAGATCACATGACAGGTGAACGGGCCCATATTCACCTTTTATAATTTTCAGATTTTGAGGGATACAATCCCAAAATTAGTTGATCCAACCAACTTATCATGAGAACAAGCGACATAAACAATTCTTGAAGAATCTTTTCATTCTTCAATACATGTCTAATACTCAATGTGTACATCTTCGAGATGTTACAATCATTCATGTCAACTTATGAATTTTTATACTAGTAAACTCCAAATTTACCATGACATGTGTTTTTCATTTTAGTAAATTTCAAATTTACTATGACATGAATAGATTTCTGATTTGCTACTTCAGAAGTAGATTTCAAAATAATTCTTCTCAGTTATTCTGTCTCTTTCGGAGGTGAGTTGTGATACCACTACAATCAAGTGCACATTTGCATTAATAAGCTTCTCAATCCCTAGGAATAATGAAATATAATCGTGCCTTAAGCTTATAAAATTATGATAGCTTATAACCTCTTTCATGATATTGCTACGTCAGGAGCAAAGAGCAAATCGAGGCATACATATTAATGTAGAGAATTTTTTTCTCTAACATATCTTATAGTCATAATAAGCATGTGAAAATATTATCACTTTTGATGATTATTATCATATTGTTCCTCCACGTCTATATCTGTGCATTCAATCATTTGTCTTCTTTCAGACATATTATGCAGCACTGCTACCACATACACCTCAAGAATGAAGTAAGTTGTCATATTTCAGACTTATCATATATTGCTACCACATTCACTTTATGGAATGGAGCATATTCAATGGGTTGAATTTCATGACTCTTCACCAAATACCCATTATTTTGCCTTAGCCATCATAATATCATCAATATGGTGAATTGAGATTCAAACTCAATGTCTTATCCATATAAAGGCGTCTTAGGCATAAATTGATGGGGCTTAAACCCAACATCTTCATCATGGTGCGTTGACACTCAAACATAAGTGTAATTTCAAGATGTTATAGAAAGACTTTCCTGCCGAACATCATCCCTGAAACTTAATCATCATATTAGTAGCAATTTTCATGTATAGATGCTAGTATTAACTGAAACAGTACACATGATTAAAAGCAATATTTATCATAAACAATACTACTTAAGGATATTAGAAGAAATTCCTTTTATTTTCAATAATGTTGCTTTTAATATAAGATACAACAACATCAACAAATCCAGTGTATTCCCACATAATGGGATCTAAGGAGGGTGAAATATATGTAGTCCATACCACTACCTCCGGAGAAGTAGAGAGGCTATTTTCAGTAGACCTCCGGCTCAAGACAAAGAATTAATTATGATTACATAGTTAAATAAATAGTCCCTCATAACATATGCTCAATTTACAAGATAATGAAAATTTTGTAGATTTTTCAACCCTTGGTTGATGACTAAAGAACTGATTTCATATTCCAGAATGTACTAATAATAATTGGACATATTATCTGGCCACTTGCAAGCACAGTTTCCTTATTGATTAAAGATAAAAATTCGAGCATCATAACAATAAACCATCAACATTCAACAATTTAGACTACTTATTTGGCTAAATAAACCATCAGCATTATACAAATTAGATTCCTTATTTGGCCATCTTCTTAAATATGTAAGATTAAGCATATCATAGGACTGATTATTGCGGTGTTTGCTTTTCCCCCTAAAATATGCCCCACTCTTGGAAAAGTTGGTTCTCTTAACTGATTCTACTTCACACTCCTCTTGATATTTGGTAGCCACAACAACAATAAATATGCTAGTATTAAAGAGCAGGATAACATTCATTTAAATAAAGAGTCCAACTCCAGGCAAGACTTTATTCAATGCAAAAAGGGGACTACTAGACATGTAAAAGTGTTTCTATTTTGATGTTTCTATTGTTGGCACTTTGGTTTAGACCAAAGGCAACAAAGAAGGTTGAAAAAGTAATGATCTAACCTAGTTAGCAGGAGTAACAAGATCACAGATTATTTAGATCAAAAACTACATAGATATAGTAGTAAAGTAAAAGAAATAGACGAACACTAAAAAAAAACTGAAACATGCTTTGAATCAATCAAGACACTTCCAATAAAAGCATAAGGAAGAATGCAATACCTCTTCCTTGTTACCCCATTCATCGTAACAGACATAATAGCCATTTGGAGTATGCGTATGAATGGTGGCATTATATAGTAGTAAGATAAACTATATAACATCCATGTAATAACTAATAAGCAACACAAATTAACTAGCATTTATACCTCTTGCAGTATAGATTCCTTCGACACAAAGCAACACAAATTCCTTGTGTGTTAACTAATGAAACAAACACTAACTTTTGTAATAATGTATATATTAATGGATGTATTTGGGGAGGATCTGCACAACCGTGTCATACCATACCATAAGCTTACAGACGTGTCATACCATACGAAGAAGCTTATGTCTCAATTAGTTAGAGACTCGTGCTGATAATATAAATAAAGAACAACAAGAATAAAGAGAGAAGAGAGGAGACTTCTTTATTTCTCTTGATGAGACATCGTAAGATTGAGAATACAATGAACAAAACTCCTCTATTTATAAGGAAAAATACTCCTAGTTTCGGACTAAAATACAGATACTTCAAATCCTGATAGATATCAACTTAATATTGATAGATCTTATCTATATTCTTAATAGACATTCTCTATAATGTAAATACATTTATAACATAAGTATAATTCTTTGCTTGAAAGTGGCTCGTGGAAATTAAGGTTTGATGATACTAAAATCAAAGTTCTTGATTTAGTGGGAGGAAAGACATCATTATTTTTTTGTTAAGAACTTATAGTAGTTTGACTCATTCTATACTAGCAATAGACGTAAAGTCCTTGGAAAACCCTTTTATTTTAACGTTCTGAACGTATTTATCAAGGTGCATAATCACCAATTCTTTTAAATGTACATACAATTTACATAAATTCCTTGATCTTTATCAATAATTATATCTTATTTCATTTTTTATTAAAACTCTAGGAAGTTTTATATTTTCAATTTTTTCACATACATTTTTTATAAAGAGATACATAACTTTTGATACGTTTTTTGAAACTGAATAATCGCGCTAAAAAAGAAAAATAACGTATATTTACTTAAATTAGGAGTAAATCACGCTTCTTAACCTTAAATTAACAGTTATATCCCATAAATTCATAATCAATTATTATGTTGATTTTTAGACCATCCTTCCACTCATTCACGTTTCATTAACATTCATCTGCTCTCTTTTTTTTTTTCTTTTTTTTTCAACAACTGTCAGTGAATATCTCAATCTTCTTACGAAATTTCGATGTTTGGGTTACTGACATCAAGTATGAAGGATATAAGAGTGGTGACATTGTAGCCGGAGAACATATAATATATGAAAAGTTGATTTTGGCCATTGCTGCAGAACTTGAAATCGATGAAACAAGGAAAAAATTGAAGACCGATACATTGCTGATGAAAACTCATCTCCCTTGCTGGTTCGTAATGATATGGGTTTAAAGTTATACATAGAGGTTAAAAAAAGTGTGTTCAAATTTGGGATGTATCCACTGTGCATCAATACCATTGATAAAGATGAAAAAGAGATGTTGTTTGAGGATGAAAGTGGTGCAATTATGTGCTTGCAAGATATGGATAAGGACGTACTAGCATTATCTCTTGTTCAATCATAGTTTTTGGAGATTTCGTCTTTGGTTGACATTAATGTGTATGACATAATATCCAATTGCAAAATTCAGTTGTTAAGGTTGGCGGCCAAATTTACAGAGACAAAAACCACTTGTATCTTTAATGTCAAAGTATGCCATTGAGCATTCTTTCGACTTTAAAGCCAAAAGATCGGACAAATAAAGGTATGATCCTAATCCTGATGTAGAAAATCATTTTTGCTTTTACCTCCCAAGTTGCTCCCTCAATTAATTGGTTTCTCCATAGGACATTCACTGAATTGACTTCTTTCTTCCTTAACTTACAAACCTACTGGTAAAGTATCTCAATTAAGACCTCTTCACAAGAGAGACCAACTTTCATATCAACAATCTTTAAAGGAACAACCAATGATGAATCACCAATACATTTCTTCAACATGAAACATGAAAAATTGAATGCACCGATGCTAACTCTGCATGCAATTCTAAATCATTGACCACATTGTCATTATGACTCAAAATCCTATAAGGTTTAACATTAACTATATTTGAAATCAACTATGGAGGGGCATACTTTATCTCGGCGTACATTAGTTAGGTTTGCTAACGTTCACTGACGACGAAAAATACCATGCCCAAATGTCGAAACACCGACAAACATACCGTGTCAGACAAGATGATAACCCTAGAGGAGGGCTTGATCTCACACCTACGCTCGCTCACTTTTGGTAGATTTATTCCGCCACAGATCCAATCAATTTTGGAAGCAAAAGATGAGGGTCAATCGAACTCGAATTCACAAATATCACTTCACTTACAATCCTTTGGTGTACCGACAACGGCAAAGACAGCTAGACGATTAAAATTTTTAGAAGCTGGAATAACCCAACCAAATCTGGCAAACAACACTTAGATTATCGAGAACAGAGCTGGACAAAGGGGTAAGGTATTGTCCTATGTTCCACCGTGCACTAAACAGGGGAAAGTATTTATCAACATTGAGATGGATGACCTGAAGGAACAAGAGGAATATTGGAAGATGAACGTTATTAGGTATGTCATCGGTGACACACCTGATTTGAAAACAATGGAAATCTACATCTCACATACTTGGCATTTTGCTCAGAAACCTCAAATATTACAAAATGATGAGGCGTACTTCATTTTTTGATTAGAGATGATGGGCGATTATGAATAGGTAAAGCAAGCAGGCCCATACACTTTCCACAACAAGCCATTTGTGATCCATGACTGGGAGGTAAACTTCATATTCTACCCCGACTGCATTACAAATTCCGTTATAGGTAACCTTTCCTAGGCTACCTGTGGGATATTGGTCGAGTGAAGCACTAAGCAAAGTTACAAGTACAGTAGGGAGGCCCCTATACGCAGACCTATTCATAGCCAATATGAATCATATCTTTTATGCTAGAATTCTGATTAAAGTGGATGTTGCCCAGCCACTTTTAAATACTATTGAACTAATCACCCCTGCTGGTAGCTTCCAACAAGATGTAGAATATGATTGGAGGCCCAAGTTTTGTGTAGATTGCTTGAAATTTGGACATAATACCAAAAACTGTTGGAGGAAGAAAGATACCATGGAGGAGTAATGGTTCCAGGCAGTGAAAAAGAGGCGTAGAAGACGTAAGAAAACTAAGACAAAGGTGCCAGTTGTGAGAAAAGAATGGACAACAAAAGCTGCACCCCTAGATGAGGAAGGAGTCCATAAGAATCAAAAGGGTAAAGAGGTAATTGACACACAAAAAATTGAGGATATTCGAATACATCCTCTTAGGGTGAATACGGTGAATAAAGCAACAACTAGTACATCAAAAAACAGGTTTGCTATCTTATAAAACATAGATACTAGACCTGCTGAGGCTACGAAGGTGTAACAAAAACCTCCATGATAGTCTCAACCCGGAACATAAGAGGGATGAATCAACCATCAAAATAGAAAGATATGAAACTGTTTCTGCAGAAGAATAAGGTTGAGGTTATGGGTATCCTGGAAACAAGGGTCAAAGAAAATAAAGCATAAGGAATTATAAGAAAGATTGCTAGTGGATGAAACTACTGCTGCAACTATCCTATGGCATACAATGGTAAGGTATGGATAATTTGGAACACAAATGTCAAAGTTCAGGTTGAGATGCTACATGAACAGTTCATACATTGCAAAGTAGAAATCCTGAGAAGTAATTTTCAGACTTACCTTGCCATAGTATATGCTTAGAATAAAGGTCAAAAAAGAGAAATATTGTGGCATGAATTGGTCTAGTTGGGGAGTAACATGCAGAGAACTGGTTGATTTATGGAGATTTCAATAATGTCTTAACAACTGAAGATATGATTGGTTCTCCTGTTCTCCTACATGAAGCTGATAAGTTTGAAACCTACATTAATACTCTTGGACTCATAACACTCAAATCTAAAGGTTGTTACTATACTTTTAGTAATAGATAGGAAGATGACAGTCGAGTATACTCCAAAATAGACTGGGCATTTGGATACTCGCAGTGGCTAGCTAAATATGGGCATATTGAGGCAGAGTCCTTGCCTGCAGGAGTATCAGACCACTCTCAACAAGCTATATCAAATGGACGTAAGAACCGCCTTCTTACATGGTTTTATTCATGAAGAAGTTTTTGTAAAACAACCCACAGGGTTTGAAAAACCATCGTATCCAAACCATTTTTCAAATTATCAAAAGCATTCTACGGCCTCAAACAAGCTACAAAGGCTTGGTATGAGAGATTGAGTACTTTCTCAATAAGTAACAATTTTCAAAGGAGTAAAATTGATACAACTCTGTTCATCAAGAATCTTGATTCATTTATTCTTATTGTGCAAATTTACGTTGATGATATCTTTTTTGGTATTTCTAATATCTCTCTGTGTGAGAATTTTGCTAACTTGATGAAAGGAGAATTCGAAATGAGTATTATGGGTGAGCTCTCATTCTTCTTGGGATTACAAATCAAACAAACTCCCAAAGGCAAGTTCATTAATCAAGCCAAGTACACGAAGGAACTCATCAAAAAATTTGGTATGGAAAAAAGAAAGAATATGAAACTCCAATGAGTCCATCCACAATCCTTGATTCAAACTCGTTAGGTAAGGATATTTATGAGAAAATGTATAGGAGAATGCTAGGATCACTACTCTAACTGCCATTCCACCAGATATCATATTCATTGATTGTAAGTGTGCCAGGTTCGAGTCAACTCCCAAAATATCTCATCTGACTACCGTTAAAAGAATTATCTGATACCTTATAGGAACTCAAGACATTGGACTATGGTACCCTTGCTCTTCTCATTTTGACTTAATTTGATATTCAGACATTGACTTTGCAGGTGATAAAAGTGATAGATAAAGCACTAGTAGAACATGTCAAACTCTTGGTGATGCCCTGATTCATGACACAACAAAAAGCAAACTTCAGTTGTACTTTCAACAATTGAAAACAAGTAAATAGCTGTTGGAAGTTGTGGTACTCAAATTTTATGGATTATGTATCAACTACTTTATTTTAGTTTGTCTTTTAAATCTATCCCCATTATGTGCGATAACACCAACACTATTAGTCTATCTAAATATACTGTGCATCATTCTTGGGAAAAATATATTGATATCAAGCATCATTTTATTCGTGATCATGTAGAAAATGGTGATTTTTTGTTAACATTTGTTGATTACGAAAATCAACTGGCAGATATTTTTACAAAACCCCTGTTAGAAGAAAGATTTTGTTACCTTAGAAAAAGACTTGGTATTCTTAGCATTAATGACTTATGATCTTTATTTTTGGAAAATACTTTTTGTTCTAATTTTATTGTTTTGTTAAAAAAAATTCAAAGGGAAGTCATCATTACCCTCACCATTTTTATGCCTCTTTTGCCACCTCTGCACCCCTTTTACCTTCCCAACACTCCTTCGACTTCCACTCTTTCACTTAAATTAGTTACCCTTTCCTTTAAACCTCTTTGGCTTCCCCTCATCTATCTTTTCCAATAGTCCCTTCCCTTACACCTCTTCGGCTTCCCCTCATCTATCTTTTCTAACAGTTGCATGCTTCCCCCACTCCTCCTCTAGTTCTCTTAATCGTCCTTTCTTCTCCATATCTTCCTCCTTTAAAATTTACTTTATCCTCTCTCCTATGACCAGAACCCATTTAATGTCGACCATGTCCAAATCTCTTCCCAAATCCCTCCCGAACTACCTCATTCTACTCGTTGAGTCATTGGATGAGTCCTAAATAGACTCTCAATCAACTATTTTCAAGAGACGTCGTCTTAATCCCTATCCAGCCCCCTCCACCAATAAACCTCTTTAATACCCCAAATATTTCTAGCTCAGTCCAACCCTTAGTACGTACTTGTAGCACTTAGAATCTGAATGATAAAGTTAAGAGTTGAGGGACTTAGTTATTTTGACTCCCTTCAAACTTCAAAGATTTCTAAATTGACCTTGCGGGCTCTGAGACAATGGTTTTTGAGTTAAATTATATTCAGGAATAAAAATAGCATGTCTCAGGTAAGTTTTGGGGTTTTTAAATGAGGATTGGACCATATTCGAAATTGGCAAAACAGTTGCTCATTGTGATTAGGCCGCGTCGTGGTGAGTATCGCGATGAGGAGGCCACCACATTGTGGTGGAGGCCAAATCGGCATTTGTCAATTTCCAAAGGGTTACCACGATTTTACCGCATAATGGTAACCCCAAAACAACAGTTTCCGCAATCCAGTGAGTCACTGTGATTCCACCGCGTCATGGTGGGTATCGTGATAATCCTCTTACATCATCATGGTGAGGCCTTAATCGGCTTTCCAATTGCGGGATTTTAAATCCAAAGGGTAATTTTGTCTTTTATCAAGACCCCAAATCGTATAAACAGAAGATTTAGCATAATATTAAGCAAAATATGCTCATTGTTCATCAAATTCCTCTCAATTAAAACCCTAGGCTTCAACCTTGAACTTCAAGAATCCTTAATATTTCACCATTCTCTTCCAAATTAGTTCGATATAGGGATCCAAGATTCAAGTCTTAGCATCTAGTTCATCAATTGAGGTATGTAGGGTTATAAACAAGGACAATCCTTTTGTCCTTGTGCCCAAAACTTACTTTAATTCAATTTTTTACTGAATTTTATATGATTTCCCATGAAATTCAAGTTAGGGTTTATACCCATTATCATTATTTACAAGCTTATGAGATTTCCAGTGATTTAGAAGTTGAATTACATGATTATGTTCATATTTTCATGCATATTGCAAAAATTTCTAGACATTGAATTATTTTATCAATGTTTACATTATCAAGCATGAACATTATGATATTTTAACATGAGTTTGATGCATGGGTCACTAAGCCCTAACTAAAGATTGCTATTTCAAGATTTGATTGTTCTATAAGCATCCTATGACAAGATTTCTTTGAGATTGTTGTTAAAGATTTGACCTTTCTTTTGGTCTTAGAATAGATATGAAATCCATTTTACAGATTCAGAGTACAGATTTAGCTTTACAAATATACAGTTGGTTTTCATTATAAACCATTATACTGTTTTAAAAGTGGATTTCCATCAAAATAAGCATACAAATTTAATAGTAGTAGTATTTAGCACCGAGATGGGTACGTTACTACGGTTTCATACCATAGAACTACATGACAACATAGGATTTAGATTGTTCCCACTTCTATGTGGATGATAGATATGTGATCACTTACATAGGTTATACTTCCTGGAAAAAGTATGACTCCTCTCTCCAAAGTGAGGATTTCTCCTTAGGAGGACAAGAACATTGGAATCCATGGATGCTCACATGGTTTATATTTGTTAGAAGAACCTCCCATGCAGAATAATTTTTCAAATTTCTAAACCCCTAAGATAAAGTATTTTCTCTAAAGATTTAAAGTTCTTGAATTTAAAATATAGCTTAAAGAAAAGGACTGTTTTAGAAACTAATTGTAAAGTCTCACAGATTTACACGGATATTGCCTTACATAATTCTTCAGATACAGACTTATAGATTTCACTTAGCCTATATTATTTTAGAATACGAAAAGAATACAAATTTCAAAACTAAGTTTTGTGACTCACAAGATTTACATTATATGCTTTACTATTCATGATTTATGATCTTCAGATTTAAGATTTCTCAAGCCTATGTGAGTTATTTACGTTTCGAATGCATAATTTTATAACTTGTGATGCTATTGAAGTATTGTTTGACTTATTGCATTCTCCCCATATGCTCAGTACATTCGCAAAGTACTGACCTATATATACATCTATGTGCTACATTATCTCATAATATAGGTTCAAGTGCTCAGTCTCAGCAGCGTGAGTGATTTTTGAGTGTTTCATCTACATTTATGCAGTTGGTGAGTCCTCATATTTTAGGGACTTATCTATTCAGATTTCCAATTTATTAGTTGATGATTCAATATTCATTTCAAATAGTTTGAGTCCGCTTGGGCCTGTCCTAGTGACTCTCTAGATTCAGTCAGTAGAGGCTTGTTGAACTACTAGATTCAGTTTTAGTAGAGGCTTGTCGAACTACTAGATTCAGTTTTAGATATTAGCTGTAGTATTCAAATTTTCAGTATTTGCTTTGTCAAACTGATGAGATTAGTATTTTCAGATATTCTCAGATAATTCAGATAGTTTTCTGCATTTATTTTGATCTTACATTCATATTCCCCTATTTGAGATTCAGATTTAGTAGAAGGTAACCAGGGTTAGATCAGGACTACTTGTAGTTCAGAGCACCGTGTGGCATCTCGAAAATTAGATTTTGGGGCATTACAAATATGGTATCAGAGCCTAAGGTTTAGAAATTTCTAGGGATTTATACAAGTCACGTTATGTGGAGTCTTGATCATCGGTGTGAAGCATGCCACATCTATGAGCAAGAGACTATGAAGCGTTTAAGGAAATCATCTTTTTTTTCATGATCAATCATGCATTCAGTGTCTCTATCTGCTTCTAACTCATGATTTCACGTGACAAAAAATGCCTCCTTATCGGGCTAATGCAAGCAGAAATAATAACCAACCACCTCAGCCAACAGATCCTTTGAATGAGAATGTGTCATATGCAAAGTTTTAGGCTGCCTTTTAGGGGCTAGCCCAAGTTGTAATGGCTAATGCTCAGGGCAACCGTCAGGATGCAGTCCCACTTCAGTAAAATAGGGACTTAGACACATCCAAAATTTGATATTTTATGAGAATGAACCCATAGAAATTCTTTAGGTCGAGGGCAGGTGAGGACTTACAGTTTTATCTAGATGAGGTAAAGAAAATCACCTAGATTATGCATGTTTCTGAAGGTTAGAGTGTAGAGTTGGTATCCTATAGGCTGAAGGATGTTGCATCTGATTGGGTAGTGATGTGGAAGAAAAGTAGAGGGGAGAATGCAACTCCCATATCATGTCAAGTATTTTCGAATGTATTTCTAGATAAGTTCTTCCCATGTGAGATAAGGGAAGAAAATATAAATGATCTTATGAACCTGAGGCAAGGCTCAATGAAAGTGAAGAATTATTGCCTCAAGTTCCACCAGTTGTCTAAGTATGCCCCGGATCAGATGGCTGACCCTAGGTTAAGCATGAGTAAGTTTGTGACAGGTGTATCTGGGTTGGTAGTTAAGAAGTATAAGACTGTTATGCTTATTGGGGACATGGATCTTGCTAGGTTGATGATTCATGTCCAATAGATAGAGGCAGATAAGTTGAAGGGTAGAGAGAGGGGAAATAAGATGGTTAGAATAGGGAAGTTCGATTATGGTCAAAATAGATCTAGAGGAGAAAATCATTCACAGTTATAGAATCGACCACCTATGCCTGCATCTTCTTTGGCCAGTGCTCCTGCACCCAGGAATAGATCAGAGCAGTGGGGTTGTAGCGCCTCGAGTCTGTACCCCAGACGCTACACGGTGCTCATAATCCCAAAGGACCACAAGCTGACCCATGACTGATACCTGCTACATTAACTGAATGATAATACTATAATATGCAAAAATTAGGTGGAAAACATGCCATAAGGTTCAATACTATAATAAAACTGAATACGATATAAAACCACCAAAACTGAAATATCTGTCTGAAAATACTCTATTCTGGAAAGCCTCTAAACTATTTGAACTGTGGAGTTGATGGGACAAGCCCCCAACTAACTTCGACTACTGAAAATAGACTGAAATGCTAAAAACAATCATGTCCTCGAACTATCAGGACTTACTACTAACTTTATCTGCTAAGAATCTGAGCTACTAAGGGTGCTTTGGAGCCCGTGCATCTGAACCTATGATATAAGACATCATAGAGCAAAATAAAAGCATACGTCAGTACTTTGAATATACTGGTATGCTTAGTGAGGTAGGCTAAAATGCGTGGGTTGATATGCATGAACAATGCTAACTGAATAAATTGAGTATGACTGAATGAGAGTACATGCATGAATACATAGACTGTTACTGAGATCATGATAATACTGAATACTAAGTCTGAATACTGATTCACTGATATTTGAGTTTATTGATACTGTATTACTGATAACTGAATGACCGTATCTGACAGTCCTGAATCTATGGAACTGTAATGAGTTTCATACTGAACTGAGTAACTGTGTCTGATAGTCCTGAATCTGTAGAACTGAACTGAGTTCTATATTGAGAATGAATCTAACACTGAGACTGAAATTATGGGACGTAATCATCTAACCCACATGCCCCAATTAAGATGACTGAGTTGGGTTTTAATCTGTAACCCCAATTTGAAGGGTGTCAGTACAATGCCACGAGTAAAGATAACTATTGTGGAGTCAGTCCTAACTAACGGGTGACCCCTGAGATCACTCCTAATCTAGAGGGTGATCCTTGAGTATGTCAGTCCTATCTAATAGGTGATATCTCATAACCTATGCTGGCTACGTAGTTCTGAAACTTAGGGATTGCTTCTAGGGATCCAGTCCTATATAATGGGTGCGCCCCCATCCCTAGGTTTGCTCGATGTTGAATCCTACTCTTAATTGAATAGACATTGAACTGATTTCCTAGTTCATACTAGGCTTGACTGAACTGTTACTGAGTTTACTGAGTTCCGTTGACTAACTGAATACCAATGAATGAGTTTACTGTGGTCCAAATTGAATACTGAACTAGACTGGATTAGTACTGAGTCTACTGAGTTTTTCCTGAGTCCCGTGACCGACTTAGAGTACTACTAATCATGACATGACTGAGATTATCTTGTAACTGACACTGGATCTAAGTACACAACTAAATTGTTGGGTATTAAATACCCCCAGAACTCGATAGCATAAAAGTAAATCATAACATAGTCTTGAAAGGTATAATCATTCGTACTTGGTCACAACTCATTCATGGAGGCATTTTATCAAACACTTGCATGATACAATTCACACATAAGCTGACATGACATGATTTCTTTATCTTATTAGTTCACATAAGCAATTCATCAAGTTCTTAGTGAGCATGATATATGTACATAACATTAACAACAAGTGGGCATCATAATTCAAATCTAACTTCACAATTTCAAGAGTTCAACATAGATTCACATGATATTACATATACATCAATTATCCCCGCATGAAACTTATCATCAAACATGGATTAGAATCCTAATTAACCATTATAAACATGATTATTATCAAACCCAACATAAAATTCATGAAATCCATACACTTGAAGTTAAAAATAGTTTCTTGGACTCCAAGAATGGAAGGGACCCTTGGATGAACACTTCACATACCTTTGTTGTTAAATTCTTGAAGAAGGATGGTGAATTCTTGGATCTTGAGTTTGAACTTAATTCTCCTAGGGTTTCTTCTTGAGAGCTTTTTGTGAAAAATGAATGAATTTTACTCTCCAAAGGGTTTAATTTTGTGTTTTTGGGGATAAAGGATGTGGGAAAAAGACCCAAATACCCCTAAGGATGCGGCCTTTCAATGACTGAAAGCTGTGTTATCGATGCGCAGATCGATGTGTTGCGTCGTTGGCATCGACGCAATAGCCAACGCGCTATGTTGAGTCCATATCGATTCACTGTAATGTGACACTGGAGATGGGGAGAATAATTATCAATGCGATAGTCGACGTGGAGCATCGAGATCACGTTAATTCACTGGTTTGGGATTCCAAAGGTGATTCAAACATAGTCCAAAAAATTTAAAACTTATTCGAGAACACCTATGGACATTCCTGATCATGAATTAACTTAAATATCAATATTTAACGAATGTAAAGGTTGTGAAATAAGATTGCCAACTTTTGAAGGCTAAAATAACACTAAGTTTGAATACTTAGCTAGAATTTTCTAAGTCTGGGACCCCTTAACAAGCTTAAAGGATTGAATTAAGCTAAGAATTTTACAGGGTCTTACAATATCTCCCCCTTGGGAATATTCATCCTCGAATGAGACTAACAATGATGAGAGAACTGACAAATAGAACTTGCGAACTAGACCCGCATAACTGCAACATGATTTTATAACTGACACTACTGATAAACTAAATTATCATACTAAATGTGCATTTCTGTTGCATAACTTCGTAACTAATATTATTGATAAGCTGAGTTTGTATACTGAACATGCATATCTGATGCGTGAGTACATGATTGAACTAATTCATGAATGCATGACTGAATATGAAAAGGTAATGGATACAAGTTCATAACTATAACTGGACATAGAACTACACCAATCTAAGGAAGACTGTTACCTTAAATTGAGAATATTGATGAACCTGAGATCATTTACTATACATGCATGAACGGGCACATGAGAACATAACTGAGCCTGAAACATGATACATGAACTCAACTGAGCCCCTGAATATATGGCTTACAGTTGAGATTGGAAATTTAAGGTCCACCTATGAGTACCCCCCACTCCAAACTGGATTTATTACGTAAAGAGTAGATGAAAGATTTAGGTCATAAAAGCTCAGGAAATGATAATGCATCTCCCCCTTGGGACATTATGTCCCTTGAAAAATACTGACTTGGCTGAGATACTGAGGCAAAATTGAGAAGCTGCATAGGGAACCTACGAACTAAATCGTGACCGCCTATCAAGAATCTGAAACTGAGGTATGACACATGAGCTGAGATGAACTTGAAACCTCATGGTTGCTCGATCTTGGAGTAGTTGCACTCGTGATACTTTGGATAGGACGACTTGGTAGAAAGATCGGATACCACACAAACTTATCCGCCTGAATGCTAAACCGAATTATTGACCCTACTGACTAGCTCATTTTGAAAACTTATGCTCGACCGGAGCACTTCTATTACACTCTCTCTATAGAGTTTTAGTGACTTTAGGGAGCAATAAAATCTTGACATGGGCTGAATAAAACATCTGAATAAGAAATCACACCCTGGATAAAATCCTGTAATATGGGGTGAGGCCTATGGAACATCATCTAAGATAGAGGACTAAGCCTCCTGCATCAAAACTACTGACTCGTAACCTTAGCCTCATCTTCCAACTATTTCCCTCAATTATAGTTTCTACTTTAGCACAACATTTCGCTTGAGGCTACTGAAAATATCTAAATGGATGATAACGCTCAAACTACAGCTCTCGTAAGAGTGTAAGCGGTTGTTGTCAAATATAGAACCCAACTGGGTTGGGTGTCGAATCCCACAGGGAATACTTGGTCACTAAGTATGCAACGATTAGTAGACTGTTGATCGAAAATTCTATGAAAAAGGGGGGGATTTAATTGTAGCGTGAATTAAGAGTATCAAAGTAACAAAGAAAAACGGAATGTTTAGTAGGTTTTAATAAATGAGAATTGTAAGTTAGGGTTATGTCCACCTTATGAGTTTTACGTATCTATTGGCTATGAGTTATGCGGAATTCAAACATGCATGCGCTTATAGAGATTCGTATTCTATGTTAAATCCTAGTGTCTTTCGACCATCAAGGATTATATCACTTTAACTCTGTCGAGCTTAAAGCGTATACTAATGGTACGAATTCTCCAAGAGGTTAATCCAGTTACGACACTAACTTTTAAACAGGGGTTGGTAGCCCTATTTCCTTGTCATTCTCTCTTTTCCAGACATGTAACTTTTCTTTCGAACAAGTTAATGCTATACTGGCGTATTCTATATGTTTGCAACCACAAGAATTCAATTAAGATGAAGAGAGTAATGATATAAGCAGCATACGTATCAAGAATTCACAAACTCATAGCAATAGATAGTATCTCATAAGGCTTCCATAACCCTAACAGAGAAGTTTAGCTACTCATAATTGTGAAGGAAAACCACGAGGATATCATCATACCAAAGCAATAGCAATATCACGATAAGGAAGTATTGGCGTCACTTGTGGCGTGAATTCCTTGCTAGTAGCGTTTCTCTTGTCGTGAAAATTAAAAGTCGAATGAAAAAGACTTGAATTAATGAATGAGTGAGAATAATAAAAAGCTTCAATTAATGAATGAGTGAATAATAAAAGCTTCGAATGAATGAATAAGTGAATGCTGAAAAATTCAGCATTATAGGGTTTTTATAACATCCTTGTCCTAGTCCTACTGAAATAGGGTTTTTATCCTTATCCTAGTCCTACTGGGTTACTGCATACTTGTCCTAATCCTACTAAGTTACTGCCGATCCCCCAAGTCTTTAGAAATGCTGTTTTTGCCCGGGACAAGTTCTCCATGCATCACTTTCAGTCCACAAGTTTCCAGAAGCTGCCTTCCTTCTTACGTGAAGTTTCCTTTGGCGTCCAACAGTCCATAAAATGCTGAAATCTTCATCATAAATACCTGAAATCTTGCTAATCATGTTGGTTAGCTCACTTACAGGAAAAAGGACTAAAAGTGTAGGAATTATATATTTTGTCCTCAAAACTTAGCTAAAATATGGGTACATTAAGGTGCTTTAGGCGTGTAAATACGCCTAACATCAACACCCCACACTTAAAGCTTTGTTTGTCCTCGAACAAAATATTACGTCCATGCAATCATCTAACTAGAAATCACAGCAGTAACACAAAATATTCATCAAGACAGGCACGACAATTATCAGCAAAGAGTAGTTTTTTGATCACTACTAGAAACAATTCAACCTCCAACATAGACTCGTGATGATGGTTAATTCGTATCCACAAGTTAAGGCACAAAGAATCATACAAGACTACCCAAAACTCATCAACCATGTGTGTCTCACAATATATCACCCATAATTACTCACAAGTATTTCATTTTTCAAAACATGGGTATAAGATTATCCTTGCTCTCACTCTCACAAAGAATTCATATGTTGCAACTGATGACCATAGGCTTTCCCTTAGTGTAATGCTCTACTAATATCAGAATGTTAAGCTTAGGATCAATTAGGTCTTTTACAGGTTGTAATGTAGGCTAAGGGACGGGTAGGACTATTTTGGCCAGAAATAGTGACTATGTTCCTAAGCACTTTAATACATCACATTATGCCATTAACACTCTCTTTTAATCAACCCTGCTACCTTTCTTTCATCTATCACCCCTTTTCACCTATTTTTCCATTCAAGCATAACTATCTTTTTATTTAATCATAAACACAATTTATCTTTTTGTTTTTCTATTTCATTTTTTTTATAACACACCTCTATGATAGACACTCTTTTTCATAACAAATTCAAGTACCAATACACTCTAAGGCATCACTCTCACCCAATTTCCTCTTATTTTGTCACATGACTTCACAATTTAAAGCACTTAGGAATTTGGATCAAATTATGGTCTTGAAAAAAAATAGATTAGGCTTACATATGAGGCTGTCAAAAAAAATGGCTAAAGGCTCAAAGGGGGTTACTAAGATAATGTCCATGGGTAGGTAAAAGGAAGGTAAAAAAATACAGGTTGCCAAAGAAATGCCTAAATCATCTCCTAAACTTGCACTCTTTATTTCGCTTTACATACACACTAGGAAAGTTCTAGCATCAACCACAAACACAGAATATACTATAATCTCACACACACAAGGCACATGGTCAACTTTATTGGGAGCAGTATAGACTCTTGACCTAACATATGAAGGAATTAAACCACACAACAGTGAGTCACATTTGGAGCCTAAATGTCTCAATAGTAATGGTTTTAGCACAAACTCTTGTCATAATACCATGCCACCTATCAGAACAATTGCATGCAAAGTGTAAAAAAAATTTCTAAAATTTAACTACTAAAAACTAAATACAACTAAAACAAATAAACATAAATAAATGCAAATGTAGATAAAGAAGTATAGCATACAAATACCAGCACCCCACACTTAGACGGGACACACTGCCCTCAGTGGAAAATAAATAAGAAAACCTGATTAGTCGGACTCCTTTTCTATGTCTGAGGTCAAACCCCCTGCGTCGGAATCATCATCAGAGTCGTCATTACCAGAGTTGTCCTTCACATCGTCATTCGAGGTATTTGCAGAGAGGAGGATTCAGCTTGCTCTTTTCTTCCCCTTTTCTGACCTTTCTGTGAGGTGGACGCTTTTTCTTTTCCTGGTCGACCTTTTGGTGCCATTTTACCTGAGACTAGAATAAATTCATGCTAGCTCATCTCCGAAGATTTAATCGACAAACAGACAATAGTGGCACCACCCCACACTTAATTTGTTGACATAAACTAATTAAGTGAATGATGTCGATTACTCAGACTTCATCGACATACATTTAGGTGATATGTTCCAACAATATGTTCAGCACAGTCATACTTTCATGTCATCTTTCTATCCTTTCCAACTCTATTTCATGTAATCTTGACTATACTTTCATGTGTGGATTAATGCACCTCTTGCACAAGACTACTACATAGAGATCGTATCAAGTTATGGCATAGAAATAATCACAACATCTCATGCTTGTATTCAATCATGATCTTTATCTCGATGAACGAGTCATTCAAACATCCAAGCATTCAACTTTGAAGAGTATGCAATTAACTTCACTATTTTTGATTTCACAAAAGTATGACAGTGTATCAAAATCAACTACAAGACGGAACCAAGTCAAGAACACCCACACGTATTCTTTCACTCAACTAGATGTATCATAACAAATCAACTACATTCAAATCACCAACACCACTTTAAGATCTAAATTACCATTATAAGCGTAAGATTGTAACAACTTCGGAATATAAACGAAGGACTTACTTGGTGTTGAACTCGGAAGATGATCTTGCAAGGTTAGATGAGCAAAAAGAAAAGTTTTGAGAGATTTGGGAGGCAAAGGCGGCGCCTATGCTATGGCATTGTAGATTCAGAGAGCAAAGGCAATGGCATAGGCGGCGCCTTTAGCTTTGCCTATGCTTGGCATAGGCGGCGCCTAATGCTTTGCCTAGTTGAGCATAGGCGGCTCCTATGCTATGGCATTGTTGGGCATAGGCGGCGCCTATGCTATGGCATTGTAGATTCAGAGAACAAAGGCCATAGCATAGGCCTTGCCTTGTCCGTTGCCTAGATTTACATAGGCCTTGCCTTGTCCATTGCCTAGATTTGTATAGGCAATGCCTAACCGAAAGCCTTTTGCTCCTTCATTACTCACTTACCACCTTTAACATTGCTCACTTTCAAATCAAAATTTGAGACCAAGTTCCTCCTTTATACGTCTTGCACCTACACTTACTCAAAAACAACAAAAACGATTAGAAAGATGGGTTGCCTCCCATCAAGCGCCTTAGTTTTGGTCGTGGCTCGACAAAATCCTAGGAAAACAAAAACAACAAAAACAATTAAAAACGATGGGTTGCCTCCCACCAAGCTCTTGATTTATTGTCGCGGCACGACATAGTTATCTCGATTACTTAGACTTCATCGAGATATTTGGTGCATCATTTTCTGAATGGATTCAGACGACGCTGATGCTTAATTGTGGGCATGCAATCTTCTTCGAGATGCATCTTGTGCATACATATCCCAGGTGGGATACCAATTATATCATCAATAGACCAACCAATGGCTCTCTTGTACCTCTTCAGAGCAGAGATGAGAGCCTCTACGTGCTGTTCATCTAAATCAGCCGCAACACTCACCGGAAGTGTATTTCCACTTCCAAAAAATGTATACCTTAGGTGACTGGGGAGCTCTTTCGATTCTAGCGTTGGTATCTCTTCAATGGAAGTCTTCGCTGTTGGTGAAGATTGATTCTTAAGATCAAGGCCCAACTTCTTAGGATCATGAGAATAGGACCTTATTCCTATTAGAGCACAAACGGTTTCTTCATATTCTTCAACCTCCTCACGCTCAAAATTCAACAGCACAACAGACAATGGATCAACAGTAAGCTGTTTCTCTACAGATAATTCTTTCTCATCCTCATAGTAAACATCAGCTACAGAGAGCACATCCATATCTCTAGGCTGCTTCATCGATTTACATACATCAAAATGGACTACTTCGTCATTCAGCCGAAATAAAAACTCATTAGCTCTTGAATCAATCAGCACACTTCCAGTTGCAAGGAAAGGACGCCCCAAGATTATGGGAACTTCAGAATCCACCTCGCAATCCAAAATAACAAAGTCTGCAGGAAAGATGAAGGTGGAAACCTTCACCAACACATCATATAAGATACCAACAGGCCGTTTTACCGACCTATCTACCATCATGAGCCGCATATTGGTTGGTGTAGGATCGCCCAACCCCAACTTTCTGTAAACGGATAACGGCATCAAATTGATGCTAGCCCCCAGATCGCACAACGCCTTAGTAAAATTCAATGATCCAATCGTGCAAGGAATAGTGAAAGCACCAGGATCTGCCTTCTTCTATACTAAAGACCTCGTGGCAATTGCACTGCAATGATGAACATTATCTGCCAGCTCATAGCTTACTTCCCGCTTCTTTGTCAAAAGGTCCTTCATGAATTTAGCATACCCAGGCATCTGTTCCAGTGCCTCCACCAACGGAACATTAATAGTCAGCTGCTTTAACATGGTCATGAATTTACTGAACCTGGTGTCATCAGCTTTCTTCTTCAGTCTCTGCGGAAAAGGTGGTAGTGGAAGGGGAATTGTTTTCTCCACCACTTCTTTTTTATCTTGCTTCCGATTATCAACCTTTTCAGGAGTGTTGTCAGCCTTCATCTTCAGTCTCTGCGGAAAAGGTGGTGGTGGAAGGGGAATAGTATTCTCCACCACTTTCTTTTTACCTTGCTTCCAACTATCAATATTTTCAGGCTGCAAACGTCTAGGGGTGACGTCATGAACACACTCTTCAGCTTCTTCGGCCTCTTCACATTCTGCATCAATAACATTATCCGCTATATCATCAACTACCTGCTTTTCTTTAGATGGATTTTGCAATACTTTACCACTTCGGGTAGTAATAGCCATACACGATCCATCATTTCTCGGATTTTGCACTGTGTCGGTAGGTAGTGTTCCAGCTTTTCTTTGATTGAATACCGCTGAAAGTTGACTCAATTGCTGCTCCAGCTGTTTTATTGAAGTGGAATGTGAGTTAACCAATTGATTTATTGAAGACAAATCGTTATTCACCTCATTCACTCCTGTATTGTTTGCCTCCACTCCTTTCAGCAGATTTGCCATCATATCTTCCATAGACATCTTCCCCGAACTAGATGCCGTGGCCTCACGATTTCCAGGAGGAATATACAAACCACTCCTGTCAGTCTTATTCTTCCAACTACCTTGATCACGGTCCTTGTTTCCAGATTTATCATAATAGTTCCGACCTTGGTTTCCTTGGGAATTGCCTCGGAAACCCCCTGATTATTCAAGTAGTTAGCTTCTTCCTCAGAATCGGATTCGTCTCTTCCTTTTGACGCAACCGCTTTTACTTTTTCGGTCTTCCCTGATAATAAATGCTTGGTAAGAAGATCCATCTGTGTTTTCATGTGCGCCATATCTTGATCACGTTCCTCTTCTCTTCGCCTTTATTTTGCAGTCATGCCAATAGATATGGTATAGCTTGCTACCTCTGAATCCCTGGTATGCCAAGCTCTAATTTGCTTTGTTATACGATCTAACATATCACTTGCCTGAACAAAAGTAAGGTCCATGAATGACCCTCCTGCAGCATTATCAACCACTGGCTTAGTCACTGAATTCAAAGACCTGTATAATATTTCCATCAAGTGGACATTGGTCATATGATGATTTGGGCACCGCATAAGCTTCTTTTTGAACCTCTCCCATGTTTCGTGGAGAGCTTCAGTTGGAAGCTGTCGAAAATTGCTGATCTCATCTCTCAACTGTGCTCTCTTGGATGGCGGAAAGAATCTTTCAGTTGTCTCCAATTAGTAATAGAATAATTGGACAATGGAAATAATCGCAGCTGAATTGCATTCTGTCCAATGCCTGGATTGTCGAATGACTTGCATGTTGAAATAAAGTTGATCAGATGCATATTCGGATCATCTCCTGCGAGTCCACCAAATAACCCCTTGAGTTGCAATAACTGAAACATGGTGCTAGTGATATTGAACTTAGCTCCGGGTGCCAAGGGTGGAGGAATAATAGCCCCTGTGGCACCAGCTCCATCCAGATCGTTATCATCATCATCAAAAGGAGCCTGCACAGCTCGGCGGTCAGGTCTCATTCTAGATTGACAATCTCTCCTGTGCATAGGTGCTGCCACCTCATCTGCACGCCGTGGATTAAGTAACTCATCATCACCCAGGTCCTCATCATCAGGATTTGTTGCCCGACCTGGGTTATCAATATTCTGTTGATGTACTTGAGCAGCTGCCAACGCAGCTAATCTAGCCTGCTCCTGTTGAGAAACCCTTCTTTCAATGTCACATTGTGCATCCATTCTGCCAATAAGTTGTGGTTCGGGATTGATAGGTAATAACGGTTGACCTGAACTTTGAGTATTTGGCATGCACTCAACAGAACCTAAATAAAAAAAAAAAAAACAAGAAGTAAAATTCAAGAATTTTAGACCAAAGGGTCTATTTACTATCACAAACATAGTTGACAACTGTATTCCCCGGCAACGACACCAAAATTTGATAACGCTCAAACTACAGCTCTCGTAAGAGTGTAAGCGGTCGTTGTCAAATATAGAACCCAACTGGGTTGGGTGTCGAATCCCACAGGGAATACTTGGTCACTAAGTATGCAACGATTAGTAGACTGTTGATCGAAAATTCTACGAAAAAGGGGGGATTTAATTGTAGCGTGAATTAAGAGTATCAAAGAAACAAAGAAAAATGGAATGTTTAGTAGGTTTTAATAAATGAGAATTGTAAGTTAGGGTTATGTCCACCTTATGAGTTTTACGTATCTATTGGCTATGAGTTATGCGGAATTCAGACATGCATGCGCGTATAGAGATTCGTATTCTATGGTAAATCCTAGTGTCTTTCGACCATCAAGGATTATATCACTTTAACTCTTTCGAGCTTAAAGCATATACTAATGGTATGAATTCTCGAAGAGGTTAATCCAGTTATGACACTAACTTTTAAACAGGGGTTGGTAGCCCTATTTCCTTGTCATTCTCTCTTTTCCAGACATGTAACTTTTCTTTCGAACAAGTTAATGCTATACTGGCGTATTCTATATGTTTGCAACCACAAGTATTCAATTAATATGAAGAGAGTAATGATATAAGCAGCATACGTATCAAGAATTCACAAACTAATAGCAATAGATAGTATCTCATAAGGCTTCCATAACCCTAACAGAGAAGTTTAGCTACTCATAATTGTGAAGGAAAACCACGAGGATATCATCATACCAAAGCAATTGCAATATCACGATAAGGAAGTATTGGTGTCACTTGTGGCGTGAATTCCTTGCTAGTAGCGTTTCTCTTGTCGTGAAAATTAAAAGTCGAATGAAAAAGACTTGAATTAATGAATGAGTGAGAATAATAAAAAGCTTCAATTAATGAATGAGTGAATAATAAAAGCTTCGAATGAATGAATAAGTGAATGCTGAAAATTCAGCATTATAGGGTTTTTATAACATCCTTGTCCTAGTCCTACTGAAATAGGGTTTTTATCCTTGTCCTAGTCCTACTGGGTTACTGCATACTTGTCCTAATCCTACTAAGTTACTGCTGATCCCCCAAGTCTTTAGAAATGCTGTTTTTGCCGGGGACAAGTTCTCCATGCATCACTTTCAGTCCACAAGTTTCCAGAAGCTGCCTTCCATCTTACGTGAAGTTTCCTTTGGCATCCAACAGTCCATAAAATGCTGAAATCTTCATCATAAATACCTAAAATCTTGCTAATCACGTTGGTTAGCTCACTTACCGGAAAAAGGACTAAAAGTGTAGGAATTATATATTTTGTCCTCAAAACTTAGCTAAAATATGGGTACATTAAGGTGCTTTAGGCGTGTAAATACGCCTAACATCAACGGACGCTGAGTACGAATGCTAAAACATACTAGTTTATCTGATTAACTGAATAGTTTCTAGCTGAATATTGGGCATGTAAGAGTGAACTGTACTAGGTCTGAATGATTGGAATGAAATTGTAGAGTATTATACATATGAGGTAAGGACTGGCTGTGTAACAGGATTTAACCAAGCTTGAATTCATGAAAACAATATTATTTAAGAATGCAAGACCAAGCGTATAACATGATTCTAAAATAGCCTGTAAGCTGAGGTACTAAAATACTGATAACTAAATAACTGATAATTGTATGCTGTGGTTAAGCAAACTTGAAACTGAACTTAGCTGCTGATATGATTACTGGACTGAAACTGAGAATGAGACTGTAATTAAGACGGTAACTGAGATTTCACTGAAGCTAAATAATGAGTTCTGATAATTAAGTAAGTGACATTTGAGACTATTAATAACTAAATTATTGATAACTGAGTGACTAATATCTGAGATTGTAACTGAGCTTATACTGGAACTGACTACTGAGTGAACTAGAACTCTTTATACTAGGAACTGTAAGCATGCATGATTTTCGCTAATGTGAACGAATACGATCTATGATCATAGTGCTGACATGCAAGACATGAGTAGATGTCATGATAAATGAAGTACGAATCTTTGCATTGAGGTAATGATGGGTTGGGCATCATCCCCTCCCACTACCTTTCTATACGGACTGACATTACAACTAAAATCTGAAGACCTGACTTTCTAAGATATCATAACTAGACAGTTCCTGTATACCCTCCGGTTATGATAGACTAGAATGACCCACTGGGGTGGTGACTGAAAAATATTCTCTTAAGGTTTCTGATCTGACTTGAAATCGACTGCTTTGTAAGGAGCTACGAAAGATAAAGAAGCTCCTGAATCTAATAAGACAAATTAAATGGAAGATCTGTAACATACTAGTGACTGCATCAGGAAAATTTTCCTGATCTCGTCTGGACTAAAGGGCATTGAGTCTATTTGGGCATTGCCCACTGGTGGAACTGGAAGTTGTACCCTACTGATTTGGGCAACTGGACTGAGTTAAAGGACAGTTATACTGACCCTGTTAGAGAAAATATTTTCCCCTATGATCCATTACCCTACACTTCCATATCTTGTGGCCTGGCTTGCCATATCCAAAATGTATATCACTACCAGCTCTACACGCACCTAGGTGATGTCTACCATATTCTTCATAAAACGGATAGGTACGACCACTACTCACACTACCCTAGGTTTTGGAGCCTGCCACTCCATCATGAATATCATTACTAAACTTTGATACTGGCGTACTGGATGATGATGGAGCTGGAATTGAAGACTCTGGATAAAATTGGGAATGGTTACCGCCTTCTAACTTAGGCTGATTGAAATTGAAACTACCTATTCTAGCTCTCTTGTTATCCCTCTCCTTTTTCTTCAGGTTCTACTTCTCAATCTGTTGAGCATAGACCATAAGCCTAGATATGTCTATCTACTTAATTAGCATCGCTGTTCTATACTTTTTAACCATGCTATCTGACACCCCAGACACGAACTTGCTCATTTTGGACCTATTGTCTGCTACTACACGGGGAACATACCTGGCTAACTGAATAAACTTAAGGTAATACTCTTTCACACTCTTATTGCCTTGCCTAAGATTGATGAACTCTAAAACCTTAGCTTTTTTCATCTCTAAGGGAAAGAATCTATCTAGAAAGGTTGTAGCAAACTCTTCCCATTCTATGGGCACTGCATCTGTGCCTCTGTCTACCTTCCACTGCTTAAACCACATATGAGCTACATCTTATAGCTGATAGGTAGATAACTCAGTACTCTCACTAGAAGTTACTCCCATGATATCTTTGACTTTTTGAACCTGATCGAGGAACTCCTGTGGATACTCTTCTGACTTAGATCCTAAGAATAGGGGAAGATTCATTTGGGTGAAGTCCCGAATCCTAGCTGTAGTAGTATTAACAACTGGGTTAGCCTAAACAACAGCTAGCTGTTCATTTTGAGTTGCTACTGAATTGGATAGAGTAGTGAATGCAACTCTGAATTCTGCATAAGAGACATGTTCATCAAGGGGATCTGCCTGAATAGGATGAGGTGCTGACTAATTTTTGGTTCTCCTTCTGTTAGTCATTTTGGGAGGCATGTTCTGTAACTGGAAGGAAGAGGATTATACTGAGAATTTATCTTTAGCTCATGCTCACTCACACGATTTGAATACTGAAAGAAGAGAAACTTTTCTTAAAACATCTTATAGCCTCCTGTCCATAAGTGTGGCACGCTACACACCTATGCACAAGACTCTACTAGATACGACTTTCAGACTTCCTAGGACTCTGTTGAACATTAGGCTCTGATACCAAGTTTGTAACGCCCCGAGTCTGTACCTCAGACGCTTCACGGTGATCATAATCCTGAAGGACCACAAGCTAACCCATGACTGGTACCTTCTGCATTAACTGAATGATATTATTGTAATATACAAAAAATAGGTAGAAAACATGCCATAAAGTTCAATATTGTAATAAAATAGAATACGGCATAACAATACCAAAAATGAATTATCTGTCTGAAAATACTCTAGTCTGGAAAGCCTCTAATCTCTCTGAACTGTGGAGTTTATGGGACAAGCCCCAACTAACTCCGACTACTGAAAATGAACTAAAATGCTGAAAACAATCATGTCCTCGAACATTTGGAGCCCGCGCATTTGAACATATGATAGAAGACATCATAGTGCAAAAGAAAAGTATGCATCATTACTTTGAATGCACTGGTATGCTCAGTGAGGTAGTCTGAAATGCATGGGTTCATATGTATGAACAATGCTAACTGAATAACATGAGTATGACTGAATGAGGGTATATGCATGAATACATACACTTTAACTGAGATCGTGATAACACTGAATACTGAGTTTGAATACTGATTTACTGATATTTGAGTTTACTGATAGTGTATTATTGATAACTGAATAACCATATCTGATAGTCCTGAATTTATGGAACTATACTGAGTTCCGTACTAAACTGAGTGACTGTATCTGATAGTCCTGAATCTGTAGACCTGAATTGAGTTTTTGTAACACCCCGAGTTTGGTTCCCCGGACACTATACGATGCTCATAATTCCGAAGTACCACAAGCTAACCCATGACTGATATCTATAACTGAGAACTCAATAATAATAATAACATAAATGTGGAAACATAGACTGAAAGGCCATAAGGTTCAATACTAAAAATATGGTATGACAATACCAAAACTGAAGATAAATTCTAAAAATCCTAAAGTTTGAATATCTAGTCTGAAAGCCTCCAAACTATCTGAATAAGGAGTTGATGGGAAAATCCCCCAACTAACTCCATCTACTGAATACTGAATATGATAAATAAATGAAATAAGCTATCATCCTCGGATGATAAGGACTCACTGCTAGTCTTTCTGCTGAACGTCTAACCTACTAAGGATGCTCTGGAGTTCCTACGTCTGAACCTATGGTATAAAACACCATAGCAAAAAATAAAAGTATGTGTCAGTACGTGTGAATGTACTGGTATGCAAAGTGAGGTAAGACTGAATGCAAGGGTTCATATGCATGAACTAAAAACTAACTGAGCAACATTAACATGACTGCATGAGAATAAATGCATGAAAACATAACTATAACTGAAATCCTAAGGATTTTGAATACTGAGTTTTCTAATGACAGGAATTACTGATACTGATATAATTGAAAACTCAATTGACTATGTCTGACAGTCCTAATTCATATAGAACTAGATGAGTTCCTTACTGAGCTGGGTGACTGTATCTGATAGTCCTGAAATCTGTAGAACTATCTGAGTTCTATTTTGAAGACTGAGACTGAGACTGTGGGAGGTAGTCATCTAACTGACATGCCCCAAATAAGATAATGTAGCAGAATTGGGGTCAAGAAGGGTGTCAATACCGCGCCACTGGTAAACACAAGCTGTGAGTGAAACTCATCTAACAATGTCCCCTAAGGAGAACGGTGAGACCCTCATCTAATATTTTTAACCCACTTCATCAACCTTCAACTATCAGTGTTGATGTCTCAACCTATGCTCGCTACATAGTTCTGGAAAGCAAGGATTGCTTCTAAGGGTCACACCCTCTGCTGTCAGTGTGTGCCCTCCTCCTTGGATTCATTCGGTGCTGAATCCTACTCCCAACTAAATAGACACTGAACTGATTAAAATGAACTGAACTTGACTTAGTTCACTGAGTTCCATTGATTGATGGAATACTACTAAGATCTGATAACTGACTGAGATTACTGAGTAGTGAGTAGGACTGGACTGATATTGAATTTACTGAGTTTTCCTTAGTCATGTGACTGACTAAATTCTACTGCTAATGGCTTGACTGAGAGTATCTTGAATACTAACACTGGATCTAGGCACACAACTAAATTGTCAGGTATTAAATACCCCTAAGACTCGATAGCATGAGACTCCAACAATTTAGTCAATAAGTGTAGTCAGAGTATTTACTGACGTCTTTCCCAAAGATTTACACGGGGTACCTCCCGATAGTGAAATAGAATTCGGAATTGATCTTTTTCCTAATACTTAACCCATCTCTATTCCTCCATATCAAAGCAACTCAAAGACCTATTAGATAAAGGTTTTATATGGCCCAGGGTTTCTCTATGGGGTGCTCCTGTCCTATTCGTGCATAAGAAAGATGGTTCTTTATGGATGTGCATCGACTATCATCAATTGAATAAAGTCACTGTTAAAAATTGATATCCTCTTCCTAGAATCGATGACTTGTTTGATCAACTCCAAGGTGCAATTTATTTCTCCAAGATAGATCTTAGATCCGGCTACCATCAATTTAGAGTAGGGGAATGTAATATCCAAAAAATAGCTTTCAGAACCTGTTATGGCCATTTTAAATTCCCAGTCATGTCTTTCAGGCTAACAAATGCCCCAAAAACCTTCATGGACTTGATGAACCGTGTTTTTAAATAGTACCTAGACATTTTTGTCATAGTCTTTATTGATGATATTCTTCTCTATTCCCGTAGTGAGGATGATCATGTAAACCATCTTAAAATTGTGTTGTAAACTCTTAGGAATCACTAGTTGTTTGCCAAATTTAGCAAATGTGATTTTTGGCTAAGTTCAATTGCTTTCCTTGGTAATATTGTTACCAGCGATGGTATTAGAGTTGATACCCAAAAGACGAAAGCGGTGAAAAACTAGCCTAGACCCATTTCTCCATAAGACATTAGAAGTTTCTTAGGTTTAGCTGGCTATTACAAATGGTTTCTTGAAGGGTTTTTTCCCATTGAGTTCACTGAGTTCCATTGATTGACGGAATACTACTGAGATCTGATAACTGGCTGAGATTACTAAGTACTGAGTAGGACTGGACTGATACTGAATTTACTGAGTTTTCCTGAGTCATGTGACTGACTGAATTCTACTGATCATGGCTTGATTGAGAGTATCTTGAATACTGGAACTAGATCTAGGCATAAATCTAAATTGTTGGGTATTAAATACCCCCAGAACTCGATAGCATAAAATTGACAAGACATGACACTTCTTTGAACACATGACCATAGTCCACAATTCATAATACAACCATTGAGGGATATCATGAAGCATTCGCAAGTCATAAGCTTATATATGAATAGGAATGCATACTAACATAACATAATTTCACAAATACATACTTATGAGCATTCCACCAAGTCATTACAAGACATAGCTAAGGCATGGGAGTCATTTTAAACATATAATTATAGCCTAAGTTCATTATTTAGATCAATAAAGGATCATAAAACACAATTCTACTCACTTGGGCATTTTATCAAACACATGGGATGTATATACTTGGTCTTAGGAATGAACATTAAACAATTACAACATGGATACATTAATCAACTCAATTTCATAAAATTCCACCCACATGTTCACATAAATTTGTGACAATCATTAAAGATCTCAACTTGTAATCACACAACAATATTAACATGGGTACATCCTAACCCACAACATAAAAATCATGATTCAACATTTTAAAGGAGGATTCTTGAACTCAAAGGGAGGAAGGGACCCTTGGGTGAACACTTTATATACCTTGGATGGAAATTTCTTGAAGCTTAATGGAGTTAAGCTTGAGTTCTTGATTTGAAGTTAATCACCTAGTATTTTCTTGTTCTTGAGAATTTGTGAAATAGTGAATGTATTTAGCCAAAAAGGGGATAAATTCCTTGTTATGAAGTATGAAGGTCGGAGGAAAAAGATCTAATTACCCTTAAGGACGCAGTCATTTAATGACTGAAAACTAGGTACCGATGTGATTGTCGACGCGGCGCACTGATGGCATTGATGCGATACTCAATGCATCACGCCATGATCACACCGTGTCTTAGGAGTTTGACTATGGAAACCTACATTAATATTAACTAATGCAATAGGCGACGCGGCGTGCCAAGATCGCGTTGGTCCACAATTTTGGGATTTTGAACATGGTCTAAACGCAATCCAAAAAAACCGAAACTTGTCCAGGAATACCTATTGACCTTCCTGATCATGAATTAACAAAAGTATAGACCATTAAATGGAATTAAGGTTGTGAAATGAGATTGCCAAATTTTGAAGGCTAAAAATAAACTAAGTCTGGAAACTTAGCTAGAATTTTCTAAGCCTGGGACCCCTTGACAAGCTTAAAGGACTGAATTAACTAGGAATTTTGTGGGGTCTTACAATATCTCCCCCTTGGGAACATTTATCCTCGAATGAGACTGACTGAGATGGGAGAAAAGATAAGCCGAAGTACATACTAAACATGAACAACTAAAACATGATTACATGGCTGACATGACTTATAAGCTGAATATATCATACTGTACGTGCATATCTAATGCATGAGTAACTGGTTCATGAATACATTATTGAGATTACTGATAAGCTGAATATACTGGACATGCCTATTTGATGCATGAATACATGACTGAGTATGCAATGGTATTTGATACCAAGTTTATAATGGGAATTTGAGCATGGAACTGAATATCAAGTTTGTAACTAAAATCTGAACATTAAACTGAATAAGCTTTAAGGAAAGATATTAACTTGGGATGAGTATGAGTTTGCATAATATAGGTGACGATACTTGGTCCGCATGTATGCTTCTGCTTCACAAGTAGCTCCCTCAACAGATTGATTCTGCCAAAGAACTTTGACTAGAGAGACTTCTTTGTTCCTTAGTCTGCAGGTCTGATAGTCAAGGACTTTGAGTGGAATTTCCTCTTAAGAGAGACTATTCTGAATATCTATGCCCTCAATAGGGACTACAACTGCTGGGTCACCTATGCACTTCTTAATCTACGAGACATGAAAGACTAAATGAATTGAAGCTAGATGTGAAGGCAACTCGAGCTCATAAGCTACTTTGCCAAAGAGACAGAGAATTTTGACGGGACCGACATATCGAGGACTAAGATTTCCCTTCTTGTCGAACCTCTTAACTCCCTTCATGGGAGAGATTTTCAGATACACATAATCACCAAACTTAAACTCGAGATCCTTTTTGCGCACATTTGCGTACGATTTCTGTCGGCTCTAAGCTGTTTTGAGCCTTTTTATGATCAACTAAACTTTCTCTAAGGTATCGAATACCAAGTTAGGCCCTACAACTGTGGCCTCACCGACTTTGAACCAACTAATTGGAGATCTGCATATCCTACCGTAGAGAGCTTTAAATGGAGCCATCTGAATATTGGAATGATAGTTGTTGTTATATGCAAACTTGATCAAAGACAAGTGGTTATCCCAACTACCCTTGAAATCAATTGCACACACTCACAACATATCTTCTAAAGTCTAGATGGTCCATTCTGCTTGACCATATGTCTGAGGATGGAAGGTTGTACGGAAATGAACTCGGGTGCCAAGACCCTTTTGGAATGGCTTCCATAAATAAGAGGTAAACTGGGTACCTCTATATGAGACAATAGACACTGGAACACCGTGCAATCTGACCAACTCCCTGATATAGAGTTTGGCATAATCCTTAGCTTAATAAGAGGTATGAACTGGAAGGAAATGAGCTGACTTGGTCATTCTATCTATAATGACCCAAACTGAATCATGCTGACAACAAGTACGAGGAAAAACCGTAACGAAGTCTATGTTCACTTCTGCCCACTTCTAGGTTGGAATACTGAACTCCTTTATGGACCTACTAGGCTTCTGATGCTCAATCTTAACCTTCTAACATATTGAGCACTTAGCCACAAACTCTGCAATATCTCTCTTCATCCCACTCCACTAATAGATCTCCCGCAAGTCACAGTACATCTTAGTTTCCCCTGGATGAATCGAGTAACGCGCACCATGTGCTTCTGCAAGAATTTACTATCTTAAGTCATCAACACCTGGCACAAACAAACTACCCTGACAACGCAATACACCATATCCTACTTGGGATAAAACCTCTAATTTATGATCTATGAATGACTCTTTTAACTTGACTAGACTAGGATCTCTATCTAGCTTTTTCTTAACTTCAGAAACAAGAGATGATTCTAAACTTTTCTGAACCCATATACTACCTTCTGCTGAATTGACTAAGTGGACACCTAGTTAGGCAAACTGGTGAACTTCCTGGGCTAATTTCTTCTTATTGTCCTCAATGAGAGTAACACTACCCATAGAAAGTCTACTGAGAGCATCAGTAACTACATTGGCCTTGCTCGGATGATAAAAGACACTCATGTAATAATCCTTTAAAAGCTCTAACCACCTTGTCTGATGGATGTTTAAGTATTTTTGAGAGAAAACATACTAAAGACTTTTGTGATCTATGAACACATCTAGATGCACCCCATATAAGTAGTGCCTCCAAATATTTAAGGCAAAAACTATTGCTGGTAACTCAAGATCATGAGTAGGATAGTTCTTCTCATGGGGCTTAAGTTGTATGGAGGCATACAATATGACCTTACCATGCTATATGAGTACACAACCCAAACCTACTCTTGATGTATCACAATACACGACATACCCATCTGGACCACCTGGATGAGTCAAAATTGGAGCTGAGGTGAGTCGAGTCTTCAACTCCTAAAAACTCTTCTCTCATGAATCTGACTACTAAAATTTGACTTTATTCTGAGTCAATCTGGACATAGGGGATGCAATAAAAGAAAATACCTCAACAAATCATCTATAATAGCCAGCCAAACCTAAGAAACTCCTATTATCTGATGGAGAGATAGGTCTGGGCTAGTTTTTTATTGATTCGGTCTATTGAGGATCAACTCTAATTCCATCATCGGAAAGGATATGACCAAGGAATGCTATTGACCTTACCCAAAATTCACACTTATTGAATTTGGCGAACAGCTGATGATTCCTGAGGGTCTGAAATGCCATTCTGAGGTGGTCTGCATGTTTACGTTCACTGTGGGAGTAGACAAGAATGTCATCTATAAAGACTATGATGACCATGTCCAAGTACTGTTTGAACACACAGTTCATCAAGTCCATGAATGTTGCTGGGGCATTGGTAAGACCAAAGGACATGACTAAGAATTTGAAGTAACCATACCGAGTTTGGAAGGCTATTTTTGGAATGTCACATTCTCTAACTCTGAGATGATGATAGCCTGATCTAAGGTCTGTCTTAGAGAAATAGCTGGCACCCTAAAGTTGGTCAAACAAGTCATCGATTCTGGGAAGTGGATACTTGTTCTTGATTGTGACCTTATTGAGATGACAGTAGTCTATGCATATTCTGAGAGAACCGTCTTTCTTGAGCACGAATAAGACTGGTGCACCCCACGGGGTCACACTGGACCTGATGAATCCCTTATCTAGGATATCCTTCAATTTTTTTTCAATTCTCTGAGTTCTGCTGGTGCTATTATGTATGGCGGAATAGATATGGGCTGAGTATCAGGAAGAAAATCAATGCCGAAGTCTATTTCCCTTTCGGAAGGAATTCCTGGAAGATCTTTGGGGAAGACATCTTAATATTCATTCACTACTGGGACTGATTTAAGGCTGGGAGTTTTGGAAATAGAGTCCTTAACTCGAATAATATGATAGACACATCTCTTAGAAATCATTTTCCTTGCCCTTCGGTAGGAAACAAGCTAACCCCTGAAGGCTGAAGTACTACCCCTCCACTTTAGAACAGGTTCATTCAAAAACTAAAACTGGACAACTCTATTTCTGAAGTCGACTGTGGCATAGAAGGAATTAAGCCAATCCATGCCGAGAATGACATAAAAATCAGTCATCTCTAATTTGACTAAGTCTTTTGAAGTGACATTCTGAGATACCATAATCGGACAGTTCCTATATACCCACCGGGCTATGATAGTTTCACTCCCGGGGTAGATATTGAGAAGCTCTCTGCTAGAATTTTAGGACAAACTCTGAAATCAACTGCTATATAAGGAGTAACAAAAGACAAAGAAGCTCCTGGATCTAGTAAAGTGTAAACATGTCTATGAAAGATCTGTAACATACCAGGGACCACAACAAGAGAATTTTCCTAATCCTATCGGGACTGGAGAGCAAAGAGTCTATTTGGGCGTTGCCCACTGGTAGAACTGGAAGTGGCACCCTGCTGATTTGGGCGACTAGACTGAGCTCAGGAACGGTTATACTGACCCCAAAAACTTGATAGAGGACAATCTCTGACTCTGTGGCCTAGCTTTCCATATATGAAACAAACATCACTTCCAACTCTGCAAATACCCTTATGGTTCTTACCACAAGTCTAACAAAGAAGATGGGTGCGGGCACTGCTAATATTGCCCTAAGACTTAGAGTTTGGTGCCCTATATTTCTTGCCATCTCTAAATTTTGGCACTGGAGCACTGGATGAGGAAGGAGATGGAACGAATAACTTTGGGTGAAACTAAGGACGATTTTCACCCTCTGACTTAAGCTGACTAAAATTGAAGTTACCTGTTCTAGCTCTCTTATTCTACTTTTCTCTCTTCTTAATATTCTGCTTTTCTATCTATTGAGAATTGATTATAAGCCTAAATATGTCCGTCTTACTAATCAACATGGCGGTCCTTCACTCCTTGACCACACAATCATTCACCCCAGAAACAAACTTACTCATCTTAGCCCTGCTATCTTCCACAACATAAGGAGCGTATCTAGCTGGCTGAGTAAACTTAAGAGAATACTCTTTCACTGTCACGTTTCCCTACCTAAGGTTGATAAACTCTAAAACCTAATCTTCTCTAAGCTATAGGGGAATGAATCTATCAAGGAAAGTAGTGGCAAACACTTCTCACTCAATGGACCCCGCATCTACGACCCTCTCCGCTTTCCACTGCTTGAACCATGTGTGAGCCACATCTTTCAACTGAATGCAGATAGCTTAGCACTCTCACTAAAAGTTAACCCCATGATATCGATAACCTTCTACACCTAATCAATGAATTCTTGAGGGTCCTCATCTATCTTAGACATGAAAAAAGATGGAGGATTCATTCGGGTGAAGTCCTGAATCCTAGCTGCAGCAGAATTGGCCACTGGATTGGCCGAAATGGCTGCTGGACATTTATTTTGAGCAACAATTGAATTAGCAAGAGTAGAAAATACAACTCTAAATTCTGCATGAGAAACATGTTCTTCCATAGGATATGGCTAGATGGGCTGAGGGGTTGACTGATTTCTATTTCCCCTTTTGTTATTCCTTTTGGGAGGCATGTTCTGTAAATGAAAGGGAGAAATGGATTAGACTAAGAGTTAAATTTGAGCTCATGCTCACTGGCACGACATGAATACTGAAAGAAAGGAGACTGTTCCTAAAACATCTCATAGCTTCCTGTACATAAATATGGCGTGCAATACACCCATGCATAAGACTCTTCTAGATGCAACTTTTAAGACTTCCTAAGACACTATTGAACCTTAGGCTCTGATACCAAGTTTGTAACACCCCGAGTCTGGTACCCTGGATGCTACACGATGCTTATAATGCCGAAAGACCACAAGCTAACCCATGACTGATATCTATAACTGAGAACTGAATAATAATACTAACATAAATACGGAAACATAAACTGAAAGGACATAAGGTTTAATACTAAAAATATGGTATGCAATACCAAAACTGAACATAAATACTAAAAATACTGAAGTCTGAATATCTAGTCTGAAAGTCTCTAAACTATCTGAATAAGGAGTTGATGAGACAATCCCCCAACTAACTCCAACTACTGAACACTGAATGTGATAAATAAATGAAATAAGATAACATCCTCAGATGATGAGGACTCACTGCTAGTTATCCTGCTGAATGTCTAACCTGCTAAGGATGCTCTGGAGCTCCTACGTTTGAACCTATGGTATAAAACACAATAATGCAAAAGAAAAATATGCGTCAGTACGTGTGAATGTACTGGTACGCAAAGTGAGGTAAGGATGACTACAAGGGTTCATATGCATGAACTAAAAAATGACTGAGTAATATAAACATGACTGTGTGAGAATACAATGAACTAAACAATGACTGAGTAATATAAACATGACTGCGTGAGAATACATACATGAATACATAACTATTACTGAAACCATGAGGATTCTAAATACTGAGTTTTCTGATAACATGAATTACTGATACTGATATAATTGAAAACTGAGTTGACTGTGTCTGGCAGTCCTGATTCTGATTGAACTAGCTGAGTTTTGTTCAGAGTTGGGTAACTATATCTGATAGTTCTAAAATTTACAAAACTATCTAAGTTCTATTCTAAAGACTAAGACTGAGACTGTGGAAGGTAGTTATCTAATTGACATTCCCCAAATAAGATAATATAGCTGAGTTGGGGTCCAATCTATAACCCTAATTTGAAGGGTGTCAATACCGTACCACTGGAAAAGATAAGCTGTGAGTGACCCTCATCTGACAGATTCCCCTAAGGAGAATGGTTAACCCACTTCATCAACCTTCAACTGTCAGTGTTGATGTCTCAACCTATGTTCGCTACATAGTTCTGGAAAGCAAGGATTGATTCTAAGGGTCACACCCTCTGCTGTCAGTGTGTGCCCTCCTCCTTGGATTCATTCGGTGCTGAATCCTACTCCCAAATGAATAGACACTGAACTGATTAAAATGAACTGAACTGGACTTATTTCACTGAGTTCCATTGATTGATGGAATACTACTGAGATTTGATAACTGACTGAGATTACTGAGTACTGAGTAGGACTGGACTGATATTGAATTTACTGAGTTTTCCTTAGTCATGTGACTGACTAAATTCTACTGCTAATGGCTTGACTGAGAGTATCTTGAATACTAACACTGGCTCTAGGCACACAACTAAATTGTCAGGTATTAAATACCCCTAGGACTCGATAGCATGAGACTCCAACAATTTAGTCAATGGAGTGTAGTCAGAGTATTTACTGACGTCTTTCCTAAAGATTTACACGGGGTACCTCCCGATAGTGAAATAGAATTTGGAATTGATATTTTTCCTGATACTCAACCCATCTCTATTTCCCCATATTAGAACAACTCAAAGACCTATTAGATAAAGGTTTTATATGACCCAACATTTCTCTATGGGGTGCTCCTGTCCTATTCGTGCATAAGAAAGATGGTTCTTTATGGATGTGCATCGACTATCATCAATTGAATAAAGTCACTGTTAAAAATAAATATCCTCTTCCTAGAATCGATGATTTGCTTGATCAACTCCAAGGTGCAAGTTATTTCTCCAAGATAGATCTTAGATCCGGCTATCATTAGCTTCGATTAAGGGAATGTAATATCCCAAAAATAGCTTTGAGAACCTGTTATGGCCATTTTAAATTACCAGTCATGTCTTTCGGGATAACAAATGCCCCAGCAACCTTCATAGACTTGATGAACCATGTGTTTAAATAGTACCTAGACATGTTTGTCATAGTCTTTATTGATGATATTCTTCTCTATTCCCGTAGTGAGGATGATCATGTAAACTATCTTAGAATTGTGTTGTAAAATCTTAGGAATCACTACTTGTTTGCCAAATTTAGCGAATGTGAATTTGTCTAAGGTCAATTATTTTCCTTGGTCATATTGTTTCCATTGAGGGCATTAGAGTTGATACCCAAAAGACAAAAGTTATGAAAAACTAGCCTAGACCCATTTCTCCATAAGACATTAGAAGTTTCTTGGGTTTAGCTGGCTATTACAGATGGTTTGTTGAAGGGTTTTTTCCATTGCGTCTTCTATGACCCGATCGACTCAGAAGAAAGTTAAATTTCAGTGGTCAAATTCCTGCGAGAAGAGTTTTCAGGAATTAAAGACTCGACTCACTTCAGCCCTAGTCCTAGCATTACCTAATGGTACAGATGGATTTAATGTTTATTGTGATACCTCTAGAGTTGGTTTGGGTTGTGAAGATACAGAGAAGTAAAGTCATAGCCTAAGCCAAGCTTAAGCCGCTAAAAAAGAACTATCCTACTCATGATCTTGCGTTAGCTGCTATTGTGTTTTCTTTGAAAATATGGAGGCATTATCTTTATGGGGTGTATGTTGATATGCTTATATACCACAAAAGTTTGCAATATGTATTTACGCAGAGAGAGTTGAATCTATGTCAGAGAAGGTGGCTAGAATTATTAAAAGATTATGACATGAGTGTTTTGTATCATTTGGGCAAGGCCAATATTGTGGTATACACCCTTAGTAGACTGTCTATGGGTAGTGTTTCTCATATGGAGAGTGATAAGGAGGAGTTAGTTTGGGAAGTTCATCGATTAGATTGATTGGGTGTTCGTTTGGTTGATTCACATAAGGGTAGTGTTTGGGTGCAGAGTAGGGCAGAATCCTCCTTAGTTTCTGAGGTGAAGGAGAAGAAAGATCAGGATCCCATCTTAGTTAGGTTAAAGGAGTCGATTGAAGATCAGAAAGTGAAGGTTTTCTCCCAAGGGGGAGATGGCGTGTTGAGATACCAAAGTAGACTATGTGTACCATTTGTTGGTGAATTGCGATAGAGGATTATGGCGGAAGAGCATAGTGCACGTTATTCTGTTCATCCTAGTGCTACTAAGATGTATTGAGACAGCGGGAAATCTATTAGTAGAGTGGTATGAAGAAAGATTTTGCAAAGTTTGTAACTAAGTGTTCAGTTTGTCAACAGGTTAAGGTAGAGCACCAAAGGCCTGGTGGTATGTTGCAAGAGTTCAGTATTCCTACTTGGAAGTGGGAAGAGGTGAAGATTGATTTTGTAACAGGGTTACCTTGTTCGCAACTCAACATGATTCGATTTGGGTTATAGTAGATAGGTTGACTAAATCAACCCATTTCCTTCCAGTTCATATATCCTATGCTAAATTGTATATTAGAGAGTTGGTTAGAGTGCATGGAGTTCTGCTGACTATCATTTCAGATAGGGGTACTAAGTTTACCCCCCACTTTTGGAAGGTCTTTCAAAAGGGTCTTGGTACCCAAGTTCACCTTAGTTCAACTTTTCATCCTCAGATAGATGGTTAGGAAGAGAGGACCATTCATACTCTAGAAGATATATTGAGAGATTTGTTCTTGATTTCAAGGGTAGTTGGGATGAGCATTTACCGTTGATTGAGTTTGCCTACAACAACAGTTACCATGCTAGCATTCAGATGGACTCGTTTGATGCACTTTATGGGAGGAGATGTAGATCACCTATCAGTTGGTTTGAAGTGGATGAAGTCATGTTGTTGGGGCCAGATATGGTGTTAGAAGCTATGGAGAAAGTGTAGTTGAATCGATAAAGGTTGAAAATAGCTCAGAGTCGTCAGAAATCATATGCGGATGTGCGGAGAAGAAATCTTGAGTTTGAAGTTGGTAATTTAGTAGTTTTGAAAGTTTCACCCATGAAAGGAGAGAAGAGATTTGGAAAAAAGGGGAAGCTTAGTCCCCGCTATGTTGGTCCCTACAGGATATTGATTCGTGTATGAAAGGTGGCATATGATATTGAGTTGCCTACAAATTTATCATCCATACATCCTATATTCCATATGTCCTTGCTTAAGAAGAGATTAGTGATCCAATTGTTGTGGATCCCTTAGAAAGCACAAACATTCATGATAGCCTCTCTTATAAAGAGATACCAGTTGAGATCCTTTACCGTCAGACTCATAATCTAAGGAACAAAGAAGTTTCCTTGGTCAAATTTCTTTGGCGGAATCAATCCGTTGAGGGAGCCACTTGGGAAGCAGAAACAGGTTTACGGACCAAGAACCCTCATCTATTCGCTGCAGATTCAGATTCAGTATAACGTAACTAGTTTTCTCGAATCATCTCTTTTCTTTCCTAGTTTCAACTTTACATAGCCATTGATTCAATAGTTCTTGCATTTGCAAATCAGTTTAGTCGTACCTTCAATTGTACGTGCCAGTTATAGACCCAGTTTCAGCATCTCAGTTTCATTATTCTCATTCGAGGACGAATGTTCCCAAGGAGGAGATATTGTAATACCCAGAATATGTCTAACTCAGACCAGCCCTTAGTACGTAGTTGTAGAACTTAGAATCTGAAAGGTAAAGTTAAGAGTTGAGGGACTTATTCATTTTGACTCCCTTCAAACTTCAAAGATTTCTAAATTGACCATCTGGGCTCCGAGACAATGGTTTTTGAGTTAAATAATATTCAAGAATGAAAATAGCATGTCTCGGGTAAGTTTCGAGGTTTTCGAATGAGGATTGGACCACATTCGAAATTAGCAAAAAGTATCTCATCGCGATTAGTCTGTGTCGCGGTGAGTATCGCGATAAGAAGGCCATCGCTCGTGGTGGAGGCCAAATCGGCATTTGTAAATTTCAAGAGGGTCACCGCGATTGCACCACGTCACAGTGAACCCCAAAATAGCAATTTCCGCAATCTAGTGAGTCACTGTAATTCCACCGTATCACGGTGGGTATCGCTATGACCCTCTCACCGCATCGTGGTGAGGCCTTAATCAGTATTCTAGTTACAGGATTTTAAATCCCAAGGGCAATTTTATCTTTCATCAATCACTCAAATCGTGTAAACAGAAAATTTAGCATAATATTAAGCAAAATATACTCATTGTTTATCGATTTCCTCTAAATTAAAACCCTACGCTTCAATCTTCAACATCAAGAATCCTCACTATTTCACCATTCTCTTCCAAATTAGTTTGAGATTCATGGTTCCCAATTAAAGAACTTCAATAATCGACCTTTAAAAGCATCAATAGGGATCCAAGATTCAAGCCTTAGCATCTAGTTATAAATTGAGGTATGAGGGGTTATGAACAAGGACAATCCTTTCGTCCTTGTGCCCAAAACTTATTTTAATTCAAGTTTTTACTTAATTTTATATCATTTACCATGAAATTCAAGTTAGTGTTTATACCCATTATTGTTATTTACAAGCTTATGCGATTTCCAGTGATTTAGAAGTTGAATTACATGATTATGTTCATATTTTCATGCATATTGCAGAAATTTCCAGACTTTAAATTAATTTATCAATGTTTACTTTATCAAGCATGAACATTATGATATTTTAACATGAGTTTGATGCATGGGTCACTACGCCCTAACTAAAGATTGCTATTTCAAGATTTGATTATGCTATAAGCACCCTATGACTAGATTCCTTTGAGATTGTTGTTAAAGATTTGACCTTCCTTTTGGTCTAAGAATAGATATGAAATTCACTTTATAGATTCAGATTATAGATTTAGCTTTACAGATATACAATTGGTTTTCATTATAAACCATAACACTATTTTAAAAGTGGATTTCCATCAAAATGAGCATACAAATTTAATGGGAGTAGTATTTAGCACCGAGATGGGTACGTTACTACAGTTTCATACCGCAGAACTACGTGCCAATGTAGGATTTTGATTGTTCACACTTCTATGTGGATGATAGGTATGTGATCACTTAGATAGGTTATACTCCCTGGAAAGAGTATGACTCCTCTCCCCAATGTGAGGATTCCTTCTTAGGGGGACAAGAACGTTGGACTCCATGAATGCTCACATGGTTTATGTTGGTTAGAAGAACCTCCTATGCAGAATAAGTTTTTAAATTTCTAAACCCCTAAGATAAAGTATTTTCTCTACAGCTTTAAAGTTCTTGAATTTAAAATATAGCTTTTAGAAAAGGACTGATTTTAGAACTAATAGTAAAGGCTCACAGATTTACTCGGATATTGCCTTACATAAGCCTTCAGGTACAGACTTACAAATTTCACTTAGCCTATATGATTTGAGAATAAGAACAAAATACATATTTCAGAACAAAGTGTTGTGACTCACAAGATTTACATTATATGCTTTACTATTCAGGATTTATGTTCTTCAGATTTCAAATTTCTCAAGCCTATGTGATTCATTTATGCTTCGCATGCATGATTTTATAACTTATGATGTTATTGAAGTATTGTTTGACTTATTGCATTCACCCCCATATGCTCAGTACATTCCAAAAGTACTGATCCACATATACATCTATGTGCTACATTATCTCATAAGGTAGGTTCAGGTGCTCAGTCTCAGCAGCATGAGTAATTTTTTAGCATTTCATCTATATCTCTGTAGTTGGTAAGTCCTCATAATTTATGGACTTAGCTATTCAGATTTCCAGTTTATCAGTAGATGATTCAGTATTCATTTCAGACAGTTTGAGTCAGCTGGGGCTTATCCCAGTGACTCTCTAGATTCAGTCAGTAGAGGCTAGTCAGACTACTTGATTCAATTTTAGATATTAGTTGCAATACTCAAATTTTTCAGTATTTGCTTTATTAGACTGATGAGATTAGTATTTTTAGATATACTGAGATAATTCAGATAGTTTTTCGCATTTATTTTGATCTTACATTCATATTCCCCTATTTGAGATTCAGATTTAGTAGAAAGCAACCAGGGTTAGATACTTGTAGTTCAAAGCATCATGTGGCATCCCAAAAATTAGATTTTAGGGTGTTACAACCTCATCCAAGCTCTCTCCTTTCCCTCCCTCCAAAGGACTTGTACAAATTCTGGACATGCTCTCACAAAGACAAATTCTTTGCCTTTGAGGGTCTCTTTATTGTACCCGATCGCATTATCTATCTTCGTCAATTAAAAGACTTCTTTTATAATATCAATCACCTCTTTAAATTTCAATATTTGTACCTTGTCTTTCATCTCTGTGGACTTCTGGTCTATGCGGATCCAGTTTGCATATTTTTTGCGAATCTTCGCCTCTCTCTTTATAGTGGTGAACTCAAGACTCTTATGCTTGGCACGAGAATCATTGTGAATGATTTTCTATTCGAGAATACTTTTTATACTAAGTTCTTTGGTAACATCTATTTTAAGAAAGGTAACTGGCCTGTTGATTTTTAGGCCAGCTTTAAAGAAGCCAAGAAATTTATATCAGACACTAACTCTGCTTCGACCAGTTTTGGTCCCTTGTTCTTCTGTTTCAAGTTTTTCATTATGGCTCACATAATTGCTACAACACTAATTCCCCCAAAAAGATCTCCGAGCAATATCACCGGTCGAGACATTTTTGTATTGTACTGTTTGGTTAAGAAAATGAAAATCAATTGGGCAACATGGATCCATGAGTACATTCTTGAAAGTGCATCCTATGCTCATAAATCTACCTGTTTATCGTATGACCTGCTCATTACTTGGATTCTTCAGTATTACTCTATTGATCTATCTCCTTACATCCCAGTGGAGGTTATTACCACTTATGATTCCTAGACGTTTACAAGTATGGGGTATGTCTTAGTTGAAGAGAAATGGTACAAGAAGGATTCTGATCGGGTAAGTTTAGAACTTCCCAAGGTAAGAAACTTTGTCTCTAACCCTATGATGCCTATTTTGACGGACCTGGAGGAGATTAAGGTTTGGTTTAACGCCATTGAGGATAGTGTTGCACTATTTAAGGAGTCAACTTCTAAACTTATGGACCTCGAGAAAATTACCAGATAAGACATAGGCGTGGTTAGGTTGACTCTTGATGGGTTCAAATAGGAAGGTATAAAAATTGTTTACTCGGATGTTCACCCAAATGGATTCCCTTAAGACCCAAGTCCATTCCTCCAATGATGATCTAGTTATTTCCATCTACAATTCCTATTCCTCCTTCTTCAAAAACTTTGAAAAATCATATGACACCTTCTGTCATAACATGCATAATACTCTGACCTACTTTCTCAAGAAGTGGTGAACAATGATGACTCTATTTTTCTTTTTATTCAAAAGGGGGTCCCGTCCCTTATGTTGATGGGTTGTAAGATGATTTGTTACACACTATCTGCTCCAATGTTTTTCTCTACCTAGTTAATATATTATATATATTTGTTTCTTGTCTACTGTTTTATTTTTTTAATTATGCCAAAAGGGGGAGAAAGACAGGAACATTAGGAACTCAAGAAGTGCCTACGAGTCAGGGGGAGCAGTTCGACGGATGATAAATGATAGTCAACCAATACTCAAGATATGTGTACAAGTCAGGGGGATCAAGCTAACAGACAGGGAAGTCAACTGATGTTTACACTCATTTGTCATTATAAAAAATGGACAGATTGTTAGCCTCATAAGTGTACGTTTTAATAATGACAAGCTAATGAGCTAATGATGGAAGGATGACTGAAGCAAATAAGAAAGTCGTCTCTAGAAATAGAAGGACATCAAAATCATGACCCGCGAAATCCAAGCAAATCAATCAAAACAAAAACAATCATAAAGAAAATCTCGAGCACAAAAATGAAGTAGATCAGATCAATCACAATAAAGTAAAAGGAAGAAAAATCATAAACAAACTTGGAAGACCATCAAGAAAAAAGGAAAGAAAAGATGACGGACATATCTGATGTGGACATAAGTAAAATCTATATATGGACATATCTGATATGAACATATCTTACAACTACTTTCCTTAATCAATGAATAAATTCAAATCCTTGATCAAGAAGAAATCTCTAGAGTTTCCTTAGGAATAGTAAGCAGCTAAAGACTATAAAAAAAACTAAAGATAGACAAGGGTTACGCAACTTTAAGAAGAATCTCAAAGTGTCTCAATCTTAGTCTCACAAAGCTTTGTAACTCTTAGTTTACATTTGTTGTATAAAGATTAGGATCGAGTAAACTTTGTAACACAAATAAAATCTATGTCACAAGATATGAAGTACAAACTAAGTCTTCGGAACTTTTTTCTCATCATTAAGACCGACATTGAATGATCTAAGGAAACATTAAAACCAAAGGGGACTTGAAGTAGGCACCACATTGGTGTTCCGAACCAAGATAAATCTCTGTGTCTTTACTTTACATTTGATTATTTATTTGCTTGATTACTTCGAATCTAGTATGTTCTGTGAAATGTATTGATCCGTAGGAGAGTCAACTGTGAGGATCCAATAGTCAACTCACAGGAAATTTTTAATTCACCCACTCTCTTGAATTTTAATTTCATCATATGGTCCCAAAAGTGATCCATTTAGGAAAGACTAAACATAAAAGACCATTAAGAACATGCTTGAGCATTTGTAGAGAAAATGGGGAAAACCCCAAGGGTATAGAGGCTATTTTGACCAGCTCTAGAGGATGTACAGCGGGTTGGGCGCACCTCCAAAGAAAATGGGGCACATTTCCTCTTTCGAGGGCTTTCTAGCCTCGTTTTGTCTTCCCCTGGCCTCTCTAACATCCCTTGAGCCTCCTTGATCATCATAATCACCCAATGGACGCCTTTTGATAGATGTTAAGAAGTCATCAAGTGTCACTTGACCCATAAGCATCGTCTCTAGAAACCCGGAGGCCATTTGGATTGTATCATCCTCTCCTTCATGAAGAAGATTAGTCCTCGAATCTACAACTTTTAAACTCATGAAAAGAAAACAAAACCAATATTTCCTCATGGCACGAGGGTTAAAACAAGGGTTAAAATCAAAACATACATGCCAAGTAGGTACACATTTTACATACAACCAATGATCCTTTGTTATCAATTAAATGAATTCATCCTGCACTACACAAATGTGTTGTCTATAAGAAACCTTATAAAACAAGGAAACTAGCATCATAAGACACAAGTGTTTCATTATTTCACCATAAGACCATATACAATAACTCCCACCTCTATCTAAAGTAAATCCAACATCAACATAGATGTTATCATATGCAAAGAGGTAGTAAAGAAAGGTATGGAGAAGATGAGTCTCGTCCAAGGTGTTTCCATACTTAAGAGTAGAAAAGTACTCTAGAAATCTAATAACCAAGTCACTAGAAGTTGGAATAACCAAGGAATAAGTCAATTCATTAGGATGCACATTACCCTTCCTTCTAAGACAACCTATGTTCACACATAATGCATTTTCAACACAAACATACCATCATCGTAAGCAAAAATATAGAAAATAAAAGAGTTAAAGACACCATTCTCATCAAAATTACCCTCAAACATGAGTTTACAATAAGATGAGACAAGACATTTGAAGAACATCACATCTTTTCTCTTCAAGCAACTTCGCTCAAGAAGTGCATTCACAAAGGGAATCATGCTATTAGAGAATTATAGAATCTATGAGAAACCAATTCACTCCAAGCCAAAGGGTATACCTAAGATGTTGGATGACTTCTTTTCATGGAACTTAGCATGTTCCCAAGAGTCCTTCCTATTACTTCAACTTGTCCAAACACACAAGTGTGACAAGTATTAGGAAACCAAAGTTGTACATAAAGTATACTCCAAGGACTTTTCTTAAGGAAACAAATAGATTGGGCATTAAGATTTTAAGGCCCACACATTTCAAGCACCAAACGCAAACACCATAAAGGAATCGTGAAGACACTAATACTCTCATGGTGTGACATCATTTCAATCAATTTCAAGGGTCAAATAAATATAAGGAAAATATCATTATGTCTCCAAGGATAAGTAGCAATAGGAGCAGGTAGGTACATACCTTGGAAGCAATGCCTTGAATTTGTTCTCTTGTCCTTCATAGGTTCTTTACAAGGACCTTTCCTTCCATGAATTAACTTGGATCAATAGGCTTTCTCTTTTTGCCTCTTTGAGGAAATTATTTTGGTAGGTAACTCCTTCCTACGATCCATTGGGTTAGATGTTTCACTCTTTTTAATAAAGTATCCATCGACCCATAAGAGTTTATTAGGCTCCTCCTTTAAGTCAAGTCTTCATAAACCTTGAAGTACTTGAAGAAGAACTCATATAGGCCTTCAAACTTATGCTCATGAGTGGTCTTATTTGAGTCCTCCTTTGGAAAACATTAGCTCATAAAACTTTTAATAGAGAAGTATTGGTACTAGGCAAAATGCTAGTTCCATGGTTGGCATTTAATAAAGGGTTAGGCTTGACAAGTTCTACAAGTAAGTGTTCCATATATCCCTCATTCAATTCAACACTTGGCTTAGAAAACTCTCCTTCTTAATCCAAGTTCTTCTCCCCATTCTTAGCTTCCTCTTCCCCTTCATCCTCAACTTGATTAGGTTGACCTTGGTTTAGTGGAGTTTGGGGTAGTTTAGCGAAGGTATTTTGAGTATGTCCACTCAAGGAAGATTTAAAGTTTGGTGGATAGGGAAGAGTAGAGTTAGGAAATTTTAGACGATCTGTTATGTTAGACATCCTCCCGCCAAGTGAATTTATCCTAGTATCAATGGAATCAATTTTATGGTTGAGAGTTTCAAGGGTCTCTAAAATAGCACTTGTTAAGTGGTATTCCATGGGCTGCAAAGTTTCTCCTTCCAAAAGCATTGTACCTAACAAAAGAAATGCTAAAAAACAGAAAAAAAAAACAAGTTAAAGTTAAGAAATCAACCTCACAAGCTCTCAAAGTTCACACATTTAATTCATCTCTCAATTGGCATCACAAGCATTGATAAGTCATTTATACTCCAATGAGAATGCTTGGTACCAATTCTAGCTTGAGGTCAGAATATATTCTTGTTTGAAAGACTCAAGTAAAAATTGTGTACGGACTTGAATCGAGAACAAACAATGAATTGAAAAAAGAGAAAAACTAGAAAAAAATAGGATGATGAAAGAAAAGGACTCAAGAACTAATCAATCAACTTGGTAGATGAATTAATAGTTGATGGGTAGTTTAAGAATCAAAATAAGAGATTAGGAATCAAGAAATTGAAACAAAAGACTCAAACCTTGAGCAAAATGAGTAATTGAAGTGTTGAATTGAGTTTCGAGGCTTGAAATTTGCGTTTGAGCCTTGATTTGTGTTGGGAGGTGGTGATCTGCATTGGCCAGCTTGCTCTAGAAGGTGTGGCACATTTCCAAGGCATTTTGGATGAGGCATAGAGGGCCATCTACTGTTTGAGGTGCTGCAGCACCTTGGGCGCACCACCAAGGCACTTGCAAAGCAAGTTGGCCAAAAAAAATAGCATGCACCAATACTTGTACTTCCAAATGGTCCCTCCATTTGTCCTCACCTTGGAATCTTCTTGGATTCTTTAGGAAAAATACTTTTTCACCAATTTTATTTCTTCCTTTTTGATCAAACAACAACTTTGGATGAAGATTCAACTTGAATATTTTAACGTCCTTAAGAACACCAAGAACGCTAACTTTTTCTCCGGAGCTCGGAATGAGTTGAAATTTTTAACGTAGGGACTTTTCAACCTTCTAAACTCATTCCAAATATCATTTAGCTCAAATTCTTCACAAATTTTGGAGATATTTCAATTCACATAAAACTTCTTCAACCCAAGCTTCTAACAAGGATAGAACAATCAAATAAGCGTTGATTTGACTCAAATTTTGTTTGTGGACACATAAAGTGTTAGAAAACACAATTCTAACACTAGAAACATAATAAAAAATAAAAAATCAAGGATTCAAAGTTTGACCCAGGGCTAAAAATGTAATTGTGACTTTTTTGGGGGGTTTTCAATTTGATACTTTTTTGTGGATTTTCAAGATAACAAATGCAAGATTGACTTTGTAGGAATTAAATCAAACTCGGCTCTAATACCAAATGATACACAAATAAAATATGGGAATGAAAAATAAACTACTATATCAATACAAAAGATAAATATATATAGAAAGCTAGTAATAGATAGACACAATGGATGAAAGAATAAAAACTAAGGGTGTATCTTACCCCTAACCCTCTACTCAATGTCAAACAAAACACATAACTCCTACGTAGACCTCAAGGGAATTGGATTTCCGAGCAACCCACATTTCTAAATGATAAATAAACAAAAGAGATTCCACGCTTGCCGCAAGCTAATCCAATCTTTCCTCACACTCTCAATAGAGTACACATTCACTATTCTTCAAAAACTACCGACTAAATGAAAGAGAAGTCCTATTTATAGTCTAGGCTAATTTATTGCATCATATGGGCCAAAAAGTGACACATTTAGGAAAGAATAAACATAAAAGCTCATTAAGCACATGATTAAGCATTTGGAGAGCATATGGGGCACACCCCAAGGGTATAGTGGTCTGTTTTGACCTGCTCTAGCAGATCTAGAGCGGGTTGGGCGCACCTACAAAGCAGATGGAGCACATTTCCTCTTTTGGGGGCTTTCTATCCCCGTTTTGTCTTCCCCTGGCTTCTCTAACATCCCTCAAGCATTCTTGATCATCACAATCATCCAATGGATTCCTTTTGATAGCCGTTAAAAAGTCATCATGTGTCATTTAACCCATAAACATCCTCTATAGCAACCTAAATGCCGTTTGGATTGTATCAATTACCCTCTACCATTTTAATTATAAGCACTTGGGAGATCCACGAACCCACAACTTCTAATCATTCATTAATATGGGGGGATCCATGACCCATTTGGTTAAATTATTCATTATCTTGGGGGAATCCACGACCCCCAAAGTTTAATTTTAAACCATTGTGTTTCATTAACCTTCTATATCATGAAATAGTTCCAAAAGTATTTTTATTATTCATATACTCATATTTCAAAACCTTTTCATAATGTGAGTTGAGGTTATTACCAATCTTAATTCCAGATACTTTTATTTGAGAGAATCCACAACCCCCATTCCAATTCCCACACCCATGCACCTAATTAGTTTCAAAATGATCAATTCAAATAATGAATAATTCACAAAAGTCATAGGAAAAACAATTCCGTCAATAACATTCAAAGGCTCTCAACCCAATTTCATAAACCATCAATTAATCATATGACTAGCAATTTAAACACATGCTAATAACAAACCAAGTTTTAAGGAAAAGGTACATGCTTGAGATATCAAGATTTATGGAGAAGAAACCAATCTTAGAGCCCTGGATGATCAACCTTGAGAAACCCTAGTTGTTCTTAACTGGAGGAATTTGAGAGAGTAGGGAGTAGTTTATGATAGTTAAGTGATCAAAATAACCGTCTTTAGGTGATTTATGGTCGTGGGTCTTAATTGGGAAAAAAGGGAAATGATAAGAATGCCCTCACTTAAAAGTGCAGAAAAGGATGCCTAGTCGTTATGGGTCACGTCATTACTCATGATGATTAGGTACGAGTCTTATCATGGACTCATAGTTTATGCAGACTCATTGGTACCCTTTACTGGTTTGGTCACGAGTCATACCCTACGACTCATTTCCAAACCATACGACTCATAGAGTCATGATATCAACACAAAAATAGCTTTGGCACTTATATTGGATTGCCTACGACTTGTACACCATGACTCATCAGAAACCAATCATGATTAGGATATAAAATTAGGGAAACTAAAGTGGTTTGGCTACAGATGACACTATATGGCTCATATAAAGTCTTCACAACTCCTTACCAAAGTCGTACCCTAGGCAATTGATAATGCCCAAGCTACACCTTTACTCCAAAGATGATTGTGGTCTTTGTCGAATATAGTAACCCCAAAAAGGTTAGGGTTGAATCCCAAGGGAATACCTGGATTTATGGATCTCAGATATTGTAATCAACGGGAAAAAACTAGAAAAGTAACTGGGGGGATTTGAATAGCAATATCAAACAAGGAGCAAATATTAACTTTAGTTGTTATCAGTATTGGTGAACTCTAGGATTGTGTTCCCAATGGATTCTCAACTTTGTAGGCTTATCGTGCTTTGTTGAACCAACCTAATACCTTGTATGCAAAATCGATAAGTTATGTACATTCTATAGTCTCTTGGATGAGTAGGAGGATTTCACCCTTTACCTTTTGAGTGTCAGGATGTCACCTTACTAACCCATAAATTGATCCCAATTAACTATCATCCTTTGAGTCTCTAGTTATTATATTAAATCTAACCAGCTTATGTAGATAATACCTAATAGCGCAGATTAATATCTAAACTCTAAATTATTGTTACCATTATCTTTTCCTAGTCACTACTCCTCTTTTAGAGTAAGTAGGAATAATCAAGGTAGGATCTTAACGTTGGCCACCACTAAAATAACTATAAAAGTGAAGTTAATACAATGTATGCATGGGTATTGGTTTAGAACAACAATAGCACTTCCCCTACTTCATCAATCCGCCATGGTTTCCACAACCCTAGATATGGGTTTTATCCGCTCATGCTTGTGAAATAATCAATAACATTCATGATTGAAAGCATAGATGAAATCACAATAATAATAAGTAGAAATACCCGAAACCATAACTGAATTAATCAACTAAAGTTAATACAAGAGAATCCCAAGATCAAAATCAAATCTTGGAAACAAAAAATATTTGTGAATATCAAAACTGCATTGCTCCTACTGAAAAAACACAAAGGGTATTTATAGTACATGAGAAAACCCTAAAATCAAAGCCCAAATAAAATAGGAGAAATAGGGTCGATGGTCACTTATGGTATCTACTTGGGCCCTGACCCTAGGCGCGGGTAGCATTTGCAGCTTGCAAGATGGGCGCAAGTACCAGGCCCCAAAAAATCCTGCAGGTCAGCTTATGGGATTTTGGACTTCTAGTGCTTGCTTTTCCCACTTGCAGTCCACATGTTGACTTAGTAAGTGTCGGGAGTCATCTTTTCATCTCTTCTTTAATTCCTGAACATGCTTTGATTACGATCAAGAAGAAAAGTGTCCCAAACTCTATAACTACTCCAATAAGTAGCCAAAAATACCTTTTTTCATATTTTTCACGAACTTATAATCCAAAACATGATTTCCTGCAAAACATACCCAAAATGCTTCATATCTAACAAAACAACCTCGGAAACTTGCAGATTTTCCTTTTTTTAAGCGTAGAAAGTTCTATGTTTATATAGTACATCAACACCCTCAACTTAAAACGTTTTCATATCCTCAGGCAACAAAATAAAACAAAACTAAACACAATTTATAACTTGGAGAATCTAAGTTATTCAAGGCAGGAAGTCAACACTTTAAGCTCAAAACACATCACCCCATCCAACCTCACTTTTCAAAACTAACTATGTATCAACATGATGCACAACAATGTGACACAATCAAATCAAGGTATGAAATTACATTAGCAACAGACAACCATACATAGGTAGAAGTTATACTACCCAAAACAAGCAAATAGCGTGCAATATGACTCAAGTTCCCTCACAACAAAGAATTCTCAGCTCACTGATATGAAATAATGCATGTCAATGCAGGGACAGTCAAGAGACACTCAAACTCAAAAGAGAAGTTCCAATCAATGTGCAACAAATACCATAGGCTTTCCCTTGTTTTCTTTGCCTTAGCATTCAGATAGTAAAGTTAGGACCACTATAGGACTTTTCTCCACCTGTAATGTAGTCTTGGAGGATGGTAAGGTACATATGGACATATCATGTGATTAAGCCTCCTTGGAAATACACTAACCTCGGGGTTTCACGTACTAGCCAATTTTCTTTTTATTCCACCATTATTTCTCCTTTTTTATTCTTTATTTCACATTCATGTTGGGTGTGGTCTTCTATACTTTCTTTTTCATTTTTTCACAATTTTTGTTTTCGTTTACTCTTTTCTTTTTCTCTTTCTTTTTCTTTACTACCATACCTAGCCTTACTAACTTTTTCTCTTATTTACCTTTTTACATACCCATTTTACACTATGCACACATATGATAGCCACCCTCAACTTAGGCATTTTGCCTGAGTTGAGGTGCACAATGTCTAAGGAGGACCAGGGCAAAAATAGGTTCATTATAATATAAATAGGAAGGTGAATAGGTAAAAGAAAAATAGGCTATAAATCTCAAAACAAGGATCAAGGGATATAATTTCACATATGAAATGTCATTTAGGTTGAAAGTGGACTAAAATCAAGAACGATGTATGATCCTTTTCTGATCGACTATTTTTCAACCTGGGCAAGACTAACCAGACAAGTTCTAAATTAAACACATAAAAGAAACTAAGTAGCATCCCACACACACATGGCTTAGAGTCAACATTACAACTACTACTTATTTGAATCATCCAATTGTTAGCAAGTGATGATCAAATCCCTAATCCTAATGTCATAACAAGATCCTCAATGTTCACACATATATACATTCACACAGTTCTAAAATACAAATTTTGGAGGGGTATCATTGTTCTAAAAATTCAATGAAAAACATGACTACTGCCCTAAATACTTAAAAATATCCTAATTACACAAAAAAAATATACTATGAAACAAAATACAATACTACAAAAATTATCCTAGACATGTCGGTTCTACAACCATACCACAACTGACAGGAAAAGAAGCACGACAACAAAAATCTACGGTGGCTATATTATATCCCACCCCAACTAGAAACTATGAATTTTCCTCAATGCGCTAAAATAATATAAAACAAAGGAAATGAGGACATACTTGGGATGCATTAGGTGTCTATGTCATGATATTCCCCATATGGGGGTATATCTACTAGCATAGGGCATGGTGGTGGTGGTGCACTATAAGAAAATACAACTGCAGCTAGATCGGCACACCTCTGCCTATCAAGAAACACAACTCCATTGAATAATAGGTAACCCTTTTCAAACCTTTCTTATATGGCATATCTGGATTCTGTAGTTCCCTCTCTCAACCTCTCTTGGTCCCAATCACGGGGACGACCACATCATCCTTCGCAAATAAATTAAATTGTTTAGGACCATGCAAAGTTGATGGCTGTATAATTGGTGATATAACTGGAAGGATAGCTAATATGTGGCTCTCAGTGAGAGAGCACACCACTGCTCGCAAGATATTGCTTCCTCTCTCATATGTCCTAGATATGGGATATCAATCTCCACAAATTGGTCTATCACACGTCTCTCATCAATACCTGGGCCATTTGATACACTGGCCTATGCAGCAACATCCTCATAAATAGTGTCTACTACATACACCACTCCAATATTATCTAGCTACAGCACTGTCATACACATATCAAACACTAATCCTCATTCAGTTAAAAGGAAATACCCCCCAAGTCTATGTCAATCAATACCCTACCAGTGGATAGGAAAGGTCTACCCAATATAATGGGGGCTTAAAAATTCACCTCACAATCAAGAACTATGAAATCAGCAGGAAACATAAGGGATGCCACCCTTAATTCTACGTCACACAAAACACCTACCGTTTTTTTCATAGATGAGTCATCCATCAACAGTTTTATAGACGTAAGTTTAAGTTCCCCCATCCTCAACAGATTTTACACAGCTAGTGGCATCATATATACTACTTATCCCAATCACATGAAGTGTGCTTGACATTGAAAGGCCTAATAGAACATGAAATGGTGCCTTCTTTGAGATCCTCCTACTTTTCTACCAACGGTAAGGAAGGGGTTGCACTATAATGGTGCACATTATCATTGGTCTCGATGACCCAATCATCACTACTATTATACTCAAAATTATCATCACCCTATGTCGACTTCTTAGATTCTACCTCAGGTATATCGTCGCTCTCAGTGCTATCAATCTTCAACTTTTCAATAGTAGGTACAAAAGGATCATCAATATTGGCACCACAATTAGTGGTGATAGCTAAAAAATGACTTATATCTAGTGGAATCTAAAAATTTTCACTCAGAAGAGTAACAGGTTATTTCTGTTTGAACGTAGAAAACATTTGTCGGAACTGGTGCTCTAATTGCTTGATAGCTGTGGCATGAGACTCCACCTTCTGGGTCAACCCTGAAATGTGAACCTTAATATCCTTAAGGATTTTCTCATGATTTTCTTGACCCTTCACTAGTTTAGACAATATTTCATCCATTCTTAATTCTGTATCTCATCTTCCAGGAAAAATATACCTATCTTCCTTCTCCTTGTATTCATCTTTTCATCTTCACCCACTTTCTTTATCCCTACTGAGGTCTCTATATTTGTCATCATAGTATTTTTTACCTTGATTTCCTTTCCCTTGGCTCAAAAACCCTCCAATTAACAATCTAAATACCTAGCCTCCTCTTTTAATATAGACTCATAAGCTCTGAAAGCTGCACCCTGTGCTCCTACTATATGAACTTTCTTAGAATTTACAGTTGTGAACTGATTTTCCAGCAACCTAAGATAAGTCCTCAGTAGCATAATCTTTTGCGCTACAAAATAATCAGCTACTCTGGTCACCAGAAGCTCTAATGGTGTAAGTGCCAGAACCCCTCTCTACTTCCTGAGTTTGCCACCCTCGGTTAGTAAGAGAGATCTGGTCTAGAATATTTGAAGCTACCTTCAGTGTAATCTTATAATAGCTCCTCGAGATATAGTGTCTACCATGGCTCTAAAACTGATTATCGGGGCTCTATAGAATAACTCCAATAATTTCATCCCTGATATCTAATGGTTGGGCACCATACTCAGCTTCTTCTTGAACTCGAACCAAGCCCCATACATGGACTCAGACTGCAGCTTCTTGAAATTATAGATCTCATCCTTGATCTGCAACACCCTAGATGAGGTAAAGAACCTATTCAAAAATTGCATGTGAAACTCATTCCATATAGTGATAGACCCTCTTGGAAGTTCCCCCAACCATAAAAATGCTTCTTCTGTATATGAAAAAGGGAACAACCTCAATCTGAGCGCCTCCAGATTCACCACTGGAATGTTTATGAAGTACAAATTCTAGTAAAATTGGCTAGATGCATGTTTCTTCATCTATAGGTAACCCCGCAAACACACCTTTTGTGTATAAGAGTTGGATCATAGAACTCAATATATTAAACTTAATTCCTAGGAGTAAAACAGGAGGAATAATGGCACTAGTATCTATAGGATCAACATACCCTAAATCCTCTTCATTATGGTCATTTGGTTGTAAGTAATGGTATGCAGGGATCACATGGGCTCAACCCCCTCAAACTATATTCTTGTCTCCAACGAGTGTCGCTCGGTGATCTGCTTCTGGTCGATGCACAACTAACTCTTTCTCCTGGGTAAGTGATGAGCTTCTTGTTCCCTCCTTTAGTTAGCAGCTTTTGTTAACAGAACCTCCACCTTCTGGTCAATAATATCCAGAACTCTTTCAGGAAGAGGGAGAGGCACATCATCATAAGCTCCTTCAGAAAAATTGTCTCTCTTCAGCTCTGTCATCCTACTAGGTATTTGTAGGTCCTCTCTGGATTCAGATTCACTGGGAGTAAGGGATTGCCTCTACTCCGTGTGCTAGGTATAAACCGGTGTACACCCAACTAAGAACAAAAACAAAAAAAATATGGAAATAAAAAAAAGTGAAACAACTTCAATTCGCAACTCAACACCGTATTCCCGACAATGGTGCCAAAATTTGATAAATACCAAGATACACCTTCACTCCAAAGATAATTGTGGTCGCTGTCAAATAGAGTAACCCAACAAAGATTGGGGTCAAATCCCAATGGAATACATGAACTTGTGGATCTCAGATGCTGTAATCAACGAGCAAAAATTGGAAAAGTAAACAGAGGAATTTGAATAGCAATATGAAACAAAAAACAAATATCAACTTCGGTTGTTATCAATATTAGTGAACACTAGGATTGTCTTCCCCCTTGTTTCTCAACTTCCTAGGCTTATCGTGCTTTGTTGAACCAACTCAATAACTTGCATGCAGAATTGATAAGTTTTGTACCTTCTACAATTTTTTAGACAACAGATGGATTTCACTCTTTACCTTTTTGAGTCTAGAGATGTCGTCTTACTAACCATTATCTTGATCCCAGTTAACTATTACCTTTTGATTCTCTAGTTATTATATGAAATCTAATCATCTTATGTAGAAAATGCCTGATAGCATAGATCGAAAGCTAAACTCTAAATTATTGTTGTCATTATATTTTCCTAGTCACTACTCCTCTTTTGGAGTAAGTAGCAATAATTTAAATGGGATCTTAATGTTAGCCACTACTAAAATAACTATTAAAGTGAAGATAATACAATGCAGGCATGGGTATCGGTTCAGAATAATAATAACACTTCCCCTAATTCGCCAATCTATCAGGGTTTACACAACCCCAGCTATGAGTTTTAGCCGCTCATTCTTGTGAAATAATCAATAACATTCATGATTAAAAGCATAGATGATATCACAATAAGAAGTAGAAAAACCCACAACTGTAACTGAATTAATCAACTGAAATTACTATAAGAGAATCCCAAGATCAAAATCTAACCTTGGAATCAAAATATGTTTGTAAATATAAAAAATGCATTGCTCCTACTAAAAAATACATAAAAGGGTACTTATAGTACATGAGGAAACTCTAAAACCAAAGACTTAATGAAATAGGAGAAAATAGGGTCGGTGGCCACTTATGGTCTCTATTACGCCTTGACCCTGGGCGTAGGCAACACTTGTGGCCTATAGGGTGGGCGCAAGTTCAGAGCGCAAGTGCCAGGACCCAAAAATCATGCAGGTTAGCTCTCAAGATTTTGGACTTCTGACACTTGATTTGACCACTTGCAGTCCATATGTCCTACTTGTGGTCAACATTTTGACTTCGAAAGTGCTGGGAGTCATCTTTTCAGCTCTTCTTCAATTCCCGAATATGCTTTGATAACGATCGAGTCAGAAAACATCCCAAACATTAATTATTTCTCTATTAAGTAGCCAAAAACACCTTTTTTTTTTATCTTTTTCACAAACTTAGCATCCAAAATATCATTTACTGCAAAACATACCCAAAATGCATCGTATCTAACGAAACAACCTCAAAAACTTTCATATTTTCCTTATTTTAAGCGTCAAAAGTGCTATATTTCTCTAGCACATCAGTCGTGAGCTCAAAAACTCAGAAATTTTAGAGGCAAAAATCTGGGGTGTTACAATCATCCTCCCTTTCCTAAAAAAGATTAGACCTTGAGTCCAAACGATGCAAAACCAAAAGAGGGACAAAAAAATACAACATCCTTATGACATGAGGGTTAGGATTATCACAAATAATCATAGCGTCATGCCAAGGTTGCACACACTTAAGATACAACCAAGGATTCTTTGTTTTAATCATGAAAATCTTATTGAAAAGGTTACAAAGGAATTGGTTATGACAAATATTAAGAGATAAGGAAACCATAAAGGTCTTAATGGACTCACTAAGCTAAGAGGGTGAGACTACATTTATCTTAGGAGCTATAAACACAATTGTTTCATTATCTCTTTAAGAGACCACACCAAAAGTGACCCACTAGTGTTTTTTGGGGTCAAAGATGCCCATAAAGCCTTATTACTCAACTAAGTGTACCAATCAACAAGTTTCCTACCTCTCAATAAAATATTTCCACTACTAGAATGGACATCATTATAGTCAAAGAGGTATTATAGAAAGGAATCAAGCATAAAGGCAACTTCCAAGGTTCTAACGTCTACAAAAATGCCACTTGGCTCAAAAGATTTAGCACATAATGCACACAAGGATGGAATAAAAACATTTAAGAACATATAACCTTTCCTTTTCAAACAACTCTCTAAGGAAAGGGATTTTATCAATGCAACCATGCTACTAGGAAAAATGGGGACCCTACTCAAATCCATACCAAACCAAAATAATTGGCTCTACCAAGGAGTTGGGTTCCCTCTAGTTATAGTGGTAGACACGCTCCCAGGATCCCCATAAGATACTTAAAATTTCTCAACCCTATGAAGGTGTCATGAAGTCTTTAAAATCCATGAACTCTTCCACAAACAAATGATAAACTTAGAGTCCACAAGTTGTCGTCTACACAACTTAAGCATAAGTGTGTAAAACAAGGATGCAAGTATAAAAGCAACACCCCAAAGAGACAATGACACATTGGCCCTAGGGTCCTCAAGAATAAAATAACCTTTAAGAAAGAGGTTACATAAATGGAATTCATCCAAAAAAATTTCAAGAGAAAACTCTCTCCTTGACCTATAGGTAGTGAAACCTTGGTCAAGTAGGTAGATACATAATGGTGAGCTCTCTTGAATCTATTATTTACTCCTCTTCATTATAGAACGTTCATTTTTGATGGAAATGCCTCCCATGAACAACTTGGGTCTATCAAGTGGATTGTAAGTCCCCAAGATAGACCTTCCATCATAGGGAAGGGTCCCAACAACCTCATTGAAACTTTGCTTGTCATCAAGACCAAGCATCAAGTTGATGTATGGAAATTACCACATCCCATTAGGTCACCGGGATCAAATGGAATATTTAAACATGGGTCATGGCAATACTCACTTTACCCAAAGATTCCATTTTCCCCATTAAGTTTACCCTCTGCATGACCATTGATAATTTTATAAACAAAGAAAGGGTAGAGAAAGGTATCACACAAATTAACTTTAATTAAGGTGTCCTCACGCATATACTCATTATCGAATTCAAGATCATCACCATGAGTATATTATCAATAGAGTTACACAAAGAAGAAGGAATAATTTGCAAACAAGTAACACCTTTTTCTTTCATGAGCTGACTCCTCAAGTAGACACAAACCACCTCTAACATCAAAGGAGTCATTACTCAAGCCATCATAATAATCAAGAAATTCATCCTCACAATTATAAAACAAGGGTGGGGTATAGTACAAAGGATTACAACCAAAATAATTTCGTAGGAACAATCACTAATTGAGTTTCTCAAGCATTAAAGTAAATCAAACTTATCATCACCAAATTCATCATTCCTTTTCAAAACTTCACATTCATTTCCCTTAAGAGTACTCTCATCTTCAAGGAAGAGATTTCCATATTTAGTAGAAATTTTGTCACACCATAGTGGGTTGTCATATAGGATATAACCCTCAAGATGAGAGACACCATCAACATTATCCATGCCACTAGGTAGTGTACTAGGAGTTGCTTCATCATCTTCGAACAAGATAATATAATTAGAGAGAGAAAGGGCATTCCATTAAGAGGAATTATACCATGAAAGTTCACTCTCTAAAAGACAACTATCAAGTGTAAAAAATGAGTCAAACACATGGATATCCCTATGAGCCAAGCAACCAATAAGATCTTCACTAAAGGACATGCTCAAAGGGTCACTAGTATTCACTTGATCAAAATTTTTACTGTCATCACTCACTTGAGGTTCATTAATAACATCAAAAACTTCCTTAAGAGGTAGGATAGTTTCACACACAAGTTGACCAGCATAAATTTCACAAGATAATGTACCATAATTTTTCACATTGGCTTCAACACTAGGCGGGCTCAAATTAATCTTACAAAAAGAGTAAATTCGGTCATCAATAGTATAAACTAGTGTATCCATACTATGAATGGGTACATCATCAACAAGAGGTAAGAAATCATGAGACTCACATATAGGTAAGCTACTACTCACACTCAATGGGCTACTATCCTCACAATCATCATTTACATGTACAAAAGTGTAGGAGTGATCTATGTTACCTTGAATCTCTTGAGAACATTATTTTTTACCTTGGTGTGAAGGTCCTTTAAAATATTTAGAAGCATATAAGATTTCCATCATCAAATCTTTAAAGGGAATCTTCTCTTTTGGTACATGTTCTACTCTGCTTGCCATGTTGGTACCTAAACACATGTCCTTATTAAAAGATGGAAATCATTATTATCTCGATTTAGTAGAAACCCCCTAACTTCATACCTCACAACCTCTCCTTTTTTCTCTCTTAGGTTGCCACCTTGCACTCCCTTACTCCTCTCAATTTTTTATCTTTTATGTTTATTAGGCTTAGAGTATGTGGCCATATTTCTTAGAGATTTAGGAAGAACATGTGGAAAGAGATGATTTACCCAATGATCTTTTATTATATTAGGCCAATTTTGAATATTTGGAACACTAAGTTGTGCAAACCAATTGGCTCCCAAGCATAAATGTCCACATTCCAAGTGGAAGATGTCACACCAAACCTCCTCATAGTAACCATATCGGGTGAAGAAAAACTTTACTCTGCCAGAAACTTTATACCCCTCCAAGAAGTATGGAACAAGTAGAGGCTCTTTAGCTATACCTGGATGGTCAACCATGAGTGGGATAATGTAGTTTCTATAGCACCAATCATCTATCACAAGGAGGCATCTCGGATCCCCATAAATTCTTACTTTTTTGGAGTGAATGTTTGTTCTTGGATCAATATTGTATAGCTTTGTATTTCCCATTGGTACATAGGGACCCCTCATGAATCTTTTCAAGGTACTCTATGTTTGGCTGGACTATCTTATGAGTTCCTACCATAATGATGTCAGACCTTAAATATGTTTAAGGGCACATGTAGCTCTTTCGACTTTTCTCATATCATAATTTTCAAAGATCCTTCCACAGTCCCATTCCCAATTACGATAATCTTCGGGACCCAACTATCTTATAAATTAGGAACAGTAGAAAGATCATGACTCCTACTATACCCTCCATTTCTACCTTGGTTCCCTTTTCAATGTGTTTTGGCACTAACATAAGAAGAATAAGATGTAGTAACCCTAATCTTTGGAGATTCACACTCTTTTATTGCCACGGAGAAACCTCTACTATGGTTAGTATAACCATTCACATTGATTCGGCGTTGATAAAAAGTAATAAAAGATGAGGAATACAAAACTTCACAACCCTCACATACATTTTTACCACGATCCTCATAAGATTTGTAAATGAATGATACCTTACATCACATCTATGCTTGGAGTGGGAAGTTTAATATTTTTCACATGCCCTCTCTTCCTTATAAGAACCTTCATATGGATCCTCACTATAAAATTAGGGTCATCATTAATCTCATATTCTCCTTCGGAATAGTAGCCCTCATTTTTGTCCATCTCTTGATCATGGCTATACTCATCGTCCCTATAATCCCAATTTTCATCATAGCCATAATATTCTTCACTACAATCATAGTCTCCTATGTCGTAGTCACAATCATCCTAGGCTACTAAAGACATACTTCCTTATAACTCCTTCTACCAATAAAATGAACAAACAAGATTAGAGGTAAAATCTCCTCACCAACACTCATAAGAATCTCACCTTTGTAGACGTCACAATTGGATTGGCGAATGTTGAAAGTTGTTTATACTCTGGTGGTTCATAAGGTGTCAATCTCTACTTATGGTTGGAGTGTATTCTTGTTTTGACGACTCAAAGAAAATATGTAAAGACTTTAATTCAAGAAGTAACAATGATATAAAAAGGAGAAAAGCTTGAAAGAAGTTGGACGGTGAAAGAATTCAAAATCAAGAACTATTCAACCAACTTAGTAGGTGAATTATTAGTTGTTTGATAGTTTAAGAATCAATAAATTTAAGACTCGTGGAATGAAACTAAGGAATCAAACCTAAGAAAATTAAAGTTTAGGAGTGTTGGAATGCATTTGGAACTTGAATTTGACATTGGGGAGGCTTGATATGCACTTGAGAGGTATCACATACCTTCAACGCAACTCTAGAGCATTTCAAGCACAGGTGGGGAAGGCTACTCACTTCCTTAAGCTATGGCAGCAGTTCCAGCACACCTCCAGCATAGGTTGGTAGTAGGAGAGGCCTTAGACACTACCTTTAGGTGAGACAACAAGCTGGGAGAAGCTGCAGCGCACCTTGGGCCCAGGTCAAGGACAAGTTGGCCACCCATTTCTTGTTCCAAGAACGAAAATGCCCCTCAAATGGTCCTTTGTATCCTCTTTATTTGAAATATCCTTTGAATATTTGTAGATGAATTAGTAAAAACATTTATCACTCTTTTTCTTCCTTATTTTTGGATTAAACAACCAATTTTGGATCAACTTTCAAGATGAAGATAACAATCTCCACGAATGCCAAGAACGCAAACTTTTCCAACTTTATCTCCTTAGCTCGAAATGAGTTAAAATTTTGAACTTATGCACTCTCCGATATTATAAACTCATTACAAACCTTATTTTTCTCAAATTCCTCAACCAAAACTTCAAATTTTGGAATCAACTTTGAAATCTTTAATCTGCTTTAAACTTCTTCAAACCCAAGCTTCTAATGATAGTATAAGGCTCAATTTCACTATGATTTAGCTTTAGTTTGATATATGGTACATAGTGTTAGGGAATGAAAATATAACACTAGAAATACAAGAATACACAAAAATCCAAAATCCAAAATTTGACCTAAAAATAAAAATGTGAATAGTAACTATTTTTGTGATCTTTCAATTTTCTAACAAGAACAGACCCAAGATTTACTTTGTAAGAATGAAATCAAGATCGTCTCTAATATCAAATGATACAAGAAAATATATGAGAACAAGAATCTAAAAGTGAACAATAAAAGATAAAGGAATAGAATGATAATGATAGCAAAATAGACACAAAGAAGATAACAAAAGGGAAACCAAAGAGTATTTAAAATCCTAAGACCTCTGTTGTTAATTACAAACAAGCACCTCACTCTTACATTGACCACAAGGCAATCAAAACCCCCTTAAAACCATTTTTTCTAAACAAATATCAACAATGGCTTTTCTAAGCACTCAAAATACTCTTTAAATAAGTTTCATATCAATCAATATCCAAAAACTAAGGAAATAATCTAGCTCCTAAAAATTTCTAGTTTAGGCTAATTATTACATGTTTAGGGCCCAAAAGTGATCCAATGGCAAGAAAAGGGCCACTAGGGGCTGTCTTGATCCACTCTTGAAATGCTAGAGCAGATCAATGATGAATCCAAAGTCTATTGGGAGCATATCCCTTCCAAGGGGATTTTGAGCCCCGCTTTGCACTCCTTTGACCTCGTTAAGGTCCTTTGACCCTCCTTAATGGTAATCTTCATCCATGTGGCATCTTTTAATAACATGAAGGAGTCATCAAGCACCTCGAGCATCATACATATCCTATCAAAAGGTCCATAGGAAACTTGGATTGTATCACGCCAGAGGACGGTCAATACTTGGAATGTATTGATATGTAGAACAATCCAAAAACAACATTATTTCATATACAATAATTGAGAGCATTATGAAAATAATTTAGCATAATAGAAATCAAAACATATGGGCATTCTTAAAATCTTCAATCAACCTTGTAAAATGTTAAGTCAACTCTTTGCTTTAGTTCTGAGCTAGATGGCATACCCGGCATGGTTTGAAAATAACCCATGGGCTATGCAGGATCTGGTATTGACTAGTCGATCAAGCCCAAAATCTGAGTTTTTTACGAAGATTAGAGTGTCTAGTCTGGTATACAATTGAATATAGCAAGTATACAATGATCATCCATATTTCAAGACAAGATCAATCCCGCATCGGCAAAACACGATTCGGGCTATGAGTTATCTAAAGTCGTGTCTTCCCGATTATCCACCTAACTCTATTTAAGCCCATATTTTAACCTCCTAAAACATGCATAATTTCTCAAAACATGGTCTGAAATATGAAAAATCTGTAGTCTGGTCTAGTCTGAGTCTGTCATATCATTTGTCTGATTCGATATCATCATACAAAAACTTGTAAGTCGTATAAGCCATATGTCATATCAGGTCATATTCTTTTTATTTAAAATCATGTTATTTGACCACCAAAAGAGTTAAACATCAATTGAGAGTTCTTATTCAAATAGCATATGAAATCTTATGCAAAAACATCTTTTTTTTCAAGACTTCAGCATAAGGTGGCCAATTTTTTTCCAAAGATCACATGCAATTCACCATTAGAAAACAAGAGTATTTAGAATAGAAAATACCTCTTTTAAAACAAGTAAAATAACAATGCATAATTGATAAGGAGGCATTTAAAACTTAAGCTTATCATTATTCATAAAGCAACCCCAACACTAGTCAACAAATAAATCTCATGATCGAAAATAGGAATTTATAGTTCATACTCTAAAATTCATTTCGCAATTCATAACACATGCACATCAATGCAATTTTATGTTTATTGAAAACCCCATAGTTAATACATAATTTCATCACAAAGAGGGGTTCATAATTCATGCTTTTCAATCAACTTCAAAGTCCATAGCCATAAAAAGGAAGTTTTCATAAACCATGCTCTTAAATCAATTCCCAAGAATCATAAACATATATATAGATATAGATATATACGTACATACATATATACATAAATACATTTGAAATACATAGATAAATAATACTTACGCCCTTGAGTGTTAGGATAGTTTTACATACTTTTTTACGGAGGAAAATCGAAGAATAACCTTGAGATTGAAACCACAAACCTTGGAATTGGGAAATTTTCATTGATGTTCTTGGGAGGAAGAGAATGAGGATTTTGGGTGACTTCTACTAGTTTAGGATGACTTTTGGGTTATAAAAATGGATTGGGGGAGTTATGGGGTGAAAGGACCATTTTGCCCTTGATTTAATAAGGGAAAACCTATTTTAATATATGGAAAACGAGGGTCACACTACAGGACCAATCACATGGTTCCAGCTGTGCCCCTCGAGGCCGTGACCCCAATCGTGCTATAAGAGCCTTACCCCACACGTCCCATCACACATCCTGGACAATGCCTCACTAAAATGCCTATAACTTTTTACTCTGAACTCTGATTGATAAGCGGTTAGTTTCATTGGAAAGAGGACTCAAAGTAGTTTAATTTGATATATAGTAGTCCAAATAACTCTCTATATTCTAGGACTAATGTTTGATGGAAGTTGTCCGAAGTAAAAACGTCAACTAAAACTCAAACGGTAGGAAAGTGCTCAACTTAACTTTGATCTAGGAGATTTTTATGACTTAGATTCATCTCAAAAGATGTTCCCACACTAAATAATTGTTATTCACACTTATATCTAAATAAAATTTATTGGATTCGGGTCTACATACATAGGAAGGACGATTCAAGTTCTAACCCAAAAATGTGGGGTGTTACATTTGTCCCCTTGCATACTCCATTGCCGATGAACTAACCTCTTCTTTCGACAAGAGATTATAAATATATAGGTAATCTTTTGTCAAAACTACCTATATATGAATCTGAAAGTCCACCCTGCTCCCATCATCTACCCTAAAATAAGTGTTCTCATTAGACACTTCCCATCCTTTTAAAGTGTTCCTCCACATACCAAACCTGCAGGGGACAAAAATGTATTTAGTCTGCCACCCCCTTCCAGAACGTCATACTTCTCCGCTATCACCCCCTTCCAAAAAGGATATAATGGAGCTAGCCGTATAAGCTTCTCGACTTAAGTTATAGGTTTTCATCTGTAGCAAACCCAAGTGTATTCCTAACCAACGCATCATGGGCCATGCACTTACCACTGGACCGAAGCCCTAGTGATAACTTCCTAGATTTTTTGGAGCCTATTTTTGTTTACTCATAATTTTTACACAATTCAAATGGAAATAGGATTGGATTTTTGTAATAAATATTGCATGAGGAGATGTTTCATCTATTAAGAATAGCTTCTACGATATGTTTTCTAGAAATGGAAATAGCTGTCTGACGTTCCAAATATAGAGCATGACCTAATTGCTGTTCTAATGAAGATTTTTGTAACCTTTTTGGTAGTTATCTTATCAGATGATACAACTTTTATCTCGAATGTGTTATCTGCTAAAACTACTCCGATGAGACAGACTATATTTTACTTCTATCTTTCGAAGTTAGGTATTAATGAGGAAGGCTCGTGACTATGGATAATGTAGTTAATGGACAATGTAAAGTTATCTGTGATTTAAATAGAGAGGGATCATGACTAAGTTTTCTGTCATCCTATCTTTCAGAGGTGGAGCTTCATTTACTGAAGGGGTTACACTGAATAATCCCCTTTCGCCAATAAAATATATTGTGTACCTTTAGAATGTTATAGTATGTACATCCACAATCATGATCTCAAAAAGGTAAAAGTACCTGTTAACCTTTAGAAAATTATATTCTTTAACGATTCAAACCTGTAAAAAATAATTAAATTTACAGCTCCCAATTGATATCCTCATCCTTTCTCTGTCTCTAAATCGTATTCTTTATAAACCTTCTGTACTTCCATATCTTTTCATGCCATATATCATTAATTTTCTCTTTTTTGGAAATTCATATATATAGAAATAATTAAAAGCTACTAATGATAATGTGTTAACCACCCGATTCTCAATTTGCAGAGTTTCCATTATGTCCACTAATTAGAGTAGTAGAGAGAGCTCTGCTCCATATAAGATTTGCAATTTTCCTTGTCATGTTCTTGGGAAGATACAAGGATGCATGCCTTTGCAAGATGTCGTAAGGAGAAGAGTTTTGTCAAGAATATGGAGGTACAAGTGGGTAGTACATTCTGAACTAGTGTTTGATGGTAACATCTAAAAATTACTCCTTCTAAAATAATTATTTCCAGACTCCGTTGGATCCATCAAGGAGAACTACGTAAATTTAGCCTTCTGGTCCATAACTCAAAGTTTTTTATGATATTGATAGTTGTATCCTATTTCTGTCGAATAAAAATGTCTAGGAATTATCACTTCGATTTCATAAAAGCATTGACTTTCCCCTCCCTTCTCACCTATTCAAATTTCAGGACCTAAAGAACCTAGATCTTTTAAGTTGTATATTCCACCCTCCCTCTTACTTTAAAGGTTATAGTAAGATTGTTTCCCTTAACTTTCACATTGTGACCTTCGACCCCACGTCATTTCAGACCCTCTTTTTAGGTAGTCATTACTTGAGCATGTGAGGATGATTTGTTGCACTCAGTTTCATAGCTTCATTATGAGGCCCCTTGTCTCAAATTCTTTGAATTTAGCCAAATAGATAATTCGTTTTGCTTTAGAAGAACCCCTCTGCTTGAGGATTTTGTATTGTGCATTTCCTTGAAAGTTTAGCTAATTATTTTATCCTTTACAATACTAGAGCCTCAATTAACACTGCACAACATCAGAATTTTAAAGTTCAAGAGTTTGATCTGTGATAACGTTGAGTGGATCGCGTATGCTTTTTACTTGATCAACTACCGCCCAACTTAGAAAGGCTCCTAATTATAGAATGTCTCATTTTCGTCTTTTGGTTGTAAATATGTTGTTTCTACTTCTTATAATTAATCTTCTCTTTCCTTTCTCAAGTATTGTATTGTTGAGGCGCGTGCAATCCCAAGTAATTACAATAACATATATTGCACCGAAGCAGCTCAAAAGCGTGGATATGAAACTCATGTGGGTTAATGAAGCTGAAATAGAATTTTTGAAGCATGTATTGTCATCTGGAACTGCACTGGAGAAAATATGCATTTTCACTAGTCAAAAATTCTGTCACAGGGGAATGAAAAAGATGGAGATGAAGTAATTCCCTCGAGAATTACCCAATGTAGAAATTATATACCAAGAATTGGATATTCAGTTAAAAATTTCTAGGTAGGCAGCTGTTAAGACTAGTGCCTCAAAAACTGGATATTAGTTGTATTTGCTATTGTAATTCAAAATATAGCTTTAAAGTATGATTTAAATTTATCTAAACAAGGTTGCAATCTTGCAGAATCGGATTTATTACATTTGTTGAACTTTAGGTCATAATTGTTAGAGATAATGATAGCTTATTTTACTCCTTTTATTGAGCATTTTTAGTTACGATTTTATGTATAAATGTGACAGTGATCAATGAAACTTTACAATGCTTTCTGCTCTTTCTTTTTGCTAAAGGTCTATTTTTCTCTGCAGTAGATTGGTATCAGAGCATTGCCATCTAGAGGGACATGTGAGAAGAGAGTGAATAAAAAAAACACAAGTTCTTTCAATATAACCATTTATTAAACTGTTATCTTAAATAGTTTATAGAAAATGAATTCTGAAACAAGCTTTCTAACTCCACCTATCTTCAGTGATGAGAATTATCAAGCTTGGGAAATTAGAATGATGGTTCATCTTGAAGCACTAGATCTTTGGGAAAAAATAGAAGAGGAATATGAAGTAACTCCTCTTGGAGCTTAGCCAACTGTAAATCAGATGAAACATCACAGGGAGAAAAAGACAAGAAAAGCCAAAGCCAAATCATGTCTTTTCTCTGTAGTATCCCCTTCAATTCTTAGTTGAATTATGCAAATGAAGTCCACTGCAAAAATTTCAAAATATCTTGAAACGAAATACGAAGGAAATGAAAGAGTGCTGAATATGCAAGCGATGAATCTGATTTGGGAATTTGAAATAAAGAGAATGAAAGTATAAGAAACTATAAAAGATTATGTAGATCAGCTACTTGACTTAGCCAATAAGGTGAGATTGTCTAGTAAGGATTTTTCTGGTAAAAGAATTGTTCAAAAAATTCGTGTCACACTTTATGAGAAATATGAAGCCATAATCTCTTCTTTAGAGAATTCTAAGGATGTGTCAAGCATTACCTTGGTAGAATTTGTTAAAGCTTTGCTGGAATTGGAGAAAAGAAAAATAATGGGGAGAGAAGGTTCTGTTGAAGGTGATTTTCAAGCTAAATCATAGAACGATTCATACGATGGAAAGAAAAATAACCAGAAGCAAAGGCAAGGCAATAATTACAACAATCAGGGGGGAAGTAATCCACCCTTCCCTCATTGCAAAAAGAAAAATCACTCTTAACAGAAATATTGGTGGAGACCAGATGTCAAGTGCAACAATATGGTCAACTGGCTATGTGGAGAGGGTATGCAAGTCACAAATGCAACAAGAAGAAGCCAAGGCAGTTGTAAATCAATATGAAGAAGAGAAATTGTTTGTAGCAACTTGTTTTGCTAGCAAAAGTACTTCTGAAAATTGGTTAATTGATAGTAGATGCATAAGTCATATGACCAGTGATCAAGAGCTCTTTAAAGAGCTAGATAGATATGTTATTTCCAAAGTCAAAATTGGAAATGGAGAATATCTTGGCGCAAAAGGCAAAGGAACAATTGCAATTTAAAGCCATACAATTTTTAAACTTATAACTAATGTTTTCTTTGTTCTTGATCTGGATCAAAACCTCTTAAGTGTTGGGAAACTACTTTAAAATGGTTTCAAAGTGTTGTTTGAATAAAAAACATGTGTCATTAAGGAATCTGATAATAATGAGATGTTCAAGGTCAAGATGAGAGGGAGGATTTTTTCCTTGAATCTATTGGATGAGGAGCAAGCAACAGTTGTCAAGTTGGAAAATGATTTCGAGTTATGCCACAAAAGACTTAGACATTATTATCATGATGCCATACTCTTCATGAAAGAAAATCAACTCATAAAGTTCTCCCGAGCCTTGAGAAAAATCTGCCTGCTTGTGAAGCTTGTTGGTATGTGAAGCAAAGAAGGCTTTCTTTTTAGAATTCATCATGGAGGGCGAAGAATAAGTTGCAACTTGTTCACACAGATGTAGGAGGAACTCAGAAAATACATTCATTAAGGGGTAGTAAGTATTATATTTCCTTTATCGATGATTGTTCCAGATATTGTTGGATTTATTTTTTGAATTTTAAATCTGAGGTCGCTGGTTTATTCTGGAAATTTAAGGCTTTTGTGGAAAATTAGAGTGGTTGCAGAATTCAAGTGATAAGAATAGATAATAGAACCAAATATACTTCAGAAATATTCAACAACTTTTGTAATGAAGCAGGAATCGAGCATCAGCTAATGGCACCCTATACTCCTCAACAAAACAGAGTAGTGAAAACGAAAAATAGGACATTAATGGAAATGACAAGATGTTTGCTCCATGAGAAAGGGATGCCAAAGAAATCTTAGGCTGGAGCTGTCAATACTATAGTATTTCTACTAAACAGATTGCCAACTAAGGCTCTACAAAATAAGATACCGTTTTAGGCTTGGTTTAGTTACAAACCTTTGCTAACAAATCCAAAAATATTTGGTTGTCTTTATTTTTCTTATGCATCTCAGGTTACTGTTTTAGTTTTTGTTCTGGAATATTCTCTTTTTGTTCAAAAAAAGAAAGATGTAGTGGCTCAATCTACAGCTGAAGCTGAATTCATTTCCGCTACTTTAGCTATAAATCAAACCCTTTGGATTTGGAAGTTGCTGGCGAATTTGTATATGGAACAAAAGAAGAGTACTGAAATCCTTATGGATAATGAAGCTGAAATTACAAATTGCAAATAATCATGTCTCTCATGGAAAGACAAAACATTTCAATATCAAGCATTATTTCTTGAGGGAGGTGCAAAAGAATGGAGACATAAACATGGTGCACTGCGGAACTGATTTCTAGAATGCAGATATTTTTACTAAGTCTCTTCCTAAGCAAGATTCGAGTTTCTTAGAGAAAGACTTGATGTTGCTGCTCTTGAGTCAAGAAGGAGTGTTAAGACTAGTGCTTCAAAAGCTGGACATTAGTTGTATTTGCTATTGTAATTCAAAATACAGATTTAAAGTAGGATTTAAATTTAGCTAAATAAGGCCGCAATCTTGCAGAATCGGATTATTACATTTGCTGATAATTAGGCCATAATTGTTAGAGATAATGATATCTTAGCTTACTCCTTTTATTGAGCTTTTTCAGTTATGATTTTATGTATAAATGTGGCAGTGATCAATGAAACTTTACAATGCTTTCTTTTCTTTCTTTTCTTTGTTAAAAATCTATTTTTCTCTCCAACAGCTCTCCATTGACATTAATCAATTTTTATAGCAATGGCAATATTTTTTATCCGAGATTCTTCTTTCCCTTTTTAATTTTCTTGTCTAATTTGTTTGATCTCAACTAAAGGAAAATATTATATTTTTTGGATGGTTTTCCTCACAATTGAATGTTTTGAAATTTGGTGGAGTAATGAAAATCCTTCTATAAAGAGTAATGAATTCCATCCAAATATTACAGGGCCAATTGCTAATTGTATCTATACCAGATCTCCTAGCATTCATCATGGTTGAGTACAGATGAATTTTCACGAACTTCTGATAGTTAAAATGCTAAGTAAATGCACTTATCTGACACTCATAGTATTCAACATTCTCACCAAAATTTCTATATAAAGGAAATATCCAAATAGAAATGAATACATATAGAAAAGTGTGCATAGCCTTATATGACTAATAGTTCAATGTTTTCAACTACATACAAATTTCCATTTTTTTATAAAATAGAGATAAAATAATGGTATGGGGAGAGAGTGTGAGGACAGATTAGACAAAATATGTTGAGAGAACATTGTTTGTATCTACAAAGGAATCTCAATAAATCCTACACAGGTTTCATACTCTTCCCCAAATTAAGTGCATCTAACTTATTGAAATTTTGTAGAAGGATTTTCATTACTCTTTACCAAATTTCTGAACTTCCAATTTTGAGGAAATGTAATACCTTGAAAATTCTAAGGTAAGATCCAAACCATTTTTTAAATACTTATAGAACTAATTCCAATTATTTCTAGTGGTACATAGTTGTTATGACCAATATCTTAGTGTGGGAAGTGCTTTGGATATGAATTAAGGTCAGAAGGAACTCTTAGTTCAAAGTTAATTTGAATGTTTCTTTACCGATTGAGTTTTCGCATAAGAGTTTACTAGGAAAAACTTCTAACAAGCATAAATAATATAATATGAGGAATTATGTATCTTAAGACCCACCAAATCAAACATCTTTGAGTCTTCTTTCAACACAATTGATTGTTTGTTAATCCAACACCGGCGAAGAAAGTTATAACCGTTTTACTAAAATGTGTCTGAGTTATGTAAATCGAAGAATCACTGAAAGGATTAGCAATGTGCCAATTTGGATCGTTGAAATGTCCTAAAAACCTTCAAAAACCGTTCCTTTTGGTAATATAAGTCTATGGCGATGATAGCTCTAAATCATCGAAATGGCTGATGGAACTTATTAAAAGGTCATTTTTTCGACTTTTCCCACACTCTTTCTATTTCCTATGATCCCCAAGTTGGTATTTTCTCCTCTCCTCATCCTCCAAACATAAGGTAAGTTACTCCCATTACTCCCATACAATTCTAAGTAATTTATAGTTTTTCAATCATTCTTTTTTAAGATTTTTAATGAAATCCAACACCATAACCTAGGATTTTCAAAAAATTCCATCCAAGATACCAAGAACTTAATTCTTGGAGATCCTTCCTCAGATTAGAGTTCCTCATTGAATTCTTGAAAAGAAACTAAGGTGTAATACCCCATAGTTATAACACTATTTTAATACATCAAAAATGACCTTAAGGACCCTCGTAGAGATGGTAGATCATGTGTTGACTTTATGGGAGGTGTTGGGGTATTTTAGGACCTCAAAACTAACTAGGCGTCGCAAAGTAGAGCCTAGGGAATGGCTAGGTATTGCATTGCCATTGCCTACCTCCACTGGAAAGGATAGGCGATGGACTAGGCATCGCCCACCTTGTGCTAGGAGATGGGCAAGGTGCCACCCATGTTATGGCTATGCCATGGGCTAGGTGCCACCAATTTGATGTCTAGGCCATGGTCTGGGCACCACATGGTCAATGTTTTGCGGCATAGGGGCTCCATTTTTGAGTTATTTCAAGGGCAACAAAGTGTTTTTTACATTCCATAATTATCCCTAAACATATTTACACAAAATTAAGGTCCCTAAATACATATTAACACTCTCAAAACCCTAGTTCATCTTTATTAAGCACGAGAGGAGAAAAACAACTTAGAGCATTCAAGCTAAAAGGGTCAGTTTCTTCATGACTTCTTCATCACTAAGGCACGTGAGGCTATCCTAAATCTCATTGGCATAGGTTTTATGATTTTAACAATCTTAAAATTTATATGTATGTATGTATATGAAATGGGGTTTGGTAAATTATTTTTAGAGCACGCATTGTGAAACCAATTTGACAAAATTATGTAATTCTTATGGTGTTTTTCTATAAGTTTGATTTATTACCTCGTGCATATGTGATTTAAATTCAAAAGATGATTTACGAATGTAAGTTGTGAAATTTCACTCCCAATGGTGAAATTTATGGACTTTGCATGATGTAATTGTGAATTATTTTTGAGAGCATGAATTAAGAGCACTCTTTTTGATCATGAGATTTGTGTATAAATGATAATGCTCAATCTACAGCTCTCGTAGGAGTGTAAAGCGGTCGTTTGTCAAATATAGAACCCAACTGGGTTGGGTATCGATCCCACAGGGAATAGCTTGGTCAACAAGTAAGCGAAGATTACTAGACTTTTAGTGAAAGTCTCAAAAAAGGGGGGAGTCTTGTTGTGCAAGTAATGTTACCAAATAGTAGAGAAAAAACGGAAATAGCAAAGTAAAAAAGAAAGAATGTTTAGTAAGATGTAAACGATGAGAATTGAGAAGTTGGGGTTATGTCCACCTTATGAGTTGTACGTCTCTATTGGCTATGATTTATGCGGAGTTCAGACATGCATGTGCTTATAGAGAATTGTATTCGATGGTAAATCCAAGCGTCTTTCGACCTGAACAAGGACTATTTCACTTTAACTCTTTCGAGCTTAAAGCGTATCTAACGGTACAAATTCTCCAAGAGATTAATCCAGTTACGACACTAACTTTTTAATAGGGGATGGGACCCTATTACCTTGACATTATCTCTTTTCCAAACATATAACCTTTCTTTCGAACAAGTTAATGCTATACTGGCGTATTCTATGCGTTTGCAACCACAAAGAATTTAGATTAAGATGAAGAGAATAATGATATAAGAAATATATGTGTCACGAATTCACAAACTCATAGCAATAGATAGTATCCCATATGGCTTCCATAATCCCAACAGAGAAGTTTAGTTACCCATGAGTGCGAAGGAAATCACAATAGACATTGTTATTATACCACAATAAATATTTCGTGTAGCAAAGTGTGGTAGGCGTTAGGCGTGAATTCCTTGCAAAGTAACGTTTCTCTTGTTGCGAAAATTAAGAATTGATTAGATGAATAGAAGAAGAATAAAAAGTAGAATTAATAGAAAAGGTCTTACGGAAGTAGAATAAGAATTGAAAAGTAGAATTAGAATTGTAATTCGAAGTATTAAAATCTCTAGCAAAATAGGGTATTTATAATACCCATATCCTATTCCTACTAAGCTAATGAATTACTTAACCCATACTACTAGGTTAAGGTATCATTATCCTAATCCTAATAAGTTACTGCTAGTCCCCAAAGTCTTCAGAATTGCTGTTTTTGCCCGGGACAGATTTTCCCTGCGCCACTTTTGGTCCTTGGCGTCCAAGATTTGGTTTCCTCCTTTCGTGAAGCTTTCTTTGGCGTCAAGTTATCCATAAAATGCTGAATTTTGCATCATTTATACCTGAAAACTTGCTAATCATGTTCGTTAGCTCACTTACAGGAAAAAGGACTAAAAGTGCATGAATTATATAATTTGTCCTCAAAACATGGCTAAAATATAGCACTATAGGCGTGTAAATTCGCCTTTCATCAACACCCCACACTTGAAGCTTTGTTCGTCCTCGAACAAAATATCATGTCCCTCTTGACATTTACTTAGGGTTTCACAGCAACAACACAAAATATTCGTCAAGACAAGCATAACAATTATCAACAAAGAGTAGTTTTCTGATCATTAGTAGAAACAATTCAGCCTCCAACATAGACTCGTGATAGTGGTCAACTCATATTCAAAATTCAAGGCACAAAGAATCATACACGACTACCCAAAACTCATCAACCAGGTGTGTCTCACATAAGATGTTACCCATAATCACTTATAAGTATTGCATTTTTCATAACATGGGTATAAGATTATCCTTGCTCTCACTCTCACAAAGACTTCATATGTTGCAACTGATGACCATAGGCTTGCCCATAGTGTAATGCTCCACTAAATATCAGAATGCTAAGCTTAGGATCAAATAAGTCTTCTATAGGTTGTAATGTAGGCTAAGGGACGGGTAGGACTATTTTGGCCAGAAATAGTGACTATGTTCCTAAGCACTTTAATACATCACACTATGCCATTAACACTTTCTTTTAATCAACCCTGCTACCTTTCTTTCATCTATCACCCCTTTTCACCTATTTTGCCATTCAAGCATAACTATCTTTTTATTTAATCATAAACACAATTTATCTTTTTGTTTTTCTATTTCTTTTTCTTTTCTCTTTTTTTTTTTTTTATAACACACCTCCATGATAGCCACTCTTTTTCATAACAAATTCAAGTACCAATACACTCTAAGGCATCACTCTCACCCAATTTCCTCTTATTTTGTCACATGACTTTACAACTTAAAGCACTTAGAAATTTGGATCAAATTATGGTCTTGAAAAAAATGGATTAGGCTTACATAAGAGGCTGTCAAAGAAAATGGCTTAAAGGCTCAAAGGGGTTGACTAGGATAAAGTCCACGGGTAGGTAAAACGAAGTTAGACAAGTATCGGTTGCCAAAGAAATGCCTAAATCATCTCCTAAACTCACACTCTTTATTTCGCTTTACACACACACCAGGCAAGTTCTAGCATCAGTCACAAGCACAGAATATACTATCATCTCTCACACACAAGGCACATGGTTAACTTTATTGGGAGCAGTATAGACTCTTGACCCAACAGATGAATGAATTAAACCACATAATTATCACACAGTGAGTCACACTTAGAGCCTAAGTGTCTCAATAGTAATGATTCTAGCACAAACTCTTGTCATAACACCATGCCGCCTATCAGAACAATTTCATGCATCAAAATAAAAAAATCTACGACTACTAACTAAATCAAACAACCAAACATAAATAAAATAAATAAATGCAAATGCAGATAAAGAAGTATAACATGCAAATACCAGCACCCCACACTTAGACGGGACACACTGCCCTCAGTGAAAAATAAATAAGAAGAACCTGATTAGTCGGACTCATCCTCTATGTCTGGGGTCATACCCCCTGCATCGGAATCGTCATCAGAGTCGTCGTCATCAGAGTTCTCTTCCACGTCGGAGTCTGGCATTCGTCGATCATCATCGGTTGGCATGTCGTCATCAAGAGGTTCCTCAAAATATACACCTTCTCCACATATCGCCCTCGCATGCTCATTCATTGGGTAGTCATAATCCAACTGTTGGAGCTCTGCAGCAGTTGGAACATGGCCCCCGCTCATCATGGTAAACTTCATCATGCCATATAAATGGCGGGAGAAGCTTTTGTCGCGAGCATGCCTTTCTGAAGTGGTAAGGTTGACTCCATGAGTGGTTTCAGCATCTTTAACCTTCGTGAGGTCAACCTTCTTTGTGTTGTGTGGGAGTTTGTGATCAGCCGTTTCCTCTTTGATATCTTCTTTCCTTAGTATTGCAGTCAACAGGTTGCCAAAAATGAAGTGGGACCTCTTGTGTAGCCTAGCTTTCCGCATTGTGGAACGAATAATTTCCCCGACATTGATAGGGACATTCTTCATCAATGCGTATACCAAGCACACTCTATCTCTTGTTATCTTGGTGTACTGAGTCCCTGGAATTAGGCAAGAGTTGACTATACGCAACCATATCCTTGCTTCCCTATTCAAAGGAGCATATGGGAAGGTGTTGTGTCGACCAGTGTCCTTGTGTCTACTCCGGCGTGCCATGGATCTTGTTCCACAGAGTGTGTGTCGAATATCTCTATATGGAGGTCTCCTGTACAGCTCCTTGAATGGTGATGGATCGACTGAAGGCAAGCCAAGAAAGGAGTTGAAGAAATCCGCATTGAGTTGTAAAACTTGGCCTCGAATATTGACCTCGCTTCCTGTGGTTTTCGGTGACCAGTTGGCATAGAATTCTCTTGTTAAATAGAGATTGCATTCTCCCATGTCTCGGAAGATGAAATCCAGATGTAATTCCATGATCTTGGCCAACATGCGCGGTTCTTTCTTTGCTAGGCTTTCCTTGTTTATCAAGTCCACATGAACATATTTTCTTTCTTTGTTGTTCCTATACCATTCCTTTGCTTCCTCCTCAAGAACCCATTTTATTCTGAACATGCGGTGTGGTAATTGCATCGAGGATGATTCTCCTTGCTCTTTTCGGCCTCTTTTCTTGCCTTTTTGTGAAGTGGTAGCCTTATCTTTGCCTTGTCTTGCTTTGGGTGCCATTGTACCTGAGACTAAAATAATGTTCATGTTAGCATCATCTCGATGGATACAATCTATAAACGAGCAGTAGGGGCACCAGCCCACACTTAGTTTGTTGGTACAGACTAGTGAAGTGAAAGTGGTCGACTAGTCAGACTTCATCGACATACGTTTTAGGTGCTATATTCCAACAATAAAATCAGAACAGTCATACTTCTTGTAATCTTGGCAATACTTTCATGTTTGATATATCATGACTACTACATAGGGATTGAATCAAGGTATAGTATCTAAATAATCACAACCTCATATGTCGGTAGGCAACTATAATTCTTATCCCGATGAACAAGTCATTCCAACATGTAAGTATTCAAGTGACAAGATTATGTAATTTTTGTGACCATATTAATTCCGCAAAAGTATGACAGTACAACAAAATCAAATACAAGTTGGGAACAAGTTAAGATGATTCTTACGTATACGTTCACTCACTTTGTTGTATCACAACAATTCAATCACATTCAAATCACCAATACTACTTCAAGATATAACAATTCATAATAGGAGTAGTAATGCATTACTTACGGAATGTAAATGAAGAATACTTCAAGATTTAACAATTCAAAGTAGTACTTACTTGATTGATGCCTTTGGATGATGTTCTTGTGAAGAAAAAAAGCAAATGGAAAATTTTTGAGAGGATTTGGAGACTATAGGCGGCGCCTAGGCTAGGTTTCCAATGTGTTTTTGGTTCAAGACTAAGTCTCATATTTATAGGAGAAGGTTGGGTCGGGTTTTTACCCATTTAAAATCGGATTTGGAGACATGAAGTGACCATAGGCGGCGCCTTTTGCTTTGCCTATGCTTGGCATAGGCGGCGCCTTTTGCATAGCATTGTTGAGCATGGGCGGCGCCTATGCCATGGCATTCCTAGGCATAGGCGGCACCTTTAGCATGGCATATGATATTCATAGACAAAAGGCTTTAGCATAGGCGGCGCCTATGCTATGGCATACTTGGGCATGGGCGGCGCCTATGCTATGGCACACTAGATTCCGAGATCTTAGGCCATAGTATAGGCTTTTCCTTGTTCGTGGCCTAGTTTTACCTAGGCCTAGCCTTGTTTGATGCCTATATTTTCATGAGCAATGCTCAATCCATAACCTTTTGCTTCCTCATTCCTAACTTACCACCTTTAACATGCAACACGTCCAAATCGAGATTTGAAACCAATCTCCTCGTTTTACACCTCTTGCACCTACATTTGCTCAAAGACAATAAAAACGATTAGAACAATGGGTTGCCTCCCATCCAGCGCCTTAGTTTTGGTTGTGGCACGACTCTTATTTTTGGATTTTTATTTATCAAAATCAAAACACGTACTAGAACGAAAGGAAAAATGAAAAACGATAATCGATGGGTTGCCTCCCATCTAGCGCTTGATTTGTTGTCGCGGCACGACATAGTTACCTTGAGTACTTAGAATTCGTCGAGATAAGTGAGGGCCATATAATTTATCTAATCAAGAGGACCGATATAGGGTTTTATTCGTTGGCCATTCACTTTGAAGACAACACCATTATTGTCTTCCAACTCTACTACTCCAGATGAGTAGATTTGGTTAACTTTGTATGGACCAGACCACTTGGATTTTAACTTACCTGGGAATAACTTTAGTCTGGAATTGAAAAGAAGGACCATATCATCCTTTTGAAAGTTTCGTCGAACAATCCGCTGATCATGATACTTTTTCATCCGCTCCTTGTATAGGTCTGATCTTTCATAAGCATGGAGACGGAATTCGTCCATCTCGTTCAGTTGCTCCAATCTCAGATTTATTGCATCATCCCAATTCAAATTCAATAGCTTCAACGCCCACAATGCCTTATGCTCAAGCTCAATGGGTAAGTGACAAGCCTTCCCATAAACTAGTTGGTACGGGGACATGCCAATGGGTATTTTGAATGCAGTCCTGTACGCCCATAGTGCATCATCCAGCTTCCTAGACCAATCTTTCCTATTAGCATTCACCGTTTTAGCAAGGATTTGCTTGATCTCTCGATTGGAAACCTCTACTTGGCCACTAGTTTGTGGGTGATAAGGTGTGGCTACCTTATGTTGCTTGACACCATATTTTGCCAACACGGATTTGAATAGCTTGTTGCAAAAGTGGGATCCTCCATCGCTTATGATAGTACGTGGTACTCCAAAGTGAGAGAAGATATTTCTCTTCAAGAATGCAACAACACGCTTTCCCTCATTGTCGGCCAACGCTACTGCTTCAACCCATTTTGAGACATAATCTACAGTAACTAGGATGTACTTCATTCCAAACGAATTTACGAATGGACCCATGAAATCAATACCCCATACGTCAAAGAGCTCTACTTCAAGGATTTTCGACATGGGCATCTCATGGTGTTTCAAAATAGCACCTTGTCGCTGACATTGGTCGCATCTTCTAACAAAGTCGTAGGCATCTCTAAATATCGAAGGCCAATAATATCCGCTTTGCAATACCTTTCTTGCTGTCCGATTACCTGCGTGATGTCCCCCAACTTGGGAAGTGTGGCATGCTTCCAATATATTAGGCACCTCTGTATGGGATATACATCGTCGGATAACACCATCCGTGCATCGTCGAAACAAATATGGCTCATCCCAAAAGTAGTGTTTTACATCATGCATAAACTTCCTCTTTTGATGGTAACATAAGTTTGCAGGTATCACATTACTTACCGCAAAATTTGCAAAGTCGGCATACCATGGTAACTTTTCCATTATCGTTGCTAAGATCTCCTCATCAGGGAATGCATCATCAATCTCGATTTCAGGCTGCGCCATATGCTCGTTTTCGAGTCTAGATAGATGATCAGCCACTTAGTTCTCGCAACCTCTTCTATCTTTAACTTCGAAATTGAATTCTTGCAGCAGCAACACCCATCGAATTAGTCTTGGTTTCGCATCCTTCTTTGTCATTAGATATCTTAGAGCTGCATGGTCTGTATGAACGATCACTTTGGTCCCCAACAAATAAGCACAGAACTTCTCAAACGCGTACACAACCGCTAGGAGCTCTTGTTCTGTGACAGTGTAGTTCTTTTGGGCTTCGTTCAGGACCTTGCTAGCATAGTAGATAGGATGGAATAATTTCTCCTTCCTCTGGCCAAGTACAGTGCCCACGGCTACCCCACTAGCATCACACATGACTTCGAACGGTAGAGACCAATCTGGTGCAACCATGATAGGGGCTTCAATTAGTTTTCCTTTGAGGCGTTCGAATGCCTTCAAACAATCTTCATTGAAGTCAAATTTTGCATCTTTCTCCAAGAGTTTGCACAATGGACTAGCAATTTTGGAGAAGTTTTTGATAAACCGCCAATTGAAACCTACGTGACCGAGGAAACTACGAATTCCCTTTACGGAAATTGGTGGTGGTAGCTTCTCAATAACCTCAATTTTCGCTCGATCAACCTTAATCCCTCTTTCGGAGATTTTATGCCCCAGAACAATACCTTCTTTAATCATGAAGTGGCATTTTTCCCAATTAAGCACTAGGTTGAATTCTACACATCTTTGCAACGCCATACTTAGGTTTACCAAGCACGCTTCAAAAGACTCACCAATGATTGAAAAATCGTCCATGAATACCTCCAAAGTATCTTCAACCATATCAGAAAAAATGGACAACATACAACGTTGAAAGGTGGCTGGTGCGTTACATAGCCTGAATGGCATACGTTTGAAGGCAAACGTGCCATATGGACATGTGAACATTGTCTTCTCTTGGTCTTCGGGGGCAATACAAATCTGATTATAGCCTGAATAACCGTCTAGAAAACAAAACCATCCTTTCCCCGCTAATCGATCTAGCATTTGGTCCATAAATGACATTGGAAAGTGATCTTTGAGTGTCCAAGAATTCAGCTTTCTGTAGTCCATGCATACTCTCCATCCGGTGACGGGTCTGAGTGGAATAAGCTCATTCTTTTCATTTGCGACCACCGTCATGCCTCCTTTCTTGGGAACACATTGTACCGGGCTTACCCATGTACTGTCGGAGATTGGATACACAACTCCTGCGTCTAACCACTTGATAATTTCTTTCTTCACCACTTCTTGCATAGGTGGATTGAGACGCCTTTGATGATCAATGGTGGGTGTGCAATTTTCTTCAAGCTGAATCTTGTGTGTACAAATCCCAGGTGGAATACCAATAATATCAACAATGGTCCAACCAATGGCTCTTATATACTTCCGTAGAATAGCAATGAGAGCTGCAACTTGTTGCTCACCCAAATCTGCTGCCACAATGACTGGAAGTATGTTTCCGATTCCTAAGAATGCATACTTTAAATGACTAGGCAGCTCCTTCAATTCTAACGTGGGTGGCTCTTCAATAGATGGCTTGGCTGGTGGTGTGGGTCGATTTTTGAGATCGAGGTCCAGCTTCTTGGGAGTATGGCGATATGTCCCTAATCCTGATAGAGCACAAATAGCTTCTTCGCAATTTTCAGCATCCTTACTCTCTTCATTCATGAGCACAACCGCCACTGGGTCATCAATAATTTGCTCTTCTTCAAGTAGTTCTTTCTCATCATCAAAGTAAACATCAGCCACCGAGAATACGTTCAGCTCTTTGGGTTGCTTCATTGATTTGCACACATCAAAGCGAACTACTTCATCATTTATTCGGAATGAAAGCTCATTAGCTCTCAAATCAATAAGCACGCTTCCTGTAGCAAGGAAAGGGCGCCCCAAGATTATGGGAAATTCTGAGTCTGCTTCACAATCCAAAATAACAAAGTCTGCCGGAAATATGAATAAAGAAACCTTTACCAATACATCACATAGAATCCCAACAGGTCGTTTTACTGACCTATCCGCCATTACAAGCCTCATATTGGTTGGAGTAGGATCACCTAACCCCAACTTTTTATAGATAGATAATGGCATCAAATTGATGCTGGCTCCTAAATCACATAATGCCTTGGCAAAATTCAAAGATCCAACAGTGCAAGGAATAGTGAAAGCTCCGGGGTCAGCCTTCTTCTGAACTAGTGATCGGGTAGCGATGGCGCTGCAGTGATGAACATTATCTTTCAACTCATAGCTTTCTGCCCTCTTTTTCGTCAAAAGATCTTTCATAAATTTCGCATACCCAGGCATTTGTTCAAGTGCCTCCACCAATGGAACATTAATAGTCAGCTGCTTTAACATAGTCTTGAATTTGCTGAACTTTGTATCGTCCGCCACCTTCTTCAATCTTTGAGGAAAAGGTGGTGGTGGGTATGGAATTGTTCTCTCCACGGCTTTCTTCTCCTCTTGCCTTCGTTTTTCAGCCTTTTCAGGCTGCAACATACTCGGTGTACCATCATGGACGTCGTGGGTGGATTCTACGGCAGCTTCTCCTTTTGCCTTGTCATCAATGTCTGCTACATCGTCGACCACTTGTTTTCCCTTAGATGAAGTTTCCAGCGCCTTACCACTTCGAGTAGTAATATCCATGCATGATCCCTCATTCCTTGGATTTTGCACAGTGTCGCTAGGTAAAGTGCCAGCCTTTTTTTGATTGAGTGCTGCTGAAAGTTGGCTCAATTGCTGCTCTATTTTCTTGATTGAAGTGGAATGTGAATCAACTAATTGCTTCATAGAGGACAAATCATTTATTACCTCCGTTACTCCCGCGCTAGTTGCTTCCACTCCTTTCAGTAGTTTAGCCATCATGTCTTCCATACTTCCAGAACTAGATGTGGTGGCGTCACGTCTTCCAGGGGGAACATACAAACCACTTTTGTCATTCTTGTTCTTCCAACTACCTTGGTCCTTGTTTCCATATTTATCATAATAGTTCCGACCTTGGTTTCCTTGGGTATTACCTCGGAAACCCCCCTGATTGTTTAAGTAGTTGGCTTCTTCTTCCGAATCAGATTCGTCTCTTCCTTTTAACGCAATGGCTTTGACTTTTTCGGTCTTCCCTGATAATAGATGCTTTGTAAGAAGATCCATTTGTGTTTTCATGTGTGCCATATCTTGATCACGTTCTTCTTCTCTTCTCCTTTGGTCTGCAGTCATGCCTATAGATAAAGTGGGGCTTTCACCTCAGAATCCCTGGTATGCCAAGCTCTACTTTGCTTCATCATACGATCTAGCATATTGCTTGCCTGACCAAAGGTGAGATCCATAAATGATCCTCCAGCCGCATTATCCACAACTGGTTTAGTTATTGAATTCAAGGCTCTGTAAAGCATCTCCATTAGGTGAACATTAGTCATGTGATGGTTTGGGCACCTCATTAGCTTCGTCTTGAACCTCTCCCATGTTTCATGAAGGGCTTCAGTTGGAAGCTGACGAAAGTTGCTGATTTCATCTCTCATTTGTGCTTTTTTGGATGGCGGAAAGAATCTTTCTAGGAAAGCGTCTCTCAATTGCCTCCAATTTGTAATAGAATCAGGAGTCAGCCCATTCAACCATAGAGTTGCCTCCCCAGACAGAGACAATGGAAATAAGCGTAACCAAATTGCATTCTGACCAACTCCGGGATTGTCAAACGACTTGCATGTAGAAATAAAGTTGATGAGATGCATATTCGGATCATCGCCTGCTAGTCCACCAAATAATCCCTTGAGTTGCAATAACTGAATCATGGTGCTCGTGATGTTGAACTTGGCTCCGGGTGCCAATGGTGGAGGAATAATGGCTCCTGTGGCTCCGGATCCATCAAGATCATCATCAACATCGTCAAAAGCTGGCTGCATAGCTTGGCGTTCAGGCCTAAACCTAGCTTGACGATCTCTTCTGTTGGCAGGTGTTGCGATCTCAGCGGCATGCCTAGGGTTTAATAGCTCGTCATCACCTAGATCTTCATCGTCAGGATTTGTTGCTCGCCCAGGGTTATCAATATTCTGTTGATGCACTTGAGCGGCGGCTAGAGCAGCTAGTCTCTCCTGTTCCTGTTGAGCAGCCATCCTTTCAATTGCGTGTTGTGCCTCCATTCTGCGAATACGTTGTGGTTCAGGATTGATAGGTAATAATGGTTGACCAGAACTTCGGGTATGGGGCATGCACTGAATAAAAACCTGCAGTAAACAAAAACAAAAACTAAAAGTAAAAGTACGAGAATCTTTGACCAAAGGGTCTAGTAATTATTACGAACTTAATTGACACTTGTATTCCCCGGCAACGGCGCCAATTTTTGATAACGCTCAATCTACAGCTCTCTTAGGAGTGTAAAGCGGTCGTTTGTCAAATATAGAACCCAACTGGGTTGGGTATCGATCCCACAGGGAATAGCTTGATCAGCAAGTAAGCGAAGATTACTAGACTTTTAGTGAAAGTCTCGAAAAAGGGGGGAGTCTTGTTGTGCAAGTAATGTAACCAAATAGTAGAGAAAAAACGGAAATAACAAAGTAAAAAAGAAAGAATGTTTAGTAAGATGTAAACGATGAGAATTGAGAAGTTGGGGTTATGTCCACCTTATGAGTTGTACGTCTCTATTGGCTATGAGTTATGCAGAGTTCAGACATGCATGTGCTTATAGAGAATTGTATTCGATGGTAAATCCAAGCGTCTTTCGACCTGAACAAGGACTATTTCACTTTAACTCTTTCGAGCTTAAAGCGTATCTAACGGTACAAATTCTCCAAGAGGTTAATCCAGTTACGGCACTAACTTTTTAATAGGGGATGGGACCCTATTACCTTGACATTATCTCTTTTCCAGACATATAACATTTCTTTCGAACAAGTTAATGCTATACTGGCATATTCTATGCGTTTGCAACCACAAAGAATTTAGATTAAGATGAAGAGAATAATGATATAAGAAATATACGTGTCACGAATTCACAAACTCATAGCAATAGATAGTATCTCATATGGCTTCCATAACCCCAACAGAGAAGTTTAGTTACCCATGAGTGCGAAGGAAATCACAATAGACATTGTTATTATACCACAATAAATATTTCGTGTAGCAAAGTGTGGTAGGCGTTAGGCGTGAATTCCTTGCAAAGTAATGTTTCTCTTGTTGCGGAAATTAAGAATTGATTAGATGAATAGAAGAAGAATAAAAAGTAGAATTAATAGAAAAGGTCTTGCGGAAGTAGAATAAGAATTGAAAAGTAGAATTAGAATTGTAATTCAAAGTATTAAAATCTCTAGCAAAATAGGGTATTTATAATACCCATATCCTATTACTACTAAGCTAATGAATTACTTAACCCATCCTACTAGGTTAAGGTATCATTATCCTAATCCTAATAAGTTACTGCTAGTCCCCAAAGTCTTCAGAATTGCTGTTTTTGCCCGGGACAGATTTTCCATGCGCCATTTTTGGTCCTTGGCGTCCAAGATTTGGTTTCCTCCTTTCGTGAAGCTTTCTTTGGCGTCAAGTTATCCATAAAATGCTGAATTCTGCATCATTTATACCTGAAAACTTGCTAATCATGTTCGTTAGCTCACTTACAGGAAAAAGGACTAAAAGTGCATGAATTATATAATTTGTGCTCAAAACATGGCTAAAATATGGGTAAAATATAGCACTATAGGCGTGTAAATTCGCCTATCATCAATAAACAATGTCGAGTGTAGGTTTATGAATAATGATAAATTCTTGAGTTTTAAATGTCTCTTTAACCATTATGCATGTGTTGAATAAATCGAATGACCACCATGTGTTAAAGATTTGTAAAGAGGGTGTGTTTGCATAAGTTTCATATGATTTTGATATTTAGAATTCTCATGTGATTTGATAAATATTTTGGTGGTCATTTACATATTTAGAATGAGATAGGTTGTGGAATTGATGTGATATGAATGACTTGCAAGTCTAGGTATGATAATAACCTGTGATGATATGCCCTTAACAGAACAAGTATTGAATGTTTTAAAAGCATGAAGCATGATTTTAAAAGACTAAAATTTGGCTTAAAGAGAGTTGGATAGTTACCCTGAGAAGGCATTTAAGTGTAAGGGCTCATTGTTGGAAATCGAGTTTTGCCAATTTGGGATACATGATTGGCTATGGCCAATGTATACATGTCCTTGAGACACTAGTATACTAGATAGTATTTAGGACCCTAATCCTTACAGCAAACTTGGTTTTAAAGGCTTGGCCGACGAGTTAATGGAGGACCCATATAGCCCATGGGTTCTAGAAATATAGGGTGTACCATCTAGGTCAGAAGAGAAATAAAAAGTAGAGTCATGATTCCAAGAAAATATTATGAAATTTATAAAATTATGACCATGTATTTTCAAATATTTTATGCTGACATGTTTTTTATGAAATTCTCTCACCTATGTTGTATTAAAATATATTTTGCTTTGGATTGTTCTATTTACCAATACCTTTGTGTATTGACCCCCCCATATTCCAAGTCATGTGATATAGTCCTATGGTCCATCACTTCAGTATAACACGTGGGATATGAGAAAAATAGGTAAGCCATCCATCTTTTGGAAGGTATTTACTTATATTTTGAGTCTTTCAGTAAATGATCCAGTCGAGGGCTTTGTCCCAATCTAGATAGTTAGTTTTCATTAGAGTCTTCGCAGATGAGATTTAAGTATTGTATTGTCATAATTTTCTTGAAATAGTTTGTATTATAATGAATCTCCATTGAATATTATTATATCTTCCGCGTATTAATTTATGTATGGATTATGCTTATGATTACATGCTAAGGGGTCTCTCGGGTCTTCAAGGTTTGAGATGCCCGTCATAGATAAGGCCTCGATTTGGGTCATGACAAACTTGGTATCAGAGAATGGTTCATGGTCCCAGGGTATCTACAAAGACGTGTCTAGTAGAGTCTTGCTTATGGGTGTGTTGTGTACCACACTTATATTCAGGAGGCTACTAGAAATTTAGGAGATGTTTCCCATTCCTTCATACTCTAGATCTTTCCATTATGATGTCCCTATTGAAGTTATCCAAATTCCTTCTTTACTCTAATTTTATTAGTTATGTCTCATTGTTAAGTCAATTCAAGAGCAAAGGCTTAGAGTCTATACGATGCAGTCCTCTCTGATGAGTTATCCATGAAGCTATGAGATAGCACAAGGACTTGAGAGGAGTCCATTAGTTCTTCAAAGAGTATTGATTAGAGTGTATTCCTCTATCATAATAAAATCATGCTTTTCATCTTGAGGAACAAAGTGTATTCAATTCTTTTTAGAATCCTTAATGCAGACGTCAGTCTTAAGGGTAGAGTTATGTAGCAAAATGTTGGAATAGAATTTTCACCCGAGAGTAATATGTGTTAATGTTTCATGACCTATTGGTAGTAAGATGGTCCAAAAGTTATTGAAATGAAGTCATAATTTTAGAAGTCAGAATGAGGATGACTTTTCCATTAATAAGCTAGTTTAGTTGTATAATCGTTGATTGAGGGATGGGTTGCCTTTTTATAGTAAGTGACTAATGTGGAAGCACGATTTGTAGATTTCATGGTAGTCTGTATTTGAAGTGATTATCTATGATTATTATTCATTCAAAATAGGGAAGGATCTCAGAATGGATAGTTATGGTGGTTGTAGAAATCATTTATAGGTTGTGAATAGAAAGGGGTATATTAGCCAATAAGTTATAAGTATAGACTAACTTGGAGAAAAATTAGTGATGTTTAAGAAATTTTAAAAGTAGTCTAAATGTGTGCATGGGTAAGTTGATTTAATATGAGAAAGTAGAGCATGTTGGTAAGATAGTAATGAGTTATATTATAAGATTAATATTGACTATCCTTGTTATGTGAGTTTACCCCTCCCCCCCTTTTGATTGTCTTTTCTCTAGTAGTTATAAGCTAGTACTGCATGTGAAAAGGTATGTAGTAGATTTTGGGGTGTAGTAGTAATGACGTGGACAGGATGAACTTATGGGCCATAGTTAAGTAAAATAAGATACTTAGGTTGATATTTCTATTTGATTGATTAGTATAGTATATGGCATGCTTCATATGATTGGTGTTGTTAGAAAATAGGCTTGAAATTTAGATGTGGAGTGTAGTGGTAAGAATAGTAGCTCAAGATTGATAATGCATGTTTTGTGGGAATGAATTAGGTCACTTGATGTAATGTGTGAAATAGCCTAGGTTGGCAACTTGTGGAAAAAGAAGTGCCTAATTGTGCTATTTATGTACATGAGGACTAGTGTTGAAACGAAGATTTGTTGTTGAGCTATTAACTGGATAAGGGTGTAAGTATACAGGGATAAGTTGAACCCTCTAGTAGTATAAGGATAAGTTGAACCCTCTGGTAGTTGTTATGTGATGTTCTTTAGAGTTGAATTAAGAAAATATTGGAAGTCAGTATATGCCTTTGCTATAGTTTTACAAATTTTGGTAAGTTGTAATTTATGTGATTAGAGGTTTAATGCGAGTATGTTAAGTGATAGAGAATAAATTTTTATGTGATAAGGGGTGTGGATATGTATAATCAGGAGAGTGTGATTTATAGGGTGATGGCTATAGAGGCTAGCAAAAGTTAAGAGTAGCATTTTTGGAAAGCAAGGCCTTCAGACTATAGTCTTATCAGGGTGAGTTTACCATTTATGTATATAGTGATATCCCTTTTATGTTGAGGGTTGTGGATATAGATTTGATGTGAGGTTATGTCTGCAAGTCTAGGATTGTGACTTTGATCTAAGGGGGAGTAGATGAATTAAGGTAGTTCCTAAATTTTTTTGCGGTGTCAAGTTTCTAGTAAAAATCATGATGAATCAATTTCTATTCAAGAAAGTTCCTTCTACTTCAATTTTAATAGCCATGTACCAATGTATTATGTATTTAAGTCATGCCTATGTCTAAGGTCTGAGTTCTCTATGTAACTCCTATCATGTTTAGACCTCTAAAATAGAAGCAATGATGTCTCAGTAAATCCAGTCTTACATGTATCCAAGATCTATGTTATGATGCTTATGAACCATAGGAATTCATGTCTTATACCCTTCTTAGTTCTAAGAACTATGCTTCCTATATATTACTGATCTATTTTATGTCAGGAATAGCCAAAGTAATAAGGTTCATGCAAACTCATGACTATCGCAGCTTTGAAAATAACAAGCAATAGCTTCAAGTATCAATTCTTGTCTCAATCATTGACTTCATGAATTCCAAAATTATGTTCTACGACTCATGATGTAAGCGCGTTTATTTCTCACTATGATCTGTCCTAAGAACTCATGTTATGTTGTTTATGCCGAACGACTCTTTACTTATGATTTAGACACTTGATATATGAAGAACTTCGTATATATTGTATTGTATCTTCACTTTATGTCCCACATTGAGTAGTGCAATAGGTATATGTTATAAGCGAATATTGTTACTCCCATTCGTGATGATTATGCTAGGGTCCCCCAATGACCCTCCATATGTTAGTATGATGGTGGTTGTGGAAGTGTAGTAATTTTTTAGGCAGGGGAGTAGATGCTCTTCAAGGTGAAAATTTTGATGTGATTTGTTGAGCTAAGGTTGTAGAAGAAGGGGGAAGAAGGAAATGAACTCTCGATATATGAAATAGCTAGAAGGGAGAGATATGGTAAAAATCTTTGTGAGAGTGATTGAAATTGTTGGTATTAGTGGGGAGATCCGTGAAGTGGGTGTAGTAATGATAGGCTTGAATAGTGTGATTGATTAAAAGAAAAACCAATGTGCTATGTGGTTAGTATACCCTGAATTAAAACTCGAGGGTGTTTGATGGTAGTTATAAGGTGGAGTAAAATTCTTAAAGGGATGTAGAGTATAGGGTCCCATAGCTTAAGCTATCACCTCTTTTCTCCAAGTTAGGCTTTAACATAGAAGTATTATATGGTGGGACTCAAACTCTTGAGGTTAGATGTAGCACCCCGTACTTTTACCTAGATTAAATTCATCTTAAAATGTCAAAGACTTGCTTCAAAGATGAATACACTTTTATACATGGGGAATTTTCAAGATTTTGACTTTTCATTGAGTAGGAAATTCAATTAGCTTTCCAACGATATAAAATTCATCTAAATCCGATAACCGGGTAAGAAGTTATGGCGATTTTAAGTTTCAGTCATTAAACATCGTAACTCAGGCCAGTAGCGCATCGCGGAGTGTGTCAAAATAGCAATTGTCAGTTTCCAGTGTTTCCCCGCGATATTGGCGTGTCGCTCCATAGACCTAGTTCACAATTGTCAATTTTCAGTATACTAACGTGATTACACTGCATCGCAGTGTACTTCCTGTTTGTAACCAAAGTGGCAATGCGATTGTACCACGTAGTGCCACCATACAATTTCCCAGTCGTCATTTTCCAGTGACACGGTGCGATAGCGCCGCGTCGCGCCAGGGGTCCAGATTGGAAAAATTTCATAAAAAATTAAAGTTGCACCCAGGGTTAAAGCAGTCTTTTTCATGATTTTATTCCACCCATATGAGGGATTTAATACCTAAAAACGTATTTAGGTCATTATTAACTCACTTTCTGACATTCTCTCTTAAAGATAGAAAACCCTATCCCCCAAGTTTCAAAAGCAATCTCAAGAATCCCTCCAAGATACTTCAAGAACTTCAAGAATTTAGATTTCCAGGTATGTTAGATGTTCATTCATGGATCCTTACCTTCCATGGAGCCAAAGAATCCTTTTTCAAAATACAAGATTTATGATTTATGATTTTTATGTTTGAATTAGATTGAATTCATGTTCATGACATTTTTTGAGTTTTAATCCATGATTTAGATTACAAATTCCAAGAATTGATCCTAGTATGTGTTGAATTACATGATATTCATGATAAACCCTTCAATTTGCAAGTTGATTGTTGTAGCCATGTTAACCCTAAGTGTTTATGATTTAATGAACCAAGCATGCTTCCCATGTGTTTGATAAATTGCCTATGAGAATGAAATTATGCCATTATAGCATGTTAACATGTATTCTCCGTTCATGTACAAGTTAATGCATTCCAAGTATTTGATGAAGTGTCTCTATGAATGAATTATGACCAACTGAACATTGCTATGTTATTCAAGATTATTCTTTGCTTTACTTTTCATGCTATCGAGTCTTGGGGGTATTTAATACCTGATAATTTAGCTATTTACCTAGATCTAGTGTTAGTTACAGAATAGTATCAGTCATGTCACGATCACTAGTATCCTCAATCCATTGCAGAACTCAGTAGAATTTAGTAAGTTACAGAACTTAAGAAAACTCAATAATCTCAGTATCCCTCCAGTCTAGTTTAGTATACTCAGTTTAGTGTCTTTCAGTTGGGAGTAGGATTCAGCATCAAGTGAACTCCAGGATGGGGTCTCACCTGCCAGCAGAGGATGTGATCCTTAGAAGCAATCCTTGTGTTCCATAACTACATAGCCAGCATAGGTTGAGACATCAAACCTACCAGTTGAGGGTTGATGAGGTGTTCTAACCTGCCAGATGAGGGTTCTACCATTCTCGTTAGAGTACCTGTCAAATGAGGATTACTCTTCTGCTTGTCTTTACCCGTGGCAGGGTACTGGCACCCTTCCAATTGAGGTTACAGATTGGACCCCAGCTCATTTATCTTATCAGTTCAGAGTTAGGGCATGTCGGTTAGATGATTACCTCCTACAGTTTCAGTTTTAGTCTTAGTCTTCAAAATAGAACTCAGTTCAGTTCTACAGAATTAGGACTATCAAATACAGTCACTTGTTCATCAGTAATTCTGATTGTCAATGATCTCAGATTATGAGTATATTTAGTTATCAGTTATCAGATTTAATTCCAGTATACTCAGTCACTGTAACGCCTCAAAAATTGAGTTCCGAGATGCCACACGGTGCTTAGGGTCACTAGTGACCCCAAGCTAACCCTTTTCATCGGTATAACTCAAAAGCAACTGATTAAAACATAATTCTGAGAGAATGAAGCTAAAAATGTCTCAATACAGAATTTGTTCAGTATAATAGTGGAATTACAAGATGACAATTCTACTAACACATATACATATACAAGAAGGAGACTGAATACATCAACCACTACTACGGTCTATGAAGCCTCTACTAGTATTTTCTGTACATAGTCAGGTCATGACTCCCAACTACCACACTCAATACGACCGACGAAAGAAGATACAATGCTCCAAACTAAAATAACCGACCCAAGTCCCTGAACTGTGAGGACTCTTTACCTGCTAACCGGAAACTGCAACTGAATAGAATAGTAAATGGGGGTCAGCACAAAGAGAATGCACTGAGTATGTCGGGGTGCATGCAACACTTTAAATAACATCATGAATTTCATGAAAACATACATACAGACAATGATGACTCACTTGGCTTGAGTTATATCAAATCATACTCTTCATACTTTCATAATAAATAGTTCAAATGGTAAAATCTCATAATCCATGTAAATCATCAAAAATCATAAATCATCACAAATCATCATAAATTATCATATCGTCAAAATTCATCATAGGTAATCATAATTCATCATAACATCTCAACTTTTTGACTCAAATCTCAAAGTGACTCGGTAATTCAAGAAACATGACTTTTATGGACAACAGAGTTTCCTATAACCGACAACCCCACGTGAGCTACGTGGAATACCAACGTTTGAAACCCCCGTTGGCGGGAGCATCATACTCTTTTCCAGGGAGTACGACCTTAAAACTGCAATAATCACAATCGGGCTCTCTGGCCAATAATATCATCATCAAACAACCCTACGGTGGCACATAGGTTTGGAAAAATACCAAATTTCCCTCTCGGTGCTAAGAACTACTCCCCGACAAGCTCAGAACGCATTAGGAAATCCACCATCATCATCACAAGGGTCTATCATAAAGACCAAATCAAATATCTCAATTTGTAATTCATCAACAATTTGTGGATTCCTAACCCCAACTTCGACTTAAAACATTTCAATCTTTTTCAACATCAACAAGGTATCAATTCATTGAACCATAACCGACTCGACATTTGGACAAGGGTATGAAGACTCAATACGTAATATTTTCAATAATTCAACTCATCAAAATCATCCCGAAAAAAATACCAAAATTCATCTCAACATCTATATCAAAATCAATCTTTCTCATAGTCAAAATCATCTTGACTCTGCGAGTTCAAGGTCAATGTACTCAAATGATTATTCTTTCAATTCAACAATTAAATCATGACAACAGCTTTTGAAAAGCACTTGAGACCTTCAATTCATAATAAGAATACATATCCCGTAGTACAACTCAAATCACGACTTTTATCTTGAAAGCCTTTAGAAATATCAATTCATTGTAGAAGTATGCAATTCATAACATAAATTCTCAATTTAAGAAGTAGGGTAATGAAGTAATCATGTATATCCATATTGGAAAAATTCAAAGTCTTATAAATCCTTCATAAAGTAATTTGAGTGTATACCCATTTTCGAATATCATGAAATTTCAATAATAGAACTCAACCTTTTTAAATGTCAAAATGTAACAATTTATCAAGTCATGACAACATCAATATTTTTGAGAAAATATCAAGACTCATGGTAACATCTCAAATGTTATATCTCAATATGCTCAATGATTCAATTTCGTCATAAAGAAGCTTTAAGCTTATCATAAATCTCAAAATCATTCCAAAATACCATTTCAACATATATCTCGAAATCATTCAAAATAAAAATATGAAATTTACAATTATAGATATCAAGACATCTCATGTCTCAAATATATATTCAATAATTCAAATCGTCATTGAGAAGCATAAAGCTTGACACATATCTCAAAATATTATTCCAAAATACCATCTCGACATACGTCCCAAAATCATTCAAAATACCACCTCGTGGTAAAAGTGTGTAATTCGCAATGATAATTATTAAATCATATCATGAAAACATTGAGATAATCATATAAATCAAAGTTTATTCATTCAATCATCATAATCGAATTATTTAGACATAATCTCACTTGCAAAATCATGTAAAACCATAATAAAATTAAAGCTTTGGGCACAAGAACGGAAGATTGCTCTTGTTCAAAACCCCACATACCTTCAGATGGAAGATGAATATGAAATTCCGACTCTGAAACTTTATTCACGAAAATGAAGGGTGCTTCTCGAATCCATTAACATGATCAACTCGAATCCCAAATCAATTTGAAATTTCTACGGTTCAATTTAATGATTTTTGGAGCTAAAATTTGACCTAGGGTTTTCCTCTCCTCCAAAACTTGATGAAAATATAAATTTTATGGTACAAATATGGTTTATATGCAAGAATTTTCGTCCAAGAAGGGGAATGTGAAATGACCAAAATACCCTTAAAATTCAAATAATGTCAAATCTGTCCTTTGGTGGACTGTTTTGATAGGCTGAAGTAGATCGACCATAACGTTTTACTCCGACAGCCAAATTGGATGAAACCAATTTCATTAGAAAGAGTACTTTTATGGATTTCCTTTTATATATAGTAAATCACCCAGATCATTATGTACAAGGAGTTATGGTCGTTTCAAGTTGACCCAAAAATTCTCTTTTGGTAGGATGAACTTGATTGACCATAACTGTTTTCTCCGATAGTAAAATTGTATGAAACCAATTTCATTAGAAAGAGGACTCGTATATATTTCCTTTGATATATAGTAGATCACCCAGATCATTATGTACAAGGAGTTATGATCATTTGAAGTTGACCCTGAAATTCGCCTGGCTGCAGAAATTTTAATTTCCTGCACGTTTTACTGTTCACAGTTCGATCGGAATGGTCGTAGTTCGATCGGAATGGTCGTAACTCATCGCTCGAGTGTCCATTTTCGATGATCTACATATCGTTGGAAATCTTATTCGATACTCTACGTAATGGTAGGTCAACGTCTTAGAAATACTACACAGAAAATTTATGGATCGCTCTAAAGCGTAGAACTCGATACGTTTCTCACGAAATCTTTACGAAGAAATTTTCCGGGGTATTACAGTCACAGTATGTGCAGTATGTTCGGTAGTTATAGATCCTCAATGTATGCTAATCCATCTTTTGCGTATCATTCAGTTAGTTATTGTTCATGCATATGAACCCATGCATTTAGCCTTACCTTATTTAGAATACCAGTACATTCCCTCGTACTAATCGCATACCTGTTTCTTGCACTATGATGTTTCATATCATAGGTTCAGACGCTCAGGTTTCTGAACGCACTTAGCCAAATTCAGCTAGCAGTAGCAGATTTAGCAGTGAGTCCACATCTATCGAGGATATGCTTTTAGTTTAGTACTTTAGCTTAGCAGTATTTTAGTAGATGGAGTTAGTTGGGGGATTGTCCCATCCACTCCACTTTCAGATAGTTTCAGTTAGAGGCTTTTCAGACTAGATTCAGATAGTATTTCAGATTCAGATGTTATTATTCATTATTAGTATTTCAGATGTTTTGAACCTTATGGCATTTTATCTTGTTATTCCGCATTTATTTCAATATATTCATTCAGTGCTTACAGTAGATTTTAGTCATGAGTTAGCTTGTGGTCCTTCGGGGTCTTAAGCACAGTGTGATGACTAGGAGGTAGTCCCGGGTTGTTACATAAGATATATGAAGGTAGAATTATAAGTTGGAAATGATGAAGTATGTTATTTATTTTTTTGGGGCAAAGCGATGTGTGAGAAGATGCTAACACATTTGAAGCTTTTAACTGAGAATAACTGCAAAGTATTAAGCAACTTTTGTCATTTTTTATTGTTTTATCTTTGATTTTGGAGTGGAAGTCAAAATGCAAGAGAACCAATAATAATGGAAGTAAAAGAGTTAAAATCTGAAGAAAATAGAAGAGAAATGTGGCTGACGACATTCCTAATAAGTCTTCAGCACTCTGATAAGTTATCAGCTTTATCATCAGCCTTAACCTTAAACAGAGAATCAGATTCAGCTGGAAGAAGTGACGACGATATGTGATAAGCCGTAAGAGTTGTGATAAGTCGTAAAGATCGTCGTTAGCCTAAGGAAGAACATGAGAGATGAAGTAAATCAATAACGACATCTATGATAAGTCATCAAAGATCTGATAAGCCATCACTCTTTATCGTCAGCCTAAGGCAGTGAATGTCAAAAGCGAAGAGGAGCTGACGACGTCTGTGATAAGTCGTCAGACTCCTGATAACGCATCATAAAAAGTCATCACCTATCCGAGAAATTACTGAACTCTATGATTTTGTTTCCATTATTAGGATGAACTATTTAAAGTATTGATAAGGTTTTCTTGGGGGCGTGTACTCGACATTCTGGACTTGAACTTCACATGTTTGCTCTCTAGTTTTTGATACAAGTTTACAATAACTTTGAAGAGATTATCATCAATATTTTTGGATTTATACTTTGATCTAATATGAGAAATACTCGTTGCTATTCATCTTGCTCTAAGTTCATCTTTCAAATTATGAATTCAACTTGTAACGATTATTACATTAAGAGTGGCTAAATCCCTTTAACCCGAATTATGGGATCTATGGGTTAGGTCTTGGTAAGTTGCTAAGTGTTCAAGATTCTAAATGTAATAGGACTCTTTGTTAATTTTGAGGTTTTAATTATTATCTATTGGTTGCAAATGATAGATAGCACCTGCTGTGATTTGCTTGAGATAAGAAATCAACTATAGTAAGAAGTGAATTATTGACAGGGACTTGGAAGCTACCAACCTTCTGTTTAATAATTGATGATGTAACAATGTTAATTAACCTGAGGTGAAGTCTGGTCAATGAATATAAATTCCCTAAGTCTGAGAGGATTAGGTAATTAATTTCTTAAGTAGGTCGAGAGACAGTTAAGCATAACTTTGATAAAGACAATCTGTTGTTCCTACCTATAGTGAGAATCTTGAATCACTATTAGCATCTGTCAAGTACCAAAACCCATAGTGAACATAATGCTGGTTTTCCATAAACTTTTGATTACAAACACTGAAACTAAAGTGACCAACAATTATTTTCTAAATTCTCATAACCCCTAATTTACCAGAAACTACTAACTATCAGTTGATTAACTCGCATATAACTTAGATTCACACCATATTCCCTGTGGGATTCGAACCCAACCTAGTTGGGTTATATATTGACAACGATCGCTTATATTCTCACATGAGGTGTAGTTTGAGTGTTATAAAAAATGGCGCCGTTGCGGGGGAACAATTTGGCATATTGCGTTGGTTTGGAATTTTAGCTTACTTGCTTGAATTTAAACTTGTAAATATTTTTTTAGTTTATTTTTTTATTTCCTTTTAGTTTTATTTTTTCTCACACCTTTCTAAAGATATCAGCCTGGATAGATAGTTTTTTTAGTGAAACAATTCTTGTTATTATTGTGGGGGACCTTCACAATATGATGCGGACACTGTTGTAACTAGGGAACAGACTGTAACTTGGTGTTTAGCTTGTGGTTAAAGTGATCATTCTAAAGATATGTATGCTATCACGATTCAAACAAATAAATTGATAAAATAAATTTTAGAAAATCAAGCACAGTTGTAGGCAGAGCTGAAGGAGTTACCATTGCCACCATGTTTACAATGGCTAAACAAAGAAGAATATGAGGAGGAAATTAGCCAATTTGTGGAGAAAAAACAAGAATCGCAGCCACTCTATTGCCATCTTGATCTTGAGACTGACATCGAGAAGGTTAACAAAAGTGAGTGTGTAGTAGATAGTGTAAATTTTGAAGTAGGATTGATTGGGCCTCATTCAAAACACTTTTCTACATTATGTTTAGATGATATTTTGTCTGTGGAATCATTTAAAATAGTAGAAGAGTGTGAAGATGAGGAACAAAAATCCTATATTCTTGATTTTACATTAGACAAGCAACATAAAAACACACCTCACTTTAAGGCCGAGTGGTTTACTGCACTCAATCCATTACTTGAATTCTTCATTTTTGTACCACCCCCTATGATCGGGGCAAGAAGATAAACTTTAAGTTGGGGGTGGAATTGATATCCTCAAGGTGGAGAGATAAAGGATGAAGCACTTTTAAGGTATCTTGATGAATTCTGAGTAGTCAAGATAACCTAGTTGTGCCGCGACATTAAATCAGGCACTGCTTGGGAGGCAACCCAAGGTATTTTTTTGTTTGTATTCGTATTATGTGATTGATATCAGATCTTTGCACCCATTGTGCCACGGATATGTTTCTAACTCTCTTTTTTTGGTTTGACGCATTGGGGATATTGCATGATTTTAAGTTGAGGGTGGGGCTACTTGTGAGTGTTGATGTCCTCTTGGAGTTTTTATTTCCGTGCCTCTTTTCCCCGAAGTCTTGTTCCTAGTAAAGACGACATGTTTAGTCGTATTATGTTTTATTTTGTGTTGTGTTATGGTTAACTGGGAGAAAAATAAGTATCTAAGGCAGTTGACATATTTTTGTTGATTTTTGGGAATGATAAATACCTCTCCAATTGTCTGTCTGGTAACTGTGTGATGTGCATCTATAGGTGACTACTGCGAATCTTTTTATGGAATTAGTACTAGGAATATGATAATCACTACTAATAATTGCATGAACCGAATGGGTAGTATCTTGTGATGTACCTTTGTGACATGTGTGTGTGAGATACTACCTAGTTCCCATTGTGTGTTTAATCCAGAACTTACCCGGTTGGTCTTGCCTTGGTTGTAGGATAGTAGTTAGGAAAGGATCATAGGCCGTTGTTGATATTTATCCACTTTTAGCCTAAATGACCTTCCATGTATGCATAATATCCCTTGATCCCTATTTTGAGCCTGAATAGCCTATTTCTTTTTATGATATCTGTCACCGTCCCATTTTTATATCATAATGAACCAGTTTTGGCCCTGGTCCTCCTTGGACACTGTGCACCTTGACTTAGGAAAATTGACTAAGTTGAGAATGGCTATCATAGGGATGCGTGATGTAAAATGAGTATAAAGAGAGATAAAGTAAAAGAAAAGAATAAAAAGCTGGGTGCCGTGGAAAAGAGCAAGAAAAGAAAAGTTGTGAAAAAAAAAGTGATTGTAGAAAAGAACTGCACCCATCCTGAATAAATGTGATCAAGAAAAGAGAAGAATAGAAAGAGGCTAATGAGTGAAACCCCAAAAGCTAGTCTACTGTCAAGGAGGTTTAGTCACTTTAAATATCATCGAGTATCATACCAACCCCTAGCCTACATTACAAGCCAAAGAGAAGACATAGAGTGATCCTAGCTGACCTGTCTGAAAGTCTTGGTAATGAAAATAAGGGCAAGCCTATGGTATGCGGCATACATTGATTGGAACTTTATTCTGAGAGTGAGTGTCTGGCGATTGTCCCCATGGTTACATATGTAATGTCTGATATAACTGAAGTGGGACTTCTTTGTAGTGAGGGATCATTGGTTATGTTGCTAGTTGCTAACTTGTTTGGATAGTGTAATCTTGGTACATGCATGGTTGTTGTTGCTGAATTGATGCCATATCTTGATTCCTGTGTGTTGCATTGTTGTTCTTCAAAAATATGCACAGTTGTTGTTTTTAAATTAATTGACCTTGGTGATGGTAAAGATGTTTTGAGATAATATGGATGTTTGACTTCTGAATGTACTCTGTATCCTCTTGGTTGTGTTTTAGTTACTTGAGGACAAGCAATTGTTTTAAGTTGAGGGTGTTGATGTGTGAGCAGATGCTAACACATTTGAGGCTTTTAACTGAGAATAATTGCAAAGTCTTAAGCAACTTTTGTCATTTTTAATTGTTTTATCTTTGATTTTGCAGTGGAAGTCAAGATGCAAGAGAACCAACAATGATAGAAGTAAAAGAGTTGAAATCTGAAGCAAATAGAAGAGAAGTGTGGCTAACGACATAAGTTATCAGCTTCATCTTCAGCCTTAAACAGAGAATGGGATTCGACTGGAAGAAGTGACGACGATATATGATAAGCCATCAGAGTTGTGATAAGCTGTCAAATCATCGTTAGCCTAAGGCAGAACATGAGAGCTGAAGTAAATCATTGACGACATCTGTGATAAGTCGTCAAAGATCTGATAAGCCGTCACACTTCATCGTCATCCTAAGGCAGCGAATGTCAAAAACAAAGAGGAGCTGACGACATTTGTGATAAGTCGTCAGACTCCTGATAAGGCATCACAAAATGCCATCACCTGTTCGAGAAATTACTGAACTTTGTGATTTTGTTTCCATAATTAGGGTGAACTATTTAAAGTATTGTTTAGGGTTTTCTTGTGGGGCGGGTACTCTACATTCTGGACTTGAACTTCACATGTTTGCTCTCTATTTTTTTATACAAGTTTACAATTAACTTTGAAGAGATTATCCTCAATATTTTTGGATTTCTACGTTGATCTAATCTGAGAAACACTCGTTGCTATTCATCTTGCTGTAATTTCATCTTTCAAATTATGAATTCAACTTGTTGTATTAATTATTACATTATGAGTGGCTAAATCCCTTTAACCCGAATTATGGGATCTATGGGTTAGGTCTTGGTAAGTTGCTAAGTGTTCAAGATTCTAAAGGTAATAAGAATCCTTGATAATTCCGAGGTTTTAATTATTATTTATTGGTTGCAAACGATAGATAGCACCTTCTTTGATTTGCTTGAGATAAGAAATCAACTATAGTAGGAAGTGAATTATTGGCATAGACTTGGAAGCTACCAACCTTCCGTTTAATAATTGACGATGTAACAAGGTTAATTAACTTGAGGTGAAGTCTGGTCAGTGAATATAAATTCCCTAAGTCCAAGAGGATTAGGTAATTAAATGCTTAAGTAGGTCGAGAGACATTTAGGCATAACTTCAATAAAGACAATCTGTTGTTCCTACCTATCGTGAGAATCTTGAATCACTATTAGCATCTGTTAAGTACCAAAACCCATAGTGAACATAATTTTTGTTTTCCATATGCTCTTGATTACAAACACTGAAACTAAAGTGACCAACAATTATTTGCTAAATTCTCATAACCCCCAATTTACCAGAAACTACTAACTATCAGTTGATTAACTCGCATACAACTTAGATTCACACCATATTCCCTGTGGGATTTGACCTCAACCTAGTTGGGTTATATATTGACAACGATCGCTTACATTCTCACATGAGAGGTGTAGTTTGAGCATTATCACATAGTTGAGTAGTGTCTTTAAGTTTAAGGTTTATTCATTGTATCTTGCAAGGTAGAGAATGCTTCTATTCCTATCTCTCGCAAAATCTCATTTCATGATTATATCGATGTAAATTAGGAAAATTATCACCAAATAAACACATGACTTATGTTGTGATGATTATGATCCCTAGAAATCATGTGCAAGGTCATCTCTGTGTCAAGCTTTATTATCTCACGCTTCATGCTTACATGTTTCACTAGGGGTTATCGTGAAGCTCTTTTGATGCTTTTAAATATTTTGTTGAGGAAATATGTTCGATGTCAGGTTATGTTCCTTATTCCATACTTTTAGATATTCAACAAGTTCTTACCCATTATTCGGGGATGAATGATCCCAAAAGGGAGATAATGTAATACCTCATAGTTGTAACACTCTTTTAATACGTCAAATACTATGTTAAGGACTCCCTTAGTAACAGTAGATCATGTATTGACATTGTGGGAGGTGTTGGGGGTGTTTTAGGACCTCAAAACTTAGTAGGCGTTGGAAACTAGATCCTACGCGATGGCTAGGCATCGCAATGCCATTGCCTACTGCCACAGGAAAGACTAGGTGTTGGCCTAGGTATCGCCCACCTTGTGCTAGGAGATGGGAAAGGCGTTTCCCATGTTATGGATATGTCATGGTCTAGACACCTCCCACTTGATAGATATGCCATGGGATGGGCACCGCATGGCTAATGTTTTAAGGAATAGGGGCTTCATTTTTGAGTTATTTTAAGGAAAACAAAGTCTTTTTACGGTCCATAATCGTCCCTAAACATCTTTCCACGAAATTAAGGTCCCTAAATAAGTATTAACATTCCTAAATTCCTAGTTCATCTTTCTTAAGCACAAGAGGAGAAAAACAACTTAGGGTTTGAGCATTCAATATAAAAGGGTCCATTTCTTCATGACTTCTTTGTCACTAAGGTACGTGGAGTTATCCTTAATCTCAAGGGCATAGGTTTTATGATTTTAACAAGCTTTAAATTTATATATATGTATGTGTATGAAATGGGTTTTGGTAAATTATTTTAAGAGCATGCATTGTGAAACTAATTCATTGAAATTATGTAATTCTTATGGGATTTTTTCATAAGTTTTATTTATGACCTTGCGCATATGTGATTTGAATTTGAAAGATGATTTACGAATGTAACTTGTCAAATTCCACTCCCCCATGATGAAATTTATGGACTTTGCATGATATGAATTGTTTTTGAGAACATGAATTAAAAGCCTTCTTTTTTATCATGAGATTTATGTATAACCAATGTCGGGGGTCGGTTTATGAATAATGATAAATTCTTGAGTTTTAAATATTTCTTTAACCATTATTCATGTGTTGAATAAATGGAATGGCCACCATGCTTTAAAGATTTGTAAAGAAGGTGTGTTTGCATAAGTTTCATATGATTTTGATAATCCGAACTCTCGTGTGATTTAATAAATCTTTTGGTAGTCATTTATATATTTTGAATGATAAGGGTTGTAGAATTGATATGATATGAATGACTTGCGAGCCTGCGTATGACGGTACCCTGTGATGATATGCCCTTAACAGAATAAGTATTGAATGTTTTAAAAGCATGAAGCATGGTTTTAAAGAACTAAAATTGGACTTAATGACAGTTAGATGGTTACACGAAGAACGCATTTGAGTGTAAGGGCTCATTCCTAAAAATCGAGTTTTGCCTTTTCTGGATACATGATTGGCTATGGCCAATGTATACTTGTCCTCGAGACACTGGTATACTAGAATAGTATTTAGGACCCCAATCCTTGAGGGAAACTTGGATTTGGGGGATTAGTCGATGAGTTATTGGTGAATCCACATAGCTCGTGGGTACTAGAAATGTAGGGTGTACCATCTAGCGCAAACGAGAAATAAAGAGTAGAGTCATGATTCCAAGAAAATGTTTTGAAGTTTATAAAATTATGCCCTTGTATTTTCAAATGTTTTATGCTGACATATTTTTTTGAAATGCTCTCACCTATGTTGTATAAAAAGATATTTTATTTTGGATTGTTCTATGTACCGGTACCATTGTGTATTGACCCCTTATGTTTCAAGTCCTGCGGTATAGTCTCATGGTACATCACTTCAGTATAACACGTGGGATATCATAGAAATGGGTGAGACATCCATCTTTCGGAAGACATTTACTTATATGTTGAGTCTTTTAGTATATGTTCCAGCCGGGGGCTTTGTCCCGGTGTAGATAGTTAGTTTTGATTAGAGGCTTCGTAGACGAGAGTTGAGTATTGTATTGTCATAATTTTCTTGACACAGTTTGTATTATAATGAATCTTCATTGAATATTATTATATCTTCCGCACATTGATTTACGTATGGATTATGCTTATGATTACATGCTAAGGAGTCTCTTGGGCCTTCATTATTTGGAATGCCCTTCGACGTCAGGGCCTCAGTTTGGGTCGTGACATAAGGTATGTAGCACTTCAGTAAGGAATTCATTTTATCCACATTTCCAAAACTCCTTAGATTTCATGAATTTGATTTCATAGTAAGGATTTGTAAACCCGCTTATAAATTTAACATTTATATGATCCAATTGCATGACTTCTTGAAGTATTTACTCATGATTATGAATTTTATTACTATTGTATTTTCTTTTTACACCTAGCAGGGTTCTTATTGTCCTTTTAATTTTTGACATAATCTTGAATTTTGTTCTTGAAAGCCTTATGTTTTAAATCATGGATTTGGAACTCTTACGATATTATGAATATTCAAAGAATATATATTAAACCCATTGTGCATAGGTTTGTTTATGAAGTCATGAATCTTATTTTCTCATCTATAAAATTATGCATATTTTAGCCAGCTTTCTATGATTGAGGCTATAAGCCTGATTCAAAGATATGTTTTAAGAAAGAGATTTTTAGCATATGATTTGTGATATGATATGGATCTTAGGCTCACTACAGCAAGATTTATGAAAATCATGATATCTAGCTATGTCACATATGATTTATTGATTAATATGACATTATGGTAATTCAAAGAATTTTGCTACTAGGGACCTCAATAATGAAGCTATCAAACTGTTAGGTGCAGCAAATTATTGTTACACGCTTAAGTAATTGCAACTTAAAAGGAGGGTCTAAAATGATATGGGCTCGAGGGTTACAAATCGAAAGTTAAGATTAACAAACTTATCAAAAACCTTTAAAATTTGGAGGAGAGTGGAAGTTACAACTAAAATGCTTCAGGTGCTTTAGATCATTGAAATTTGAATAGATGAGAAGGGAGGCGAAAGTCCAAGATTTTAAGAAATCCAAGTGATAATTCTTGGACTTTTTTGTTTGACCAAGACAAAATCCAGCTATCAACATCAGAAAAAAGCTTGGAGTTAGGGACCAGAAGGCTAAATTTATGTAGTGCTCCTTGATGGAAAAATAGGACTTCATAAATAATTGTTTTCAGGAGGAGTCCTTTGTCAACGATATCATCAATCAAAAGTTTGGAATGTACTAGCCACTTGTACGTCCATCATCTTGACAAAACACTTGTCCTTATGGCATCTTGCAAAGGCATGCATTCTAATATCTTCTCAAGAACATCACAACATAAACTACTAAACCTACAACTCTCTCCACTCCTCATATTAGAGGACAGAATAAAAACTCTGGAAATTGAGAAATTGTGTGGTCAACACATTATTGTTAGAAGTTTTAAATTCTTTCTATATAATCTGCAAATTGATAGTCTTAACTTCTTGAACATGTGCAAGCGACATGAAAAATTGATAATCACACTCAAGCTCTTGACGCGCGACTCATTTATACCTCCAATCATTTGACAAGATATTGGTATTTACTAAATCTTTTGGAGGCAAGCACCCTAGAATTCCATTCAGAATATCACATGGCAAACTGCTAATTGTATCTACACCAGATCTCGTAGCACTCCTCATGGTCGAGTACTTATGACTTTGTAGCTACTTCTGAAAGTTAAAATCAGGGAAGTTAATCAATAGTACTAAGTAAATGCACTTTTCAACTTTCAAAGTATTCAATATTCTAGCCAGAATTTCGATATAAAGGAAACTTTCGAATTTACATGATCACATATTTCAGCAATGTATGCATAACCTTATGACTAATAGATCAATGTTTTCATCTACATAAAAATTTCAATCAGAGACAAAGTAATGGTATGAGGGAGACTATCATGAAAGATTAGTGGATGAATATAAGCACCTAGAGAAAGAAGGCAAACAAACGTGATACCTGGTTTTTATCTAAATAAACAAGGAAAACTAAGAAAGAGTGAGTACAAATATATTTGGTGACCAATTGTGGTTTTGCAATTCTTATCAGTATTCACACCCATTTCAAATCATTTGTAAGAAGAAATAGGGTGTGGAAATTACAAAGAGAACATTAATGTCATAAGTTGATCTGATTCAGGAATATAAAACTTCTTGTAAAATTAGAGAAAAACTGGCCATAAAATAATAATTGAGTTCATAGGTTTACCTGTTACAGAGTCCACTGGGAGAAAATAGGGTTTTCATGAGTCACTGAGAGAGATCGAAAAAAAAAGCCTCTAGGATGGTTTCAATTTTCACGTAAATTGGCGACGTTTTAAGTTTACCCTTACCACAATGCAGCATAGACATTGAGTAAACGTGAAATTGATTAATGGGAAAAGGACAAAGAATGTCCCTTTATTAAAAGCAATAAAAATTTTGGAAAAATTATTTGTTTAACTTGATTGAAAAGACTGTTATTTGTTGCCCCGAAATGGGACTTGCAATAGGGGACCGAATATAGTCGGGCTCCAAGGTGAATACTTGACAGCGGGTGAGAAATCATAAAGAAAGAGGGAGAGAGGGAGAGAGAAGATTGTTATTGTTTGTGATGAACTCAATAATAATCGACCAAATGTAGTGATTTGGATTCGAGGTCAGGAATAGTAAGCAAACAGAAACATGCGGAATTTAGAATAAAGGGTCGAGATTACTATAGTTAGAAGAGCAAAGTTCATGATGACGCCACATGTCAGGATGGTTATATATACACATCAGATGAGAGAGGGGCATAACTCTGGTAAATCAATTTCTCCCTCATGTTCTCTTTTCCTCTTAATTCTTTTTTCTCCTCATCTAAATCTAACTCTCTTCTCATCTTCTTCTCTGTAAATCGACTCATTTATGAGACTCACAATCAATTTTTTATCTCTTTATAGATAGGATTTCCCTTTAATTTGAGTTCTATTTCTTATTTGTAGATCTGAATCAAGGAATTCTCAAATATACTGCATTGAGTGTTTAAATTCTGAAATTAGCTTTTGATTTGATTGAGATCGTAACAATTGGTATCAAAGTAAGGTTTCTATCTCGACCGTGGGTAGTAATTCGAAGAAGATATTTGTGAAATCGACTTTGGCTGAATTGGTTGAACGAAACAATACAAATAGAAGGGCCTGTGGAAGAAATTTTAGGAATAGTTGTGGATGTTTAACAATTCCAGAGGTGATGTGAGGATTGCATATGCAGTGTTGACTGCTAGTGAAACTTTTGCACCAATGGATGTTTACATAGTGTTGACTGTCAATGTTGTTTTCGTCTTAATGTCTGTTCGGGGAAATGAATGAAGAAGATAACCAAGCTGAGGTGGTTTCTTGCTGTCAAATTTGTGTTGAATGTCTCTCAGTTTTGAGAGTCTTTCCATTAAATTGAATGTATTCAAAGATTACATCCCAAAAAATACGTCTTTCCTGTCCCTAAAGATAAGTTATTCTATCCCTTTGAATCTGTTATTTTATCCCTCCTAATCTGCTATTGTATCTCTTTGATACTACATCATATCTCATAGACAACAATATATATTTACATTAATGTATACAATATTCACTATTAATTCTTGATTTTGAGTTGTCCATCATGCTAACATCCCCCCTAAAATTGATTCTAGTGGATCAAGAAGCATCAATTTGTCTACTAAAAGATGATGACGCTGTCGTGGCACAAATTTTATAAATATGTCAGCTATTTGAATATCACTAGACAAGTGTGGAAGATTAATGAGTCCTTTATCTACAACTTCTCGTACTTAATGAAAATCTACTTTGATGTGTTTGATCATCTCATGATAAAATAGATCAGTAGCAATTTAAATATCACTTGTTATGTTGTCATGAAAAGGAGTCCGAGTAGATTGATGAAATCCAATCTCAGCAAGTAATCCACAAAGCCATACAACCTCAGAGCAAGCAGTAGACATAGATCGATCTTTAGCCTCTATTGAAGAATTTCAGATACAGTCTTGTTTCTTACTCTTCCATGATATCAAGGAATCTCTAAGAAATATGCACCAACCACTAACTGAACGACGGGTATCGGGACATCCTGGCCAGTCAGAATCACTATAAGTATTAAGATGAATAGGAGAACCACTAGAAAAGAATAATCCACGATTAGATGTTCCTAGGAGATATCAAGGATGTGATTTACAACCACAAAATGGAGATGACAGGGTTCTTACATAAATTGACTAACCTGTTGAACAACAAAGGAGATGTTAGACCGGGTAATAGCAAGGTAATTTGACCTCTCAACTAATTGGCAAAACATAGTTGGATCAGGAAAAAGATTGTCTTCCTAACGATGATACTTTACATTCAATTCTAATGGAGTATTTATGGAGGAGGAACTTTGAAGACCAACCAAAGAAATTAGATCCTGAGCATATTTATGTTGGTTTAGAAGCACACCTGAAGAATCATTATGAACTTTCAATCCCAAAAAATATATAAGAGTACCAAGATCTTTCATATGAAAAGAATCCTTAAGTTGTTGTTGCAGGCTAGTGATTAGTGAAGAATCAATAATAATAATGTCATCTACATATACCAAAATAAGAATACAACCTTTAAATGTTTTTCAAAGAAACAAAGATGAGTCATATTTTCTCTGCTTAAAAGAGAATTGTAGCAAAGTAGATCAAAATTTGTCAAACCAAGCTTTGGGGGCTTGTTTTAATCCATACAAAGAACTCTTCAACTTACATAAACCTAATGTAAGTGATGAGAAAAATTTGGTGGAGGTTTCATATAAATATCTTCTTTGACATCACTATGAAGAAAAGCATTTTTGACATCTATTTGATGAAGAGTCTTGTTTTATGAAGCAACAATGGAAATAATAGTTCACACCATAGTCATTTTTTCTGCTAGTTCAAAAGTCACCTCATAGTTCACACCATACACTTGTATGTTACCAAGAACAACCAACCGAGCTTTTGTACCGATCATGAGTCCAACAGAAGAATGTTTAATTGAATAAATCCATTTACATATAATTGGATGGACATTTGAAGGACATGAAATAATATCCCATTTCTCATTTTCTTTAAGATCCAAAAGTTCTTCCTCCACAGCTTTCTTCCAATGTTCATGCATGGAAGCTTGTGATTAACAAGTTTGAAAGATATGTAGGATAAAGTAGATGAAAATCCATAGAAATTAGGAGTACGAGATACTCTTGTAGATGTTGAGTGGGCTCAAGAGGAGCAGGCCTTGAAGAATTCTTAGATTCTAGTTGTAGAGTAGTTTCAGGTGGTGGATCAATATCAGGAGGGGGTAAAGTTGGTTGTCATCATTCATACATAAATCCAATTTTGAACCTCTTCAAAGAAGATGAAAAATCCTCAAAGTAGGAAGAAGAGGAGAAATAGGAGATGACTCAACATGAGTAGGAAAGAAATACTGATTCTCAAGGAAAAAAATATTTTTAGAAACACGAAATTTATTAGAACATGGATCATAACAGATAAAACCTTTCTGCAAAGTACTATAACCCCAAAAAACATATTTAGTAGACTAAACAGAAAGTTAAGTGCGCTAAGAAGGGGGCAGATGCACAAAACAAATACAACCAAATGTATGTGAATTATCATAGCTAGGATTTTTGTGATAAAGACGAAAATATGGAGATTCAAGATTTAACACTTTAGATGGGGTCTATTAATCAAGTAAATAGCAGTATAAAAAGCTTCCACCCAATATTTAGATAGAACAGAGGATTCAATCAACAAAGCACGAGTGAAATCTAAAAGATTAGAATTTTTACATTCAACAACCCCATTTGGTTTTGGTGTATATGGGCAAGAGTGTTGTGAGACAATTCTTTTTCCAAGTAAATTTTTTTTGAATTCATAAGACATATATTCTCCACCAGAATCAGATCTTAATAATTTGATTCAAGTAGAAAATTGAGTCTCAAAATAGGCCAAAAATATCTTAAATATGGAAAATACCTCAGATTTGGATACACCCACATAAATCGACTATAATCATCTATAAATGTCACAAAGTACTTGAAATTAGTATGAGAAACAATTGGTGAAATGCCTCAATATACTATGAATAATATCAAAATACTTTGTAGCACGACTACAAAAATTAAAAAAAGGAAGAATTTTACTTTTACCCAATTTACAAGTAGAATGATCAAAGAAAGAAGTAGAAAATTGACGTTTATCCTCTAATAAACCAGAATTTGATAAATGAGACAACATAATAGAATCTGGATGTACTAAGTGCTTATGCCATACCTCAGTCTTACTATGTGTTGAAGTACAAGGAAAAGATAGAACACGGGAAATGGAAAAGTGTATAGGAAACAGTAGTCCAACTTTAGGCCCTTTTGTGATTATCGTCCCTGACACCTAATCCTGCACAAGGAAACTATTTGGAGAAAAATTCACAACACAATATTTATCTACCAACTGTCTCAACTAAAAGAAGACTAGTGGAGAGCTTTGGTGACACAAAATTATTGTTGAAAGTTCTAGTAATATCTCCAATCTTGGTAATAGGTAAATTACTACCATTGGCAACTTGAATTTATGATGGGCCATGATACTCAGGGATATTTTTTACCATACTAGCTAAGTTGGTCATATGATTGGAAGCGCCAGAATCAATAAGCCAAAAATTATATGAAAAATCATTACCTTGTAGCCCCAAAGCTGAAAAGGATGATATGATCATTTATCTTACCATTTCAAGTGTAAAAACTTATCCCAAAGATTTCTCGATAATGAAACCATTTATCCTAGCGTTAAAAGCATTGACCTTATGATTTTGAGGGCATGTGGGATACACCTCAATAATGTGTCCTTTTTGTTTGCAATAATTATGAAATTTACAACCATAATTTATATCAATATGACCATATTCCTTGCAACTGTAGAATTGAGTTCTAGTCGTATCCCTACCCTTTCCTTTACCTTGGGAAGAAAATGCAACAATAATATCATTAACTTGCTCGAAAGTATTTTGTGTGACAAAAGCCTACTCTTTATGGAGTAATTTCCTAAACTAAACATTCATGGAGGGAGATGAGTCACAATTCATCAAGTTAGAGCGAACACTCTCAAACTCAAAATGTAACTTCATTAAAAATTGGTCTCGTATGCTTTGCTCATGAACTGCCTAATTACAGACAAAGATTCAACAAGCATTTTGAAATAAACAATATTTGAAAATTCAGCCCATAAATTTTAAAATCCTGAACGAATTAATCTCCTTGAGATTAATTAGCAATTTCATACTCTAAAGCATCTTGTGCTATTGTCTTGGTTGTAAATCTTTTATAAATAATCCCACATGGCCTTAGCAGTGTTGTAAGGCCTGAGATTAAGAACGATAAGAGGGTCAATTCACCCCAAAATTCATGTAATATCCCGAGCATCCTTAATCTTCCATTCACCTAAGTTTGTAGGATAAGTCGGAGAAAGGTCGTTTCCATCTATATGTCCCCATTGTTCATTTCTACTGACAAATAATTGAAACTAAAATTTTCAGTGAAGAAACCATTGAAGGATTCAAATTGATATGAATCTATGTTACTAAAAAACTATAAAAACTAGAAACACTATGACTCAAAAAAAAACAACTAGAATGAAGAAAATCAAGATTCCAAGATGTTGACAACCGTCAACACAACCAAACTTTTCAAAAAAATAAAATTGAAATGTACAAAGATGGACTCTATGAAACTAGACAGCAAAGAAAAAACTCTGATGCCATGTCAAATTTGTATTGAATGTCTCTCAATGTTGAGAGTCTTTACATTAAATATAAAGTATTCAAAGATTACATTTCCAAAAATCTGCCTTTCCTATTCCTAATGATCATCTATTCTGCCCCTTTGAATCCGCTATTGTATCCCTCTTAATTTGTTTTTCTATATTTTTTATTTCACATCATATCTCATATACTCATGATCTTTGAGTTGTTCATCATGCTAACACTTGCAACCATGTTATTGTTTCACTATCTAAGGTAAAAAATAATTGTTAGATCAATTCAGAATAAAATAAGGACCAGTTGTTTGCAGAATGCCCTAAATGGTTAGAATGTAAAATTATAGTTGAACTTCACTCCATCCATCATATAAGCACTATGGAAATTGTGATGGTGAACTCATGTCTAGACTCACAACTTTATGTTCTTGATGTTGAGGATGCAAGACCGAAATTAATGGGTCTCAACGATCTACCATTTAAGGAACATAAACTTGACCTAGATTTTCATGACAAGTTGTTCGATATAAAGCTGGAAAGGCATAGTTTGGCAACATTTTGTGGCCCTCTTACAACTATCGGTTCGCTCCCACATGTTTTGGGTTGATACTGAGTAGGTTTTTTGGGCTTGCCTTAGTACTATAAAGTTGGGTATGTATTCATTAAGTCGAGTTTTGATTTTCATTTATTTCAATGGCTTGTTATTTCTAAAAGCGTTAGACGCTGAAGAAAAGCTACCACCACCAGATGTAACAAGAATGCACCAGTACTAATTGAAATTGAAGGTGCTGAATTTTTTGAACCAAGGGATAAATTAAGTCAAGGTGTATGTCTCACTGAAAAGTTCAATGAGCGAATTGAGTGTATCATAATTAAGGCATGGTGAATACCACCAAAACTATTTCTATTGAAGCCACATTAGAAAGTCGGACAATCAGAAGCATGAGCAAAATGTATATGTGGAAGCATCGTCAAAGTTCCTAACACCTCTAAAACTTCAAAAAATTGGTGAGATAAAGGTTATTGTGTATATTATGCAGTTTGAAATAGGAGGTAGTGGCATCCTAGAGATTGTAATTTTTAGAAGAATGGAAACTACAATTCTTGAACTTATTTTTGCAATATCATTAATTTTAATCTTGGATATACTACATTATGTTTTTCCTAAATTAGCAATATTAAGACTATTAAGTTTCAACTCTTGATCTTTTTATCCAATGCTTAATTAAATGAATGGTCAATGAAGTTGTTTTTATGAGGTGCTAATAGGTTCATCGTATAAGACTTGGTTGTTTTGCATTGCTATGGATTTCATGATCAAGGAATTCTAGATGGAAAAATTTGTGGGGAGTTAAAGAACGAAATTTAGCTTCTCCTAGAATGTTCTACAACTACATTACTGCTAATGAATGCAACAAACATTGGTGATGGGGAAGCTTAACTGGTGGATTGTTATTAGTTGGTGTAGTTGTCTTGAAGGGAACTATTATTATTGGAGGTTATGGAAATTCTAAAATATGCATTTCTACTTTAAATTGTCGACATAATTGTGTTGGATACTATGTAGTTTTGATGATTAACAACGTGATATAAAATATGTCAGCCAAACTGGTTCACAGACACACTATCTCATATAATTGAACTGATAGCAAAATCATCGATGATTAAAGACAAGGTTGCAAGAGTCACGGACCAGATGTGTGGTTAATTTTGATAAACTAAAGGAAATAAACATGTCCTAATTTGAAGAGTTTGAGTTTGACTACAACACTAAGGAGGCAAGAGTTGGAATTGAAGAAGAAGCCTCACTTGAAGTAGAACTCTAAGTAATGAGAATTTTGATTGAAGGGGGAGTTTGAAATAAAAAATGATGCTTTAGAGTTTTGCTTAACTAGAAGATGTATCATTCAAAGTGATTTACACACTAACAAAGCAGAAAAGGGCAATTGATAGATTGACTTCACTAAATGCAACTGAATCACTAAAGAACCACTTTGAATAACCTAGTCCTAGTATAGAATCTGGCTAAGGGTTTTAGCGTTGATTGTTAGGAGTTTCTCATTGTGTTGAACTATTGATGTAATATTATTTTCAGTGTGTTATAACCTAAACTAGGAACTAGTCTTCAAGTTGGGGAAAACTCAGAGACCTTGAGACCACATACCTTGGGTGGTGTGTGTGTGTAGTTAGGAATTAGAGTTTATAATTCCTAGGTTACACAATTGTAATCAGTTGTTGTTGAGGCTAATTGTTGTTTAGTAAAGTTGGGGTTAAATCATGTGAGGTACATGTTGTGGTTTTTTACACCTTTTGAGCCGGGTGTTTTCCACATAAAAATGATTGTGTTCTCTACTTACTGTCTTTACTACTTTCACTAGAACACATTAGGTAACCAGTTCCATCCATAGAAAACTCTTACGTTAAACTCACTAATACAGTAGGACAGGTACTCTAACAAGTGGTATCAAAGTGAGGTTATCTTAAAAAGGGTTAGCACCAAAGAAAAAAATCATTATGATGAATTTCGCACCACATACTGATCACAGAGAAAGTCATTCCACTACTAGACCTCCACTCTTTGATGGATCTCACTTCATTTGGTGGAAAGCCAAGATGGAAATATTTCTTCAAGAAGAAGACTATGAATTGTGGGATAGAATTATTTATGGACCAACAACTCCCATGAAGACAATGGAAGGAGAACAAGTGAAAAAGGTAAGGAGTGAATTCACCCCAAAAGATCTTGTTGCACTAAAAAAAAAAAGAAAAAGTCAAAAACATTATTCTTTTGGTCCAGCTGAGTACAATAGAGCATCTAATTGGAACACTGATAAAAAAACCTGGGATTGATACAAGCCAAATTGCCTCCGTACCTTTATATAAGATATGCATGATGCTCGAGGTGCTTGATGACTCCTTAGCTCTTTTAAAAGATGCCACATGGAGGAAGATTACAATTAAGGAGGATCAAAGGACTTTGGTGAGGTCTAATGAGTGCAAAACGGGGCTCGAAATCCCCTTGGAAGGGTAATGCTCCCAAGGCACTTTGGATACACTTTTGATCCGCTCTAGCATTTCAAGAGCGGGTCAAAACAACCCCTAGTGGGTTTTTTCTTACATTTGGATCACTTTTGGGCTCTAATTATGTAATATGTGTTCAAACTATAAATGCTTGGTATCTAGGCTTATTTCCTAAGTTTTTTTATGATAATTTTTACATGATGTATTCATGAGACTCCATGGGAGTTTTTGAGTGCAAAGAAAAGCATTTTTTTAGAAACGTTGGTTGTAAGAGTGATCTAATACCCTTTATGGTCACCGTAATAGTTTGGTGCAGATTGATAGTCATTAAGTGAGGTTTTTGAATTTGATACATCCTTTGATTGCCCTTTCGATTCCAATTTCATGTTTATCTTCCTATCTTGGTTATTCTATCCTTCTATCTTTATTTTTTACGTCATCGATTCAAATTCTCATGCGTCAATTCATATCATTTGGTATCAGAGATGAGCTTAAGATCGTTCCCACTATTCTAGTCTTGGGTTTGTTATCTTGAAAATCAACGAAAAAAGAAGTGTCAAAAATCAAAAATCCAAAAAAAGTCACTATTCACATTTTTGTTCTTAGATCAAATTTTGAGCTTTTGATTCTGTGTTTTTCTTCTGTTTTGATTATTTTATTTTTGTTTTTAACACTATACGAGTCTATAAATCAAATTTGAGCCAAATAGGAGGTTATTTGAGTGTTCTATCCTTATTGGAAGCTTGGGTTGAAGATTTGAAGTTGATTGCAAAATCTAAAGATTTTGGTGAAGAATTTGAGTAAATTGGTAATTGGAATGTGTTTAGAAGGTTGAAAATATCCTTGGTTCAAAATTTCATCGTATTTCGATCAACGGTTTAAGAGTTAGAGATTTTTGAAGTTCTTGGTGTTCTTGAAGACATTCAAATCTTCAAGTTGAATCTTCCTCAAAAATTGTTTTTTGATCCTCAAAGGAGAAGTAAAAATTGTGTAAATTTTTTAGTATTTAGTATCTTCAAAGGTTCCATCAATGTCCCAAGAGAAAAGAACAAAAAAGGGACCACAACAAGTTCATTTTTGGCCCCTTGTGCATGCTGGCAGATGACTTGCGCCCAAGCTGGCTTGGACCTGCATTGGAGCTGCTGCAGCAGCCCAAAGGCACCTAAAAACAGTGTTAATTATGCCCAGGCTTCCTTGTACATGCACCCCACCAGCTAGAGCAGGTCACCAAACACAGATCAGTCCCTCCCAATGCAAATCAAGTTCGAAACGCAAAATTCAAGCTTCCAAAGTGCATTTTTTAACACTTTAATTACTCCATTTCTCAAGGTTTGATTGTTTCAATTTCTTTATTACTAAAATCCTTTTAATTCCTAAATTGCTCATCAACTAGTAATTCATCTACTAAGTTGATTGATTAGTTCTTGAGTCCTATTTCTTTCATCGTCCAATTTCTTTCAAGATTTTCTCTTTTTCAATTCTTTGTGATTTCTTGATTCAAGTCCTTAAATAGTTTTATTTCTTTGAGTTGATCAAGAAAGAATCCACTCGGATTGTAAAGTAGAGATTGACACCTTATTGTCCATCGGAGTATAAGCAACTTTCAATATTTGCTCCTCCAATTGGGAGGATAAAAAAGGTGAGTTCCTACGAGAGTTGGTGAGATGCTTTACTACTAATCTTGTTTGTTCATTTTGTAGGTACAAAGAGATATAAGGGGAACATGTCTTCGATAGCCTCATATGATTTTGACTACGACATAGAAAACTATGATTGTTGTGAAGAATGTTATGGCTACGAAGAAGATGGGGATTATGGGGGATATGAATATAGCCATATCAAATGTATGGAAGTGGGAACCAAGTTAGAAATGGAGGGTATAGTAGGAGTCATTTTCTTCCTATTCTATCCATCTTTAAAGGAGAATAGGATCCTGAAGTTTACCTTGATTGGGAATGGCAATGTGAAAGAGTCTTCAAGAATTATGGTATGAGAGAAGCCGAACAAGTTACATATGCCCTTAAGTACATTGATAGACGAACAATCTTGGAATGGTGCAAGATTATAAGGAAACCCACTCAAACTTAGGGATCCTTAAAAGATTTTTTAAAACCAATCTATGTGCCGAAAGGTTATACGAAGCTTTATAATGGTGATCCAATAAGACAACCATGTTCAAGATGGGTAGAGATTTGTGGAGTTCCGAGATGTGTTATTATCATTGATGATTGTTGTCATGCAAACCGTATAACTCCTCTTTTGGTATATTATCTAGGAATACCTCAAGTGTCTAGGTGTTTCCCATACTTCTTGGAAGGGTATAGAGTCTTCGAGAGCGTAAAGGTTTCCTTCACTCGAGATGGGTATTATGAGGAGGTGTGGTGTGACATAATTCCCTTGGAATGTGGACACTTACACTTGGGTGCCGATTGGTTTACACAACACAAGATTCCAAATATGCAAAATTGGCCTATGTTTTCAAGGGACCAATGGGGAAATCATATCTTTCCACCTACCCTTCCCTAATCTCAAGGAAAGATGACTAGTCACTCCAAGTCAAATGAAAATGAGAGACAAAAGATTAAGAGGAGTAAGGGGGTGCAAGGTGGCAACCTAAGATAGGAAAAAAAAGAGGTTGAGGGGAGTAAAGTGAGAGGGTTGCCACCAACCGGAGCTAACATTGTTTGTCCTTCTATTTATAAGGACATTTATGTAGGTACCAACATGGAAAGTAGAGGAGAAAAAGTACAATAAGAGAAGATTCCCTTTGAAGACTTGACAATGGGAAATTGTAGATATTTTTGAAGCTTATGGAGGACCTTTACACCAAGGAAAAGAAGAATGTTCTCAAGAACTTCAAGGTAACATAGCTAAATCTTACACTTTTGTGCATGTCAATGATAATTGTGTTGCTAGTATCCCATTGTGTGTGAGTAGTAGCTTACCTATATGTGAGTTTGTTAATTTTTTTCCTCTTCATGATAATGTACATGTTCTGAGTGTGGATACACTAGTTGATCCTATGGATGACTAAACTAACTCTTCTTGTAAGATAAATTTGTGTCCACCTAGTGTTGAAGACATTGTGATGAATAATAGTACATCATCTTGTGAAAATTATATTGATCAACTTGTGTGCGAAACTATTCTACTACTTGAGGATGTGTGTAGTGTGATTAATGGACCTCAAGTGGGTGAAGAACTTGAGAATGTTGATCAAGAAAATGGGAGTGACTCTTTGAGCTTGACCTTTAGTGAACAGTCTAATACATTCTTGGCTCATAGGGATAATCATGTACTTGAAACTTCTTTGGAACTTGATAGTTGTCTTTTAGAGAGTGGACTTACATATCCTACCTTTTATTCATGGATAAATCTTTCTCTATTTAAGAACAATATCTTGTTTGAAAATGATAAAATCACTCCTAGTGAATTACGGGTAGATAGAATTGTTGATATAGCTCATCATAAGGGCTATATTCCATATGATAACCCACTATGGTGTCACGACACTCCTCCAAAATATGGAAACCTATTCTTGGAAGATGAAAGTTCTCTTAAGGGAAAAGAATGTGAAGTCTTTGAAAGGAATAATCAATTGGGTGATGAAAACTTTGATTTGCTTGAATATTTACGGAATTCAATAGGTCATTGATCCTTGAAAAATGATTGCGGATGTGATCCTTTGTATGAAACACCACCTTTATTTGATAACTATGAGGATGAATTGCTTGGTTCTTGTGAAGATTTAAGAAATAATTCCTTTGATGTTGGTTGTGATATGTGTCTACTTGAGATTCTTCCATTGAAAGATAAAGAATCCATTGTTTGAAAATTGGTTCCTCTTCTTATTTGTGTGCTCCTATTTGGTGACACCTTTATTGAAGTGGACTTAAGTGATACCTTTATCTACTCTCTACTTGTTTTTGATGATGCTTATGCTATTATAGAGAGTATGTCTTTCTATTTGGGTAAAGCCTATAGGGAAAAAGAGTGTTGTCTAGACCTATTTCTATGTCCACTCTTTCTGTTTAACCCTGGTGCGAAATTTGGAAATGGTGAGCTTGGTAAACTTAACTTGTTTCTTGGTCTACATGACAAGCAAAGTTTGATTGAGAATGTTGGTATCCTTCCCTATGATTGAAAGTCTGTCTTAGAAATTCAGAATCCACTTGAGAGACCAACATTGTGTAAGGGAAATATCTCCAACAAAAATATGAGATCTTTGAAGAAGGGGAGTAATGAAAAGCTCCAAAAGGGTTATCCATCATGTGTTTCCACTCTTGACCAAAGTTTCACTACTTGTAGGTCAAGAAGAGAGCCTTCTCTTGAAACTACTTTGGATGAATTTTATTCTTGTCATACCCCTTTTTAATACTTGAGTAGAATTGATGACCTCCTTCTCCATAGTGGTATCATTCTTGATAAAACGAGGGCAAAAGTGTCATTGTCTCCTTTGCGTGTTGCTTATAAATTTGCATCCTTGCTTGACACACTTGTGCTTAAATTAAGTGAATCCCAACTTGTGGATGCCAAGTTGTCTATATGTTTCTAATAAAGAATTTATATGTTCTTAAATGTTATGATTTCATCCTTGTGTACATTACGTGCTAAGTCCTTTGAGCCAATTGGCATTCTCATAGATAATAGCACCTTGGATGATGCCTTTACACTTGATTCTTTTCCATACTACCTCTTTGCTTATGATGACATCTAAGCTAGTCTTGGATTTGTTCTATATAGAGGTAGGGAAGTTGTTGGTTGATCCACTTTTTTGAATGACAATGTTATATGGATCTTGTGGACTTTAGAACCAATTGAGGAATCACCATTGTTGTGGTCTTTTGAAGAGGTAATGAAACAATTGTGTCTTATGGCTCATAAGATGAAGTTAGTTCCACCTTTTGGATTATTTGATTCCATTAGGACCTTTGTAGTTTCCTTATCTCTTGTTGATTTTAATAACCAAATCCCTTGTACATATTTTAATGATTGTTTAATATTTAACATGAAGGATCCTTGGTTGTATTTCAAGTGTATGCAACCTTGGTATGATGCTATGATTATTTGTGTTAACCCTAACCCTCTTGTCATAAGGATGTTGTATTTGTTTGTCCTTTCATTGGTTTCAAAGGTTTCGATTCTAGGTCGAATCCTTTTCAAGAAGAGGAGGATGATTCAAGCCAAATTTCCTCTGGGCCTTTGGATGAGATACATATGATGTTTGAGGTGCTTGATGCTTCCTTAGTTCTTTTAAAAGATGCCACATAGAGGAAGACTACCATTAAGGAGGGTCAAAGGACTTTGGCGAGGTTGAAGGAGTGCAAAATGGGGATCAAAAGCCCCTTGGAAGGGTCATGTGCCCAAGGCACTTTGGATCCACTTTTGATCCTCTCAAGCATTTCAAGAGCGGGTCAAAACAGCCCCTAGTGGGTATTTTCTTACATTTGGGTCACTTTTGGGACCTAATTATGTAATATGTAGCCAAACTATAAATTCTTGGTAGCTAGGCTTATTTTCTAAGATTTTTATGATAATTTTTACATGATGTATTCATGATACTCCATGGGAGTGTTTAAGTGCAAGGAAAAGCATTTGTTGAACTCTGTTTAGAAACATTGGTTGTAAGGGCAATCTAATACCATTTGTGGTCAGCGTAAGAGTTAGGTGCCGATTGATAGTCATTAAGGGAGTTTTTAGGATTTGATGCATCCTTCGATTGCCCTTTCGGTGTAAATTTTGTGTCTATCTTCCTAACTTGGTTATTCAATCCTTCTATCTTTATTTTCTACGTCATCAATTCGAGTCCTCATGGGTTGATTCATATCAGGGATGCATTGGTAAATGCACAGAAGGCACTAGCCAAGTGAGAAAATTCAAAATTGCATCACTTTTCACTGAATATGAGGCCTTCAAAATGAAGAAAAATGAGTCACTACATAAAATAATAACTAGGTTGACGTCTTTGGTAAATGAGTTGTCATCTCTAGGAAATGTTTTATCTACAGAGGAACAGGTAGAGAAGGTCTTGAGAGTCCTACCAAAGTATAAGTGGGATGTCAAAGTTACAACCGTAAGAGATGCTAAGGATCTCACTAGAATGTCCTTTGATAAGTTAGTTGGTAATTTGAAGTCCTATAAGATGAAGATGGAATATATAAAAAGGGCATCTGACAGTGGTGAATCTGAACTGGATGTTGAACAAGTAGCCTTCATTACAAAAAAATCAAGAAGTTTTTCAAGAAAAGGGGATCTGAAAAGAGAGAAACGGGTAACAAGAATCGGTCCAATGGTAAAAATCAGGATGGGTGCTACAAATGTGACCAAATTGATCATCAGATTAAAGATTGTCCTCTCTGGGAGATTGAGTGGAAAAGGGAAAGAGCTAAAAAAGAACTGAAAGAGAAGGCAAAGAAAAAGGAAAAGGAGGGATATGCTATGGTAGCTACTTGGGGATCTAATTCAAATGAATCAAATGATGAAAAAGTTGATGAAACTGCTCTCATGGACATTGGAGATTCAGACATGGAAGAATAAGATGGAACCTCTGAGGTAAGTATTCTTGAACTCAAAGAGAAGTTTTGCATTTATTTTCAAAAAGAAAACTTATTTTTTTAATAGGTGCTTTAATTGATGATTTCCAAGAACTAACTTTTGATAGGGATGAAATCTTCAGTAGTCTGGCAAGCCTAAAGTGTTATTATATTGAACTAGAGGCTTGTAAAAATACTTTTGAAAAGGAAAACTGCACTATTAAGAAACAAGCTAGCAGGCCTTATTCATCAAATCTGAATCTCATGTATGAAGTTCTGAAACTATCACTTTCTGATAAAGGAAAAACTGTTATGAGTGAAGATCAGAAAAAATTGAGTCAAATCTTAACAAATGCAAACACGATTATTTTTATGAAAAAAAAGTGAGGAAACTAACTCAAGAAGTGTCTAAGCTAAAAATAGATCTTGAAAGAGCAAATATATGGACTAACTCATCTAAAATTATGAATAAATTGTGTGGAAGAACTCATAATGAAAAGGTCGCACTAGGATTCTATAAAGAAACAAATGTTACAAGGTATTTGTGTTACATTTGTGGAAATCTTGGACATCCTACTACTGAGTGTCTAGTTGTTGCAAAGAGTAGGGCTAGAAGGATAAATCTAGCAAAGGGGACTGGCTTCAAGTTAGCTCAAGCTCATAAAAAAGTGTTTGAACTGGTCAGAGAAATAGGTCCACAAACTTGTTGCCTAGGCGGGGTAGAAGAAACCTAATTCATCTATTAGATCACAAGAAAGGACTCAAGCTTGTCTGGGTGCCTAAAATTAAACCCTAATCTATTTTTTAGATGAAAGTGAAAGGAGGAAAGAAACATTAGTACATGGATAGTGCTTGCTCAAGGCATAAAACTGAAGATAAACAAAGTTTCTTTCACTCACCACATCTGAAGGGGGATGTATCTTTTGGAGATGAAAAATAAGGCACCATTATTAGAGTTGGAATGATTGAGAGAACAAAAACAAAATCCTTTTGAAGATGGCCAGATTTTTAGTGCTTATATATGGGGGAATCAAGGGATATTCTCTTTCCAAAAAAAATAGATAAGTATGATCCAGTGTTTGGACCTAGTTCGTATGAATCTTTGTGGACTAATGTAAGAAACAAAGAAAGTAAGAGGATGACAGTGAAACTGATGAGCATGCACAGGAACATGTTGTACCACCCGGTCCAACTATTGTAAAGACTAAGAGCATATTGATAGGGGGAACAACAAATAAGAAATTGATTCATCAATAACACCAACATAAGCTACTGATAATTTTGTTGGTAGTTCATAGGATTGGTGTTGTCAAAAGAATTTTGAGATATCTCATGGGAATCAATGACTTGAGACTATGGTATCCAAAGAAAAGCAATTTCACTCTTGTGGGCTATAAAGATGTAGACTATGTGGGTTACTTAATTGACTGGAGAAGTACCAAAGGCACTAAGTAGAGAATATTTTGAAAAGAATAGGTTAGACTTGGGGATGATTAAAATTGCATGAGCTCCCTTCAATGATTGAATAGAATAACTATTTTTTTAAACTTATTAGCAAAAATATTATTCGATTTAGTCTTTCACATTTAGTTGTGTATCCCAATTCCAGATTTTTTACTCGTCTAACCTAATTTTCTATTAGATTATGCAGAAAAATAGGTACAAGCAAGCAATTATGACCATAAAGTTCTTCTTATCGGGTATGTTCTACACTAACATAAGCATAGGCTATCTAATTTGAAACAATTGAGTACTCTTGTTCAATTCCTCTCACTTCATCCTCCCCTTGTTCTATAAAACTGATGAATTGGCACATGAATTTTTTTTAGTTCTCTCTCTAAATTCACTCAAAAAATACATCTTTGCACTCTGTGAAAGGCATGCATCCTTATCCTCCTCTCCCATCAAATCATTATTTGACCAAACTTTCCTTGATTCTCTCCAAATGGTTGTGTACAAATGTGTTAATCTTACACTAGAAATTCTTTCTTCTCTCTCAATCAAAATATTAGTTTTTTCACCATGGATTTTCCAAGATTTATCATCAATCACATGCATCATATGTTTTTGAAGGATAAAAAGGGGACATTCTCTCACTTTTCGTTTCTAATTGGCTCAGATTTTTTAGGACTTCTCAGTCCTAGTTCAGGTTTGACTTTTCAAACATTAAAGGATGTTCTTGAACAAATGAATCATGTTGCTCTACCTGTTTCAATATGGAGGGATAAAACTCTTTTAAAAAAATTAAGAAATGCTTTATCTAAGAAAACATTCTGAACTAGAAGTTGCACAAGACATTCAAGAAGTGGAATAAGAGATCCTTCGGGCTAAGATCATGTATTTGATGCTTGACCTTGATTAAGAGAAGGCTGAAAATATTCTAGTCATTCACCAATTGACATAGTTGATATCACCTGTTCCACCTTCCTTATTTGCTCTCCACGCTTTGTATCCTTATCCATATCCCATTTTTATACCATATCTTTTTTTTATTAATGCTCAATTGTTTTGCTTTGTTAAGTACTATCTTAGGTTTAATGTGGAACATTCTCTGGAAAATTAAATGAAATAGTTATCTTTTCTTAATTGACTCATGTTCTTTCTCTCTGTAATACATTACTATATTGTCTAAATTCATTGTCTGATTGTTTTGGTGATAGCCCTAGTGGCCATGAATAGCATAGCGAATGTAATACTCCGAAAACTCCAAACCAAAATTAGCTCCATGTTTCAGTATCATGCATAGTACATTATGATTCTTTTATAGTTTTATGAGTAAGTTAGATGTATATTGATGCTTCAAATAACTCCCAGCAATTAGATGAATCAAAACATTCCTTACCGATTGAATTCTTGGGAAGAATATTACCATAGTCAAATTTAAATGAGAATATCTCTCATTATACTACGAATATTTGATATGATGACCTACCAACAGATAGATAATTTAATTATCTTTCCACCGATACCAATTTCGGCTAAATCCAATTTCGGAGCAAAACGTTATACCGATTTTACTCCGGCATGTTGCCCTGGCAAATGAGTGAAGACATGAGCTGACGACTTATCACAAGTCTGATGGCTTATCAGCCCATGTCGTCAGGCTTAGACAGAAACCCAAAAATTCCAACTCCTAGGTGACGACCTGGGCTGATGGGCTATCACAGATCTGACGGCTTATCAGCCTTGGTCATCAGCTGATAATTTCAGCAACTGGAAAGTAATTTTGTAGGGGTATTTTTGTCTTTTACCCTCATCCTAAACCTTACCCCCACGACATAAAACACCAAAAAAATGTATTTAGCTATTGGTATTTAATTTCAAAATCTCTTAACCATCTTTGTTCCCAAGAACAAACTTAGGGTTTCTTCTCAATTAACTTCAAGATCCTATCACACTCTCCACAAGATATTCAAGAATAAAGATTTTCAATCCAAGAACATTCAAGAAAGGTCAATTTTCTTTCAAGATTCAATCCCTAAGGTAAGCTTAGTGTTCATCCATGGATTCCTTTAATTCATGGAGTCCAAGAATCAAGTTTTTAATAATAAATTGTGATTTTCTTGTTATGGTGTGATCATGTTCATGTTGATGGTTGTTATTAGAGTTTCAAGATGGTATCTTAATGTATTTTCAGGAAGTATGTGAGCATGTTAGTTGATATCCATGAGTTTGTATGGATCATGATTGTTAAATTTATAAATACCCCTATGCCACAAAGTGTGCATGTAAGGTGTTTGATAAAATGCCTAAAAGACTAGAAGTCATGTATTATAGTTAAATTGTGACCTAAATGAAAAATGTGTGCTAGACCCTTATGAAAATAATGACTTTTATGATATTTTTATGCATCATGATTGTTGATGGAATGTTCACGAAACTAGATTGATGGACTTATGGCATGTTGTTATGTCCATTCCCTTCCATGTATATGACTTTGAGAACTATGTGTAGTATGAAATCCCCAACTTATGGTGTTTTAAATAATGAATATTGGTCATGTGTTCAAGAAGAGCATAGTCATATTTTGTCAGTTTCCTTCCATCGAGTCCTGGGGGTACTTCTACCCGACAACTTAGCTATGTGCCTTGAGCCATGTCATGTTTCACGATACTCTGAGTCAAGCCATGATTCATAGAACTCAGTCAACCATGTGACTCAGGAAATCTCAAAAATCTTAGTAGTTCAGTAATCTCAGTGGTTTCAATATTCTAAGTAAAATCTCAGTAACTACAGTACTCTCAGTCAGTCCTCAGACATCAGTATATTCCGTCAGTCAATTGAACTCAGAAAACTCAGTTTAGCTCCGCTAAAAAATACCACTAGTATCAGTATGGCTAATCTATTCAGTTCAGCAAATCAGTTCAGTTTAGTTAATCAGTTCAATTCAATTAATCAGTTCAGTGTCTTTCAGATAGGAGTAGGATTCAGCACCGTGCGAGCCTAGGGATGGGGACTCACCCGCTAGATAGGAGTGAGATCCCTAGAAGCAATCCCTAAGTTCCAGAACTACATAGCCAGCGTAGGTACGAGATGTCACCCGTTAGATAGGACTGACATACTCAAGGATCACCCATTAGAACATTTAAATGTATAGGACTCATCCCAGGGGTCACCCGCTAGATTAGGACTGACTCCGCAGTAGTTGTCTTTACCAGTGGTGCGGTACTGACACCCTTCCAACTGTGGTTACAGGTTGGACCCCAGACTAGATAGAAAGGGACATGTCAGTTAGATGAACACATCCCATAATTTCAGTTACAGAATTAGGACTGTCAGATACAGTTAATCCTTATCATTATCAATAGACTTTGAGATTACCCACTAGATAGGACTGATCTCAACTATGGTCAATAAGTATCATTATCATCAGATTTAGAGATACCCGCTAGGTAGGACTGATCTTAGACTAAGTTAAATCATCTTTATTATCATTATACTCAAAGACCACCCGTTAGATAGGACTTATATCATATTTAGTTACTCCATACAGAACGGAACTCAGATAGTTCCATCAGAACGTAGACTATCATATATAATCGCTCAGCATTAGTTATATCGGTTATGCCGATCATCACAACTATATTATTTATATCAGTCATCATAACTCACATTATCAATATTCAGTTTCAGGACTGTAAGACACAATCAATCAGACCAGTTTTTCAAAATTCAAACTATCAAAAATAGTCATTCATCTATTCAGTAATGCAGTATCAGTCCCTCACTGGTAGTGACTTACATATCAATATAAGTCAACTCAGTCATTCAGTATCTCAGTATTAGTAAACTCATGTTGTCAGCATTCAGACACAGTAGTCAGTATCACCACGATTTCAGTTACAGTTACTTATGCATGTATGTACTCTCACGTTTATATTAGTCAGCATTGTTCATTCATATAAACCCTTTGCATTTAGTCTACCTCACTCGTATACTTAGTACATTCAGTCGTACTGACGCGTTCGTGCTATGGTGTTTTATTTTACGCCATAGGTTTAGTGGCACGAGTTCTATAGCTGCAGTAGTATTGTAGATTTCAGCAGTCAGAGTTAACAGTGAGTCCCCATTCTCCAAAGACATGATTACTACTTTATTACTTCAGTATTTCAGTTTGACTTTCAGTAGTCGGGAGTTAGTTGGAGACATGGTCCTTACACTCCCTATGTTAGACAGTTAAAGGCTTTCAGACTAGATTACAGACTAGATTCAGACTTCAGTTTTTTGGTTTTGTTTTGGTAGTGTGATACCACTTTATTCAAACGTTGTTATTATTCAGATTATGTTCAGTATTGAACCTTATGGCCTTTCAGTTCACGTTTCCGTATTTATATTCATATATTATGCAGTGTACAGGTACAGATATCAGTCATGGGTTAGCTTGTGGTCCTTCGGAGTCAAGAGCACCATGTAGAATTTTGATTTAGAAAATTGGGGCGTTACAAACTTAATATCAGAGCCTAAGGTTCAATAGTGTCCTAGGAAATCTGAAAGGTGCATCTAGTAGAGTCTTGTACATGGGTGTGTTGCGCGCCATATTTATATGCAAGAGGCTATAAGATGTTTTAGGAATAGTTTTCCTTCTTTTAGTATTCATGTCGTGCCAGTGAGCATAATCTCAAGTTAATCTCTCAGTCAAATCTATTTCTTGTCTTGATTTCAGAACATGCCTCCTAAGAGAAGAAATTAGCCAGCCCCCCATCCCGAAGATTCTTTGGGAGAACATGTTTCTCATGTAGAGTTCAGGGTTACATTCACCACTCTTTCTCAGTCAGTTGCTGCCCAGAATAAATGACCAGCTATAGTTCCTGCCAACCCATTGGCCAATTCAGCTACAGCTAGAATTTGGGACTTCACCTGAATGAATCCTCCAACCTTTCTCGGGTCTAAGACAGATGAGGACCCTCAGGAATTTCTAGATCAGGTTCAGAAGGTAACAGATATCATGGGGGTGACTACTTTGGAGAGTGCTGAGTTAGTCGCATATTTGTTGCAGGATGTGGCTCATACTTGGTATAAATAATGGAAGTCAGAAAGGTTAGATGATGCAGGTTCTATAGAGTGGGAGGAGTTTGCCTCTTCTTTCCCCTAGATTGAGAAGCTAAGGTGCTAGAGTTCATCAACCTCAGGTAGGGAAATATGAAGGTGAAAGAGTATTCTCTTAAGTTTACTCAGTTAGCTAGATATACCCCTCATGTGGTTGCAGATAGCAGAGCTAAGATGAGTAAGTTTGTCTCAGGGGTGAATGATAATGTGGTCAATGAGTGCAGGTCTGCGATATTGAATAGTGATATGACTTTATCCAGGATTATGACTGATTCTTAGCAGATAGAGGAGTAGAAGATTAGGATGAGGGACAGATAGAGTAAGAGAGAAAGGATAGGTAGTTTCATCTTTGCTCAACCTAAGTCACAGGGTGGTAACCGTTCTCAGCATAGTCAAAAGTTTTCAATCCCATCTCCATCCTCAGCTAGTGCACCAGTACCCATGTCCAGGAATAATCGTCATAATGGGGTGCCAGGCTCCGAGGCCCAGGGTAGTGAGAACAAGGGTTTTACCTATCTATTTTGCGAAGAGTGTGGTAGGAATCACCTAGGAGCATGTAGGGCAGGAAGTGATATATGCTTTGGGTGTGGTAAGGCAAGCCACAGGATGTGAGATTTTAGAGTTCTAGCATAGAGGGGTAAAGATTTGCGTCACTAGGGCACCAGGAGTGGTCAGCGTCAGAATATAATTTATGCACTCCAGACCCATCATGATTCGGAATGTTTCCCTAACCTAGATTCAGGTACGTTACAAGTATTTCATGTTAATGGTATGCATTGTTAGATCTCTTTCTCTCTTTGAGCTTATGTTTCAGCATGAGTTAGCTAGTAAAGTCAGTAAGTGAGTTTAGCAATCAAGCATCAGATTGGTATAGTTTATTTTCTCATCCTTGCATCTATTCATGCTATCCGAAGTCTCATGGAATGTAACTATTCCAAGGTAGAACCTCATAGTAATTGCAAGTTCAGTTTATGCATCATGCATTAGTTTTAGACTTCCGAGGTTCAGTTATAATCTAGTTCGTAGATGTCTTGTTCATCGCCCAAGTATCTCAGCAAGGTGATCGTTCTTAGAGGGATATAGTGTCCCAAGGGGGAGATACCCCATAAACCCTTAACTCTCTCATGTCTTAACTCATTCATTTTCTCGTCACATAACGAATCCAGTTTAGAGTATAGGGTACTCATAAGTTGACCCTTAAAATCCCAACCTCAGCTATAAGCCATGTATTTAGAAGCTCAGTTCAGTTCATGATGTTCAGTTCATATGTCCCATATCAGACTCAGATATGATGTCATGTTTCCTCTCATGCATGTTTAGTAAATGATCTCAGGCATATTAGCATTCCCGTGTAGGGTAACAGTTCTCTTTAAACTTATTCAGTTCCTTGTTCAGGTTTATATCATAAACTTGATATCAAGTACCTTTGCATATTCAGTCATTCATACATATGATAGTTCAGTCATATAATCATGTATTAGATATACATTCTTATTGTGAGAACTTCAGTTATCAGAAACCTCAGCCATGCATTCACGAATCAGTTACACATGCATCAGCTATGCATGTTCAGTATGATATAGTCAGTTTATCAGTCATGTCAGTTATTAAATCATGTCTTAGTTATTCATGTTCAGTTCATGTTTGGTCTATCTTTCCTCCCCTCTTAGTCAGTCTCATTCGAGGACGAATGTTCCCAAGGAGGAGATATTATAATACCCTAAAAAATCCAAACCAATATTAGCGCCATGTTTCAATCTCATGCATAGTACATCATGATTATTTTATAGTTTTATGAGTAATTTAGATGTATATTAAGGCTTTAAATAACTCCCAACTATCAGACGAATAAGAACATTCCTTACCGATTGAATTCTTGGGAAGGATATTGCCATAGTCAACTTCAAATGAGCATATATCTTGTTATACTATGAATTTTTGAGCTCATGACCTACCAACTGATAGAAAATTGAATTATTTTTCCAACTATACCAATTTCTCCCAAATGTGATATCGGAGCAATAAGTTATACCCATTTTACTCCGGCATGTCCGCCTGGCAAATGAATGATGACATGAGCTGATGACTTATCACAAGTCTGACGGCTTATCATCCCATATCATCAGGATTAGATAGAAACCCAAAAATTCCATCTCCTAGGTAACGACCTGGGCTGACGAACTATTACAGATCTGATGGCTTATCAGCCTTGGTCGTCAGCTGATAATTTCAGCAACTGGGAAGTGATTTTGTAGGGGTATTTTGGTCTTTTTCCCTCACTCTAAACCTTACCTCCATGACATAAAACACCAAAAATAGGTATTTAGCTATTGGTATTTAGTTTCAAAAGATCTTAACCCTCTTTGTTCCTAAGAACAAACTTAGGGTTTCTTCTCAATTAACTTCAAGATCCTATCACACTCTCCATAAGATATTTAAGAATTAAGATTCCCAATCCAAGAACATTCAAGAAAGGTCAATTTGGTTTCAAGATTCAATCCCTATGGTATGTGTAGTGCTCATCCATGGATTCCTTTCATCCATGGAGTCTAAGAATCAAGTTTTAAATAATAAATTATGATTTTCTTGTTATGGTGTGATCATGTTCATGTTGATGGTTGTTATTAGAGTTTCAAAATGGTATCTTAATGTATTTACAGGAAGTATGTGAGCATGTTAGTTGAAATCCATGAGTTTGGGTGGCTCAAGATTGTTAAATTGATGAATACCCCTATGCCACAAAGTATGCATGTAAGGTGTTTGATAAAATGCCTAAAAGTCTAGAAGTCATGTATTATAGTTGAATTGTGACCTAAATGACAAATGCATGCTAGACCCTTATGAAAATAATGGCTTCTATGATATTGCTATACATCATGATTGTTGATGGAATGTTCATGAAACTAGATTGATGGACTTATGGCATGTTGTTATATGCATTCCCTTCCATGTATAAGACTTTGAGGACTATGTTTAGTATGAAATCCCCAACTTATGGTATTTTGAATTATGAATATTGGTCATGTTTTTAAGAAGAGCAAAGTCATGTTTTGTCAGTTTCCTTCCATCGAGTCCCGGGGGTACTTGTACCTGACAATTTAGTTGAGTGCCTAGAGCCATGTCATGTTTCATGATTCTCTCAATCAAGCCATGATCCGTAAAACTCAGTCAACCATGTGATTCAGTAAATCTCAGAAATCTCAATAATTCAGTAATCTCAGTGATTTCAGTATTCCAAGTAAAATATCAGTAACAGCAGTACTCTTAGTAAGTCCTCAGACATCAGTACATTCCGCCAGTCAATGGAACTCAGTAAACTCAGTTTAGCTCCGCTAAACATTACCACTACTATCAGTTTAGCTAATCCGTTCAGTTCAGGTAAATAGTTCAGTTCAATTAATCAGTTCAGCTCAATTAATCAGTTCAGTATCTTTCAGATGGGAGTAGGATACAGCACCGAGCGAGCCTAGGGATGGGGACTCACCCGCTAGATAGTACTGAGATCCCTAGAATCAATCCCTAAGTTCCAGAACTACGTAACCAGCATAGGTACGAGATGTGACCCATTAGATAGGACTGACATACTCAGGGATCACCCGTTAGCACATTTAAGTGTATAGGACTGATCCCAGGGGTCACCCGCTAGATTAGGACTGACTCCACAGCAGTTGTCTTTACCAGTGGCGTAGTGCTGACACCCTTCCAACTGGATTTACAGGTTGGACCCTGGACTAGCTAGAAAGGGGCATGTCAGTTGGATGAATACATCCCATAGTTTCTGTTAAAGAATCAGGACTGTCAGATACAGACAATCTTTATCATTATTAATAGACTTCGGGATCACCCACTAGATAGGACTAATCTCAACTATGGTCAATCAGTATCAGTATCATCAGATTTAGAGATCACCCGCTAGGTAGGACTGATCTCAAACTAAGTCAAATCATCTATATTATCATTATACTTAGAGATTACCCGCTAGATAGGACTGATCCCATATTCAGTTACTTCATACAGAATGAAACTTAGATAGTTCCATTAGAACATAGACTGTTAGATACAGTCGCTCAACATCAATTACATCGGTTATGCTTATTATCACAGACATATTATTTATATCAATCATCATAACTCACATTATCATTATTTAATTTTAGGACTGTTAGACACAGTCAATCAGACCAATTCTTCAAAATTCAAACTTTCAGAAATAGTCGTTCATCTATTCAGTAATGCAGTATCAATCCCTCACTGGTAGTGACTTACATATCAATATTATTCAACTCAGTCATTCAGTATCTCAGTATCAGTAAACTCATGTTGCCAGCATTCAGACTTAGTAGTCAGTATCACCATGAGTTTAGCTATAGTTACTTATTTATGTATGTACTCTCACGTTCATATCAGTTAGCATTGTTCATGCATATAAACCCTTTGAATTTAGCCTACCTCACTCATATACTCATTATATTTAGTCATAGTAATGCATTCACACTATGGTGTTTTATTTTATGCCATAGGTTCAGAGGCACGAGTTCCAGAGAAGATTTCAACAGTCAGAGTTAGCAATGAGTCCTTATTCTCTGAGTACATGATTACTACTTTATTACTTCAGTATTTTAGTTTGGTTTTTAGTAGTCGGGAGTTAGTTGGAGACATATTCCTTCCACTCACTACTTCAGACAGTTAAAGGCTTTCAGACTAGAGCAGACTAGATTCAGACTTTAGTATTTCGGTTTTATTTTGGTATTGTGATACCACTGTATTCAGACATTGTTATTATTTATAATATGTTCAGTATTGAACCTTATGGCCTTTCAGTTTATGTTTTCGTATTTATATTCATATATTATGCAGTGTACATGTACAGATATCTATTAGGGGTTAGCTTGTGGTCCTTCAGGGTCATGAACACCGTGTAGCATTTTGGTTCAGAAAATTGGGGCATTACAACTAATCTCTTTGGCTAGTATATTATTTCATTAAAATAGTTTTTCGATGATTCCAAAAAAGGGAAGATAAGGTTTTTGCAGTGTTTATAACTCATTGACTAACCTGTGTCATTTTATTGTTTCATACTTCCATGCCTACAGGTAAAGATGTTTGATGCACAAATACCATAGGTTTTTCATCATCTGAAAGGGGAAATTTATTGGGTAATATATTGTTTTGATGATTGAGAATGTGATATGAAACATGTCAGTCAAGTTGGTTCAAAGACACACTATCTCATGTAGCTGAACTGATAACAAAATCAACGTTGATTAAAGACAATGGTGCAAGAATCACAGACAAAATGTGTGGTTAATTCTCATAAACTCAAGGAAATAAATATGTGCAAAATTTGAAGAGTTGGACTCTTACTACAACACTAAGGATAGAAGAGTTAGAATTGAAGAAGGAGTCTCACTTGATGTAGAACACTAAGTAATGCGAGTTTTGATTTAATGGGTTTTTTAAATAAATAATTACTCTTTTGAGAGATGTGCTTAAATAGAA